>NC_051175.1:50057823-51471155 GCF_013339725.1 Rhipicephalus microplus | reverse complement strand
GTCCGCGTCAACAAACACAGTGACGAACGTCCTTAACCACACAGCCGGAAAGCGGTATACGTTAACAAACGTAACTGCGGGTCTTACCGCTTCTACTGTAACGTGCTCCCGGTTAACCTTGAAGCCCTCTGCGACCATAAGCTTTGTGGCCTGACTCGCGTTTCGGGTACACAAGGAACTTCGCGCCCCTCCCCCCATGTGTTGCAAGACTAACACATATCAGGTCCGGCTGTCTCTTTAACTGCATCTATAAGGTCGTCAATAGACACGTCCCCATCGGGAACAGTTCTCCTCACCGGGAGGTTGCTTGGCCTTGCCATGTCAGAAGGGGGCGTGTCCACTGGTCTCGCGGGCGCTCAGCCGGCGGGACTAGGGAGGGCGACTTGTTGGTCTGGTAATGTGCAGATTTCTCTGCACTTTAGAGACAGGGCGGCTCAGAGACCGCTCAGCGTGTGGCACCAGGGCAGAAGGCTTCCGGGCAGCAGACGGCGTCCGGGGACCTTGCGATGCCTGGCATGTGGGTGGGAGGGGGCTCCGGGTGGGAGGCCCGAGTCCAGGGGTTGGCGGCCGCTCGCGGTAGGGTGCTACGACTCTGCACAGGTTGCTTCCTTTTTTTGAAGGGGACCGGTGGGCAACGTTGCGTGACGTGGCCCGGGACCAGCTGTGCGACTGGCGCGGCGAAACGGCTTGCTCGGACTTTATCTTATCGGCACCCGTTCGTCCCTCGTAGTAGTAGTAGTAGTCGTAGTCGGTAACAAGTCTTAGATTTTGCCCACAAAGGTGGTGCCGATTGGAGATTTCTTCTGCGCGTTGTTGAACAATAAAAAAAACTCGCAGCGTGCGCGTTAACTAAAAGCTGAACTCTCCTGTATCTCATTACCCCTTAGAAGCCATTGGTATGTACAATGAGCACTATCTGACAAGAAAGAGCTGCTACGTTATACTTGCTTGGTGTAACCTGCTTGGTTTTAGAAAGGTTTAGTGAGCGTTGGGCCGCAGTGCCATGAATACAGTAAACTAGTATATACCATGAACTCGAGGTGGTTAAAGGTGGGAAGTAGACACGAAGTGCAAGCCGTAAGAAAGTGTGGTGCCTCCTGTCGTTCAGTCCTGGAATGTCCTCTGAATGCCGGTGCTTATATGCGAGGAATATATGATGAAAAGATGCTAGCTGGTGGTACTTGGAGGGTTGAATAGGTGGACGAATGGACACAGACAGATGCATAGACGGACGCAAGGATGGCTGCACGGACGGATGGACGCATGAACGGACGCAGGAGCGGACGAATGGATGAACGCAGGGACGGACGCACAGATGAACGTGGGGACGCACGAACAGACGCATGCACGGACAGGCGCATGGACGCACGGGCGGCCACAAGGCGCACGCAGGACACATGGAAGCAAGAACGAATGGACGGACGGATGCTTCACCCCACTCGCCATCATTCACTCCGTGGATACGCTGCTATTTTTTATTTCTTCCTATTCCCATGATTGCTCTATATACCAGTTTCTGTATCTTTATTATTTATTGCCAGTTATTTCAGGTTGTTTTTTTTCTTTTTTACTATATATTCTTTCTTTATGTTCTTATACGTCCTCTTCCTGAAGAAACCAGCGATGACTACAGCTGAACAGTGTTGCGTTTGTTTTGTTTAAACAGTAGTGGCTAATTATGACCTTGATTGTCGAGTAACGTTTGTAGTTCAGTTTACAGTTACTAATGTCTGGAAAGCTGCAGTCGCTGCTGTGTTAGAGCTTACTTCGGTTTGCGTTATTATGGCTTTTCTTTGCTAAAAAGCAATCGTAATGCTCTTTCGTTAAGCTTGTGAATATTTGTTTTAAAAAAATATGCTGTCGAAATATAGTGCTGCTCAAGAAATGGTTGTTTAGCTAATCAAAAACTACTCGAGAGGGAGAGAGAGAAATAACGTTTATTTGCCCCGTCTCGGATGATGGGGAGAGGCTTCGGCTTCTTCCCCCCATCATCCCTCCTATACCATCGGCCGGAATCCCATGAACCGGTGGCGGTCAGGCGGACGCGATGACTGGACGCTGTCCTTCGGCGTCATGGCTGTCTAATAAGGCCTCCTGTATTTTATGTTTCTACTTGAATTATGTAGAAAGGCAGGTCTGGACCGTGTGAACTAGACCTGCAGTGTGGCACATATTGGGTTGCCCCATTCCAGGTGCCATTTACTGTACAGGTGAGGGTTGGAAACACCCCGGTTGGCAACTTTCGCCACTAAATTCTCCTCCTTTTGCTCAGCTGTTTAGCTGCCTCTGGATAAATCTTACGGTGAATTTTATAGTGTGTGGTGATTTCCTGAAACGTCCATAGTTCGTCTCTTGTGGAGAGGGGTTGGTCGAGCGGAGGTGGCGAATCAACGACAATCGACCGGATAGTGCACCCTCGGTGATCGCCTGCGCCTTCTCATTCCCCTTCAGATCTTGATGGCCCGGCAACCTATCATGAGACTTTCTCTGCGGGTACTGGTCCTTGTCTTAAAATTTTGGCGGCTGCAGTGGAAATCTGCCCATATCATCGGAGCGCTAACAATAGCTTGTGTGCTTTTGTGCTATTGGCAATGCAATCGCAAGTTCTTCTTCCTCTGAGGTGATTGTGTTCTTAGGGTGCAGCATGAGACCAAGTGCCCTCTGCCGGAACTATTACCGCTATGTATGCTGCCCTTTTTCGTATTCTTCAGCGTCCGTGTAAAGCACGTTGGATGGACCTTCGAGCTTCGCCTGCAGGGCTACAGCTCTACCTCTGCGTCTGCCTTCATGGAACATGGGGTGCATGTTTTTAGGCTGCGGTGAAATTTTTAGTCGCGACATAGTTTATTCGGTATGCTAGCTGTTTGTAAGGAACGCACTGTGGGCTCGAACCCAAGCGCGCCATGATTTTCCTTCAGGTTCTCAACGCCTTTGTGCTGTGACACCATGGCGGCATCTATTAGCTAAACTAACCTGTTGAAGACCCTAGCCCAAGACGTTTAACCGTAGAGGTTTTGAGGGAAGTCCTAGCGCAGTCTTTATAATGGCTTCAATTATTATTAAGCTCTTCTTTATAATGGCTTCAATTATATTATCTCTGGTCAACCCAAATTATGATAAGTTGCAACGTGAGTACGCTGCTTATCGCGAAAGCTTGAACCAAGCTGAAAGATACGCTTCCTTCATCCCCGCATTTTTATTAAAAATGCGCATAAACGGGTAGTACGTCTTGTTCGCGCTAACTTCGAGTGGGCTGATAGATTCAGTGGGTCTTTTGTTTTTTCACTTCCTTGTATGCCATTCTAGAATTCTGATACTGTCTAGGGTTGGAATAGCATTGCCAATCGTTTGTACAGCGATGTCACAACCCTTCCGAAGGAATTGCTGTTTTCCTTTTTGCGATGGTAAAAAAGAGCTTATGATTTTTCTGCCAGCGTATAAACCCTAGCAGTTTCGGGATATTGTTCGATTATATGTACAGCGGCCTGAATAGTGCTTTCAATATGGCCGTCCCTAACCCTGTTCATCCACAGCGTCACATTGTGAGCGTATATTGTGTGATGTGAGTTTTCGATTCCTTCCAACTTCTCAGGAAGTCCAATCGCAATATTAAAAAGTCGGAGAGAGCAGAACCCTTTTGGCCTTCCTTTATTGCCCATTTAATGTTTTCGTGGACTGCCCTTCCATGCTGATGGGCTATGCGATTTGAGAGAAAGCCCCTCAGCATTGTTGTATGTTTTTACGTTTACGTTTAGCGCACTTGGGTACTAAAATAGGCTTCATGTTTGACGTCAAACGCCTTGAAGACGTCCATACTCACAATTACTTTGTGTCAACAGCCTTATTGTCTATTATTTGGTCCTGCTCTGTAACATAGCATCACGCACGTAGATAGCTAGGATCTGAACCTATCATATTATCAGGGTAAGGTTTTCATCTTCCATGCACCTAGTCAGTCTTGTGTTGGATGACGGCTCCATCAATTTTTCTACACAAGAAGTGATAGAATAAGTCTGATATGCCAAAAACTGATCTTCTTCCTTGGCGTAGGAATGAGACCATTTTGCTGTTTTGCAAGCTTGCAGTAGCTCTCCCTTGTCCCAGCATTCTTGCATGTAAATGCAAGTTGACGAATTCGTCGTCGTCAAGATTTCGGAGCATTGTGTTGTCGATTTTGTGGGACCGGCGCTGTTATTGTAGACTTCTCCAACTATGGTGGGGCTGTCCAGGTAAGGGTTTTCGAACCAGCGTAGCCAGGGAGCTTTGACATTCAGCGGCAGCTGAGGTAGTGATCCCTAACCTCCGCTAAATAATTCCGCCGTCTGACCTTCATATTTTTACACAAGATCTTGAAGTTGCCTCGGGCTCCGACTTGGTTTTCTCTGCCTCTAATAGATGTCGTAGTAGCTGCAATATTCTAGCACTGTCCATCTCCTTATCCATCAATACTACCCCACATTGCTTGGCGAGATGCATAATCTTCAATCTCTTTGTTCAGTGCATCAACCTCTTTTCAGAGATTCCTGTCTCTTTTTCTCATTCTTTTTTCGCTCAAAGGCTTGCTTTTTCTTCCACTTGCTTACAAGGTCTGTCTACAACTTACTCATTTCAGCGTCAGTTTCTTCGGTATAGCATCCTGAAATCGACAAGATCACCCTTTACTCCAATCGTTAATATCATTTATCGGGTCCTGTTCCAACCTAATATTTCTGAAGGCCGCCAATCTGTAGTTTTAACTTTCTCTTATTGGTCACCGGCAAGTCATTGTCAACTATAATCTCTAAAATTCTATGATCACCATGAGTCCCCGCAATATGAGAGTATCCCGCTGAACGCATGCTTGTCGCCAGTGTAGCCGGCTGGCACCGCCCTGCCTTCTTTTCCACATCCACAGCTGGTAGACGCCACCCTGGTAGCACCATCGCATTCGTTGTTGACGCTCCTGGAGCTCCGCCACACGTTTGGACATTTTCGTCTCCCATTGCCAGCTTTCCGATTCTGCTGGATCGGGATCTGTACCGTTAACAGTGACTTACATCGTGATAGCGCCACCGCACACTCTACGAGCCGACGCCTCGAGCCCTCGGACGCTGCTCCGGCCGCATCAGCGGTAGTCCGAACGGTGGAGTTAGCGAGACGCACGACGGGGCAAAACACCAGAGGCGTAGACAATCGGTCGAAATCAACTTACACTCGTGAGAACGGTAGCCACAGTATCTTGAGCATATCCGCAAACACACACTCACTTTATCAACAGGCCGTTGTCTACTCCACGAGATAACATTGTCATTTCACCGAGCCAATGCAACGCACTTCCGCTCCCTTCGGCCCTCCATCGGACCCCCAAACAACTCGAATTATATTCGATTCTCATTTGTGTGGATCCGATGGTATCTCTATTAGATTCCTCTTCAATTTGCTTCAAAACTTCACTGTGCACCACTTACAACCACCCATCATCATCCTCATCATCATCATCATCAGCCTGACTTCGTCCACTGCAGGACAAGGCACTCCCATGTTCCGCCAGTTAACCCGGTCCTGCTTGCTGCTGCCAATTTATACCCCAAACTTCTTAATCTCGTCTGCCCACCTAACCTTCTGTCTCCCCCTAACCCGCTTCCCTTCTCTGGGAATCCAGTTAGTTACCCTTAATGACCAGCGGTTATCCTGTCTACGCGCTACGTGCCCGGCCCATGTGCATTTCCTCTCTTTATTTCAACTATGATCCTTAGCCCCGTTTGTCCCCTAATCCACTCTGCTCTCTTCTTGTCTCTTAAGGTTACACCTACCATTTTCTTTCCATTGCTCGCTGCGTCGTCCTCAATTTAAGCTGAACCCTCTTTGTAAGTCTCCAGGTTTCTGTCCGTAGCTAAGTACCAGCAATATAAAGCTGTTATATACCTTCCTCTTGAGGGATAGAGGCAATCTACTTGTCATAATTTGAGAGTGCTTGCCGAATGTGCTCCACCCCATTGTTATTCTTCTAGTTACTTCAATCTCGTGGTTAGGCTCTGCGGTTATTACCTGTCCTAAGTAGACATAGTCTATTACAACTTCAAGTGCACTATTACCTATCTCGAAGCGCTGCTCCTTTCCGAGGTTGTTGTACATTACTTTCATTTTCTGCAGATTAATTTTAAAACCCACCTTTCTGCTCTCCTTGTCTAACTCCGTAATCATGAGTTGCAATTCGTCCCCTGAGTTACTCAGCAATGCAGCGTCATCGGCGAAGCGCAGGTTACTAAGGTATTCTCCATTAACTCTTATGCCTAACTGTTCCCATTCTAGGTCTGAAAACCTCCTGTAAGCACGCGGTAAATAGCATTGGGGAGATTGTGTCCCCCTGTACACCCTTCTTGATGGTATTCTGTTGCTTTCTTTATGAAGCACTATGGTAGCAGTTGATCCCCTGTAGATCTTCCAGAATGTTTATATATACTTCATCTACGCCCTTGATTCCGCAGTGTCTGCATGACGGCTGATATTTCTACTGAACCAAACGCCTTCTCGTAATCTATGAAGGATATGTATAGTGGTTGCCCCGTCGCGGTGGTATAGTGGCTAAGGTACTCGGCTGCTGACCCGCAGGGCGCGGTTCAAATCCCGGCTGCGGCGGCTGCATTTCCGATGGAGGCGGAAATGTTGTAGGCCCGTGGCTCAGATTTGGGGCACGTTAAAGAACCCCGGTGGTCTAACTTTCCGGAGCCCTCACTACGGCGTCTCTCATAATCATATAGTGGTTTTGGGACGTTAAACTCCACATATCAATCAATTATGAATAGTGGTTGGTTATACTCTGAGCATTTCTCTATTACCTGATTGATAGTATGAATGTGGTCAATTGTTGAGTAGCCTGTTCGAAATCCTGCTTGTTGCTTTGGTTGATTGAATTCTAATGTTTTCTTTACTGTTAGCAATTACCTTTGTAAATAGCTTGTATACTACAGAGAGCAAGCTGATCGGCCTGTAATTCTTCAAGTCCTTGTCTCCTTTCTTATGATTAAGATGATGTTAGCGTTCTTCCAAGACTCTGGTACCCTTCCCGTCAGCAGACACTCGTAATAGGGTGGCTAGTTTTGCTAACACAATCTGTCTTCCATCTTCAGCAGATCTGATGTTACCTGATCCTCACCAGCAGCTTTGCCTCTTTGCATGCTCTCCAAAGCTTTTCTGACTTCTTCTATCATTACTGGTGGGGTGTCATCTCAGTTGCTGCTATTTCTATAGTATTAATGTCGTGGTTGTTTCGGCTACTGTACAGATCTTGTAAAACTCCTCCGCTATTTTAACTATCCTATCCACATTGGTAGTTATTTTGCCTTCTTTGTCCCTTAGTGCATACACCCGACTTTTGCCTATCCGAAGTTTCCTCTTCACTCCTTTGACGCTTCCTCCGTTGTTCAGAGCGTGTTCCATTCTCCATGTTATACCTTCTTACATCGCATACTTTACGTCTATTAATGAACTTCGAAAGCTCTGCCAGTTATATTTTGTCTGTTGTACTAGACGCTTTCATGCTTTGACGCTTCTTAATTAGGTTCTTCGTTTCCTGGGAAAGCTTGCCTGTGTCCTGTCTAACTACCTGCCTCTAACTTCCACTGCACACTCCGTAATGATACTCGTCAGATTATCATTCATTGTATCTACGCTAAGGTTGGTTCCTCACTGAGAGCCGAGTACCTGTTTGCAGCGACACTCTGAATTCCTGTACTTTCCCTCTCAGTGCTAGCTCATTGATTGGCTTCTTGCGTATCAGTTTCTGTCATTCTTTTCTCAAGTATAGGCAAATTCGAGACCGTACCATTCTATGGTCACTGCATCGTACCTTGCCAACCACTTCCACATCCTGCACGATTCATGGGTGTGCAGTCATTATAAAGTCTATTTCCTTCTTATTTCCCCATTAGGGCTCCTCCCTGTCCACTTGCGGTTTTCTCGTTTTCGCTAGAAAGTATTCAAAATCCGCAAATTATTGCGTTCTGCGAATTCTACTAGTAGCTCTCCTCTGGCGTTTCTAGTGCCGATGCCATAATCTCCTACTGCTGGTCTCCAGCCTGCTTCTTCCCTACCTTTGCATTAAAGTCGCCCATCACTATACTATACTGTGTTTTTACCTTACTCATTGCCGATTCCACGTCTTCATAGAAGCTTTCAACTGAAGCGTCATCATGGCGGATGTAGGCGCGTAAGCCTGTACTACCTTCATCTTGCATCTTTTATTCAGTTTACTTACAATACCTACCACCCTTTCATTATAGCTATAATATTCCTCTATGTTGCCAGCTAGTTTCTGTGAATTAGGAACCCCACTCCCAGTTCTCTTCTGTCTGCCAAGCCCCGATAGCAAAGGACGTGCCCATTCTGTAGCACAGTATAGGCCTCATCTGTCCTCCTAACCTCACTGAGCCCTATTATATCCCATTTAACACACTCTAGCTCCTCGAATAGTACAGCTAGACTTCCCTCACTAGATAAGGTTCTAACGTTGAACGTTGCCAAGTTCAGGTTCCAAAGGCGGCCTGTAGTCCAGAGATTCTTAGCACCCTCTGCTGCGTTGCAGATCTGACCGCCGCCAATGTCAGTTGCTTCGCAGCTGCTGGAAACTGAGGGCCGTAAGTTATTTGACGAATGCATGTGGGAGGTAGTGGCCAGATACTGCACCAGGGTGGCCAATCCTTCTCTGGTGAGGGAGTGCGTTCCCGGCGGTGGTTACCGGTGAGGCCGCACCCCAGGCCTCTTAATGCAGTTCCATCAACACGCGGATTTTTTTTTTCCGGTGGGAACTGCGCGGCACCGGCATTTGATCCACTGACCTCTGCATGCGAGGCGGATGCTCTAACCACTACGCCCTCGCCGCACCCGGATTCTTATGTTCTAAATGTAGGTTTCAGCGGTGTATCAGTCAAGTTTGTGGTTATTTTTATAAAAATGTTTTAATGAAATGAGATTTCTGCTGATTACCCCCTTAATTAAGGGTCTAGAGAGTACGGAGTTGGGCCTCCGATTAGCCTATGGGGTGCTGTTTAATAATATATTAAACGGACAAAATTTAAATTCGTTTGTGAGGTGATGTTACCAAATTAATCTTTTTAGTGATTAGGCTTAATTTTGGTCACGAAATAGTTTCGGTACTATTACTCCTGTCCTGATGGAACCTGAGCGGCGACAGGTCTACAAATTAGGGCTTTGCACTGTATGAGTTAGAAGTTTCCCGGTAGGTTATTAGCAAAGTTAAAAGCGATCGTTTGGAAAAGAACAAAAACACGTGGTTCAAGACTTTGATCTTACGGGCGTACCTTTCTCCCGAGCAGGAGCCACCCTCCTCCTCTAAGGGAGGGAAGACGCAGGCGCTACACGTTTATTAGCGGTTTTCGTTATATTCTTTCTAACTCTGTATCTTCCGGTTACCTTAAGCTATCAAAATTATTACACGGAAAAAACCGGACTGTTGTGTTCTAAAAGAAGATATTAGCTATTTTTCGGCGGCTTTGTAGCTCCTTTTGAAAATTGTTTTTAACGAAATGAGTTTTTTGCTGATTACCACCCTAATTAAAGGCCTAGAGTGTACGGAAGTGGGCCTCCTGGAAGCCTATGGGGTGCGGTTTATCATTATATTAAGCGGACAAAATTGAATTGCTTTTGCGAGGTGATATTACCTACCAATTTATTCTTTTAGTGATTAGGCCTAATTTGATTGCAGAATAACTCTGGAACTAATAAACCTAGCCTTATCAAACTTCAGTAGCGTCAGGTCTACCCTAAGGACTTTCAACTTTACAGGTAAGAAGTTTCCCGGTAGAATATTAACGAAGCTACAAGCGATCGTAAAAAACACGTGGTCCGACTGTTGTTGTCTTCACAGATTCACATTGTTTTCTGCTCCTAAAATTTAAAATTTTTGTTTGCAATAGCAGTATTTGTAGCGGTTGAACTCCTTGTATCTTCACGAACAAACAGACACCACTCTGACGCTCCTAGAACCAAAATTGCTAAGGTTATAGGCAGATATGTGCAGAGCTCACTTACACGTGATGCTGACGCGGCCGCTCCCGTGGCGGAACCTTTTCACACAACCACCCGTAGCACATTTAAGAAACATCTGAGGTGAGGTGATGTGTGCCCCGAAGCATTTGAAAGCGGTATTTGCCAAAACTAAGCTTACACTCTAAGACAAAAGTAACCGAAAAAGGAGTAACGGAGCCCAATAGGCGCGCGCGATGAGCGGATAGACGATTGAGTAGCAACTGCAGAGAGAAGCGTGCCGCGTGCAAACCACTTAGTCTCCAAACACGCTCCAAAGGGATGAACCGCCCGAAAAATGCAGTCTAGAGCAGTCTCGACACGTCATCACGCCACGCTCTATATCTCTGTCTTCAAGATAGTCACGAGCAACACACGACCGCAACAGTTGGAAAGGACAACATGGCGGCCGAGAAGACAACAAGCCTATCGGATACATTACTTCAGTGCGACTCAAGGCAAAAATCAGCGCTGGATTTTTTCGCAAGTAGGTGATAATTCTTTATTCTACTCTACTTGTCGCGCGTGCAATACGGATCGCGCTTGCCGGCAACGGGCTCGGTCGTGTTGTATATCACACGCACGAAATGCACCACGAAAGTCAGCTTGGGCGTCTGCAGTTCGCCTGTGCTTTGCGACAGCCTGGGTTGGATTACATTGGATAAACTTTTATTTGGTCCTCCAAACACAGATCACTGTGCTGCGGGCAGCTCCCACGTGGGACTGAGATGCCAAGCTCCTAAGCTGCCTTGCGGGCTTGGTGGACAGCCAAGAGCTGATCTGCCAAGGACGAGCTGCGAATCGCCGCCTCCCATCTGGCAGAGGTGATGTTCGATAAATGAGCGAATTTAATGCACTGCCAGAGCATATGTTCTAATGAAGCTATTTCCCCACGATGTGGACAAAGATTAAATGTGTAGAGGTCAGGGTACATGATGTGTAACATTTTCAAAGTAGGGTACATCAGCCTTTGCAAAAGCCGTAATGTAGGCGTTTGGGGCCGAGTTAGATTTTTCTGAGGTGGAGGTAAAATCCTTTTAGACAGGTAGAAATGTTTAGTGAGCTCGTTGTATGTTCTAAGAATTTACCGGTTATCCCCTTCACCGGTAGAACGCATCCCCAGGGAGGCGTGGTTGGAGAGATCTCGTGCCGCCTCGTGTGCTGCGTCATTGAGATTGGGAGGGGAACTGTTGATTTGTCCAAGGTGAGCTGGGAACCAACTCAGAAGATGATGCGTTATGTTCTTGCCTTGCAGTATTCTCAGCGTTTTTCAGAGACCGTCCCCTTGGCGAACACCGTAGTGTTCCCGTGGAATCACTGTAGACGACTTCAATTTATCCGTCTTGAGTGCTAAGGCGATGGCCACCTGTTCCGCAATGATCGCCTGGAAATTGGCCGACATTGCCATCAGCCTCCCCTACGCTTGCTCAGCGAGTGCTCGCCTGTCTTCGCCGCCGCGATGAGCTCCGAGCTCATGATATTGAGCTGAGACCTCGTCGCTATGTTGGGAGTCGTCGAAAACACGTGGTAGGTTCTCGTAACGAGCTTGGTTGTATGTCACACGCTGTAAGTGCACCAGCACTGGCTGGTGGGGCTTTCGCTAGCATCGGAACTCCGTGAAAATTGGTCACCATTACAGTTGGCTTCCCCGTCAGTCGGTCGCAAGCAGCTCGGCGCCGTCCTTTGGCCGCGGCGGCGGACTCGCGTTTGCGCGCTGCACTCACTCGAGTTTGTGGAAAAGGGCCGCATTACCGCCGAGTTCTTCGGCGCTAGCTCTAAACCAGCTCGGCGCTGTTCGCGGCGGCGGCCAAGCGTGCGCTCGCTCTCCTGTTCGAAGTTCGCTGGCGACAGACACTCCACGTGCAGCGCCGTGTTTTGTATCGCGTTCGCTTGCTCGAGCTGAACGACGTCGCTCGCTTAGAACTCGCCGACCTGCTGGTGGCACGGTGGTTCGCGGAGTTGTGGCTGCTATCGCCGCTTCTAAGCTGTTGCACTACAGGGATCTAAATGAGTCTTTGACGATGTGTGACATCACGGTGAAATTATTAGCATGTCATTTGTCACGCACGCTTTATTAAATGCGAAGCACTTTTTAGCGAACTTCGGCGACTTGCGAGTACCTATCTATCTATCTATATCTATCTATCTATCTATCTATCTATCTATCTATCTATATATCTATCTATCTATCTACTAGCCGCCTACGACTTTTAGCGCTCCTGGCTGTTTCAATATAGACATCCTTACCAAACTTGGTATGGCATAACATGACTGTAATAAGAACATAGTTGACTAGCGATAACATGAAAATCTCGACATGGCTATCATGAATGTCATGATTTACAATTCATGGTCCTGCAGCTCTTGCGGTGGTTTCGTTCACATCGCATGCTGCAAAACTGGTATGGTGTGACATGATTGCATGGTGAACACAAGCGACAGACCCTAACATGAAAATCATGGCAAGGGTGCCATGTAAGAACATGACTACATGCCACGCTAATGATGCGCTCACGGTCGTTTCGCTAGCGTCACATATACCAAATTTGGTACTATGGACGTGAATGAATGACGAAAGTAAATGACTGGTGCCAACATGATAAGTATGACATGCATGTCATGTAAGAACATGACTACATACCACGCTCATGATGCACTCGCGGACACTTCGCTATCTTCTCTTATAACAATTTGGTATTACGGGACACCAATTGATGACGAAGGTGTGTGACTGGTGCAAACATGATAATCATGAGATATGTGTCGTGTATTGACATGACTACATGCTGCGCTCATGATGCGCTCGCGGCTGTTTCGCTAGCCTCACATGTACCCAATTTCGTAATACGTCCCATGAATGGATAACGAAGGTTTGATACTGGTGCAAACATGATAAACATGAGATGCGTGTCTTAAAGCATGACTACATGCTACGCTCATGCTGTGCTCGTGGCCTTTTTGCTAGCTTCACATGTACCAAACTCGGTATTACTCTACGCAAGGTAAGGGAGGAGGGAGGTAAGTTTATTTACAGAAAGGCAGAGAGGTCGGCCTGAGCGATAGCTTGCTCTAGCCTGCTACTCTACACTGGGGGAAGGGAAAGGGGAAAAGAAAGATTAATGAATGACGATGGTGAGATAGAGAGGTGAGTATGTAGTGTTCTTTCTAGCTGAGACACATTTCATAGCCGCGCACATAGTCCAGTTGTTTATAAAAAGGTTATAACTTCTCTTGTGACCGCAGTTGCACTGTTGGTGTCTGGCCAAGGGCCCAACATGGTCTCATCAGTTAATGACCTACTGCGATATAGTTCAGTAGAAGAAATCACTGTTTGTCGTTCACGTGTGTATGCTGGGCAGACACAAAATATGTGCTCAAGTGTTTCTGGCACATCACAGTGTTCACAATTAGGACCGGTGTCACTGCGACCGATGATATGTGCGTAACGTCTGGTGTACGCTACACCAAGACGAATGCGGTGGATCATACTTGTGAGTTGCCGTTTCAATTTAGGGGGCATGCTGAACCTCATTTCCGGGTCCCATTTGTGAAGCCGCTGGTGTCGCCGTTCCGGTTTGGTCCAGTGCTGAAGTGTGTAGCTGCGCATCACGCAGCGAAGCAGGGCGTTCGTGTCAGCTCGTGAAAACGCAATGCGTACTTCAGGGGCACTGCTTAAGGCATTTTTAGCTTCAGCATCTGCCTCTTCGTTTCCCATCACGCCGCAATGAGCGGGAATTCACTGGAAAGTTATAAGATGACCATTTGTTGAAGCAACCTGAATACGTTCTGTGATTTCTATTGCCAAGCTGTAATACGGACCTTGCTTCATGATGCAATTAATGGTTTATAAAGCGGGTTTGGCATCACAGAAAATCGTCCAGACTCGAGGTCGCTTTCCGGAAATAAATTTTATTGCCTCCCGGATAGCGACAAGCTCTGCGGCAGTTGATGTGGTTTTGTGGTTCGCTTTGAATCGTCGAGCGATATCCATGTCTGGGATGACAAAGGCTGCGGCGGAGGTGTTTAGCGTGGTGGATCCGTCGGTGTACACGTGCAGAGAATTGCTGTACGTTGTGTAAATTTGATATAGGGTCAGCTGTCTGAGGCCAACAGAAGAAATGAGCGACTTCTTCGTGATTCCAGATATCGTAAATGAAACAGGTGGTTTAGGCAGGACCCATGGAGGCACTGCAGGGGCATTTGGCGGAGAAAATCTTGATGGTATAATGTTTTCATGCCCCGATATCACTCTTGAGAAACTGCAATCTGGGTGAGTGGCGGGTAGTACTGACAGTGGGTGCTGTCTGTGTCTGCTCAGCAATCGGAGGTGAACTCTAAGTGGCTCGCAGAGCATGTATACACTGATGGGACAAGCCCGAGCCTCTGCGATTGTCCCATTTGTTGAAGTACAGCGCGGTAGACCCAAGCATCTTCGTAAGCATTGAGCTTGAACACTCTCTAACGTCTTCACACAACTAGGTCTCATATTGGAGAGCACCGGCATGCTGTATCGAATGTATCCCACAAATAGAGCATTGTACAATCGAAGTAGCGATGATTCTGATGGGCCCCATCTTGCTCCTGCTACGTGGCAAAGAGCGAGAGCAAAGCTCTTCAATTTAGATTTAAGTACTGCGACATGCCTCGTCCACGATAGATCTCTGTGTACGACAACCCAAGGAACTTGTGGTGCGCTACAGCAGGTATCGCTGTCCCATTAATAAATATCGGGTATTTCGACATATGCTAGCGCGTGAACGCAAGTACTGCGCATTTGTCGATTGAAAGAGTGAGCCCCTGACGTCGTAGATATTTGTATGTGATCGTCACTGCACGCTGTAGTCGAGCTCGTAATTGCGGACGAGTAGTTCCGGATGCCCATATGCATATGTGATCAGCGTATGCACTGATCTTCACCGTGCTGGGAAGTTCTGCTGCTAGGCCGATCAATGTGACATTGAATAGAATCGGACTGGGAACTCCTCCTCGGGGAACACCACAATGAACCTTATATCGAATCGGTGTCTCCGTTATTTGGTCGTCATGTAAATGGTGCGTCTCTAAGGTAGCTAAAAATCCAAGCGTACAGTCGTCCACCGATGTCGAAATCTTCCAGTGCATCAAGGATCGCATAATGAGCACATTATCGTAGGCACCCTAAATGTCTAAGAAGACCGCCGCCACTAGTCCGCGTCGGCTTCTTTCCTCTTCAACGCTGGTGATCAAGTCGACCACACCATCAGTGGCAGATCGGCCTCTTCTGAAGCCGTTCATAAATTCAGGAAAGAAGTTGTTCCTCTCTAGAAGCCACTCTAATCTTTACAGTACTATTCTTTCCATCACTTTTACGACGCAGCTGGCTAAGGCGATTGGTCTGTAGGAGGAAAGTGCATAAGGACACTTCCCCGGCTTAAGCAATGCAATAATGCGACTGCATTTCCAATGAGTTGGGACTTCTCCTGACTGCCATGAGGTGTTATAATGAGATAACAGGATACGTCGTGCTTCTGTATCAAGATGGTTGAGTGCAGCATACGTGATTCCGTCAGGTCCTGGTGCCGATGATCGGCGGGAGGCAGAAATCGCAGCGTCAAGCTCATGCATTTCAAAACGTACATCAAGACGCTCGTCAGACGATGGAGGCGCAACGGTAGTAAAAGGCTCATTAGTGGCGAGACCATCAGTGGTGTCCATGATGAGGCTACAGTATTCACTGGCTATCTCAACTTCTGTCCGTCCCTCATGTAGAGCAACAGCTTGAAATGGTTGACGTTGTTGGAGAGTTGTCTGCAAGCTTCGTACCACCCGCCAGATCTTAGATAGAGGTTGCCTGGGGTCCAGAGATCCACAGAACTTCTCTAACGTTGCTTGTCAATCTTGTCAAGATGCCGAAGAACATGTCGTTGAGCTCGACGACAGGCGGAAAGGTCTGAAGGCGACTTCGTTCGTCTGTATCGGCGTTCGGCACGGCGACGGATTGCACGAAGGGCCTCGTATGGGAGTCAACTGCTGATCTCTGCATCGGTAGGTTAACCTGTTTGGTTGTGTCATGCAGTGAAGAAGCAATGATGTTCTCTACCTCGGATGGATCAGCCGTGTGCTCACAGCCAGACTTGACAGATGCCAGTGTCCAGTCGGTTTTGACGGATGTAGCGTGTGTGCGTGTGGCGAAAGCACCTGAACTGAACATAGGTTGGAAGGTGGTCACTGCCGCGAGTGTCCAAATCTGTGCACCAACATGCGGAAGACAGGAGGCTTCTGGAAACGAAACAGAGGTCGAGGCAGCTGCTGTAGGACGTGCCACGAACAAATGTAGGTGATCCGTCGTTGAGTATGCTTAGTCCATAGTTGCATATAAAATTGGCCCAAATCCCTTCCGCGATAATTCGTTGTAGTGCTACCCCAGAGAGGATGATGTGCATTAAAATCGCCGATCACAATGTGTGGCCTTTGTGCTGCTTGGAGAATGGTCCCCAGGTGGAAGCAGTCCATCTGTGCGCTTCGGTGTATGTATCCTCCTATTAGTGAGAATGTCCGCTTTTTATGTGTTATAGTCAGGCTCACGTAATCATTGCTGGTATGCGACGCGACTTCATGTCTCAAGAACGTCAATCACGGCGTATACAAACGAGAACTTTGCTCGTACGTTGATCACTGCGGAACCAAATCTGGATATATCCAGATATACGAGAAGATGAAACCATATTCGGTTCACATATACGATAACAGGAAATTGATATTAATAACCCATTGCTGAAGTCTGACAGACGGCCGCGTAGGCCACGAGCATTCCATTGCATAACAAGCGACTGGCGCATGCGTTCTTCGAATATCAGTGCCATGTTCACTTACTGAAGAACCCAGTAGAAGAGGCTCCAAAACCTCAAGTACCTGCACAGCCGCCTTAGCAGCGGGAGTGTTTAGGCTGCTGAGAATCTTACGCATCGAACCCATCAATTTTTAAGCATAGCCTTGACATCTGCGTTGTCCATCTTCTTGTTTCTTTATTGGGGGTAGGGGCACTATGTGATAATGGCGCTATCGTAGCTCTTGACGGTAGTGAAGGCCACTGAGTCCTCCGACGTGGGGAGAGCCAATGACTGGTTACATTGTACTTGCGTGGACTGTATTGGCCTTTGAGGATCTGTATTCTCCTTTCTGGCCGACAAAAGTAGGCTAGTAGGGGGTGAGGGGATGGTTTTGTGTGTCGAATTCGATAAGCTATGAGCACTGCTGCTCTGTTTGCGTCGGTGTCGCGAACGATGTTTACGACGCCGTACAGCCCTTGCAGCTTCTCCGTGAGTGGAGTAGTCTCGAACCTTCTTCAGGATACTAATTTCATTCCTCATTTTGCGGACATTCCTTTGATGTTGCGTCGTGGGCGCCTGAGCAGTTTGGGCAATTGGCCACAGCATTGCAGTTATCACCATCATGAAGGCCACCGCAATGCTTGCAGGTTACTGCACCCTTGCAAACGGCACTAACGTGCCCAAATTTCATGCATTTATGACATTGCAGAGGTTTTGGTACGTAAGGACGTACCGAGTGCCCCACGTACCCAACTTTTACATGTTGGGGTAACGTCTTCGACTGAAACACTACTTTAACACATCGCGTGCGTCCAAAGCGGTGAAAACCAGCACGGGAGCCGACGATGACAGCAGTTTCTCGAGACTCGGGCCTGTTATCTCTTCATCCACATCGTATATAACTCCTGTTGTCGTGTCTTCGTCCATACCGCGAGAATCCGTGCACCAGAATGTTTCCTAATCGAACAATCGCTTTAAGCGTGTCCAAGAAAGCCTTCGTAGTGACTTCTACGGACAGTATGTTCTTTGGAGAATTTATGCGTATTTCTACGACTTTCCCTGGAGCGACGAGCTCAAAGTACTCTGACAGGCTCTGCCTATTTAGAGAGTTCAAGTTGTCTGTCTTCGATGTCGGCACATACGAAATGGTGTACGACCGCATGCTACTCGCCTTTGTCTGTGCTTGCCGGCTAGTCGGCGATGTCCGGCTGATTTTCCTTTTCAGGCGTCGGCTTGGTACGACCACGTAGTCGCTGTCCGAAGCCATATCTTCAACGAAGGAGTCATCAGAATTCTCAACGTGGACCACGCTTGGGCCGAGGTGAGAACTTGTGTCAGACGCACTATGATGTGGTCGGCCCGTTCCCGGTTGCTGGAGGGAGTTTTGATCCCCCATTTTAAGAGGGAACGCCCCTCCGAGGTGTGTCGATTATTGAAAAGTCTAGGCAAAAGAACTAGAAAACTCACAGAGCTCGAAGCAGAGGCTGTTCTCTGTGACAACTTCATCTTCCTTCGGCCTTCTACGCAAACCGACGACATAGGTAAATGACACACCCAAGCATGATAATCATGATATGCGTGTCATGTAACATGACTACATGCCACACTCATGATGTGCTCGCAGCCGTTTCACAAGCTTCTAATATGCCAAATTTTGTATTAGGTGACGTCAATGGATGACGACGGTATGCGACTGGTGCAAACATGATAATCATAAGATGCGTGTCACGCGAGAACATGACTACATATCACAGTCAAGGCGCAGATACATTTCTAGGTGACGCGTTGAGCGATCGTGCCGGCGTTCATTTCGTATCGCCACGCCGGCGTTGCCACGCCAGGTGCCGGTCTTGGCATATACCCGCAGGCACGCGCTGCGTCACTTTGACGCATGCGCGTTTCAGCGCGTCCGGCGTCCCTCAGTCACCAAAAGAGGGAGGCGCAGTGTTGTCTGGGTAATTTTGGCATTTGGGGCATTCTGGCCTTACCTACCAGATATAAGGCCAGAATGCCCCAGATGCCAAAATTCAAGGTGCGATTCAAGCCACATGCTGTGGCAGTGTCCCGTGCTAAACGCTAGCTTCGGGTCCCCTGCCACCGAGGACGACTGGTTCAACTACCTCAGGAGCCCCGACAGGGCCCTTCAAGACCAGGCCGCCCAGAAGGCCCAAAAGGTGGCTGGCGAGCTCCGACTCCCAGTCCCCACATGGGCGGAGCCACCGGGCTGGCCCCCGTAAGGGGTGCCCAGTCCCCTTCAGGGCCTTTATTAAAGTCAATTCTCTCTCTCTCTCTCTCTGCCTGGGTAGCGCATTTCGCACCGGTTGCCGTTGTGCCACGCCAACGGACGCTGTTTCGGGCCTGTCGTCAGACTATAGATTGCTCGCGTTTTGCTAACGTAGCGTCACTGTGCCCAGCGTTCGCGCTCGTCAACGCTACATTCGGAGTATATTGGACCCTTCATTATGCGCTGCGGACCGTTTTGCTAACTGCACATATACCAAACTTGGTGTTGCGTGACGCGAATGGACAATGAATGTAAATGACAGGTCCAAACATAATAATCATGATGTGCGTGTCGTGTAAAACATGACTACATGCTACGATCTTGGCGCCCTCGCGGAGTCCTCACTAGCTTCACATATACTAAATTATGCCTTACTTGACTTCTATGTCATGATTATCATATCGGCACGCGTAATTTACTTTCGTCATCTATTCACGTCACGTAATACCAAATTTAGTATGTGTGGAGCTAGCGAAACGCCCGCAAGCACGCTACGAGCATGGTATATTGTCATGTTCCTACATGGATCATCATGTTTGCACCAGTCATATAGTTCGTCATCCATTGACGTCACGTAACACCAAATTTGATATATGTGGAGCAAGCAAAACGGCCCCGAGCGCGTGATGAAAGGCCCAATATACTTCAATGTGGCGGATCGGCCGCTAGGGGGCCACGGTGTGCGGACGCGCGTCGCATCGGCTCCGCAGATTTTCTATGGTTTTTCGGCGATTTCTGGTTGTTTGAAGTGCATCGGATTCGTGAAAGTACAGCGAACAGTGAACGTCGAATTTCAGCGGTGAGTGGCTGTTTTTCGGTTTTCTGCAAGCTGAAAACTTCGAGGCAGCGACCGTCGCGCCCGGCCAGACGCACCGCCGCATAGCGGCGTCTGCGTCGTGGTCG
Organism: Rhipicephalus microplus; assembly: GCF_013339725.1. Lineage (NCBI taxonomy): Eukaryota > Metazoa > Arthropoda > Arachnida > Ixodida > Ixodidae > Rhipicephalus > Rhipicephalus microplus. Next base: position 51,451,136 of record NC_051175.1, on the reverse strand, counting down.
CGTCTCAAGCGTCGGCGGATGGACGCTCTTCAGGAAACACCGAGGTCTCCTCAGGAGCAGCCACTGGTTCACACAGATGAGGAGTCTGCTACAGAAACCACTCAAATGGACGTTCAGACCTGGTTACCGCAGGGTTCGTCCGAAGAAGTCGACAATGTGTCTGCAGGGGAACGCCACGATGGTGCCGCATGGACGGAGGATGGCTGGCACACGGTTTTGACACGCCGGCAAAAGAAGAACCAGAAGAAAAACCAGAAAAACGCGTCAGAAGCTGTGGAGTGCAACGCCTCGTCAAGCAGCCCACCGAAGCAGGGAAGTCAGGTGAAGCGCCGACGTCGTACGAGAAGTCGCCGTCCGCTCCCGCCCCTGCCAAAGGACGACATAAAGATCATCCTTAGGCCTCACAAAGGCCTCGCCGTAAAAGACATACTCGGCTATGAACTTTCCACCGCTGTGATAGACGCTTGCCACCGACACTTCGACGGTGGTAGCTTCATGCTGCGCGTCCACCCGGGCTCGAATATTATCATCGTATCGACGCCCCACGAGCATGTAGCCAAAGAGCTGCGAGAGATCACGCATCTGAATATCAGGGGACGAGTGCACTCATTCAACTCGTATGTGGCGGATCCTGAGGACGTCCTACGAGGCATAGTCCATGGTATTCCGTCGGGGACTTCTCAAGCAGAACTCATGGCGAATCTCCGTGTGAGAACACAGGGGGTCAAGATTGAGCGGGCACGCATGCTCGGATCTACGAAGACCGCCATCATTACCTTCACGGGCAGCACACTGCCTAGGTGCGTCTATTTCATGGGAGCGGAAGCCATCTGTTATCCCCACAAGCCTACGAGGCAGGCTTGCAAGGTATGCCACTCCACAGGGCATCGAACTGACGTGTGCCCAACGCCCGACGCCAATGTATGCTCCACGTGTGGAACACGTGAACCCGCACAAGGACACGCGTGTACCCCTAAGTGCGTGATATGTGGTGAGGACCATATGACAGGTGACAAAATGTGCAAGAAGAAGCTTAAACACGTTCCGCCTAGGAGGTCCCGAGTGGATCAGCCAAAACGGAGGCACCATCCACGCTGGTTCAGCTCCGAGCGGGACTCGTCAGTGGAATCACGCTCACGTTCAAGATCCAAGTCACGGGCTTCCTCAAAGGGTCGAGCCCAGTCTGCGTCCAGAAAACGACTCAACAAACAGCCGCATCAGCAGCAGCACCAACAGCAGCAACAGCAGCAGCAACAACAACAGCAGCAGCAGCAGCAACAGCAGCAACAGCAACAGCAACAGCAGCAGCAGCAACAGCAGCAGCATCAGCAGCAGAAGAAGAAAGCGCTGGTACAAATCTTGACGCCGCCCAAAGAGGGGACGGAGGCAGCCGCCTGCCAGCCAGCAAACACGGTGAGCTGGACGAGGATTGTGTCTCCATCTGCTCCCTTAATTGAGAATCCCGAATATCAGAAAATGGTTGCCGAGAATAAGCAGCTTGCTTTAGAAAACGAGAAACTTCGATGCCAGATTAAGGAGGAACGCCGGGAGTTCCACAAAATCATATCATCTTTAGAAACCAAACTTGAAGCCAGGCTTAACGCCTTAGAGGCGAACAACAACGCCACTCATGCTATCTCCAGGGCAACCGTAGCCCACTCTTTGGAGGGAGGAACGGCGAAAGTAGACATACCTCAGAGGTTTAGCGAGGAGGCCCACGTTAGCCAGTTACAGATGGGGGAACAGTTGCAGAGCTTGCGAAACTTAATGCGAGAACTCCAATCACAACAGCAACGAGCAGCGTCTGAACTCCGAGAGCAGATGATGCAGCAAATGCATCAAATGTTTTCGGAGTACAGGAAAGAGTTTGCAGCAGAAACGGAACAACAAAGACGATACGTTAATGACTCAGTTGTAGGCATTCAGCGTGCCATCAACAAGCGGGTCAGTGTTACCTCCGCGAGCAGTCCACTACCGAAGGACCGTCGAATCACGGAGAAAGCAGACACCCCCCAATAAAGGCAGTAGTCACCATGGCGCGAACTAATTCCACGCAAAACTCCGACCACCTAGAAATCTGGCAGTGGAATTGTCGCACGTTCCACAAACGAGCGGCGGCATTGCAGAATTACATCCATTCGGCACTAATCCCACCTGATGTAATATGCCTGCAAGAAGTTGGGAACCGTCCCGTCAAATTGCAGGGATATTACACATTATACGATCCAAAATACCCCCGCGTTGCAGCGCTGGTGAGTAACTTCATGACAGTTGCGCTAGACCATTACGATCAGACTGACATTAATCACCAAATTATCGATGTCTTCCCACAAAAACGAGGAAAAGTACGAACGAAAATTTTAAACATATACAGTCCTCCCAAAAACCGGAATGACGACTTCGGCCCACTCCTAAACGAGGCAGTTCGAGCCGTTGGCACCAGAGATCAATTAGTGGTGGTGGGCGACTTTAATGCTCCGAGCACCGCTTGGGGCTACGTCCGGGATTCACCCAAGGGAGTGTTATTAGAGAACACCACGTCTAAATTAGGTTTTACCCTTATCACTCTGCCAACAGCACCCACCAGGCTTGGTAATAGCATTAGCAGGGACACGTACCCTGATTTGACCTTCACCTTCAACATTAAAAATGCCACGTGGTCAAACCTCGATGAAAACCTTGGTAGTGACCATTATATTCTTAGCACCTCTATAGCATCACCAAAAGTTCGTCGTGTCGCTGGTGACGTTGTGATGACAGACTGGGTGACCTTTCGAAAGCGCCCTCTGCCGGAGCAAACGCCCTGTGATGTCAGTGGGTGGGTTGCTTTCATTCGAGAAACGCATGATGCCACCTCTAAGAAAATAGCGCGCACAGTTGAGGCGCCTGCGATAGACCGGCACCTATTGCACATGTGGGATAGTAGGCGACGCCTGATCAAGAGATGGAAAAAACAACGCCTCAACCGCTGCCTCTACAGGCGAATCGCTGCTCTGTCGGAGGAAGCGAATGAATACGCAACGAAACTTGCCACCGATGGTTGGGTGCAGTTTTGCGGTTCTCTCCGCGGTACACTAGGGACTAGCCAGACGTGGGCGATACTGAGGTCCATGCTGGAGCCGGACAAATCTAAGTCCTCCATGAACCGCATTCTTCAAAGAATAGTACACAGCTACCCCGGCACCGACGGAGAGTTGATCCAGGCGCTTAAAGACCGTTATATCGGTACTGATGTGGTTCCGCCATGTACATTAGAGTACATCGGCAGCGAGAATGCCACATTAGACGCCGCAATCACGAAAGAAGAGGTTTTCGCGGCAGCCCAGGCAGCCAATCGGAACTCTGCGCCGGGGTCGGATGGTATAACAAACGCTATGATAAGAAACCTCAGCACTGAGGTTCTTGAGCAGATAACGCAATTTCTTAACGACCACTGCTGGTCCCAAGGTCACGTTCCTCCGGAGTGGAAGGAAGCCAAAATAATAACTATACCAAAGCCCGGTAAAGCACCATCGCTCGGAGCCCTGCGGCCCATTTCGCTTACTTCGTGCATGGGCAAGCTCTACGAGCGAGTAATACAGACACGGCTTCAAAATTACATTGAAAAAGAAAATCTGTTTCCCGCTACCATGATTGGTTTTCGCTCCGGACTCTCAACCCAGGATGCCTTCCTCCTTTTAAAAGAAGAGGTCATGAGTTGCGTACCCAGGGGAGGCGAACATTTGGTCTTGGCCCTCGACCTCAAAGGGGCCTTTGATAATGTTTCGCACGAGGCCATTCTCTCTGAACTCAACACAATCGGCTGCGGAAAGCGTACATTTAACTACATTAAATCCTTCCTCTCTGGGCGGACGGCAACTATTGGGATAGGCGACACGAGGTCGGTGCCGTTCTCGATGCCAAATAAAGGCACACCGCAAGGGGCAGTCATCTCCCCCTTGCTCTTTAACATAGCTATGCGCAGACTTGCTCACGAGCTCGAAGCAATCCCGCACCTTGGATATACATTGTATGCGGACGACATCACACTCTGGGCTACGAAGGGTTCACTGGCGCTGAAAGAGCAGACCCTCCAGGCTGCTGCGACAGCTGTGGCAGAGTTCGCAAGAAATAGTGGGCTGAGCTGTGCGCCTGAAAAATCTGAACTCATAAGAATACACAGTAAGTATTACAAAAGTAACGGTGCCATAAACTTACAGGTAGACGGCCATGCCATAGCCGAGGTTACTCAGGCCCGTATACTTGGCTTCTGGGTCCAAAGCAATGGCAAAGCCAGTCACACGATAACCACCTTAAAGACTACGGTTAAACAGATAGCTAGAATGATCCGTCGCATCACTTATCATAAAAAAGGCATGAAAGAAAAGGATACTCTCCGGCTTGTCCAGGCCTTAGTTTTGAGCAGAGTGACGTATGGCCTACCGTACCACTCACTCGACAGAAGTGAGGAGAGCCAGGTGGATGTGCTCATTAGAAGCGCTTTTAAGGCAGCACTTGGTCTACCCACCAGCACACCGACCGAGCGGCTCCTAGCTCTCGGTATACATAACACTTATGCTGAGCTCAGTGCCGCAGTCCTCATGTCTCAGAGGAATCGTCTAAGTGAAACTTCAGCAGGCAGGGCGATACTCACTAGAATAGGAATTTCGCCCCACCCACAGCACATTGATGAGGAGCTGGTCGACGTAGCCCAAGAGGTCCGCAGGCGAATCTCAATCGCACCGGTGCCCAAAAATATGCATCACGACTTTCACGCTGAGCGACGTACTGCGAGGGTAAACTGGCTTCGAAAGCAATTCGGCTCAGCTTCAAATGTCGCGTACGTCGATGCGGCCAGTTTCGATTGGCAGAGACACATAATTACTGTTGTCGACAACAACATGACGCTGCTAACGAGTGCCTCCGTACGCACGACCTCGGCTACAAAGGCGGAGACGATGGCCATAGCCTTAGCCTTAAGGTTTCAGGAGCGTAGAGGGGAGCCATCAGTTATTTTATCCGACTCCCAGGAAGCCTGCCGGCTCTTTTTAAGGGGCCGCCTTCCAGCAATGGGGCTGAGGTTGCTAGGATCCAAACTCACTCACCACCATCGCTTGATCTGGTGCCCGGGACACGCAGGTCTCGAAGGCAATGAAAGGGCGGACGCTCTAGCTCGTGCGTTTTGTAACCGAGCGGAGAATCCATCTCTTTCATTGACCATGCCAATTTTACCTAGGGAGATTCTAGCTCACCAGCGCTTCACGCGTCAAAAATGTGGAACACCTCACAGATCCCTTAATGGGGAAGAGGCCACTGACCTTAGAAAAATTCAAACGGATGTATTTCCGCACCTACTGAAGTTACACGCGATACATCCAACTCTTTACCCGGCTGTATGTCCGTGGTGCGGCGGAAGACCGACTCTCTACCACATATCGTGGGGGTGCGATCGTAAACCAAGTGACATAACCAATTTTCTCGGCGAACCTTTAACACCTAGTATGGAGCAGTGGGAGGCACACCTCGCTAGCTCGGACCCAGGAGTGCAGCTCGCACTACTGGATCAAGTCCGGCGGGCGGCTAAGGCCAGTGGAGCCCTGGACGTAGGGCCCCAACCATAAAGGCTCTAAAACGCCCCTCTCCCTTTCCCCTTCAATAAAGTTTTACTCTCTCTCTCAATGTGGCGTTGACGCACGCGCTTGCTGGGCACAGTGATCCTACGTTAGCAAAACGCGAGCACTCTATAGTCTGACGCCAGGCGCAACCGGCGCGACCAGTGCCCGTCGGCGCGGCCCGACGGTCACCGGCGCGAAATGTGACATGCTGCATTTCGTGCCGATGCGTTACCCAGACAACACAGCGTTTCCCTCTTTTCATGACGGAGGGACGCTGGACTCGCTGAAATGCACTTGCGTCAAAGCAACGCAGTATGGCGCGCGCCTGCGAGTATATGGCAGGACCGGTGCCCTGTGTGGCAACGCCAGCGTGACGAACCGAATTGAACGTCGGCGAGCATGCGCACCGCATCAAGTCGAAATGTATTGGCGTCTTGACTGTTGCATGTAGTCATGTTCTCACATCACACTCATGTCATGATCATCATGTTTGCACCACTCATATCTCTTCGTCATCCATTGGCGTCACGTTATACCAAATTTGGCATATGTGAAGCTAGCGAAATGGCCGCGGGTGCATCATGAGTGTCGCATGTAGTCATGTTAATGAATTACCCGCATGTCGTGATAATCATGTGTAAATGTGTTATTTACCTATGTCGTTCGTTCCCGTCGCGTAATACTGAGTTTGGTACATGTGAAGCTAGTGAAACGGCCACGAGCGCATCATGAGCTAGCATGTAGTAATGTTGTTACATGACACGCATCTCATGTTTATCATGCTTGCACCAGTCACCTACTTTCGCCATCCATTCACGTACCGTAATACCAAATTTGGTATGCGTGACGCTGGCGAAACGGCCGCAAGCCCATCTTGAGCGTGGCGTGTAGTCATTTGTTACATGACACGCATGTCATAATTTCCATGTTAGGGTCTGTCGCTTGTGTTCGCCATGCAATCATGTCATACCATACCAGTTTTGAAGCGTGCCATGTGAACGAAACCACCGCAAGGGCTGCAGGACCACGAATTGTAAATAATTGATTGATTTGTGGGGTTTAACGTCCCAAAACCACCATATGATTATGAGAGACGCCGTAGTGTAGGGCTCCGGAAATTTCGACCACCTGGGGTTCTTTAAAGTGCACCCAAATCTGAGCACACGGGCCTACAACATTTCCGCCTCCATTGGAAATGCAGCCGCCGCAGCCGGGATTCAAACCCGCGACCTGCGGGTCAGCAGCCGAGTACCTTAGCCACTAGACTACCACGGCAGGGCGAATTGTAAATCATGACCCTCATAACATCCATGTCGACATTTTCATGTTATAACTAGTCAACTATGCTCTTCAATGAGTCATGTTATGCCGTACCAAGTTTGGTATCGATACCATTATCGTAACGGCCAGGAGAGCTAAATGTAGTAGGCTGCTAGATAGATAGATAGACAGACAGACAGACAGACAGACAGACAGACAGACAGACAGACAGACAGACAGACAGACAGACAGACAGACAGACAGATAGATAGATAGATAGATAGATAGATAGATAGATAGATAGATAGATAGATAGATAGATAGATAGATAGATAGATAGATAGATAGATAGATAGATAGATAGATAGATAGATAGATAGATAGATAGATAGATAGATAGATAGATAGATAGATAGATAGATAGATAGATAGATAGATAGATAGATAGATAGATAGATAGATAGATAGATAGATAGAGGGCTTCGATTTTGTGGCGTACGATTCTCGTGATGTCAGCGGAGTGTGAATTGGGCTGGGTCGCTATACGATGATCCTCACAAGTTGACATCGCAGCAGTGTTGGGAAGGCGCATAAAGTGGTGGGCAATGCGACGGCTTTTAGCCTCTTGAAAGCGTTGGCACTCCGAGATAACATCTTGCACTGTGGAACAGCCTTTGCACACAAGGAGGTTAAATGCATTGTCTGCGATGCCTAGCTTGTCTGCTTCAGCCATGGTTCGGTCGATTTTACGGCAAAGGGTCAACACATCTTTTATATACGCCAAATAAGACTCTGAACACGTGTGTCAAGTTCTTTCCTAGCGGCTTGCTTGCAGCCGGCAGATTAACCAAACAACTCACGTAACTTGGTCTTGCATACGTCCCAGCTCGTGATCGCGTTCACATTGTTATTAAACCATGCCTTGGCAGTTCCTTGCAAATAAAAGATGATCTTTGCCAGCATCAAGGTTGGGTCCCACCTGTGGTTTTCGCTGACGAGCTCGTATAGCTTGAGCCACTCATCCAGGTGCTCGACTTCCGTTCACGAAAAGTTGCCGGAATCGCGGGGTGGAGCGGCCACGAGAAAAACAGGGGAGGTCGGTGCCGTTGATGCATTGCGCGTGGCAGTTGACGAAGCGTCGCTGCCGGTAGGCATGTAGGAAGCAGAAACTAGGCGTCCGCTGCGTAACTCTGTCGTGCGTTGTAACCCAGCACCTCCACCAAAAAGTTACGTGAAGGTACACGCGAAACTAGGCGTTTGAAGATATATTTACACAGCGCAAACGCGCAAGCTAAGATGGAGAGCAACAGCTCTGCCCTACATCAAAATCACGTCGTCTTTCTCCGCGCCTATCTAAGCGCTTTTGTGGGACATTGTCTCATAACGATATCATAATTTTCATGTTATGACTTGTCAAATATGTTCTTCATACAGTCATGTAATGCCATACCAAGTCTGGCATCGATACTATTATCGAAACGGCCGGGAAAGCTGAAAGTCGTAGGCGTCCAGATAGTAGATAGATAGATAGATAGATAGATAGATAGATAGATAGATAGATAGATAGATAGATAGATAGATAGATAGATAGATAGATAGATAGATAGATAGATAGATAGATAGATAGATAGATAGATAGATAGATAGATAGATAGATAGATAGATAGATAGATAGATAGATAGATAGATAGATAGATAGATAGATAGATAGATAGATAGATAGATAGATAGATAGATAGATAGATAGATAGATAGATAGATAGATAGATAGATAGATAGATAGATAGATAGATAGACGGGCGGACGGACGGACGGATGGATGGATGGATGGATGGTGTTAAGGGTGTCTCTTGACCGCCGCCGTCAGCAGGTTGTGCTCGTAACTTGCATCAGGACCGACGAGAAGGGAAGTACCGGCGAGACGGGGCAGAACAGCAAATCAAAAGAGTTTAATACTACATAGTTAGACCAAAGTGGACATTCAAGTTTACAAACAAAGGTAAGAAGCCGAGGAGCAGAGTTCCGGCAGAGTCTCAATCCAGACTGCTTCACCCAGTCTCTCCCTGCGCGTTTTTAAAGGGTTCCAGACGCTTGTGTGACGTCAGGCGCCTCCAGACATGACCAAATGTGGATCACCTTGTGTTCGAACCACCTACCACGCCACTGGTTACGCCACCGATCACGTGACTGATCGCGCCACGGATCACACCACCGGCGTTCCCACACTCAAGAGCCAGGTGCGAATGAGCCATGAGCTCACCGCGTTCTCGCGCACAGCACATGACGACCTTCGCGGCAGCAGCGTCTCAGGTTCCTCGGCGTCTGGGCATACACTTCTGCGCCTCTACCCCTGATACGTTTACAGGCCCGGGAGCGTTCGCACGCTGTCCGTGGTCTTGCATTTGGGCCCAAAGGGGTTCGCGTAAAATGAAGCGTAACAATGGATAGACTGTAAGTTGCCGAAGTTCCCTAAGAAATGCTTCGCATTTAAAATGTACCTTCTGTGTTTAGAAAGAGTGGGCACCGATTTAAAGTACTGGATACTCTCGCCTTGACGAAGGCTGGCCCATCAGCCGTAAAGCGCTCTGCGACCGCGACAATGTAGCCGAACGTCTCTTCCCGGCTTCTTCTTGTCCCACTCTAAGTATCCACCACAAATAGGAAAGTTCCGGGGCTTGGTATTGCTAACACTTCAAGCCTAATTAAAGGTATATTTGATCCTTAAGAAAATGCTTCACTGAGGTGTTAGCTGCTGCATATGGCTTTTATTTGAGCATCTGTAATGTACTAGACGGAAGGAAATGGCGAAGTAATATAGGCTTCTAAATTTCATAAATCTGCGCTGTGATGGTGCTACGGGATATTATTGACCCCGCCTAGAGTATTGTATGCGTGGAATGTGTGTCAGGCGCACTCATAAGGCAAAAGCTTTAGGCTCCTCATCAAACGCGCAAATGGACTACATTTCATTCTCATTTTGTGTTATATCTTGCGAAGCTTGTGCTCTATCAGCGACAAACAAATCGACTACTACCCGTAAAAGGAACACTGAGTAGTGGGTGAAGCAACCTTGTTTCGACTTAAACTTCTTTTTGGGGAGCTAATGCTCATTCATCGAACCCGTAGCCGTTCGTGGTTTCGCACACAGCCCCTTTTCAAGCCCTCGCCTCCGCCGCACACGACCCCATGTCTTCATTCATACTACTATGCTGTGTGTGTGTGTGTGTGTGTGTGTGTGTGTGTGTGTGTGTGTGTGTGTGTGTGTGTGTGTGTGTGTGTGTGTGTGTGTGAGAGAGAGAGAGAGAGAGAGAGAGAGGAGTAAGCGCTTTTATTATACAGAGCAGCGCCTCCACGCATACCAGAGCACGCGCCAAAGTGGAGCGAGCGCTCTACCGCGGAGACATCTAGTAGGCGCTCCGAATAATAGCAGGGCTACGACGACGCACAAAAGTCAAGCTGCTTCCCGTCTACAAGTAGAAATAATTGATACGATGCTGTGCTCAACGACAATCACAAAAAATGTTTTGCAGGGACGGATTTGCAACGGTGTTTGTAATGTCTTTTGTCACGACGTATCCAATCCCAGCCGCATTGCCGTCATAATGAGAGCTCCCCTGGTGACCACATGTCTTCATATTTATCGGCAATAATTTATATAGGCGAAACGAGCAGCACGAGAGGGCTAGTGTGTACCCCTTCTGCCTTGGAGAGTGGAAATTTTCATGCTGCAGGTGGAATGAAATAACTTGTCCGAAAGAAGAGGAACGACCACGAACGCGTCTGTAGAAGGCGCGCGTAGAGTTGGCAAAAAGATATGGCGACAATCAAGCTGACGTCGCTGCACTGTGTAACGAGTGGTGGCTCTGAGGTGTTCGCATGCGGTGCTTCTTTAATAGCCACCGCAAATGTTCCACATGCGTTTCCAACTCCACGCGCTTTCCTGTAGTCATTTTAGGGACGAAGCTCCTTATTTAGAGCGGCACACGTTTGTCCCTCGTAGCTGTTGTAGTGTGTAACAAGTACAACATTTCGACCTCCAAGGTGGTGCAGCTGAAAGGTTTCTTCCGTGCGTTGTTGAAAAATAGGAGACAGTGTTCAATGTACAATCCAATTGCTGATAAGGGGGAATCAGAGACAGGGGCATTCGACTTTTAATTAACGTGCAAGCTGCGATCCCCATTAGCAACCATTGACATGTACATTGAGCACGATCTGAAAAGAAAGGGTTGCTACGTTATACTCGCTGGGTGTAGTCTCCTTAGTTTTAGAATGGTTGAGCGAGCGTAGAGCCGCAGTGCCATAAATACAATGAACTAGTATATACCATGAACTCGAGGTGTTTAAAGGTGGGAAGTAGACATGAAGCGCAAGCCGTAAGAAAGTAAAAGCCGAATTCTCTTGTCTCATATTTCCCAGTAGCAGCCATTGGCATGTACGTTAAGCACTATCTGACAGAAAAAGCTTGCTACGTTATACTCGCTGGGCATAACCTCCTTGGTTTTAGAAACGTTTAGCGAGCGTTGGGCCGCAGTGCCATGAATACAGTGAACTAGTATATACCATGAACTCGAGGTGGTTAAAGGTGTGAAGTAGACCCGAAGCGCAAGCCGTAAAAGAAGTGTGCGTGTGCCACCTTTTGTTTAGTCCTTGGAATGTCCGCTGGATGGTGGTGCTTCAATATGGGGAATATATGATGAAAATATGCGAGATGGTGGTAATTATAGTGTTGAATAGATGGACGAACGGACACACAGACAGATGCATGGATGGATGCATGAACGGACGCAGGGGCGGATGCATGGACGAACGCAGGGACGGGCGCACGAACAGACGCACGCACGGACGTGTGGTTGGACGCATGGACGGTCACACAGACGGACGCACGGACGGACGGAAGCAAGAACGAGAGCCTACCAAGCATGTCATCGAGGCCCAGCAGATAGCATGTCTGGCAGCTGTTATCGACGACCGATATGGGTTCGACTGAAGTGACAGAGCTTCTCTCTTTGTCCTAAATGTTATTAGATGGCGGAGTAGTTCTTTTACTAGCCCTTGTAACGCTGTCCATCCATGCATCTTTGCCGACGCGCGGCGCCGCGCTCCTCTACCGCAGATGTTGGTGTGGTGCCAAATAGGCCATGCCTTCCCTTGTCTGCCACGTGGTCGTCGGGTGTCACCTCTCTCGCACGTCATCCTCTCCCCTACTCGCAACGTTCGTGCGCACATCGAGTGACGACTCCCAGCTCGTTTATCTGCGATGGAGAGGACGCCGGAAAGCGAAGCTCCTTCGCCCGCCGAAACAGGCGCCGAAGCGATTTCACCAAACGCAATGGTCGCCGGCGTAGCGAGGGTTAGCAGGGCTGATCGCCTTCGCGAATGGCGACGTCACACCTGCAACACCGACGAGGCGCAAGCCATTTAGGCCGAACGCAAGCGTCGGCAGTGGAAGACCAACGACACCGATGAGCTGCGAGTCAAGCACGCTGATCGCGTTCGAGAAGGAAGACGGTGCGTCGGCAACCCGACGAGACGTGAGCCAAGGAAGCCGAGCGGAAGCGCCGCCAGCGCTAGGCCACCGCCGGCGAATCCTCGACGTCGCCATCATCGGCAACGTGTCGGAAGCGCCGCGCGCCCTCCACCAAAGCCCGCCCACAAGCGCCGTGCTCCGCCGGTTGATCCCGATGTGACCTATAAGAACGATCCGCAACCTCGAAGACGCTCCTGCTCCGAGTGCGCTGCCGTGTGCGTCGGCGACGTCGCGATTTTCGCGCTGTACCTCGCTCGCAACCTGCCGAAGAAATAGGTTCAGCGTGGAGGAGACGCTGACAGATGGCTCGTCGATTAGATGCGTGACGGGGACTCGCTGAAGTGCGCGTCGGCGGAACGGAAACTGCCCACCCCGATAAGGGGAACGTGCGTCTCTCTGGTCTTCGCCAACTTCGACGTCAAATGTCTGCAGGAACCTCTCAGCGTGCACTTAACCGATCACAAGGCCATGGTAGTCAAGGCGAAACGCGCGCCAGCTCCGGCCCAGCGTCCGTGTCCACTCTGAAGAAACCATGGGGCCTACACTAGCTATAGCTTCGAACGAATCTTCCAGCGCCGTCCGCCGAACCCGCGTTAGCGCCGTTCACCCCATGACGCCACCCGTGCGCAACGCTGCTGCTTCGAATCCTATCAGGGTTCCCTTTGGGAAGTTGGCGCTAATGTTGTTAGACGTCATTTCTGTGACGGAACAACGTCAGCTAAATCTTGCTGAACACCGGCACAAAACAATTTTGTGTTAAAAAAACAAATTATGGTAGCTTCACACAAAGATGTGGATCCAAGACAGCAGGAATTGCGGCTTTGGGCAACTTTATTTGTCTCCGCGGTTGTTTATTTCTTTCCCATTACCCTGTTTGTTCTCCATCCCAGTCTTTCTGTATGTTTCTTTTATTTTCCAGTTATTTCCCTTTTTTCTACTTTTTTACTGGCTATTCTTGCTTTTATGTTGTTATACGTCCGCTTTCCTGAAGAAACCAAGCGATGACTAAAGTTGAACAGCGTTGCGTTTCATTCGGTGCTCGAATCGAATAGCGTGTATTCGAAATACCGAGTATATTACGAATAACTTTTCCAATAACCGGCGCCGAGGGGGAGATTACAAAAGGAAAAAACGTTGGAGCAGTGAGAAATACTTTCTCCCGACCTTAGCATTGCTGAGAGGCATCCAACCCATAATTTATACTGCAGTATCTCCGAAGCACGTGTCTTATCCGCAATACTCATCATCAAACTCAGGACGATGATTATTCGAGAAACTAATTCAATTTTTCTCTCAGTTTTGTTTAAAGAGTAATGGCTAATTATGACCTTGATTGTCGATGTAACGTTTGTATTTTATCCTACAGTTACTAAATGTCTGGAAAGCTGTAGTCGCTGCTGTGTTCGAGCTTACTTCGGTTTGCGTTATTATGGCTTTCTTTTCCGAAAAAAAGCAATCAGAATGCTCTTTCATTAAGCTTGGTGAATATTAGTTTTTAAAAACATTGCTGCCGAAATCTTGCGCTGGTGAGGAAATCGTTGTTTAGTTATTCAAAAACTACTCGAGAGAGAGAGAGAGAGAGAGAGAGAGAGAGAGAGAGAAATAGAGAGAGAAAAAACGTTCATTTGCACCCGTCTCGAAAGACAGGTGAGGAGGCTTCAGCCTCTGCCCTAGGTCATCCCCCTATACCATCGGCCAGAATTCCTTGGGACTGGGCGGCGGCCAGGACGAGACCGATGACTGGACGCTGTCCTTCGGCGTCGTGGCTGTGTAATAAGGCCTGCCTGGATTTTACGTTTATACTTGGATGATTGTAGGAAAGGCAGGTCTGGACCATGTGCACTAAACCTGCAGTGTGCACATCTGGGGCTGAACACTTCCAGATGCCTTTCACTGTACAGGTGAGGGTTTGGAAACACCCCGGTTTGCAATTTTGGCCACATGATTTCCTCCTTTTCGTTCAGCTGTTTAGCTGACTGCATAAATCTTAAGGTGGCATTTATGGTATGAGCTGATTTTCTGAAACGTTCGTAGTTCGTCTCTTGTGGAGAGGGGTTGGTCGAGCGGAGGTGGCAAGTCAGGGACGATTAACTGGATAGTGCACCCTTGGGTGATCGCGTGCGCCTTCTCATTCCCTTTCAGACCTTGATGGGCCGAGAACCATATCAGTGAGATTTTCTCTGCGGATACTGCTCCTTGTTTTAGAATTTGGCGGCTGCAATGGAAATTCTGCCCATATCATCGAAATCGCTAAAAATCACTCGTGTGCCTTTTGTGCTGTTGCTAAAGCTATCGCAAGTTCTTTCGCCTCTATGGCGATTGTGTTCTTAGAGGTGCAGCACGATACCATGTCCCCGCTCCCGGAACCATTACCGCTGTGTATGCTGCCCTTTTTTCGTATTCTGCGGCGTCCGTGTAGAGCACGTTGGATGGACCTTCAAGTTTCGCTTGCAGTTCTACAGCTCTAGCTCTGCGTTTGCCTTCGTGTAACGCCGGATGCATGTTTTGAGGCAGTGGTGTAATTTTTACTCTTTCCATACTTGATTTAGTTGTGCTAGTATGGAACACTCTGTGGGATCGAACCCCAAGCACTCCATGATTTTCCTTCAGGTTCTCGAGAGCCTTTTGTGCTGTGACATCGTGGTGGCTTCTATTACCTAATATAAAGGGTCGGAGACGCCCAGCCCAAGGAGTTTAACCATTGGGGTGTTCGGCGGAAGCCCAAGCGCAGTTTTGATGCATTTTTTATAATAGCTTCAATTTTCTCTTTCTCTGCTCTTCCCAAATTATGATAAGGGGCAACGTGAGTACAATGCTTATCGCGAGAGCTTGAACCAACCTTGAAAGAATGGCTTTCTTCATCCCCGCATTCTTATTAGAAATGCGCTTAAGCAGGCAGTACGTCTGGTTCGTACTATAGCTATAGCTTCAAGTCGGCTAATAGATTCCGTGTTTGTTTTTTCACTTGCTTGTATGCGCATCCTAGAATTCTAATACTGCCCATACGGTTGTAATAGCATTGTCATTCGTTTGTAAATCAATGTCACAACCCCTTCCGAAGGGATTGCTTGTTTTCCTTTTTTGCGATGGTAAAAAAAAGAGCTTATGATTTTTCTGCCGAGCATATAAACCCTAGCGGTTCGGGATATTGTTCGATGATATCTACAGCGGCCTGAAGTGTGCTTTAAATATGGCCGTCCCTACCCCTGTTTATCGACAGCATCACATTGTGTGCGTATATTGTGTGATGTGGGTTCTCGATTCCTTCCAACTTTTCAGGAAGTCCAATCATCGCTATAATAAAAAGAGTCGGAGAGAGTAGAGACCCTTATGGCGTCCCTTTATTCCCCAATTTAATGTTTTCGAGTGACTGCCCTCCCATGCTGATGGTGGCTATGCGATTTGAGAGGAAGTCCTTCACGTATAGTTGTATGTTTTGACGCCTACGTTTAGCGCATTTGGGCACTTAAATAAGGCTTCATGTTTGACATTGTTAAACGCCTTGGAGACGTCAATTCCCATAATTACTTTGGTTTCAACAGCCTTGTTGTCTATTATTTCACCTTCAGCTGTAGCATAACATCCAACGTAGATAGCTGGGATCTGAATGAAGCCTTTCATAGTTTCAGGGTACAGGTTTTCATCTTCCATGAACCTAGTCAGTCTTGTTTGGATGACGTGCTCAATCAATTTTTCTACACAAGAAGTGATAAAAACAGGTCTGATATGCTCAAGGCTTATCTTCTTCACTGGCTTAGGAGTGAAGACCAAATTGGTTGTTTTCCTAGCTTGCTGTTCTCCTCTCCCTTGTCCCAGCATTCTTGCATTTAAACTGCAAGTTGACGAATGGAGTTATTGCCAAGATTTCTGAGCATTCTGTTGTTGATTTTGTCCGGACCGGCAGCTGTTATTGTTGACTTCTCCAACTGTGATGGGGCTGTCTAGGTCCAGATTTTTCGAACCAGCGTATTCAGGGAGCTTTTTACATTTACATTCGCTGAGGTAGTGACCCTTAACCTCCGCTAACAATTCTGTCATCTGACCTTCATATTTATACGCAAGATCGTGAAGTTGCTTTCGGGCATGCGACTTGGTTTTCTCTGGGTATAATATATGTCGTAGTAACTGCCATATTCTAGCACTGTCCATCTTCTTATACATCTTAAGGCAAATACTGTTCCACTATTTCTTGGCGAGTTCCAATGCATATTATTCCATCTTTTTGTTCAGTGCAGCAACCTCCTTTCGGAGATTCCTGTCTCTTCTTTTCTCACTGATTTTTCGCTCAAAGTCTTTCTTTTTCTTCCACAAGCTTACAAGATGTCTATCAACAACTCACTCATCGTCAGCGTCAATCTCTTCGGTATAGCATCCTGAGTCAACAGGATCACCCCTGTACTCCAATCGTTAATATCATTTATTGGGTCCTGTTCCGACCTAATATTTCTGAAGGCCGCCCAATATGTAGTTCTAACTTTTCTCTTATTGATCACCGGCGGGTCATTGTCAACTATAATCTCTAAAATTCTGTGATCACTATGAGTCTCCCGCTATATAAGAGTCTCCCGCTTAACCCATTCTTGTCGCCAGTGTAGCCGGCTGGCACCGTCCTGCCTTCTTTTCAACATCTACGGCTGGTAGACGCCACCCTGGTGGCGCCATCGCGTTCGTTGTTGACGCTCCTGGAGCTCCACCACACGTTTGGACATTTTCGTCGCCCATTGCCAGCTTTCCGATTCTGCTGGATCGGCATCTGTACCGTTAACAGCCACTTGCATCGTCATAGTGTCACCACAGACGCTCTACGAGCCGACGCCTGGAGCCCTCGGACACTGCTCCGGCCGCATCGACGCTAGTCCAAACGGTGGAGTTGGCAAGACGCACGACGGGGCCAAACATTAAAGGCGCAATAAAATCCGTCAAAATCCACTTACAGTCGTGAGAACAGTAGCCACAGTATCCTGAGCATGTCCGCAAACACACACATCACTTTATCTACAGGTCGTTGTCTTCACCACGTGAAAATTTTGTCATTTCACAGAGCCGACGCAACGCACTTCCGCTTGCTTCGGCCCTCCATCGGACCTTCCAAACTACTCGAATGAGATTCGATTCTCATTTGCGTTGGATTCGGTGGTATCTCTATTAGTTTCGTCTTCGGTTTGGTTCTAAAGTTCATTGTGCACCACTTATAACCACCCGTAGAACACATAAGAAACATCTGAGGCGAGGTGATGTGTGTCCCGAAGCGTTTGAAAGCTGTATTTGCCAAAGCTAAGCTTATGAGCCAATCATCAGTTAATCACCTTTGTTGTCGATATTATAAAACTTCAGATAAAGGTAATGTGACAACACGGTAGTTACGATGCACCTTCTTAATACCACTAAAATCGAACAATAACTTTGCATAACGTGTTCACAAAACCAGCCCATGCAACTCTCCTTTTTTTTGGTGGCTCTGTATATTGACATAAAAACACACACACATATTAGGCTCTCAGCTGAGATGCAACGTTAATTCATGTCGGAACTCCACGGGACGGCTTTAAGCTCTCCCATAGTAGAGTAACTAGTACTCTAAATTTTTACCCACTATTTAAACAGTTGCGGAACTGTTCAGCACAACGTTACTGGAATAAACCCAGTTTACTGGGTTTATTCCAGTAACGTTGTGCTGAACAGTAAACTGGGTTTACTGTTTACTGGAACCAGTAAACCCAGTTTGAAAGTCCCGCTGCAGAGGCGGGCCGCGTGGCGGCGATGAGAACTAGTGGCGCTGCAGTACGATCTCTCTCTACCGACACGTGCGCGCGTGTTGTGATCGGCGGCGGCGACGTACAAGCGGCTAGCGTGAATGGCGGGCTGTATTCCCACGTCACTTCTCGGGTGGTTTTTGGCACTGCATGATTTGTTATACGAAAACGCGTTTGTCATGTATGAGGCATAGCGAGGAGGAGCAGATTTATCTACATTGAGGTACGCGGACTAGCTTTGCGCCAGGCTCCCACGGCGGTGACCGCAATGACGACTCCGCTTCACGCAACTTGTTCGTTCGTTTGTTTATTTATTCATTATTGATTTTGTGTGTACACGGTTACGCAGTGGCGTGGCCAACATAAAAGCTGCTTTAAGTAGCTTGAGAACCGCTTATACGTAGCCTCCAATCTCTTTCACCCAGCAGGGACGGGCTAGCAGACAAACTATCGTAAGCAAATTTGCTGTCCAGCCTTGCACGTTATTATTATTATTATTATTATTATTATTATTATTATTATTATTATTATTATTATTATTATTATTATTATTATTATTATTATTATTAGGGTTGAATTAAAGGATAGGTGTATTTATTTACAGGGTGAGGATGAAGTTCGGCAGTCGCGGTAAAGATGGAGTCCTCAGGCCGCACCAGACAATGTCGGCTTCCTCTCTTACCTCCCCGGCACATACTGCAGCCCGGCTCACACCGTAGCAATCCCCCGTTCACAGACGAAGCCCGCTGGGCGAGTTTATGTCACTGGAGGTATGAAACTTCTTGAGGCGAGCCACGTGCACCAACTGCGTTCGATTTGACCGACGAGAAGGTGTCGTCAAGCGTGCCACAACGCACGTCAAGCCAGTCAAGCGATCTACAATGACGTAAGGGCCTTTGTACTGCGGTAAAAACTTCTGACATAAACCAGGTTTTCGTTGGGGGGTCCACAACCACACGAGTTCACCTTTGCGGAATTAAATGGCATCATGGCGTTGATCGTATCGTTGCTTGGAGTGATCTTGTGATGCCAGCGTTCGAAAGCGAGCAATTTGGTGGGCTTCTTCAGCCCGGCACAATGTTTCGGCCACGGACTCATCGGTATGGAGCTTAGATGGGAGGATTGTATCAAGGAAGCTGCGTGGTGATCGAGCGTAGAGCAGGTAGAAGGGCGTGAAATCCATGGTCTCGTGCTTCGCTGTATTGCGTGCATAAGTAATAAACGGTAAAATCTCGTCCCAGTTTTTGTGATTGGACGCGACGTACATAGCGAGCATGTTAGTAAGAGTTCGATTGGTGCGTTGTACAAGACCATTCGTCTGGGGCTGGCTGGTATGGTGTCGAATGTCTGAACTGTGAAGTGCAGAGGCGAAGCAATTCTTCCACAGCGTCCGCGATGAATTGGCGTCCACGGTCACTGATGATTACTCTAGGTGGACCATGTCGAAGAACAACGGAACGTGACAAAAAGGCAGCGACGCCATCAGCTGTAGAAGATGGTATCGCAGCAGTTTCGGCGTATCTGGTAAGGTGGTCGACGCACACTTTTATTCAGAGGTTGTTGTTTGAAGATCGCGGAAACGGGCCCAATAGGTCAATGCCCACTTGCTCGAAAGGCGTAGTAGGCGGTTCTACGTGGTGAAGAAGGCCGAGCGGTGCACCGGTAGGTCGTTTGTGACGCTGGCAGTTCTCGCAGCACGAGACGTATTCTTTCGTAAATCTCACATTCGAGGCCAGTAAAAACGCTGCTGCACTCGATGCAGGGTGCGAATGAACCCAACGTGTCCTGACGTTGGATCATCGTGCATAGTACGGAGAACGTCGCATCGAAGACTTTGAGGTACAACCAGTAAATAACGTGTGCCGGTTGCTGAGTAATTCGTTTTGCACAACAGTCCATCACGAATGCGAAAGCGACCACTGCCTTTGAGATTCCGAGCGTCAACGAACAATGAGTCTAAAAATAAATCATTCAATTGTTCTCGTTTGAAGAAATTGCCGTCAGGAAACGTGTGAGAGACCGCAGCAAAACAGATGGCAAGGGTATCTGCACTGTCCTCCGTCGTGGTCATAGGTAGGCGAGAAAGGCAATCAGCGTCCGAATGACGTCGTCCACTTCTGTACGAAATGCTGAAGTCAAATTCTTGAAGGCCATCGAGCAATGCGGCCAGAAGGGTCTCAGAGGGTAACAAGCCAACATAATGAATGAGGGTCTGTCATAATCGTGAATGGACGACCGTAGAGGTAACATCGAAACTTCTGAATGGCGAATACAGCCGCTAAACATTCTTGCTCTGTGTCACACCGGTCCCGTTGATTAGGGAGGTGATCGCCGGGCTAATTCCAAGAGCCGAAGTATCGGCCCCCCGAACCGCACCACGAAAGCGTGGACAATTTAGAAGTGGTCCTTATTGGCGCGCCAGCAGACGCCGGCTGTGGCCCAAAGAACAAGTCAGAGCCGAGAGTTGATAAACAAACAAAATTATATTCTCAATAATGGCAGACCGAAAACAATACACTAAAATGCACACTCCACAATAGTTGCATACAATATGTCACCAATCAAACCAATCAAACAACGTACTCCACAGTACAATCAGCCACACTCAAAACAACGGACACAGACAACAATACACACTACAATGCAGTCACATGCATTTAACGTCCAAGACACTTAAAGACTAAAGAGATAGAAAACCTATTCAGTCCAAAGTCCTTGGAACAAAAGTCTGAATGATACTCTTCCGAGAATCACTCACTCAAAGTCCAGCGTTGTTGTCGTTCCGCTGCCCCGAAGTTTCTCTTCCGGGAAACCTCACGTCTTCAATAGGCCACTCTCCAAGCTTCAAACTTCTTCGCCCGAACTCGTCGGCTTCACACACGCAGCTGTCGCCACGCGTCTTCGCTCGATAGCGGTAAACACACACTCTTGCCTGTAGCTCGAGCATTCACCCCTCAGGTGAAAATCCTCTTCATCTCCTGCTTCGTCCCTACGGACAAAACCTTCGCCGACTACACGGCGGAATCCCTACGCACTCTGGCGCAATCTTCAGTCTTCTACTGCTCTCTCGTCTCGGCCGCTCGATTAAATACCTTCCGCGCCACATTCTAGAAAGTTCTCGTCATTTCGTCGGCGCGATACGCAGCGAAGGCTGGGGAGAGGCGCGAGACTGTAGGGGGGCCGTCCCCGACAGATGAGTCAACCCGGCATACACGCCCCGTTCCTTCTGGAAAAATCGAGTGCTTGCTCGGCCGCCGTTGTGGGGTGAGGAGGTTCGTCGGCGAAGCCACGCTTCTGCGGGGAGAGCGCGCACCCGGGGAGCCTTGGATGTTTGTTTTTTTTTCTTTTGACCTCGCGGCGTTTCTCCCGCCCGTTATCGCAAGAATTTGGCGGCGCGCCCATTTTTAGCGCTCGTTCTGTGACACTCTGTCACCACATAATTCATTTCAGCCTTGCTTAGAGATCGACTCGTATAGGCAACAACATGCTCTGCATTATCATGGCGCTGAACAAGCACACCTCCGATGCCAATTCCACTTGCGTCACTGTGCACTTCTGTAGGAGCAGAAGGATCGAAATGACGAAGAATAGGCTCAGATGTTAGTAGAAAGTTCAGTTCAGAAAATGCGGCATCACAATCAGGTGTCAATTCGAATGGGCTGTCTTTTCGCAACAAGCTCGTCGGTGGGTGTACTACGTCCGCGAATCGGGGCACAAAGCGGCGAAAGTAGGAACAAAGGCCCAAGAAGCTGCGAAGTTTCTTCGGTGTCTGGGGTGGTTTGAATGTGCCGACTGCTTCGATTTCGCGGCGATCCGGCCTGACACCATCTTTGTCAACTAGGTGACCGAGGACTAAAGCTTGTCGTTCACCAAACCGGCACTTCTTAGAGTTCAAAATCAAGCCAGCCTTTCCGACACAGTTTAAAACAATGTTTAAACGGACGTTGTGCTCTTCGAAGGTACGCCCAAAAATGACGACGTCATCCAGGTAGCATGAGCACACCTCCCGTTTAATACCACGAAGGACAGAGTCCATAAACCTTTCAAAAGTGGCGGGGGCGTTGCAAAGCCCAAACAGCATCACATTGAATTCGTACAGTCCATCAGGCGTCACGAATGCGGTCTTCTCCTTGTCTGAAAGGTGCATAGGTATCTGCAAATATCCTGATTGTAGGTCTATTGAAGAAAAGTACGAAGCCAAGTGAAAGCAGTCAATAACATCGTCAATTCTAGGCAGCAGATATACATCTTTTTTGGTCACGGAGTTGAGTCTTCTGTAATCAACGCAGAACCGCCAGGCACCATCTTTCTTCTTAATCAAGATGACCGGTGCTGCCCACGGGCTACACGACTCTTCAATAACACCCTTCTTCAGCATTTCCTGAACCTGGTCGGCAATAACTTTTCGTTCTGATGACGACACTCGGTAAGGATTTTGTCGAATCGGATGAGCGGTGCTGGTGTCAATTCTATGGTGAGCGCGAGAACATGGTAAAGGTAGTGGCTTCTCCTCTTGGCAAAAGTCAAACACAGAAGCATGTCGCCTCAACAGATGGCGTAACGTCTGCTGCTCGTGTGACCGCAAAGTGGCGCTAATGATGCCTAGGATCTGTGACTCGTAAGAGCAACTGCGCTTGCCAGAGACTGTACCTTTCTCGCTTTCATCGTTGTTAACGACCGCTATAGAACCTTCAATGGAATCATCGAAGACGCCAAGCTTCATTCCTCGAGGGAGCACAACCGGCATTGGCGAACAGTTCAGTGCCCACAGAAAGGTTGCTCCTTCATCAACAGATACCAAACAACGAGCCTTTCTTAGCACATTGAACGATGGCAGGTTCAACGATGGCGTCAAAAGATGTGGCAGATTCTAAGGCGAACACCGCAACTGACCTCATTGACCATGGCGGCACTGTCAGCTCATTGGAAACAATCAGAGCATCCTTCGCAGCCTCCGGTGCCTCATCGACGAGGGCAGGAACAATGTCACCGCTGACGGAAAGTTCACCGCTTCTACAGTCGACGAAAGCACCACATCCTTGGAGAAAGTCAAGACCGAGAATCACGTCGTGGGTACAATGTTGCAGCACAAGAAACTCTGTTGGGAACACGTTTCCTGCCAATAAGACATTGGCGGCACAAACTCCGACAGGATGAAGTACTTCCCCACCAAATCCACGAAACCTTGTTGATTCGCCCCAAGAAAACATAACTTTGCACCCAATGCGACTTTTGAAAGAAAGACTCATAACTGATATCGTAGCACCATTGTCCACCAAAGCACTTGTACAAAAGCCATCTATTTCCACACGTATCTTGTTCTAGGACATTATAACTGGCGGAGGCATCTGAGGCAAATCCTGTTGTGCGACCTCACCTCCATCGGTCGCGCTGGCTAGTTTCCCGGCAGCGGCGGTGATGACAGGCGTCGTCCCGGCGAAGGGGAACGATGCAGTCGGCCAGATGGAAACGTCAAACTACGGTAAGAAGCGGGAGAATGGCCACGGTGATTTCCCCGCCGTGAGGTACTCCTGGAATAGGCGAGCCAATGACCGTTGTTGTGACCAGTGCGCGCTGGCGGGAACTCTGATGGGGAACGATATCGGGATGTCGGCTGTCTCTGTCGACGACAGAACCGAGCTACATGCCCGGCGATACCGCAACGGTAGCACACAGAGGCTTGGCGGTATGCATTGCACACCTGGAAGGCATTGCGCTGACATGGTGGTGGTACGGGTGCATCTTCGTTCTGGTCGTAATAGGTGTTGGCTGGCTGATGGGGGTAACTGAAGCGTTCTTCGTACCTCGGCAGCGGGTAGTTATTGCGCTGTGACCTCGGTGGTGAGGGTGGCCTGTAGTTGCAGTCATCGATGCCTGCGGCCGCAATTGACACGGGAGGGCGAGAGGGAGGCGGTGTGGGTGTAGCTTCGTACGGCGTCGGGCGAGCGTGTCGAGTGAGCTCTGCTCGAACGATCTGGCGTATTGTCGACGCGAGATCAAGCGGCGTGTATTTGTCAACACTTGCCACGGTGGTTACATTCGGTAGGCGACCGAACTTGGGGGTGATACGTCGCATCTTCAGGGTCTCGAATGTGCGACAGTGGCTTATGACATCGGTCACCGTAGCAAGGCTGTCTTTGCTGATGAGGAACTGATACACGTCCTCGGCGATGCCCTTCAACAGGTGGCCAACTTTGTCTTCCTCTGACATATAAGGGTTGACAAGCTTGCAGAGCTTCAAGATTGCCTCAACATAGGTCGTGCACGTCTCTCCTGGGATCTGAGCTCTCTGCAGTAACGTTTGTTCCGCCTGCTTTCTCTTAGCTACGGAGTTTCCGAAGCACGCTCTTATTTCGGAAACGAAGCGATCCCATGACGTGAGGGCATCTTCGTGGTTCTCGTACCACATGAGTGCTGTGTCCGTTAAGAAAAATACTACATTGGTCAGCTGGGTCGCCGCGTCCCACTGGTAGTATTTACTCACCCGTTTGAAGTGTGTGAGCCAGGCATCCATGTCCTCGCCAGATTCGCCACCGAATGTGCGAGGCACTATCAGATCCTGACGCAACCAGGGACCAGCTGCACGCGAACCTGGTACTAGCGGTGCTGCTGGAACTGGTAGGACGGTCTGCAGCGGCGGGTATCTGGTTTCCCTCTTCGCCGTGAGACATCTCAGCTACCAGTGGTTACGGGGCAGTCCAGCAAGGCGGTGGCTTCGTCGTAGAACAGGCGCTTGAAGCGTCGTGTTGCTTGGTTGATTACCCAGCACCTCCACCACAAAACTGATACGGTGAATTAAAGGATAGGTGGATTTATTTACAGGGTGAGGATGAAGTTTGGCCGTCGCGGTGAATTGTTTGTGTTGTTTGTTTGTTTGTTTTGTTTGTTTGTTTGTTTGTTTGTTTGTTTGTTTGTTTGTTTGTTTGTTTGTTTGTTTGTTTGTTGTTTGTTGTTTGTTTGTTTGTTTGTTTGTATAGTCTCATATAGACGATAACTGCATTATTGCTTACAACGAAAAAAAAAGGAAAGGGAGTTGTATAGTGAAGACAGTATGTTAAAAAAAGAAAGAAACCAAAGATTTAGATAGTGAGAAAAAGGAATCAACAAGAAAGTAGACACTAATAGTTATACACTTGATTTTGGGAGCCGACCAGACAGCTAGTTTTGCCAAACCCGATTAATTTGGTATGTCACGGATTTCAGATTTGAAAAATTACTTTTCGACGTGTTTTTTTAGTACGTGGTAACGTGGGCTTTATGTTGAAAACGTTTAGAGTCTTGAATAAAATTACACATTGCATCGAATGCATCTCTGTGGCAATTTCCCAAAACAGAGGCACCAAAACTTAGAACATTTTCTGTGGTTAAATTTAAACCTAGCTTCGCAAATGGAATATCTAAAAGTCGTTTCCTAATTAATGCATGGTTACGACATGAGCCAAAATAATGTTCAATAGTTCCTGATTCTTCGCAAAACGGACAAAGGGGGGAAAGTGTCAGACCAGCTCTGTGTAAATAAAATTTAATGGGGGGGACACGGCACCGAAATCTAGAGATTATAATTTCAAGATTTTTGACGGACTCCACTGGCCTTTCCATGGAAGTTTGAGGTGCTGATAATCTGTCCACTGTGTGATTTTTTCTAAACTATCTGTAAAAATAGCGAATTTCCTATATCTAACCCCTAATAAGTATTCTAACTCGGGGAGTACTGAAATTGCTGGTCCATCGAGTGATGCTCCTGCCAAAGCATCTGCCAATTCATTTAATTGTAATCCGCAGGGACCTGGGACCCACACTAATTTGAGGAGTTTTAAATGCGGCGGTGCTAATGTGTGGAACGCTGCTAGGGCACGAGATCGTTCGGAGGTTGTCAGAGCTGCGCACACCGAAAGTGAGTCTGTTAGGATGATTGCACTGGTCTCGGTCGTATGAATTTTACGAAGAGCTAAAATAATGGCTACTAGCTCGGCTTCAAATATTGGAGTGAAATCTGGAAGCCTTACTGAAAAAGACCAGCCGAGACACCCAAATTCCAATACTGGACGCACATACATTTTATATATCATTGATGGAGTCCTCAGGCCGCACCAGACAACGTCGTCTTCCTCTTCTACCTCCCCGGCACATATTACAGCCCGGCTCATACCGCAGCATTATTATTATTATTATTATTATTATTATTATTATTATTATTATTATTATTATTATTATTATTATTATTATTATTATTATTATTATTATTATTATTATTATTATTTCATGCGGCAGCAATTGGTGGATATGGCAGAGGTGATGCCGTTAAGTATCATGTATACTGTGTGACAACAATTACACAACGATTACAAAACTTGCAGGGCGCTTGAGCTTCTCCTTCAAGAGTAGAATGCAATAGCCTAACCGAGGCCTGTGCGAATAATCTTCTCCATTACTAGCCTACCTTCGATCTCGGCGCCTCAACGGTGCCGTGAGGGAATGAAAGATTGTGCGTGCAACACTGACCGTTTCAAACTATCGCAGAATGTATACTGCAAGTACAGTTACGAAGTGTCCAATGTGCCATAATGAATTCGCAAACGGGCCTTTACGCGTGCGTAAAGCAACACACAAACATAAGTGAGCGCCCTGTAATGGCTGCGCCTTTCTAACACCCACTCGTTGTGCATTTCACATTCTTAGACGCCTGACGCGATTCTACGCTTGTACCACTTAATATTTTGTGGATTTGAGAAATTCCTTCTACTTCCTTCTATGGTTTACGAAGGTTTGTGACTGGTACGAACATGATAATCTTGAGAGGCATGTCATGTAACGACATTACTACATGCCACGCTCGTGATGCGCTTGCGGCCGTTTCGCTAGCTTCACCTATACCAAATTGTGTATTGCAGGACGGGAATGGATGACGATGGTGTGATACTGGTGCAAACATTTTTTTTCCAGGGGGGTTTTAACCACATAGCTGGTGTGATGGTTAAGGACGTTCGTCACTGTGTTTGTTGACAGCGGACGAAAAAGGATTCACATCAACAATGGATGCGAACAAAAGAAGCGTTATATTATACACTAGAGAACGAAGTGGCAGGTGAAAATAAAACTATATGTCCAACCCTACACGCCAAGCGTCACGCAACATGTATGAGAGTCAGACCTCTAGCATGCGGAGAGCCCGCGGCTACGCTTACTCCGAGTCCAGCGCGTAGAGTTCTCAGTTCGCAAAAGGAAAACGCTGCCTCACAGTTTGGGTCCCCGTCGTCCCGACATGATGCGATTGTCGACGTGCGCGAGGGCAAAGGTGGCACGGCTGGAGCGGCTGGAACGGCTTACGGCACACGGATGCGCTACCGTGTGCAGCGCCGTTTAGTCAGACGTCGCGGCCAGCAGTCAGGGTCGCAACTCCTGAGGTTCAGGGTCAGGCCCCGGCTCACGAGGACCACGCCCGGTAGGCCTCGCCACGAACCTGCTCCCGGCCACTGCACCCAGGCAGGAGCCGTTCAGCAGGCCCCGTCCTTGCACCTTGAACAGGCCGGCGGACTCGACCCCGAACGAACACGCCGGAGCTCGACCTGGCCGACACGTACGGGTCCCACGTCCGGCTCAGGAATGCTCCCAGGAACTCGTCCTCACGAGCGGCGCACCGCTTCTTCTGCCTTCCTGGCCTACACCCTCGAGCTCTTTTTCGCATGTTTCTCGGTATGACTCGGCACCGCTGGCGATCCTCGATTCAGCCAGCAACTCCCCTGGCACCTGGAACCTCGGCCACCCTGGACTTCGCCCGGCTCCGTGGTCCTCCGTGCACACGCCCGCGTCTCGCCCGGCAGAACGTCTCGCTCGTCCCTTGCCAATGTGCGACGCTCTGGTGACACTGGCGCTTGATGGCATGGGTGCGGCCACGGAGCAGTCAACCCGCATCAGAGACGCGATGCTCCATGCGGGGCATGGCCAGCCCGTCCAGCGAAGAGCGTGCGCCGAGACGCAATGCTCGACGCATCCGTGACCATTAGCCAGGCCACGTTCATCGCTGTGTCGAACGGCTGACCGTGGAGACGCCTCGCCGAGATCCGCGATGCCCTCGGCAAGGAAGAGAACAGCAGGCCAGGCCGCGCCCCGAGATGCAGTACTCGTGCCGGCAACGCCGCCCCAGCTGGTAGCTGGACGGCAGTAGCGTGGACGGCCGCGTTCCCTGGCCGGAACCTGGATCGCCTGCGTCCGACGCTTCGGCCCGCTGTCTCCCGTCTGCCACTGCTTCGGCTCGTCCCCAGCCACAAAGCCCACTGCCACGCGATGGTCGCACGTGGCCCAATCGTGGCACGCCACCTCTATGGGCCATCACTGGTCATCAGCTGATTGGCACACAGTTGCCTCGTAATCGCACGTGCCTTCTCTTCTTCATTTCTTGTTGTCGCCTTCGTGCCACCTGCTCTCCGCTCGTCTTCTTCAGTTCTGGTTTGATGCTCCTCGGCGTCTTTAAGTCCTTTCCTTACAATATCCCCCTGCTCAAGAAAGTTGTTTAGGGGGAAAACAACTTTTCTCACACAACAATGAACAGACGTCGCTCTTCGAGGAGGAGCGTTTCAGCCTCCATGCGAGCTACTTCACGCTCATGCTCCGCCTGTGCTGCTAGACGTGCCTCCTCTCGATCTTTCGCTCTCTGGTCCCTCATTTCTTTTTCCTCAGCGCTCACCCATGCCAGCAAAGCCTCACCACTCAGCCCCATCTCTTTCCCTAGCTCAACTAGCTTTCTCTTGTCGTCCATCTTCGTCCGCCACACACAAACAACGTGAGGCTCTCAGATGTGAGGCGAGAGCTTAGTCCTGTCGCGGACGCCAGAAATTGTGATGGTTAAGGACGTTCGTCACTGTGTTTGTTGACAGCGGACGAAAAAGGATTCACATCAACAATGGATGCGAACAAAAGAAGCGTTATATTATACACTAGAGAACGAAGTGGCAGGTGAAAATAAAACTATATGTCCAACCCTACACGCCAAGCGTCACGCAACATGTATGAGAGTCAGACCTCTAGCATGCGGAGAGCTCGCGGCTACGCTTACTCCGAGTCCAGCGCGTAGAGTTCTCAGTTCGCAAAAGGAAAACGCTGCCTCACAGTTTGGGTCCCCGTCGTCCCGACATGATGCGATTGTCGACGTGCGCGAGGGCAAAGGTGGCACGGCTGGAGCGGCTGGAACGGCTTACGGCACACGGATGCGCTACCGTGTGCAGCGCCGTTTAGTCAGACGTCGCGGCCAGCAGTCAGGGTCGCAACTCCTGAGGTTCAGGGTCAGGCCCCGGCTCACGAGGACCACGCCCGGTAGGCCTCGCCACGAACCTGCTCCCAGCCACTGCACCTTTCCTTACAGCTGGTATGACTCATACAATATGAGTCACCGTAAGACACCGTAGACAATAAGACACCGTAAGTTTTCTTCTGAGTCCACCTCTTGCATTGGCAACTCGTCTGATTAAAATGTGACATGTATTCTGATTTGGCTGCTATGTGCTCTACATTGGTATTATTTCTGCCATCCGCCTGCGCTATTGTGCCCAGAATCCTTACCGAGTCGGCATGAAGTGTATGCGTACCGACCGCAGTGTGTCAGATAATGGGTACGGAGTGAGCCCCTTTGGGCCCCGTTTGGGCCTGAAAAGAAGTAATTCGGATTTAGCGGCTGACAATTGCAAGCCCAGTCGAGACAGTCCTGGATTACGTCAATTGCTTTCTGTAACCTGCATTCGACCACGCCTTCCACGCCGCTTTCACTTCATATGGTGATGTCACCTGCGTATAAGGCATGGCAGAGGGCGTCGACTGTGCCGAGTTCACGCGAGAGGGCACTCAAGGCCAAACTGAATAAAAATGGGGAGAGGACAGCCCCTTGTGGCATGCCTCTTGGGCCTGGCTAATGCGCCTTGGAACATGACGATCCAAGTCGGATGGTTGCTTTCCGGTCTCTCAAGAGGGAGCCTATGTATTTGTAAAAGCGGGTGCCGCGGCCTGCCCAGCTAAGGATGGACCACAGAATGTGTGCGTGTTTAAATTTGTTAAATGCTTTTTCGAGGTTAGTTCTAGGACTGCATTGGTGTCACACGTCTTAACAGAGAGTACCCGGTGCTTTAGCATTAACATTACGTCTTGTATTGAAATAGATGGGTGAAACCAATTTGGCTGAACGGTACAACATTGTGTTCATCTGCTTATTTGGTTGCTCGTTTAAGTATGGCACGCCCGGCCACCTTGCTCACACAAGAAGTCAGGGAGATGGGTCGGAGCACCCTCATTCAAGGGCTTTACATGGCTTTTAAATTCGTTTCGTTTGTTAGCGAACTTCGGCGAATTTGAGCGTATCTATCTATCTATCTATCTATCTATCTATCTATCTATCTGTCTGTCTGTCTGTCTGTCTATCTATCTACCTATCTATCTATCTATCTACCTAGCTGGCCGCCTACGACTTATAGCACTCCTGGCTGTTTCGACATTGGTATCAATACCAAAACTGGTATGGCATAACATGCCTATGACGAGCATAAATGGCTAGTTGTAACATGAAAAGCATGACGTGAATGTCGTGATTTACATTTCATGGTCTTGATGCTCTTGCGATGGTTTCGTTCACATGTCATGTTACAAAACTGGTATGGTATGACATGACTGCATGGCGAACACAAGCAACAGATCCTAACATAATAATCTTGACATGCGTGTCATGTAACATGGCTACATTCCACACTCATGATGCGCTCGTGGCCGTTTCGCTAGATTCGCATATACGCAATTTAGTAATGCAGGACGTGAATGGATGACGAAGGTATGTGACTGATGCAAACATGGTAATCATCATATGCCTGTCATGTGAAAATATGACTACGTGCCCCGCTCATGATGCACTCGCGGCCATTTCACTAGCTTCACATATGTCAAATTTGGTATTACGTCACGCTAGTGGACGACTAAGGTATGTGACTGGTGCAAACATAATAATCATGAGATGCGTGTCGTGTAAGAACGTGACTACATACCACACTCAAGGCGCCAATACATTTTAAGTTGACCCATCAGGAGATGACGTAGGGACAGCCCAGTCGGCCAGAGCTACGCTGACGTCGGAGACCGCGAGGGCACAACCGGTCTGCACGAAATCCAGCGAGCGAGTCCCAACGTTGTGCTGATCTTAACGTGATATATCAACCTTGCTTGTTCGTGCTTCGCATATCATCGATTCCCACTGTACGTCGGATCTGCCAATTTTTTATTGTTTTAAGAGAACTGAGGCCTTTCGCCATTCCAGCGGTACTTCCATGAAAAAACCAAGGAGGTTTAAAAAAAAGAAAACTCTTTGATGACCACTCGAGCCTTTTCGTGGTTGAGCAGAAAGTGTCTGACCAACCGCTAGATGGCGTGGAGATGCTCGCTTGTACTTCTTAACGAACACATGTTATAGCCGTTACAAGAAGACCTTGAAGACCCAAGTTTGGCATCAATTTTTTATTTCAAAGAAAAAAGTTTAAGTTGTGCAACATCATATCGGCTCTGCATCGTGTTCCGCTGAGGACGTTTATTGCGTTACCGCAAAAATCAGTAACGTCTGACAACCAAGTGTTGTTTCTCCATTTATTTTGCACAAAGAGTTCACATTCATGTGCTTTAGACGTAGTGAACATGTATTCCCTATATAGAAGTTTGAGCGTGTAATCCAGTGGTGGGAACACTCGATATGTGGGTAACGATTTAGAGTATACCCGGCACTGCACTATGCAAGAGCTAAAAGCCATCCCGCGGACCTCACACTGTGTGTGTAAAGAGAAAGTGGTTAACGATTTAGAGTACTCGGTACTCTACTATGGGAGGGCTGACAGCCTTGATGAGCCGACGTGAATCCCAGACATACTAAGGAACTCCGTATGAGCCACCCGATTTTCTCTAATGCCACTGTAAATACTCTCTATAAATGAAGCAGCATCACTGCTTGGTTTCGTTACCATTGTTTAGCGTATTACACTTTGATTCAATCATAAAGAAAACATTTCCAAGTATCTTAGGCTGCTGCGTATGTCTTTTATTTGAGGCTATGCTATGTCCCAGACAAAAAGTATATATTGATCTACAAATGGATTCTAAGATGTCATGATTTCCGCTGTGACGATCTAGTTATTCACATGTGTGGTGTGCTTGTTAGGCGCAGTCCAAAGTTCCCAGATGCGGCTACGGTTATGAACTCTTCAATAAAGGAATAGGGGAGAGGGCAGGGTAGTGTTCACTAACATAGGAACCCAGCGAATCTAGCTTTTTTTTAATGCGTGGTATACACTACTCATATACCATGTTTCTTTATTGCTGCATGCGCTTGCGAAATGGGGTTGCCCTGAAGTGGTACAGCCGTCAGCACAGTCAACATGAATAGTCTGACGCGTGGCCTCTCCTCGTTTCGAATCGCGTCAGCGCCAGCAAGCGTTGAATGCGGTACGTTTGTTTTAACTGGGGATAAATGGAGCGCACGCCGATTTCACTTGTAAATCTGTGTTCTACTTCTTTCTTACCAGCAGTTCGGATACACTCTTTTGGCTGCTGCGTTCCGCCACGTTTCTGTCGTGGCTACGCTCTCGCACGCGCCCATTAAATTCGTTGTTGTGTGCTTATTTCGGCAATGGACTATTGCGTGCGATATCTCTCGCACCTTTCGAACTTGAAATCTCAGAGTCCTCTCGAAAAATAATTAATAATTGCGGAGTGTAAACGTCCCAAAACCACAATATGATTATGCGAGACCCCGTGGAAGAGGGCTCAGGAAATATGGGCCACCTAGGGTTCTTTAGCCTAAATTCAAGCACTGAGGCCTCAAGCATTTTCGCCTACGTCGAAAATGCGGCCACCGCCGCCAGTATTCAATTGCTCTCGGAAGAAAGTATAGATAGAAAATCAGAGCAAACGAACCTTTATTGCGTTTGTTAAGGCTGCACAATAAATGCATAAGAAATGCGTTGGTGTACTTCATTTCTTTTTGTTTGGGTGTAACTGTTATACGGCAAGACGGCAATTAATTCTTCTTCCTGGTGACTACGCACGACCACTCCTGCACATGTCCTTGCTCAGTCCATGCATGTGCAGACATTTATGCTCCAACACCACATTTTCAGTGGAGCGTGAATTCAGCGGGAAGAAGAACGCTAAATTGCCAGAACATTCTGATTCTCACTGACTGAAATTAATAACTAGGAAAATAAACTACACCACTGCACTTGTGATTTACTTGTTGTGCAAATGTTACAAAAACAAAAAAAAACGCCAGTTTGCTCTACTTTTTTCGGTGCATCATTTCTTTCGAGTGGAAGCTTCGATTTCAAGCTTGAAAGTTTGGAGAATATTGCCGGCAGAACATCGTTCCCGGTATATAAGCATACGACAGCAGTGTAGCTGTGGCGAAAACGGTCCATCCAACTGAGTGTTATCGACGAGCCAGTCAGCCAAAAATGAATGAAATTTACTGGTGAATGTGACGCGCGTTATATCTATCATTAATTGCACGAAACATAACGCGTTCATTTGCTTGGCGGTGCCCACTTCACTTGAAGGGGGGGAATTGGTTCTTAAAATTGGAAAAGAAAAGAAAAGTGAACCCCGCAACTGTCTGCAGCTAAGTGCGACACCTCAGCAGTGGTTCACATGGGAAGGGGAATGGGGGATAATAGACTTGAGCGAAGAGAGGAAAGAGAAAGGAGAGAGCGAGCAAAGGAAGGGGGGGACGCACAGATCGTCTACCAAAATCACGGGGCGCGAATTCTCTAAATTCGCTCACGCAGTCCGCTTCCGTCTACAAAGTCGAGCAGCGCTGAAAGGGCACGCTTGATATGCGCGCGGCCACTGTTCGGGAACAAGAGGTGCTCAGTTGTTGTCCGAGGCAGGCCGAGAGCTCCGTACGTTGCGAGCATCACCTGTCTGCTCGCGTCACCAGCCGGGCAATGAAGCAAAAGGTGGTCCAGAGTCTCCAGGTCGCCGCAGTCCATGCAGTATGGACTGCCACGCCCGGAGTGCCGATGTTTCGCTCGGCGGTGTAGTTGTCTCCGGTGCGGAGACGGAGAAGGAAACCGCGGTCTCGTCTTGGGAGTCCCTTGAGAGGGAGCCGCCGCGGCGGCTTTCCAGCTACTACGCGAGGGTCGGGATGACGCTCGCGCACGTAGCGGGCGGTGAGGAGACGGCCGGCATCCGCGGAGCACACGAAGTTGGTGACGCCGGTGTCGGGGTCGTGCGCATCCCTCGCGGCACAGTCGGCCGCCTCGTTGCCGGGTATTCCGATGTGCGAAGGCACCCAGTGCAGCGAAAGGTCGCACCCCGTTTGCTGCACGGCGTGCAGCTTCCGGGCAACTCTCTGCGCAAGGAGGCTGCCGTCTTCCTCGCGCGAGATCGCGGCCAAGGCCGCCCGGGAGTCGCAGATGATGGCTGCAGCGCTCATGGGTGCCCGCTCCCTGAGGAAATCGGCTGCCAAATTTATAGCGGCGAGTTCCGCCACAGTGGAGGAGGCGAGGGAGGGGAGGCGGCACTTGAGAACCGCGCCGACTGATGGCACAACGCAGGCGGCGGCCGCGGAGCCGTCGCGAAGCACTGACCCGTCGACGTAAACAAGCAGCCGGCCGTTCAGCTGTTCGTGAAGGAGGGCGGAGCACTCCTGCTGCATCGCTGCCAGCGGGGTGCGCGCCTTCGCTTTGATGCCGCCAATGGTCTTGGTGATCACCAGAGGGGTGTGGCGGTAGGTTGGGATAGCCAGCCAGCTGGGGTACTGCATGTCTGGCACAACCGTCAAGAGCTCACTCGCCCGCTGCCCCATGGATGAGTGAGGTAGAGCATATAGCCTGTTCACAAGGAGCTGCCCCTGCCTTGTGGTTTTCAGCCGCAGTACATGATTTAGTGTCCGCTGGGTCACCCGCAGGGAGATGGGAGTTTCCCCCGCTTCGGCGAGCGTGGGGCCCACCTGGGAGGTTTGGGGAAGTCCGTAGTACTCCCGCACGGCGTTGCGATGGTCCGCGTCCAAGGCAGCTAGCTGGCAAGCACTCAACGAAGCCACTGCTGCAGTGTAGATCACGCGTGCCGATGCGACTGCGTTGTAGACTCGCAGGGCAAGGGCAGGGTGCAGCCGTGCCCTCGCGCGAGGAGACTGCGTGCGGCGCCGAGTACCTTGCGGTTGCTCGTCCGCAGATCGTTGACGGCCGGTCGCCAGCTGAGCCGGTGGTCTATGGTCACCCCCAAGTAGCGCACCTTCGTGCTCCACTCGATGGGGAGGCCCCGGAGTGAGAGCCGAGGCGTGGAGCGGCGTGTCGACGCTCGCGGGTGGACGAGCAGTGCCTCCGTCTTGGAGGCGGCGAGCGCCAGTCCAACCCCGTTCAGGAATGCGTCAACCGCGTCGATGGCCACCTGGAGGGACTCGAGAAGGGCTGCCCGGTGGCGACCGGGGCCGCAGGCAAACAGCGCAATGTCATCGGCGTAAATCGCCACATGCACTTCACACGCCGTGTTGCACGGGATGTAGTCGGGCAGCTTGGCAAGAGCCAGATTGAACAGAAAAGGGCTCAGTATGCTGCCCTGGGGTACGCCTGCGGTGACGGAGTGGGGACCGCTGATTGTGGAGCCAACACGAACGCGAAGAGTGCGGTCGCCCAAGAAGCTCTCCAGGTAGTCAAACATCCGCCCGCACACACCGAGGTCACGAAGTGCGTCCAAAATCGATGCGTGGGGCAAACAGTCAAACGCACTTCTCACGTCGAGCAGCACGAGGATGCCGTAATCGCCGCGGTACTTGGCCTCCTCGAGGGTGGCGATCACGTCGGCCAGTGAGTCGAACGTACAGCGCCTTGGGCGAAATCCGCTCTGTTCGGGAGGGAATGCGTTGGTTGCGGTGGCAATCCAGCGAAGGCGTCGCAATGCCATGGCTTCCATGACTTTCCCTGCGGCCGAGGTAAGTGACACTGGCCGGTAGGATGAAAGCTCCGTGGCCGGCTTCCGTGGCTTCAGGATGGGCACCACGAGCGCCTCTTTCCAGCCAGGAGGCACCTGACTTGTGCGCCACACTTCGTTGTAGGCCTCCAGCAACCGGGGCCGCGTGGAGGGGTCAATGTTGCGCAGCACCTGGTAGGTGAGGCCGTCCACTCCCGGGGCAGACCGCTTCGTGCGGTTGTTGAGCACTGCGGTCAGCTCGCTGAGAGTAAACTCCTCCGTGCACAATGCGCGGATCTCTAGCAGAATGCCCTCGGTGGGAAAGTACCGCTCGGGAGCGAAGAGCTCAGGCCTGTTGAGTGCAGGCACAGGTGGTAGTCCCTGTGGAGGCTGTGGGCAAGCAGGAGGGGCAAACTTGTCTGCCAGCAGCTCAGCCAATTCCTGCGTGGCGATCTTCATTGCAACAGCAACACAGAGAACCGGGCAGCGAGGCTCTCTGGTGCGAAGAACGGCAGCGAAAATGCGCCAGGCTTGGGCGTGGTTCTGAGGGTCATCTAGTGACGAGCAGAGGCTCCCCCAGCTCTGGTTGCGACGGCGTCTGGCGTGCCTGCGGCACACCGCGTCAATACAGTTATAGGCACGCCAATGTTCCGCCTTCTGCGAGCGCACCGCCACAATCTGCGCCCTGCGACGCGCGGCGCGAAGGTTGAGGAGGCTGATGTCTGGTGCGGGGGTGCCCGCAGGCACGGTGCAGTGGGTGGTAGCTGCGTCGTGACACTCGGCCAGCGCGGTGAAGAAGTCTGCAGAGACTGGCACTCTAGCACACAGTTCTCTGAAGCGAGTCCACTTCACAACACTGTAGGTCCGAGTGTACCTGATGTAAGCTGAGGGGGGTGTGACCACGATGGGGTAGTGGTCGGAGCCCTGAGAGTCCGGTGCACGTTGCCACTCATATTTACACGTACCACCCACGAGAGTCAGGTCGATGGCACTGTCGGACACACCACGGCGCGCGAGAGTACAGCTACCCGTGTTTATAACGAGCAGTCCGGCCTTTTGCACGGCATCGAGAAGGTTGCGCCCACGGTGGTTCGTCACGCCACTGCCCCAGGAGGTGTGGTGAGAGTTAAAGTCGCCACCGATTACCGCGTCGCGATTTAGGCGGTCTGCGAGGCGGCACACGAATTGGGTGTCCCAGCGTGCCGAGTAGTTCGATGTGCGCACGTACACGCTAGCGACACTGGTGTCCGTGCTCCCGATGCGCACAGTCAGGGCGACGGCCTCGAGGGTGTCACAGAGAATGTTCTCGATGTCCACTGCAGCGTGAGGGAGGTCGGCGCGCACATAAACCGAAGCCCGCGACGTGCCGGGAGGATGCGAGGGAGTGCTGCACCGGACTGCGCTACACTCTTCAAGTTCGCACTGCGTGGTGCTGTGATAGCCGACAAAACCAGGTAGGTTGAGTGTTCCGACGCGAGCGTAGGTTTCCTGCAGCAGCAAGACGTCGTACTCGCGTCGGAGGAGTTGGGTAGACAGCTCGGCGTGACGGCAGCGGAGGGAACGAACGTTCCATTGAAGAATCCGCGGCCGAAACACCTTGCCGCTAGCCATGTTGATTGAGGGCAGCGTGGGCGGCCAGGGCCGCGTTGCACAGCTCGAACACAGGGCCGGATTGCGGTATTGTCCCGATGAGGGCCTGCACGGCAGCGGCCAGGGCACTAATCACCATGTCCTTTTGCACCTCGCAGTCGGGGGCCGAGGGTTCGGCGGCCGGGGGCGAAACAACCGCGCTGTACGTCCGGCCCGGTTGCACTACCGAGGAAATACCAGTGCACGGTGCTCGAGCAGGCACGGCTTTTCCCTCGCTCTTAAGGTTCCTCTCGGCCTCACGACGAGAGAGGGGCGGGTCCGCAGAGGCCATGATTTCTAGCACCTTCCTCTCGTGTTGCCAGCGAGGGCATCGGGGCTCGGTGGCGGGATGTGGGCCGCCGCAGTGTAGGCACTTGGGGCCGGGTGCAACGCAGTCGGCGCGGGCGTGGTCGCCGCCACAGCGCGAACAGCGTGGGGAGCTGGTGCACGTCGCATGAGTGTGTCCGAAAGCGCCACAGCCAGCGCACTGGAGAGGGCGGCGACGTCGACAACGTACGGGGCGGGTCTGTTTAAATAACGCCACCTCAGGTGGCGGTGCGTTACCCACAAATCGGAGAAGGACATTGCGTCCGGTACGGGCACAAGAGAGGATGGGAGCAGAGCTCACTATGTTGTTTTTGAGGACCTCCTCGTCAAAAGCCGCGTCAACGCCGTGAAGTACGCCGGTACAGGTTCCTTTGTTGGCGGTCTTGGCGTTGACAGCCACATTCCCGATGCTTTCCACTGCCAGGAGAGCGGAGGTGTCAGCTCCGGGTGTGGTGTCAACCGCAACAACGTTGCCGCTGAAGTTAATGCGCACACGCTTCGTGCCGGGCACCTTCGAGAGCTGTGCTGCAATTGCGTCGCGGCTGAGGGAGAGGAAGTTGTTCTTCCTGCCCTTGGGGCGGTAGAGGATGGTGGCAGAGGTGCGGCGGGGCTCATTCGCGACCAGGTGTTCGATAATATCGAGTTGGTGCTGGCGGCGACCTGGTTTCTGGCGGGGCCCCTTTCCCTTGCTTGGGGGAGCTGCACTGGCTGGCTGCCTACTGGAAGGGGCATTTGTAGCTGTTGATGCCTGGCACGGAAATCCGTTTTTCTGCTGATGCTTGCGTCGGGCCTCTTCATAATCTGCTTCGGTAGAGGCGCCCACCGTCAGTGGGCGCATGGGGCCGAAAGCAGAAGGAGGGTGTGGCGCGGTGCTAGCGGCAGAGTTCAGAGGAGCTGCGGCCGTAGCAGACGACGCGCCCGTGCTCTCCTTTGAGCGGGAGAGTGGAGGAGAGTGCTGTTGTTGTGGCGAGGAGGTGGGAGGTAAACAAACCACCCCATCAGACACCGGAGAGGCCGCTCTCTCTGGAGGACGGGTCGGACGGGTTGCGTGACCGGAAGAAGGTGGGGAAGGCTCGAGGAGGGTGGGATTTCCTGTGGCGGTCTGGGAGGCTCCCGCTTGCGCAAGAGACTCCAATGTTGCCTCGGTTGCCCTTCCAGTAGAGGTCATGCGCGTTCCTTCGCCTGGAAAAAGGGGAGAGACAGCACTGCGTGCACACCCCTCTCCGAACAGGTCTTCTTGACGCCCGGCGCGGCAGGCTTGCCCGGCCAGCAGGCAAGGGCAGAAAGTGGTTGCCGGCGGCGCAGAGTGAGCGCGCGCTCGCTTGGGGGGAGCTGCAAACGACGCCTGTTGTGTTGCTCGTTGGCGGCCTGGTCCGTCAGCGCAGATTCCGGTTCTGAAAAGGGCCAGACCCTTTGGGGAGGGCGACAGGGACGGAGAGGAGGACGGAGGCGTGTTGTGCTCCCAAGAGGAGGATGATGTGGGCGAGGAGGAATCGGTACTGGCCTGTTCCTCGCTGTCTGCCGGTGTTGATGCGACCGATTCTTGGTAGTCCTGCAGCTCAGCCTTGCTTCCCTCTTGTAGTGTGGGTACAAGATGGAGTTGGGAAGGCTGTGGTACTAAGGAAATGGCGGCGGCGGCCTCCTCGGCTGCGGCCGTTAGCTTCGCGCTATTCGTGGTGGCGGCCTTGATTGTTGGTGCCTGACGCCGGCGTGGTGGCAACAGTTTCCCGATCCTTCGTACATGGGGCCGAGAAGTTGGGGTGCTGGTAGATGAGGCTTTTGAAGACGATTGGCAGCAGCCTTCAGTTTACGAGCCCGGGTAATCATCGGGGCCGCAGGCGATTGTTTGGGTGATCTGGGGCGGCTCGTTGCGGTAGCATGCAGGCTCGCGCAGAGGGTGATCTCGTCAGGAGCGTCCTGAGAAGGGGTGTCCGTCATTACTGGTAGAGGCGATGGGCCGTACTAGGCGAGGTCATTACAGATTAAAAAAAAAAGAACTAAGGGGAGATGAGAGGGCTCTACATTTCCTCAATATCTTGATAGCCCTGAACAGGGCTTGAGACAAAAATGGCTCAATAGGACAAGGGAGGGAAGAAAAAAATTAAAACGGCGCACGGGTGTGCGCAAAAGCTATCAAAATAAAAAACTGGGGAGAAAAAAAAATGGAAGCGCCCGTAAGGTACCGTACGGTGCCTCACTAGACGCTCGCGTGCTCCTCCAGAAAAACCGGTCGGGGACCGACCGGAAAACACGTCTGCTCTCTTCGGCGGGTCGCGACGAGACTCTTCACTTGAAGTGAGGAGGGGTCACGCGTCGTACCGTTCGTGTTAACCATGCTGACGGCTTTAATTACTTCAGCTTAGAGCAGGCCTGCCGCGAGTTTACAACGGCGACCGGATGGACCCTCCACAATGCTAGGAGGCATTGACAATGCACAGCGCAGGCGCTTTACAAAGCTCTCAGAAGCAGCGCGCTCATTGATT
This sequence comes from Rhipicephalus microplus, assembly GCF_013339725.1. Classification (NCBI taxonomy): domain Eukaryota; kingdom Metazoa; phylum Arthropoda; class Arachnida; order Ixodida; family Ixodidae; genus Rhipicephalus; species Rhipicephalus microplus. The sequence goes on along the minus strand of NC_051175.1, from coordinate 51,410,641 downwards.
CGTTGTGTAATGTCAGCTACATGGCTGTGCCCATTACCATGCTGCAGGCAGCTGCCAGGCAAGACTAAATAAACGCGCTGTGTTCGCTGAGGCGATCTTGATCATGAAAAAACTCCTTCCGATCATTCGTAGGCCCGCGTAGAAACTTCAAGTATGCCGAAAAACTATGTGAGCGTGCTTCTATCGACGCTGCACTTCACTGCCGCCGGCAGTGTTGGCCGGTTTTCTAACAACAACTGCAGGAGACTCCAAGAAGTGGACAGTCGTATACAGTGAAAATTAAGAAGACGTCGAGATGCCGGTCTCGGTAAGCTCTTTTTTTCTTTGGAGTTCCGAACAGAGCCATAAAATGTTTGTTTACGAGACCGTCGGTGCAGTCAAGTTCTCAAACGATGCTCGGGCAGTTGCAGCTTCGGTTACTACGCTACCCAGCGAGATCACGACTATAACTTCTGTTGCATAGTGCCTTTAGTGCGCATAACTTCAGTGTAATAAATTAAACAACAACAAAAATTTGAACTTATACCCACAGCTTTCAGTGTTTTGTCGAAAGCTATAAAAAATAAAAATATACGCACTCGTTTATTGAGGCTTCACTGCAATACTGCTAGGTGTTTTGGTGAAGGCATGTGTGAGTTTTACGATCGAGTGTCCAGAGTAAGCATCATGTTGCAAACCACTGCGTGGCAAAGACTGCAGCATGTGCATCAATACAGCAATCCAGAATTGTTAGTGGTACGAGCTTGCATTCTTTACACTCAAATTAATTTACAAATGTCCTGTCAATGAAGGGGATAACTATCTGCATCTAAGTTGCGCGTAGTGTTGAAAAATACACCCTCCTCAGCATTCCTTTTTACAGACAATGCATGTTCGCGTAAGGCAAAGGAATTATGATAGTGTGCCAAGTGCATGTGACAGGGAATGCTACACTAGCTGTAGGGCTGTGAATGATCAGTTTATGAACAGTTCATAATATGTTTGCTGCACCTTTCTGAGAAATTACATGGGCCATTTGCAACACTGCTAGTTCTGGCCCCATGCATAAAAATAAAAAAAACAGTATGACAGCTGAGATTGAGAGGTGATGTTTGATTTATTCAGATTATGCTCACTATATTATTATAATTATACTCAAAGGTGTAACTAACAAAATGGTACTATGCTATGCTGTTGACACATATTGTTTATACATTGTTCAAAAACATACTGAAATTTAGGTGATCGTGGGAAAGTTAGTTCACGCTTTTCGTTCAGTGTATTTTTCTTTCATCTTGGCCTATCGTACAAGTTGCTAACAGGTGGTATATAAATAGATTGCACACAATACAAAGACATAGAACTTTTCTTGTCATCAGTTCTAGCTTCTTTCCTTTCACACCTACATCCTCCCAGTCGCTATGCCAGAAATCATTTGTCTTTTGCAACTGATTAAGCTTGCTTCACTTCCGCAGCACTGGTTTTCAAACCTCCTGGTGATAATTAAGGGGTACTGACAGCAAAATTTTCATTTTCTTGCGTCAAATGAAAGGCCCAGCCATCAATGATCTAGAAAATGTACTGCAAAAGGCGAGTACACTCTGCAAACGTAATTACAGTATGCTTTTAAAAGCTAGTTTCCATTTCCACAGTGCTCTGACATCATGACGCAGTATGAGCTTCTCGTCATGTGCTTGTCCTAGAAATCGTGAAACTCGCTCGGATGCACGCACTGTGGCCCCATTGCCGACCCACAAGCAGTTATTTTGATAGTTTTTTGTGACGCTGAGTGGCTATTTTGGTACATCGTGTCATCACCACTAGCCAGATTGCAGCGTGAAGTCCCTAGAATAGCCTGATTTGCCACAGCAAATCTGACTTTATTATAAGAAATAATAGTATCTTATCATGATTTTATTTCCTTCTCACTTGCTCATAGTCCCCTTTGTATCCATGAGATTCGCATGGCCGAGTAAACTCGTCTTCTAAAAGGGATGTCGTACTCCTTTAGAATGTGGCTGTGGAGGCCCATTCCGAAGGTGCCGTAGAGGCCAACGTACCGGGCAGTCTTATATGTCCCTGCTAGCTTGCCATTTTAATCAAAAGAGAATGGCCCTCTGTGACTCACTGCTGAGTTACGCGTTTCTTTTATCAATAGAACCAATTCCCTATCCTCAATTCTTGATATAGCTGTATTCTGTTTTTTTTTGTCGAAGTTTTTTTTCTCACTCTCTTTCTGTACTTAGCTTCACCCTCTTCAGTTCACTCTTCTGTCAAGCTGATCATCATTTCAACTCACAGTAACGTTGGCTGGTAAATATGTTGCTTTGCAGGAGCAGCGAAAAGCTTGTTCGTGAACGTTGATTTCTGTTTTTTTTCCCTACTCCGCAATAGCCTCATTGACGCTGCAGCATGTAAAAATACATAAGTGGTGTGCACCCCAGAGATGCTTTTCAGGGCTGTGCATGATGAGCTACATCATTTACGGCAGCTCTTTCATCTTTCTAGGAAGTCTAAACACATGTTGATTTATGTTTCAAGTAGCTTGCTTAACTAGCCCATTAATTGCTGAATGACATGGAGCAGTAAACCTGAGCGCAATCCGCTGTTGGTTTGCTATTTATTGGGTTGATGGCTATCTAGATCTGGTTCACTGTCTCTCACTAACACTGGCTTTTTTGTCAAACATCTTTCTGTTTAGAAAGAGATCAGGCTGTTGGTATCCCCTTTCTGCTTTTGCTGCCACCACCCTTTTACGAGCCAAAACCTTTGGATTGTTTTTACAATATTCTTCGAGGTTCATGTGAATAACCTCCAACTTGCAGAAAAGTATTTTGATTGTACCATTTGTTGAGTCAGCTGCCTAAGCTTTACCTTATTGATCTAGAACTTGTGACCCAGCACCTCCACCACTTGTGAGGACCGATTTATTCGGCCAGGCTCGAGCTAAATCACGCTTGGTGATGATATTTTTAGATGAAGAAGATGTACAGGTGATAATGATTACAAAGAGAATAAAGAGTCATTCGCTTGTCGCGCTCACACTATGATTGTTTTTATCTTCTTGTGTCTTCCTTTATCCCAGATCATGTGTTTGATTTCAGTCGTGTCCGCGCAGTAACCCAGTGTAAAATTGTTAATGACGTCGACACTGTTCCTCGCTGGCCCCTCTGCTCATGTTCTGTTCAAATAATTTGGTATTTCAATAAATCTTCAGTTGAGAGTCAGCGCTTGTTTGTGTCTCTTCTCTTCGTCCCGCGAGTTTGTGCGCTGTTACCGCCAATAACGCATCCGATAACCTACTTTTAGCCCGAGCATTAAGCATAAGTGTGTATGAACTCCACTCTTAGTGTCAGAGAAGAAGCACTATGCCTGGATGCCTTTCGTGACAGCATGCTTCGGAAAGCTGCAAACACCAACAAAGCAAGCCGTTCTGAGAGTAGAAGGCAACTAAACGCTTGCGGTCATGAAAACTAACCACTTTGAAATAGATAAATAGATAGATAGATAGATAGATAGATAGATAGATAGATAGATAGATAGATAGATAGATAGATAGATAGATAGATAGATAGCTCTATAGATAGATAGATAGAAGATAGATAGATAGATAGATAGATAGATAGTAGATAGATAGATAGATAGATGACGATAGATAGATAGATAGATAGATAGATAGCTAGATAGATAGATAGATAGATAGATAGATAGATAGATAGATAGATAGATAGATAGATAGATAGATAGATAGATAGATAGATAGATAGATAGATAGATAGATAGATAGATAGATAGATAGATAGATAGATAGATAGCTAGATAGATAGATAGATAGATAGATAGATAGATAGATAGAATAGAGATAGATAGATAGATAGATAGATAGATAGATAGATAGATAGATAGATAGATAGATAGATAGATAGATAGATAGATTTCCCTCTTTGTAGTTTTGTGAGAAACACTATGCGTGCTGCTGAAAACTTCGGCGGTAGTCTGACGATGACGTCTGCGCGCAGGACCACAACAAGGGCAACTACCGCGCTAGGGTAATTTTGCGGATGAGATCACGTGAATGCCTGCAACAATGATGAGTGACCACCTCGCATGTATAGGATCAAAGCACGCGAATAAAATAATAGAAATTTTTTATATTGGTACAAGAACCGGCTTTGTTCGAAAACGCTCGGCTGAAAACGACGACGTTTCATCTCGTTCGGTCGTGCAAAAGTACTTGACTGGCACGCATCAGCGGGATATATCCGTCATGGCGTCTCACCAGCGTCCTCCGACAAGGACGAGAGTTAGCGAGATGGCAGCGAGAGCCGCGAGCACGTAGTGGAAGATCATCGGTTCGTGCTCCAATCGGGCCCCGAGACCGATCGGTGCCACCGCCGAGCTTGCTCCCACGACCAGAACCGCCAGAGCAAACCGGCCTCGAGAGACGCCAGAGTAGTCGTGCAGAAGCAGCAGCGTCGACGGCATCACGGGAGCCATGCAGGCACCGGCCAGAGCCGTGCCGATCCACAAGGTGCGCGTTTGGTGGCCCAAGACTGAGTTGAAGATGGTCAGGGCCACCAGGAAGATGTTGCAGAGCAGAAGCACCTTGAAGGAGCCGAGTTGCTGTAACCACACAATGGATACTCCCCGCACCGTCGTGAACGCTGCCCAGAAGGCTGACGTCAGGTACGACGCCACGGTCTTGTTATAGCCGAGGAGGAGCGCGAACGCGGCAATTAGTTGACTGTAGATGATCTCCATTGCTACTGAAGCGAACAGGTAGAGGAACAAGACGACCACGATTCCACCGCACGGTGCCACGGGACACTGAGTTTCCATCACCATCAGGTCCTGGTGCCTGGGGTCTACGAAGTACGCGAGAAGCACCAGAAATACGATGACGAACATGTACAGGGCGACGGCCCAGTAGGCATACGCGACGTACACGAAATCCTTGTCTTCGAGGTTGGTTAGGTAGGCGAGCTCCCGCTCGACTGCCGGCGGCATGTCCGAGGGCGGCTGAAGAACGCTCCGCTGCGTCAGGTACGGTTCCGCCAGCATGGGAGCGAGGGCGCAGCCCATGCAGTGCATGAAGCTGAGCGTCTGCAGCAAGAACCCACTCGCCTCTCGCCACATCGCCGATATCCACAGGACGCCGACTGCAGTGGAGCGTGCGAATGGCATGGAGTTACAAGTATTCCTTCTTCATTTAATCATTCCTCGTTAATACATGCATCCATTCATTCATTCAATCCATGATTCCTTGTATGTTCATTTCGTCATTTCATTAATTCATTCATTTTCTTATTTTCAGAACCACCCCTACAAGGCCCCTAAATAACTTCTGAAAATACGAACGAGCACGCTATATATTCTCGGCCGGCGTCTGCCGTCTTTGTGGCACATTACGTCCCGCCAGCTACTGGTTCACAGAATGTCCGGATAAAATAAGCTCTTGATTGGACGATATATAAGAGAGCCATCTGCTGTGAACTGCCGTCCACCATGCTTTGTCGTGGAGTCCCACGCCCGGTTTAGCTCGTCTCGCATGACTATCGGCGCGATCAACTGATCTCACTTCGATCTCGGCGTTTGTGACTGTGTTAGCGGGGACAACAGCGCGCGGTCAAAAAAAAAAAAGCGTGACACGGAGACTGTCTCCACGTGTATTGCTGACATTTTACGTGTTTTATGAAGTAGCGAGCAGGAAATAGCGCTTTTACGAAGGGTTGCGAAGGTGAGGAAGAAAGCAATATGTTGCCTTCACAGTGTAATATTACTACAGTGTCTATTTATAGACACTGTAGCCCCGCCGCGGTGGTCTAGTAGCTAAGCCACTAGACCACCGCGGCGGGGCTACAGGTGGTCTAGTGGCCGCAGCCGGGAATCGACCCGCAGGTCGCGGGTTCGATTCCCGGCTGCGGCGGCTGCATTTCTGATGGAGGCGGAAATGTTGTAGGCCCGTGTACTCAGATTTGGGTGCACGTTAAAGAACCCCAGGTGGCCACTACGGCGTCTCTCATAATCAAATGGTGGTTTTGGGACGTTAAACCCCACAAATCAATCAATCAATTATAGACACTGTAGTAATATACACAGACAGCTGCTGACACTCTCCCCTCAACGCGCCGAAAAGCGCAATCTCCGAGCGTCCAAATTATGCTCGGGCCGTTATCAGTTTTCTTGTAGCTCATTTGATGGCTTCTTAGAGGACGCTACGAAAAGCAAGGTGACCGAGCTCGGTGGTCTCAGCAGCTACGTGCGAGCTACTAATTTTGCGTCTTTTTGCGGTAATATGCTGCTCCACTGTTCTGGAGCCAGGCTCTTTTTCTTTATGCTTTTTCTATCAACGAATGTGGCATCGAATTGCTGAGAGCCGTCTCAATTGATTACAACGGGTTTTATACCGAGCTGCCGCTCTGGCTATCGCACTTGTGTGGGACATGGCCCTGACTTCTAAGTGTTTTCCCACAGTGATTGCTTGAAGCAGGGGTACCGTGTAATTGTGAGCGAATTCATTGTGCCTGTTGACCATGCCTCCACTAACAATTTTTCAAAAGACATGATCCCAACCGCATATCACGCCGAGTTTATTTAAGGAGGCTACCTGACGCGCCACAGAGGCACGTCCTATTCGTGAGTGTCATTTTTACCTAAATTGCGAACTGTTCCAAGTGCCTCAAACAGCCAGATAAACCTAGAAAGCCACCGAGGGCTCCTGACTAATTAGGATTACATAGGCGCGGGTTATTTGCATTTAGGCGTGCCTCCCCCTCCTCCCCCCCCCCCTGCAAAATAATGCAGCTGCCGTGCCCCGCCACGGTGGTCTAGTGGCTAAGGTACTCGGCTGCTGACCCGCAGGTCGCGGGATCAAATCCCGGCTGTAGCGGCTGCATTTCCGATGGAGGCGGAAATGTTGTAGGCCCGTGTACTCAGATTTGGGTGCACCAGGTGGTCAAAATTTCCGGAGCCCTCCACTACGGCGTCTCTCATAATCATATGGTGGTTTTGGGACGTTAAACCCCACAAAATCAATCACTGCAGCTGCCGTGGCCAGGAAATATCTTCTTGGAGGGATAGCATGCTGGCTAACGTTTTTTAATATTAACATTTTTATAGGGTGAATACCTCGAAGAGACGAAACTACAAGTGCGCTAGTGGAACTTGATAGATTTTTGAGTGCTGCCCGATTGACCCGTTTTCACGACATTCACGCCCTGGACGAGAACCTTTCGATGTAAACCACCCCTAAACCTGCATGGCGCACTTTTCTGTTTAATCTGAAATAGCAAATTTTCTTCGTCTTTGTGGCATTACTCGCACCACCACGAGCGGAAAAGTTGGGGACGAAGAGTAATTTCAAGTCACCAGCGCCACTTCGCTGAGTCCGTTGGCCGCGACGCCATCTAACGGCTCGCAGCAGAGTACACCCGGGAGACGGAGCATGCTGTGGCCGCTCAGGCGCACATAGTGTCAACGTCTGAATATTCTTGCAACGTGCTCGCCTTTCAACTTGGTGCGCTTTAGGGACCTTTCCAGTGGCAGAGGCTACGTTTGTGTAGGTTGCTTGTTCATCCTATTTGTCTCAAGTTGTGGCCGAAATTGAACAAGATATACATTGTTCATTAGATTAATTGAACCTTCATCACAGTCCATATGACTTGACTCAACCTCTGTGTGCTGAGTATGACTATAATCGAACGCTTCGCTGTATGTAATACGATGTTGAATAGGTTGTTCAACATTCCGCGTTCACGAACAAACTTCGAAAATATTACTTTTCTCTATAGTCGAAGTGATTGCAACCGAAAACGAATTGCGCACACTGAGCGACGGAAAACTGCATTGCTGAGCCGCCTACCATGCATTACGCGGCATGTTGTTAAGATTATCAATCACGTCTTCCGAAAATATATCTAGCAGCGGCGCATTGTCTAAACGCGCTGTTACTAATCGCCGGCGCCGCATACGATAGCCTCAACACCTTGCCGTGGCGCGGTAGGTGGCGCAGCAATCCAGTTTTACGCCACTCCGCCACGCGCTGCGGCTCTCGCAAACTTTTGCGCCCGACAGTGCATCTTTATCTTGGTTACGGCGCAACATAAGGAACGACACAAAGAACAAGGAAGCGGACAACGTGGCACTAACTCTGAGCTGAACCTATGTTGAAAAGTTGTGAAGTATGTATATAGCGAGTGCGAAGCCCGCGTCATCAGCAAGACACCAAACAGCAGGACGTCGACTACGAAGTTACATATAACCAAGATTGGCAAAGGTAACTAAATTTTTTCCCACTAAGAGTGACTGACTGTTAACTGATACGAGCCTTGTCTCTCATCCGTATATGATTTAGGCCACATCCTATCTTGATTATACATATTCTTGATTATACATAATTTTGAAGACGACGCCTCGATGTTTGCGGCTTTGCTGTGGCTGCATATATTTTTTACAATTTTTAATCCGCAACCGCAGTGTCGACTCAATTGAGTCAGCACTGTGTTTTTTGTTGCCCTGTTCTTTATGGCATTGAATAGTGTCGCACTTTAACCACATTTATGATGAATGCCAACCAACTGGCTCAACTTGCCGCCCGAATTACAAGTTCTTTTGTGATTGCGGCAGTATTATTGGCAGTAATATTGCGAATGTGGTATAACGTAATAGTGTTAGTAACAATGTTGCGCGAATGAAAACGTGCCGATGCTGATTGCGCCGAGGGCGAATCCTCCGAGCCCGAAAAGCAGCTCGCTTTGGAAGAGTGTGCTGAAGTAGGAAACGCCGAGGCAGGACATGGCGAGGAAGAGGTCGAGCACCACGAGTAGCACCTGCGGGTTGACGGGTCTCAGTAGCACTCCACCTGGGTGTCAAAACAACCCATGCAATACTGTCGACTTCACTGTCCATACAAGTTTCTAGCCTGTCCGGTATTCCGGTGTAGACCTATTCCATGATCGTGAACATCGGTAGGCGTCGTCAACAAACTGCGGCGCTTGTATAGTGACGTCGTGGCGTGTATAGGTTGCTCCCTGCCCAAAGCTCGCCACCCATCTCTATGATCATGAGATAACTGACACTGCAGCTACAAGGCTGCACGCCTCCGAGCACTGCACGTCGGGAAGTGTTCCGCGTCCACGCAAGAAGCAGCTCTGCAGTTGCTGTGCTAGTTGTCACGTGATCGTAGAGGGCGGTGGCTACATTTAGGCAGGGGGCAGCCTACGCACCGCGACGTCGCTACAAGCACCTTAGTCTGTTGACGATGCCTGTCAATGTTTAGAAGCATGCAATACGTCAATAGCGGTGCACCAGACAGACTAATGACCTTTATGAAGAGACCAGCGCCTCACTAGCAATGGCTCCGAAGAAGTAGCCGACGCCCCTGGCGGCCAGCACGAACAGCACGTGGAACAGATCAACGTCCATTGTCACCGCCAAGTCTTGCACCGTGGGACCGAACACCGCGTAGTACATGCCCTGTGCAGATTGGAAAGGTTTGAGAATAATAATGTCCTTCTGAGTCAAACAAATTTTAATCGCAGCTGTACAGAGCTTTCATTATGAAACTAAACATTGTGCTACTATTAGTTCTTTAAACAAATATATGGTAAACTATAGAACCGCGAGATGTAAATACAGTAAAAGCTCGTTTTTTTTTTCTAATTCGGTTCATTCATACTTACTTTGAATTGACGCGCTGGTTTTTGTAGCCGTATGCACATCTATGAAGAAAACTCCCAATAATTTGGACGCGTATCTACGACGGCTAATTCGAACTGGAGCCTCATGGCTTTTGTCTTTCTTCGTAGCTAACAGCCCAGAATTATCACTCAAATTAGTCATTACAACGCAAAACAAGTGTAGTTGCTGCTGTGCTGCTGCTGCTGTTGTTCTTGTTGTTCGTGTTCGTCTTGTTGAATGGGTGGCGCAAACCACTCAGTCACTGTTTGCCTTTAGCCTTGTCCCGTTCAGCAGTTTCAATATTGTTACAAATAGACTAAGAAATACATTAAGTTTTTATTCTTTTAGCTTTGCGATGCCAATGAACGTGTTTTGGAGCACAGATATGGTTCTTATAAAGTGCTCACGTGAATAAAATTGATTTTATATGTGAGTTTAACGTCCCTAAAGCACGATATGATTATTAGAGACGCCGTGATGGAGGGCTCCGGAAATTTCGACCACCTGGGGTTCTTTAACGTGCACCCAAATACGAGCACACGGGCCTACAGCGTTTTCGCCTCCATCAAAAGTGCGGGCATCGCAGCCGGGATTCGATCCCGTGACCTGTGGGTCAGCAGCCGAGTACCTTAGAAAATAGACCACTGCGGTCTATTTGCTAAGCTACTCGCTGCTTGTTTTTTATGGTAAGGTAGACATTTATTTTGGCAGCCTAGATAGGTGAGTTGGGCTGAAGAAAACAAGGAATGTTTCAATCGGTATACGTCCATAAGCCGTGATTATGGCTGCGTATAGATTTTGTCCTCTATTTATTGATCGTTATTACAGAAGAAGGTCCCGCAGTTATAAAACTGTCAGGGCAACTCCTTCCTGCTGTATCACTGACTGATAAATTTAGTTCGCTGTTAGAGCATGTACTTAATATACGCGATTGCCAGCCATAAACATGTAACATTGCCGAACTCGAGGGAACGAGTACGGATCGGAGGCTTCTCGGGATTATTTCCGCAGAGTCTCACCCGATGTCTGTTCATTCTAGCGCCTCCCCGCTAATTCGAACTTCCCTTTATTCGAACAATTTTATAGTACCCTTTGAGTTCGAATTAGAGTTTTTACTGTATCTGGTTGTTTTGCTTCGAAATGCTTCGTAGACACCTGTGCACATTCTCGTCTGTATTCACTGTTTCTATCACACATTACTTACATTATTTTTCTATTTTATTTTGTTTGCTATTTGCCTGCCTTTTCGACACCAATCCCTGAGGCATCTTTCACCTATTTCCATCGTCATCCTGTCAACCTTTTAACTGTTTTCCCTTCAACCCCAGAGTTACTCTTCCACCCTACCTCTTGGAACTCGCTCGCTAGATTTCGTGCCGACCGGTTGTGCCCCCGCGATCTACGACGACAGCGCAGCTCTGGCCGACTGGCTCGCCCTACGCCATCTCCTGACGCCGACAAGAGCTCTCGCCGAGTGGTGCCCCGTCGTCGGACTCCTGTGACCGTGTACATCTTTCCTATCTTCTCCTTACTTCCGTATGTGCCTGTTCCTGTGCCTCGCTCTCTTCTTCCGCTCCCTCTATCTCTATACCTTCTAATCATATAATTTAGTCCCTCCTTACCCCCCCCCCTTCGTGAGCTACTGTTGATGTGTACCGCCCATGAGAGACAGTTACGGGGCTCGCTTTTCTTTTAATTTAAAGTCACTCCCCACCCCCCTACCCCTTGGCTATGCCACTGGCACATACTCACTTAGCTGAACGCACTACCACGTTCGACGTGCCGCTTCCTGATGAGCCACGCAAACAGTATAAATATAAAAAATAACACGTCACTACGCTTTTACTCTCGAAAGGAGGGAGCGTCGTCTTTACTTGCTAACTACCAGTGATCCTATTTGAGGGCGCTGCTTGCCGATGCGCGCTGCAGTCTAGTCACATGTCGTTATTGAATGTTCATGGTTTTTTTTTTTATTTGCCAAAACAAATGCGAACGGGCAATGAGCACGTTGCTGAAAATAGCGTAGTTAGATGCCATTTTAACGTGCATACATGTGGCTCATTGACACTTTAATAATTAGGTGACTGCTTGTCAATTAAAAAGCACAATTAAGACTAAATAAATTACGCTCATCCACAAAAAAATTAGTAGTGCCAGTACTACAGTATCCTAGGAACAATATGCGCCAGATGAGCTTCGTGAAACAGCGTTCCTCTTTCCGAAAATCGTTATGCGTGATATTTGGGACCCCCGTATACTTTTTATCGACGATTTAACCTGATGTTGCCCCGCCGCGGTGGTTTAGTGGCTAAGGTACTCGGCTGCTGACCCGCAGGTCGTGATATGGAATCCCCGCAGCGGCGACTGCATTTCCGATGGAGGCGGAAATGCTGTACGCACGTGTGCTCAGATTTCTATTCGATTGATTTGTGGGGTTTAACGTCCCAAAACCACCATTTGATTATGAGAGACGCCGTAGTGGAGGGCTCCGGAAATTTTGACCACCTGGGGTTCTTTAACGTGCACCCAAATCTGAGCACACGGGCCTACAACATTTCCGCCTCCAACGGAAGTGCTCAGATTTCGGTGCACGTTAAAAAAGCCCAGGTGGAGGAAAGCTTGTTATTTATGTGTTATGTTCAAGATATAGCCAATTTCTTTCTCACGCTGATAAAGTGCATATTGAATTGAATGCTCGACGCTCAACGCTTTAGCGTTGTTGCTACTTTTTTCTGCAGTGTGATTCATTTCTTTCTATATAATTGACACATTCCGTTTGAAGGATTTTAACTGAATCGAATACATATTTATTTATACACTATGTTGTCGATCTTACACCAGTTATCAATCTTGAGTCAGTTAGCCCGCCAAACGTCTGAAACGTACAAAAATAAAATTGGTTTCACCGCAGGAGCAAAGCAACGAATACGATAGCAACAAATCTAAACGTTATGTGAATTAAGACTATCAGTAACTGTTTTCGATCCCATTTTGCGTGACCCTACAAAACACCTGTTTAAAGGGCCATGACACCCTATTCGCGAATATATATCTGTGTTGTGTGAATCAATCCTTGTTCACGCATTCACAAACAAGCTGGCCAATTATTTGCACAGTTTGGTCGAGCGCTTGTTTTGTAACATTCCTGCAAGCACGCCAGCAGCCTGAAAGTCGGGTACACGCGCAAGACGTGACGTGACAAGCAGCTTGCCGTAAAAGATTCTGCATTCAGGCGTTTGATAATATGCTTTGGTCAGCTGCGCGTGAAATTAACCTACATTTAGGTTTCCAAAGCTCGGCACTGAAAGAAAAGATTGGCCACGGCTGGGACTTAGTATAGAATACGACGGCTCAGTTCTCTGCGGACGCCATGGAGAAAGAGCGGTCGCTGGGAGTGGGCGCAGTCTACAGCCGGATACTTCTATATACACTTGTATTGCACTCAACTATTCTTTTACGCTGAGAACCATCCTTCAAGTAGCTCCGGGGAGCTATTTCGTGCTGTCTGTCGTCTCAACGCGGTGTAAGCGATCAGGGGCACAACACGAGCCGTCCGCTGATGTCTGCCACTTTTACAATCAGGAACACGCAGCGATGTCTCTCGATGCAGCTGCCATAACTCGAAGGGTGGGTGAGATACCACTCGTACGGTTAATGCAAAAAGATACAAGACAGCGTGCCATTCCGAAGAAGCTGAGATGTAGGCAGAATGTGTGCACGGTCTTGACCAGCCTTTCCTCCCTGGGCGGTGGCGTATACTCGAGCGTCCCCTTGCGGTGGAGCTCCGACGCCGGAATCGTGAAGTCGGCAATGGTGGCCGACTTCCGGGGCAGCGACTGTGTCGTAGCGGCAATAGCTGCGATTAGACATTTTATCATTATTATTTTTTACAAATACCGCTGTCTGAAGAGACGAGACATAGCACAAGCATCAGTTATTGTAGATCAAATAAAAATCGTACAATCTATTTCAAAAGCATCACAAAATTCATTTAGGCCATTAGACAAGCTATTTCAGAGACTGGGTTTGAGCTAACGGCTACAGGGACATTATGGAACCAGTGAGCGCACGAAGACGGGAACGCGAAGACAACACACAGACGTATCCCCAATCGTATTCGTTAGGGAGCTTACAAGCGCTCTGGAGCGTTCTGAAAAATGGCCACGTGTTCGATCAATAGAGTTCCAGCGCTTGGACTACCTTCGGTTGGTTCTTTCGGAGCGTCAAACTCTTTTGATGAAGCAGCGCACAAAAAATACGCAAATACAGAGAAAAGACGCAAAAACAAGCACTGTTTGCGTCCTTTCTCTGTGTGTGCATCCTTTTGTACGCTGCTTCATTAAAAGATCGTGGCTTACCAACTAGCCCATTAATTCATATTAGGCACGTCAAACTCTCACTCGGAGTGCTCCCAACCACTCTGACACCGTATAGCGTGGCACGATCTGGCTGGAAGGGGGGGGGGGGGGGGGATCATGTTTACAAACATTGCAGGCAGGTGACAGTACGAGAGCGCATTTCGAAAGGGGACGTTGTCGGACGCTTAATACTTCTTGCGCATGTGTTGATAGTGGCGTTTTTGAGCGTGTATGCGTGGGGTTCACATCTACGTAAGCATAAATCAACCATGTCTGTTTTGAAATGGTGGATTTTTCTCATTTAGTGAAGGTGGAGGAAAAATGTGGTCATGTCAATGGGAAATGAACCGTATTGCCTGCTTGTGTATGGTCTCAAGCTTAGTAATTATTATGGTCTAATATCCCAAACCGATGATGGGATTTCAGATTCGCGAAAATTTTGCCCACCTCGGCTTCTTTCACGTGCGCCTAAATCCAAGCGCACGGGCCTCAAGTACTTTCGCCACCATCGAAAATGCTGCTGGCATTCGATCCCGCGACCTGTGGGTCAGCAGACGAGCTTCATGACTACTAGGCCAGCTCTGCGAGCTCTAACTTATTTACCCTGGTAATTGTTTATCGATGTACTTGTAAACAGCTAATAGTGAATATTATATACCCCAAGAGTAGATGCCAAATCCACCTTACCACGGGCACGATAGAACAATATATTCACATAAGCATCAGCTTGACTATACGCCAACTGCAGAGAAAGGGCATCTCCCATGTTAAGCCAATCAACCAGATCCCGTGCTTGTTGCTGCCCTGTTGTACCCGCAATCTTTCTGATCTCGTTTCCATAGCTAACTTTCTGTCTCCGTCTCACGCGTTTGCCATCTCTGAAAATTCAGTCAGTTCCCCTTAGTGACCAGGGGTTATGCTGTCAACGCGCTACGTAACCTGCCCATTTCTATTTCGTCTTCTTCATTTCAACTTCATTTCCTCCACACCCCCTTTATTCCGACATATCCTAACTGCTAAAAGACAGATTCTACACATTTTGCCTCTTTCAAACAGAGTCTCGTTCATGAGGGACCGCGTTCTCATGCAGATACGTAATTTTGAACATCGATCTGTTATTTTGTGATTAAACTTTAGCAGATCACAAGCACTCCAATCTGGTATTACGCGTTTTTGCTGAGAGATCTTCCGCTGCAGCATTTCTAGGTACGAAGCAGCTTAGGGGCTGGTCGGAATTGCCTGTCGTCATGGCGTGTGATTTATAGTCACGGTCCATCATGAAAACGCCACTGGTCTACTAAAAAGGAGAAAGGCAACAAGTAGCCGATGACGTTAGCGAAGCTGAGACATCTTTCATTACCAGCCCAGAGAGCTAAAACCGGGCATGTAGGGAAGAAGAACCGCCTTACAGTATATGCTGCATTCCGACGCAATTTTCCGAAAACGTGAGTGGAGTGGAAGCACCTGACAATGATATCACTCTCAATACGTGCTGATTGGCTGGCTGCGGAAAAGCGGACGAGCATTCGCTTCAGTAGTTGGGAGAGTGAGACGTCACTCAAAGTGACTGTGTCGTCGAAGGTGGTCATCTCCAATTATGTCGCACTAACAAGGCCTATAGCTGCCAGAGAGTTACACTTCGACAAGACTTGGTCGATGCACGTACAAGGGCATTGTTCTCAATGCGTCCATCTAGTGGATCATTCATGTCGGTCTCCCCTGATTGGCTCAAGTTCCGCGAGCGCCACGAACCCCCTCGTTTCCGGTCTTTCATTCACAACATCATTTTTACGGGATGAAGTTTTCCCAAAATTAGACAAAAATGCGAAAGACAAAATGCTTTTGAATGCAACAAATGCTTCCCTCAACAAACAGCTTTTGAATGCAAATCTCGGAGGCCACTCGTGGACCCTTACCACGCAAGCCCTTAAATTATATATAAATGCAGCCGCCCGCCTGACGCACCTGAAAGCAAGGAGGTTTTCTCGGAATGCCTGTACGCGTTCTCTGCATCGCTGTCAAACATTTAAGCCCAATAATACCCAACTTCAGGCTTATCAAGCTTGTTTAGTTGTCCTGATACTGTACACTTCGTCTACTTTCTTTTTGTGCTTGGGGCTTCGGTGCGCCAAAGAAGTCAAGAGCTCCATGAAGTCATGACTCGCAATTTTTTCCAGTAAGTGATCGTGCTCCGACTAAGTCGATAATACATCATGTTCCGTTTCACGCTTGCATTTTGTCATTGTAAACGAGGCCTCCGTGAGGGCCTCCAGCTGCGAGCTGCCGGAACTAATCACGCAGGCCACGATACGAAAAGCAAGGATGCTCAGCGATCCTGGACATACCTCTTGACAGCCGCACAAATAATGGGGTTTGCTTATATCGCAGGCAAAGAGAATATACATTCATTATTAAATCAAACAAAAAACATTACAGCATCAAAAATTGGCAGATTCCATGTACAGTAGGAATCGACTATATGCGAATACGAATGAGGAAGGTTGTTAGGTCACTTTAAAATCAGCACGACTTCACGAGACGGGGGTAAATTAGGTCTTACATGACTTTCATATCAGGATTATCATGCAGGGAATT
This sequence comes from Rhipicephalus microplus, assembly GCF_013339725.1. NCBI lineage: Eukaryota > Metazoa > Arthropoda > Arachnida > Ixodida > Ixodidae > Rhipicephalus > Rhipicephalus microplus. Next base: position 51,394,031 of record NC_051175.1, on the reverse strand, counting down.
GTCATGTACCTTCGCCATCTATTCACGTCACCTGATACCAAATTTGGTATATGTGAAGCTAGTGAAACGGCCGCGAGCGTGTTAAGAGCATATCATGTAGTCAAGTTTTACATGACACGCATGCCATGATTATCGTGTTTTGGCGGGTGTTTTACCTTTGTCGTCTATTCCCGTCCCGTAAGACCAAATTTGGTATATGTAGAGCTAGCAAAACGGCCCCAAGCATGTTATGAGCGTAGCATGTAGTCATGTTCTTACATGACACACATATGATAATCATCTTTCAACGTGTCACCTAACTTCATCGCCTATTTACGTCACGTGATACCAAACTTGGTATATGTGAAGCTACCGAAACGGCCGCCAGCGCATCATGGGCGTGGCATGTAGTCATGTTCACACATGACACGCATCTCATGATTATCATGTTTGCATCAGTCACATACCTTCATCATCCATTCACGTCCCGTAATACCAAATCCGGTAAATGGGAAGACATCGAATTAGTTGCGAGCGCATGAATGTGGCATGTAGTCATGTTGTTACATAAAACGCATGTCATTATTTTCATGTTAGGGTCTGTCACTTGTGTTCGCCATGCAGTCATGTCATACCATACCAACTTTGCAACATGTCATGTGAACGAAATCATCATCGCAAGAGCAGAAACACCGTGAAATTAAATCATGACATTCATGACATACATGTCGTGATTTTCATGTTATGACTGGTCAGTTATGCTTCTCATGCAGTCATGTTATGCCATACCAATTTCAGTATCTACCTTTATTGAAACGTCCAGGAGAGCTATAAGTCATAGACCGCTAGCTATATATATCTAGATATATATAGCTATATATATATAGGCTATATATATACATAGATAGATAGATAGATAAGATAGATAGATAGATAGATAGATAGATAGATAGATAGATAGATAGATAGATAGATAGATAGATAGATAGATAGATAGATAGATAGATAGATAGATAGATAGATAGATAGATAGATAGATAGATAGATCATCATCATCATCATCATCATCATCATCATCATCAGCCTGACTACGTCCACTGCAGGACAAAGGCCTCTCCCATGTTCCGCCAGTTAGCCCGGTCCTGTGCTTGCTGCTGCCAATTTATACCCGCAAACTTCTTAATCTCATCTGCCCACCTAACCTTCTGTCTCCCCCTAACCCGCTTCCCTTCTCTGGGAATCCAGTTAGTTACCCTTAATGACCAGCGGTTATCCTGTCTACGCGCTACATGCCCGGCCCATGTCCATTTCCTCTTCTTTATTTCAACTATGATATCCTTAACCCCCGTTTGTCCCCTAATCCACTCTGCTCTCTTCTGATCTCTTAAGGTTACTTAAGGTTTCTTAAGGTCTCTTAAGGTTTTTCTTTCCATTGCTCGCTGCGTCGTCCTCAATTTAAGCTGAACCCTCTTTGTAGTCTCCAGGTTTCTGCTCCGTAGCTAAGTACCGGCAAGATACAGCTGTTATATACCTTCCTCGTGAGGGATAGTGGCAATATACCTGTCATAATTTGAGAGTGCTTGCCGAATGTGCTCCACCCCATTCTTATTCTTCTAGTTACTTCAATCTCGTGGTTCGGCTCTGCGGCTATTACCTGCCCTAAGTAGACATAGTCTTTTACAACTTCAAGTCCACTATTACCTATCTCGAAGCGCTGCTCCTTTCCGAGGTTGTTGTATATTACTTTCGTTTTCTGCAGATTAATTTTAAGACCCACCTTTCTGCTCTCCTTGTCTAACTCCGTAATCATGAGTTGCAGTTCGTCCCCTGAGTTACTCAGCAATGCAATGTCATCGGCGAAGCGCAAGTTACTAAGGTATTCTCCATTAACTCTTATCCCTAACTGTTCCCATTCTAGGCTTCTGAAAACCTCCTGTAAGCACGCGGTAAATAGCATTGGGGAGATTGTGTCTCCCTGCCTTACACCCTTCTTGATTGGTATTCTGTTGCTTTCTTTATGAAGCACTATGGTAGCAGTTGATCCCCTGTAGATTTCTTCTAGAATGTTTATATATACTTCATCTACGCCCTGATTCCGCAGTGTCTGCATGACGGCTGATATTTCTACTGAATCAAACGCCTTCTCGTAATCTATGAAGGCTATGTATAGTGGTTGGTTATACTCTGAGTATTTCTCTATTACCTGATTGATAGTATGAATGTGGTCAATTGTTGAGTAGCCTGTTCTAAATCCTGCTTGTTCCTTTGGTTGATTGAATTCTAATGTTTTCTTTACTCTGTGAGCAATTACCTTTGTAAATAGCTTGTATTCTACAGAGAGCAAGCTTATCGGCCTGTAATTCTTCAAGTCTTTGTCATCTCCTTTCTTTTGTATTAAGATGATGTTAGCGTTCTTCCAAGACTCTGGTACCCTTCCCGTCAGGAGACACCTCGTAAACAGGGTGGCTAGTTTTTCTAACACAATCTGTCCTCCATTTTTCAGCAGGTCTGATGTTACCTGATCCTCACCAGCAGCTTTGCCTCTTTGCATGCTCTCCAAAGCTTTTCTGACTTCTATCATTACTGGTGGGGTGTCATCTGGGTTACGGCTAGTTCTTATAGTATTAAGGTCGTAATTGTCTCGGCTACTGTACAGATCTCTGTAAAACTCCTCCGCTATTTTAACTATCCTATCCATATTGGTAGTTATTTGGCTTCTTTGTCCCTTAGTGCATACATCCGATTTTTGCCTATCCCAAGTTTCCTCTTCACTGCTTTGACGCTTCCTCCGTTTTTCAGAGCGTGTTTAATTCTCTTCATGTTATACCTTCTTACATCACATACCTTACGCCTATTAATCATTATACCTTATTCATCATACCATACCATATAACTATTAATCATCATTACGCCTATTAATCAGATAGATAGATAGATAGATAGAGATAGATATAGATAGATAGATAGATAGATAGATAGATAGATAGATAGATAGATAGATAGATAGATAGATAGATAGATAGATAGATAGATAGATAGATAGATAGATAGATAGATAGATAGATAGATAGATAGATAGATAGATAGATAGATAGATAGATAGATAGATAGATAGATAGATAGATAGATAGATAGATAGATAGATAGATAGATAGATAGATAGATAGATAGATAGATAGATAGATAGATAGATAGATAGATAGATAGATAGATAGATAGATAGATAGATAGATAGATAGATAGATAGATAGATAGATAGATAGATAGATAGATAGATAGATAGATAGATAGATAGATAGATAGATAGATAGATAGATAGATAGATAGATAGATAGATAGATAGATAGATAGATAGATAGATAGATAGATAGATAGATAGATACGCTCAAAGCCACCGAAGTTCACTAAGAAATGCTTCTCATTTAGAAAGATTTCGCCACGTGCGAGTGAATACTACGCAAGAAGTGGCATTAGCTTCCGTAGCCTTGCTTCTGATGCACGAAACGGAGCATAGGTGAATGCATCGAGGTTCACGCTGTACAATATTCCGCTTGCCTCCATTCACCAGAAGCACGCACCTTTCGTCAGGCCAGGGGGCGTCGTCATCGTCGGCGTCCGCGGTGGAGAACGCCGCGGCACCACCGCCACGGCCGCCGTCGGGGGCAGCGGCGCGAATGACGACCTCTGCTCAGCGGGCGGCGACTCCTCCTCGGCGGCGCTGGATGTAGTGCTCGCCTGTCGACATGCACTACCATGCAACAATGCGCCACGAGGAACTCGACCACTCTAATCAGGTAGCAGCTGATTGAAGTGCAGCATTTTGCTCTAATGCGCGGTGCAAGGAACATCAATAAGAATCAAGTATATCGAGGTCAGATGGTTGTACATAGCGCACTCTTCCTGCGCGCTACGAGGAAACCCAATCCACGAAGAAAAATTCGTGCTTGTGTAGTCTCGTGTTGTTATTTCTACGTATATCTTGTTTCCTGCAGCCCGCAAAAAAGTTTACGGATGACATCAAATTAGTGTCGGTGGCCCCTTGACTTCGTTTGTGTTTTCTCTGCCGTGGCTGGGGAACAGAAGAAGGCGGGGGGTTGAAGGATATCACTGAGAAGCTATCCTCACGCCACTGAACTTGATGTTTTAAGGTAGTGGTATTAAAAGTGTATTCAATGAATTCTCAAGTGACACACTCTTTAGTGTTCTCGACACCCGTGGTTTTGTTCGGAGCGAAAATCCGAAAATGTTTAAAGTTCGTGCCAGTATTCCTTTATTAACCTCAGTTTTGCGGTCTCGTTTCTACTTAAAGGAGTACTGACACATTTTAAACAATTTGGAATTGTGGCTATAAACACGTGAACGAGTTTCCAGAACCCTCAAAAAAGCACGTGATGCGTGGAAATGCAAAGCACATATTTTAGTACAACGCTACCTTAAAAAGAATTTTTCCGTTTTTATATCGAGGGGGCGTTTTATCCCTGACGTATTATGACAGTGTGACGTCAAGGGAAGACAGAAATTCACGACGTACTAGCACTAGAACTGTCATCTTCTCATGGTACAAGTAAACGACGTTGAGTGCATTGTCAGTGAATCCGACTGTGATTTCTGTTATATAGACTACATACAGGACGTAAAGTACGCAAGCTCAGTGAAACTGTGTCGACTCGTCGGGATAATGTTTATTGTGATAGGGCTAACTTGCCGATGCTCAGTGACGGAAACCTTAACATCAAACCAAATATTTCGTACATTATAGTGGACTTTACAATTTCGAGAACGTTAACATTCCATATCGAAGAAAAGAAACAAAAAACGTCCCCTTTCCGGTGTCTTCAAACCACGTCAGCACACCTTTGACGCGTCCGATGCTTTTACCATTTGAGCTAAGGTGCCTGTCGTTTTCCGACGAAGGATAGCCTTTGCTGAAGCTCGATTGCAAGAGAATCAGACGTGTCATCCAAAGGTCTGAGGTTCGATCACTGCCAGCGGCAAATTGTTTTTACGTCTGCCTTGATTTCCTCACTCTTATTTTATGACTGCTCCGGGTGACATGTGCTATGCTTTCCTTGGATTTCCTATCTGTTAGCTCTCAATATTGCATCCATGTTTTATGAATGATATATATTTGTTAGATACACAATATAACTGGCACAAGTTTAAATATAAGATCTTGTTTCACAGGGCCGTCGTCTGCCTCAATCCCATTGTTTTATCGTTCACATGAACCTATGTGCATCATCCATGCTATAAAGGTAAATCCCATAGCTCCAATAGGAATTGTGAAGGTGGCCCTATTTCGTTCATGGCCTTCGAGATTAGCCAACGCATTCCGGAGGCCATGTTCTAAGTATATCGTGAAAGAACAGAATGTAACGTGCCGTAGGGCAGTGTAAACAGTAAAGGCACACATACGACCGCGTAGTGTGCCTCTATGCGTACGCCACCTTAAGACAAACTAGGCGTGCATAAAGGCACCCGCCAACCACACATAGAACAGCGCTACCAAGGCCATAACTGGGAATTTCTTCGGGGGTCTCTATTGTATAGTTTAGAACGGCAGACTTCGGCAACTCGTGGTCGATGTGAAGGTGTGTAAGTACTTTAGTATCACCCGACAAGTTATAGTATTAAGAAATTTCGACGGATGTCAGAACGTATTCATTCCCCCTCACTGTAAGTCACGGCCCTCATGTGCTTCATTTGGTTGTATTTTATTCCTTTACTGCCCCGGTATTTCGCTCTGTTGCCCCTATACGATGCGTTAAACCAACTGGCCGACAAGTTCCCCATTCAAGAGTGCAACGGTAGAAATGCTAAACATTTGCACAAGAGTGTGGCCCTGCATTTTCTTCAGCGTTGTTGCCTATTCGTGCTCGTGTGACTTACGCGCGGCGTGGTCTGGGTGGCCTTGACCTCGGCCTCCGGCTCGTGGGTGATCTTGGGCCGCTCTTCGTTATCTGCTCCTTGATCGCGGGGCTCGGCCATGGCGGAGGCCCCCGCTGCACCAGACCCGCTGTGTTCTCACTGTGGCAGAGTGTGGCTCATACCCACTGCCACGATGACTATTCATGGTGGCGCAATTGTATCGCTGCAAGGACGATTACTAGCAACTGATTTTTTTTATTTAGAAAATATGATTATATGGTTCCGGATGTCAAAAAGATAAGGCGTGCAAACACAAGAGGGAATTCAGCCGACTAGAGACGCCGACTAACAACTTGTTTTGTTTTATAGCGCAGAAGAACATGGCTTAACAAAACGTAAAATCGGGCGACATGATGCATTGCTGACGGGAAAATTTTGAGCGCAAGAGCAAGGAGTAAGGTCGGAAGCAACATTCATCTTAATTTGATGCTTGGCCAGCAAATATGGCCTGAAAGACGTAAGCATGCGCACACAGGTAAATGCATAATCGAACACGATTTCACTTCGCACAAAAAATTATCTAGATATGCAGTTTCTGATTCCAAAAGCCTCGCCGATGTGTCACTGACGCACGTACGCCATCTCTTCTTCATATGGTATGGTACTAGCAGCTTCCTTGGCATCTGATCTCCGCCTCTACCCAGAATTTTTACTTTTCGGCTCATACTAGGCTCAGACCCAACAGGGGGATTGGTCACTTTGAAGCTGCGTACGACGGCGGAGAAGAAATAAGTCTAAGTCTGCGTTGTCAGTTTCTGAGTTCCCTCACCTCAATTATTGTTGGAAGAATCGATGGTGTTCCTCCAGAAGGACCGAGATCGCACTTACCAAAATACAACGCTGAGTACCCCCACTGAATTTTTACCTACACAGATCTAATCTGGTACAGTCACCTTTATTTCTCCATTGCAATGAGTGTGAATCTCTTGATCATTTCTTTCTAACGTGCAGATTATTTACCAATCAAAGGAAAAGACTTCTAGACGAACCGCTTCAAAGGTTGAGATTAAATTTATCCCTTCCGGTTCTTCTTTCCTTTAAGGCTACCGTGCTGGGTTTCAGCCACAGGAGCGTTTGCGAAGCCGTTCGCGATTTCCTTCGGAAGACGAGAAGAATTGAGTGCTAAGTTCTACGTTAAAACAATTATCATAATCAAGCATATTCATTGAAAACTTAACATTTCGAAATTATGAGCCTTTTCTTTTAAATAGCAAGACACCCCTCGTTTCATGGCAGATCCCCCATGTTGGTTTGCGCCAGGATAGAAGGTACAGACAGACAAACAAACAAACATTGGCTAATGTTTATCCCCCTTCAGCAATCTCACGATCAGGTGACTGTTTTAGCGAAATATCGATGGAGGAAGTATGAGAGTTTATAAGGAAACTTTCGACGGCGGCTCTAGGCCCGGATGAAGTCACTTCAGCAATGTTGAGAATTTTATTAAATGAGGCACGAGAGGATGTAATGTAATAAATTATTCGAAAAGAGAAGCTTGGATTCCACCTGAATGGAAAATTGCAAAACTCATACCTCTTCTTAAAAAACCAAGTGAAGGCTACGTTTTCGACAATATCAGGCCGATTACACTAACCGCCAATTTTGGTAAGGTAATAGAAGATAAATTTGTAGACCGAGAAATGATTTTTCACCCATGTCAAATTGGATTCAGGCAGGGATGTCTCATAAAGCAAGCGCATATTGACATAGAGAGTCGCACACATCTGGGGCGATGTCAATGGCAGTATGCAGCTCTAGTTGCCCTGGACATTGCAAAAGCACATAATAGTGCCGAACATGGTGTACTAGTCTGTCACACCGGTCCCGTTAATTAGGGAGGCGATCGCCGGGCTAATTCTAAGGGCCGAAGTATCGGCCCCCCGAACCGCACGACGAAAGCGTGGACAATTTAGAAGTGGTCCTTTTTGGCGCGCCAGCGGACGCCGGCTGTGGCCCAAAGAACAAGTCAGAGCCCAGAGTTGAAAAACCAACAAAATTATATTCTCAATAATGGCAGATCTGAAAAACAATACACAAATATGCTCACTCCACAATAGCTGAGTACAATGTGTCCCCTATCAAACAACGTACTACACAGTACAATTAGCCACACTTGAACAACGAACACAGACAACAGTACACACTACAATGCAGTCGCATGCATTGAACAACCAAGACACTTAAAGACTAAAGAGATAGAAAACCTATTCAGTCCAAAGTCCTAGGAACAAAAGTCTGAATGATACTCTTCCGAGAATCACTCACTCAAAGTCCAGCGTTGTTGCCATTCCGCTGCCCCGAAGTTTCTCTTCCAGGAAACCTCGCGTCTTCAATTGGCCACTCTCCAAGCTTCAAACTTCTTCGCCGGAAACACATCGGCTTCACACACGCAGCTGTTGCCACGCGTCTTCGCTCGATAGCGGTAAACTCACGCTCTTGCCTGTAGCTCGAGCCTTCACCCCTCAGGTGGAAATCCTCTTCTTCTCCTGCTTTGTCGCTACGGACAAAACCTTCGCCGACTACACGGCGGAATCCCTACGCGCTCTGGCGCTAACTTCCGTCTCCTCCTGATCTCTCATCTCCGCTGCTCGGTTAAATACCTTCCGCGCCATATTCCAGAAAGTTCTCGTCATTTCGTCGGCGCGATACGCAGCGAAGGCTGGGGAGAGGCGCGAGACTGTACAAGGGCCGTCCCCGACCGATGACTCAACCCGGCAGAACACGCCCATTTCCTTCTAGAACTTTCCAGTGCTTGCCCGGCCGCCGCTGTGGGGTGAGGAGGTTCATCGGCGAAGCCACGCTTCCGAGGGGAGAGCGTCGCCCGCCCGGGGAGCCTTTAGATGTTTGTTTTCTTCTTTTTTTTTCTTTTCCCGCGCGTTATCGCAAGAATTTGGCGGCGCGCCCATTTCTTTGCGCTCGTTCTGTGACACTGCCCCCCACTTTCAGAATATTATCTCCTAATATTCAAAACCACACAAACGAGCGCGAACAGTCACCACACACTCTGAAAGACTGTAACACAAGCCGTCGCTCATTGCACTTCACATTCACAATAGATCGCTCAATACAATTGTACATTGTAGTTCAATTCCACAACACATGAAATATGGCCACATGTACATGACTACAACACTTCATTACACATTCCAAACAATGCAACGTACAAAGTCTGTCTTTACAACAAATATACCACACTATACATCACATCATCGCACAGAACACTTTGACTCGCTCGACATACACTAGTGACACAGGATAACAAGAACATTAACACAACATATGTCACTCAGCACTGCCAAACACATTCTGATTCGACCTCGACACCTATACGGTGCATTCCGAGCGGCGCTTGCGCCCTTTCTTGCGGTGCTCGCTCGATCTCTTCTTGTGTTTCCACGTTCTTTTTCGGCGAGCCCTTTCCAACGAGGATATCTGATGCGGCGTCTCAGCCATCGTTGTCACTTCCGACACCGTTAACGGGTCATAACGTTCAACGGGTCCTGTCGGTTTATTTACCAGCTTCTTCATGTCACGGTATTGGGCCTGGCTGGCCGACTCCGTCATTTTTACGCTCTCGGTCTGTTGGGGTCGTGCCGACGTACGTCCAGCTGCGCACCCCGTGAACTCATTCAACTCGATAATCTTCTCATTCGCTGTCTCTTGCGCCGCGGCTTCACCTTGGGCTCTAGTAAGGTCCGTCACGGGATGCTTCTCTACTGTATCTCGCGGTCGCGGGGTTGGCGAGGGCTCTATCTTAGGGTCTTCTTCAAACATTCCGGTTCATTCGGTCCTCGCGCCCCGTCGATGTTTCCGATGACAAGGTCGTAAAGGGGGGTCGTCATACATAGAGCGGTAACCTTCCCGCTGAAGTACGGGGTTTCCACCTCAATCTCTGCTTCGGGAAGCATCCGAACTGTACGGTCAATTAAGCAAACCGGTTTCGTTCTGCCTGTCAACTCACTTTCCCGTACCAAATTTCTCGGCACGATAACCGTGGAGCTACCAGTGTCTCTTAGAACCGTAATCTTCTTGCCTGCAACCTTTCCAGGCAGCGTTGGCATTCCCTTCGTAACACCGGTTGGCTGTTTTGACATTACAGCACCCACAATAGGAATTTTCTCCCCATTCTTCAACTCTACGAATCCATCGGTGACGGCATTATTATCAGATTTCGGTGCCGCTTGATCACAGGATACCTGGTGAGTTTGACTCACTCCGTTTCGACACGCGTCTGCTTTGTGCCCAGTCTGACCACACTTAAAACATTTTACTACCGTAGGGCTCGTAAAGATCGTTTGACAGTTTTTCGCGCGATGACCCACTCGGTTGCACAGAAAACATTGCGGAATGCTCTCTGGTGCACGCTTCTTTTCTTCGGGAGCCGATTTCTTCGAATCTTCGGGACACTCCTTCTTGACCCTGGCCAAATTAGTTCCACCTTGCGCTTCCAAGAATTGATCAGCCAATTCGAGCATGCCTTCAAGTGACTCAGCTTTCCTCTCTTTCAAGTACAGCGACAGGCTTGGGTGGCAACTAGTAAGAAATTGTTCTCTAATTAGGAGCTCTCTAAGCTCATCGTACTCCTGCGCTGTCCCTGAAAGTTTAATCCATCTGTCGAAATAATGGCAAAGTCGGGCAGCATACTGCGTAGCCGTCTCACCATCAACTGGCTTTCCTGTCCGAAATCTGTCCCGGAATCCTTCCACAGTAAAACTAAATCGCTTCAGCAAAGCAGTTTTCACCTTTGCATAGTTGGCTGCATCGGTCGGTGTCAGCTTACCGTACACACTGAGCGCTTCACCACTCAAGCAAGTACTCAAAGCAGTTGCCCATCGATGTTCCGGCCAATTCTGGCTCCTCGCAATCGTCTCAAATCGGTGAAGGTACGCGTCAAGGTCGTCCTTCCTTTCATCAAACGCTACGAGCAGCTTGCTTGGGTTCAAGTGGAAACCATGATCTTCCCGTTCGCTGCTTTCAACTCTAGCTTGGACGGGAGTTTTACTTCGCTGTTGCAAACGGAGGCGCTCGAGTTCCATTTCGTGCTGCCGCTGCCGTTCCCTTTCAGTCATCTCCGCTTCTCTTTCTTCTTTCGCCCTCTCAGCTGCCAGTCTTTCTCTCTCCATCTCCAACTTCAATTGCAGCTCTCTTTCTTCTTTCAGCTGTCGCTCCTTTGCCTCTCTTTCTTCTCTCGCCCTTTCGGCTGCCAACTTTTCTCTCTCCAGCTCCAACTTCAATTGCTGCTCTCTTTCTTCTTTCGCTCTCTCAGCTGCCAACCTCTCTCGCTCCAACTCAGCTGCTTTTTCTTCCTTGGCCCTCTCAGCTGCCAACCTCTCTCTCTCCAACTAAGCAGCTTTTTCTTCCTTGGCTCTCTCTTTTTCTTCTTTTTCCTTTTGGGTGACCCACTTCCGTAGTTCGGCGCCAGAAAGGCCCATCTTCTCGCCAAGAGCGACTAACTTTTCGAGATCCATTTTGTCTCGCAGCTCGCAAATAAAACCTTGCCGCGTGCAAAACGTATCTGCCTAAATCAGTCTATCGGAACACTCCCCTGCACTGATTGATTGATTTATTGGTGGGGTTTAACGTCCCAAAACCGCCATCTGATTATGAGAGACGCTGTAGTGGAGGGCTCCGGAAATTTCGACCACCTGGGGTTCTTTAACGTGCACCCAAATCTGAGCACACGGGCCTACAACATTTCCGCCTCCATCGGAAATGCAGCCGCCGCAGCCGGGATTTGAACCCGCGACCTGCGGGTCAGCAGCCGAGTACCTTAGCCACTAGACCACCGCGGCGGGGCCACTCCCCTGCACTGGGTCACGAGAACACTGAACAACACACAAAATCGTTCCGATAGCACTATCACAACTCGAGGCTCTTTCTCACTACTTTGGACAAACTGTGCACCAAAAGGTCCTGTGTCGCGGACGCCAGATTAATTGTCCCACCGGTCCCGTTAATTAGGGAGGCGATCGCCGGGCTAATTCTAAAGGCCGAAGTATCGGCCCCCCGAACCGCACCACGAAAGCGTGGACAATTTAGAAGTGGTCCTTTTTGGCGCTCCAGCGGACGCCGGCTGTGGCCCAAAGAACAAGTCAGAGCCGAGAGTTGATAAACCAACAAAATTATATTCTCAATAATGGCAAATCTGAAAAACAGTACACAAATATGCTCACTCCGCAATAGCTGAGTACAATATGTCCCCGATCAAACAACGCACTACACAGTACAATTAGCCACACTTAAACAACGGACACAGACAACAGTACACGCTACAATGCAGTCGCATGCATTGAACAACCAAGACACTTAAAGACTAAAGAGATAGAAAACCTATTCAGTCCAAAGTCCTTGGAACAAAAGGCTGAATGATACTCTTCCGAGAATCACTCACTCAAAGTCCAGCGTTGTTGCCGTTCCGCTGCCCCGAAGTTTCTCTTCCAGGAAACCTCGCGTCTTCAATTGGCCACTCTCCAAGCTTCAAACTTCTTCTCCGGAAACACATCGGCTTCACACACGCAGCTGTTGCCACGCGTCTTCGCTCAATAGCGGTAAACTCACGCTCTTGCCTGTAGCTCGAGCCTTCACCCATCAGGTGGAATTCCTCTTCTTCTCCTGCTTTGTCGCTACGGACAAAACCTTCGCCGACTACACGGCGGAATCCCTACGCGCTCTGGCGCTAACTTCCGTCTCCTCCTGATCTCTCATCTCCGCTGCTCGGTTAAATACCTTCCGCGCCATATTCCAGAAAGTTCTCGTCATTTCGTCGGCGCGATACGCAGCGAAGGCTGGGGAGAGGCGCGAGACTGTACGAGGGCCGTCCCCGACCGATGACTCAACCCGGCAGAACACGCCCATTTCCTTCTAGAACTTTCCAGTGCTTGCCCGGCCGCCGCTGTGGGGTGAGGAGGTTCATCGGCGAAGCCACGCTTCCGAGGGGAGAGCGTCGCCCGCCCGGGGAGCCTTTAGATGTTTGTTTTCTTCTTTTTTTTTCTTTTGACCTCCCGGCGTCTCTCCCGCGCGTTATCGCAAGAATTTGGCGGCGCGCCCATTTCTTAGCGCTCGTTCTGTGACATAGTCATTCGTCTGAAAGAAATCAACTTGCCGGATTATTTAGAAGAATGTTGCGGCTGGCATGCTTTGATGAGCTCTTTAAGTGTTTCGCATGTGATACTATCACTAGTTAAAGTCGTGTTTGTACTGGAGAGTGATGGTAATGCAGCCTGTGAATTGCTGAAAAGTATTCATTTTCTCCCGTGTGCTGCCGAGTTTATAAACTTGATAGCATACAGAATAGCGAAGAGCTCAGTTGTTGCAGATGTCATCACGCGACATGATTTAAATGATATGTGAATGTTGAGCTGTGGAATAAATGCTGATGTTGAAGAGGTTGCGATGCTTGAGCCATCTGCGTAAACGTGTATATATCATGAATACCACATGCGTATCTGATAAAGCACTACTTGTTGAGCAGCTTGGATGCACATGTCTCTCTTTTTGATGATACCGTCGACTGACGCTTCAATACTTGATGTTCTAAGCAGCCATCTTTTACAATTCTTGTTTCCTGCCTTGCGACAGCATGTCACCATGACTAGCATTTTGCAGGTATCTTTGTTTATTCCTAATCTATGGCGCTAATTGATCACATGAAGATATTGTGAATCGCTTAAAAACCTTGACGCAGTCTCTTAGGCACAATTTCTTCAATGAGTGCTTTCTCAAAACATACACTGAATGGCAGAAGTGAAAGTTTTTCACAGTGCCAGGCACTACATCCCCGATGCATCTGAGAATGCCACAAACGATTTGTGAGAAATTGTAACACTGGTCAGCTATACTGGCTCCGAGATACCCGCCCTGCTTCGCGGTTTTGTCAGGCGGCCTAAATTTCTCTCCGGCCAGACACATCTGCTGTATTACCACAGGCGTCCATACTCGTGAACAATAAGTCCTGCTTTGGAGGCTGCGGGTCGGAGTGATTTCCACACTAACAACGTTCAGCTCGATAGTCAAGGTTGCCAGACTATAGCGGCTAGAAAGAACTGCATCAGAAATAGCGTTTATAATTGACCAACCATTCCCTCCAATCGCCACAGCGACCACCAACACTAGGCAGGGCTGGGCAGTATCGAAGATACGAGTACCTTAGATAGTATGTATATACGTTAGATATTCTTTGAGTATCTTGTATTTGTATCCCGATACATCTAGCAAGACTTGCGTCAGTATCTACGTATTTCTTATATATCGAAGAATTATCAAGGCGCCAGCGCCACCATTATTGCGTGCGTGCGTGCGTGCATGCGTGTGTTTGTGTGTGTGTTTGTGTGTGTGTGTGTGTGTGTGTGTGTGTGTGTGTGTGTGTGTGTGTGTGTGTGTTTTGCATTGCACAATTCTGAAATATGCTGTATTTGTAGCTTTCCCAGTTTAATATGCACCGTGCTTTTCTAGTATTTTTTGGAGTTTTTCTTGCAATGCCATAAACTTGCGTTTGTTTTGTGCATACCGCAATACCGATGTGTAGGGGGGGGGGGGGAGCATTGCCAAGCCACGAGTGAGTGGCTCGTTTTTCTGTCTCTCTCCTGCTTAGCCATGTCTTTCTGCATGCATGTGCGGAATAAGGACTCTGCATGCATGTGCGGAATAAGGAGCTTGTGAAACAATAAACGTTGATTGAGGTGCACTTCTGAAGCTTTTGGTGCAGCCACTAAGCCACCAGCGTAAAGCTAAAGGCAGTTACATTACTGTAAGTTCGTCTCGACATACAAGCGCCTGCACACAGCCGAACTTTTGTTTTCTTGGTGTGTTTGTTTGTTTTTTGGTTAAGTGCTCTCAGCCACTCTCTGCCGCATACTCCGTTGCGTGCAGCGTCCTTCGCTCAAGTTGGGATGCCACTGTGGTGTCGTAAGTTTCAGTTGCATTGTATCATAATCCAAGTTTCAGTTGCGTTGTGTTTCGTTACGAAGCCTAAAGAGTGCCCCACCTGCCACCACGGTGCATAGTCGGGTGGCTAAGGTACTCGGCTGCTGACCCGCAGATCGAGGGATGGAGTCCCGGCTTCAGTGGCTGCATTTCCGATGGAGGCGAAAATGTTGTAGGGCCATGTGCTCAAATTAAGGTGCACGTTAAAAAATCCTAGGTGGTCGAAATTTCCAAAGCCCTCCACTACGACGTCTCTCATAACCGTATTGTCACGGGGTCATGACGTGGCTGAAGGCAGGAGACTGGATGGTTGGATAATAAACCGTTTATTCGGGCCTAAATTGTGGCCACGTAAAAGAAAAATCAGATCACAGCAACACTCCGGCACTGATAGCGGCGAGCAGAGCGTCAGCCGTCGATCAACTGACAAGCGGAGAAGCGCGTCGTCATTTATACACTTGCCAACGAATGTTCTAGCGTTATCGCTAGCGGCGCCGTAGGTTCTAGAATAATCTGTAATGTTCCTGAAGTGGGCGTAATCTTAACAAAATGATCTACTACGGCCTCGAAGCTTTTCGAACATCGTAGGCGTGGTCTGCGCTGGACGTAGTGTAACGGGGTGATAACAAAACTTGAGGAAAGGAGCGTGCCAGTACGGTGGTTTTGGGACGTTAAACCTCACATATGAAATCGAGCCTGAAGAATGCAGGAATCAGATTGTTTTGCGTGCCGTTGCTTTCACACACAATCGATTTGAACGGTAGTGGTGGTAGTGGTTAGAAGGAAGAGGAAAAAGGCACCTATTTCTGTCTGCCTTCAGGCGACACGGCGCAGTGCCTTATAAGGGTGGGGGGAAGGAAGGATAAAAAGAATAGAAGGAAAATAGACGAAGAAGTAGACAGGCAAGCGACGGAAAAAAGAAGGAGATAGGAAAGTGGGGATCCGGTCGAAGCAGCCCAAGGGCGGGACGCCACAATGCGAGAGCTGCACGGCGTCAGGAGACCGCGGAGGGCGAACCAGTCGGCGGGAGCTACGCTGATGTCGGAGATCGCGAGGGCACAACCGTCCAGCTTGAAATCCGGCGAGCGAATCCCCGATTTGAACGACCTCATCAATGTAAGCTTCACTTACATGCATTCACAGCTGCAGATAACCGTCGTGTCACCGCTATTGCCGATGCTGAGACTAAGAGAACAAACATTAATCTAACAGAGGCTATCTTAGCCTACGTCTCTTTCCCTTTTATTCAATTAGTTTTCAGCATCACATTTTTTTATTGTTAGCGCAAGTTGTTTCGCTGTCCTTTCTCTCTCTATCTATCTCCATAAGTGGTTATAAAATGGAAAAGTGCCACCCGTAACTGTCTATCTTTACGATGTCACCTCAACAGGTCGACAGAGAGTGAGGTGAGGGGGAATAAAACAGGCAGGTAAGGAAATGTCAAGATAAAAAAAAAATAGGGCACAATCGCTCCGCCTCTCCAAGCACACGCCCGAACCACCGCGAAAACACGCAACCGTCAGGAAAAGCCACCGAGAAGGCCGGGGAAAATTTTTTCGCCTAAGAAGAAGCATGATGAGCTGAAGTGGTGCATTTTAAGAGGGGAGTGCGTGAAGCACTCGGCTGGGCGCGTGGCTCAGGTATGAAAAAAAAAAAAGAAAAGAGAGTTCAGATGAGCTCATAGGGGGGGGGGGGGTCCAGATGTTTTAGATGTGGTAATCCAGCCGTCTAACTCACCGGGACGATGGCTTCATGCGCAGCGAGAGCCGCGGCACACAATCCACGCACCGGAGAGTCAACCGGCGGGAGCACAATCACTGCACGAACTGTCACCGCAAGTGCGGCAATCGCCACGTCCAATCGCCACGCAATCGCCACGGCTGGCATATCCAGAGGAGGGGGTAATGGGGTTGTGCTCGAAAATGCAGGAGGCGCACTCGTAGCAGGACGAGGGGTGGTTGCCGACGTCCGTAGGTCACAACCAGCGACAGCATCGCGAAAGCAGCGACCCGTCACGACCACTGCGCTGCACCGCTTGTCGATGTTGTTGACAGTGGTGCTGTCTTTCTCCAGCACTGGGTGGCGCGTCACGGGGCCATCCAAAGAGGCGATTATGACGGTGGCCGTGCGCTGAATCCGCCAGGAAGGGCAGCGCGGCTCGCTGACTGAATGGGTGCTGCTTTAGTTGATAGAGCGAGAGCACTCCGCAGAGCACGGAACATTCAGGGTGGCTGCCACTGCAACGGAGGCAGCGTTCGTCTCGCGAACAGGTGTTTGTGGCATGGCCGAAGCGGCCCCAACGGTCGCACTGCAGGGACCGAGGCAGGCAGGCAGGCTTGGACACACTGACCTGCACAGCTTGAGGAGGAACACCTCTGCTGGTACAATAGTTCCCTCAAAGGTGACGGTGAGGCACCTGCCTCTCCTTGCACGCCCAAGAGTGGTGATTGATTCACCGTATGGAAATTGCCAGGAATGAAGCTTGCAGTGGTTGCTGCTCTGGCTGTGGCGGCAGCTGCCAGTTCCGCATGCCTCGCTTCGGATGTGGCGTCATGTACCATTCCCGTGCGTTTCGGCTGTCTTCACCTTTTTGGGATGAGCTGACTCAGCTCCCATGACAACTCGCACTTCTACCGCCTCTCAGTCCAGCGCATGAGTTCGGGGCAGCTTCGAGAAGTCTCGATCTCTCCAGCCAGTCGCAATGTATAGCCTATAAAAGGGTGGCGTGCACGCAAACGTGAAGTGGCGGCGAAAAAAAAAAAGAAACAGGCCGATGAGAACACAGGCCAAAAACGTCCAAGCTTGCCATTTGAAAGCTCACACTGCCTTTCCCTTCTCTCTCCTATACCTATACCTATATATATATATATATATATATATATATATATATATATATATTGTAGGCATCTATTATGCGCTTCATCCTCATCTGAACAACAGTCAATCATCATCATATGTTCTGGCTGACAATCATCATCTGCTTGACACGAGCGCTTCTTTGTCGGGTCCGTTGCGCTTGTTCGTTCCCGAGTTCACGGCCAATAAACCTCGCTACAACCGAGTCGTCATACGTGGTGGAGGTGGATTGACGTTCCCAGTACCTCTACTTACAACGCGTACTCGCTGGAGCTCCGTTCAGGCCGCCGCTTGGACCCTCAGTCCGCCAACATGTCTCAGAGTGAGTGGGTGGATGCCCTTTCTGCTCCCGTCTCTGCGCCGCAAGCCGTCACTGCGCCGCAAGCCCCTCCTCTTTACTTCGTAAACCACCAGCGTGACCCATATGACACGCTACGCCGAGACAACTTCAGTAGCTACTGGTTCAGCATCGGAAGTTGCTGACTTCGTCCTTCAGGCCATAATACTACGTCATGGTGCTCCTCGTGTACTTCTAAGTGACCGTGGAAAGGTGTTCTTATCACAGCCTTTAGGTGAAGTTCTTCGCGTTTCTGGTACCACACACAAGACGGCGTCTAGCTACCATCCTCAAACAAACGGTCTGACCAAGAGATTTCGTCGAACCCTTGCCGACATGATCGCCGTACACATTCAACCGGATCACAGAAACTGGGATAAACTTCTACCGTTCCTCACTTTCGCCTACAACACCGCTGTTCAGCGCACAACCAGCTACTCACCATTTTATCTCGTTTACGGACGTTCACCTACTTTCTTTATCGATGTTTCCTTCTTCACCAGCAATGACCCTCCATCACCATCTTCTTGCGAAGAATATATTTCTCGCCTTGCCCAGTGCCGCCAGCGCGCTCGTATGAACACGGAAGCTACGCAACAAGCAAGGAAGGCCGTCTACGACACCTCTCATCGTGTGGTATCATTCCGACTGGGTGACGAGGTGCTGCTATTGACACCAATTCGCACACCTGGTCTCTGCGACAAGTTCCAGCCTCGATTCATCGGTCCATATGTTGTTTTAGAGCAGACTTCACCTGTCAACTATCGTGTGACGCCTCTTGTCGTGCCGACTGACCGTCGTTACCGCAGCACCGAAATCGTACACGTTTCCCGCATGAAGCTTTTCACACGACGTTCCTCGTCACCTTGACTACCCGCCCGCAGCGGCCAGGCTGGCCGCTTCCACGGGGGGGGGGGGGGGGGGGGGAATCAGTGTAGGCATCTATTATGCGCTTCATCCTCATCTGAACAGCAGTCAATCATCATCATATGCTCTGGCTGACAATCATGATCTTCTTGGAACGTGCGCTTCTTGTTCGGGTCCGTTGCGCTTGTTCGTCCCCGAGTTCACGACCAATAAACCTCGGTACAACCGAGTCGTCATACAATATATATATATATATATATATATATATATATATATATATATATATATATATATATATATATATATATATATATATATATATATATATATATATATATAATGAGCAATGAAGTTTTGTGTGGTCTTAACTTAAATGCTAAATTGCACACCTGTCTAGATAGAGGTTACTCGCCACGGTGGTGCAGTGATTAAGGTGTTTGACTGCTAGCCTGTAGTTCGCGACAGCCGCATTTTGTTTGCAACCAAATGCTGGAAACCTGCGCATACTATTTACAATATACAACCCCATGTGGTCAAAAATTTTTGAAGCCCTCTACTACGGCATCTCTCATTATAATATCGGGGATTTGAAGCGTAAAATGCAACAGTTATTGCTAGCTTTTGGGTGTGCCGCCTGTTTCGTGTTTTTATACTTGTTCAATGCGTTTGATATACAGAATAACTTTTCTGTTTTGCTCAAATGTTTTTTCTTGCCTTTGTCAAGCTTTCCTAAATGCACGAACTTTTGTTAATCACCCAGTACCACGAACTTTAAGTAGTAATATCGTGTGATAAGTGGCGGTGTCCCGCAGCGCTTTTTGCAGTAACACAACTCGTCAAGGCGATTCTGGGCTCTACTTGTTCCTTCATTGGAGGAAAATTGTTAAAAGTTCGTACAGTGTGCGTATTTGTTTAAATAACGCTTTACTGTATAGCAAATAAGCAGAATGCAAAACGTCATTGCAGCCTCATGCCCTTGTGTAAACTCGATACGGCGCGAAGTGAACCGCTACCACTACAAGCGTTTTTGCTAACATATCCCAGTCCTCTCGTCTGGTATTACAAAAACTGTAATACGTTATGGGGCACCGTATAACTTAACAGTGGTATTTGAACAATAAAGTTTTTTTTTTTTTTGCAGAGCCATGTCATTATAATACAATTTCTGTTATTAGATGGCGACCCGCTAGCTGGTGGGCAAGCGGACGCGACTTTCGCCAATAGCAAACGCGATAAGCAAAAAGCGCTAGTAGTGAATTGTACGAAGACTTGTCAGGTTAACCAGCTAAACCAACAAATTTGCAGTTTTTGTTTTACTTACAGACATATGATTCCAGTAAAACAAAAGAGGCCACAGGTAATAAATTTTCGGGCTGCATTATATATACATACACAATGGCAAGCTTGCGAAGTATCTGAAAATACAATTAAAATATATCGTATTAGATATAATCAGTGTGTGGCACTTTCTATTTGTACCTCAAATACTTTTGGCTTTGGTAACTTGTATCATATCGCGGTACAATTTCAAAGTACCTATATATAGCTCTGCCACCAGAGGGACCTGGTAGTTGCCGCGATTTTCCTAGAACCGCCGGCTATATACTTTCGGTAGATGCACGGTGCTCATCCACTCGAAACTAAGAAGCGTCGGGAACGTTGAGGAGGAAACGGTAGTCAAACTCTGAACTTGTTCTAGTGTGATATTTTACAACTCTTAACACACAGCCCTCGCCATACGCCGAGCACGTTCACTATACTTGCAGTGTAACGTTTCAGTTACGTCCACTAATATCTCTATTCAGTTGCGTGAACGTTTCCGTAATTTTTCCCTCTTTACAGGTATATACACCGTGTACCATTTTCAGGACACCATTCTTTCTGGGCACTCAAGTGCCTCTACTCTGAAACCTTTTAAATGCGCCAACTTCCCCAACTTATCTAATGACGAGGGGTTCAGATCATTTGAACGCTCGTGACACGAAAAATTACTCTGTATGGCATTTTTTATCGTGGCAAGATGTCCACAGAATTCAGGGTCATTTCTCAAAGCAGTTTCAAGACGTGGCATGGCTCTGTGGTAGAATACCTGACTTCCAGGGATAATGCTTGGAATCCAAAGGGGATATTCATGTTTTTATTTTGTTTCGCTGTGCTTGAACTTTTAGCGGTGATTGCACATGGCTGCCTGTGCTGTCCAGCTAGGTGAGCAGATGAGACTAGAAAGTTGGTGGGGATAAGCTCACCACAACAATCACGCAACAGGATCAGCGACACAAGGGAGAGACCCTTGCCCTGCAATAGGCCCAAGCAGGACTAGGAAGGCGATTTTAATTACTTGTATGGCCTGGATATGTTACAAATCAAGAACATGTCCAGCATATTAAGATACTAAACCAATGATTGATTGATTGATTGATTGATTGATTGATTGATTGATTGATTGATTTGTGGGTTTTAACGTCCCAAAACCACCATATGATTATGAGAGACGCTGTAGTGAAGGGCTCCGGAAATTTCGACCACCTGGGGTTCTTTAACGTGCAGATACTAAACCAAGTACGTGTCACTTCGTAAAGGATTGAGCATCTGCACTCAAAATGTGCGAATTCCTCCCAAGATTATTTAATTATTTAGAGATACTGATATCCCCGTAGGGTATTTTAGCGGGGTGGACATACATCGTCGTGGGAAAAAAAAGGCAGCAATACAACAAAGGGTAGCAAACATTCCTTCGAAAAAAAAATACAGTGCAGGTACACACAGAGCACGCATACGGAACATCAACTACATAAAAATGACAAAAACTCATATTTGCACGAGATCGCCTTGCTAATTGGAAAGTAATTAAGAGACATTTGCAGCAAATGAATACAGTGAAGGTTGAGGAACTTGAGTGTTAGTTAGGTTATTCCAGAGTAAGATACATGCTGGTATAGATACAGAGGAAAATACATGCTGGTATAAATGGTAATACTGACAATTTTTATTTTACAACAAGCGCAGTGTCCACACTTCTGCCAGAACGATAAAAATGAGTTAGTGATAACACTTACAAAATTTCAATCCTTGTTAAGACTTTACTTGAAGTAAATGAAGAGTTCTGATAGGCGAGAACATGTGAACATGTCGCAGCAGCAACGCCATAACGTTACGACACCCTGCTTGGCCTCACATTTCTTTTCCAGACACCAGCAATTTCTTACAAGACCGATAGAGATTTTGAGCTGACCACGAGAAGTGACCTTGTTCACGACAAAAAAATGCTCAGTCCAAGCTTCAAGAAGTTCTCGTAGCTTATCGTGATGTAGCCGTCCTGGTCGGTGTCGTAACTCTTGAAGGAACAGGTGAACGTCTCAAGGGTAATGCGACAGAGGATGTAGTCATCGAAATTTATGGCTCCTTTCCTATCACGGTCGTATTTCATGAGCAGAAAATCCGCAGCTTCATCACTCAGGCGGTATCCGAAGCTCCTGAGCGCGTCGCGAAGCTCGTTTATGTCGATGGAACCTGACCGGTCCTTGTCAAAGTCCTGGAAACACCGTAGCCAGTCTTTGATGTAGTTCCAAAGTGACACGAAGTCGTCGAAGGTCAGCGTGCCCGTGCGGCTGCGGTCGAAGATGTTGACCATCATGCGCACCGTTACAGGGTCGAAGGGCTCCCAGGTGCCATTGGACAGACACTGCTGCAACTCGACTGCGTCCACACGTCCGCTGCGGTCCTTGTCGACTTTGCAGAAGATATCGCGCAAGTAGTTGACATCGGCTCTCTGTGTCTGAGGTCTGGAGGGCCCATACGATCCGCATGTTGACATCGCTGGCCGTGGGGCGACACTTGTATTTCCCAGCTTGGACAAGGATTGCACGGGATCGAGCCGTGCGCAAGAGACCGGAGGCCGACGGACGGGTGCAGAGTTCAATTTGCCATGTGAAGTACCGAATCACTGCTCTGAATAAGATTGCAATGATAAGTAACCTGCTGCATCGACTGACCCCCTCTGTGTGTGGTTGGCAATAATTTGGTTAATACCGCTAAAAACATAAAACATAAAAGTTAATGCCGATTCGGGCTCAACTGAATGTGCACCGATGCGATATTTATAAATGCGTCTGCACACATTCAGTTACGCATGCAGTTTGCGGCTAAATTTGTCAAGTGAATAAAGATGCCAGATTCTTCAATATACGGTTTCTCCTACAAAAGCAGCCTATCTTTCAATCTTTTGTCCCCTTGCCCCCTTCCTCATTAAACAACGACACATAAAGCTGTGAAATAATTCATTTTTGTACACTGTGTAAGCAATCGCCTGGATTTTAATCTCCTCTTGATTCTCCAGAAAACTACATCGTGCCATTGTAGATGTGTTAAAGGGCCAGTAAACAGGCTCCGACTTTTTTTTTTTTTTTTACACCTTCCATACAAGCTCGGCAATTCGTAGATTAGACCGCAGCGATCACGTTTTCTGAATATTACAGTGCTGCGCACCACGCAGAGCCTCTATTTCAAAAAACAATTCCAACGCATCTTTCCTACGCCTTACCAACCCCCCTTGCACGCGCAGTGACGTCAACTCGGTGATCGGCGACGTGGCGTAGCGCGCAGCTCGCCGATTGGTCAGGTATGAAAAAACAGTAGTGAAGTCAATGTCAGTTCCTCTTCCCATCTGCCCTTTGTTTCTTGTCCAGCCTCAAAGTTGTCGCGTGCAGTTGTACACTCCTCGCTCAACTACAGCGCCTGTGTGCACGTACGAACGTACTTCGCCCTTCACATGAGCGACACGGTTAAAAAGCGTTGCTCTGTCGTCGGCTGCAAATCGAGCGACTGGGGCAGCGTAGAAGTGTCAGCACCGGGTGCCTCACGCGCTGCATGGCTGAAGCGAAGCGGCCATACAGCGACGTACACCGGGGACTCGTTTGTGGTCGACGCTTCGCACCTGACGCTTACACGGTTGACCCGCAACTGGTGCGACAAACGGTAAAAAAACAACCACGCTTCGCAGCAAGCGGAAGTGCGTTGCGACTGATGGAGTTCGCCGATGACGCCATCGCTGACGTGGTGTCACGTTGCCAAAGTGGGCGGAGTCACGACGATGGGCTACACTCTCCCCTTCATGGAAGGCAGAAGGGCACCGAGGCCGCGCGAAAATTTGAAACCAGCTTAGACCGATGTTCTAACCCCTGTAACTTTTTTAATATAGCACGTATTCACAAAATTCTTGCGGCAGCATGTTCACAAACATAAACACTGCACCTATATGTATTTTTTAAAAATTTTGGACCTCAGGGCTGTTTACTGGCCCTTTAAAGTTGTAATTGCTAGGCTATGCTGTCAAATACTATAATTGAATTTTCAAATGCACAGATCTGGTCTGTCATGCTCCCTGCTTGTTCCTTATGTGTAGAATACCAAAGAACACTTTCTCATCCTCTGTCAAAGATTTTACGCATTGAAGAGACTGCAACAGATTTTCAGCATGGTCAAAAATTGCTGCCGATCCGTAGATGAGCCTGCCGAGAGCATGTGCGCCAAAATTATAGTGCAGTGTGAGGCCTAGAATTTATAATTAATTCGCAAGGACCAACATCTTTGCCTCTTTCCTCTTATTTTAATAAGTAATGTCGTCCCGGGGTCATAGAGTATTGGGCAGAGCTACTCGGAAAATTATTCTTCAATGTGCATATGAAAATACGAGCGTTGGAAGACTAAAATACAGATATGAGGTATACATTGACCTTTGACGTAGCGGTGTATTTTGGAAATATTTTGTGAAAATTTTGCAAAAGCATTGTGGAATGCACATACAGCAGTACAGATACTGTAATACGTATTTTTGTTTTGGGTATGCTGATATTGTACAATGTCCTAAAGGCAGCAAAATGCTCTTGGTAAAGTTGGATGGGCGGGAACTTGCAGCTGATTTATTTGTTTATTTATTATTTATTTATTTATTATTTATTTATTTATTTATTATTTATTTATTTATTTATTTATTTATTTATTTATTTATTTATTTATTTATTTATTTATTTATTTATTTATTTATTTATTTATTTATTTATTTATTTATTTATTATTTATGTTTTATTTATTTATTTATTTTATTACAGCAGCTTCAACGCAATTACGACATTACAGAGGGAGGGGTTTACACAGTACATAACTAGTTATAATGATATAATTACAGCTTTTAGTTAGGGAAAACTCCACTACTTCCGAGTTCAAAAGTAACAAGCACCGGACACCAAAATAAAACGGCATGCCTGGTGGCAACAAGATAATGTATGCTAGAAATAGTATAATTCAAGCAAATCTCTCGATTCACTAACCAACACCAGTGAATAGACAATAAGTATACATTTATTTTCCCCGTGTTTCCACAACATTCGCTTTTTTTTTTTCAACAGCCGTTGTTATTTCATTTCGAGATAACGTAAAGACCCGAGCAACCGCTCTCTTTTTTTCTCCAAGACATTTGCAATATGCACTAATGACAGAGCAAGCTCCCCACACCCGCCATTTCCGCAAATGGGCTCCCCTTACGGGAACCCTGGCGTCGGCCGCGCCACGGGCATGCTCAACCAAAGCCCGTTGGGCCGTCAGGTCAGAGAGACCGAGCAGGAATGCCTGCAGTCCTCCTGGAAAAAGTTGGGTAAAGGTGTGAGGTTTGGCGTTCTTTTTTTTTTTTTTTTGGCACGCTTACACCATCTGGAAAATGTCACAGAAATTTTTCTCACAGTGTGGGTACTTCCCTGTGCAAGGGGGTTCAAGTGTTTAACTATTGCCTGGCACAATAGAGTTTCGGTGTAAAGGTGAACGATGATTCCCTCCTCCGTCTTTATAGGGGTCTTACGGGGTTTCAGACAGATGTGATGGCTGGATTGGTTATATTTTGTTATCTCCTTAAAGGTATAAACGGCATTGGTTTCGAGTCGAAATCCGGATTGGTACGGGATGAGGACGGTGCCCGGAGAATGAGCGCGCGGGCTGGGGCATTGGCGGTCTCATTACCAACGAGGCCCGTTTGAGCTGGAGCCCATACGATCGTTCGTTGCACGGGGGCTCCAAGGTAGTGTTTTGCTGAATTTCGTTGGCCAAAAACTGACCGCAGCCCTGTTTAATATTCCAGCCGGCACCCCTTGAGTCGGTGACAATGACCCCCAGGATCCTTATCTGCGGCGGCTGGTGCGATGTCGATCTCCTCCGCGTGCGTGATGTTATGTGCATGGAAGGTGAGTGCGTGCACTAACTGCGGTGTTTCGGTGGACTACCACGGCCGTGTGCCAACCTCCGTGATACAGGCCGGAGGCGTCCACGCAGAAAACTCCGAATTTGTGGCCGTAGTGGTGAGCAAAGGGTTGTGCTCACCCCAGGCGTCGGCCGCTGCCGCTAACGATTGCCGTTAACTTTACGTGACAACTGTAAGATATAAGTGCATGTGCCATGTTTATGAAACTGTATCATCAGCATTCCAACCACCACTGATGTTTCACTAACATTACGCCTGTCTTTTTCCCCAATGTTATCGAGGCCTAATGTCTCCGTGGTGGAGTATTAAATGCGAAGCTTTTGTTAGTGAACTTCGACGACTTTGAGCGTATCTATCTATCTATCTATCTATCTATCTATCTATCTATCTATCTATCTATCTATCTATCTATCTATCTATCTATCTATCTATCTAGCCGCTTACGTTTGGGTAAGCGGCTAGATATTCACAAAGGCCCGTATTCACAAACCAACCTCATATTTTCCTAGAGTTTTTCTTATTGGTTTTAAACCATTATTGCACATGATAAACAAATTGACTGATTGATTTGTGGGGTTTAACGTCCCAAAACCACCATATGATTATGAGAGATGCCGTAGTGGAGGGCTCCGGAAATTTTGACCACCTGGGGTTCTTTAACGTGCACCCAAATCTGAGTACACGGGCCTACAACATTTCCGCCTCCATCGGAAATGCATGATAAACAAATTGGACCAGTCTACATAAACCAGTCTTGTCCTTACCTTTCACTCTGTTACCATTTTTGTGTCTTTATAGCGCATGTAGAGTGTACAGGAAGATTAGAAAAACGTGATGTAAGGCCAAGGTTGATTTGTGAATATGGGCTTAATTAAGATGATTTGACGAATATGATGGGCTGGTCAAAACACAAATAATGTCCCGATCCCGTCGCGTGCGTCGACAAACACTTGCAGTCAGACAGTGGCACATATCCACGGGCGGGCATGTGCCGCTGGTATGCAGGTACGTGCCACGCGTGATTTAACACTTAGTGTCTACCCAGGAACGACGTGAACACACACGGGCAATTTTAACGCGTGAGCGTTAAGCAGTACCCGCCATCGGTAGCGTCGACCCAACGATGGCATAGAATGAATGTCAGTGTTAAAAAAAAAAACCTGACGTATACAGCGTTGCCCCCCCCCCCCCCCCCGGCAAATGCAAATAATAAATTTCAGAATCCCAGCAGGAATCTAACCCAAGCATTGTGCGTGGTAGACAAGCATTCTACCACAGAGCTATGCCAGGTCTCGCAACTACTTTCCAAATAGACGCTAATCTTCGTGAAATGTCAGTAGTCGTTGCAGTGCTGCCTACCCAATTTTATAAACATACATATGTACTCCTTTGATACACCCGTCACGTCGGGTTAACGTCATTCGTGGTTAGGTGCACATGTCATGCGCTGAAGTTAATTAATGTAGCAGAATCCAGGCTCAGCATCCTCGCGAGCATTAGCGCTATCAGCTTCTGGTGTTGCCAATACGCACGTTCCAGTGGACATCGTTACGCAAGTACGAACAACTGATTATATAAACATCTGCAACTCTTCAATATATCTCTGCACGTGCAACATATCTACAAATATTTAGAGTCGTTTTATCACGTGTTGCTCAATAAAAAAATTGCTACGCGGACGCGTCCGGTGGCCCCGTCACCGCCATCTGATAGACGAGCTTGAAAAGCGAAATTTTTGTGCTGATTATGAGCAAACGTGCTGCGATACTCGCTCGTGGAGTGCCATTCGCAGCCTCATTACGGCTCATATCGGAACTCTACAATGAACTTGCAGCTTTTCACTTCGTATTTAATCCGCTGAATTCAAGAGCGCGATGGCGCGAATAGGCCAAATAATCGCCACGACATGCTGTAAGTTCGGGGTACGGAACATAATATAACAGTGAAATGTTATTTAATTTGTCTTGCTATTTAGCCAGCTGAAGTACCTCCGAATCATTCTTTGCCATATGTGTGTCATGATACGTGCGCACGTATCGTGCCACACATGGCAGCGTGCGGGTCGGCCGACTGCGACCATATTGGAAAAAACTTGGCCAAAGATGAGGTTACCGTGCGCAAAGCGTTAGCAGGAAAGAATAATTCAAACAACAAATAACATTCTGTGTCAGACGCGTCTCATTCATGATTCGGCAAGTTCTGGTGAGAACAGTGGGGCACGTACTGCTTTCCGATAGTTGTGACCGTTGTACACGATAACGGCCCATTGCCGTTCTCGTGTACAAAGCATCAAGAGCCGTAGACGCTACCGTTCTCGTCCTGGAATTACGACGAGATTTCAACTGCGAAGTACGCATGTTTTGCGCCCCCGTCCTTACCCCGATCTTTGCTCCACGCTCTTACCGCGCAGCCAAGGGCTACAGATAACGCCTCAGCGAGGCAACCGGAAGAAAACGCCGCAGCAGGATGTCGTCGTGGCAGCCTCGGCATCATCATCAGTGCCAACAAAACAGCAGCAGGCACAATCCAAGCCGGCACGCTCCAAGAAAGCCCAGCTACATAAAGCCAGCAGCCATCACACTGCCACCCTCTCCCCGGCTTCGAGCAAAGCGAAGGTGCAGACCGGAGCTTCCTCATCTCCTGCCACGGCCGTGGCTTTATGCGAGGAATGCCCCCCTGGCAGCAATACCTGATCTCGTCCCTCAACTACTGCGGCCGCCGAGCAAGCGGAATCCGCCCTGTTACGAAAGACGGCGACGCCAATACGGCCCCGAAGGCGCCACTGCTCCGATCTCCGCCGACACGGTCACCAGCCGTTTAGTAGCGTAGGTTTCTCAGGTCGCGACTGCTTATGCGCAGACCTGATAGATGAGCGGACGAGACGACGGTGAGTTAAACATGGTTTATGTACAGCATATATACAGAGTCGTTACAAAGTTTACACTGTGGCCGACAGCTTAGAGACCCGAAGAGCCGAGCTCTCATCTCTAACACATAGGTCTACTGCTCGCGACGCACCGCAGTGCTTTTTTTATATGCACCGGGAGAATTCTTTGAGTAACCAAATGTCCAACCAGAAGCGCCGCTGGCCGTGAGGTCAGAATCCTCCGATGAGGTCACCGCTGGGCCGCGTCATTCTCATCGAATCCGGAACAGCTGCGCGTGGTTGCAGCCAAGGACGAGTGACGTTGCCACGCATTGCGTCAGACTCGCCAGACAGGGAGGCGCCGACTGCTTCGACGGGATCGCTGTGCGTGCGCGACAGAAAGGCACCGCCGCGTGATGACGCCGTTGAGTTGTTCGCGTCAGGCGGGCTCGCGTGCTGGCCTTGACACAGATTGCCTTTTTCAGAGGCATGGACGTTCGGTGTGGACTCGCAGGCCCCCAGTGCGCGCGGTGTGCCCCCAAGCACGTTTCCCCGTTCCGATGGTCCCCACGTCGTTGGCGACCTTCCTCTGAGTAAATGTTCGGCCCGTCTGGAAGTAAGCCAACTTCCTAGCTGCATCGAGGGATGCTGTCGCCGCCTTCCTTTTGGGGTTCCCAGCCACCCAGCAAGTACGTGCGCGTGAATTTCCGGCGCAACCTCGTTGCTGTCGACACCCACCCTACCGCCGATCTGACCGCCCTACTCCAGGTTGGGACGATCTGCGGACCAAGGTTCGAGCCAAACAACTCGACCTGAACAACTGTGTTGGCATGGTTTCTGGAGTGTACACAACGATCCCCCTCGAGGACCTCACCGACAACATTGCTTCACCAGTGCCCCTCGTGTCCGGTGTGCGCAGAGGCAACTGCCTCACCCTCACCTTCGCTCAAACTACCGTCCCGCTGGATATACCCCTTTACAAGCAAAGGCGCCCTGTTCGACCCTGCCAGCCCCGATCCCTGCAGTGCTCCCGTTGTGACCGCTTCGGGCACGCAACCGCCACCTTCTCTTGAGACGAACGGTGCCAGCGCTGCGACATCAAGCACGCCCCAAGATCATGCTCAGCACACCCTCGCTGCATAAACTGTCACGGGAAACATCCTGCAACCGAGCCGCGCTGTCCAGCCTGGCAGCTCAATTGCAGGACCGTGGTCATCATGGCCTCAACCGACGGCACCGTGACTCACCGCCCAGCCCCGGAGCACGCTAGGACCCCTGGCAGCAGCGCTTCCATCATCAAGGGACGCTCCTCCCGAGATGCGCTCGTCGGTACCGGCGACACCACCTCGGAGGCCACCCTCGTCCTACAACGAGCGCGCCCGTCGTCCTCACTACAACGACGACGACCTCGCCCTCTCAGCCGGCCCCTACCATCGTCCAAAAGCGCTCGACGGCGACGCAGACACCACGCGCTTTTTCACAACCACCGGTTCCTGTCGCTATCGCCAGAAGCGCGACGGCTGAGCCCGTTTCCTCGACCTCGCAGGAACCTTACATCAAAACCAGGAATGACATCATGACTGGTCTTGCTTCGGGACTTCGAATAGCGCTCAAGGCCCTCCCAGTTGGCTCTCACGAGCGCAATTTTTGTGTTGTGCCCCTGGTCGCCTTTCGAGTCCATGGCTGATCGGTTTGGTCCTCTCCCTGGACGAACCGACTGCACTTCGTGAGTTCTTTCCTCGCCCGTTTTAAAACGTGCACATCACTGTACCTCTGGCCTTCTTGGTGTTATTCGCAATCGACTGCGTGTGGCATGCGGGTCTTCTTCCTGCGCGCATCTCGCTGATGCTGATGACCTCGGATGGATTCGCTCACCCACAGAGGGGGATGGGCCAAGAACCGGGTGGCAGGATACTTAAATGAAACTAAAATTAAATTAAAGCCAATCTGAAAAATTAGTTGAGGTTATACTGCCAATAAACAAAAAAAATGTTTGCTGAGCAAGCGGTCAAACCATCTCTTGTTCCTGACAGACATCACTACGAATTATAAACTAAAGATCTGAAAAGGTTAGGGTTCACTAGCGCGGTAATCTTTTAGTTGCATTGATGTAGTCAAACACAGTGGAGCATACATCCCTGTAGCCAACGTTTATAGATACTTTTTCAGTTCCGCAACTCCTCGCGCCGCGCCCAGGGAGAAGGCGGCCGGCCGCCGCACCCGCCACCGCAGCGCTGCAGTCGCGCCTTGCGCTAGGAGAGCGAGAGTCGTCTGCTAGCGCGAAGGGTGTCGCGTGAGCCTTTGCGTGCGCCCGAGTGAGAATTGTGCGAACAGTGTACTTGGTCTTTACTCTCGCTATTTAACAGAGGCCACGCGCTTTAATTCGTGCGCGTTGTATGACTCACGAACTTGAAAAAAAGCCTGTACGTACTTCGCAGGCATCCGTTTGCGCAGTGACAAAGTGATCGCTTCACCCTGCGCCTTCCTGTGTCCATTGCATCAAGACCACATTAGTAGTTTACAATTCAGCGCGCTAAAAGAAATAGAAATCTTAAACTTATAGCACTCGGGTTACGTAACATGAGGACTTGGCGACTAGTAAATTTTGTTGGATGAATGAAACACTGCTATTCGTCTTTTTTTTTTTTTTGCGGTGGGGAAAACGCCTCACGAATAGATCGAAAACTGACGTACACATTTCATTACACGTACACGGCACAGATTTGTCGGCAGGTTTACTGAGAAGTTCGTTAAACTAGCTTTGCCTTCTTGCGCTCTCTCTGTGCCCGAACGGCACTGCTGTTCTCCAAGCATTTGGCTCGTGCGAAGAAGTGCATACGAGTTGTTAAATAAAAGTGAATTGTTTGAGCAGTAAGCTGATTAGCATGCTCGGAACAGCCAACAATATTTGTGCCTCTCTTCACTAGAGCATCCAGCACATCCCAAAATAAGTCACCAAAACATGTGCCTTTGCTAGCATGCTTTATAGTGCGTTCTACCGTGCTCACACACGCAAGCAGTTTTTCTGAAGGGTATGCAAGGCTGCCACAGACGTATTCGCGCTCGATGACCAGTATGGCCTCCTTCGACAGTGAATCACGCCTACCAAGGGCATCTTCTTTGCAGACCTCACAGCGTGTAGTTTTCTTCAACTTGAAAGCCACGTAGCCTGCCAGGTAATACAAGGCGGTCGCTTCTGGTGATGGT
Source organism: Rhipicephalus microplus (assembly GCF_013339725.1). NCBI lineage: Eukaryota > Metazoa > Arthropoda > Arachnida > Ixodida > Ixodidae > Rhipicephalus > Rhipicephalus microplus. The sequence goes on along the minus strand of NC_051175.1, from coordinate 51,361,823 downwards.
GCATTGTATTCATGATCGTCGGCATCACTTGAGAGGGCATGGAATGGTATGGACATCAGCTGCTGCCAAACTTTATCTTTTCAACAACCTGGCCGTCAATGGCATGCTTGTAAGTCTTCACAATGTCATGTTGCATAAAATGCACGTCACACACTTTGCATGTCTTGCTCAGAAGTTTATCGGCGCGGGGAATAGCTCTCACCCACCTTTCAAGCAGCTGCGGATCGGACGGCGGTGCAAAAAAGTGCCGCTTTTCTGGATTGCTTTTGTACCCGCTGGTGCAGCCGGGCACGAAGCAAGTTGGCATCGTAAAGCTTGGCAGCTCCGAGACGTCCTGTGGCCGGTAGTGCTAGGTTGTCACAATTCACAGATGATCGAAGTCTTCGAGGATAACCACGTGCGCGCACGGTCACAACAACGAGAAAAAAAAAGCGCGATGACAGCCGCGCACGCGGCCAAGCAACTGCGGGGAGGAGCAACACCGGCAACACGTGCGCCCGCGACAGCGCAACTCGCGACTGTGGCGCCATCTCACTGCCCGGGTAAAACCGGCGGCCGCCTGCGGCGGCGGAGTTACGGAACTGAAAAAGTATCTATAAACGTTGCCTGTAGCAGTAACCAAATGAAGTGCCGCCAAGTGATAAAAGTACTGCTACATTTACTTGTATTCCTAGCTTTTGTAATGGGGCTACTAAATATCTTTTTCTCTGATAAGAGTAACTATGACAGAATAAAAAGAAATGTTCAATTGTTTCAATTTAGTTGCAAAAAATGCACAGTGGTGACGCCTCGAGTCTAGCTTTGTTAAGGTAATAATTTAGTTGTGGAACTGTACAGCACAATCTAGTATAAGTGACCTCTAACTGGCGAAATACACACTACTGTTTATACCAGCAATACCTTCAATGCTCGAAATCTTTAAATTTATCCAAATTACGTATTCCCCATTGCAAACAAGCATTTCGGAAGCTTAGCGCTGTCACGTAAGCTGTATCCGGCAAAACTGGGATGGTGGGCCCACTAAGGGATACTGCTGCTGGCAGATCGAATGCGCCTTTTTTTTCTTCCTCTACCTTTCTCTTGCCTCTTCTCTCCTGTCCCTTTAATTCCCATTCCCCATCCCCTGCGCAGAACTGTGGAGGTGCCCTCATTTGAGAGAGGCAGTGATGGAACTGCGCTTATTTCTTCTTTTTTTTTCTTTTGAAAGTCACTTCACTTCGTCTTGGAATTATAGGTTTCCTTCGCTGAGGCACGCGCTCACAGTGCCGCAGGAAAACAGCCGAGCTGCGGCGCCAATCATTTTGGGAGAAGTGGTCACGAGCTTCGAAAACGGCCGCTTTCGACCTCAAGCGCTACAAAATAAGCTGGCAGCCGTGAAGACAAGCACTCACTGTGGGCTTCCGACACATTGCATCATTCTTGAAGTGCAACAGCTGCATAAAAATGCGCATTCAGAACTCCAGCCGGCTATCAACAACGCGGTCATTCGAGTGGCGAGGCAGAGGACACGAGACGCCGGCGTGCTCTTCTTGTCCCACAACCCACTTCCACCACACTCTTCGCTCTACAGCTCGCATAGAGTTTTATACAATAATTATTGCATGAAACTCTATTGCAGCTCGCAATACGAGGGCCTCTCCTCATTTCCTTTCTCCAGAAGTGGCTAGAATGATCTACCCATGAATAACCTCCTTCATCGCAACTGGTGCTAGCGCCTTTCTTAAAACTCGTTTCGGTTTCGTTTTCAGCTGTTAGGAAGATTTATTGATCTAGTTTCTCTTGACAAAAACAGTTTTGTTTACTTAGAGTAAGTTAGCGTAAGTACACGAACACGCAAATTTTTAATAGCTGGCTTATGAGACGCTCGGTTGTGTTTTGCGTTTTTTCTTTACTTCATTTTTTGGTGAACGGCGCTGCGGTCGCGACTGGCTCGTCTCAGCTGGTGTCATGGCAGCGGCTGAGATGAACTTCCGAGCCCACTACTACGACAAAGTCGGCTTCCGCGGAATAAACGAGAACAAATCGCTCGAAATACTGCTCAGCGAGAAGCCCATAGACCTGAAGAAGCTGTCCAATTTCTGCCGCAAGTTCTGTCTGCCCTCGGTTCACCGGCTCACGGTCTGGAAAGTGTTGCTAGGTGAGTCCCCGCACAAGAGAGCGAGAAAAAAAAAAAACGAATCCATCTTGCTCTGTCGTCTGCTCCCATGTCGCATGCCGCCGTCGGTGTCACTTTACCCATTGTCTCGCCCGCGCCCATGCCCGTCCTCCGGCGCCGAAATCGTATAAATTCGATCGCTTACCATCTTACGTCGCCCAGTGTTTAGCCAAAAAGGCTCGCGAATGATACGCTCTCGCTTGATAAACAAGTGATCGGCGAACCTCCACAGGCAGCTGCACATCTGTTCGCCTTCCTCTCCGGTCGATGGTATGTCAGTCTGAGGCTCGCTGTGGCTTTTTTTTTTTTTTTTTGTGCTGTTTCCGCGGCGAAGTGCAGAGCGCTGGTTGCACCGCTCACGATCAGCTTTTGTGTCGTTCTAATTGCGAAACTGTAAAGGCATCCCTGTGGTTCGATTGTCTTTATGCTTCACGCGAGACATGTCAACTCGCCTAGCTAGGTAGAATCTTTCGCTTCTTTTATATGATCTTTAAACTACGCGCTGGTCGCAGTAAGCGTGAGCAACAAACGATCCATGCTACTGCAGGATATGGTACTCGCTATAACGACGCATCAGCTGGGATAGAACATCCGCAGGCTATCCGGCCTAGCTGTGATTCCATCCCATTCACGCTTATAACCGGCCAAGACATCCAGAACATAAGGGAAATCTAGTTCCAACTAGCCGATGACGAATCGTCGGAAAGAAACTGGAGACACTTGACATTTCGACGGAGGTCTTCGTCAGGCTCTGGTGACATTCGCGATTGTTTCCAATCGATCCTCCTTAATCCCTCGAAGCCGTTTGAATTGCCACACTCGGGGTGTTCGAGAGGGACTTGTCTGAACCAATCTGTTTGTTATTACTTGGCCAAGTTTGCTTTATTTATTTAATTACTCGTTGTTTATGTTTATGGGCTATACTTGTATGCTGACCATCCGTTATTCGAGCAAAGATGCACTACAGGCTGCCAAGTTTTGTGTGCGCTGGCCCGTTGGCCGTAGGATCGAATTCCGGCCACGGCGACCGCATTTAGATGGAGGCTTTTGCATGTACGTTACGGAAACCGAGATGGTCTAATCTTCCGGAGCTCTCCACTGCAGCATTCGTTATAATCATGCTGTGGTTCTGTAAAACCCAACAGTTTATTATTATTATTATTATTATTATTATTATTATTATTATTATTATTATTATTATTATTATTATTATTGTTGTTGTTGTTGTTGTTTGTTCTTTGTAGTCCAGCTGTTGTGTGTTTACTGGAATGATGAATGGGCAAAATTTTTGATGGGCATCTATAAATTATACATGCAGAGCTTAATTGTTCCTTTTTGAGAGCAGCGCTGACGAATCTGTAGTTTGTGAGTAAGGACTGCGGTAGATCACTCTGCTATGTTATCACACTTGAGTTGCCTTGGGACAAACAAGGTATCGCAATGACGAACGTAAACAAGAAGATACGCAGTCCCTAAGTAAGGGTAAACAGTTGGCCTGGCATTTCGACAAGGCAACTCAAAGACGTAATCAGCTGTTCAAAACAATGCCACAGATGAAGGTCTCTTATTTCTTTTTTCTAGAATGCTGGCACATCAAACTATAAAGTTTTTCTTGTGAGCATGCTTTTGAACTGTCGGGTTGATAGAGAATTGGTTGCTCATTGCCACGGGTAAATTATTAGGACAAGCGATTTGTGAAATCGATGGTTGTACTGACACCCGACCAGTCAGGAAAGGCACGGAGACAATTAAAACACAATGCTGATCTCGATAAAAGCAAAAAGCAAGATGAAATGTCTTGCCTTTGCTCTTATTGTAGTCCCAGTTGTATTTTGTCTTGACGAGGGATTTGTAGTTGACAGTGCCTTAACTGACTTATTTGGTCCACTAGCATGTACCTGAACAAAGGCCAGCAGTGAGGTTAAAATAGTGATACGTTTGGGAGCTGAGGCATGCAAAGGGTTCATCAAATTAGGGAGGCCTCATTTCACTGAAAATTGTCCTGCCCCCCCCCCCCCTTTTGTACAAGAAGTCCAATAGCAAATAAGCTCTGCAATGAATACAGAAATGAAAATGCAGCCATGACATGCTTCTCCTGGTGGCCTGTCTTTGGTCACCAGCTTTCTGGAAGAAGTAAGCTGTTCTTTGAATGCAGCATCAAGGGCCTTCGAGCACCATATTCATCTAATAAGGGAACCATGTTCTTGTGATAGCAGATTATATTCTTGGGATCATAATTCATTAACACAAGTCGTCAACATTTGCCACATACTGAGGCCATCTCTTAAGAAACATAACTGTGGTGTGGCTTTCAATGCACGCTGGTGAGCTGCTTGAGGAAAGGCAGGCCAGTGACCACATCACTCATTGGTTTTAGTGCTCTAGCACTGTCTGAAAATGACCAGTCATAAAAGGTGCCAGTTGGAAAAGATTCTAACTGCTTGTGCTTAACAAGAATGGATGTATCGTTTGCGGATTGCCTCTTCTTACTGCATTGAATAAAGGTTGGAGAACTCCTTGCCCTATGAAGCATCTTGGGAAATCTGAGAGTGTTCGAGATAACTTTTCTTATGTAAAAGTGTTTGTTCTTACAAAGGAGGGCCTGCCCTTCGTAGTACACATAGGTGGGCTGTGGCTGCTATATCTGTGACTGCCGTTGCACTACTAGTTTTTCTTTTTCGGTAAGAAACTTTCTTTGAAAAGTGCATTGCACGAAACTTTGGTCCGTCATCATGACACTACAGTGACGTTGACACCACTGCTTCTTGCTTTTGTAGACCAACCTTAGCAACAAACGAGAAGCATTTCCCAATCATTCTGCTTGTAAAAGAACCACGCAATCACTTTGTGCAGCTTAAAAACAGGTTTAAATGCTCCTTCAGGAGAGCTGTTTCGACTGATGTCAATAGCACACTACTCACTTGGCAACCAAGCTACACGAGTCTTTTGCTGACGAAGTTGCGATCAAAAGATGCATTCACAAATACATCCAAAAGACTCAAACATGCATGGAAAAGCAAGGACAATCCTCGAGGTCATGGAAACTGACAAACAAAAGGACAAATGTGTCGGTTGCTTTTTAGGACCGTTCTCCAAAAAAAGAAGTGCTCTGATACCTTCCACAGTAATCATATATGCATTAGAATTTTTTTCATAAAAATGCATCGTATCTGTACAATTTTGTTGTTTTTTTATCATGCACCACTGCTGTCATAGTGCATGTGCCTGTTCCTTTATATGAGGATGAGTCTTTAGACAATGAAGCACAAGTTGTGGTCCAGCACTTGCGTCCTACTTATGTGTGGGGGAATGAGTATTTTGTGCACGTCTTCATGAATATAATGGCCTAACTAGCTAGGCCGTCAGTACATGTTAGAGGGCCCCTGAACCACCCAGAGGTCGAAATTTAGTTATGGAGTCGCAGTTTAGCGCAGGTCTACAACAAACTTGTAGCTGTGAGGAATTTTTCAAAGTGGTGCCTCAAGTGAACAAACGAAGCATATTTACATGTTTTTGATAATTCAAAAGAGGCCCTCACTCATTCTGCCCTTTATTACACCTCGTTTGTCAGCTCAGTCTCTCCTCCTGGCCAATCGCTCTTCCTCACCGCTGTGAGGAGAAAGAGCAGCAAGCACGGATACTTGCAAGCAGACAAATAAGTTCTTTTTGTAGATGACAGGAGCAGATACAGTGAGTGATAGGGATAAAGGAAACGCCAGGATAGGTTGGGATTGTTTCTTGCAATTTGTGGGGCGCCTGTCGCTCATGGTGCTGCTGCGCTTAGCATTTTGCTTGTGATAGCATCTGAAAGTGGACCATGACATCCAATTTCTTTCTCATAATCTGTGTTATGTGGGCTAATCCTTGGGCATTCACAAACAAGCTGGTGACTTTTCAGCTCATTTGGTAGAGTACTTAACTTATAAGAAATATTTTTGTAAACACGGGTGTGGCCCAAGAGTCTGACAACACTGGCACTCCAGCAAGCTGCGACATCACAAGCCACTCGCCTTGCTAGTGTCAGTTTATCGGCGTAAAGAATTTTTTTTTTTTTTCGCGCTCAACTTCGCGAGCAATAAAGCAACTTCAGCTTTCCTCAGCTTGGCTTTGAAACTTGAGCGATTAGTAGCAACTGATACTTAGAAGGTGACGACTTCATTCTATGAAGCTCGTGACATTGCACACACCATGCCAAAATGACGGTCGTCAGCGGTAGGTCGAGTTTATAACCGGCAGCTTCTAGCGCTCATTCCGCAGTGAAATACTCTTTTGTATTCTGTTTTTCATATATGTACATGCACAGTAGACCCTCTACTTCTTTTTCCAATGAAAACCACAATTAGGTGGGTGACCGTGTCATGGTCCCTCAACTGAAGTGCTTACTTGAAATGTTAAAGTACGTTTGAAGTGCTTACTTGAAACATTAAAAAAAATCATAGAGGTGGTTTAAGGGCTTCTTGAGTTGTTTCTTAGTGCTCCTGGAAAATTCACCAATAGCCAACTTTCTAGTAACAGAGCCTGTGCCAAAACATTCTTCCTATTTCCAACGTCCTTTACAGGAATTCTGCCAACCTTCGAGGAGAACATTACCAGTTTCGAGAAAGACGAGGAGGACCAGTACAACGACCTGAGGCGTGCCCTGGAAGTGATGAGGGTCGTCAGAAACGGCACATCCGCAGGCCGACACCATCGTCCTCCTCTACCTCGTGGGCGAAGGGAAGCTTCACCTTGACATTGAGCAGCAGGTAACTGCTTAAAAGGGTTCCTTTAGGAACGACAAAGCAGCAGAGTCGTGCTGTCTCTTATGCATTTGTCAAAGACAGTCTGAAGGTGAAAGCCGCCTTCTTTTTTCCCTCATCAGTCTGATCCCCCTCCCCAAAAGCTTTCTGTCACCGGACATGGTTTTGTGATGCCTGTCGGATCGCAGGCATTGGAATCCTTTTTGCGCTTCATGTGATTTTGCAGTGGCTTTGGAATTGGCCCCCTTCAGCCAAGGGCATGATTTCAGGATAACGTCATCATGCAACATCATTATATGACATTGTAGCAATGTTATCAGGATGACTGCACAAATTTCGCAATGTGAGACATCGTGATGACATCTTTCGGTGACGCCATTCGTGATCATGATTTTATTTATGACTCGGATTGGACACCTACACCGACGGATCGATTTTCACGTTTTGGGATTGAATATTGGCTGAGGCTGCTGTATTTTCGATGGAGGCAAAGATGCTGTAGGCCCGTGTTCTCAGATTTTAGTGCACGTTAAAAAACGCCTGGTGGTCAAAATTTCCGGAGCCCTCTACTACGGCGTCTCTCATTACCATATTGTGGTTTTGGGACGTTAAACCACCCATATCGTCATCACAATTTTCACGTTTGATGAGGTATCAAAGTCTTTTGTCTTAAAACTTTGCTCACTTCACAGGGACAAAGAACTGAAAGGGGAAGCGCTTGCAGTGACTGTATAACCTACCGAAGCTCATGCATTCACACAGTCCTTTTTTGGCTGATGTCCTTTACCTGGTTTGAGGGCACGCTGCTGTATTCATCAAAGGACAAACTGACGGCTTTAAGTGCCGTAAAGACGTAGCCTCTTTTCAGTAAAACTGCTAAAGGTTTTCTTTTTTTTTCTTTGCCACAGAAGAAGGGACAGACGATTTTTTTTTGAAGAAGGGGTCAGTCCAGCCTAAGTTCAGTTTATTTTCCCTCAAAACCATCAGTTAACAGGTGGGGTGCAAAGTGTGGATTTGCAGATTTAGTGAAATAACCTCATCTGGAGGACATAAGCTTGTGTGATTTTCAACATGAACTTGGACTTCTCAGATTTCATGTGCTCTTTGGAAAGTCACTGGGCCAACGTCTTAGTGCAGGGAGACATCCAGCAGCCTTATTGAATTAAATCTGTTACACTGCTTTAATTCATGCATAATATGGGCCTGCAGCACACATATAAACACACATATACATCGAGGTTTGCGCCTTGGCACTTTCTCTACCCACCACGGGGGTCTAGTGCTTATGATTCTCTATTGTTGACTTGCTTGTCACAGCAATGAATTTTGGCCTCTGATGGCTGCGTTTTCGATGCATGTAAAAATGCTTGAGGCCCGTGTACAGTAGACTCCCGATAATTCGAAGTCGCTGAATTGGAATTGTCGCTTAATTGGAAGTGGAATGGAGGTCCCGTCATTTTTGCATGCAATTCAATAGAAAAGAATGCTCGTTAATTGGAAGCTATAAGTCTGAAATATCGGTTAATTTGAATTTTCAATTATTTCTCAGGGAAAATTCTAATAATATTTGATAAACTTGCTAGTTTTAAAGTGCAAAAGAACGATGTCTGTGCGGCTGCCACTCAAGGGCATTGCCACTGACCACAGTGCCACTGTTCAACACTTCCTGGAGCTTAATGGCGTCGTTGGCATCTCAGCTGCTTACAGCGCCTCAGACCACGAAGCGGCGAGGCAATTTGCGAGCGGCCTGTGCAGTGCTAATTGCAGTGAGCAAGCACTGGGCTTAACCGCTTCTCTCGTTGAGCGGACAGCGTTTCCACGTGCAACAGAGCTCTATGTGTATTTCAGGTTCAGTCACCACTATGGCAACTCGCGGGCCCTATGAGATGCTAGACTAGGCGACGAAAGCCAAGATTTTAAAAGAAGTAGAAGTAGGAGGCACCGCCAAACAAGATATTGCCTGTAAATACGGTATGTAGCCTAATACCCTGTCGAACATTCTCAAGAGCAAGCGCTCGTTGCTGGACTGGCACCCACCTGGAGTTGGAGCAAGCGTTGCTCGTGTCTGGATTCGGGAGGCGCGAAGCAACTGACTTCCGCTCAGTGGCGAGATTGTTGCAGTGAAAGCCTCATCACTTGCGACCTATGCTAGGCATCGAGAACTTCACTTCGTCTGATGAATGGCTTACACACTTTAAGCTACGCATGATATGGTGTTTAAAAGTAGTGATTGGAAAAAGGGCTGTCATCGACGCGGCAACATGTGCTACGTAGAGGGAAGATAAGCTTCGCGAATACTTGGACGAATATCAGCTGCAAGATATTTTCAATGCCAACGAGACGGCACTTTTTTACAGGATGTTGCCAGAGAAGGTGCTGGCCTTTAAAGACGATGACTGTGCTGGAGGTAAACGGAGTAAAGAAAGAGTGTCAGTGCTGATGGCGACCAACATGACGGGCTGTGAGCAATGTCGTCTGCTCTTAATCGGCAAAGCCGCTAAGCCTGGTTGTTTCAAGGGTGTGAAAACGTTGCCTGTAGACTACGTGTCTAACCAGAAAGCACGGATGACTGCAGACATATTCAAGGATTGGCTGATGAAATCGGATTACAAGTTCGCGTTAGCGTAACGCAAGGTGTTGCTGCTTGTGGACCAGTGTAGTGCACTCATGAATGTGTCGCACTCTTGCGTGCCATCAGTGGTGCTTACGTGCCAGTGAACACTACATCAGTGTTACAACCTATGGACCAGTGGATAATAAAGAACGTGAAAGTACTTTATCATGAACATCTTCTTGAGCGGATGCTGTTGTGTATGGACAATTCAACTTAATATGAGGTGAGCCTTCTCAGAGCTATACATATGATGGCGCGAGCGTGGGGTCGCGTAAAGGACGAGACCATCGCGAACTGCTTTAGGGCATGCGGATTTCGTTGCAAGCGCTCCAGATGACTCGTTTTGTACAGCGGGGAGAAGCAGACACAAGTCAGATTGAAGTTGACAGTCGCCTGCCAGCTCTCGGCGACGTCCCTTTCGAAGAATACGTTGCTACTGACAGTGCCGTAGAAAAGGGCGGTGCGTTGACGGACGCTGAGATCGTCGAGATGGTTCGGCCCAGTGACGATAGTCACGAAACTGAGGTGGACGACGACGAGGTTGCGAGTCAGCTACAACCGCGAGCTGCTGATGTAGCCGCGGACCATGCCCTCGCGCAGCGGTTTTTTGCTGCTGAGAGCAATGCCGAAGAAGCTTTTGGGCCCATACCATACAGACTGTAAGACTTGCTTTCTGCTGCAAGATTTAGCAGGCAAAGGCAAACTGCAATCACTGATTTTTTTTCATGAACTGCTTTGAAATAAATGTATTTTTTATTTGTTGTGGTTAATTGGAATTCCGTTTAATTGGAAGTTTTAGGCAGTCCCCGTGAACTTCGTATTAACGAGAGTCGTCTGTACTTGGATTTAGGTGCATGATAAAGAACCCTAGGGGGTCGAAACTTCAGGAGCCCTACACTGCGGTGTCTCTCATAATCATGTTAAAGTTTTGGGATGTGTAACGTCAGCGATTATTATATTAACCTATTAGTTTACCGAGTTTTTCAGCCGGAGATGATTCAAAACCGCTGATTTTTTTATTTGCCTATTTGACCACAAAAATTGCCCTACCCTTTTCTCTCTCCAACGCGGAAAATGTCTTTTGGAAATTTAGAAAATAAAGCAGAGGGAAAACAACCTTATGAACAAAACCTAGGACACTCCGACAAAGTTTGTTTACATCTATCGGTGTCTACTGCCAGTAGGTCGAGGCACAGTGGTCGTCCGAAACTTGTGACTTAGAGGGAATAAGCTGCCCTATGTAGTCATTGTTGCTCTCACAGGAGAACTGACATTCTTATTCCTTCCACAGAACTTCAGCAAGCAAGCGCTCTTTTCTTTTTTTTTTCCCTGAACAGAGCTCTTCTTGGCGCATGCGTGCCACTCAGACTTGTAGAAGTATGCCATCTTCTAATTCTGATTACCAATGTAAAATATTTTCTCCACTAAGATGCATGCATGAGCATGCTTTTAAATTCTTTACTGCACCGCCTGTTGAAGCCGAAGAGAACTCTGCAAAATTAATCAAAATAGCTTCACTGCAGCAACCTAACACGCTTCTTTTAGTGTGGACGAGCTCTGCTTATCATCGATAAAGAAAGGGTCAAAGGGCCCAGTACCACGCTTCAGGCTTGGTCAGAGAACACAGTCAACAAACAGCAAACACTTAAACAGCTCAGCGAAATCTTTTAGTCCTGCACAGCAAGGAGAGTTTACAAGTAGAGCACAAAGTTTCCACTTTCTCAAACGCTCTGTCTTCGTACAGAGTTTTGATGCTGCCGATGCCAGCTCTAGTTCATCATTCAGCAAGTTTCTGTTATTAACCTATGGCGCAGTTAAAGGAAGAGAGGCGTTTGGATCAGATGCACTTCTGTTCATGTAGTGTGGCCATGTTTGAGCACTGCGCTTTGTAGTTTGTTACACAGTGGTAACATTGGTGCACTCAACAATCAAACTGAGAGCGAGCAACTGCATTCTATGGCGTACACTGGCATACTTTTTTTGCCAACCACCCATGTGTAACTTTTAGTGGGCTCATCAAGACAAAAGAAGAGAAAGCTTGCGACAACTTCCTGTAACTTTGCTCATACAAGTTTAAAAATGCTTTGGGGTAATCAATTTGTGAGTCAGTAAACTCTGATGCTCACGTTATTCAATGATGATGTACTTGGGAAAGTTTTTCAGGACTCTTGAAGGCAAGTCTTTATAGTAAAATAAAAAAAGGAAAGAAAAGTTGGGAACTTGTTGAACACTAACTAGCACGGGTGTAAGAGAGATAATAACACAATGCACTAAATTCAACAATTTTATTTCTTGGAAACACCAAATTAAAAACATAATGCACTAACTTCAGCATTTTCATTTCAGAAAACACCAAACTGAGAACACAGTGTGCTAACTTATTTCAACAATTTTATTTCCAGTCAATGCCAAACTAGCTAGTTTGGCATTTCCTGGAAATAAAATTGTGGAAGTTAGTGCACTGTGTTGTCATCTCCCTTACATCCCTGTTTGCTAGGGCTCAATATGTTTTCGAGATCTGTTTACCAACACGCCCAAAAAATGTCAATGGGAAAGAAAAGAAGGCTACTCAGCTACAATTTCATTTACGCTCTATCATTAGCAGAAATGCTGTTATGTAACACCCCCTCCCAGCCAGACCACGCCGACCCTTTTACTTTGAAGTCTCATCACTTGGGGGCACTTGATCATCTTTAATTTTTCTTCAGTGCTTCATGTGAAGTAGGAAAAAAAAAGTAGGTTATATGGCTACAACGAAGCTGTGCTTATATTAAAGATATTGGAGTAGTTTTCCAGAGTGGTATTTTGTATGTGTGTACCAAGCAAAGTTTCTAGCATTTCCAATTGCTCCGCTGGTGACGCACACCTCCAGAGCCAGCTGTCTGGCACCAATCACGAACACCAACATCTGTTCAAACAATGTACGCCGAAAGGGACATAATCGCTTGACAGGAGACTTTTTAGGGAATACCGCATCATCTTCATTCTAACTGGATAGTTGCTTCAGTTCCACCAATTGACAGAAATAAATATGCTTGCTGTTTCTTGAAGAGGTGTATTAATTGGAGTTTTTTGCCGTTTTCGCTTGCCGTAGATGTCGGACGACGAAGTTCAGCACATCAGGAGCATCGCGTCGGTCTTCACGAAGATATGCAGCAGGCCGGAGGAAGCATACTGGATGACGCGAAACTTCTGGAAGCACCTCAAAAAGCTTGCCATTGACTCGGACGCCATGGTGAGCATGCGCGGTGCTTCTCACATATTTTTTAAGCGAAGCTTCCATGAATTACAGATTTCGGTGGTGGTGATGGCATAGTTCATGAAAAACATGGTGTCAGCGAGTGAACATAAACGCTGGAGTACACTAACTTGGCCATCGAAGCATGGTCACATGCTTATTTGTATGCACTGTTTTGTAATAACTGATCTAGTATATCTAGTATTTCCAAATGTTTGTACTGTTTGCTTATAACCGATCAAGTATCTAGTATTTCCAAATGTTTGTACTGTTTTTTATAACTGATCTAATATCTAGTATTTCCATCTATTCCTACTGTTTCCTAATGACTAATCTCCGTCAATTGTAGGATTGTTGCCGATTGGACGTGTCAGATAGGGGAATCTGATTTCTTATCAAAGTGACTTCCGGCTTCACATTGCCAGATTTCTTCGTTGCATTTCATTGCTGCATAGCGTTGTTTCACTCATGACCGTCATCGTTGCCTCTCACAGCAGAATCGTTGCACTGCTAAGCACATTGTTGAACATCAATTTGTGGCACAGAGAAAGGAGAAATTGGCGAAGCTTTTGCAAAGCTATGCAATGCTTCAATCGGCAAAACTCGACTATTCTCAAGACTAATCTGGTTGCATCTAGGTCGTTTCTAGGGCTTACCCAGGTGACGCAGGTTTTTTTAGCTTGATTCTCAGCGCACAGTGGTCCTAGTTAAACCATAGATCGTCACAGACATGACATGGATATCCAATGTCCAGAGACAGAACGTTGCGCTGAAACCAAGCGCTCACACCTCTCCGAGATGTACAGGCACATTGTCATTTGCGTAGGCCTTTGATTGCGTTGCGCTCTTCTCGCAGCTGCTGTTGCCTTTCTTGTTCCGCTTGTGTTTTCTCGTTATATTTACTTGCAGTCTTCGGTTTACCCTCATCGCTTCGCAGCCATTTGTTGATCTGACTGCTTTCTTTTTTACGAGTGAACCAGTGATGAACAGTGGGAGGAACCTAGTTTTTGTGGTGCACGGCCGCTTATGGTGGTGATAGTTTTCTGATGGGGCTGTGCGCACAAATTATGACTAGCCTAAACAGCTTTGCAGTTAAAAGCCAAGGCAAAGCATTGTGTCGTGCGATAAATAGATTGAAAGAAAAATGTCATATCAGGCAAGCACACACGCCAAGCTATGCTTGCCCTCGTTTTCCCATTAAGGGAAGGGGTCCTGGTTTTTTCTGTCTTGTGAGGGCTCGTTTCTGGGCCCTGTCCGAAGGTTTTGTAGTCTGATGGCCATCACAAGGCGCCATCTATTGACCGTCACACTAGAACCGTTCTAAAAGATGGCTTATTGATCTAGGAGTTGGAAATCATATGAATTCTGCTAAACTCAACTTTTGTCAGTACTTAATGTTGCCCCTACTAGTACAGGGTGACCGGAAAAAAATACTGTAGCAAACACAGTATTTCATTTTTTTTTATTATTATCTTAGTATATTGTTTACATCTTTCAGCAGAGAGAACGTTACAATTGGGTTCGCATTTATTATTTCTTTATATATGATTGACATTTTTTACTATTGTTGGGCTCCCACCTTTTTTTTTTAATGAAAACTGCTTTATGAAGGGTTGCACCACACAATGACGTACAACTATTCAAGAAGCACACTTTCTCTAGTCTGCTGAGTTGTTATACACCAAGACCACTTGATTAAGATTTCGAAAAGTTGTTCATTCATCTTTAAGCAAAAGTGGGTGAATTATGGGAGGTGTGCATCCACTCAGCGTCACTCCTTCTTTGTGAACTTTGTTGAAAATCTGGCTCTCTTTGTCCATTTTATCACAATTAAGTGCCCTATGAGCTGTCTCATTAGATGCGCGCTGCTTATCATTCCCTGTAGAATGATCGCATTTATGAAGCTTTGCACAACCCAGATATGCTAGTGTTGTGTACTAAGGACGCTTTCATTGCTCCTTGTGTGCTCTCTCTGAGCCATTGTTCATGGCCACTACTAACGCGTGGGACAGAAACAAGAATAACGTAGAAACTTGGCAAGTCATTTGTCGACAAGGGTAAGTGATTTCAAGCTGACTGAAATTTGATTTCAGATTCCAGTGGGGCTGAACAATTTACCATGACATGAAGAGGTGGATAGAGAGCCGAGTGAACCAGAGAACAAACAGGAGTAGCCGTTAACATAAATGACTTTGGTAAACCCTTGCAACACTTTTTGGACATGGTCAAAAAACGCCTTTAAAGTCGTCGTGCCCGCAAGCATTTGAAACTGTGTGAGCCAAACTTTATAGCATGGCCCACAGCATAGAATCTGCTATCGAATTTCAGTCAGCTTCAAATCACTCACTCTTCTCAACAAATGATGCCATATACCCAATGCCCGCGGTCGTCCGATTATTTGGGCATCATGGGCTGCGTAGTTACTGTGCCTGCCGCAGCTCTGCCAAGTCTCCATGCATGCTTTCACTGTTGGCCGCGAGATCGAGCGGAGTTGCTGCCTGGCGGCAACTGGCTGAAGCGTGCCTAGTGTAGATCTTCCTGCACCGTCGGCTAGCCGCGTCGTGTTTGTGTGTGCAAGTACGTCATGCATGTTCTCAAAGGGTGGTTTGTTTGGTTCTGTCAGCAGGAGTTTAACTGCTTGTACCTATGCCTGAAATTATGTACGAAAGAATTCAGTCTTGCTTGGTTGTTAATGCTCTGTAGTAAGATTAGCGAAGCCAATATTCGAGAGTGCTGTGTATTGTCGTCGTAACCTGCATTTGCCAAAATCATTTCAATGTGGAAGCCACTTTCTGATTTCAAGCACATCTTAGTATGCTCTTGGCATTGTCCCGAACATCTGGACTATTCAATGGTGTGTGAATTCGTCATTTTAGTGACTCAGTTGCGAACAAAAACGAGGCTCTATAGGCCACGTGCTTTCGCGTTGTTAGCTGTATAACTATGGCGCTGTAGTTTCATCGATTATGCGATGAGCTTTAGTTTTGTTTATCTGACCGTAGTACAACTGGAGAGGAATATTACTATCAAGTAAAGTGTGACACTTCGGTATTTACGCTGTATTTAAACGGAGTTGACGCACGCAATTGTAGCTTGGGGAGAAACTTACGCAGAAATACCCGCATGCTTAGATTTAAAATCACTTTAGAGAACCGAGACATTCAAAATTTATTCAGACGGCATGCCTTACATTTATGTTGTATTATTTCATAAAAGAAACTTACCTTTTTACGTTGTCTTGACCGATTGTGTGGCCTTGCTATTGACTTACTGAAGGCATATACTCCAGCAGTACTTGATGTTTGGCTAGTTGGTGTATGTCTGAATTTAATAATCAATTTTACGCCAAATTCACAACCACACTGCGTGTGAAGAAAATGCACAGACAGAACGGAACTGCCATGCATTGATGAGAAGTCGATTTATGTTAGCTTGTTTCCTCAAGGAATACATTAGACAAGTGAGCGCCCGTCCTGTTTGTGTGTTTTCTTGGTTTGCAGTGTGGTCGTGATTTTGGCGCGACATTGACTATTGAATTTCGACGAGAGGCAGTTGCCATTTTTCATTTGAAAAAAAAAAAAAAGCAAGCCCATCCCATGAAGTAACCAGACCTCCCTTCTTTCAGTTTTAATAATTAAATATGCATCAAATGCATAACACTTGTGCCATTGTCATGCATGTAATCCATCAATGAAAGCTTTCTGCTGAACTTTTACAAGCTTTCTATACTTTTACTGGTGCAAGAACATGTCCATACATGGTAAACATCAATTAAGCGCAAAGCGCTGTCAGCCACTAAGCTTTTCTGAATAAATTTATAGACTGTTCCACATTTTATGGTGAACAAAATGACTAAAAAAATTCTTATTCGTACAAACAATGGTACTGAACTCGTCGCATAGATATGCAGGCTTTCTCCTATCTTTCTCTCTCTCTTTTTTTTGTGTTACCAGATGAACAAGAAGTAAATAAGTAGTTCAGTCATGCTGCAACAGTGTGTAGCAGGCGGAACACAAGTTAAACACGGACAAACAACACAGCAAAACTGTGATTTAGTGTGAAACTATGCAGATAGTCAGCTAGAGCGAGCAAGGCGAAATGCTCTTCATTTGCAAGCAATAGTAACATTGAATAAGCTTCTTGCATCGATTCGGCGGAGAAGGGCATGGATATTACCAGTAAACTGCAGTCAACTCATTTCATTCACTGGCAGTTGGCTCAAACCGCACACAACGAAGCACCGCTACATGTATTTGTATATGCACTGCTGACCGCCTATCCACACTACTGTGGGGACAGTGCTGCTACCTATAGCGCGATCTCATCGCAAATTATACTGAAAGTAAGCTGCTCGCTCGAAGGAACGAAAAATTCGGCAGATCCCACGTACCTCGTGAATCAATGTTATGCAAAACATGCGAAAGGAAGGCGACTGCGTTATAATTTTTTCATTGAGCAGCTACAAAGTGGCACTAAAGATATCTAGGAGTGTGCGTACAGAAGTACATTCAGGGAGCAGTGACATCAACTTGATGCATGTCGCGTTTTTGCATCAAAGCGTAGTTATCAATCCCCTAGTAACTATTCAGTACTAATAACAGAATAGAGGGACAAATTAATATATGTAATATCGATTAGTAGGACCAGTATTGAAACCAATTCGAAATAAAGCCCGCCAATTTTCAGTGATGCCAGCACTTCCAGGCGGTCACCTCCGATGGTCTTGCCCCATCTGACCACGTCACCACACAAAATGATGGCGTGAGTTTCAGTTGACTTTTCGTCTGCTCGGCGCACACGTGCATAAACATGTCATCGCCATCTCCATTGTTGTCGCCGCCGTGATCAGCATCCACAAGCGACGATGAAAACACTGAGGAACATGGAATCACGACGATTCATAGCGTGGTGAATCATTTTGGGTTCGATCCTCTTCTGAGCAATCGTGGTTCTGCAATTGAAACCGGACCGAGCAGCAACGAGGCAGCTGAAGACGCACACTTGGGCCACGGTGGCTGGTAAGACATATGAGCACTGCGTGCATGTTACTTGTTCGCAATGGCCGTACTTTCAAATAATGACATTTGTGCTAACGACTCCACAACAAATCACCTGAAGTGGCACAACAAAAACACGGGATACACACGAATGTGCTGCATGAACTAAGCAAAACGAAGTAAGTGAAGTTGTTGGTAGGCAGCCAGGCGTCGCCGTCAGGTGGTGCATCATGTAGACACTGCGATGACAACACTAAAATTGACGTCATTGCTGCTCGCTCATCATCACTCAGCGCCTGAAGTATGGCCTAGGAGCTAGCTGAACACGGCAAAATGCTGTAGATGTCTCATGGGCGGGAACGCACCAATGACCTTTGGACGATCATTGCACTCGAAATAGAATAACTTCTACGTAACGGACGGGATTCATACTTCGCTCTAAAATAACTTGTGCATACCAAGTAGTTGAATGAATGCCACCTCTCAAGTTTGAAATTTAGTGTCACTTCTCCTTTGAACAGCATATGTTTTATATAACCACTTGTTTAGAGTTGTGTTACCATGCCAACAGCAGCATTGTTATTAGCAACATCAGAAGTGGTAAGCTGAAAGCACTGGTGCTCGCGAGGATGGTAGCCCTGGACTCTGCTACATGAGTCAACTTCAGTGGATGGTGTCTAACTACAATTGACATTAAACTGATGTGACTGCTGTATCAGAAGAATACATATTTAATGTTCATAAAAATATATTGCCAGCGCTGCAACCACAGTTGACATTTCACAATATTAGGGTCTATTTGAAAGTAGTTCTGAAACCTGGTGTGGCTCTGTGGTAGAATACTTGATTGCCATGCAGAATTCTCAGGTTCGATTCCTGCTGGGACCCTGACTTTTATTGTTTGCATTCCTCGAGTCAATGCTGACGATGTCAGCTTTTTCTTAGTACTCACACATTAAAACTACCCATGTCTGTTCTCGCCATGCCTGGGTAGATATAAACCGTCAATCACTTGTGGCACATACTCGCCCGCGAGCATGTGCCACACGTTTGCCAGAAAAGGTGTGACGATGTATGCAACATGATTTTACATTATTCCTGTCATGACCAGCGAGTACTACTATTCGTTAGACTATTCATTACGCTCTCATAGTAATTTTTGTTGGCGCCAAGTTGAGTTGGTGATTGCAGGAGCACCCAGTCGTAAGTGGCTAGACGGGCAGACAAGCAGACACTGTAAGTGGCTGCAGTATGCAAAGAAATGCATTTAAAAGAAGGGAAGTTGCTCAGGTGCATGACGTGCACTCATCAAGAGAACACATCTCGCCCTTTGTCATCTTGGCGCTGCGATCGTTCAGCCATCATAAAAACGATGGGCAGCGCACAAATTTGCCTAGTCATCGCGCTTGTCGGCTTTGAACACACCTGTGGCTTTGTTTGTTGCCATGCTTTAGTTTTGTTTCAAACAAAAGAACGAACCGTTGCGAACTTCATGACCTGATTTGAATTAGTGAGCCTAAAAGATTAAGGTGGTGAACTGCAACTGTTGAACATTTGCCAATTGTTGTCTAGGGAGAAAGTAGCTTCAAGCCACGCGAATTGAAACGGAGTCGAAAGTACGAAGAATAGACAAATTTGTGTACGACCCATAATTCCTATGCTGGCTGAAGCGCTGTGGGTTACAGCTGCCGTGAACACTAGCCACAGAGTTCCCTCTGGTGTATTTATAGGAAACTCTATGGTATGAAAGGAGAGAGAAAGTGCATGAAGCGTATGACCAGTCCCTGTAACTCCGTGCATACTTGAAATCGATTCATGGGTGATGAACTCTGGTAGTGAGATCATTCAATCATTACTTTGAAAAATATTTTGGGGGCCCTTTTGAGAGAGAAAAATAGACTTGGACAGGTCGCATAGTGCGAAGGACAGATAATGAGTGGTCAGAGTGGTGGAGTGCAAACCACGAGATGTGAAACGTAGACCAGGGAAGTTAGAAATACGATGAAATTAAGAAATTTGCAGGCATAGAATGGAATTGCCTCACATGAGATAGGTTAAGTTAATGTTCGTTGGTAGAGGCCTAAGATGAGTTCATTTTGGGAGGAATTCTCTATTCTGTTACATTATAATATGAGTCGCTGATAGTGTTGATACATAATTATGATGATGCATGTGTTCTCTGTTGCCGCAGGGCAAGCAGGTGGAAGACACACTAGAGAAGGAGGACTACGAACTGTTCCAGCAACTACTAAAGATCAAGGCAGTTCCCGGTGTTGCCCATGGAGACGTGGTTCCAGCGGTGTTTCGCTGAAGTGCTCGACGAAGACGCCTTGGTTAGGTAATGTCATCATGCAGGCTCTTGTCACGACAAGTGGTCAAGGATAGGTGCACCTGCACAAATTCAGCGATGGTGCTGCGCGAGAAAGGTTTTTTTTTGTTGTTGCTGTTGTTTTTTTTAGGGGCTCATTTCTCGTGAGAGGGCGAATATACAAACAACCGTTTTACTTGCATAATTTGCGCCCTTAGCATAATTTGCGCATCCCTAATATTTTGCCAGCTTTCCGGCAAAAAGATATTTGTCCACATATTTCACGCTCCCCGACTCGTGCAAGCCAGCTCGCGCACCTTTGGACATTTCGATGCTTTAGCCAGGTGCGCATCTCGCTGAGCAGACCAGTGCAGTCAAACAGGCTACGAGTGCAAACTCCCTTCTTTCGAGGACTTCCCCTGAACTAGGGACCTTAGAATACCGCACCCAAACAAAAACCGGTTGACAGGTTGCGGGAACTGCTTGAGCACTCGCCTCCCCTTATCTTCCAATCTCTACCACCGCGATAATGGCGAGAATACACGATCGCGTCATGGCATGGACGACTTTCTGTATTGGAGGCGTGCGAGGACCTGTCGCGCCAACTGTTCCCCTCGTTCTCTGCATTCGCGCTGCAAAGCACGCTTTGTCGATTTCGGAAGTTTAGGTTTTGCCATCCGGACGATGCGTTTTGAAAGTTCCTTGCGATGTGCTATAGTAATTATATTGTTACGTAAAAATGACTTGAGGTGTGTCTATTTAAAATCTATATTCAAAATGATGCATATGGCGTCGACTAAGATGGAAGCAGCACGCGGAACCGACAGACCACTTCCTCGT
This sequence comes from Rhipicephalus microplus, assembly GCF_013339725.1. NCBI lineage: Eukaryota > Metazoa > Arthropoda > Arachnida > Ixodida > Ixodidae > Rhipicephalus > Rhipicephalus microplus. Next base: position 51,340,932 of record NC_051175.1, on the reverse strand, counting down.
TGTCGTCTTTTCACCGCTGATACGTCAGCTACGTAGCATTACCCCTCCCCGGCGGTAAAAGCGCCGTCTCGGTGCACATTAACTACGGTCTTCAGTAGGCAGGTGGTAAGGTTTTAGCCTGCTGACGTGCACAACATCACTGGGTGTGGTTGCAGGCAGGCTTGTGGTCTCAGATGCAGGAATGATCTCATAGGTGACGTCTGTTACCTGGCGGATGATACGGTAAGGACCCATGTAGCGAGACAATAACTTCTCTGATAAGCCAACTCGACGAACTGGGCACCACAGGAGAACAAGAGAACCGGGTGAGAAGTGAACGTCAGCATGCCGGCTGTTGTAGATGGCTTTCAGGGTGGCTTGCGAAGCCGAAAGTCTAGAGCGGGCAATCTGACGTGCGTGGTCGGCACGACCAATAGCGTCGCGTGCATATTCGGTTGACGGCGTTGTAGTGGTTGGAAGTAAGGTGTCGAGTGGTAACGTCGGATCACGGCCATAAAGCAAATAAAAGGGTGAATAACCAGTGGTGTCGTGGCGCGAAGAATTGTACGCGAAGGTCACGTGAGGTAGCGCCAGGTCCCAGTCATGGTGGTCGGAGGACACATACATCGCGAGCATGTCCGTTAGGGTCCGATTTAGCCGTTCAGTAAGGCCATTTGTTTGGGGATGGTAGAAAGTGGTCAGCTTGTGGTGCGTCGAGGAAGAGCGCAGAAGATCGTCGATCACACGGGACAAAAATGCGCGGCCACGATCTGTGAGTAATTGGCGAGGAACGCCATGCTGTAGGATGACGTCGTGGAGCAAAAAGTCCGCAACGTCAGTAGCGGTGCTGGTGGGGAGCGCTCGAGTGATGGCTTACCTAGTCGCGTAGTCTATAGCAACAGCGACCCACTTGTTGCCCGATTTCGACTCGGGAAAAGGATCGAGAAGATCTATACCAACACGGAAGAAAGGTTCGGTTGGGATGGAGATCGGTTGAAGAAGTCCAGCCGGGGGCGCAGTAGGTCGCTTCCTACGTTGGCATTTATCGCAGGAGGACATGTAACGGTGAACGGACCGGGCGAGACCGCGCCAAAAGAAGCGGCGACGCACGCGGTCGTACGTCCGAGATACACCCAGGTGACCAGCAGTTGGCTCATCGTGAAGCTCGTGCAGCACGGTTGAACGCAAATTTTTCGGCACGACAAGAAGGAGCTCAGGGCCATCTGGCTGGAGGCTACGACGGTACAGCGTGCCATTCAGGAGGACGTACATGCGAAGTGACGTGTCGTTCGGAGCAGATTCGAAACGGTCAATAAGTTGTCGCAGAGAAGCATCACGACGTTGTTCATCACCAATCTGAAGAAACTGGGACATTGACATGACGCTGAGGCTAGGCTCGATGTCTGGTTCGTCAGGCTGATCAACAGGGTAGTAGGATAAGCAATCGGCGTCCAGATGGAGACGTCCAGACTTATAAGCAACCGAGTAGGAATATTCCTGTAGGCGTAATGCCCAACGACCAAGTCGTCCAGTGGGGTCCTTCAGAGAAGAAAGCCAACACAGCGCGTGGTGATCTGTGATGACACGGAAAGGGCGGCCATACAAGTAAGGACGGAATTTCGAAACCGCCCAAACAAGAGCGAGACATTCCCGTTCTGTTATAGAATAATTGCGTTCAGACTTAGAAAGCAGACGGCTCGCGTACGCGATTACTCGGTCCGCCAAAACTGCACCAATTCCGTGACCACTCGCGTCTGTTCGCACTTCTGTGGGAGCATCGAGGTTGAAATGTGCAAGAATAGGAGGTGTCGTTAGAGCGGTGATTAGCTGAGAGAAGGCGTCAGCTTGAGGAGGGCCCCAAGAAAATGGGACGTCTTGTTTGAGAAATCGGTGAGTGGCCGTGCGAGTGCCGCAAAGTTTTTCACGAACTGGCGAAAGTAGGAGCAGAGGTCCACAAAACTGCGAACATCATGGACAGAGCTTGGGACTGGGAAGTTTGTTACAGCGCGTACTTTCGCCGGGTCTGGCCGTCAGCCGGCAGCGTCAACAAGGTGACCCAATACGGTAATCTGACGAAGACCAAAGTGGCACTTGGAGGAATTGAGCTGCAGGCCGGCCCGTCGAAATATGGATAGAATGGTCGAAAGGCGTTCAAGGTGAGTTGCAAGGGTAGGTGAGAAAATGATCACGTCGTCCAGGTAACACAAACATGTCGACCATTTAAATCCTTGTAGGAGCGTGTCCATCATTCTCTCGAAGGTCGCTGGAGCGTTGCAGAGCCCGAACGGCATGACCTTGAATTGGTAAAGGCCGTCAGGGGTAACAAAGGCGGTCTTTTCTCGGTCCATGTCATCTACAGGAATTTGCCAGTAGCCAGATCGGAGGTCGAGAGATGAAAAGAAGGTGGCACCATGGAGGCAATCAAGGGCATCGTCAATGCGTGGTAGAGGGTACACATCTTTTTTGGTAATTTTGTTGAGGTGGCGATAATCAACGCAGAAACCCCATGAGCCGTCTTTCTTTTTTACCAATACCACGGGAGATGCCCAAGGGCTCGTTGATGGTTCGATTACGTTTTTCGTAAGCATTTTTGCCACTTCTTTCTGAATCACTTCTCGCTCAGATGCTGACACGCGGTACGGCCGACGGTGAATGGGCACAGAGTCACCAGTGTTGATTCGGTGAGTGACAATTTTAGTCTGGCCCAAGGGAGGATCGTCGGTGTCGAAAATGCCACTGTATGAGGCCAAAACCTGGCAGAGAGCGTCGGCCGGGTGAGGCGACAGCTCCGATCCAATCATGTTTCGAAACATACCATCGTCTGAGCTGGGTGACCGTGAGACTGCGCTTCGATCAGGAGCAGATACAGCGACAACACTGACATCGTCCTCTGTTATGGCAGTTAGCTGGGCTAGAGACATCTGGCAGGGCAACACTTGAGGGGTGAAACCAAAGTTAAGGAGCGGAAGTAACACACAGTTATCCGCTATGGTCGCGGTGGTATAGGGCACAGTAACATTGCGCGTCAGCCGAACGTCAGTAATTGGCGTAACGATATAATCACCGTCAGGAACGGGAGGGGTCGATGACAAAGACACGTACGTGACGGCTCGAGGTGGCAGGCGAACGAAAGTGGTTGGGCTCAAGCGGCTGGTGGGCTTTGCAGAGTAGTCGGCAAAGATTGGTAGATCAAGGCTGAGGGTACCAGACGAACAATCAATTAATGCCGAGTGTGCCGAAAGGAAATCAAGGCCAAGTATGAGGTCATGAGGGCAGCAGGCTAGCACGGCAAAAAGGACCATGGCGTGACGACCGGCAATGCTGACACGAGCAGTGCACATTCCGATTACTGGTACAGTACCGCCATCGGCAACACGTATTGCCTGCGTCGTAGATGGCGTCATAATCTTTTGTAAGCGGCAGCGTAGAGAAGCGCTCATAATAGACAGGTGCGCACCTGTGTCAATGAGGGCGGTCACAGGAACATGGTCGACTTGTACTTCAAGCAGGCTATGGTGCGTGGGAAGCGTCAGTAGAGGATTTTCGGTCGTCATTGGTATTGCGGCTTCACCTCTATAAGCTGCAATATCTAGTTTTCCTGCTGCGGTCGTCCAGAGAAGCTCGGCGAGGAAAAGCGCCGAGGTGGCGGAGAGCGGGATTGGCGACGTAGCGGCGACGGGGAGCGAGAGCTGCGGCGACCGGACAAAGGGGCGTCAGGGTAGCGGCGACCGGGCAAAGGGGCGTCAGTGGAAGGCTCGTAAGATGACGACGAGTAGAAATTGAAGGGTGTGGCGTCTGAACGTCGAGGGCTCGTCGGATGCATGAGCGCCGAGGTAGAGAAAGTCTGACGTGGTTGGTTTGACCAACGACGGCGGCAATAGCGAGAAACGTGCCCAGGCTGGTGGCAGGAAAAACAAATAGGTCGGTCGTCGGGTGTTCGCCATTCCGAAGGGTTACGGAAGGGCATTGTTGGAGGTGAACGGCGAGCGTGTCCTCGGGAGGAGGACGGGACTTCAGGGCGAGTCAGGGGACATGCTGAGGGAAGTCCGAGGTTCGCAAACTCCCGCCTCACCACAGCTTGTATTAACGCCACTGACGGCTGTTGTTAGTCAGAGGCGAGCGTTGCGAAAACGGGTGGCTGAAGAGGAGCCGGACAGGCGGCTTCGATTTCCCGACGAACAATACATGTGACGTTGTCATACGTGGGGGACTGGCGGGCGGCTTCACACGATGAGGTCGCGGCCGTGTTGGGCAGCCGGGTGAATCGCTGAGTAATACGGCGGCTCTTGGCTTCTTCGAACCGCCGGCACTCTTTAATCATGGCGTCGACGGTGGCAACGTTGTTGTAAACTAGTAGATTAAATGCGTCGTCTGCTATGCCTTTCAGCACATGGGCCACTTTCTCCGACTCACTCATGTGCTCGTCAATCTGGCGGCATAGGGCGATGACGTCGTGAATGTACGCGCCGTACGACTCCGTCGACGTCTGTGCACGGGCCGCCAGTTGATTCCGCGCTGCGATCTGCCGCCCAATGGTGTCGCCAAAAAGGTCACGGATCTTTTCTTTAAAGGAGTCCCAGCTCGTAATCTCCGCTTCGTGCGTCTTGAACCACACGCGCGGTGGGCCATCGAGGTAAAAAAGCACATTGGCAAGCATAAGAGTCGGGTCCCACCTATAGCTTGCGTTGACCCGTTCGTACCGGTTGATCCATTTGTCGACGTCAACGCCATCCTGACCGGAAAATACACCTGGATCACGAGCAGGAGGTAGAACGACGTATGTAGAAGTCACGGTAGGGGCAGGTGGCGAAGACGATGGTTGTTCAACCTGTGACATGGTTGGACCTATGATGATGCGGCCGTTGCGGAGCTTCGTGATGAAGACGGTAAAGTACCCAGCACCTCCACCACAAAGATGTTACGTAAAAATGACACGAGGTGTGTCTATTTAAAATCTATATTCAAAATGATGCGTATGGCGTCGACTAAGATGGAAGCAGCACGCGCAACCGACAGACCACTTCCTCGTTGTCGTCTTTTCACCACTGATACGTCAGCTACGTAGCAATATTCTGCAAAATTGAAGCTTGCTGTTGTAAATTTCACTGAAGAAAATGGGAAGCATGCCGCTGAAAGCACTTCAAGGGGACGTACTTCAACAAGACGACGTTAAGGTACACGAGAAAGCGGCAGAGTGCGCACTTGCTAATTCAAGCTTCCTGCCGTTGAAAGAGGCTTTTTCAATTATGTGCAGATGCTTAGTTACTCCAGTATTGCCATGTCGTGGGAACTAGTTTCTCCTAGCATTGTCGAAAGGGCTTCAAAAAAGTGGGGTATCGACGAACCGAGGATGATGCGCTTCAGGAGGCCAGTGGCAGCGGCTGCGACGATGATTCCCATCGGACTTCGCGATCAGTGATTCTCGCTAAACCGCGCGTGACTGGATCTGACTGATTAAAGTACGCACTAATTCTTTCAACTTAACAAGTACGCTTCATTTGTGTTTGAATTTATTTGTTTTTTTTCTGTATATACAGCGCGCGTTAGGACTGTGACACAATATTTCGTATGAACTCGCGAAATCTCCGCATAATTTGCACAGCCCCTTCTCAGGGCCCTAAAATCGCGAAAAAAAAGTACACAAATTATGCGAGTAAACACGGTAATATATCGCGGTATCTGAATTCGCCCCAAAACAAATTTACATCATTCAAATTTTTCGAAATGAACAAATATATATCACCATGTATTTAGGCAAATATAGCTCCCTTCTGTAAATATGGCTTTACGACAGCTTAAAGGCGCTATGCCGTGAAACCGCCTATATTGCGGGCATTCACACTACCGTAAAGAACACTTCAACTTTAAATGTTCCTAAAATGTTCATCTCATTTTATTATTTTTAAATTTACAAGTGTATTATACAAACTTATATGCACTAAGTATACTAACATAACGTGATGTATCGCATTAGTTATAACTTTCACCCTAGTGTTATACAATTCTTGCTGCTAGTCAATGTTGCTTTCACTTCACTTCAAACCAAAAAGTGACATTGATGAATGCCTAGTTCCAATTCTTTAAACTATTGTGCAGATTAGTTGAGTCCTGACAAAAATGCTCATTTTTTTATGATATGTAATACATGCTATTTGAACTGTTTCATTAAAAACTTTTTGACCAAATCACTATTTGCTTCCAAGGCACTGTGAACCTTTAGCTTGCTCTTTACTCATGCCTACTCACTTCTTTATTAGATGCAACCAAATTATTTCAACACACATTTTGGCCAAGGAAAGTATAGGAGACATAATTGGTTTGTTTTAAAAGGCACTGACAAAATTTTAAACTCGAGAGATGTCCTTCATTTGAATGCTTGGTCACATAAGACTTTTTGACCAACCTTGAATGGCATCCATCACCTGGAAGTTATTTTATTATAATCCAGGGCAAAACGGTGCACAAAAGCTCAACAGAGCATCCAGTATCCTGCGACTTTGACATTACTGTGACGTGGTCGGTCTGACCCGTACCATTTTCAGTGTTGATTCACTAGTAACGCTGAAACATTCTTAGTGACATTTGGCTGTTAAGGTTGGCAATCAGAGTGTGCTTATTATGACACTGAACAGCATCACACCTGAAAATGCTCCAACTCCTGGTGGCTCTCCTTATTCTTCATGCCTGATCTTCGTCGCACCACTTTGAATGGTTTCATGAAAGTACTAAATGTAAGCCATCAAGACAGGCAAAAGAAAAGGGCAATATTTCATGTGCTCTCCTCGGTCAGCATGTGGGAAAACAGTTGTGCGCTGCGCTTGTGTTCCTTGAAGTGTGGAAAAAGCGAAAAGAGCGTGTTGCTTCATTGCTTCACACAGCAACACAACCACAAGCTATCAACCTGGTGCTAGGATAGGAAAGTAGAATCCATCGTGAACTTACTTACAGCGCAGAGAAAGAAAAGACGGCGCCGTCTTTTCTTTCTCTTTTGCTCCTTCCCTGTCCTGTATTTTTTTTTCTGGTGTTGCGCTGTAAGTAAGTTCATGATGGATCCTAACCAACTGGCCCAACTTTACCGTCTTATAGGAAAGTAAGGTATGGAGTAATATTATTGTCAGCAAGTAACATGCAGATATTGTTCCTAGATAATTTTAGTTAATGCGTACGCTTCTGTGTGCCAGCGCTGTACTGAAATGCCATAGCCGTAGATGCTAGAGGTCGTATAGGTGAGGCCATGTAGCGACATAAAAAAGAACCTGGCACCCACTTAATTATTTTTGTAGGAACCTAGCATATTGCGCTTTTCTGCTGATGTGCATTCTTGGTAGCACGATTCCAAATATATTGTCTTGTTAAACTTATTTCATTAAGTACTACAACGGTAAAAACAAAGAAAGATACTATGCATCTATCATTGCCATTGTATAAAATGTCTCAAAGCTTTGATATTATTGCCATGCTGCTTAATTAATACAATTTCCAGTAGTTAGCAATGCTATAATTAAAGGAATATGATGCACATGTGAAGCTGCATTACCATATCACATATAGCTGTACATAAAACATGCGAAACAAGGACAGTTGTGTCAACTTCACCTATTAGAAGGCAATTAAATTCTAACTGTGTTGATGCTACACTAATATATGGCTTGAATACAACTCGCAGCTTCCACCCTGCTGCAACCAGCTTGTCAGATGGAGTATGGCAGCGATGACTTATGTAATTAAGTAAAACTTCATTTATCCGGATCTCATTATCGCGGACTCATGCCACCGTCTCAGCAAACCTGTGTGTACTTCTATCGTGTCAAATTCATTTGGAAGTATTTAGCCGCACACCGGTTAACTCAGACAACTCTAAAAAGGGCTATTGCAGTGGTGGAAGTGCTGCGCGAATCACGCCATGCTGCGTCAATCGACCTGCTGCGCAACGCCGCGCCTAAACAGCAATTAGCACGTGCAACGCCAAATTTAGTCGAGAGTTTTATCATTGACCGAGCAACATGCATGGACTACACAAAGGACGCAACCACATCCATATAAAATTCCAATGAATTCCATTGTATTTAGATCATGCATAAATCTTGTGCCTCATGAACACAATGCATGATTCTTGTTAAGGTAGCGTTTCTGTGCATACCTCATTATGCAGCTCTATATATGTCTTACCTGCAAGGCTGTTAGGCAAACTATAAAGAGAGCAGTGGTGTTGCAAAAAAATCGCCACATTATTGCCGAGCAACCGCTGAGCACGTGCTGTGCTCGGCAACGGTGCGGCGAGTTTTTTGCCTTATAAACTGAAAAAAAAAAAAATTCAGTGTCACTGATGAAGCAATGATTACAATAGCAACAACTTGTAATGTTGTAACGGTGATGCTGCAATTTTTCTTACCGCACCTTTGCGTGTGTAACGCTGCTTTGCACAAACCGCCCCCGAATGACTGGGAACCATCTAAATAATCTTAGAACCTTCCCAAGGAATTTTGCATTCAACGTGTACATTACAGTTTGTTCTGGAACCTACATGGTCACTAACGATAACGCTAGAATCTTCGATGGCACATGTATAAACGCCGACGCACTTCACTGCGTGGCATATTACCGACGGCCGATGCTCTATATGTGTTTGCTGCTATCAGTCTACAGCGTGCATTGCTTGTAGAGTGATGGTTCGTTTTTCGGGCACAGGTTAGCCCAAATAAAAAGTTCACTTATGAAAACAGCAGCTGCGGCCTTTGGCAACATCACGACCCCATGACAATACTAAGGCTGACAGCCAACGCTTCTGGATCTGACATCGCGACCCTCACAACTACAAAATGCTGGTGTAAGAGAATCGGTACATTCGCTCCGGGGAAAAATGCTGTTATCGCACAATCTCTTCTCATTGAGAGCGTACCACGTAGATTGGTTTACGAACCATGCGCTGATGATTGCCGATATCGCACGGGCCAGCTATCGCAACCACACCCTTGATTTGAATCAAATTTCAATGCTGCCGTTCGAGTGACCACTACGGGCGGCATGTTTCCTCTCTGCTTGACCATTCGACAGAAGTTCTAACATGCAGTGGGATGCTATCGCGTGCGCCCTCCAAGCGACGGAGATTAGCCACCTCGTTTAATCTCCTCTTAAGCAGCTTTTATCACCCCAGCTTGCACAATTTTACACGCGGGTCGAACTTACGATGCGCGGGGAACGGTACCAACTTGTAGTTTGTGCAGAACGTGGCGGTGACGGCGAAACCCCGTCAAGTGTCTATATAATTTTTATTGCAATAAAGAAATTTTTCACTTAATTTTTTAGCAATGGTGCGACAGAGCTCATCTCAATTTTCTCATTGTTCTCATGTTGGTTGCGAAACTTCAATGGCCGAAATATAAGTTTTTTACATTTATTTTTATAGAGCCCTATGGGTTTAGTATGAAGATAACTTTTATTATGTAGTAGCTCATCTCTAGTCTTGAGTTGCTGTTTATGTTGGAGGCGGTGTTTTAATCACATTTTGAACATTGCAACATTTTAACATTAAATTTTTTCATTTGTCTGAGGTTTAGTAGCTGTCCAGAACTCCGCTTATGTTTTTTTTTTTAAGTTGCAGCGCTTTCATTTTTGATGTTGTAAAGTTTAATATATATATGAATTTCGGGTAAGTCTGGTCGCTTGATCAGCATTGCATGTTTAGTAAAACCACTGAAATGTTTTGTGTTTACCGGAAAGCAAAATTTCTAATGTGTGGCCCGAGAAATCTGCTCCAAAACTAAATTTCGATGACCCAAAACACACCTTTTGCTAAACCAGAGCTGCCACAAAACTCTTTTTTTACTGCTGCAAAACTGCTCTAAACCCACATTATTCCTGCTTCCAAAGTTGTTCCAAAAGACTCAAGCCTGCTTCCACCCCTGCTATTGAGACTCCAGCTTTGAGTCATGCGATCTCGGTGTCTTAGGGGCTCAAACACTGCTTGTCGTAACCTACAGCAGTATCAGAATTTTGGAGAAACCAAACAAACTACAGCAGAATGTGATCATGATGATAGTTAATGAGGGGGACGTGGCTAGGTCGCGCTATTCACCCAACCACCGCCACCACAGCTGCTTGTTATGCCTACGCTACTGGTTTCATTCTGTTGCAACTTCTCACATAGCAGGCAAGCTCGCACATGCTACGTTCTCCAGTTGTGCTTGTACACGTTGCCACCACCATCATGCTTCTTAGTGATTGCGACCATCACCGGGCTGAAGCGGCCACAGCAGCCAACAAATGGTTGGTTGGTTTATGGAATTTAAAATCCCAAAATCACCATATGAATATGAGAGATGCTGTAGTGGAGGGCTCCAGAAATTTCGACCACCTGAGGTTATTAACGTGCGCCCAAATCTGAGCACACGAGCCTACAGCATTTTGACGTCCATCAAAAATGCAGGTGCCGCGGCCAAGATTCGATCCTCAGCCGAGTGTTTTAACCACTAGACCATCGCGGCAGGGTGCATCCAACAAATGATCTGCTTTGTTCTGTGTCAGTTATTATGACAGCAAGCGTGCACACCCCCTCCAGATGGGGTTGAAGAAGATCGTTCTAGCACAAGTTCAGATGACGAGGCTGACAAAAATAATGTAGTTTTTTTATGAAATAAAAGTTGGTCTGTGCCGAGTACATTTTCGTTTTGTTTTCGTGGTCCACTCGATAATACGGAACTCGGTCAACTCGTACATTTTCGCCGGTCCCGTGATGTCTGGGTTAATGAGGTTTTACTGTTGTAATAATGGCAAGAGTTTTACAAAATGATCATCACGATATGATTATGAAGTACCCTGTAGTGGAGGGCTCCGGAAATTTCAACCATCTTTAATGTGCACCGATTGCATAGTACACATGCTTTTAGCATGTTGTCTTCATCGAAATGCAGCCGCGGTTCAGCCTTCGGGTCAGAAGTTGAGCATCGTTACCGCTACGCTACTGCAGCGGACATTGAGTTAAGTGTGCATTTTAATTGCACTGGCACATCATTGGCAGTGTATAAGAGACAGTAAAGTGGCAAAAGACTATTCGGAATCATCTTGTCAAATTAATGACCTGCACAAGCCAAAGATTTCAATTTTCACGAATGCTTCAGATGATAACTTAGGTGCTCAGTGGGGGTCCATCTACACCATTTGTGTCATTTTGCTAAAATTGAACTTCTCTGCATCCTGCTGCGCCTATCCCAGTACAAGCTGCGCCAATTTTGCCTAAGCTCACTGTTCTGGCTCTTCGCACAAGAAGCAAGCACTTTTCTCTCAAAATGTTCTTGGTCTAGCCGTACAAACCTCGAGAGACTTTTTAAACAGCGGCAAATCGTCTCCCATCCCCCGACCGCATCAAGCACCACTGAGTCTTCGTGACATGCTGTTCGTGTTAGTACTGTAGTGCGATGCTCATCATGGAAACCTCGTGGTGATTCCAAAACCGATGACCCAAAATTTTTGGAGCCGCTAGGTGTATCGTAATGTAGCCAGAATATAATGAATATTCTGGCTACATTACAATAATATGGTTACTTGACAAATAATATGGCGAAGAGGTGGCGGTTTCTCAGGAAAAAAAACACTTGTGTGTTGGTTGTGCTCTGGAATTTCTTGGATATGCGAATTGTACTGGTAGTATTCGTAGCTTCTAGTGTTGCCCGCGGCGGGCACAGGGCGATACCTTTTGTATGCATGGAAGCGCTCGTCATGCCTTTTCGTTACTGTGTTCTTGTGGTGCAGTTATAAAGTGGTGTGCATAAAGGACAAGCCATGTGCCTACTAACACGCCTCGTCTGCGTAAACACATTACCGCACCCACGTGCCGCCCATTACGAAACATTGTTCACATATCCAGTATCATCGCCAATATGTGCGCACGTAAGTCCCAGTTCACTGTAAGCTTTAAATGTGCCGGGGCTTGGACTCGGGCTTTCCAGGGAGGTTTTCTTTAAAATGACACTTGTCGCACGCAGAAACCGAACGTGCTGTGTTCGTCTTTGTCTCTAATTGCTCAACAAAATACACGTCATTGTATATATTGCAGTGAAGTCAACATATTGCATTACTTTTTGTCAACCCAGTCAAAAAAGTTCAAGTGGTCCAATTGGCAAAATCAATAGGCATCAATTGGTTTTCAACCCATTGGAATTTCACCACCAGTCAGAAACGTACCGATTATACCCAATTGATAAACCAGTTCATATCCAATTGGTTATAACAATTCAAAGGTACGTGGTATTCAATTGGTTAAGCAATTGAATAGATGTGGTCGTTCAATTAAATCTAACAGGTGCTCAACTTGTCAGCCAGTTGTAATAAACTGGTGGTGGTGGTGGTGGTGGTGAAAACATTTAATAACCATTAAATGGTTACAGAGAGGTGATTGGGTTGGGGCCTTATTGGCCTCCTACCCTCACAGCACTAGGTGGAACCCCTATTCCGGGGCTCCATTGGCAAGCAACGCTGCCCGCGCCCGTTGAACCAGAGCCTCTTGGGCCTTCAGGTCTTGACAGCCGAGCAGGGCCGCCTCCCAGTCCTCTCTCGTGGGATTGGGGTTGGGGGGGATAGATGGATTAGACTGGCACGCCCAGACAATGTGAAAGGTGTCAGCCACCTCACCACAGAACTGGCACGTGCCATCAAAGGATGAATTGAAATGTTTTAGCACCGCCGGGCACAGTACAGTATTGGTAAACAGTTTTAAAAGGAGGCGCTCGTCAGCGCGATGCAATCTTTTACAAGGGTCTGGATAGCTCCGGTGCTCCTCCTTGTAGTAATTGGTAATATCTTTGAATGAGAGGGCCGAATTGTCTGATTGCGTGTAGGCTTCCAAAGACAGGGAGATAGCCCGGGAAGAGAGTGCCCGGGCGGCCTGATCGGCCTGTTCGTTACCCCTGAGTCCTTGGTGACCGGGTGCCCAAACCAGATTTCGCGGAGTTGGATTAACATATCGGCAGCTAGGTTCCAGTATGTGCCGAGCAAGCGGTGAAGCCCACCCTAGCTGATAGTTCCGACAGGCCCCTCGTGAGTCGGTGATGATATGTTTAGAAGAGGGATAGGTGAGAGCCAAAGCGATGGCAATCTCCTCCGCGTGTGTTGCGCTGTAGGCTTTGAAAGTGAGCCCGTTTACGGTGTTTGCGTTGTGTATGACTGCGGCAGTATACCACCCCCCATGGTGCGGGCCGGCAACGTCTACGTAGCACACGTGTTCCTCTTGACCGAAGTGTCGCTGCAACGCTTCCGCGCGCACCTGGCGGCGACCACTGTGGTTTTCTTTGGACATGTTGCGGGGAAGGGGTCGGACCCGGAGGGCGCGTCTCCAAGGTTCTGGCACTCTCACCCTTTCCTCAATATAGTAATCGTGTTTGATGTGTATTCGGTCCAAGAGGCGGCGACCGGAATGGGTCTGTGCAAGGCGCGTGTATTGCTTAACGAGGTGGGCTTCTCGAAGTTCCCGGTAGGTATTCACCACGCCTAGGGCCAGAAGTCTCTGGTTGGACGTGGTGATAGGGAGGTCGAGAGCCCGCTTGATAACTTTACGGTGGATGACCTCGAGTTGATCATCCTCGTGTTTGCGTAGGTGCAAGTAGGGAGTCGAGTAGAGTATTCTACTCGTTACGAAAGCATGGGCAAGCCGCATTGCATCCCTGCTTCGTAATCCGCTCCGCTTGTTGGAGACCCGGCGGACCATACGGCCCACCTGGTCTCCCACCGTGCGAAGTTTGGCTATTGTGGTGTCGGCCTTGCGTTGGTGGTGTATGAAGAGGCCAAGGACGCGGATCTCCTTAGCCTCACGGATCGGTCGCGAGGGAAGACTGATATGGAGCTGAGTTGTGTCCTGAGGGGAGAGACGTACGTGCACAAATTCTGACTTAGCCGGGGCACACTGGAGTCGGCAGTAGGTTGCGTAGTCGTCGACTACAGTCGCTGCTGCTTGCAGGCATGACTCCATGTGACCCAGGTTACCTTGCGTGGCCCAGATTGTGATATCATCCGCGTAAAGAGCCTGATGTATCCCTGGTAAAGAAGCCAATTTGGGGGGAAGATGAAGCATGGTTATGATGTTACGGGAGAATAACTTTACTTTATAAAACGAGGAATAAACTCGGTGGTGGACAAGATGGCGCCCAGTTGGCTCACAGATCTGACAACATCGTCCTCCTCTTTGTCTTCTTCGTCGTTCTCATCCTACCGTTACATGATGTCCCCGGCGGCTGGAGCACCGACCCGGTGCTAATCAGGAGGCACTGGAGTAATACGGTTTGAGTCGCGTAACATGCACTACGTCAGTGTGAGGGTGAAGGATGGCGGGGTCCGTAGGGGTGATTTCGTATGTGACGTCAGTTACTTGGCGTAAGATACGGTAGGGACCTGAATAGCGTGGGAGTAACTTCTCCGAAAGTCCAACGCGGCGCGAGGGGAACCATAACAGAACGAGATCTCCGGGTGTGAAGTGGACGTCACGATGGCGGGCGTCGTATACGCTCTTCTGATTGTCCTGGGAGTCCAGTAAGCGTCGTCGAGCAACTTGGCGTGCCGCTTGGGCCTTCATTATTGCATCACGAGCGTACTGAGACTTGTCATTTAGTGCGGCCGGCAGGAGGGTGTCGAAAGGTAGCGCAGGGTCACGGCCGAACAACAGAAAAAAAGGAGAGAACCCAGCGGTGTCGTGTCTGGAAGAATTGTACGCGAATGTTACAAACGGTAACGTAGTGTCCCAGTCGCGGTGATCGGCGGAGACATACATGGAGAGCATGTCGGTGAGAGTGCGATTGAGGCGCTCCGTTAGACCATTTGTTTGTGGATGGTAAGCAGTCGAGAGCTTGTGCTTAGTGGCGCAGGAGCGGAGGAGGTCATCAACCACTTTGGAAAGGAAGTAGCTGCCTCGGTCGGTAAGGAGTTGTCGAGGGGCGCCATGATGTAAGATGACGTCCTCCAAAAGGAAATCGGCCACGTCAGTTGCACAGCTGGTTGGAAGGGCCCGTGTGATCGCGTATCGGGTAGCATAATCGGTTGCTACTGCAATCCACCGATTACCCGCAGCTGACGTAGGAAAAGGGCCAAGCAGGTCCACGCCAACACGGTAGAATGGGTCTTGTGGGATGTGCAGTGGCTGAAGACGTCCGGCCGGAGGGGCATTTGGTTTTTTCCGTCGTTGACAAGGGTCGCAGGCTGCAATATAACGGCAGACGTCGCGGTACATGCCAGGCCAGAAGAAGCGCCGGCGAACTCTGTCGTAGGTCCGTGACACGCCGAGGTGACCCGCTGTAGGTGCATCATGAAGCTGGGCGAGAACAGTGTGACGCAATTGAATGGGAACGACGAGTAGTCTTTCGGGGCCGTCAGGACGCATATTGCAACGGTACAATACACCATCATGTATTTCAAACATTCGAAGGGAAGGGTCGGGCCTCACCGATGTGAGCCTTCGGATAATACCGTCCAAGAAAGTATCTCGTCGCTGCTCGATTCCAATGTCATGAAACGCGGATAGAGAGAAAACGTCGATAGGAAGGGTGGTTTTAGAGGAGTCACCGTCTGGAGGGTCGACAGGATACCGGGACAAGCAGTCCGCATCTTGATGCAGGCGGCCGGTTTTATACAGGACTGAGTAATCAAATTCTTGAAGGCGCAGCGCCCAACGGCCAAGACGGCCTGAAGGGTCTTTAAGGGACGAAAGCCAGCACAAGGCGTGGTGATCTGTGATTACTGTGAATGGCCGGCCGTACAAATAGGGACGAAATTTACCGACTGCCCAAACAAGTGCCAAACATTCCCGTTCGGTTATTGAATATTTTCTTTCAGCAGGCGAAAGAAGGCGGCTGGCATAAGCAACAACACGGTCTCGTCCTTGTTGTTTCTGGGCGAGGACTGCACCGATGCCATAGCCACTTGCGTCTGTACGAACTTCTGTTGGAGATGAAATATCAAAGTGGGCGAGGATAGGCGGAGACGTAAGCAGA
Organism: Rhipicephalus microplus; assembly: GCF_013339725.1. Lineage (NCBI taxonomy): Eukaryota > Metazoa > Arthropoda > Arachnida > Ixodida > Ixodidae > Rhipicephalus > Rhipicephalus microplus. Next base: position 51,324,982 of record NC_051175.1, on the reverse strand, counting down.
CACACTAGATTTTGAAACGCATCTGCTTGCTCAGGGCCCCAAATGAAGCCAGCGTCTTTTTTGAGAAGTTGAGTGAGAGGGCGTGCTACGTCGGCGAAGTTTTTAACAAAGCGGCGGAAGTAAGAACAGAGGCCAACGAAACTGCGAACGTCTTTGGTACAGGTTGGTACAGGGAAATCTCTTACTGCGCGTATTTTATCTTGATCAGGGCGAACCCCCACGGAATCAACGAGGTGTCCGAGGACAGAAATTTCACGACGGCCGAAGTGGCACTTTGCCGAATTGAGTTGCAGGCCCGCCTTACGAAAGACAGATAAGATTTTCGATAGCCTTTCAAGGTGCGTCGCAAAAGAAGGCGAAAAAAACGATAACGTCGTCCAGGTAGCACAGGCAGATGGACCACTTGAAGCCGTGCAACAGAGCGTCCATCATACGTTCGAATGTGGCGGGCGCATTACATAAACCGAATGGCATCACTTTAAACTCGTAAAGGCCGTCGGGAGTGATAAACGCCGTTTTCTCACGGTCCATGTCATCAACGGCAATCTGCCAGTACCCAGAGCGGAGGTCAATGGAGGAAAAATATTTTGCGCCGTGAAGGCAATCCAGGGCATCGTCTATGCGTGGTAAAGGGTAGACGTCCTTCTTCGTTATTTTGTTTAAATGGCGATAATCGACGCAAAATCTCCAGCTGTTGTCCTTCTTCTTTACAAGTACAACAGGGGACGCCCAGGGACTGCATGAAGGCTCGATGATATTCCGAGAAAGCATTTTGTCGACCTCCTGTTGGATGATGCGCCGCTCTGCATGGGAAACACGGTAGGGTCTCCGATGGATTGGACTCGTATCGCCTGTATCAATCCGGTGCTTAACAACGGACGTCTGGCCGAGTGGGCGGTCGCCAAGGTCGAAGATGTCCCAAAAAGATGCAAGCAGGGAACGCAGGTCGTTAGCTTGTTCTTTCGGCAAGTCGGGGGCAATCATCTTGGTTAACACACTTTGGTCTGATGGAGGAGTAGACGAAGTTTTTTCGGCACTCGGGATGCTGTCATAACTTAGAGTGCAAATATGGCACTCTGCCGCCGGCACGATCTCGGCTAGAGATATACCACGAGGGAGGACTTGTGTACATAGTGAAAAATTCACTAAGGGTAGGCAGGATGCATTGGCCGTAATAGTGATGACGGTGTGAGGAAACGCAACGTTGTGCGAAAGCAGGACGTCAACATTGGGGGACACAATATAACACCGTCTGGGACAGGTGGAACAGGGGAGACGCCTATGTAAGCTACTGTTCGTTGAGGGAGACGCAGGTGTTCTGTAGAACAAAGCCGACTTGGAGGGCAACTTGGAGGATCAACAACATTAGGTAGAGCGAGTTGCACTATACCGGCAGAGCAGTCTATCAAGGCCGAATGTTCAGACAAAAAGTCTTGGCCCAAAATTATGTCATTAGGGCAGTGTTCTAAAACATAAAACAGAACTGATGTGTGGTGTCCGGCGACGCTGACGCGAGCTGAGCACACACCAATTACGGCGACTTTTCCACCATCGGCCGTTCGGACCACAGGAGTTGGGCCAGGAGTAAGGACTTTCTTCAGCCGTGCTCTAAGGTCAGCGTTCATGATAGACACGTGTGCGCCAGTGTCAATGAGGGCTGTAGTAGGTACACCGTCGACGTCAACATTGATAAGGTTCTGATGTGCGGGCAAGGTCAGTAGAGGATTTTGGGATCGGGTCGGTATTGCAGCATCACCTCCAAGAGCTGCTCCCGTCAGTTTTCCGGAGGTGAACGCCGGAACGAGCTTGGGGACGGCGATCGGCGAGATGGGGGCGAGCGGGAGAAACGGCGTTGTGGCGAAGGGGAGCGGCTGGATCGGGGGCGCGAGGAATTCTCAGGCGTTAGCGGCTCTGTTTTCGGTGATGAGCGTGAATTCCAGACAGGTGGGCGATGGGGCGGAGGGTGAGGCCACGGAGCAGAGCTGGACCAAGCACGGCAGTGACGCGAAATGTGGCCTATACGACCGCAATTGAAGCATATCGGCCGGTCGTCTGGGGTGCGCCATACCGCCGGGTCGCGATAATGTGGGCTGGCAGAAAAACGTCGGTTGGGCGGGACAGTCACGGGTGGATTTGGTGTGGCGTAGTCTGGACGATGAATGGAGCAGACGTTTAAGCCGGCGTTGGCCAGTTCTTGCCTCACGACGGTCTGTATGAGAGAGACGGTGGCGTGATAGCTTTCGGAGTTGGGGGAAGCTGACACGAGTGGAGCTGCGGCTTCTATTTCCCGACGGACAATACGGACAACGTCACCGGGACTTTCCGTAGAAGGCAGGCGAGGGTCTTCGCATGTGGACGTTGCAGCCGTGTTTGGAAGCCGGGCAAACTGGTGGAGAACACGGCGGCTCTTCGCTTCTTCAAAGCGCCGGCATTCAGAAATAATGTCGTGGACCGTAGATGAATTCTTGAACACAAGAAGGTGAAAGGCGTCATCTGCTATGCCCTTAATAATATGGCCAACCTTATCGGCTTCGGACATCTGCGAGTCTACCTTGCGGCACAAAGCGAGCACGTCCTGAATGTACGTGAGGTATGATTCGGTGCACGTCTGAACTCGACGTGCGAGCTCGTTTTGGGCGGCGCGTTGACTTCCCACAGGCCTGCCAAATAGCTCCCGGAGCTTTTGCTTGCATAACTCCCAGCTAGTCAGTTCTTCCTCGTGCGTCTCGTACCAGACCTTTGCGGTACCTCTGAGATAAAAAATCACGTTGGCCAGCATGAGCGTTGGATCCCATCGCATACGTACACCCACTCGTTCGTATGACTTCAGCCAGGCTTCTACGTCAATGCCACCAGTGCCAGAAAAGGTACCTGGATCTCTCGGGGGCTCCAAGATGAGGGTTGACGGTCCAGTTGGAGAAAGCACGGACGTAGTTGGAGAAGGCACGGTAGACGGGGAAGGGTCGGCATTGTTGACTGCAGTCGCCATGGGGGAGACCACTAGGCGCCCGCTACGAAGCTCCGTTTTGCGTGAAGTGAGTACCCCGCACCTCCCACCAATGATGTTACGGGAGAATAACTTTACTTTATAAAACGAGGAATAAACTCGGTGGTGGACAAGATGGCGCCCAGTTGGCTCACAGATCTGACAACATCGTCCTCCTCTTTGTCTTCTTCGTCGTTCTCATCCTACCGTTACAATATTAAATAGGAGGGGAGAGAGGACCGCGCCTTGAGGAGTTCCCCTCGAGCCGATGACGTAAGGCCCATGTTCCTCATCTTGTATGCGTATGTAGGCTTGACGGTCTGTAAGAAACTGTCTAACATAATTGAATGTTTTATAACCACAGTTGGTCTGACTGAGGTGGTCAAGAATTACCTCATGCTTCACGTTGTCGAATGCCCCTTTAAGATCCAAGGCCAGGACTACCTTGTCATTGTGGGGGCATTCAACAGGATCTAATATGTCATGGTGGAGCTGTAGAAGTATATCCTGGGCTGACTTCTGAGGGCGGAATCCAAACATGGTGTCCGCAAAAGTGTGCTGTGTTTCTAGAAACTCGGAGAGTCTGTCGCGCACCATCGTTTCCATCAGCTTGCCGACACAAGACGTGAGGGAGATGGGGCGAAGGTTCTCCACGTTAATAGGTTTACCTGCCTTCGAGATGAAGGTCACGAGAGCTGATTTCCATTCAAGAGGAAGAGGAGTTTCTCTGTCCCAAATGCTATTGATGTATTTGAGGAGCGTGGCGTAGGCTGCGTCGGGAAGATTGGCCAACAGTTTGACCGTAACCTGGTCACGCCCTGGTCCAGTGCCACGCTTCATCTTGCGTAAGGCCGCCTGGAGGTCGTGGAGCTGGAACGGGGTGTCCAACTGCGTGTTCTTTTTGCCTGCGTAGGAGTATGCGGCCGTCCGGGGGTCCTTGGTGGTGCACAGGTATCGGTCCCTGAGCGTGTTTGCCAGCTGTGTTGCCGTTCCTGTAAAGTTGTGCATGACCTTATGTAACTGACGTTGAGTTTCCGTGCGTGTTTGTGTTGGATCGATGAGAGCGCGAAACAGGTGCCACGTGTTGCGACCAGACATCTGGCGTGCAGCGGTGTTGCACCTGTCCACCCAGTTAGTGTCGGCTAGCTGAGCAGCATATTCCGCAGCTTGCTCCGTGAGTTCTAGGATGCGTTTCTTGAGGCGTCTGTTATGTTTCTGTTTTTTCCATCGTTTGGTGAGGCTACGGCGGGCCTGCCAAAGATGGAGGAGGTGGTTGTCCACGTCCGTTTGAGTTTCCGTGAGCTGTATCAGCTGTTCGTGTTGTTTCAGTGTAGACGTCAGTGATTTAGACCAGGTGTCGTATCCCGACTGGAGAGGGTCTACAATAGGTAGAGTGGTGCGGAAAGTTGTCCAGTCTGGGATATGAGCTTGTGTAAGTGGGCGTTTTAAGGGACGCATGTACACGGTTGTGTTTAATACACAGTGATCACTACCGAGAGTGTCCTGTGTGTTCAGCCAGTCGGCATGGCGTACGTTGCGTGTAATTGTGAGGTCCGGGCAAGTATCTCGTTGAACAGAGTTGCCTACACGTGTTGGGCTGGAGGGATCAGTGTGGAGGGTGAGTCCAAGTGTAGAAAGAAGCTCCGCAAGCTTCCTTCCACGCGTGTCCTCCCGTGGGTAACCCCATAACCTGCTTGGGGCATTGAAGTCGCCGACGATCAGGAGGGGGTCCCGTCCTGCCACCTGCATAGCCTGTGTGAAAGTTGCGCTGAACGTGACGTTTTTAAGCTTTGGGGGACAGTAAATGTTTAAAATATGAACAGGTGGGTCAGATCGCCTTATAGGCAGCACCGACACCATCGTGTATGGGAAAGGCGGTGTTGTGGGGAGTGTGACTTCCTGGGCGGTATATTGCTTGTGAACAAGTATACATGTCTCCGGGTTGTGTTGAAATGTAGTGTAGTTTGTGAGTTTGACGTCCGTGCCGGGTTCCTGAAGGGCAACCACGGCAACGAGGAACTCAAAGGTCTCAAGATAGAGGCGGAAATGAGCCCGCTTCTTGTGGTTCTTGAGACCTCTGCAGTTCCACTGTGTTAGTAACAACGGCTGAGTTGCTCTGGCTCGCGACCTAGGGTTGGAGGCCATGTTCGGAGATAGAGGGTGGGGTTGTGTTGTTAAGATTACTCAGTTCACTAGCACCCTGTGCTGACGTACTGGAGTCTTTAGAAAAGTCCGACTCATCTGGAGTCACTCTGTTAAACTTTGAGGGGCGATTAACGTCCCTAATTGGCCCTACGCGCTTGAGGACGCGTAGATTGTCTTGTATCTGCTTTTGGATAATGTGAGTTACTGTTTGTGTCACCTGTGCGATGACAGTCTCCATATGGCGCGCGATGGTGTCGTGGATAATTTTGGGGAGGTCGGCCAATTGTGTTTCTATTGCATTCACCTGGGTCTCCAGGGCCGCGACGCGACTCTCTACAGTAGTAGGAATCTCCCTGTCTGTTATATTTTCCTCTTCGTCGCTCAATGAGGGCTTAGTAGTGAGATTGGTTCTGAGCGAGTCAAGTTCGCTGGCTAGTTTTTCATTCTGAGATCGCAAAAGGGCGAGCTCATGTCTGAGTTTTTGTGTTTCGGTAGTGCTTGTGGCAGAAGAAGGTGGAGAGGAGAGAGAGGAGGGAGAGGAGGCGACCTCCACCCAACTGCCAACCTTGGGTTGGTTGCGTGCAGCGTTGCCAGATGGAGCGCCGAAAGCTGGAGATTCCGCCGTGCCAGGTGGTAGCGTTGCCGTTGCTGCTTTGCCAGGAATTGGCGCTTTGCCAGTTGACCGGCGCTTTGGTTTTGTTGGGGTCCACGATGTCCTGGACCCTGGTTGCTGAAGCCTGATGAATTTTTCAGTGCATTCGCGGGAGCTGGTGAGGTGCGGACCCCCGCAAACTATGCACGTTGGGTTGCATTCGTGGGGGGCCATCCCCTCAGGACCAGCGCCCACGTTTTGGCCATAAAGGCTGCATCTTTCGGTGACCGGGTTGGGACAGATATCCGCCCGGTGCCCCAGTGCACCACAGCGGTAGCACGCTGGCACTGTCTTCTTGTACTCCCTGACGGGAGTCAGTTCTGCGTTATAGTGGACGAAACGCGGAACGTTCCTTCCCGCGAAAGTCAACACAGCTACGTTGGAGTTCCCCAGCTTGCGCGCATAGACTAGTTCACCGCCACGCCACTGCACACTATGTTTCAGAGGCGCACTGGTTTCGAGGTTGTGCACAGAAATCACGCCGCGACACACATCACCAGTGAGCTTGAGGTGACCGCGAAGCGGCAGCGGTCCTTTGCTGGTGTTGATTTGAAAGTCCGACAGCAGTTTCTGAACCACCTCGTTATTCTGCGTGCCACAGATGATGATGTTTTGCTCCCAATTGGGAGAAATGGTGATGTCATTCATGTGCTGCCTTCCGATGAGTTGGGAAATGGCAGCGCCGAGCTCACCTTGTTGAAACGCTGCCTTGAGGGCTACTGTGATGCGTGGCTTGAGCACGATCACGTAGTCGCCAGGATTCATCCTGACCGTTGGTTTCGGGGTCCACTTGGAGACTGGTGAAATCTTTTGTGGAGCTTTAGGAGATGGAGCGCGAGCGTCTCCAGTGGCTGAATTGTTGAGAAGAGTTTTCAGTGCAGACGCTCCTTCCGCGTTTCTTCAGCGGCGACGCCGACCCTCGACGAGTTGAAAAATGTCAGCTTGCTCCGCCGAAATGGTGGATGGGCTGTCGTCTGATGGATTTGTCGGGATATACGACCACGACAGAGTCGTAGGGTCGTAGCCACGTTGTTCAGGCAGCGCCATGTTGAGGAGTTGACCGAGCGGCGTCTCCGCATCCAGCAGCGGCGGAGCCGCCGCCGTGAGGCTTAGCTCGTTCGCTACGTTGTGATGCAAAGTTGCTCGAAGTGGCCGAAAATTGGGTGTACCTGGGTAAGATCGGTGTCTCCAGAATCTTGCTGACTTGGCAGATGCAGTCACACAAGTTTTACAGCAGCCACATTGAAAAGAGCACGGTTCCAGCCGAAAATCCACGGAGTCGAGGAGCGTCGCGTCCGATCACTTCGCGAAGCCCCGTGCTCCATAAACTGGTTCCCAACTGGTTAACCGGCTGAGCGCATATTGTCATCCAATTAAGTGAACTGATGCTCAACACAAAGAACCTTTATTAGACAATAATAGTTCGACAAAAATGTCCCACACAGAGCGAGCTTCGTAGTACAACTCCTCATTTCTGTTAGTAAGGGTATTTGTAGTCAAACTGCTGCTCGTTCTGCTGCAGCTTCTGGAAAGGAGGTCGCTGATATATTTTTGCTTTTGCTTTGTTCCGCATTGCGTCAGCAATCATGCAGGCAGGCTGCGTGAAAGAAAAATATGATAAGACAGAGAGAAAAGTTTACTACATGGCTGTAGTAAACAGGTTATCACACTAGTCTAAAAATCTGTAACTGCACACTCTGGCACTTCAACATGAGTAGTTCAAGATTTTCCAGACATGAGCATTAATCCTTAGTGGTCATGCATGCCAACATCAACAGTGCAAGTCGGAGCGCGTCATTTGAGTGTTCCAGATGGACGGACAAGACTTACCATGTACAGCAGCTCCCACACGTCATGCTTGCCACGCCCATGCACCATGCGCGCTGCAGTGCCAACACTAGTTATGGTAACAAAATGTCCAAAAGGTACTAATAATACAACAGTCAAGGTGGTTCAAGAGTAAAATACTTGCCTTCATTGTAAAGAAACAGGGCTGAATCAATGGACCATGCCAACATGATTACTGCAAAGACGCTCGATATAAAATACGCCGGTAAAGCTTGTGACCTGTGTCCGCTGCGGCTGGCTATGACAATGCTGATGGCACTTGCCGCAGTGCATGCACTGTGAGCCCATGCACTTTTATGAAAATATAAATTATACGACTATTGCTTTTGTCAAAAAACAAAATAAAAAATTTGTAATGAGAAATAGTATTTGAAAGTTTATTTCTATTGCACTTTATCACATCAAATGCAATGTTTTTGGAAGGTTTGTTAGAAGTAAACAAACGCTTGTTCAGCCGCTTTCTCACTATGTTCTCGCATGAATAAACTGCGGCGTCTGCTCGCGTCAGAAAGATGTGAAGTGTCAAGAAAAGTTTGATGCAGATAAAGTACTATAGTAAGGTATTTTATGATTTTGGAAAAAAATTTTTCAAAATTTTTACCACCTTACTCATTGCCGGCTTCACGGAACTTGCACGTGGCACTCCGGTTAACCAGTTGAAAAGAACTGGTGTTCAACTGGTCAGCCAGTTGAAATTGACTGGTTTTCACCACGTCAACTAGTTGAACGCTTACAACATGAACTCTTTACAACTAGAATGTTTCCAATAACGGGTCTACTCCAATTGGAAAGTCTTTTCCAATTCGGATGTGCACATCCAATTGGACCAACAAGCATTTCAATTGGGAGACCAATCGGAATTCACTGTTCCAATGGTTTATCAATTGGGATGGGTGCAACTAGTTAGAGTGACAAGCACTTCAATTGGGAGACCTATCGGCAACTGCTGGACCTCTTGGAATGATCAATAGAAACTGCGTGGTCCAATTGGTCCCCCTCATTGAACTTAGAAATGTGGCGGTTTGGGCTAGTTGGTATGACATGACAATAGTTATAGCACGAAAACAGAACGTTGAAAAAGAGACAAGAAAGACACGAGCGCTCGTGTCCTTCTTGTCTTTTTGTCGTCGTTCTGTTCTAGCGCTATAACTATTGTTCACATTGAAGCACCACATCTAAGTTGGTTTCCCATTCATACCATTTAGGACCAATTGCTAGGAACTGGTATGTACGATTGGACCCATTCACTTTTTTTGACTGGGAAGAAATGTGTTTTTCCGACGGTTGCCCTTCTCTTTTTGTCTACATGAAAACAATTTTCATGTCTACACATGATGATAATATGCACGAAATATTGATTCGAGGCACCGATACTTCTGCTCCAGACTACTTTAAGTGCAGTTATTCGAGCTCCAAAACCACTACAAAGCACAATTGTTTCTGCTTCTGCATTTCTGCACAAGCTTTCTTCTTGCTATAAAAATTGGTTTAAATTCTATCTTCTTAAGCATTACAGAACCATTTTGTTGTAGCAAATTTGCTTTCCGCTCAGCTAGAGCTCTTTGAAAAGTCGAAAATATGGAACTGCTATTGTTTCAGGCACAACTCCGGTGTTTGGCATCAGGCAACTAAATGAAAGCATGTGGTGTGCACTCTCAACTACATATCCTAGCCTGGTTTAATTGGACCGTGTCACATTATGGCAATACTTTTCTACATTTGGTGAAGTTGAAGAAATCTTGCAGGCTCTCGTTTTGAATGCAATTAAAAATTTCTGTGTTGCATGTAGGAAGGCAAATTCAAAGGCTCATTTTTCTTCTCCTACACACGACATTATAATGACGACATTTAATTTTGCAGTTTCATGTGATATAAGAGACTTCATGTCCATTGCACGTATTTTGAAAAATTTCACTCAATTTGTGTTGCTGTCAACAGTATTTTAGGTGTAGCGAACGCGAGTAGAAAGACGTGAGACGACAACGAGGCTGACAAGGCCATGCCGATTTCGCTACTTTGTGTTCCAGGCCAGAAGCTGAGCTGCGGCGGCTGCCAGCGTCTGACACGCCTGGCGCGTGAGCTCGTTCTGTCCTTGCACAGCTAGAGCTAGAATCAGCTGCACGAGAGGCGCGGCGGTCAGGATATGATGATGATAATGGCACTACAAGGCTCCCCTCCTAACACTTTGTGCGATTTGAAGGTACATGTGGAAAGAAAGAGAGCAACAAATACTATATACGTGGATGGCAATTCATAAGGTGTCCGTTGGAAAGTCCAGGTCGTCAACGGGAAGGGGCTATCAGCAACCACTGGGTCTCTGGCAAATGACGCTGGGAAAAACGCAGCGGACGAAGCTGAAAGTGCCGGGTCGCGATGGTCATAGACACGTGCGTCTGACGATGACTTGGCAGGATTGTTGGAGAATGCACCCGGCGCAGTTCAAAAAGAGGTGGCTGACAAAGGCACCCACAGGAGAAGCCGTAGGAGGGCGTCGAAAAATCCACACTAGTGACGTGGGCAAAACAGTGCAATTCAATGACACGAAAGCATGACGGTTGAGCGCTGAAGTTAAACAGCTGGGGCAGCGTCTTCGACAGTGCACATGACGCTGACATGACTGTCAACAAGGAGCAGCAGTCCGGTCATGCTGGTGCGGACGTCGGCGGCGATGGAAACACAGACATCAGCATTTCATTTCGGCTCGCCTGATAGCGCAAGTGGTCGAGTCAACGTACGCGCAAGAACTGTGCTTGTAGAAGCACACGATGGTCACAGCGGGCAGGCAGTTGCACGGCGAGCGGTCGATCGAACAATCACACAGATGCAGTAGACACCTGGGCCATGGCATGCCTGAAGTCATGGTACATTCCTGCTGGCTCGTGTCACCCTTCAAGTACTCTGAAGGATGGTCAGTCGGTGCCCTATGACTCGTAGAAGTACCTTCGGTGGTCGGCGCATGAGGGCTCACGTGCAGGTCGCATGGCTGATGGTTGCCTCAGTCGCAGGCACAGTGTGTGTCATGTGCTCTGCCTTAGGCAGACCAGGCACGCCGTACGCAGGTGCATCAGTCATGGTTGCAGCATCCCGCACGTCGGTCGTACCTGGTGAGGGGCATGAGCTTTTGCAGCAGGGTACATCGAAGGCGATGCTAGTGGCTTCTGGCAGGACGCGCATAGCGCTGTCGTGGATAGGTAGTCACCTTCGGACATCGGCGACACCTCCGCGGACGGGCGGGTGAATAGCGGGCGTGATGATGTCTATGATTCTGGCAGGCTGCAAGGCATGCGGCGAGGTCGCTGTTGTGGAGCCTGACCTGCCGGAGTTGTCTTGGGCGGAGGAGGTCGAGGAAGACGTGCGGGTGGCAGGCACGTGCGACGGATCTGCGTTCGCGGGCTCCAAGGGGACGCACCTCTCAGTAGTGAAGTCACTCGAAATGGCAGCGTCGTCTACCTCGTCGTCGTGGTCAGGTGCAAGATTGTATGTTCCTGCGACCGGAGCTGAGGTAGAAGGAGTCGTAGCTGGGGTAGTGAACTCGCGGTCGATGGAGGGTTGCGGGCCGGTTGATAGTGCGCGCTGCGACACAGTGGCAACCCCAAAGTAGCGACCCTGTAGCAGACGAGCAGCGCAGTGCAGTGGGTGTCAAATGGTTGCGGGCTTGTGGTTGATTTTGCAGCAAGATGGCGAAACTCAAGCGGCAGCGCGTCGAGCAAGATGGCGAGCATAAGCGGCTGGTCCGCGATGCCATTCACAGCGAGAATGGTGTCGAGCCGCATGAGCCATGCCTGGGGTAAAGTCGGGTGGAACGGCGGCACTGGCGGGCAGAGTCGAGAGTCGTGGGAACATGGCAGCCGATGGCTTATCGAAGGGTGCGTTCTCCGGGTCACCACTGTAGCAAGCGAAACGAGAGAGAGACGTGAGACGACATCGAAGGCGGCGGATGAGGCCATGCCGATCTCGTCACTTTATTCCAGGCCTGAAACGGAGCTGTGGCGGCTGCTAATGTCTGACATTTTACCCCATAGAGTTGACTGGGGGATAACCACCGCTGTACTCCAGTTGGTAGAGCATTGGGCGTGTTATTCAAAGCTATTATTTGAAATAGGTATTCATTCAAATGAGTAATAATTGAAAATGAGTCAGTGAAGGTCAACCACTTGATAGATCCTCAAAGCATTAGCGTCGAATGCTAAGTTTCAGAAATAGCATATGTATGTGAGGACCTTGGCTACATTAATGTTCTGTTGATTCACAGTGAAGAGCACTCAATGCTTACACTAAATCAATGCATTTGCTCCTTGCCGTTTTAGTGAGCTTTAGAAATGCCCAGATAAATGTGCTGGAGGAACTCCCACAATGCAGGACTGTATAAGAATCAATCGGTCGATCGATCAATGTGGAAGTATCTCTACACTCTATACAGTGAGTGAACTGCTGTGACTGTTGCGATGCAGGTTATGGGACAAGGTGATTGGCGGCTCGACCAGGGTCCTGCCCGACGTGGCGGCGCTCCTGCTGATGTCCTTGCGAGTGGCCCTGCTCAGTGCTACAGTCACGGCCGACGTACTTACGCTGTTGAGCAAGGTGAGACGATTTCTCTCGACAGACACGGTCACAGGTTTCGGGTGTTCAAGCAAGGGTGTCGAAGCAAAATGTTTTTCGCTTCAGCTTTAGTTTTAGTGCACCAAAAACAGTTCTGTGCTGCTCATGTTTCAGAAAGAAAGAAAAGTAACAATAAAAAAGTAGATAACAGCATAATTTTTTTCTCATAAATGAATTATGCATTCTCTAAGCAGGCTAAATGCTTTTGCATCAAGGGATTGAGCATCATTTCAGAAGCAGCATGTTATAGAACGTGGTCTCTGGTATGCAAGAACGCTGTTTTCATGAAACAAACTTCAGCGCCAACGATTCCCTATCCACGCTGGCACTTCAAGGTCCAATTTAAATGTTATAAAAAGCGTCAGTTGCGAACCTGTTTCTTTCCCACATAATTTCAACAGATCTTTACTTTTGAAATTCCTTCCTGAGATATGCACTAATACTGTACCCTGAGATATAAATTAATGCTCACGCTGACCTCAGTTGTTTTGAATTGCTAACATTTTCTTTGAACCAAAAACAGATAAAACAGATATCAGTTTCGCTTCAAAACAAAGTAATTGATAACATTTCAGTTACATTCTCATTCCTGTCACAAATATGTTTTTTTTCTTCTTCTTTGTTCTGACACCCTGGCTCAAGCAGCTGCCTGATGCCATAGTCAATGGCAAAGGAAGATGCCGGCGAAATGCAAGAATAACCATAAAACAAGAAGTGTTTCAGCTCCCGTGCAAGGATCTCGTTACAATGATGCAACGGAAGCAGGGGGCAGTTAAGTACATGGAAATCGCTGGCACAAGCAGCATGCACCAACAGAATGAAGGGTGCCAGAATCACATTTTGGATTAGTAATGACCCGAGATCAAGTCATGAGGTCATATTTCTCTCAGTAGCTAGCAAATCCGCACTGGCCCATTCAATACCGTGTCCCTTCGTTACAGAATCCTTTGAATAAACACCGGAAGACATTTTATCTTTTTCCACATCATCACAACATTGCTTCGGGTGCCATTGAGAATGACCAGTGTCGCCGATGTATGCATTACCGCAGTCTGCACTGGGAATATTGTACGCGACACCAAGAAAGTCGTCTTTTGGAAGCTCGTTTTTAACACTGATGAGAACGTTTTATTTAGTTTTTTTCAGTGACACAAGTGCCACTTTTACATGAAAAGAATGAAGCCTACGTGCTAAGGCCTCACTGATCCCTGGAGCACACGGTGTTGTGGCACATAAACGATGAGCAAACACGGAGTATCCACCAATAGCTGAGCGGGATAGATAGCACTGCGCCGAATTTATGAAAGAAGCCGAGCAGCCGTTGCTTGAAAGCTGAGCATGAAATAATTCCAAGTCTATTTCCAAGTCTTTTGGAGAGGTACATGTTTGTCGTGAACGCTCTGTGAGTGAAGACGACGGAGTGTTTGTGACAGGCAAAGATGAATCAAACTGAAGTTGAGTAGCGCCTTGTGTACCTCAACTTCCAAAACACGCTGAAGCAATGTCCTGTTCCTCCGTCTGGCACCCTGACATCGATGAATTGAAGGCAGCGATCCTTCTTCAACTGTCAAATTTTTGGCTAGTTTAGTTGACTATGAAAATGCATCTAGTTCATCATTCATTATTTTGAAAAACTCCTAAGAAAATACGAGAAGGTGAAGATAGAAACTTGCAATGAGAAATTTGTAAATCAGGTGTGGGTGCTGGAGCAGAATTTTTCGCGAGCGGACACGTTTTTTTCGATGCTGCAACTGATTAACTGAGGGAGGGAGGGAAGTTTGACTGGAGGATGCAAAGTTCAAGGCATCGAAGTTGTGACCAGCTGTGCCACTGCTTTTGGTAATTTCTTTGCCGTGTCCATGTGATGCCCATTTAACCTAATATTTACAAATTGTCCAACCCTGTGTCAAGCTCGCCGAGCTGCTGTCTCTTGGGAGAAAAGCCCCATTTGTGATGAATCACTTTTTAAAGACGATAGTCTTTCTAGAGGACCTTCGATGCCAAAATTTTAGTCTGTCTGTCTTTCTGTCTGTTTGTCCGTGCTAACGATGCTTCAAACAGCACCAAACAATACCTCAGATGGCCAGCCCCATCCGCAGTGCCCACGAATATTGCTCAAGTTTCAGCGTTCACACTTCTGTAATTGTCAATTAAAAAGCAATCATTGCGTATATCTGAGGCACCATAACAACACGTCGATATTTTGTATGTGTGTCTTTATTCTGGAAAAGGCACACTCAAATAATTCGAAGGACTGTAGCATTTATCACGCTGCGGTGATATTGCAACGTGATGCTCAAAAAAAGGCAAATGTTTCCAATGCTTTGCTAAGATGACACAGTGGGGGCATCTGCCCGTCGCTTTGCGTTCTACACCTTAGACGCCTTTGAGACAGGCGGGCATCTTTCTCAGTGGGTGTGCAGGCCTTCCTTCGTTTTTGAAGATAACTGCCAGATGGCGCTCGTGTTTGACGTGCCTCTATGCGCTCGTTCGCCTTCGCTGCGCGCATCGAGACTCTCTAAGCGCTTCCACAATCTAATTCACCAATTTTCTCGCACAGAACATCAAATAAAGGTTTTTTTCATTCTCTTCACATGCAAAACTATCATCTTTCAACGTTTGTAGTGAAACATGCAGATACGGGGCCAATTTTTTTTCTCAGAACAGGCTGCTGTGGGACCCTCCACCTTACAGAGTGATATTAGCGGGAAGGGAGGCCACCAAATTTGCGTCAGGCCTTGGGTTATTCGCGGTTCGGCATGTTATTTTCTGTTCATCCTGACCAGGAAAATGAAATTACATTGCACAGCAGTGCATGCACAATTGCCTTCACCATCGTACAATGTTATGTGGTGAAAAGTGCCAAGCATTTAAAGCGGCTGTACTAGATTTCGTGGGTCATAGCACATTTCGCTCTGCATACATGCATAGTTAATTACGCATGCACACTATAATTATGACCACCAGGAAAGTTACTGGCAACTAGAAGCCAATAATTCAGAGCTGTGCACAATGTTTCTGCAACTCTGTGAAGCAAGAAGCCAAAGCATGTAATCCCTCTTTGTAATGAAGTCAGCAGGGCAGCGAAGAAATTCTATTCAAGGGGTCTTTAAACATAAACAACCACTCGAGAAAAGCTAGAGCAGTCAACCTTTAATTGTACTACAGTTGCAAGGAATTTAAAAGACAATGTTCTATCCAGTGAAGGAAAAGCACTATGGAAGGCCAAATGCACAGTGCACCCCTTAAAATGCTATGGCACAAGTCAACCTGTGATCATTTGGCCACTTTTCA
This sequence comes from Rhipicephalus microplus, assembly GCF_013339725.1. Taxonomy (NCBI): domain Eukaryota; kingdom Metazoa; phylum Arthropoda; class Arachnida; order Ixodida; family Ixodidae; genus Rhipicephalus; species Rhipicephalus microplus. The sequence goes on along the minus strand of NC_051175.1, from coordinate 51,309,458 downwards.
GCATCTAAGAGATAGGAGCTTTCTAACATTGCAAATGACCAGGTTCACTTTATTTTCGTGTTATTTCTATCACGGAGGAAAAAAGCAATGCGATTACAGCCTAGATTAAAAGTTCTGGCAGGCTGGAATTTGACAGCTGCCACTTGCTCCAAAATCTGGCAGCACTGGGCACTCACTAGGTACCCATTAATAAGGCAGTCATCAGTCATAGTTCTGTGGCCTGTTCTGTTCATGCATGAGAAGGCATTAATATGACACATGTGCAGAGGGGCCACCGCCTCTTTGTTCTAAACAGGTCAGACTCTTCGTACACTTCAATTAATACTGTTTGATACGCATGCAGTCGTGTCAAGACCGAAATGCGCTAACGTCAGGACGCTAGCGCATTTCATTGGTGGTTGCATATGAATGCAGGACCGTCGTCATTGCCTGTAGTAGTAGTTGTGCTGCTAGGCACGTGGATGAGGTACCGATTCCCAGCATGAAGGAAGGAAACGGTTTGTGGGAAGCATTGTACAATGCGATATAAGAAACGAAAAGTGCACCCAAACATCATTATAACTAAGTTGCATCTTGCATGAAAATATGTTCATTAAATCTGAAAATTTGTTATAAACAAACATATATTCTTGACACTGTGTCTACTGCTAGACTTCATTTACTCTCTATAACTGATGTTTTTTTTTATATCCAGGCTCGTTAAATCAAGGTTACAGTGTAGTTTGGTCAGACACGTACAAGACAAGCATCACTTCCCCCCCCCATTTTCCCAATACAACAAGGGCTCCTAAATTTTTTTGTTGATCATCTCTCAAAGCTTGTTTTCTTTGGTACTGCACAGAGCTTTGCTGGTGAGGCACTTGTAAAAAACTTGTAAGGGTGTTCCGTCGGGCAGCAGGCATCAAGCATAAGACAGTGAAAACCACGAGCCGGTGAGAGGCAACACCAACAAGCCATCTCACCACATGTCGTGGCCGTAAACATCTCTTGTTTCATCGAGCATATCAGCCTGCACTTCTGGGTCATGCGCATGCGAAACCCTCTGGAAACACTTCAGCAGCTTATTAAAGGGAATGCACAGACAGTAATGCCTAGGAAAGTATAGGGGATGTTATTACGAGTATTTGTAATGTACACATAAAGAAAAAGAGAGGGGGGTGAAAAGATAACTTGCCGTACACAAGATCCAAACCTGCAACCTTCAAATAAAGCGTCTGATGCTCTACCACTGAGCTATGTTACGTATTCGGCGGCTGGACGACAGCCGGCCCAGGAAAGAGACGACTCAAGCAGTGCCAGGAAGACAATCCCAGTTTATTCACCTTGCGGCGCGTTTTTAAGCGCTACGCAGCCAATCGCAGGTTGGCACGAAAGAAAAGAAAACAGCAAGATAACAGCAATCGGGCAATGTTATCAGAAAGCCCCGACGTAGAAAGAGGGCGAGCACTGCAAACGTTACAACTCGGCCAAAGCTACCCCTAGCGGAAGGCGTTCAAGAGGATGACGCTTCATGAACGGCTGGAGGTGGTAACAGGTAGCCAACACGTGGGCAGGTCTCCAAGCACAGCACTGACACGTTTCGCACGGTCATATTGTCTTTGTGCACGGCGTGGGCGAAGACCCTGAGGTGCATGGTGGCACTGGTCGTTGAAGTAGCCACCGCAGAAGGAAATGGAAATGGCATTGCGCGTCGTCTGGCTGGAACACGCCCGCGAAGGTTGGCATTAAAGGCCAAGAGGAGGCAATGTCGAGAACAGGCAATGTTCAGAACGGGCACCACTCGCCGAGTGTTGATTGGCTGCAGCACGGGAGTTGGCTGCAGGCGCCTGGAGCAGGGTTGATTTCGCCATCTGGTACGACAGGATCTGAAATGGCTGAGTAGACGAGCGGTAGAAACGCAGAAACTACGTCAAAAGCAACCTGGCGCCCAAGCTTAGAAAAGCCCGACAGTTGATTTCACTGGGAGCAGATAACGTGAAAGCCGAACACGATAAGGAAAAAAAAAATATATACTTGCGCCAAGTTGCATGCACACAAAAGAAACAAGAAACACTTAATAGGTTCGGCTAAGGCAGTCCGCATTAGCATGGTGTTTGCCTTTCTTGTGCCGCACTGAGAAATCAAATTGCTGAAGTGCTAGACTCCAACGCATCAAGCGGCTGTTTTTGTTCGACATTTGATTTAACCACACTAAAGGTGAGTGATCAGTTTCAAAAACAAATGAGGAGCCTTTGAGGTAACACGACAGCTTTTCGAGAGCCCAGACCAAGCAAGCACATTCTTTTTCAGTTGTACTGTAGGCTTGCTCGCGTGATGTTAGTTTTCGACTGGCGTAGACAAGAGGATGTTCCTCGCCCTTTTTGTTCACTTGACTTAGAACAACGCCCATTCCGCGGTCACTGGCGTCACACTGAACTAAGAAGGGGAGAGAGTAATCTGGTGCCGCGAGGACCGGTTTGCTGACAAGAATCTTTTTGATCTCAGCAAAAGCATCTTTACGAGCCTTATTCCAACTTACAATAGTTGGCTCAGTTTTGCGCAGTGCGTCTGTGAGAGGACTAGCGATATTTGCGAAGTTGGGAATGTAGCTTCTGTAGTAGTCGGCTAAACCCAAAAAGGAACGCAAGTTAGTCTTTGTTTTCGGCAAAGGAAAGCTAGTGATTGCTTCAACTTTATTTCGGAAGGACGTCGCTTCCCTTGGCCAACAACATGCCCCAAGTAGTGGACTTCAGAGCTCGCAAGACGACATTTGGCGAGTTTGAGAGTCAAGCCTGCCTCGTGTATTCGAAGGAATACCTGCTGCAGATGTTCCAAATGCTGTTGCCAGGTGCTCGAAAAAACAGCTATGTCGTCAAGGTACGGAACAGCGAACGACTCGGCTCCTTTGAGCACTTCATGCATTAACCTTGAAAATGCGAAGGGTGCATTCTTGAGGCCAAAAGTGAGCACAAGAGGGCGATATGTGCCTGTCGGTGTCATGAAAGTGGCGAGCTTACTGGCGTTTTCCGTTAGTGGCACTTGCCAGAAACCGCGTACCAAATCTAACGTAGAAACGTACCGTGCCGCGGACACTTTCTCGATCAAGCCCTCAACGTTTGGAATGGGAAACATCTTTGTTTTTGTTATCGCATTCAATTTTCGATAATCGATGCAGGGTCGCGGTTCCTTGCCTGGACTTTCTACAATAAACATAGGTGACACATACTCGCTTTCCTCCTGGCACGATTAGACCCAGTGTCAACATGTTTTGAACACAATCGTTCAGGATCTTTTCGTGACGGGGGGAAAATCTGTGCATCCTGGTTCGGAAAGGTTGGTTGGATGTTAACTCAATGTCGTGCTCCACGAGATTTGTCCTGCCGGGAGTGGGACTAAACAAGTCTCTGAAGTTGCGCACAAGCAGTTCTAACTCCTTTCTTTGCTTGTCAGTTAGAGAAGCTTGTTTAGTGACAGATTGGACTATCTCTTCTGTTGATGGGGAAGAGCAGGGGCTTGGCACTTGGGGTAGAGGAACGTTGATCTCTTCAGGCTCGTTAAGGACAATGCTCAACGTCTCACTGCGTTCGATAAAAGGCTTCATTAGATTGCAGTGATATATCGTCACATCATTGCGTTTACCGGGCGTCGTTACCAAGTAATTGGTGTCGGAGAGCTTTTGTTTAATCGTGACCGGCCCATCCCATGCTACTTCCAGTTTATTTGCCTTTGACGACCGCAGAATCAGCACTTTATCGCCTTCCTTGAAGGTTCGTGTGCGTGCGGATCTGTCGTAGTACACCTTTGAGCGTTGCTGCGCTTCTGCCATGTTTATCTGCGCCAGTTCTTGCGATTCACGTAGGCGCTTCAACAAGGTCAGCACGTACTCGACAACTGATTTGTCTACGAACTTGTCTTCCCACTTTTCTTTCAACAACGTTAGCGGGGAGCGAAGCGCTCGACCGTAAACAAGTTCCGCCGGCGTGAACCCAGTCGCTTCGTGAGTGACGGAGCGCAGAGCAAAGAGCATCGCGGGAACAGCTTCGTCCCAGTCGGCGCCTTTCTCGAAACAGAGTGCACGCAGAATGCGCTTCATTACAGAGTGAAGTTTCTCGACTGAATTACTTTGCGGATGGTAGACTGAGCTGTGGTGAACGGATATGCCGCATTTCTTCAAGAACGTCGTGGTGAGCGCGCTTGTGAACACAGAACCTTGGTCGCATTGGATTTCACTAGGAAATCCAATTCTTGCAAAGACACCGAGTAGCGCGTTTACAACTGCAGTGGAGCTTAATTCGGGTAATACCACTGCTTCCGGGAACTTCGTAGCAGGGCAAATGAGTGTTAGCAAGTATTTGTTGCCCGCCGCTGTTACTGGTAATGGACCTACAATGTCGACAACTAATCTGCGAAAGGGTTCGCCAATCAAAGGCACTTGGACCAAAGGTGCTTTGAGTTTTTCGTTTGGCCGCCCCGTCCTTTGGCAAACGTTGCAGGAACGTACCCAGTTCTCCGATTCTTTGAAGCACATCGGCCAGTAGTAGTCGTTCAATAACCTGCTCTTGGTCTTGTTGATACCTAAATGGCCAGCCCAGCTATCGCTGTGAACCAAACCCAAAAGTGCGACTCGATACTTTTTGGGAACGACAAGCTGTTCAAAGGTTCTGCCTTTCTTGTTTTTGAATATTCTGTACAAAATGCCTTCTTTGACTATGAGCGACACGGCTCCTTTTTGTTTCCGTTTTGATTTTTCCCAGCACGTCTTCAGCGACTCGTCGTTTGCCTGCTCCATTTTGAGAGCGCTTTTGTCTAACTTTGCTAGAAGCTGAAAATTTTCACTGACTGGGTTTATCGCTTCACCTGGGAGCGCATTACCGACGGGAGTGCTGCTATCGAAGGCTGGCGCGACACAATTGGTGTCGACAGGAACAGTTTCGCTTGGTGCAGTAGCTTGTGTCGGTTCACTCTGGTCTGTAATTTCCGTGTTACGGGTAGCGCTGGTAGCTTGAGCTCTTGTTTGGGACCTCGTGACGACCATTACAGGGTTAGCATTAAGTTCCAGTCCTGCATTTTGGAAGTCCCTCATTGATCGGTTAGAAAAAATGTAGGGAATTTTCTGAGGAAGTTTATCGGAAACCGCAGCATCAGTTTCGAATGTGCCGAAGGCGCCCTTCATTTCGACTCTGGCTACCGGCAAACACTTCATGTCTGGCTCTAGTGCCTGGCGTACCCATACACATGAACCTGTTAAGTTCTCCGGCTTAACAAATGACGGGTGGACGATATCAAATGTTGCTCCTGTGTCGCGCAGAACGTTGCAACTGATGCCGTTCACCTTCATGTCATATGTGTAGGGCAAGAGTAAATCGCTCTCTTCGGTTAGCAAATTGACGGAAACTGCTGGCTGTCGGCAACCGACTGCGATGTGACCCGGTTGTTGGCATTTATAGCAGACCAGCGGTTGTTTTTCTTCGAACTTGGAACTTTTCGGTTCACTCGCGTTGGCTGCATGCCCTTGGGCTGGAACACTGTCGCCTGGTTTCCCTTGGTTAGTTTCTTTCGTTCCTTTCTGAAATTTCTTGAACGCTCCTGACGGCTTCTTTCTTTGTTCTTCCGAACTTTCCATTCTACGGGAACGGTACTCGTCCGCCAAGCTGGCTGCCGTTTGCAAAGTCTCTACGTTTGGCTTGTCCTGAATCCACAGCCGCATTTGGTCCGGAATGGACGCATAAAACTGCTCGAGCGCAAACAGTTCAATCAGACGTTGCTTGTCCTCGTATGCGTTGGCACTCTTAAGCCATTCCTCTAACAAGCTCATGGATTTGTAGGCGAATTCTGAAAATGACTCCCCTTGGCCACGCCTCGTGTTACGGAACTTCATCCTCAAGGCTTCTGTTGACAAGCTGTACCTTCGCCTCAAATGAAGTTTCACTTTTTCGTAATCATGAGCATCTTCATCTGGCATTCTCGCGATTACATCGGCTGCCTCATTTGGAAGTAATGTCAACAGGCGTTGCGACCAAGTCTCTTTTGCAAGTGCAGCTCTTGTACACGTCCTCTCAAAGTTGACGAGATACAAAGTGATGTCACTGCCAGCCTTGAAAGGTTGCATGTATCCTCGCATATCGAAACTGTCATTGCGTTCAAGGTTATGCAGTTGCATCTCTTTTAACTTCAGTTCTACTTCTCGTTCTTTGAGCTTTTCCGAGACTGCCCTCCAACACTCCTCGACTTCGTCGTCGTTTGCTCCGCATTTGGATATCGCTTCGATAATTGCAGGCTTCCGCATAGACTTCTGTACAGGGATACCGAGCTCTTCAGCTAGCAGCACTAGGTTGGGTTTCGTTAACGACGTGAGGATCATGACTGCAGTTAACAAGTGCTACCCTGATATGTACTACTATTTAGCAAAGTCAACAACAAATACAAAAGAACCTCGACTACCAAGTAAATGCTGCTAATGCTCCCAATGAAGTCAAGCAAGCCGTGCTCTCACCAAACCGGACGCCAAGGCCGCCTTCGACGTGCGCTCCATACCGCCGCCACCGCTGCCACCAGCTGTTACGTATTCGGCGGCTGGACGACAGCCGGCCCAGGAAAGAGACGACTCAAGCAGTGCCAGGAAGACAATCCCAGTTTATTCACCTTGCGGCGCGTTTTTAAGCGCTACGCAGCCAATCGCAGGTTGGCACGAAAGAAAAGAAAACAGCAAGATAACAGCAATCGGGCAATGTTATCAGAAAGCCCCGACGTAGAAAGAGGGCGAGCACTGCAAACGTTACAGCTACGATGGCGGTCATCCCCCCCCCCCCCTCTTGTTCTTTTCATAGGGTATTCTTGTGCATTTTAAATGTGTGAGCGTTAATCAGCACCACCAGCAGCCAAGGTGGGAGTGTAGAACACTCTTTCATTCCTGTTTGGCATCACGTAGTGCACAATCTTTTTATGAGATGGCAGCTGACCAATAATCCCTTGTGTACCACCTTGAAGCACCGAGTCTGCCAGAATGAGACCCTCGCTATGGATCAAGAAAAGTGTACCTTTAAAGGCTTGTTTTCTTTGTTAAGCACAATATTAGACAGAACTAATAGACAGTAATGCCAAAGAAAATATAGGGGACGTTATTAAAAGTAATTGTAGCGTAAATGTAGAGAAACAAAAGTGGCCGAAAAGATAACTTGCCACCAGCAGGATCCAGACATGCGACCTTCGAATAACATGTCTGATGCTTTACCGATTGAGTTACGGTGCTTCTGCTCTCTTCAGGCAATCATGGAGCCGGGACAAAGGAGGGACAGTGCCTGGAACAAGGCAACACTGATTTTAATCGAATATATTGGAAGCCTGAATGAACAAAAGAAAAGAAGCATTGACATAAACTTCTTTCGGCATCAAGGCTGTCATTGTGCTTTGGCTAAAATGACCGGTGTGCGCAAAAACATTCTCCAACATCAGTTCTTATTTCTCTATGCCATTTACTTGCCTTGCCTTCAATGTGAGTTAGACTAGCTAAAGAAAGTTTCGATACAAGCATATTTAAACAGATTGATGTCGCACACACACGACAGAGCAAGATTTTTCAATGTTTTGCTTGTCGGTGTTGCTGATCAATGAAAGTGATGGTTATAGAAACATGTGTGCGGCTCCCTCAATGGCTTAAAAGTGAATTCCAGTGATTTTATGATGTTAATGGGTCTCAATGAAGTTCCCTGGGTACGTTTATTTTCATATTTGCACCATTCATGTCAAATTGCAGGCTTGAGAGTTTCGCAGATTCGTTTCAAATGCTTAGATCAGAATGCTCACCTTCCTTGCCAAAATCAATGGCAACATTGTGCATGTGGCATTGAGTTTTGCTTGGTGGAAGTGACGGAACTGATCTGTTTGTCTGCTAAGGAGCCCCGCCGCGTTGGTCTAGTGGCTAAGGTACTCGGCTACTGCTACTGACCCGCAGGTCGCAGGATCGAATCCCGGCTGTGGCGGCTGCATTTCTGGTGGAGGTGGAAATGTCATAGGCCAGTGTGCTCAGATTTGGGTACACGTTAAAGAACCCCAGGTGGTCGAAATTTCCGGAGCCCTCCACTACGGCGTCTCTCATAATCATATGGTTGTTTTGGGACGATAAACCCCACACATCTATTTGTCTGCTATAGATTGTGTAGGTTTAGCCGGCGCTTCCTTGGTTGAGCGTGCGAGTTCCTTTTCCGTGTCTGTGGGCGAGCGATAGGTAGCAAGTGGTGTTGCATTTTGAGCCATGTACAGTGAAACCTCGTTAAACCGTACCCGCGTAAACAGTAGTTTCGTTTTAAAAGTAGTGAAGTCAAATCCCCGACTCGGGGGCCATTGAACATAATGCATTTTGTATCCGCATAAGCTGTGCCAGCTTATCATGTATGTATCGGTTAATAAGTAGTTTTTCCAATTTTCGTTGCGCACTCGCCGCGGCATGTCGTCCCCCACTGAGCGTCCCGACAAAACAGCAAGCCCCAGAGATCGAAACACGCCTCGCTTGTTTGTGTTGATGATGATGGCAGCTGTGTTGGTGAGCGCCATCTCTTGGATTTTTCTGCGACAAGAAGCACTCGGCCGGCTAGGCTTCTGGTGTTGTCCACGCGATGGCGCTTTGCACAAACACGCAAACACGGTGTGCGCTTGCTTTTCTTTCTTTGCTCCTTTGGTGCCGTGCATAGGTGTTCTCTGGTTGATCCGTGCCATACAGCTCTCGCGTCGTTTTTCACGTGTTGTGTATGTGTGCTTGTGCTTCTTCGTACTTGCGTCATGCCGAAGCTGGGACAAAAGCATCGAGTGCTGAAAATAGAGGAGAAATCGGACACAATTCATGCTATTAAAAGTGGCCAGTAAAAATCGGCGCTAGCAGGTGAAAAGGACCTGCCGTTAACGACGGTGTGTGGAATTTGGAATTCCAGAGAGAAGTTGCTCGGCAGTGCTGCTGCAACTGTGAAAAGGTCCCGGCTACGCGTTTCGGCATTTTCGGATGTAGAGGAGGTGCTGGTCAAGTGGCTAAAAGCTGCACAATCAAAAAATCTGCCTATCAGCGGACCCCTGCTCATGGAGAAGGCCCTGGTTTTTGCCTCGCAGCTCAACCATGACAACTTCGTGAGCAGCAACGGCTGGCTGGCCAAATTTAAGGCGAGGCACGGCATTACCACGAGGACTGTTTCGGGAGAAGGTGCTGCTGCTGACTTGGTCGAAGTGTCGCCAAATGATAGCGATGAAAACGACATGGAAAGCGACAACACGGGTGATCCCGGTCCGACTGTGGCCGAAGCTGCGCATTGTGTCAGCGTCATGCGGGTATTTGCCGAGAAGAGGGGGCTGGCGGAAAAGCTGGCTCACAGCATAAGTGAGTTTAAGGCCACTGTCGTTGTTGCTAAGCCGCCGCGTCATCAAATGAAGATTACACACTTTGTCACACGAAGTTAATAAATTACTGCACGTTTTTTGTTCTTTCATAGCACTCCCTGAAGGTTTCTTGTTTTGACGGGTAAGTAAGCGACCTGACACTATTTCGGTTAAGCAGTACTACCGTTTAGTACGTACTTTTTCCGAGCTCCGGCCGACTACGGTTTAACGAGGTTTCACTCTATCCACCATAACAGCATAAGCATTTCAGCTGATCCCGGCGGACGGCGTGGACAGGTAGTGCCATCTGGCCGGCATTATGTGCAATCAGACATGTTTGGGCCGATGATTACGTCACATGTAGAAGCACACTCGGGTGGGTTTCGGTATTAGGGTTTCTCGCTAATTATAAGTTATGTTTGAATTTGTTGAGCATTTCAGCTATTGGACGCATGACAAGAGTGTCTCAGGAACATAAAAGCACCATTATCCTGACTTGGTCAAAAAATCGCCAGGGTTGGTCTTTAAGATGAGAATATCTAGCAGAAATCGCCGCCGCAGCTGCAATGTTCCATAGCGTGTGCCAGCTATGGCGGCTCAAGCAAATGTAGAAAGCAGCGGACATTTTTTTTCGTTGCACGAAAGGCACAAGGAGGGTGATAGAGGTGCAAAGTAGAGGAGGCGGGTAGCTGCGAGGCTCTGGCAAGAGCTGCATGCTTCGATCGACCGGCCGCGTTTGCCTGCAGTCATGCTCTGTATTTTTACAGGGACGAGCTTGTTGTGTGCGCGTCTTTTCGTTCTCTTTTTCTACGCACGCAGATGCTTCGTACCTTTGTGCACGTAGCGTTCTCATCACATAGTTTGCTCGAAGGTCACTTCACTTGCTGCAGTAGCCACATTCTTTAGGGCGAAGCTCCTTATAGCGGCACCGGTTCGTGCCTTGAAGCCGTTGTAGTAGTGTGTAACAAGTATAACATTTTGACCTCCAAGGTGGTGCCGGTGAGATATTTTTTCTGTGCGTTGTTGAACAATAAAAGATAGTGCTCAATGTACATGCCAATGGCTGCTAAGGGGGCATGAGAGACAGGAGAATTCAGCTTTTAGTTAACGCGCACGCTGCGAATTTTTTATTGTTCAACAATGCACAGAAGACAAGAAAGGTGTTGCATGTTGTGGGTTGAGGAACACGAACGTTTATTTACGCCAGGCCACATTCCGCCGGCAAACACCAACTGACCACATGCGTATCAAAAACAACTCAGAACCACTTCAACGCCGCCAGGTGGAGCGGCCACACATCACATGTTCGTAGCTGTCTTTCCTGTTGCCGCCAAACCTAGCGGCCACAGTCACACTACACAACACCCCTCCCCTCCAAGTTTGAACTCAGCAGTCAGCCAGGGCCAGTACGTAGTCTCTTAGATGGTGCGGGGTTCCCCGAGCACACTGCGAGCGACGAAAGCACAGTGGTGGCACTAAAGGCTCGTCATTTGTCTCCACTGGGACAGTCAGTGGAACGGTTCCGCCCTCCTGTGGGGGCACACTGCTAACCACAGGAGTCGGCTGCTCCCCCGGTGCAACTGGCTCCACAGGGGCCGAACTCGAGCCCTCAGGGGCCACCGGGACAGAACTCGAGCCTTCAGGGGTAGACGTTGACATCGGTCGTCTTTCAGGCTGCGGTCTTTCCAGTTCTGCACTCGCCGTTTGGGTAGGCCCGACCGTCCGGCGACGGAGTTGGTCCACATGCCTGCGCAGTACTCGACCATCAGGGGCCGTGACCTCATAAGATATTGGCCCGGTTGCACGCGAGATCACTGCTGGAATCCACAGAGGCCCCTGAGCATAGTTACGTGCGAAGACAGGGTCTTCAGGCTGAAACGTGCGTGGTTTGGACGGGGAATCTGCCAACCGTGTGGACTTCTCTGGGGCCCGATCAGGGTGCAGGCGGTCCAACATCGTTGACAACTTGCGGCGCATCAGGAGCTCGGCCGGGGATCGCCCCGTAGTCGTGTGTGGGGTTACGTGCTGCTGCAGTGTGAAATCTGCCAGGCGCCGTGCCCAGTTCCCCTGAATGATGCGAGATAGGCCTTCCTTGGTAGTGCGTACCATCCTTTCTGCCTGGCCATTCGTAAATGGGTGGAATGATGCCGAAGTTACCTGGCGGATCAGATTGCTGTCCAGGAACTCTTGAAACTCTGTGGACTTAAACTGAGCTCCATTGTCTGAGACAATGGTGTCTGGGAGACCATGCGTGGCAAACAGTTTCCGTAATGCACTGATTACTGTCTGTGACGTCATAGAGGATGTTGGGATGACCTCCAGCTACTTTGAATACGAATCCACGACGATTAAGAAGGTCTGCCCTTGAAAGGGACCGGCAAAATCCATATGGAGGCGGGACCATGGGTTCCGAGACGCCTCCCAAGGGTGGACGGGTGCTCGAGGCATCTCTGGCCGCGTCTCCTGACAAGAGGAGCAGCATCGGACCCATTCTTCGATGGCAGCATCCATGCCTGGCCACCACACATAGCTGCGGGCAAGTGCCTTCATCCGGATAATACCAGGGTGCCCAGAATGCAGTGCTTCCAGCACCCGGAACCGCAGATTTTGTGGAATCACCACACGGTCACTCCAGAGTAGGCAACCCTTGTGGGCAGTCAGTTCGTGCTGCCTTGATGTGAAGGCAGAAAACTCTGAGCCCATGCTGCCCCTTGGCCACCCCTTCCAGACCCAGTTAAGAACACGTGAAAGGGTGCGATCTTTGGCAGAGTGGGTGGCAATGTCCGCTGCATGGAGGGGTGGTTCTGGCAGCGCATCCAGGAGCATGACAACCTCTGCGGGAGAGGGGTCATCGTGGCCCTGGTGCTGTAAGGGCAGTCTGCTGAGGCCGTCCGCATGGCCCAAGTGCCTCCCAGCCCGGTGGAGCAGCGTATGTTGGTATCCATTCAGGAAGATAGACCAGCGCAGCATCCGCGGAGACAGCATCTGTGGTGTCTGGCGGTCAGACGTGAACAACCCGAGCAGTGGCTTGTGGTCCGTCTGGATCTGAAAAGGCCGGCCAAAGAGGTAGTCGTGAAACTTTTTGACGCCTGCAACCACGGCAAGTGCCTCCTTATCGATCTGTGCATAGTTTCGCTCTGCACTCGACAGGGTTCTTGAATAAAAGGCGACCGGTGCTTCTGTGCCGCCGGGCAATCGGTGGCTCAACACAGCTCCTATTCCGTATGGGGACGCGTCACAGGCAAGGATGAGAGGTTGCTTCTCATCATAATGCATCAAGACTTGATTGGATGCCAAGAGTTCTTTCACGCTTTCAAACGCTCTTTGTTGCGTTTGGCCCCACACAAAGGTGGCCTTCTTGTCCAAAAGTCGGTGTAGTGGTTCTGCAACAGTGGCCTTGTGTGGCAAGAACGCGTGATAGAAGTTCACCAGTCCCAGGAATGCCTGGAGTTCGGTCTTGTTTGACGGGCGGGGTGCACCAAGAATGGCCTGTGTTTTTTCTGGGGTCGGATGGATGCCCTCGGCGTCTATTCGAAACCCCAAGAACTCGACTTGGGCGACACCCAGCTGGCACTTCTCTCTTTTTACCTTCAGCCCAGCATCCTGGAAACGGCGAAGGACCTCGCGAAGGCGAGAGAGCAATTCTTGACCTGACGCCCCTGCAATTAGCACATCATCAAAATATGGAATTACACCTGGTATTCCACGTAGGAGAGTTTCCATTAGATTTTGGAAGATGCCAGGTGCGACACTGACACCAAACTGCAATCGGCGTACCCTGAACGCCCCACGATGCGTTACGATGGTCTGTGCTGCTGCAGACTCATCGGTGACAGGCAGCTGCTGGTAAGCCTGGGCCAAGTCGAGCTTTGCAAAAATGGTTCCGCCTGAGAGAGAAGCCAATACGTGGCTGACCACCGGCACCGGATATGCATGCTGCTGGAGGGCCTTGTTAATGGTACACTTGTAGTCTGCACAGATGTGGATGTCTCCATTTCCCTTCAATGGTGTGACAATAGGGGTTTCCCACTCCGCGCAGTCCACTGGCTCCAGAACACCCTGCTGTAGCAGCTTGTCCAGCTCGGCATCGATCTTTTGGCGCAGTCCAAAGGGCACCCTCCTTGCCTTTAGGCGGACTGGCACCACCTCCGGGTTCAAGGCCAACTTCACAGGTGGTCCCTTGTAGCACCCCAGTCCCCCGTCAAAGACAACAGCAAACTCCTCAAACAGCTTGTCAAATGCCGTGGCCAGTTCGTCCATGCGATGCACTCCGGTGACCTTAATTCCTAATGCTGGAAACCAGTCTAGTCCAAGGAGGCTTTGACGCTGCCCTTTGACAATGACAAGTTTCAGTGGGCCAGCAAAACCCCTGAATTTTACTGTAACTGTGGCCATCCCTTGCACTGCTATGCAGTTTCCCTGATAGTCCTTCATAACGACGCCGAGTTGCTTCAACTTCGGGATGCACCCATTCGGGAAGATTTGCCTGGCCGTAGCCTCGGAGATGAGCGAAAACGTGGATCCCGAGTCCACCTCCATCTTGCATTCCACACCTTCGATTTCGACAGCAACGTGAATCTTCTTTGTCCCGGGCTGGGACACATCGTGGATGGCGGTCTCCGTGAGGTTGTCGCAGTACGAGGTACTCGCACGCGGAGTGGTCCGCGAATTGTCCGTCCTGCCGTTTGTCTCAAAATTTGCACGGCGGTCCCGCTTCCGTTGAGACCGGCAGACCTTGGCTATGTGCCCTGTTTTTCCGCAACCTCGGCATTGGGCATCACGGAAACGACACAACCGGCGCTCGTGCGGCCCCCCACCACCGGCACAAGATCCGCCCCCCAGTCCTGCGTTTCTGCGTTGACTGGTGTCTGCACGTAACTGACGAACACATTCCTCGAGGCCGTCCTGGTCCTCCCCACAGTCGGCGACCGTTCCCTGGTGCACTGGCTCGGTACGCGGCACGGTTGCATTTAGTCGCAACTGGCTGGCCTCACGGTCGATGGCCTCAGCGGCGGTAGCTTCCTCGACGGCGCAGGCGAGCGACACTTCTTTTTTCGCCAAAATGCGCCGTTTAGCTTTATCGTTCCTCAGGCCAAAAACGAAACGGTCTCGGAGTGCCTTATTAAGGTCAACGAAGTTGCAGTGCTGTGCAGTCGTTCGCAGAGCCGCGAGGTATGCAGCGACGGACTCACCGGTTGCTTGCTCTCTGCGATGGAACTCGTATCGCCGCGACAATTCCGGTGGTTTCGGCGAAAGATGATTTCGAAGGGCAGCGATGATGTCCTCGTACGGCGTATCTTTCAGCTGGTCCGGCGCGACGAGGGCCTTGGCCAACTGGAACGTCGCGGCCCCGCAACGGCTGAGAAACGTCGACCTTTTCTTTCCAGCGTCCGTAATGCCCTGCGCCTCCAGGAAGAATTCGAACCGCTGAGCATAGTCTTCCCACTCGTCCGGCTGTGACAAGTTGAATTGCTCGAGGGAGCCATTGCTGGAGGCGCCTCCCGTTGTCCGGGGTTCCGCCCGTCCTCCATTGCCGCGCTGGACGTCATGCCGACCTATCCCATCCTCGTCGCCAGTGTTGCATGTTGTGGGTTGAGGAACACGAACGTTTATTTACGCCAGGCCACACTCCGCCGGCAAACACCAACTGACCACATGCGTATCAAAAACAACTCAGAACCACTTCAACGCCGCCAGGTGGAGCGGCCACACATCACATGTTCGTAGCTGTCTTTCCTGTTGCCGCCAAACCTAGCGGCCACAGTCACACTACACAACAAAAGGGTTGCCACATTATACTTGCTGGGCGTAACCTCCTAGGTTTTAGAAAAGTTTAGCGAGCGTTCGGCCGCAGTGAACTAGTATATACCATGAACTCGAGGTGGTTTAAGGTGGCAAGTAGAAACGAACCGCTAGCCGTAAGAAAGTGTGCGTGTGCCTCCTCTAGTTCAGTCCTTGGAATGTCCGCTGGATGGCGGTGCTTCTATATGAGGAATATATGATGAAAAGATGCGAGATGGTGGTACTTGGAGTGTTGAATAGGTGCACGAATGGACACACAGACAGATGCATGGACGAATGCATGGATGGCTGCACAGACGGATGGACGCACGGGCGGCCACCCAAACGCACACATAAATGGACGGAAGCAAGAACGAATGGACGGGAGGATGCTTTGCCTAACTATCCATCATTCACTCTGTGGATATGCTGCCATTTTTTTACGACAGCGCTTTGTTCAGTTACAGCTGGTCACGCGCTAACAAAGTATTGATGCACAATTCCTGAAGGTGTGGTCTGTGCGCTTTATCAGTGGCTACTGAATCATCTCATTTGCCCCAGTACAAGAAAATTTTCAAACATGTGCTCGTATGCTATGACTGGTGACAGTTTCGATATCAAACACTAAGTGACATTGCTATAAACTGAAGTACATGGCAATTTTTGTGAGCAGCTATAATCGTATGACCTCACATACTAGTGGGGCCACCAACACTCACCTTTCGCCGTGTTATAATATCTGGGTTCTTGCATGCGAAAACCACAATATGGTTATAAGCCACACTGCAGTGGAGGGCTCGGAAAGTTTTGGCCATCTGATGTTTTTTGACATGCGCTGACATAACACAGTACACGTGCTTCTAGCACTTTGCCTCTGTCGAAATGATACCATTGTGGCGGGAACCGAACTCGCGACATTAGGGTCAACAACTGAGCACCCTAACTACTGCACCATCATGGCAGACACCTTTCACCAGCGCTCCTATTTTTGTCAGCACTCCTATTTCGTCTGCTACGTGAGGCATGTGTGTAATTCTTTCCTTGGTACTCTAACTACTGGGGACATTGGCAAAGGAGCTAGAAGGACCTTGAATGTGAATCGGGGTTCACTGGTCAAATCTTACTTGTGAGTGCTCTGTTCTTGTTGGTTTTCTCTCGCCAAGGCAACAATTTCTGCAAGCGTACGGAACTGTCACAATATAAGACATGCTGAACCATTTTCACATCATCATTTATTTATTTATTTTTTCACCTTCAATCGCCGAAAGATTACAGAGGGAAGCGGGTTACAACATGAGCAATACAAAACAGCAAAACAAAATGTGCTATGTAGGAACACGACTAAAGCAAAATAACATCTCTATTCAGTGAAACTGAAAAAAGTGAAACAGTTATAAAAAAAGAAATCACAAAGAGAAAATAGTGATTGTCGTAAAGTTATACAATACTAGCAACAAAAAAAAAGAGAAATCAAGAACCTGTTGCAAAATGCCGGCATCTTGACAAGTGTAGACAGAAAGTGGAGGGGAGGGGAAATAGGATGACTAAGGATTTGCGAAGCAGCATGTCTATGAGTGACAACAGAAGTTGCAGTTGGTCGCACAACATTGACATGACCTTTAGATCGCGCTCCCAGGCTGCTCTGAAGTTGCACTTCATGGCGATTTGGTGCCATACATTTCTGTGCTTTCATGCACGAGATGTAAAAGTGTGCAACGTGTTGTTGCAGTGGTGTAACGCTTTTTCAACACAAGCGAAGACTAAGCAACATGCAGTTATCAAGGTATACAAATCGCACGTGCCACACATTCGTCTACGTTCATTCATTGCTACATACAACAACTGTGCTAATCACACATGTCAGTGCCACCACTCTCACGTGACAACGAGAATCGAAGTACTACTTGTATGTTAACTACATTGCACAGTCCCAACTGCAACGAACTTTAGTTTTTGTTCGCAAACTTCCTAAAGTTCGTGGATACTGGGTTCCCGTAGCCATTTATGGCTACGGGAACGCGGTGATGGCAACATCTTGTGGTGTGTCAGTCATTTTCAATACATTAGAATTTTTTTTTTCTTTTTCAATCATCTCAGTGTTCTTGTCGAAATAAAATAATGAGAGCATTGTTAAATAATGTCTGTGTAATGTTCAGCTTTGCAGGTTTCTTATTAGGCTCTCCGTCATCAGCTATTACTACCAGCATTGTCCGTCACACGTACGTTGCCGGCAACCACATAGGCAACTGGTAAAACGTCGACGAACAAACTAAGATGAAACACTAGGTGGTTGGTACAGCTTCTTAGTAGCTACAGTGCTACAGGCACAGGCAAAAGGCAAGGATGGCACATTTGTGACGCTGTTGCCATTATGTAGAATTCACTGGTGTGTCGGCAGTACAAAGCACTGGAAGTCACAGTGACTTAAATGTCTATGAACAACACAGTAGCCAGTGGGGGAGAAGATCTAGACTCTAACCAAAAGTTTTGAAGAAACCCGACGTTTCGGAACTGACTTGGTTCCTTCCTCAGGGATGACTGCGGAGGCTACGTAGCAGCGTCGTCTTCAAAGCACTCGCGGGGTGGCTAATAACCTCCCTCTCTCTCGTTTTGCTGTGGAGTACTTACTTAAAGGACATACTTACACTGAAAACCAAAGAAAACATACCGTATCTAGAAGCGCGCAAGCGAGTGGTTCTTGCCCAAAAGGGCACCTACGCTGAAGCGGTGCGAAGGGGGAAGGCACGGCCGACGGTCTCTGTAGGCACACAGGTCGAACTCCAGGACCTAGTGACCACAGTCCGTTCCCCAGACAAGAGCGAAAAAGGCACCGAGTGCCTTTCCTCAGGGAGGCCCCAAAGCCTCGACCAGTGTTGGTGCCAGCTAACCTAATTTCGGGGCAAAAGAGGTCTCAACAAAGGTGCCGAGTAGCCAGCCTCCCTTGAGGAGGGCAGCATCCTCGCCGGGCACCAACACTGTTGAGCACCCTGGTGGTGCTGAGTCCATGGACGTGAGTCTATCGGACACTGAAAGCCTGGCAGACCCTGCTCCAACTAGCAGGGCGATCAGGCAGCCCATCATCCCTCCCTGCAAAGGAGGGAAAGGGAGCCGAAACACATTTTCGGCTCCACAAAAAAAGAAGTGACGAAGCACACGAATAGCGTCGCTTTGTAGCTTATGCACAACTAACTCGAAATACTAAATTTTATACACATCATTTCACGTAATGGCATACATCATCCATTGAAACTGTAGAGGCATGACACGAAACTTAAGCGACATGAAGGACATATTTACAAGCTTCTCTCCTGTAGCGTTATGCTTGCAGGAAACGAATCTGGGACCAAAAAATACTAAAATACTCAAAGTTTACACTGTTATACGTCGGGACCGCTCACAAAGCAATTGGCTGTCTGGCGGCGTCGCCATTGTTGTCCAAAGTGGTATAGCGGTAAGAGAAGTTATAGTCAACAGTTTTATCGAATTGGCTGCAGTCACCATTTTATCACATAAAACTATCACTATTTGTTCCATATACATTCCACCTCATACACATTTTACTGTAAAAGATGTAGAATTGATTGCAGAAAAGCTACCTAAACCTTTTTTGAGGCAGGAGTGTAAAGACAGACAGTAGAGGGCACGTAATTGAAGATTTTATTATTACTGTAAAGGGGGTTTATTGAAGGAATTGAGCAAGTGGGTGGTAGCTTGAAGGGAACGCAGGCGGACCCAGATGACGGTGCTCGATCGTCGATCTCGTGCCTTTTTCTTGTGTTGATGATAGTTGAGCTGATGGTATCAACATCTTCCTTATTCACTGTAATTACCCCCGGCAAAAAAGTTGAAGCCATCCTGGCAATCTAACACGTGGGGACAAGGGGGTCAAAGTAGGGCTTCAGACGGTTTACGTGAACGATATCACGTCCACGCCAACGACGGTCGCTCGGTGGCGTGAGGGGTTCAATAGCGTAGTTCACGGGTGAGGTACGCTCGACCACGCAGTACGGACGATAATAATTATAGAGTAGCTTGGGTGATACACCAGGGGTGCAGGGCGGTACATGAAGCCATACAAGTGCTCCAGGAACGAACGTTGGTGCAGAACGATGGTCGTCGTCACGGGTCTCCTTCTGGCGCTGTTGGTCGGATGTAGTAAGCCGCTTGGCTAGCTTGCGGCACTCTTCTGCGTAACGAGCGGCTTCCGAGAGAGCCTTGCATTCGGAGAGATCTGGCGAGTATGGCAGTAAAGTGTCGGTGGTGTGCGATGGTTGGCGACCGTACAGGAGAAAAAAATGGGGAAAACCCGGTAGTTACTTGCGCAGCGGTGTTATACGCGTATGTCACAAATGGGAGAACGAAG
This sequence comes from Rhipicephalus microplus, assembly GCF_013339725.1. Lineage (NCBI taxonomy): Eukaryota > Metazoa > Arthropoda > Arachnida > Ixodida > Ixodidae > Rhipicephalus > Rhipicephalus microplus. The sequence continues at coordinate 51,289,975 of NC_051175.1, read as the reverse complement.
TCCCAGTTTGTTTGATCAGAAGCGACATGCGTAGCGAGCATGTCCCCCAGAGTACGATTAAACCGCTCAGTCAAGCCGTTCGTCTGTGGGTGGTAAGCTGTACTCTTCCGGTGAACAATATGGCACTGTTGAAGAAGTGCTTGTATTACATCGGAGAGGAAAACACGCCCTCGGTCACTGAGGAGTTCCCGAAGAGGACCATTACGAAGCACAAAACGATTGAGTATGAAAGTTGCGACGTCTTGTGCTGCAGCTGTGGGGAGAGCAGCAGTTTCAGCGTACCGTGTTAGATGATCCACTGCCACGATAGCCCATCGGTTGCCTGCCGTTGTTAATGGTAGTGGTCCGTAGAGGTCCATTCCTACACGGTCGAATGGGCGGTCTGGGCATGGAAGTGGCTGAAATGAACCTGTTGCAGAATGTGGCGGGCTTTTCCGCCGCTGACATTCGTGACAGCCGCGAATAAACTGGCGGACGAAAGTAAACATTCCACGCCAGTAATACCTTTTTCGTAGGCGCTCGTAGGTCTTGAAAACACCGGCGTGAGCACATTGCAGGTCGGAATGAAACGACGCGCAGATGGTAGAGCACAGCGTTCGGGGAATGACTAGTAGCCATTTCCTACCATCTGCTGAATAGCTGCTCCTGTACAAAAGGTCATCCTGAATACTGAAGTGTGGAGCCTGGAGGCGCACGGTTCGAGTGGTTGGAAGTGTCTGTGCATCGGATAACGTGTCAAGAAGCGAAGCGATCCATGGGTCATTGCGTTGTGCAGAAGAGATGGCGTCGTCGTCAAGAGCTGACAACGTGTTGTCCGAGGAAACAAATGCAATTTCCGGAGATAGGGTAGATCACGATAGTGCATCAGCATCGGTATGTTTGTGGCCGGAACGATATACTACACGGATGTCAAATTCTTGAAGTCGAAGAGCCCAACGGGCAAGACGACCCGATGGATCCTTGAGCGAAGACAATCGGCATAATGCATGGTGGACTGTTACTACATCAAAAGTACGGCCATAAAGGTATGGGCGGAACTTGACAAGCGCCCGAACGATCGCCAATCATTTTTTTTCGGTGACGGTGTAGTTCGATTCAGCCTTGGTGGGAGTTCTTCTGGCGTAGGCGACGACATACTCGGCGAATCCAGGCTTGCGTTGCGCCAGAACCGCACCGAGGCTGACACCACTGGCGTCGGTGTGGACCTCAGTTGCCGCCGTAGGATCGTAGTGACGCAGCATTGGTGGTGAAGTGAGGAGATGACGAAGGGTACAGAAGACTTGGTCATGCTCAGAAGACCATGACGAAAGATCAGTGGCCCTGCCTAGAAGTTCGGTCAAAGGCACAATGATAGAGGCGAAGTTGCGCACGAACCGGCTAAAGTGAGTGCATAACCCCACGAAGCTCCGTAACTGCTTTATAGTCGTTGGTTTGGGGAAGTCGGCGACTGCACGTAATTTAGCCGGAAGTATACCGTCCTTAGATACGACGTGCCCGATAATCGTAAGTTGCCGCACAACGAAGTGGCACTTTTTGAGGTTGAGTTGGAGCTGAGCATTCTTCAGGCACTTAAGGACGTGTTTCAGGGGCTCGAGATGTGTCGCAAAGTCTGAAGCAAAGACGACAATATCGTCAAGATAACAGAGACATATTTGCCACTTTGAACCCCGAAGAACCGAGTCCATCATGCGCTCGAAGGTGGCAGGCGCGTTGCAGAGGCCGAAGGGCATGACATTAAACTGATATAGACCGTCGGTTGTCACGAAGGCTGTTTTTGTTCAATCGGCGTCTGCAAGAGGGACCTGCCAGTACCCTGAGCGCAAATCTAATGATGAAAAAAGACTCGGCACCTTGTAAAGTATCAAGGGCATGATCAATCCTGGGTAAAGAATACACGTCTTTTCGAGTGATCTTATTTAGGCGCCGGTAATCCATGCAGAAGCGAACGGAACCGTCCTTTTTTTTTTAACGAGCACTACAGGTGAGGCCCATGGACTTTGTGAAGGTTGAATGACGCCGCGTTGCAGCATATCGTCCACCTGTTCAGTAATAACTTGGCGTTCCGCCGCAGAGACGCGGTATGGTCGTTGTCGTAGTGGCGCATCGGAGCCGGTATCGATGTAATGTAGAGTGGTAGAAGTGCGGCCAAGTAAAGGTTGAGCAACATCGAAAGATTCGCGGTATTGGTACAGCAGTCGTAGGAGTTCAGATCGTTCAGATGGTGACAGTCCGTCTGCGATCGCCGAATCGAACACTTTCGAAGCCTGTAAGTCAAAGTGGTTAATAGCACTGACGGCGGCGAGGTCACTTTGCGATGATTCTTGCGGCACGGTAAAAATTTGTCCATTATTAATGGGCTGTACGCATCCAAGAGATTCGCCTTTAAACAGTTTGATGGTATGTGAAAAGGCATTGGCAAGGCAGATAGCACTGGTTTCATTACAAATTGCAAGGGCTGAATAAGGAAGCAGAAGTGGTTTCCGACTTAAAAAGAGGCTTGATGGCTCAAAAAATGCTAATTCATCACGCATGCCATCAGAGACTACAGGGAGCAAAACAGCTGTTGTCGGTGGAATGTCAGTATCTTATTTGACAAATAGCTTGTGTGTAGCTCGATTCGTCTGGTCGTAGGGCTGGTCAAACAACAAAAGCAGTTCAAGTTCAGAACGGGCACAATCAATAACTGCGTGATTACGCGATAGGAAACCCAGCCAAGTATTATGTCATGAGAGCAGAAGGAAAGGACAATAAACTCAACAATGTAGTGGTCCTCTGCAATTGTGAGTTGGGCAGTGCAGGCGGCTATAGGTCGAACAGGTTCTCCATTTGCTGCACTTAGTAACATCATACCAAGCAGCTTGGTCACCTTTCAGAGCTTGCGGCAAAGCTTGGCGCCTATAACAGACACAGCAGCACCGGTATCTACAAGAGCGTATGCATGGGCGCCGTCTACAAAAACTTCGACGATATTTGACGGCAAAGTGTGAGGACATGAACGTTTCGGTAGCGCAGATCTTGCCTCCTGAACTGCGACGGCTAGTTTCCCTCATTTTGAGGGGCTGGTTGGGGACGCATGGGTGACAAGGAGCGACGATGGGGTGAAGGTGAACGACGAAACGAAGTTGCCGGATAGTCACGGGAAGGCATGCTTGACTGATGATCCGAACTTTCACACCCAAAAGGGGGTCGGTCCATGTAGTTGATCCGTGATCGGGCGTCTGTGTAGCCGGGCACACGACGACGGCAGTATCGGGAGATATGGCCAAGGCCGCCGCATGCAAAACAGATGGGCCGGTTATCACGCGCTCGCCAGGCATTTGCAGCGAGGGGCGCCGCCCACGCGACATACGGCTGAGTCGGGGCTGTGGTAGCGAAGGGAGGGGCCCGTGCAACAGAAGACTGAGTAGGAGCGGTGACATGTGGCAGTCCATTGAACGGCGAGGGCTGGTGTGGCTGCTGCCTCTTTACTGCGTCAGCATAAGTAAGAGGCGCAGCGACAACTTGCTGCTGAAAGGGCACTGGCATAGTCTCGGCAATCTGGTCCTGAAGCACATGTCGGAACATGGGAGCTAACGGGGTCGGTGGTCAGTCTTGCTGCGGCTGCGGGAGCTCTTGGCGCTGACAAAACGGCAGGAGGGAAGGCTGACGTGCGACCTCCTCACGCACAAAGTCTTTCATTTGTGCTAGAAGGCGGGAGTGGTCAGGCACGGCGTCCAGTGCAGCGAGTAATTAGCTATTAGGCTGAAATGGACGACGGGTGAGAGCTTGTTGCCCTCGCAATTCGTCGTAGCTCTGGCAGAAAGTTACAACTTCAGACACCGTACCAGGAGACTTCGCAAGGAGCATTTGAAATACGTCGTCATCGACACCTTTCATAATGTGCTGGATTTTGGCGCTTTCGCTCATTGCGGCATCGACGTGCCTGCAGAGATCGAGTATACCTTCGATATAGGCGGTAAACGTTTCGCCAGGTTCTTGTGCCTGTGTAGGCAGGCGTTGTTCAGCGCGCAACTTATGCACGGCCGGGCGACCGAAAACCGAGGATATTGCCTGCTTGAAAGCGGTTCAGTTTTCGAACACGGATTCGTGGTTTGTGTACCACAGCTTTGCCACATTAGCCAAGTAAAAGTTGACAGTGCTCAACTTGGCAGTGTCATCCCACCTGTTTGGTCCATTGACTTTTTCGTAGGACTACAGCCAGTCCTCGACGTCCTGGTCTTCGGCGCCCGAAAAGATCGGGGGGTCTTGCTGGGGAACCGGGGCAAGTAGCGGCCGCGAGAGGTGCTGTCCGTTGGGCAGCGTCAACTTGCATGGTCGACGGCAGGGTGCAGGATCGGAGTTCCAGGGTGTAGGTGATGTAGTTACCCAGCACGATCCACCAAATGTAAAGGGGGTTTATTGAAGGAACTGAGCAAGCGGGTGGTAGCTCGAAGGGAACGCAGGTGGACCCAGATGACGGTGCTCGATTGTCGATCTCGTGCCTTTTTCTTGTGGTGATGATAGTTGAGCTGATGGTATCAACGTCTTCCTTATTCACTATATTACGAACAATGTGTGTTTTAAACACTGGGTCACCAACATACTGCTCTCCAGGCACAGGAACCATGAGTTGCTTGGATTTGGCACAGTGCTCTTGCTCACTGTGCTGATTTTACATGGGAAACAATAAACAGCCCTTACGGTAGTGACCATCTACCGTCGATTGTATAACTAACATCACCACTTCCGACCATACGCTCTCGACCAAATCGTTGGAAGCTTCACAAAGCTAACTGGCATTCGTTTACACAGAGAGCTAATCTACAGGATGAGCTCTCTGAACACCTAACAGTAGATGAAATAAATGACAAGTTCACCAACTGCATACTGTCTGCGGCAAAGCAAGCTATTCCCCAGTCTTCAGGACTAGTGGGAAGAAAGCTAAAGCCATAGTGGACCAGTGAGTGTACAAAATCCAAAAAACTACAAAATAAAGCATGGTGCAACTTCCCTAGGTACCCCACATGTTACAACCTCCTCGCATTCAAACAAGCTAAAACAAAAGCACAATATATTCGTAGAGATGCAGAAAAATCGTCCTGGCAGAAGTACATATCTACAATCAATAGCACAACCACTTACAAGAAAATGTGGAACCAGGTTAGAAAATTTAGCGGCGACTACTCATCATACGCAATACCCATACTTACAGACCCAGGCACACAGGCATCACTAGAAAAGCAGGCGAACATTTTAGGCGGACACTTTTACACTATATACAGTTCCGCTAATTACACACCATCCTTTGTGGCATACAAACAGACAACCGAAAAACAAGAACTACCAGTAACCGGTGGCCTAAATGAGCCGTACAATGCTCCCTTGACACTCCAAGAGTTGAGCACTGTGCTTTCGGCGGGAAAAAAGACAGCAGTCGGGCCAGACAGAATTCATTACACAATGCTCGCGCACCTGTCTCAAGCTTCCGTGCAAGCATTATTGAAGTTCTTTAATGTAATTTGGAAAACTGGCAAAATGCCTACAAAATGGAAAATGGCAACCATAGTGCCATTTCTAAAGACTGGAAAACCACCCACTTCACCGGGTAGCTATAGGCCCATAGCACTTACAAGCTGTATGGCAAAATCATACGAAAGCATAATAAACATAAGGCTAACATACACCCTTGAAATAGACAACCTACTAGATGATCATCAGTATGGGTATAAGAAAGGCCATTCAACGATCGATCATCTTGTCCGTCTCGAACACACAGCACGTGAGGCCTTCTTCATAGGCAACACTGCCTAGCAGTGTTTTTTGACCTGGAGGAGGACTACGACACTACGTGGAGGTACGGTATACTGAGAGACCTGGCAAATCTCGGAATACGCGGAAGAATGCTTAACTGCCTCTCTGACTTTCTATCAAACCAAACTTTCAGGTACGGTTGGGCTCCACACTATCGCGTGTTTTTGTCCGAGAGAATTGTGTGCCGCAGGGTTGCGGGTTAAGCACTACACTCTTCGTAGTCAAAATGAATTCAGTTAATGAAGTAATCCCACCCTCCATCATGCACTCATTATATGTTGACGATCTTCAGATAGCATGTCGAACCTCAAGCATATCCACATGTGAAAGGCAGCTGCAGCTAACCATCAACAAACTGACCAAATGGGCAGATCAAAACGGCTTTCGCTTTTCTACCCAGAAAACCGTTACCCTACTTTTCTCACAAAAGCGCGGCTTGTATCCGGACCCTGTTCTTAAAATCAACAACAGTGTACTGCCACTCAAGTCAGAACACCAGTTCCTAGGCCTAGTCTTTGACGGGAAACTAAACTTCATTTCCCACATGAATTACACAAAAAGAAAGCAAACAAAATGCTCAACATTCTGCAAATACTATCGTGGAAACACTGGGGTGCCGATCGAGTCTGCCTTTTACGCATATACCGCTCAATCGTGCGCAGCATAGGTACTTGACTACGGCAGCGTTACTTACGGTTCAGCCAGAAAATCTTACCTCAAACGTCTTGACTTATACATCATCATGGATTGCGCTTGGCGACTGGAGCGTATAGAACTTCACCTGTCCAAAGCTTATATGCTGAGATCAACGAGCCTTGCCTGGAACAAAGAAGAGCGCTACATACTGTATCCTATGTATTAAGAACCCGATCGAAACCAAGCCACATATGTCACACTATTGTCTCTCACATCGGTACCAGAATACAATACAACAACAGACCGCACACGATAAGACCACTTCTCCTGCGCCTTGAAGAAATATGTCTAGACTACAAAGTACCAAATCAGGCACTAGGCGTTGTCCGAATGCCGGAAAGACTGGCTCCATGGTTGGACTTTTCACACTACACTGACCTTTCTTTAGCTCATTTAAAGAAGAAGGAAACTCCACAGGAACAAATTATCCAGGATTTCCTAGCCGTACAAGAAAAATATAACCCACACTTTGAATACTACACTGATGGGTCAAAAGCGCAAGAATATACAGGAAGTGCTGTCATGTCAAAACACTCAGAAACATGTATAAGACTGCCGCCATTTGTATCTATCTTCACAGCAGAAGTATATGCTCTTTTGATTGCTCTCGAAGAAATTTTATCAAGAAATCCAAAAAAGCTGTCATATCCACTGACTCACTTAGCGCATTAAAAGCTCTACAATTAAGGTCGGAAAACGAACCGTTTCTCGGGGACATTTTACAGAAGCTAGAAAGAGCTGAGAAAAATGGCAAGACAATCCTGACTTGTATGGGTGCCGAGCCATGTTGGTATCTCAGGAAACGAAAAGGCAGACAGGGATAGCAACAAGGACAGGTCATCAAAGCATAGCAGAAGTAAGGGCACCATCAGAGACTGTTCCAACAGTTGTCGGACAGCCTTTGGAGCAAAATGGCAAGAAGAGTTGCAGGCTCAAGTGCATAACAAACTTCAAATTGTCAAGCCTATTCTACAAGAATGGAAGTCGTGCAATCACCAAAAGCGCTTCATCGAAGTAACACTATGCGGTCTTCGGATAGGTCATACTCACCCACAACTTTTTACTGCACGGTGAAGATCAGCCAGAATGCGAACATTGCAAGGAACCTCTGACTATCAATAATATTTTAATAACATGCCCAGTCTTTGGAAAAAGAAGACACGCTTATTTTAAACGATTTTACAGAACACAAACACCTCTACACCCAATGTTAATACTATCAGAAAATGCACTTATTCCCATACAGGATATTTTTCGGTTTCTAGAGGCCGCAGGTCTTTTAAACAAACTGTAAACAGAAATCTGTTTTTCACCTCACATTTTAACACTATTATCGAAAATCACCTTAGTGTCTGTGCACACGATAGCCATTGTTGCTTTTGCGCCATAAAACCCAACGTAACTAACTTTTCTTCTTCTGCGTCCCACTATGTTTCAAATCTTGCTATTGTTTGAGTTTGCTTTGAAATCACCCAGTGCTTATTACCATTTGCCTTGGACTTCACTTCAAGTAAAAAAAAGTTGTGATGTTCGCACAAGCTCATTGTTTTAATTTTCTTTGTTTCAGATTTCCAAAGAGACCTCCGAAGCTGTGGTGAACAGGGCATTGGAATGACGCCCGGGTGGCGTCGTGCAACTATAGGACTGTTTGCGACGCGAGTGGATTCGTGCGGCCAGCGTGCTCTTCAGCAACGGCATGCGTGCTTTTTTGTACATACGTGTGATTCTGCGTGGTGGACTGTTGGTGTCGAGTGGGTTACGTCAGTGGTGTGTGAGAGCGTGAACGTGCGAAGGTTGTGTTCGTGAATTTGTTGTGCAAGTTAGGTTCAGTAACTAATTAAATAAAAACGAATGTGATCAAATGTGTCTCCCCGGGTTGACGCTTTTTCTAGCCTGAGCACTACTCTTGTCTTTTTTTATTAACCGATTATTTCATTGCATGTTAATGAGGAAGACAATCTGATGGGCTAGTTGGTCTACAATTGTTATTACTAAATAGAGTGCAAAAAAATTAATATACACAAAAGAAAACAGAGACAGAGGAAGATGAGCATTCTTTCAGTATGTGTTCATTATTTCTTAAACATTACATTCACACATTAAATGAAGTTGCAACGTTGCGTTAACAAGCCATGTTGTTTCTGAACGTCTGCTGATAATGATACGCACATCCACCTTTCAGTACTACAACTCTGTAAAACTTCTAGCTGACCAGGAGTTGGCAGTCACGCTAATCAGAAGCACAGATTTCCGATTAGCGGTGCAGAAAACCATCTAAGTTTCCACTTATTGAAAATGAACAGTACATGAAGGCAAACTCTATACTGCAGCCACGGATTGCGAAGTTGCAAATCGAATACGGCACTTCTCCACATGTGACATTGTTGCATTACTATATTTACAATGTCTTCAGCGTGGCAGTATTCCCCAGACAAAGAGAGTTGCAGAACTTCTCTTCCGGTGTAAACTGTCATTCTTGACTTGAGGAGTTGTTGTAAGATAAAAAAAAAAGTTACGGTGGTGACTACACTTGGAGATTTCGCATTAGCTCATGATTTTGTCCGGCTCGGTCTATTATGTCATGCACATCGTAAATGTTGGTGTCATATAATTGAGCCTAGTTAATTTCTTTAGTGCCTTTTAGAGGCTTTGTTACAAGGAACAGGCACCATAAAATCATGCACACGTCATGGGTCCGCAATAGCAGGGCCTTCTACTGTGAAAAAATGAATAAACAAAAAGATGCTCAGTACCAGAGAATTCTACACTTCTGGGTGAATTGGTTAATGGAAGGTTATTGTAGGTCGGCGATGCGATGTCATGGTTCAGAACGAAAACACCAAGGCACAAACGCAGGCTGGGTCACAGAAAAGAAGCTGCAAAACCTTTGTTGCAGTAAATACAAAAAAAGAACAAAAGAAGATGAAAGAATTTCAATGAGTTTCAGTAGGATCCAAACATCGGACCGTGAGAACAGAATGTCAATTTTGTTTGTTACATATTTAAGGCTTTGTGTTTTTTTCTCTCTGTGGCGATATTATATTGTGGGTGCATGCGTCTGTTGCCTACGTTTGAGGAATTCACTGCTTGGCGGCTGCATCCATTGCGCCAATGCACGCGTGCTGACGTGTGGGGCGTGAGCTTCACAAATGTGACACTGTGCCTGGTTGTCATGCTGCAATACTTTTTGGAATCTTTTATTGATTGCTATTGCTCCTGCTGAAAATCTTGTATCAAAATTCAATGTTATAGTAATGCCTGCCATCTTATGTCATTGCTGAGGATACCCCAATATCTTACTGAAAAAACTGTTTTATAAATTATTTGAAAATAGAATGTGGCACACTTCAAGAACTTCATAACCCAAGGACAAAAAAACGGCCTACATAGCAACCCTGACATACGGGTGCTCTGGCTTCAGCACGGATTCAAGCTGTATAACATTGCCCTTCTTTTTTTTTTTTTTCCCCTGTGAATGAAGAAATCTCATGTCTTGAATGCGCAGAGAATTATACGGAGGCAGAAACATTGCCATTGTGCTAGAGCAGCCGCATGGGGATATAAATTTTGAATATACATGTGGCAATACCCTGCGATGTGACAGCTCTACGAAAAAAAAGGGGCTGCGAGAACATTACCTACGTGACTTACAATTACCTTATCTGTGATCGGCCCACTTTGGTGTGGTAATAATAGAGTTTCTTAAAGTTAACCGTAATGAAACTCTGGCACTGCGATCATTGAGCCACCATGGGAATCACGGGCAGTACACAAATTTGCCTAATTTTCGTGCTTTCGGCTTTGAACACACTTGTGGCTTTGTTCATTGTTGTGTTTTGGTTTTATTGGTTTTGTTTTAAATGAAATAACGGACCTTTGCGAACTTCGGGAGTCGATTTGAACTGGAAAGCTTAGAAAGGTAGAGGTGGTGAAGCGCAACTGCTGAACCTTTGCAGAACTTCGTCTTGCGACAAAGTGGATCCGAGCCCCAAGAAACCAAACGGAGGTGGAAGAACGAAGACTCGGCAAATTTGTGCACTACCGATCACTTCCACTCTGGCTGAAGCGCCGTACGTTGCAGCTCCCATAGTCACTAGCGCCTGAATTGCCTCTAGTAGGTATTGTAGGAAACCCTATGGTGGCAATGACAGCAGAACAGCTGATCCGAATAGGGCGGACCAGTCGTGGAGATAATGCAGCGGTGTACTATCGTGCTTACTGTCAGCTATGTGACTGTCGACGAGATCGAACTAGCAGGCACATTGCCTTGCAAACTTTAGAAAGGAGGCGTACAGTGGTCTGCTTTGTTATAAGAACTGTACCTTTGTCACATTCATTTGTTGGACTGATGTCATTCAAATACTGATAATCACTTTACTACATAATCCTATACAGAACAGAGTTGCCTACCAGCACTACAACCTGTCAAAGTTGTTAATTTGCTGCTACACACAAGTCTTGTGTGTAATGGAGTCTAGGACACAAGACTTGTGCACAATGAGTTTCGCTAGTACATGTCTCGCGGCAATTTAAGCATAAACCACAAAAATCTTGTTGTGATCTATTTCTGAAACCAGAATAGTCTTGCCACTAAGTGCACTGCTGTAACAGAGTTTTACAATTATTTACCCATCTGAGCTGGCCATTTGAGTGTCCTTAATCCTATTGATGCAAACATAAAAAGAACTAAATTTCATCATTTGCAGTGTGCACACGCAGTCCAACACGCCTCAACAACCAACGATGCTTACTTACTACTAATAGATGCGACTTGATGAAATTGTGTAGCAATTTTTGCATTTGGGTTACGGGGCATTTCTACATAAAAAATGGAAAGTCAAGCACATCTATTGCTAAATAGGCCTCTATCTCGCTGAGGCAGTTAAGGCAAAGAAGTGATTCCAGCAAGCATAGTAGCACTATGGCATTTGTGACATTGTAAAAGTGCAAGAGTGTTTTCACATTTCGGTATTGTACAAAAATACCCGAGTTCCACACACTGAGTGGCCTGCTGTCGTGGAGTGCGACACTACGCGAGTAGCTAGACAGCAGCAGTCACGAGTGAATCGGAAACAAAAAAGTGAGACAAAAAAATATGCTGCTCCTTTGTCCAGCACAGGCTGTGCACACTTCCCTAATGTTAATTGCTTGCTTTAGAGTACTCACCACCATTGTTTGAAACATTTAGACTATTTTACAGGGGAGTTTCCATGCCTCCATGCTGGGCTTTTATACTTTTGTTTTGCATCTTTAACAACTAAACGAACAGCGTTACAGTGGATGCATACACATGGAAACGGTTGAATTGGTGCACACGATGTTTCATGGCCTTATTAACTCACACACATTGCAATATACAAAAACAAGGAAACATTGACTTAACCGCCTACAATTTCTGCACCTATATGTCCTGAGGTAAAATAGTCTATAGATGCCGGCAAAAAAATTTTTTTGCAGGTGCTGTTTATATGGTGACTTTATTCTGAGAAACATCTGTATATAATTTATTTTGACACTCAACTTCAATATGCAGCAGTGCCACAGGAACAAGCAATACATGACCCTTTTTAACTTATCCCCTTTGGCACTTGTTTCATATTTTGGGTATACAGAACATCAATTTCTGTCTACCTATAATTTTTTTCACCATAAATTTTATCTTCATTTTTTACATTAACATCTCACAATCCTTTGGACCCATTACGTAAGGGGGGGGGGATGTAGAACAATTGCTAAGACTTTGTTGTATAGAATCACAAAGGCAGCTCCAATGACAGCCTAAATATGAAAAGAGAAAAAAGTACTAAAAGGGAACAACGTAGTATCATATAGTAAATATGACATTGCATTACAATAGATGCAATGAACGAATAGAAATAGCCAACAGGTAATAAAATATGTATGCACTGACGAATATTCATAAACCAATAAAACATCTGGGATAAATTACAAGGCATGAGAATTTGTGCCAGTAAGCAGGATTTCGGCAAAAACAAAGCGCATGAAAAAGTAACACAGCAGTATTACAAAAGAGCAGCTAACATGTAATTACAGGTTAAATGCTAACGACAGTAGAAGATGCGCTGACAAGAAAATGCAATGGACGGCGCTTTAATAATTTTTGTTTGTGTTTCTTGCATTGTTGCTAAGGTATGACGTGCATCACGAAACCATTGGGAGAATCTTTTACCAAATTGCAAATTTGCAAAATAGAGAGCTCGCAAAGACTGTTTGTAGGATGCTTAATTGTAAAGTGCTTTTTATTATTATTATTATTCAATAGATAGGTGCAACTTCTTGTGGTCACTGTTGGAAACACCTCAAAATTAAATGTGTGCATCGAAGCCAGTTTATAATGGCAGCACCATTTGTCGCTTCAGCTGTACTTTGTGCTGAGGCATGAAGGACAGCATGAAGCACTTGATGCCGTAGTTGTGACAACAGATTACCATGAAACACATACATACACTTATGATTTATTGTAAGCAAAATGAATAGATGCGATATCAGGCAAGAACCCACTGCAATGCGCACTGCAATGTTCGACTCCTGCACCAATCACCACATAAAAAGTTGGAAGTTCATCTCTAAAGGTTATGTATAGCTTGTGCCTCAGGGACACCACAAACATGCCAAGACGGTTCGTCACTCGGTCAGTACAAGCCTAGACAGATGAGCTCAAAATCCATATCAGCCTGGACAAACTACCACGTGAAGTGTGGGTTAGCTCGAGGGCACACTGCGTGGTTGAGTGGACTCTGTCGAAGCGACCAAGGGCATCGTGTCAACGTCAAAGTCTTTCACATAGTCCTTGGCATACTTTGGATTGTAGTAGACTAGAAGCCGCTTGTCCCTGTGCGCTTCCAAGCCAAGTTCAAGCCGGAGCAGCTCCCAAGGCACATCCAGTGCATGTCGTTCCGCCCACAGGTAGAGCTCGCCCCGCTGCTTGGAGCCTTGGATTGGCACCTTGAGTCGCAAAGAAGCGCAGAGTTGTGTGTAAGAAGATGAAGAGATTAATGAAGGCACTTGACCACCAGAAGTGTTCTTGAATTATAGCTGTGTTTTCACCACAAAATGGTATACCGCACTAGAAGAAACCAAAGGCATAGGACGTAGTATGGCCAAGGGCACACTCAGATTTTCTTCAGCTGCTGGGGGGGGGGGGGGATCCAAGTGAAAGTCTTTCCAGCTGGAAATATGTCTTGTTCAATAAGCCTGCTAGAAATGGAGTTTTTTCATCTGATGTTCATCTCTTGGCACACGAGTTCCTGGCAGTCATACTTAATGTATGGCTGCCAGGAACTTATGTGTAGCCAAATGAAGTGATCCCTGCATCGCATACCTTGGGAGCACTATGTGAAGGGTACTGTGTTCACTCGTCTAGACATGCACTTTTGTCTCCCCAGGTGGGGTTAAAGAAATCTTAAACCAAGACGTCTCATGAAAGATCTATGCCCATTTTCTTGCAACGACAATCCTTGGGCACGTGTTTGGGCAGAAAGCTGTGGGAACAAAGCCGAACTAGATCAGAAGTGCCAATTCTTGAATAAGTCTGTGATAGTATTAAATGTTTGCATTACTATGTTTGTGCATATGTTTTGAACGTCTATCAAGCATTTGTACATTATTTTAGGACATCATTTGTAGTTTCATCAGACAGTCGTAAGCCTTATTCATGCGAGGGCCACACCTTGTGATGGTTTCAAAAAAAAAAAAAGTGTACATATTATTGAGTAAGTATGCTAGTGATGAGAAGCAAGAGTTTTGAAACTGGTTCGGCTAATTAAAGTCGTCCCCAGGTTCGCAACTTCAGAAAAGTGGGCTTTGTGCCGATGGCAAGTAACATTTAATAGTAAGAGCTGGCACACATGACAATAAGAAAAATTTTATCTACAATGAAGAAAGTAATCATGATCATAATGTATGTTTATGTCTGCTGCATGATGAAGGGCTGCTCAATGAATAACAATTACCTCATGTCAGCACAATTTATTCGTTTCCAATAACACAAGTGAATTTCGTGCTTTCATCCCACAACGCCCTTCTCTGCATGCCCTCTGCAGTACCTGTGTAATTCACCCAGCATGAATTTATTTGAATGGACACTAAATCGAAACACTGACTTGGTTTCGATTGACAAACTGTATGAGAACTGTAATGCCATATGTTTCACAATGATAAGTTCATTATTTGCAGATAAAATCATAGTTGAAGCTTCATTTCTAGATTTCATGCTGAAATCTACGTGCATGATGAAAAAAACTTTCAAAATATATTTTTTGTATTTTCTTGAGATTGGCTTGACAAGATTTTCTGAAACATTGTATGCTTGGTCTATGGCACCCACGAATGACCATTTACTTCATTTTTATGAAGTACAAGCTACCTAGGACCCGGTAGACACCTTCAAAATGTATGACGTCCCGGTGTTGGGTGGTGTGACTTCCCGGAATCGGATGGTGGCGTCTCCCCCTGCATTTTCTTTACGAGTGATTTGTCGGTTACCAATCATCATCTCGCGGTAAGAGTAGTGTTTTCGAAATTATGAAATGGTAGTTTATTGACAAGTTAAAAATCAATTAGTTCTTTAGTTTTTCTAACACCACAATCAGGCGCTCAGTTTCAATGTCAACTAAAACCAGAGCTAACCAATATGTCCAACTGGCTTGAAAATCGATCATTGAAATTTCAATCTATGCCCAAACTGCTGCTCTTGTTTTCACTTCTGATTACAAATAAGCTCACATTTTTTCAGTGTGCATCGTGAAAAAAAACAATGCTTTGACAAACTATAATTATGCACTAAATTAGCAGTTTGTCAACTAATTGCACACAATAGCTTTGCTGAGTGCAATTAGTTTATGAGTGCAGTGTTGCACGATAAATGCCGTATTTAACAGTTTTGATGCAACTTAGAATAGTTAATGATTTTTTAGTTTTACATTCCGCAAACACAATGTGATTAAGAGGAACCCCATAGTGAAGGGCTCTGTAAAGTTAAACCTTCAGGTGTTCCTTAGCTTGCACTAACATTGCACAATAAGCAGGCTTCAAGCATTTGGTTTTTATCGAATTCGACCGCGACGGCCGGGATGAGCCTGTGACCTTCCCATCAGCACCCGAGCACCGTAGCCACTCTACCACCTCGACACACTCGTGAATTTCATGGAGTGAAACGAGTTCAATAGTCCTAACCACTTGGTGCAGTGGTGATGCCGCAGATTATGGATCCTTCCCTTCTCACTCAATTCTCGGTGCTTTGTCACTCTGAAACTGAGAAGAAGGGAATGTGCCCGCTCTTTGCAGTACCAAGCGTAGCATGCAAACCTTTCCCTAAAAGTTACTGAAAAAGAGTAGAACCAGATTTGATTGATTTGTGGGGTTTAACGTCCCAAAACCACCATATGATTATGAGAGACGCCGTAGTGGAGGGCTCCGGAAATTTTGACCACCTGGGGTTCTTTAACGTGCACCCAAATCTGAGTACACGGGTAGAACCAGAGTAGAGCATTAAATCAGCAAAGCTTTTTCGTTACTGAAAATGGGGGTGACTGTGTAAGCGACAGACCTGTCAATTTGTATGCAACATAACGCACATTTTTTCGCAGGTTTTGTTTCATGTGAGTTGATCCTGTATTGCATGCCTTCTTCCTTTGTCCCCTTCCTTTTCAATGTGACATTTAAACTTACTGGTATATGCAGACTTAAGAACGTGTAAAACCAGTTGATAGTTTCCGTTCTCTTCTTTTAGATTGTTTCCTTTCCCTACAATTGTTCATTCTTTGTTTCCTACAACTTTAATGAAAACCAACGCATAATAAAGCCAAGGAAGGTATAAGAGACATTACGTGTGCTGTTTTTTTAACTGTTATTGCAGTAATTTCCAAATAATTGCGAATGAAGTAAGGCGAACAAAAGGACAACCTTACTTTTCTACGTACTTTCTTCCTAATTATATCAATAATTATTAAAATACAGTGAAGAAAACAGTACAATTAACGTCCCCTGTACCATCGCGGGTTTCACCCTCTGTTGGTTTGAATTAAGATTGTATCAAAGACAGAAACGTACTCCTAAAATTCCTTTTCTTCGTTCGTTCGTTTATGTGCGCGCCATATCCTACGTCAGATAAGCGCCCGCTCACCCAGCAAGAAGTCCTTCTAAAGCTTCTAATCAAGTCATGCCAGCCTTAATTAAAGGGGCCTATTACTTTCATTTGAGCTCGGTGCGGTCTCGTTTTGGTGCCGTCCGTGTCGCTGATGTCGATGCGACGTTCTTTGAGCGGTTCCCCGAGAAGTCTCATGGCCGCAGCATTTCCCTGCAGCGTGGACATGGCAATCTTGTAGTACTCCAACTCAGTCATCTTGTTGGCCAGGTAATTCTTGAACCAGAAAGTGCTGCCCACCAGACCGATTCCGACCAAACCGGAGATCTGCAGCAGCCGATTGAAGCTAGGCAAACGCATGGCGTGGCCACCACCACCACAGCTGAAGTCCGTGAAGACGGCTACCTCACATTGAAGGGATGGAAGACCGAGATCGGGCCTTTCTAGTTTCGAAATACGCCGAACAACGCATCGGTAATTAACGCTAACACGTTTCAACAACGCACTGCGCCGGCTGCAGCACGATCGTCTGCACAGCTCACGCAAAAGTCAAGGTCGACTGGGATTGACTTGTCTTGACTTGGTTGAATTGGTCGACGCCGAATTCGATGATGATGGGACTGGCCGCGACAATAAGCGGTAGCTTCGGTTTTTATGCTCGGTTTTGGCCCGTCAAGTATCGTAAACGATAACTGCCCTTAGATTCGACGCGATTTCGATGGAATGCTTGAGGTCCGTGTGTGTAGTTTAAATTAGGTGCTCGTTAACATAGCTTTTCCTACAATATTTACGAATCTCTGCGCATGGTAAAGAATCCCGGCATCACGTCTATATTTCAGGAACCCTCTACTAAACTTTGCTTTAACCTCTTACGCATAATCAATTTGTGCTCTTGGAACGTTCAACGTCAACAATTATTATACTACTCTTAGATTTGCAAAGTGCAAACACCCGACTAGCGCATGCTGTTAAAGAAAAAAAAATGTTTATTGAGCTTCCAGCATCAGTGCATGCATTAATTCAAAATAGCTCACAATACGTACGATAAATTTCTTCACGTCAATTCAGTACATGACCAATAATTAGCGCCGTCCAATTTAACGACAAGAATCATCTCCTCTTTTTTCATACTTAGGGTGCACTTCGTCATCAGGGACAATTGTTCACATGCTTTGGCACAGCTGGTCGGGAACTTTGCAAATTTAGGGAGTTTTATGGCACCTGCAGGTGAAAGCTTGCAATGCCGTGCCATTTAGTATTCGATTTTATTAATGAATGCGAATATCGGCTAGATCATCGCGATCCCTGCATATACCAAATATCAAATAGGCGGGCTGTTCGTGATGCAAGGTCGCCGCATTTATCATTACAACCGTACATTCGCGAGCTTGGCACATCTATTAGTCGTTAAACAAGTATATTTATTTGTTCGTTATTCAATATTTCTTTTCATTCATTCATTCATTCATTCATTCACTCGATCATTTGAGACAGCATGAGCGCGTTGTCTGCAGCCCCGCACGAGTCATGAAAGTACAATGCATTTAAGCAAGACATTTTTTAAAAGCCACAAGCATCTAACATGTTTCAAAGCAGATTCGGCTGTAAGCTGTACCGATGTCATGGTTCTATTAGACATGTACGCACTTGCAGTAATGCGCCAACAACGTACAACGGAGGCAGAAAAAAATATAAAACTCTGCACACTTTCTTGTACTTTTTTTTTTTCACCTCGCGTGCTGTTCGCATTTGGTGGGGTCATATCCTGGTTAATCCGACGTCGCTTGATTGCAGCTTTGCGGTTCAGCGTGTCGTTTGCACAGATCTTAGACGTAAACAGGTTTAGCAAAGAAAGGTTATACCGCCTCGGTTTCTTTGTTTACAACGTTCCGGTGAGTACAGACCTTTGACCTCGCCTTCAGCTGCCGTCGCGTCGTCTGCTCACTTTGACGCGACCAGTCCTCGGCACGCCGTCGCCATGGCAACCGCCCGGGTCGCGCCGGACTATCACGTGTTGACCTAGTCGCGAGGAGACCTCCCCCCTCCCCTCTCCTACCAGACGGGGTGCACAAAAACGAAAAAAAAGGAAACCCACGAAATGTAAGCAGTGCCGCCAACACAAACCCTTCGCTCTGGAAAGCTGATCGAGACCGCCAACAGCGCGTCCCAGACCTGTCAGCTTCGCGTTTTTCGCACTGAAAAGGCACGTGGGCTTCCCATCGAATAACTATCAAACCTGCACATTTATGGTAATTTGTTCGTTTCATTTCGCTCGGCCCGTGCCTTTCGGAATGCTTTCGGTGGCACCTATGACAACAAGCGCTGCTTCTTCAAAAAAAAAAATCCGCGTCGTCTGCTTTCGCACTCGTCACTAGTATTAGCACGAAATAAAAACGGTCGAGGCTCTGACATGTTTGAATTAGCCAATGGCAGCGAGAAAGGTGCCCACGTGATGCGGTGTGCGACCAATAGTAGCCACGATGGTTGACCAAAACAACAACTCGAGGCCGCGTGTCGTCTGCTACTGCCAACTTCGGCAGAAGGGGGGGGGATGATGGGGGGGGGGGGGGCAGTTCAGGCTTTCAGCGCCGATTTAGCTTTGCCAAATTGATTCCGTCTCGTAACCCAGATTTCTCATAGAAGCGCGAGTTTCTGAGCGACTGCATCGTCCTGCCGATTGGGTAGTTTTTTTCGTCGCGCGATACTAAACCTTGATGCATTCTTCTGATGACGAGCAGGCCGCTTATTACACGAGCAGTTCCTTGGCACGCGCCGGGGGGTCACAGGGGCCTGAAAAATATTTGGCTTTTGTGTGTGTGTGTGGGGGGGGGGGGGGGTTTACAGGGGGAGGGGGTAGTGTTTCATAATAAAGGTTGCACTTATGTTTGCGCTAGCAGCAAAACATGACGCTTCAGCCTATAACACTGCACGGGCCGATTTTTCCGGCCCGTGACCGGCCCGGCCCGAAAATTTCATGCTACGGCCCACCCAAGCCCAACCCGGGATGTGTTTTTTTTTTTTTTTTTTTTTTTGGTACGGCCTCTAGCAGGACCTAGCGCGGAAGGTTTGGGCCCGGCCGTTTCAGCCAGTTATGCCTTCAACATAAAAAAGGTACTGTCCACTCATCCGTTACTGTGAGTATACGTGCGTCACACAAGATATATTCTGGTAAGTGCTTTGGATTGTTTGAAATGCTTTGATTGTTTGAAATCGCAGCGCTTCGCGCTGGGCTGCGTTTCATTAACGACCAAAGCACGCAACGGTGGACGATTTTTTGCGACTGCAAGGCGGCACTGCAGTCACTTCTGTCAAATCTACGCCGTGGTCCACACGAGCAGTTGGTATTTGAAACAGCAGAAATGCTACACCACATAACAGAGAAAGGGCACCACGTTATATTTCAGTGGTTGCCAAACCACTGTGGAATTATCGGTAACGAACGAGCTGATCAAGCAGCCCGTTCAGCCCATACAGAAGACAACGACCAGTCAATACCTCTCTCAAGAACGGACGCTGCTAGGAGGCTCCGCATGCTTGCTCGCCAACGCTCCATGGCTCTTTGGAATGAGCCTCTCTTTACGCATGCAAGATTACGATCCCTTGATCCAACGTTAAGCATGCAGCTTCCAACAAAAATTCGACGAGGCGACGCTATACTGCTCTGTGCAGACTATGGTTGGGAGTCGCGTTTACCCGTGCGTACGCGTTCCGCATAGGTATGGCCGACACCGCCGACTGTGCACACTGCGGAGATGAAGAAACAATTCGACATATACTGTGTGACTGCCCGAAATACAACCTGGAAAGACAACACCTTTCTAATAAACTAAACAGGTTAGATGACCAGCCGCTGTCAGAAGAAAGGACACTGCGCCATCGTCATGACTCATCGTCACAGAAGAAAGCCGTGCAAGCGCTACTGGGCTTCTTACGAACTACTGGCCTGTCGGAACGCCTCTGAGTGGACTGATTTTGTGTGTGCGTGTGTGTCGGTGTTTTTCTCTTATTTATTTTTTTAACTCTCCCTTTCTCTTTCAACCCCCTATTCCCCAACCCCAGTGTAGGGTAGCATACCGGATACTAGCATCTGGTTAACCTCCCTGCCTTCCTCTTTTCTCGTTTCTCTCTCTCTCTCTCTCTCTCTCTCTCTCTCTCTCTCTCTCTCTCTTGAAATGCCACGACATTCATTGATATTGGCCAGATAGTATTAGCCTCGAGGACACACCATGGCGCCACCTATGTGGTGACGTCACTCATAGAATGCCGGGTTGTGTCGTCTGCTAGAACATCACATTTCTTGCGCTTTTGCCACCACGCGCTTTTGTTGTGGACACAATGCGTGCTTTCTTCGTTTTGAAGCGCATTACTTTAAAGAAGCGGTATGACCTGATAATACGGGCAAGCAAATCACGAATCGATGCCTCAGGTGGCACTCTCGTGTCTAATTTACACCGTAATATTGCGACCAAGAGACATCTGACACCATGTGGAAGATGGAAGTAGTGTCGCGAAAGGAAAGCTGCTAACATAGCGTGAAATACTTTCCTCGTAACATAAGTATGTTCACATATTTTGTTTTTTAAAAAACGCGTGAACATGTAGCGACGACTGGAACGCGCCACTCAACAGTAATATTGCTCGCCATATGTGCGTGCACATGAACTGTTAACGCACATGTGGGAATGGGGATGCGGAGGGAATCACCTGACACGCCTAGAAGTGCTGGTGCGATCTGTAAAGGGACAAATTACGATACACTGCTAATTTATTTGAGCTCCGATCTGATTGACGGTCCTCACAGTTTCGCTGTGCTTTTTTTTTAAATGCGAAGCATTTCTTAGCGAACTTCGGTGACTTTCAGTCTATCTATCTATCTATCTATCTATCTATCTATCTATCTATCTATCTATCTATCTATCTATCTATCTATCTATCTGTCCGCCTACGACTTTTAGCTCTCCTGGCCGTTTCAATAACGGTATAGACACCAAACTTGGTATGACATCACTGCACAACGAGCATAAATGACTAGTCATAACATGAAAATCATGACATGTATGTCATGAATGTCATGATTCACGTTTCATGGTCTTGCTAGCTATTGTGGTGGATTTCGTTCGCATGTTGCAAAACTGCCATGGTAGGACATGACTGCAGTAAGCAATCATAGGTGACGGACCCTGAACGTGGAAATCATGACAAGCATGTCATGATTTTCATGCTATGACTAGTCATGACTGCACGCCACGCTCATGGTGACGCTCGTGGCCGCTTCGCTAGCTTCGCATCTACCAAATGTGGTATTACGAAACGTGAATGAATGAGAAAGGTATATGTGACAGGCGCAAACATGATAATCGTCAGTGCAGGCGCGTGTCATGTAACAACATGACTACATGCCACGCTCATGATGCGCTCCCAGCCGTTTTACTAGCGTCACTTATACCAAGTTTGGTATTACGGGACGTGAATGGATGACGAATGTATGTGACTGGTGCAAACATGATAATCAGGTGATGCGTGTCATGCAACAACATGACTACATGCTACTCTCAGGATGCGTTCGTGGCCGTTTCGCAAGCTTCACATGTACCGAATTTGGTATTACGTGACGCGGACGGACGACTAGGTAAAGGACACGTCCAAACATGGTAATCATGACATGCGTGTCATGTAACAACATGACTACATGCCACACTCAAGCCACCAATACACTTCGACGTCACCGGGTGCGCGCCGGCGTTTGTTTCGTCGCGTCACGGCGGCGTTGCCACGCCAGGTGCCGATCTGCGCATGCATTGCTTTGACGCATGCGCATTTGAGCGCGTCCGGCGTCCCTCCGTCACGAAGAGAGGCCGACGCAGTGCTGTTTGGGTAGAGCTGGGTAACGTTATGGCCGCGAAGCATGTTGCATGTCGCGCCGACGGACGCTGGTCGCACCTGCGCGTGCGTTTTGCTAACGCAGCGTCGCTGCGCCCGGCGTGCGCGCTCGTCAACGTTAGGTCGGAGTATATTGGGCCCTTCATGATGTGCTCGCGGCCGTTTCGCTTGCTCCACATATACCAAATTTGGTGTTACGTGACGTCATATGGATGACGAAGGTTTATGACTGGTGCAAGTATGATAATCATAACATGCGCCATGTAAGAGTATGACATTGTACCACGCTCATGATGCTCTCGCGGCCATTTCACGAGCTCCACATATACCAAATTTGATATCACGTAACGTGAATAGACGACGAAGGTAAATGATACGTCTATACATGATAATCATAATATAGTGTCATGTAAAGCATGACTACACGTTACGCTCATAGCGTGCTCGTGGCCGTTTCACTAGCTCCACATACGCCGAATTTGATATTACGTGACTTGAATGGACGAAGAATGTAAATGACTGGTCGAAACATGATAATCGTGACACGGAAGTCATGTGCGGCATAATTTACCTCTGCCTCGTAACGTTGGGCTGATTTGAAAGTAGCATATCAACCTTGATTCGTGCTTCGCGTGTTATCGGTTCCCCCTGCACGTGGGATCTGCCATTTTTGTTGTTGTTGTTGTTGTTTGTTGTTGCTTTTTTTATTTTTTGCTACAGGTACGTTTACTTTTCACCTTGGTTTGCTCTTGTCGGCAACGTATCGATTACAGCTTTCAGCGCCTTCGATGCGAGCGTAAAACAGACTGTTTCACAATACCCTTTTTTTTCGTTCACTACTCTCTTTAGTAGTGATCCGATCAGA
This sequence comes from Rhipicephalus microplus, assembly GCF_013339725.1. Lineage (NCBI taxonomy): Eukaryota > Metazoa > Arthropoda > Arachnida > Ixodida > Ixodidae > Rhipicephalus > Rhipicephalus microplus. The sequence goes on along the minus strand of NC_051175.1, from coordinate 51,266,639 downwards.
CTGACCTCATAAGCGTATCGATTTTGTTTTTTACTACTGATATGTATACGTTTCGCCTTTGCTTGGTCTGTAACGTACCGACGTTAGTTTTCACTATATGAGAGATTTATACATAAACGTTGGTATTAGCGTCACCTATAGCTGCTCGTGCGAGATATCGGGAGTGACCTTTTCTCTGACCCAGAGGTGCAGCTTGCACTTCTGCGGCACGTCAGACAAACGGCGGCAGCCAGTGGAGCCCTGGACTTGGGGCCCCACCCATCAAGCTCATGACCCCTGTCCCAAACTCTTGCAAATAAAGTTTTTCCTTCCTTTTCACGGTTGCACCGCTCCGTCGGTGACTCACACGCGGCCATTTGGAATGTTTTTGATGATGGACAAGCAGCCGTCTTGAAAGTTTTCGTGCCTGACGTCATTAGAACTAGCCATTAGTGGCGCGTCAAATCACCAGAGTAGCTTGAAGCTACAATAGTGTTGATGTGAGTATGCCCACTTTTCAATGATCGACTTGATTAATGTCGAAATAAAATATCTAATCAGCATTTACTGAACATTACACTTGCTCTGTATACGGGAGATGTTTGTGGCAGAGTGAACTCAACTTAAAAAGGAAAGAAAACAAATGGGCATCAGTACGCTTTCAAATGAATATAAAAATAAAAGAACGCTACCCTTCTTAGATGGTTTTAATTGAGCTCACTTTGGTCCCCATCTTAGGGTACCGGCTAGTTCACTTGTTGCATAAACTCTTGCTTGAAAGCACAGGGCAAGAAACGGTGACATCCGATTTGTGCGCGTGCCACCTCGCGTTCCTTTGTGTTCCTCCTTGGCACGACCAGGCTAGCAAACAGAAGTAGGGAGAGCACAAAAGAACGCGGGGACCGAACAAGTCTGCGTCTTCCCCTGCATTGAAACTCTATAATGAGATAAAATGCCACAGTAACCGTGCACCATCGCGGGCACCCAGCACAGAGAACCTTTTTGTATAGCGTCATGTGAACACTATTTGTAAGCCTTACTTCACCTATAATTCCAAGTCGGGTGCTTTTCGGTTTCCTTTTCCTTGAAAAGTCGATTGGATATCGTCCTAATGATTCACACTTGAAACGTGTCAACTATGCACAACCAACTAACGCTTACTTTGGCCCTTCTCGATATATTCACAACACGGCATCACACTGTCGCCATGCGACTCTGCGATTGATTGATTTGTGGGGTTCAACGTCCCAAAACCACCATATGATTATGAGAGACGCCGTAGTGGAGGGCTCCGGAAATTTTGACCACCTGAGGTTCTTTAACGTGCACCCAAATCTGAGTACACGGGCCTACAACATTTTCGCCTCCATCGGAAATGCAGCCGCCGCAGCCGTGATTTGATCCCGCGACCTGCGGGTCAGCAGCCGAGTACCTTAGCCACTAGACCACCGCGGCGGGGCGCGACTCTGCGAAGTCAAAGCTATATAGTTAAGTGGGGGGGGGGGGGGAGGAGGGGGGGGGGAGGGGGGGGGATGGTGAAGCTTTCTATGGGCTCAGAAATTCATATGCAAGACAGCTTTAGGAATCAAGTGCGTGTTGGGAGCCGGCTACCTTTGCTCGTTCGTTACGGCAATCGCAGAGATTCTCTTGCGTAATACCACAGTCGGACTCTGGTAATACTAAAGCAAACCGTTCCGGTGAGACACCTTCAGGCCGCATTCTAGGAGCGACCCTGATGTGTTGGCCTACCGTCCACCACATCTTTCGCAATTTGGAGAAGGTTGCGAGCAGGCACAATATGCCGATGGTTTTCTTCGGTCCCGCTCAAGCTATATATAGCAACGCTCTGCTCGAAACTGTCTCCTGCTAAGTATCGAGGAGGGTGTAGTAAAACGCATGAGCTGCCCTATGAAGCTTGCACTGTTAGCGTTGCCAATGAGCGCCCTCTTTCATGTGGAAACTGGAAACTCCTATGTCGGGCCGTGGTCGTTTGCTGCTTCTTCTACAGCCCGGCCGTGGTCGGGCAAACCGGATGGTGCAGCAATGTTCGTACGAGGCAACATAAGTAATCAATAATCAATAAATAAAATGCGCATTTGTCTGTGCATGTCCGTCGGGCTTTGCATGTGTGCTCCGATTTACCAATTCATCAAAATTCTGAGCAAAAGCCATGACAGCACTGCCCGGCATCTAATAAAGGCCTTTTATAACCCGACAAGATGGGATGCCTGTGTTAACCAATTGACTCTTTCTATATTGGATTGTGAAATGAGGTTCTTGCATGGCCTGTGGTGACCCGCAGACTCCGCACCGTTGTTACCATGTTAGGGATATGTGCGCATACATTCACAACAACAGCAAAAAAAAAACAGTTCTGTTGAAAGCCGTCCCTATTACAGGGATGTTTAAAAACAGTGTTTAATGAATCAGGGTACTTGGTACTCTGGGAAAGTGTAAAACCGTCTCAGGTATTTTAGTAGAAGAGTTTAGAACAAATTTTCGGCAAATTCAGAGTACGATGTATCCTAATACAGGAAAGCAGTAACATTTTCTAGTTTGTTTAGAAAAAGTGGTTAAAGATATAAAGTACTAGGTACTCTACTGAGAGAGCATAAAGTCATCCCGGGGGCCCCACACTACTTGATGAGGCCAAGTTGACAAAATTGTTTAGACACATGGTTTAACAATTTGGAGTACTTCGAACTCTTCTGTGGGAGATACGGAGGAAGAAAGAAATTGGCAGATCCCACGTACAGTGGGAATCGATGAGATGCGAAGCACGAATGAGGAAGGTTGATATGCCACTTTAAAAGCAGCAAAACGTTACGAGCTGGAGGTAAATTATGCCGTACATGAGTTCCATGTCATGATTATCATGCTTGGACGTGTCACTTACCTTCGTCATCTATTCACGTCTCCTAATAGCAAATTTTGTATATGTGGAGCTAGCGCAACGACCGCGAGCCCATCATGAGCATATGTATGTTGTAATGTTCTTACATGGCACGTGTGTCATGATTATCATGTTTGCAACAGCCATATACCTTCGTCAGCCACTGACCTCACGTAGCACCGAAATTGGTATATGTGAAGATATAGGGAACAACCGCGAGCGCACTATAAGCGTAGCATGGGGTCATGTTTTACATGACACGCATCTCATGATTATCATGTTTGCACCATTAGTATACCTTCGTTGTCAATTCACGTCCCGTAATACCGAATTTGGTTTATGTGACGCTAGCGAAACGGCGGCATGTGGATCACTAAGGGCCAAACCTCATAAGCGCGAAAATGCACGCGACAGCGACGAGCGACGCTATGAGCGACGAAACAGGGCGTTCGCGCGACGTGTCGCGTGCTCGTTTTCGCGCGATCGCTCGGTTCTCCAGATTTGGAAACCGTCGCTCATCGCCCGGAAGTGCTGGGCTCAAGCAGCCAATAGCGAAAAACCGGAAAAGACGAAGACTACATAGGTGCACGTGACCCTGCCCGAGTCACGTATGCGCAACCATAGCCTCCTCTGCAACAAGAAATAACGCAATGTTTATTACGCATGCGCATATAAAAAATGCTGCAAGGCAATAATAAACACTTTCCGTTCCATTACACAACAATATATCTTATTTTTTAATTGGAAACCGCTCGCTACGCGGTTTTCTTGGTGCGAGTTGACGGCCTCATGCCAGCAACAGTGGAATTCGCTCGCCGAAGCCGTCGCGTGAATGAGGTTTGCCTGCGCTAGCGACTGATCATGCGAAGCCGATCTACGTCGCGTCGCTTGTCGCTGTCGCGTGCATTTTCACGCCTATGAGGTTTGGCCTTAAGGGCCCATCATATTACGACGTAACGTTGACGCGCGCGCACGCTTGGCGCGGTGACGCGACGCTAGCCAGGCGCGACCGACGCGACCAGCATCCGTCGGCGCGACCCATCGGCAACCGGCGCGAAATGCGACATGCTGCATTTCGTGCCGACGACGCTACCCAGACAGCACCGCGCCTACCTCTCTTCGTAATGAAGGGACGCAGAACACGCTCAAATGCGCATGCGTCAAAGCAACACAGCACGGCGCGCAGATCGGCGTCTGGCGTGGCCTCGCCGGCGTGACGCGACGAAACGAACGGTCACGTCGAAGTGTATTGCGCCTTGAGTGTGGCATGTAGTCATTTTCTTACATGACACGCATCTCTGAATTATCATGTTTGCACCAGTCGCATATCTTCGTCATCTATTAGCGTGACGTAATACCGAATTTGGCATAGGTGAAGCTGGTGAAACGGCCGCGAGCACATCATGAGCAGGGCATGTAGTCATGTTGTTACATGACACGCATCTTATGATTATCATGTTTGCACCAGTCACATACCTTCGTCATCCATTGACGCTACGTAATAGCAAATTTGGTATTTGTGAAGCTAGCGAAACGGCCGTGAGCACATCATGAGTGTGACATGTAGTCATGTTACTAAATGACACGCATGTCATGATTTTCATGTTAGGGTGTGTCGGTTGTGTTCGCCATGCAGTCATGTCGTACCATTGCAGTTTTGCAACATGTGATGTGAACGAAACCATCGCAAAAGCAGCAACACCATGAAATGTAAATCATGACATTCATGACATACATGTCATGATTTTCGAGTTATTACTAGTCACTTATGCTCGTCATACAGCCTTGTTATGCCATCCTAATTTTGGTATAGATGCTGTTACCAAATTTCAGGGGAGCTAAATGTCGTAGATAGATAGATAGATAGATAGATAGATAGATAGATAGATAGATAGATAGATAGATAGATAGATAGATAGATAGATAGATAGATAGATAGATAGATAGATAGATAGATAGATAGATAGATACGCTCAATGTCGCCCAAATTCACCAAGAAATGCTTCGCATTTAAAAGAAAGGAGGCAGCACACGAGTGAATCCCACCTTGTCGGCCCAACACGTGATCAAAACGTCACAGCTCGCGACAGGTTTTAGTACTCTCGGTGCTGTTTCGTCTTTGAACCACCTGCGTGAGCCGCCTAGTCTGCGCCGAACTGTACGGGTTTCGATGAAGAGCTACCGGGTTAGAGTGTACTAGCCCCTTCTCGTACACTGTAACCGGGTGCCGTACTCCGAAGTATCGGCGGAAAAGGTCACGTGTCGGGCCGACAATGCTGGCGTCAAAACAGCACGGTGTGCCAAGGCTGCTCGCGTGACGTCACGCTCCCTTTTTTTCTGTTTTTTTTTTTTGCTCCATGATGAGAGAGCACTCAGCCGTCTCTGGGTGGAGGTGTGTTTAGAAAAAGTTGTTAACGATCTAGAGTATACTTGGCACTCCACTACGGGTAAACATAATGCCGTCCCGTGGGCCTCACACTTGATGTTCACCTGTTCAGCGAAATTTTGTGTTTAGAAAAAATGGGGTAACGATTTAGGGTACCATTTGTACTCTACTATGGGAGAGCATAAAGCCGTCCCGTGTTAACAATTTGCAGAATACAGTGAGTGTAGAAAAAGTGGGTAACGATTTAGAGTACTACGTACTCTACTATGGGAGAGCTTAAAGCCGTCCCGTGAACGAACACCGGTAGTGGCTCCTTCTTCTAATAATAAGTTGCTGTCAGAATGTCAGAAATCCACACTCTTTCGCAATGTGATGATGCAGACCCACAATCGTGTCGCTGGTTTTATTTCGTAAATTGAAGCGGCCTGGTAAATTTCTTTTGTCACTCTGATATTACATGCTAAGCCGAACGATAAGGTATCAGCAGTTACGACGAACCTTTAACTAATTATAGCAGTTTTAGTGCTCAAATTTGCTGACCAGCAGCACCTGCTATTTCATATTTCAGCGGAAACAAGATAGCGTGATTGCCTTTCACAAGAAGAAGAACGGCTATTTCGGCTAGGTGGTTTAATTGCATTTTAATGGAGGTTGTAGTGCCGGAATGAACCTCACATTATAAATTCCACCGTAAGATTTATCCATAGGAACTGAACAACCGAACAAAAAAAAAATGGCAGCATATCCACGGAGTGAATGATGGAGAGTGGGGCGAAGAATTCGTCCGTCCATTCGTTCTTGCTTCCGTCCGTCCATGCGTCCGTCAGTGTGACCGTCCATCAGCCCGTCCGTGCGTGCGTCTGTTCGTGCGTCCGTCCCTGCGTTCATCCATGCAGCCGCCCCTGCGTCCGTTCATGCGTCCATCCATGCATCTGTCTATGTGTCCGTTCGTCCATCGATTCAACACTCCAAGTACCACCATCTCGCATCTTTTCATCATAGATTCCCCCTATAGAAGCACCGCCATCCAGCGGACATTCCAAGGACTAAACGAGAGGTGGCACACGCACACTTTCTTACGGCTTGCGCTTGATGTCTACTTCACACGTTTAACCACCTCGAGTTCATGGTATATACTAGTTCACTGTATTCATGGCACTGCGGCTCAGCGCTCGCTAAACCTTTCTAATGCCAAGGAGGTTACGCCCAGCGAATATAACGTAGCAACCCTTTCTTGTCAGATAGTGCTCAATGTACATGCCAATGGCTGCTAATGGTGATCTCAGCCTGCGCGTTAACTAAAAGCCGAATGCTCCTGTCTCTCATTCCCCATTAACAGCCATTGACATGTACATTGAGCACTATTTTTTATTGTTCAACAACGCACAGAAGAAGTTTCTCACCGGCACCACCTTGGAGGTCAAAATGTTATACTCGTTACATACTACGGGGGACGAACGGGTGCCACTATAAGGAGTTTTGCCCCTAAAAGGAGGAAATTATGTGGCGAAAATTGCAAACCAGGGTATTTCCGAACCCTCACCTGTATACAGCAATGGCACCTGGAAGAGTTTAACCGCAGATGTGCGCACTGCAGGTTTCGTGCACATGCTCCGGACCTGCCCTTCCTACAATGATCAAAGTAGAAACATAAAATCCAGGGAGGCCTTATTACACAGCCACGACGCCGAAGAACAGCGTCCAGTCATCGGTCTCGCCCTGACCGCCACCGATCCCAAGCGATTCCGGCCGATGGTGTAAGGGGGATGATGGGGGGGGAGGGGGCAGAGGCTGAAGCCTCTTCCCCCACCATCCTAGACGGGTGCAAATAAACGTTATTTTTCTCTTTCTCGCCTTCAGTTACGCTTTTGTTTCAGCCCTCTAGTGCTTGCGCTGCAACCCCTATTAACATGTCTTTCACAGGAGAAGGGCAGGTGTGACGGCAATCGGTTCGGAAAAGCGGGCGCCCCAAGAATTTGGATTCCGAACACCAAACCAAACGCAAAACATGCCCCCCCCCCAAAAAAAACGAAAAAAAAAAAACACGGAGTAGTATTAGAATGGCCCCATACTTTTACCGGACACAATTTGTAATTGTCAGTGTCCTTCGATGTTTATTGCTCGAAATACTAGCTGGCTGCAAGCACCGTCGCGAAATTGCAGGTTGGTGGTGGTTGTGAAAAACATTTATTATTTCCAAGTAAGAGGAGGCTTCCACAGCGTTCAATTCTCGGAGTCGTAGATACAGGCCCTCTTGATAGCACCGCAGCGATGAGGATAGCGACCATGGAGCAAGAAAAAGAAGAAAGGAGGGAGCATGACGTCACGCTGTCAACCTTGGCAATCCAAGCCGTTTTAAGTGTGGGCCAAGCACGTGAACTTTTGCGCAATATTGCGCCAGCAACGAGACTTGCCGATACTTCGGAACGCGCCCGGTAGCTTGTGACCAAAACGCGTTTGTTCGGTGACGGCCTTCGAGATGGCGGGCGTGCGGCCTCCATTTCAGAGGCCATGGTTCGGCGCAGACCGGACGACCCACGCAGGAGGTTCAAAAAAACGGTACACTACTGAGAGTACTGAAACTTACCGCACGCTGTGAATCTTTGGTCACGTGTTGGAGGCTTTGGTCGTATGACGTTGTGCTGCCACCTTTCTTTGTCCTTTCTTCATGTGAGCGGCTCACGTGACCATCATGACACCGGATGCCGGTGACGTGTCACGCAAGCTCATCGTCGCGCATCAAATCACGTCACTCTTGCGTGCGGCATTGTTGCTGCTTAGGTGGGAAGTGCGTCGCTAACTTACAGCACAATGGTGCAAAAATCTCGCACGCGTTCTCTGAGAGGACCATTGACACGATTTGAGGCACCCCAAAAAGAGCAATTTTTGTTTGATTAGTGTGCACTTTCAATGCTCTCCAAATACCAGAGCTAGACAACACGTATAAAATACTGTACTTTTTTTTTATTTGAAAGCTTTTGTGAAGCACAAAAAAATACTATAAGAAGAATTAAGAAAGAAAGTGGAAGATTAAAACAAATCCAAGCATGTCCTCGAAGTGAACGATGACGAGTTGGCGAAGTTAGGTCCTAACTTAATATGGTCTATAGTGTCTGCGTTGAATTCGCCGAATGCGGACAGAGGGACGGACGGATCGACGGAAGGCGCAGGTTCTCATGTATTGTGCTGCCATATACTTACTTGATTGATGCACACATAAAGACGGTTTTTGGCACGGATGTTTTCGTTGTGCAGGCGTTCATTTTCGTTTTTGCGATGCGTGACGGGACAAAAAAGCCCGGCTCCAAAGAGGTTCGTCCCTAAACCGGGAAGCAATCCGACAGATCCCAAAATGCAGTCATCCCAAATGTGTTCGTAAGAAACAACACTCATTCATTGCACTGGGATCCGTGAAATTTGGTAATATTTTGCAGAGGAAAAAAACTTTTCCTTCAGGTGCGAGCCTTGTGAATCTCGCAGAATGTCGCCAGATTGTTGTTCGTCAGAAAATTTGTTGTGGTAGGGTCGTTTTGGGGACTTTAATGCCAGGCATGCAAGCTGGGGATATAAGATGCAAGACACCAAAGGCAAGAATATCGCAAAACAAATAGAGAAACTGGAAATGACTTTGTTAACTGACCCTGCAATACCAACGAGGATAGGCAACAGCGTATCCATGGACACAAGTCCGGACTTGACGATAGTACAAAACTGCCACAGCATGGACTGGTACAACACCCTTGAAACCCTGGGCAGTGATGATTACATACTAAGCACCACAATCCGCACCGGCCGAATCCGCAAACACATCGGCACAGCCAAAATTACAGACTGGCACGCATAAAGAAAAGCGCTAAAAGCGCACGTGACCGCCATAGACGACTTGGACGAGTGGTGCAAAGTAATTCGAAATGAAAAGCAAATGTACACCAAAACTGTCGCCAGAACAGATGATACCCCTGAAGTAGACGCTCACCTTTTCCACCTGTGGGAAGCAAGAAGAAACCTCACTAAAAGATGGAAAAGGCAAAAGCGAAATAAGAAACTCAAAGCGAAAATTGAAGAAATAACGCAGCAAGCAGAACAGTACGCTAATCAACTCGCGACAGCCAACTGGGAACAATTTTGCGATTCACTAAATGGAACCCTAGGAACAGCAAAGACATGGAATGTCCTAAGAGCCATGATTGACCCTCTGAAAACTAAACGCGAAGGACAAAAATCTCTAGAAAGATTATTGCACACATATCCAAGCACAAGAGATGACCTGCTTCAAGACATCTATATTGTTTCGGCGCCCGAGCCATCACAGCCCCTTACCAGGCTAAATACACTGGGCTCCCAAACTCAGAACTGGATGCACCTTTCACGCATGCCGAGGTCAGAGCGGCAATCGTCAGCATGAAACGCAACACAGCGCCTGGGGCGGACCAAATCACCAATGCCATGATTCGCAACATGAATGACGAAGCCATAACAGCGCTTCTAAACTTCATTAACAAACACTGGGTGAATGGCACTATACCACAGCAATGGAAGCATGCTGTAATAATTATGATACCCAAGCCAGGAAAGAAATCGGCAATAGAAAACCTCAGGCCAATCTCTCTTACCTCGTGCTTAGGCAAAGTGTTTGAGAGATTGATAAATGCCAGACTTCAACGGCACCTTGAACAAAATAACTTGTTGCCAAACACCATGTTTGGTTTCCGCTCGAACCTTTCGACACAGGACATCCTTCTGCTTTTAAAGGAGGAAGTACTAACAAATTTTCCAAAAGCAGGAGAGAACATTGTCATGGCCATCGGCATAAAAGGCGTTTTTGACAACGTAAGCCATAAGGCCATATAGATGGGCTAGCAGCGACAAACTGCGGTCAAAGGACGTACAAATATGTACAGAACTTCCTTACTAAAAGAACCGCTGTTATCAGATTAGGAGAACACGAATCCAATGTCTTCCACCCACCGAGCAAAGGCACACCACAAGGCGCTGTGATCTCGCCTACGCTTTTCAACATAGCCATGATTGGTCTAGCTGAAAAACTGGAAGGTATTCCCGACATTCGACACTCCTTCTATGCGGATGACATCACTGTATGGACAACCAAGGGTAGCTTGGCGGAAAAAGAAGAGCGGCTTCAACTGGCAGCTAAAACTATCGAAGAGTACACTAAAGAAAGGGGGCTTCAGTGCTCAGCAGACAAATCGGAACTCATTCGGTTCTCCAAGAGTAAAAAACAAAGGACAGACCCGAGCCTCCGCCTTGAGGTCAAGCTAGACGGCAATATTATACCAGAGAAAACAACTGTTCGGATCTTAGGGATGTGGTTACAGTCCAATCAGCGATGTCTCCACACACTGAATGTGCTTAAACGAACAGCTCAACAAATTGTTCGTATGATAGTTCGAATAACGAACAATCGTGTTGGACTGAAAGAACAAGACGTGCTTCGTTTGGTAAAGAGCTTAGTCATCAGCAGACTAACATACTCGCTACCCTACCACAACATGAATAGAGAGGAGAAAGAAAAAGCAGACAAAATAATAAGGATGGCGTATAAAGCGGCTCTGCGACTACCACAAAGCACTTCAACTGCGAAGCTATTAGCGCTCGGACTTCACAATACATTTGATGAGTTGGCTGAGGCACAAGTAACCACCCAGATTAACCTCCTGCTACAGACGACAACCGGCAGAAAACTTCTTCAGAGGATCGGCCTCGGCGAACAAGTACAGGCACATGGAAGAGCTAAGGAATTGTCGTGCTCAGTCAGAGCCTGGTACAAAATATGCCCCCTACCGAAGAACATGGACCCAGTTTTACATGCTGGAAGACGCAAAGAAAGAGCCGTTTACATAGATAAACAGACAAAATATGTGAATACGGCGAGATTTACTGACGCTGCACCATATCAGGTAAATGCAAAGAACATGGTGGCCGTGGTCACAGACCGAAAAGGAAACGTCACAAGTTGTGCCTCCATAGCCCAAGCCTCTATCACAGAAGCGGAGGAGATAGCGATCGCGCTGGCAATCAAGGAGGGCAGGAAGCGAAAAGACCCACTGACAATAATCACGGATTTGAAGGCTGCATGTAGCAATTACGACAAAGGTAGAATATATATGAAGGCCTTCCAAAGTCTAACCAAAGCTCACAAGGACTTCCCAATTGAATACACCCAAACCATTATCTGGGCGCCAGGGCACGAGGGCGTCACCGGGAACCGGTTTGCGGATGAGGCGGCTCGAGGCTTCACAGATTACCGAGCTTCCTTGCACACTGCAATAGAGGATCCAACGCCCCTAGACCCTAACTTTGGTGCAATTTTTCAGTATTACAGGGACAATAGAAAAGTGTATCCAGTACCGCATAAGAAACTTACAGCAATGGAATCGGTGGCATTACGCAGAATCCAAACAAACACATACACGAACTTACACTGGCTGCATGTATTCTACCCCACAGCATACAAAGATATATGTCCGTGGTGTGGGGCCACACCAACTCTGTTTCACATCACGTGGGAGTGTACGCATCACAATGAAGAACACCACAACATGAACAACACAGAGGAACAATGGGAGGCGCTGCTGTCCAGCTCGGCCATTGTTGATCAGCGCTGGCTGGTCCAACGGGTAGAGATGATGGCTAGGGCCAGCGGAGCCCTGGAATAGGGGCCCGACCATCTGGAATGCTCCGAGTTATGCGCAAATAAAGTTTTCTCTCTCTCTCTCTCTCTCTCTCTCTCTCTCTCTCTAGGGTCGTTTCTCTTTTCAGAATCAAATATATGGTTTGCATATTGAACAAAGGCGTTTGTGTAAGGTGTTCCAAGTTCAAAAATATTACTGTAATTTTTCTTTCATATACGTCTCCAGAAATTTCGCCAAGCTTATATATAATTTTTGTTGTTTCCCTTGTAATGTTCTCCTATGTATAAAAATCTGAGTAATAAATAGTTATATATATGCAAGGTATATCGCTTGCTAAATATATTTCCAGACCACTGAAGCTTATAAACTTCGCGAGTAAAAAAAAAAAAGAAAAAGGCGAATTCTAGAAAACGGTAATTTTGTTCTACACTCAGAAGCAATTCATGCCACGATCGAGGTGCTCCAATTAAAAGCCGTTCCGAGTTCCACTGAGAGTGCGCAGCGCAAACTACATGTGTGTCTCTCTTTAATAATTATGAGAGACGCCGTAGTGGAGGGCTCCGGTAACTTCGATCACCCATGGTTCTTTAACATGCACCTAAATCTAAGTACATGGGCTTCAAACATTTTCGCCTCAATTGAAAATGCAGCCGCCACGGCCGGGATTCGATCCCGCGACCTTCGGGTCAAAAGAAGCGCCTTAACCGCTAGGCGGCCAACAGCGAGGCATGACAACCCCGTAGTAATCTTTGAAAGAAAGCATTTTTTGGTGTTGGCGTACGTTCATTGAAATAAGGAGCTGCAGAAACACAGCGAGCGAGAAGTACGCGGTTGGAGCGTTGTAACATGATATTTCCGCAACTCACTAAAGAACAACAAAACTCTTACAAGTGCGCGAGTTGCGCTCTGACGCGGCGGCGATCGACGGCGGCCAAGCGGGCCGGCTTTGCGCGGTCATCGGGTCACAGCGGCTGGGCCCGGGATTCTCCCGACGGGGAGAGGGCTGTTCCCGGGACTTTCCCCGATGACCCGCACGGGAAGAGGGAGAGGAGGCTGTTCCTCCCGGAAGGGCTGTGCGCGCCACGTGACCAGCGGCAGACGCGGGCGGACGTGCGCCCCCGCTTGAACTGCTCGGCAGATGGATTGTCAATCTATAGGCTCAGTCTTATGCCGCATCCATGTCTTGGAGTCAGTTCTTTGAATGTGCATTCCAACACACTACTGAGCGTGAACAATGCGGGGAACCAAGGAGCCAAGTATGCGTGCAGTAGGGAGCTGTATAGCGGCTGAATAGTTAACTTTGGAAAGCGAATCAGTTTCGTTTATTTATGTGTAGAGCCCCCCCCCCCCCCCAACCCTTGCATAACCACTTCCATTTTGGATACGCCTCTGTACCATGCAGAATCGAAGGTAATCGGATGTCGAATACGTTACTAATTATTCTTACCAACACTTACGTCGTTACATTCAGGTTGGTTCAAGTCCTCACGTCGTACTTCATTACTGTTTTTTTTATCATTGCACAAATCCAGCATGCAAAGCAGATGAGTGGTTTATTCGCACACTCTGGGAACACTGGTCAGCTGTTCTGTCGAAGGATGATGGAGGTGAACTCTTGGTTGTGGTGCTCGATTGCTTACCCGAAGGTCTCAGGTTCGAATCCCAAACGCGGCGGCCGCATTTCGAAGGAAGCGGAATGCCAGTGATCCGTGTGCATTGACATAGGGGCGCCCTAAGCGCGTACTGACCCGATTGTGAGGCATCGCAAAACCGACATATTTCGTTTTCTCGGTGTGCTGTGTTAACGCTGGCCACACACCGGAGTCGGAACGCATGTATACAATATTTTACTTTGATTTTGAAGTTTGCGTCGCCAAACGTCTGCGGGACAGCCCGTACCAAAATTGACGATATCTCGACTATAGTCAACACTGTCTGTTCCACCACACACTGAGTTTGCATATTCTGCGTCCGGCGTGCATCGAAAATATCACTGTCGGTGTCACTGGATTACGATTCACGCACTGTTGATTACGGGAACCACGAGCAGGTCAGTGATCGAGAGGCCACCCCTTCGATATCGAAAGCGAAAGTGTTTCTTTTTTTTTCTTTTTTAGGAGCGAAGCTTTTTATGATCTCTGATGTTTCAATCCGTCCGGGTGCCGTGCACAGCCGAAGCGCAGGTGCATTACATCTGTGCGCAAAGCTCTGAGCGCACATAGCATGCCTATGGTTTAAAAAGATAAAACACCGACATTTAAACAGTCATTAATTAAAGCACATGACGGAACAAAATGTTCACAAGAACAAAATAAAAGACTGTTAACCAGAACAAAATATAAGGCCACGATTCGTGATCCGATGCACACTGCTTCTCTCCATCTGTATTATTATTATTATTATTATTATTATTATTATTATTATTATTATTATTATTATTATTATTATTATTATTATTATGACCCACGCGAGAAGAGGGAGAGGAGGCTCTTCTTCCCGAGGGCTGCGCGCGCACCACGTGACCATTACACGGCCCGTGATACAGGCCCGTGATTACACGGGCCTGTATCATTACTTGTCCACTGTGGAGTGGTCACAGGTTACTGACAAACCGAATGTTGATGATCAGGTTGATCAGTTTAAGGAGCTTGTACTGAGCAGCATGCGTAATTTTATTCCGCAATATACACCTAAACAACGTAAATATCCCCACTGGTTCTCATCTGAACTTATCAGTACACTGAAGCATAAAGATCGCGCACACAGGAAATCTAAATGTTCTCCATCCAGCGAGTGGAAGGAAGAGTTATGCTTTTTTGGAACTCTCTCTAAACGCTTACATAGGCGCGATCATAGTTCGTATATTGACTTCTTAGAAAAAAGCGTCTCTGACAGGCCAGCTGAGTTTTGGAAGTATGTGCGTAAACGGTCTAGCAAAAGCGGAGAGTCCTTCAGACTGCTGGACTCAAATGGGGTAGAAGTGCATGCCGTCGCTGACTGTTTTGCCACGCATTTCTCATCCATTTATAAGGTCTCAAACTCTACCACTGACATCGGACAACAACCCAAGGCAGTTAGCACATCCAGTGCTTTGTCGCTGGATGAAAATCTTATCGGCGAATGCATTAAGCGCTTAAAACCATCCTTATCATGTGGCCCAGATGGCATCCCATCCGCCATACTAAAAGCTTATGGTAGTATATTTGTCGCTGTACTGACTACGATATTTAAAAACTGCCTGGACAATTTTATATTTCCTAGCATGTGGAAAACTGCTCGTGTTTTCCCAGTATTTAAGTCGGGCTCTAAAACAGATTTTTCAAATGATCACCCGATTTCTCTACTATGTGCCACATCAAAGATTTTCGGCTGGCTCTTAACAGCATAGTGTCTTTCAGTGGAAAAAACTCATTGATTCCAAATTAACATGGTTTTCTTGCTGGTCGCTCAACTACCACAACTCTTGCTAGTTTCATGACGCAGATCTCCACACCTATTACTAAGAGAGGACAAGTTGACGTAATCTACTGTGACCTGAGCAAGGCTTTTGACGTAGTCAGCCACTCACTGATTATGGTTAAACTTGCGCAGTTTGATGTTGACTTGTCGGTTCTGAATCTCCTGCACAGCTACATCTGCTGAATAGATCTTGTTATATTGCCGTAAATGGCCAAACCTCTTCTTTGTACAAAGTGACTAGTGGGGTCCCTCAGGGGTCGGTATTAGGCCCACTCCTATATTTAATTTACGTTGATGATGTTTCTTTTGCCATTCGCAATTCTTCTTTCCCCTTGTATGCCGATGATATCAATATATTTAAGGACATTCGTTCAGTTAACGACTGTCGCTTGCTGCAGTCAGATTTGTGTTCTTTTTCCGAATGGTGCTACTGCAATAACCTTTCCCTGAATACCTCAAAGACAAAATTAATGTCTATCACTCGCAAAACATCTAGCGTGTCATTTAAATACTCTGTCAAGTCTGTGTCGTTATGCAAGGTTTATGAGATCAGTGATCTTGGTGTTGTTGTTGATAGCACGTTAAACTTTTCTGCTCACGTTAAGCGTGCTGCTATGCGGGGCCTTCATACTCTCGCATATGTTTGCAAAATATCTCGAGAATTCAGTTCTCCTACGGCCCTTTACAAATTGTACACCGCAATTTGTCTTCCACAACTTGAGTATGCGTCCGTGATATGGAATGGCATTGCTCAATCCAGTGGTAACACCATTGAAAGAGTCGAGAAAAAATTCCTCAGCATATATAACCATCGGTTTGCTAGAAATCACTCTGGATCTCGTTCAAATACTGCTGGATTATTATCATTGCCATCACTTCACTGCCAACGAAATCGTTCTGACCTGTTATTTCTTTACAAGCTAGTCCATGGTATCATATCCTGTCCTGTACTTCTCAATTGTGTTAACTTTCGAGTTCCGTGTAAGTTAACAAGAGAGAATAGACTGTTTCATGTACCCGCCTGCTTCTTCCAACACTCTACCATTCACAGGATACAAAGTCTCTATAATATTAATTTTCTTGATCTTGACGTTTTTCATGGTTCACAGTCATTGTTTTTATCTGAACTTCGCACATGTCTTGACATAGTGTGGTACAATGTACAAAATCTTCCCTTCTTTGTCTTGTATATATAGTTGTATATGTGCAATCTAATTTTTCGTTCTCCTTCAATATTTCTTGTCCTGTCTTATTTACTCTTCCACTTTTGTGTTCATTTCCCTATGTCTACACGTTTTTTCTCTTGATATTTCTGAAGACTGTCTGCATTGTATTGTTTATTTTTATTGTTTTATTTTTTCGTGCGCCTGCACGAAGACCTTGCGGTTGTTCCTGGGCACGCTAAATAAATAAATGATTGTTTCAATATTATTATTATTATTCAGAGGTATTGAAATGCAATCTATGTATTACCAGGCACCACATTTATAGGTTTCTCGACGCCAGTGTGTTTATTCAGAGGGAAAATCCGAACATATTTAAAATTTGCTTCAGTACTCGTTTAAATTATTAGTGCGGCGTCCGTTCGTCCTCATCATCATACCGCGCTTTCGCCGTGTAAAATCTCCTAAAGTAATAAAATTACAGTGAAATTGAATTGATAGGTCATCATTCATGCGCAGCTCGTGTCGACTATTTACAGCAAATATGCATTCGAATATCTCACAAATCTTCCTTTAACTTCTCAGATTACTTTCTCTTCGTTACTTTTCTTTCCATTGCTGAAATATATTTTTTTCATGCCACAGTGAAGCAGACATGTGTAAACACACGTTTTAGTCAAGTGTAACTGAAAATGTAATCGAAAGTAGGCAGATTGATCAAGGAACCCCCCCCCCCCTTTTTTTTGGGGGGGGGGGGTAGTCTGTATAAGTGTTAATTATTGCATATCAACATTATTATTATCCATTGTATAAATAGGCTTTGTTACTCATTATCTAAAAAAGTATTAGTATATAAAGTACAGGGACAAACGGACACAATGCCTGATCGTTGACTGGCTGTTCTGTTGTCTGCTCTGTGCAGCTGGCAAGCCCACAACCCAACACCCAGTTCCCTGTTCGACTTCAGTCATCGCTATGAATGTACTAGCTAAGATCGTGTTATTGTGCGAGATTGATTGTACCATCTAACTGTATCCACTGCTTTCATTATCTTTTACTGTTCAATAACTTTTTTTTGTAACAAGCCCCCCCCCCCCCCCTATGTCATGCCATGTGGCCGTGAGTTCACGATAAATAATAAAAAGTGCACAGCGTTGTGTAGGAGGCTGGGCTGTCGTGTGCTGTTGTACGCTGTCCGCGTGGCTTCTCGGGCGCCGGGTTCCCCTTCAGGGAAAGGGGGGGGGGGGGAGGTTTATCGCAGCGCCTTCTTTCCCTATCATGTTAATCTATAGACCTCTTCACTCAAGGCGTTCTGGGCGCCGCCATAGTCCTCTCTGGGCTGTTAGCACGCGTGAATCCCCAATAAATGCATTGCCGAGGCTGTGACATTGGATTTTGTACTCTCGTGCAACCGTCCAGAAAGGAGGAAATCCTTCTCTCCATAAAAAAGGCCAATAGGAATAACTTTGCGCCACCCTATCGCCCCCCACCCCCCCACCTCCCTTGCGCACGCATATATGATATTCAGCGCTCGCTCGCTCCAAGATGCCTTCTTCTTTTTCATTTTCGAGCGCTGTGATGATGATCGCTTATCATCATCAGTGAAAAAAAAAAACTAGTGCACTTGGCATAACGCAGGCAGAACCACAAATTAAAGATGAAGCAAAAAATAAAGGAAGCAATCACAAAATCGATAGAGAGAAAGAGAAAAACGGAATGAGCAAGCAAAAGAAATAGATAAGGATGGAGGAAGAAATTAACGGATACATATAGAGAGAAACACAAGCAGGGGAGAACGGAGAAGGACAAAAAGTGGGGGCGAAAGAAAGAGACAATTGATGAGACACAAAGAATAGGTTATGAGACTGATAACAAATGTCTTAATGAGTCGCATTATGCCATGCTCTATCATCCCTCGTTTTCGATTAGCCGCATGACTAATCATACGAGAAATCTGTCAACACGGCGTTGGGAGTTCTTGCCCCGAATAATCTAGTGAATTTGGATGGTTTCAACATCTTGAATTTGTATTCCATTGAGTTGTACATTGAGGTATAGGAAGTTTCAGAAGCCTTATATCTATATACAAGGATTTCGCTTTGGCGGGAGAGCACTACAGACTACTCTTGGGCCCTATCTCTTCTACAACGAACGCAGCCTGTTGGAGGGTTTCTTCTATCTGGCCGAGGCTGCCACAGCGGCACCAGATTGTAACATCATCGGCATAAATGGCGTGACGTACTTCTGAACTTTGATTTAAGGCCTCTGGGAGGAGCATGAGGGCGATATTGAAGAGCGGGGAAAGGACAGACCCTTGGGGAGGACGTAAATCTCCCTTGGTGATGGCATATGATTTTACCTCACCTATGCGGATAATGACCCGTCTGTAAGGAAGAAATTTCCGCACACATGTGTAAAATTTTGGACAGCGCTTGCGTGCACTTATACATGTTTTCGATATTGTGAAGCGCCGAACGTTCTCACAGGTACCCTTGAAATTAACTGCAAGAATGGCCCTTTCCACCTGAATGGTTCTACTGGGTAGATTGACAATCTCATGTTTAGATGGATGAGGATGTCCTGCGCCGACCGACGAGGACAAAAGCGGTACATAGGGTCCGACAGAGGGTTCTGTTCTTCTAGATATTCGGTTAGCCTCATTTGTATGGCCTTCTCCATCACCTTACCAGCGCATGATATGAGGGATATGGGACGGAGATTATCAACGAATTAAAATGAGCTTGGCTTGCTTCCACTCTTTAGGACGCTTCCCAGCATCCCAGTATTAGTTAATCTTATCTACTAGCAATTGAGCGATGTAATCGCCCTATCGATACCCGATCGGGCCCCGGGGCGGTGCCCTTCCTCATGCTTTGTATCGTTCCTTTAACTCCGATTACCGTAAACGCCTTTGAAAGTTCCGTATTATCAGGGCTGCTATGCAGTGGTATGGGCGTGAGATCCTGCGAGGTATTTACGTACTTCGACTGTAGGGCACTGAGTAAGTTCGCGTTATTGCCAGAAAAGTCGTGAACCCTCTGAAGGCTTCTTCTGGTCGTGCCTCCGATAGAATGTGGGTTAATGAGGTGGAACTGGAGGTGCCAGGCAGGTTTCAAGTATGAAGAGATACCGTCTAGGGGAGTCGCATTTCGAGAACCAATTTTCTTTAGCGAGTGCGATTGCGAATTTTGCTGCCTTAGCGGTGAGGGCGGCAAATACGTGTCTCGGGTTGGCGATTGAGTTTATTCATTGGGATAGTTTATTCAAGTTTATTCATTGCTGAGTACATGAGTACAAAAAAAAATGAGCTCACATAATATATACAGCGGACATTTCCAGCTGTCGTTTCCAGCGTCTTGTGAGTTGGCGCCTGGCATCCCGTAAATGCAAGAGATGAACATCAATTGCTGGTGTTTCGAATGTATACTCTGAATGAGCCGACACCTTGCAGAAACTTAAGCACGAGTTTACCGAAATGATCGCAACCTCAGTTGCGATTATGTCATCAGACCCTCACATCATTCAGGGTATGGTGAAAGGGAAATTTTTTTGTTTTGCGGAAAGCTGCGCAATTCATTAGCTTGGCTGTCTCTTGATGTTTCTTGTGTCTACCATGCGATAAGAATGTGTGAATGATGAAGTGACCACTCCCGAGGTTCTATGTGAGTTCCACCAGCGTGGCTGGGGAAGGTTGATACCCATCATTAAGATGGGAATCGTATCCCTCAAAACACTGTTACCCGTGCAAGTATAGGCTGCTTCGGTGATGAGAGTGATACCTTCAAGAGCCATGAGGTCGTACAGTTTTCGTCCTTTGGTGTCCTTCAGTGGATAACCCCAAGAGGGATGTCTAGCAATGAAATCACCTTCTATAAACAGGGGAGCATACAGAGCTTGTTTCCTGGAATCGCGGAATACCTCAATGGAGGTATTACGCGGGAGGTTTGCTTATGCGACTTGGTTCGGCTGTGTACGTTAAGCACGTATACCGGCTTCTGCGGACGCTTGACAAACTGAAGACGTAATCAAGCTTTGTATCACGGTGCTCGAGATCTGCCGTGACCGCAGTGCAGATGTCATGAACTAAAATGCAGACCGATGTGTTGTGTTTATGGACATGTATGCAGTACGAGCAAAATCTGATGTCGGGGAGCATGGTGTCTTGCAACGCTATGATGTCGCCTTTCTGATCGGGGGGGGGGGGGGGGGGAGGGTAGAGTGATTTTTCAAATAGGAGAAAAGAAGAGAAAAGTGAGCTCCGTAACTGACTGCATCTTAGTGCGACACCTCAGCAGTGGCTCACGAGGAAAGGGGATAAGGAGGGATTAAAAGGATAGAAGTAAAGATTGAGAAAGATAAGGATTGGGACACGGTTGAAGGAGCCCGAGGACGGGGCACCACTCAGCGAGAGCTTCACGGCGTCAGGAGATCGCGGAGGGCCAGTCAGTCAGCGAGAGCTGTGCTGGCATCGGAGATCGTGGGAGCACAATAGTTCGGCACGGAATGCAGCAAGCGTGTCCTTCTCATCTAGCGTACCTGTGTATTGTTGCAGTGATGCCGCCTTACGGCGCAAGCTTCTGCAGTTCCATTGTATTGTCTTTAGACTTCGAGGTGATGGCGCCAAGTCTAGCTGCAACCCGTTTGACAAATTCGAAAAAAAAATGAGGATATGTTTTGGTTGCCACAATGGCGTGCCTTTGTATCCTAATTTTGCAGGGGTGAAGCACTTCGTGGAATATAACATTAGAATTAAGGATTGTATTTCTCGCCTTAGTGTCAGTTGCAAATATCCTTGTGTAACTTAATTGTTCTAAAGTTGTCATTCTCTTATGCACAGACAAACACGTTATAGGTGGTGATGAGAAGTCGTAAAGCGCGAAACATCACTGGGGCCAACGTTTCGACAAGTGGTCATCAATGCAGCAATTACTGTGTGTGGTATGCATGAATCGATACATGTCTAAAAATGTCGTGTTTGCCTTGGTATGCATGCGCGTGTATGTATGTATGTATGTATGTATGTATGTATGTATGTATGTATGTATGTATGTATGTATGTATGTATGTATGTATGTATGTATGTATGTATGCATGCATGCATGCATGCATGTATGTATGTATGTATGTATGTATGTATGTATGTATGTATGTATGTATGTATGTATGTATGTATGTATGTATGTATCCACACAAATATGAAGGGTCTTTCTTCTACGTGGCCGTAGGAAAATTTACTTTCGGCTTTTCACTAGCGCAATAGTATACGAAAGCACATATAGCGGTGGAGATTCGCAGGCTTGAAATCAGACCAAGGCTCAACGAGTAGTCGAACCCACGACTTGGGGAAGCTGTCCGGGTCCTTCACCGCACACGCTTGTGCGCGGGGTATCGCATGCAGAGTTTCTCCTCGACACGCGGAAAAAAAAACGGAAGCAAGGAGGGAGACGGGGAAAGGGGAATCCCCGGTGCCCTCTTTTCTCTGACGACGACACCACCTAGAGCCGAGGGGGAAAACCAGGCGCGTTCTTCTTCGTCCCGAAGCTGCGAGGAGGGACAGAGTCTCCCCACTCTCTCATAATCCTCCTCCTTCTTCCCCTCCTCCTGTTCTCCCGAGGTTCCGCGTGTTACATTGCGCGGTGTCGATAATACGGCGCAAGCAGGGACGCGGCAGCCCGTCGGCAAGCGCGTGGCCTCGGGCTCAGCGGAAAGAGAGCGAGGGTTCCCAGGGTCTGCACCCGCGCCCAAGAGGCTGGCCGAATTGCCCTTGGCTGGACTATACATGTTGCATGCCCGGCTTCGCTCGAAAATTGAATTGCAGTAGTTCACAATTGACGCGCGCTCAAGTTTCAGGTATTCACTGTAACGGGTTCTTTTTGCTCCTGTAACCTGTTTCCGGTGAACATTTACCTTCCCATTTGTCGGTGCTGGTGATTTGCTTACAGTTTCAGAGGTGTCAACTATAGAGGGGGGAGGCGTGATACCGGTGCATTCATAGGCATATGCGGAGTTGGGGGGGGGGGGGGTCTGGATGTGGGGTTAAAGCGCCCCCCCCCCCCGAGCTTGTCAATCTTGCATGTACATCCACACATACAAATGCCCGCACGAACGTACATAAAGTATAGTTGATCCAATAAGGTGAACCTCTTGCCCTCCCAACGAAAATATTTCTTGACACGTTCGTGGGGCTCTTATAGGTATCATAGCAAAACCCAAGACGTGCATAATAAGATCTGATGGCACGGTAATTTTGTGATGCACATATTACAGGTAGGCGCACATGTAACGACACAGAAAGAAGGTGCAGGAGAGAGTGCAACTTGGCTGACGTCTGTGTGATGGAGTAGCCGGGGGGGGGGGGTGTACTACCACCTGCCCCACCTCCTTGAAATTTTCCAATTTCGCATGTGCATATATGGTCAATGACACACCAAGCGTACGCAAGAACATACGTAAAGTACAGTTGAAACCGCTCTGCCCCCCCCCCCCCCCCCCAAAAAAAAAAAAAAATCTGGCTACATCCGTGCACGGCGCGCGCAGGTGCAGTCTAGCCCGGCCGTGATCCGTAGTGCGCTCATTTACGTCACCAATACAGGTGGAGCCACCCTGA
The DNA here is from genome assembly GCF_013339725.1 of Rhipicephalus microplus. NCBI lineage: Eukaryota > Metazoa > Arthropoda > Arachnida > Ixodida > Ixodidae > Rhipicephalus > Rhipicephalus microplus. The sequence continues at coordinate 51,243,499 of NC_051175.1, read as the reverse complement.
CTAGTCACCTAATAAATATGCCTTTCGCTTAGGACTCACTCGGGGTCGGACTCGCCAAAATTTCGCTGAAGCGTACTTTCTAGGACTCTGCTCACGAAATTTTTATACAGTCAGACTAATTCAAACTCAGACTCACAAATGCTTTCGTCAACCTGATCGACTGACTCGGACTGAGACTCACCAAAATATTTTTGAAAAATATTTGGTGAGTCTGGATTCGCTGGGCGTGAGAATCACGACTCCATCGGTCTTTGGGGGAGTCTGTGTAAGTCGAGTCATGAGTAAGTTTGCTGACTTATTGATGAGGCATCTAAGCCTTGCACATTAAATGAATCGCGCCCCTTCACCCTCTGTTGCACCCTTGATTGACTTCTTTTTACTTTTTCACTTGTATGTTGCGAACGCTCTTTTCCCTTTCTTTTGGCACTTTGTTAAATAAATTGTTTTACTTTATTTAATATTTTTATTGCATGTTAGCAATATTGTTTTTCACAGCTTTGTGTGTGTGTGTGTGTGTGTGTGTGTGTGTGTGTGTGTGTGTGTGTGTGTGTGTGTGTGTGTGTGTGTGTGTGTGTGTGTGTGTGTGTGTGTGTGTGTGTGTGTGTGTGTGTGGGTGTGTGTGTGTGTGTGTGTGTGTGTGTGTGTGTGTGTGTGTGTGTGTGTGTGTGTGTGTGTGTGTGTGTGTGTGTGTGTGTGTGTGTGTGTGTGTGTGTGTGTGTGTGTGTGTGTGTGTGTGTGTGTGTGTGTGTGTGTGTGTGTGTGTGTGTGTGTGTGTGTGTGTGTGTGTACACGATAGCCCCTTACGTAATTCCCGAATGGGCCTTTAGGGTGTATGAATAGGGGAAAATGCCCAGTAACACAGGCGTCGGGCAAGAAGACAGCCTCTTGGATTGTACGTGTATAGAAGAAGCGTACGTTCAATTCTTCAAGACGAGGAACGACTATATAGGAGCAACTGTTAACGGCGACTATACTCAAGCAAATTTCGGTGCTAAAGGTTCAGCGGATCTTGCGATATATTGCAAGAAGATCTCAACGGACGAAATCTGAGCACGCAGTTGAGCAATCCGAGAAAGGAGCAAGAAAGTTTCATTGGCAGGGGACCCATAGAGTCGGTGCAAGGGCAAGTTCAACTGTAGCAACGGGAATCGTTGTCTTAATGACAGCGTAGTTCATTGAAGGGTCGAAAGAGCTTGCAGAATATACGGAGGACGTCAAGGTCTACTTCCTACCGTGGCCTTTAGAGGTAAGGCCTCCTTCTTCTTTTTCTTCTTCTTTTACTGCTTCTTCTTCTCAGACGATATATTAATCCTCTACCACCCTCTATGTAACCTTCCTGCACCTGACGTTGTTTGCATTGACTCCGGGATCGGAGGCATTAGAAACTCTCTGCACTTCATCTGGTTTCGCGTTACCTCCGTAACCAGCCCACCTTTGACCAAGCGATGATTTCATGTGACGTCATGATTACGTAGGTTGGCAAAAAAAAATTATGAAGCTCGCTCAGATTCGCACATCTTAGAAATTTATTTTGTTCTGAGAGGGCTCACTCCGACACTGACTCATCGAAATTTTCCTCGACCTGACTTACTAGGACTGAAAATCACAAAACATTTTCTCAAACAGACCCGCTCGGACTCAACTCACCAAAATAATACTCACCCAGACTGCCTCAGTCTCAGGCTCGATCTCAGTCTGAGTGGTCGGCTGATGAAAGAAGGAAGGGCCTGGAAACTGTGGCATGTTGAGAACGACGGACCGATCCCACCGCTGCCACCACTGTTGCGAAAGACGGCGACGCCAACACGGCCCCGGAGGCGCCACTGCTTTCAACTCCGCCGGGAAGGTCACCAGCCGTTTGGTAGCGTATGTTTATCAGCTCGCGACTGCTTCTGCGCAGAGCTGATAAGACGAGCGGACGAGACGACGGTGAGTTAAACAAGGTTTATGTACAGCATATATACAGAGGCGTTACAATTTCGGCACTGGGGCCGACAGAGACTCGAAGAGCCGAGCTCTTCTCTCTAACACATAGTTCAGCCTTTCGCCTAAGACCGCTGACTCACACACATGTCGGCACTCCGACACGGGGACGCCTCTCACATAGGACCGCCGATCGCGACGCGCCGCAGGGCTTCTTTTATTTACACCGGGTCCAACCAAAAGGTCCAATCAGAAGCGCCGCTGGTCGTCAGCGCAGATTCTTCCAATGGGGCCGCCGCGCCATGCGTCAGACCACCTGACACGAGGACGCCGGCTCGCTGTCACGTGCGCAACTGACTCACTGCACGTGGGCCAGAGGAGCGCCGCGCGTGTTCACGCCGTTGAGGTGATCGCGCCAGGCAGACTGCGGGCTGGCCTTGACCCAGATTGCCTTTTTCAGAGGCACGGTCGTTTGACGAGGACTCGCTGGCATAACAGCACCCCCGCCGCCAGACAATGCACCGGAAAGACGAGCTGCTTCCACGGGGCTCGGATGTCAGGTGCGCTCGTTCGCCAGGTCCCTCCAGGTTCGCCTCCAGGGCCATGGGGAGAATACAGCTCCAGACTGTTCCGGGAACACATCCCATTTTGACGACGGATCCCAGCTCCACTGGCTTGTCGCCACAACTTGCTGACCAGCTTCACTCGTCTCTTCTGACCATCTTCGGTTTCAGCACTTGTCGATGGTTCTGCAACTTGCCAAGAACGGATCGACAACAGACAACACACGACACACGCAAGTGCCTTCGGTCACCCGACAGAACACCAGACAAAGTATAGTACAACATATACCTATCTACGTGTCTATCGGAATTTTGTTCCCTCTACATCAAGAGGCACATGTGGGACAAAAGACCCTTAAAATGACAACTCAATTTTTTTTTCTTACGTACAACAACGTAACGGATTAGAATACCACATAAAGTTGGTCCCTTGAGATCACTCTGAACGAGAGCGCTCAGCCCAGGTCGTGATGAGGTCAAAATTTTGCCCCGAATCGCCAGCCAGAAACCGAAAGGTTGAGAAGTTACTAGCTGGAACGCACTGCTCAATGCACCTGCATTAGCGTTTACCTTTCCTTTTTTTTTTCTTTAGCGAACGTCAAAGTTGCGCTGTGGAACAACATGCTCCACTTCAGTAACCGGCCACTTTTAGGCGACGATACCTATGCGGCACCAAGAGCGGCTCACACTTTCGACGTTGCACAGGGGAACAACGATACGGCTTGCTACGGATTGACTCCTCACCGCTTAGCTCGATATCGTGTTCGATCACCGTCGTGTTTCCGGGACGGTCTGACCACACGTCTCCAATCTCGGAAACAATCTTTCTCGGGTCCTCCTTTTGGACTTCACTTAAGCTAGGCTCTAGGTTTATCTGCTCCCGGATTACTTTCGATCCCCCTTCGATCACCTCACTAGAACTCAAATTTTCTGCTTCCTCTTCCTCTGAAGCCTTCAACAGCTGATTTACGACCGCTTGATGTTGAACATTGGGTTTCATCAAGTTGTAAATTTTGTTCTGCCGCCTTCCTACTTGCACCTCATAAGTTGTATCGCAAGGCTTCGATAATACTTTGGCGGGCCCTTCCCAATCAACCTCAAGCTTGTTCCTTTTGGATGGCTGCAGCCGCATTACCTGATTATCAACTTCAAAAACGCGCTTCTTCCCCGATTTCTCGTAGTGCTCCTTCGACAGCACTTCTGCCGCGTTTTTCTGGCTTTCCACTAGCGCTTCAATCGAGAGATCCTCACGCTGCTCTCGAATGAGCGTTTCTCGATCAACTCTCGGCAGCTCGCTCCAACTTTCCGCTACAGGCGAGAGCGTTGCAGCCCTCTCGCTCTGATTCAATGGCGCCATGTCGTCTCCCCTTTCTCCGGAAACTGCGCAGCTAGGTTCGGCGACGGGCCGCTCGCGTGACTGCTCACATGACTCATGCGGAAACTTTCCTTTCTGGGGTTCCGTCGACCCGCCGACAAGGTCACTTGAGAGTTCACCGCATGGAACCAGGTCAAGCTTCCGCGAAAGCTTTCGCGCTTGCGATCGCGTGAGAGCCATGCACGCTAAGTTGGGGAAGAACGATTTGCCCTGCTCTTTGAGAAGCTGCTCCGAGTTGTTGGAGAAAAGATAAGGAAAACGATCGTTCAGCGCGGCAGACACAGTCGCTTCGGTGCGAAGCTTACCGAACGGGCCTTCAATGACAACCGTGGCGATTGGTAAGCGAACACTCTGCTCCTCGGCGACTTGCCTGATCCACGCGCATTCTCCTGTGAAGTCATCCGGAGACACCAATGAAGGATGGACAACGTCCATGGTTGCCGCTGAGTCTCTAAGTGCTCGGCACGTTTTCTCATTGACCCTAATTTCTTGGAGATACGGCTCCAACAACCGAACGTTTTTTTCTGATTCTCGGATAGTTGCGAAGGCAAATTTTTCCTGACAGTTTCTCGCGATGTGCCCTTCCTTTTTACAGTTGTAGCAGATTAGCGGCTTCCGTTTGTTTTCCGATTCGAATGCCTGTGTGGTAGAAACCTCACTCAATTTCTCCGCTTCTGTTTGCCCTTCCCCTACACTGTCCTTCGTAAGAGACGGGTCCTTTTTGAAATTACGGTGCGGAACGGGTCTCCGTTGATCAGGTTTCTTTGAGAAGCCCTCTTTTCTCTCATTCTTTTCAACGCGCACTGCCCTGCTGTGCAACTTTCGACGAGTATAATACTCCTCAGCTAACTCGCGCACTGCCCTGCTGCCTTGTTTAGCTGTACTACACCAAGTCTGTCCTGCAGCCAAAGCCTGACATTATCCTCGATGCAGCGGTAGAATTGCTCCAATGCAACGCATTCCACCACTTTATCGCGGTCGTCATAAACACCTTCGCCCTTGAGCCATTCAATTAAATCGCCTTTAAGACGAAACGCGAAGTCAACGTGTGACTCATTCCCCTTTTCAGCATACCGGAACCTTTGCCTGAAAGCCTCGGGTGACAACTTGTAACGTCTCAAGAGGACTTCCTTAACCTCGTCATAGCTCTCAAACGCTTCCCTAGACAAGCAAGTTAATGCGTCGGACACTTCGCCGGGAAGAAGAGCTAACAGGTTCTGCGCCCAAAGAGACCGCTCCAAAGCGTTTCGCTCACAGACGTGTTCAAACTTGACGAGGTACTTCGCCATGTCCTCGCCTACTACGAACGGTGGCAGTTGGTCCCGAATTCTAAAACCGCTGACCTGAACTGTTGGAGAAGCTACGCTAGGCGCCTGCGAACACTGTAGGATTGCCAATTCTAGTCGTTTCAACTCGAGACGCTCCTGTCTCTCGGCCTCCTCGCGACGTTCGCGCCTTTCAGCTTCTTCACGTTCGCGAGCTTCTACTTCTCGCCTTTCAGCCTCCTCACGGCGTGCATTAATATCCACCCAGGCCTCATCGACTTCCTCAGCCGACACTCCCTCATCCTTCATTATCTCAAGGATCGCTTGCTTTCGTTTCGCACGGCCCAAAGTAATGCCGAGTTCCTCACAAATTTCGATGAGTTCCTTCACTTTAAGGTTCTCCATCGTTCACACTAGCCTCTTGCTGTTTGCCCCTGTTAAAAATCTACTTGCCGTACCCACTATAAGCCTACTAGCAAGACGCGCAAGCAATTTTTCACACTCCCGTGTTTACCCCCTCTGCATTAACTTTGGTTTCAAAGCGCTTCGACTTGGCTTGAAACGATCAAAGCTCACTCTAATGCTTCACACAGCCCTTCTCTAAACTACTGCAACCTGAGCTAGAGTAGTCTGGTGAACTGAGGGGAAAACATCAGGCACTCACCGCATCGATGTCGCTGACGCCGGCCGATCCCGCAGCTGCCAACCACTGTTGCGCAACCACCTCCGAATCCCACCGCTGCCACCACTGTTGAGTAAGACGGGCCTGTCCCGCCGAAGCCACCACTGTTGAGAACGACGGACCGATCCCACCGCTGCCACCACTGTTGCGAAAGACGGCGACGCCAACACGGCCCCGGAGGCGCCACTGCTTTCAACTCCGCCGGGAAGGTCACCAGCCGTTTGGTAGCGTATGTTTATCAGCTCGCGACTGCTTCTGCGCAGAGCTGATAAGACGAGCGGACGAGACGACGGTGAGTTAAACAAGGTTTATGTACAGCATATATACAGAGGCGTTACAATTTCGGCACTGGGGCCGACAGAGACTCGAAGAGCCGAGCTCTTCTCTCTAACACATAGTTCAGCCTTTCGCCTAAGACCGCTGACTCACACACATGTCGGCACTCCGACACGGGGACGCCTCTCACATAGGACCGCCGATCGCGACGCGCCGCAGGGCTTCTTTTATTTACACCGGGTCCAACCAAAAGGTCCAATCAGAAGCGCCGCTGGTCGTCAGCGCAGATTCTTCCAATGGGGCCGCCGTGCCATGCGTCAGACCACCTGACACGAGGACGCCGGCTCGCTGTCACGTGCGCAACTGACTCACTGCACGTGGGCCAGAGGAGCGCCGCGCGTGTTCACGCCGTTGAGGTGATCGCGCCAGGCAGACTGCGGGCTGGCCTTGACCCAGATTGCCTTTTTCAGAGGCACGGTCGTTTGACGAGGACTCGCTGGCATAACAGGCACACACCCACGTTGGTGGATCGGCCAAGAACCGGATAGTTCTGACGAAATACTGTTAATTGGTTAGCTCACGTTTTTTTTTAACCAAATAGATAGAGGGCGAAAATTTAATATGAGAAATGAACAATTAGAAATAATGGTTATATAAAATGAAGCAGATGGTTTTAGCAACTACAACAAATAAATGAATGAAGCAATTTAAAAAAAGTAATTTAGGAGTAATATAGTATGTTCTACAGTCTGAATATGATGAGTGAGCTTGCCCGCCTGTGCGTGATGATGACATCCAATATTTTGGTGTTATTTGTGTGTGTGACATCACGTAGTGGCCGCAATATGTGATGACGAGCTTTAGCCAAACTCTGGCTGGCGTTGACGATCAATTTTCGCGTTTGATGAGTCCCCTAAAGCATTTAACCTTAAAATGTCACACGATCCCTAACTTTCATTTGTCGAGTATGACTCGAATGCGAAAACTATTCCCCTACATTTCTTTCTCTCAGTTCATTTTATGAAAAACAAAAGGAGGACCTTAGTTTTAGGTCTGGCGGTCCCACGCTGCCAAATTTCACAGCGTGGCTTCTCTCCCAAACGACTATTCTGCCGAGCACCAAGTCGGAAGTGTGCTTGTATCTATATTTCAACGGTAGGAACCTGCGCGGCAGCAATTCCCTGTCTGCCATGCACAGCAGAGGCGCATGCTCAGCCATTTCACCAATGTGGTGGGTTAAAGAGAACCCAGGGGTCTTTGCCGAACAATATCGGGCCGACTTTTAAGTCAAGCAGCTCAGCTATAGTCGCTAGGAAGGTCAGGACCAGGTCGGTATAGTCCTCTACCCATTAGGAAAAACCGGGGCAGTTTCCGTTTGGCACCAGAAATCAAACCCGGAACCTACCGCATCGGAAGCAGACGGTCAACCATCCTCTGCAGGTGGCGAGATCAATCTTGGCCGTGGTGGTCGCATTTCGAAAGAAGCGAAATTAGGGGCCCCTTCGCTTTGCGATGCATGTTAATTGACACCATATGGTCAAAAGTTCTCCCCTCCCCCAACGGTGTCCCCCATAATGGTATGGCATATTTTTCGGAACGAAGAACGTTACGAATTATTATCGTTAGGGAGAAATCTGCGCTGTCTGTGAGTGAAAATTGGACATGCTAAAAATTCGGCAGATCCCGTTCGCCTTATAGGAATCGTGGTTGTTAGAAGAATGCGGAGGGAAGATAACTCTGTGTTAATAGCAAAACAATTACGAAATCACGCTCAAGATACGTATGTAAATATTGCACGCACGGATATATGTTGACGAGTCGCACATGTCTTGTATAACCAGTTGTTTACACCTGCGTAACGATGTCAAGAGCAGCATGGTTGTTAGCGACATCAGAAGCTTGCTTGCTTGCTTGATCCTTTTTAGTGGCTCTCACCCACTAAGGGGGCTTGCCAAGAAGCCGGTGGTTAATATAAGTCAATACCTTAAAATTATCCAGGCTAGGGAAATATGATTACTTTGTTTTCACTTGGCGGGATTAATTTGGCATAATGTGAAAAAAAGGGGAAAGAAGAGAAATAATAGAATTTGTTGAAAAATGGTGGGGTAATCGTTATACGAAATTTTTCTGAAGGTCAAGTCATTACAGTGTAATAGTTAAATATTAAATGTTAGACAGGCTAGTAAAAATCGAAAGCTGATCAATGGCTCAGCAAGGTAATCTTCTTGTGTTACATAGGAATTCGCAGAAAGCCCCGCAGATGTTGCTGTCGCTGAGTCCTAGCAGCCCCAAAAGACAATATATTGGGAGTAGTAAGTGATATTCCTAGTTTTTTTTAAATAAAATTTTGAAACAACTTTTTCTCTGACGTTTAAAACGGTGACATGTGAGAAGAAAATGGTCGATATTTTCGGGTTCATTACAGCTTGAGCAGAGAGGGGATGGCTGCGTGAAATGATCGCGAGGTATAGTAGCCCTGGACTGCTACATAAATAAACTGAACTGGATCGCGCTTAACTACAATTGACGTTCTGTATACAATTGACGTATTTCAGGTCCTGTATCTTCGTCGGCGCACGATGCGCGCCGGCGAAGATACAGGACCTGAAATACGAAGACGCTGTGAAGTTCCTGGGTGAGCGATTTGCTCCGGCGTGCAACGAAATCGCAGAATCGTGCAAGTTCTTCACAAGGAATCGGCTTGCAGGAGAGTCGGTAAATGAATTTCTCGTGGAAATACGAAAGATTGCAAGCAGGTGTAATTTCGGTAGCGCCCTCGACAGGATGCTAAGGGACCGCATTGTTTGCGGCCTGCGCGACGCTAGTGTTCGTCGGCAGCTGTTGGCAAAAGCGGAACTCACGCTGAGGGAGGCGGAAGAGGCAGCGCATGCAGCAGAGATGACAGCGGCAAACGTGGACCACATGGCCAGCGCGCAAAAGACGGACAGTGTGCACGCTATGACGATGAAGCGCAGAGGCCAACCAACTAGGCATCCGTCACTACGAGAGTCGGAGAGCAGGCAAGACTGGCGGCACGAAGGGACGTGCCCATGCTGCGGCAAAAGTGGTCATACAGCGGGAAAATGCAAGTTCCGTTCTGTTAAATGCTTCACTTGTAAGAGGCAAGGACACCTAGCCCGTGTGTGCCAGCAGCACCAGTCCCGGCAAAACAAAGTATTCCACTGTGAAAGTCAGTGGTCTGATAATGACGACTACGAACAATTTCTGCTCAACTTGCAAGCGGCATCGGTGAACATGGTCCAGCCAATTTATCGCACCATGGAATGGGCTGGCGTGCACCCCTCCGAATGCAAGTAGACACCGGTTCCCCCGTGACAATGATCACATGGCCTACCTACACCAAATACCGTCACCTTTGGCCTCGGCTCCAGAAGACCACCTTGCAACTGACTTGTTTCCTCGGTCAACTTCCCGTCAAGGGTCAACTCAATATCTCGTTGACGTATGGCGGGACCACACTGGACGCTACCTTGGTGGTGCTGGGGTGCTCTGGACCGGATCTGTGTGGGCGGGACGTCATCAAAGCCCTCGAACAGCACAAAAGGCAGGTTCTCGCCGTCGGAATGAAGGCTGCCCCCGGTAAGCCATCCTCTACTAAGGACGATTTACAGGTGCAGCAGTTGTTAGACGAGTTTCAGGACTTGTTCTCGGAAGAGCTAGGTTTAATCAAAGGGCCACCCGTAGAGTTACGCTTGCGCGAAGGTGTCGTACCTCGTTTCTTTAAGGCACGCGCCGTGCCTTACGGGATGAGAGAAGCCGTTAGCCAAGAGATAGATCGTCTCGTTCAGACAGGAATCTTGACACCAGTTGCTTGCGCTGACTGGGCAACGCCTCTTGTTCCGGTAGTAAAGAAAAATGGGTCCATACGACTTTGCGGTGACTTCAAAGTAACAGTCAACGCTGCTTGCCACACGGAAAAATATCCGTTGCCCAAAATTCAAGACATCTTTGCTAGCTTAAGTGGAGGCGAAGTGTTCTCTACAACCGATCTAAAGGACGCTTACAGTCAGCTACCTCTAGATGAGAACGCAAAGCAGCTTCTAGTCGTTAACACGCAAAAAGGACTATTCTGCTTCAACCGGCTCCCTTTCGGTGTAGCGTCCGCCCCAGCAATTTTCCAGAGACGCATGGAAGCCATCCTTCAAGGAATACCGGGTGTTCAAGTTTACTTGGATGACGTGGTTGTGGCAGAGAAGCAAGACAACTGCGAAAAATTGCGCGAAGTCTTCCAGAGGTTACGGGACTACGGTGTGAAGCTTCACCCAAGCAAATGCAAAATTCGGAAGAAAGAAGTTGAGTATCTGGGGCACCGCATATGCGCAGATGGCCTTTTGCCGAAAGCGGAGAACATTGAAGCAGTATCAGGAATGGCCAGGCCCACATGTGTGGCAGAGCTGCGGTCATTCATCGGCTTTGTGACGTATTACCATGCATTCCTTGGCAACTTGTCCACTGTTCTCGCAACGTTGTATGAACTGTTAAAGAAAAACGCCCGTTGGCAGTGGGGAGCAAGACAAGAGGCCGCTTTCGAAGCAATGAAACGCCTCGTCAAAGGCGCCATGTTCCTCACGCACTACGATCCGCAAAAGCCCCTCGTGTTAGAAACGGACGCGTCGTCTTACGGCATCGGGGCTGTTTTATACCACCGGGTCAACGGAGAAGCGAAGCCAGTTGGATTTCGGTCGCGCACTCCGACTGCCGCAGAGCGGAATTACGCACGAATTGAGCGTGAAGCGCTGGCAGTTGTCTTTGGGGTGACCAAATTTCGTGAGTACCTACTGGGTAATACTTTCACGCTAATTACAGGTCACAAGCCACTTCTGCGACTGCTCAGCCCGGACAAGCCCGTACCTGCTCTGGCAGCAGCACGGATCCAACGTTGGTCTTTATTACTCAGCGGCTACACGTACACGATCGAGTACAAGGCAGGAAAAACCCTTCCGGTAGCTGATGCCCTGAGCCGCCTTCCGGCAAGCTACCAGCACGATGCCAGTACCATGGAGTCCATCCATAACGACGCCCGTGAGTACGTACTTTTTGCTGAGCAACTAGACACCACCCTGATGTCGTCTAGTGATTTGGCCCGGGCGACAAAAGCAGATAGCACCCTCAAGCAAGTCACTGTCTATATTCGCGACGGCTGGCCTAGGAAACTACCGAGATCGAAACTAGACTTACGTCCATTCTTTTTCAAAAACCACGAACTTGTGTGCAGTAATAACATTGTCTACTGGGGCCACCAAGCGATAATTCCGGTCACCGCCCGGAATTCCGTACTACGCATGCTGCACGAGACTCATCAAGGGATGACGTCGATGAAGAAGTTGGCACGCTCCATATTTTGGTATCCTGGGCTGGATCGGGACATTGAACGTGTGGTAAACACTTGCCCTGTATGTGTGCAGTGTAGCAGCATGCCACCTGCCAAGGAGCCTGTGCCATGGCCAGAAACCGAAGAAAAGTGGTCAAGGGTGCACGTAGACTATGCCGGCCCGGTTGACGGACATATGTTGCTCATCGCGGTTGATTCGCACACGAAGTGGATAGAGGTGAGCCCAGTGAAGATAGCCAGCGCGGGACGGACTATTGAAGCCTTACAATCAATGTTTAGTAGGTTTGGCCTGCCCCGAACCATGGTTTCCGATAACGGGCCACAGTTCACTAGCGCGCAGTTTCAGTCGTTCATGAATGAAAACGGAATTCGCCACTTTCGCACCGCGCCTTATCATCCGCAGTCCAATGGTTTAGCATAGAGGGCAGTGCGAACGATTGAACTGGGACTGCGCAAGAACGCTAGAGGCACACTGCAAGGCCGATTAGACCAAATTCTGTTACAGTATCGCCGTACCCCTCTGCCCAGCGGGAAAACGCCAGCGTTCATGCTGCTGGGTTTTGAGCCTCGATGCAAGTTGGATAACATCGTGTCATGTCGGCCATTTTCTCACGCAGATACGGAGCACCCCGGAACCACTCGCCAAGTTGGAGACTCTGTTTGGTACAGGAACTACGGGACAGGAGCCAGGTGGAAGGCTGGCGTCGTACAGACCCCCGAAGGCCAAGGCATGGTAACCATCAAGGCCGCAGACGGCGAACATCATCGCCGGCATTATGACCAGTTGAGAGGAAGAGAAACCGACAGCACGGGACTCGCTGCCGGTGAAGCAGAAGTCAAGCAAGAGCCCGGGGTGGAGGCACCGCAGACGGAAGCTGGCGAAACCGGTGCACCACTGACCTCAAGAGAACCCCAGAGCCCAGGTGCGCCAGACACAGACAGCCGACCAAATACGCATGATAACCAGGTTGGAAATGACGCCAGCGGCGCGCAATCTGGTGGCAATAAAGAGTTCGATCCTGGCGAAACCATGTTACGCAGGTCGACCAGAAACCGACGCCCGCCGGATCGCTACCAGCCTTAAGGGGAAAGAAGGCTGATGCATCGTCATTTGCACATGTCACTGCCACTGCGCACGTTGTGTGCGCATACCCTTCAGAGGCTATAAAAAGCCTCGCTCCCAATAAACGTTGTTCACTGTTGTACATTCGTGTCTGTACGCTTTAGATAGATAGATATAGATAGATTGATAGATAGATAGATAGATAGATAGATAGATAGATAGATAGATAGATAGATAGATAGATAGATAGATAGATAGATAGATAGATAGATAGATAGATAGATAGATAGATAGATAGATAGATAGATAGATATAGATAGATATAGATATAGATAGATATAGATATAGATAGATATAGGTATAGATATAAATATAGATAGATATAGATATAGATAGATATAGATATAGATATAGATAGATAGATAGATATAGATAGATACTAAAACATGAATGGACAAACGAATGGATGGGCGAACAGATGGACGCATGGACGGACGCTTCCGCCCACTCATTATTCACTCCGTGTATATGTTGTGAAAACCACTAACGCTATCTAGTTATATTATTGCTAAGGACATATACACAGAACACCATCTATCGAGTAACTCATAAACCAGAGGTGGCTACATACTACTACTACTACTACTACTACTACTACTACTACTACTACTACTACTACTACTACTACTACTACTACTACTTTTACTACAGAGGGGGGAATGACCGACAGACTAAGGAGCTTCGCCCCTAAGGTTGGTTCTCTCCTAAACACTCCAACACTGCACTGTTTCAATGCAATTATTATGTGTGATTCCTTTTCGAATACATGTGAGATGATCGTCATAAAGGCTGGCATGTATGGCATAAAATAACCCTTTTGCAAGAACTGTACTGATTGTACACAATCTGTGTGTACGCGCACTGAACTAGTAATAATTTAATAAATTATTTCCAATGTACCTGCTGCTGGGACTCCGTTTTCGCTAATTCAAAATCATATTCTTTACCATTGAATACAAACAACCCTGTGCGTGACACTGTCCAATATCTCTCACGTCGTATTGATGAGAAATCGTCTGAAAGACTGGGTGCAGACAGCACATCGCATTTGGACGATAATGCCACCCGTGACTGTCGCATTGAGACATGCGCCGCTCTGTCCATCCACCAAGCTCGCGAGGCAGCTGAGGAGCTCATCGCCTCATCAGTCTCCGCGTGGGAGCGGCTCGCGACACAGTGGTCTGTGTTTTGGAGGACCCAATAAAAGTTTATCCAATGCAATCCAATGTCTGGAGAAGAGGTTGTAGCAGGCTTCCTATACTCCAGGAAGAAGCCCCGCCGCGGTGGTCTAGTGTCTAAAGTACTCGGCTGCTGACCCGCAGGTCGCGGGTTTGAATCCCGGCTGCGGCGGCTGCACTTCCGATAGAGGCGGAAATGTTGTAGGCCCGTGTGCTCAAATTTGAGTGCACGTTAAAGAACCCCAGGTGGTCGAAATTTTCGGAGCCCTCCACTACGGCGTCTCTCATAATCGTATGGTGGTTTTGGGACGTCAAACCCCACATATCTATCTAATGAAAACATTAGAATTCAATCAACCAAAGGAACAAGAAGGATTTCGAACAGGCTACTCAACAATTGACCGCATTCATAATATCAATCAGCTAATAGAGACTTACTCAGAATATAGCCAACCACTATACATAGCCTTCATAGATTACGAGAAATTGTTTGATTCAGTAGAAATATCAGCCGTCGTGCAGACACTGCGGAATCAGGGCGTCGATGAAGTATATATAAACATCCTGGAAGAAATCAACAGGGGATCAACTGCTACCTTAGTGCTTCATAAAGAAAGCAACAGAATACCAATCGAGAAGGGTGTAAGGCAGGGGGATACAATCTCCCCAATGCTATTTACCGCGTGCTTACAGGAGGTTTTCAGAGGCCTAGAATGAGAACAGCTAGGCATAAAAGGTAATGGAGAGTACCTTAGTAACCTGCGCTTCGCCGACGACATTGCATTGCTGAGTAACTCGGGGGACGAATTGCAACTCATGATTACGGAGTTAGACAAGTAGCGCAAAAAGGTGGGTCTTAAAATTAATCTGCAGAAAACGAAAGTAATGTACAACAACCTCGGAAGAGAGCAGCGTTTCGAGATAGGTAATAGTCCACTTCAAGTTGTAAAAGACTATGTCTACTTAGGGCAGCTAATAACCACGGAGCCGAACCACGAGATTGAAGTAACTAGAAGAGTAAGAATGGGGTGAAGCACAATCGGCAAGCACTCTCGAATCATGACAGGTAGATTGCCACTATCCCCCAAGAGGAAGGTATATAACAGCTGCATCTTGTCGGTACTTAGCTATGGAGCAGAAACCTGGAGACTTACAAAGAGGGTTCAGCTTAAATTGAGGACGACGCAGCGAGCAATGGAAAGAAAAATGGTAGGTGTAACCTTAAGAAACAAGAAGGGAGCAGAGTGGACTAGGGAACAAACGGGGTTAAGGGTATCATAGTTGAAATCAAGAAGAGGAAATGGACTTGGGCCGGGCATGTAGCGCATAGACAGGGTAACTAACTGAATTCCCAGAGAAGGCAAGCGGGCTAGGGGGAGACAGAAGGTTAGATGGGCAGATGAGATTAAGAAGTTTGCGGGTACAAATTGGCATCAGCAAGCACAGGACCGAGTTGACTGGCAGAACATGGGAGAGGCCTTTGTCCTGCAGTGGACGTAGTCGGGCTGATGATGATGATGGTGATGATGATGATGTATCTATTTATCTACTCCAGGAAGAAGAGGAGGCACCGGGAGTTTCAGCTAATGTCCTCGACTAAGTGGCTGCCTGGCAGAGTCTTGTACCGGAAAAGATTTGTGAGAGCTTACAATATCTCCAATCGTGACACTCCAATTATCAGGGCACAATTGCAGCAAAGCATTACATTTTTTCACATCATGCTAAATATGCAGGCACTCACACGCAAACTAATGGCATTGCAAATAAACGCGTTTGAATTTCATTTTAACACTGTGACTGACCCTTCTTGCACCTCGTGATAGTAAGCTACAGCAGAACTGTTTGAGTTCGTCGAAGTTACACTTTAACGGACTTGTTTCTGAAACGGTCCGTTGAGATTCGTTCAAATGAAATTTCACTGTGTACGGTGTAGTGAAGCAATATGCATCTAGCATTGAGCAAACGCTTATGAATATAAGATATAGAAGGAAATTCGTGTACTTTTTAAGGGCCCGTTTTCTTTCCTAGACACAACAAACTAACGGATAATGATGCCAAGAGAAGTATAGGAGATGTTATTAGAAGTAATTGTAATGTGAATGCTCAGAAATAAAAGTACACGAAAAGATAACTTTCTAACGATGGGATCTCAACCTGCGACCTTCTAATAACGCGTTCGATGCTCTACCACTGAGCTAGAGGGGCGGTCACGCCGCCGTTAGTTTTATAGGGTATATGAGTGCATGTAAACGTGGGAGTGGGGCGCCTCGATCTGTGCACCCTATGTGGGAGCGATATCCACAGACTTAACGTGAGAGTAGATCCACTGTAAAAATTTTTTTCCAGAGACTCTACGTGGGAGCATCCGTCCGCGCCACCTGCTGCCACTGCGACGAGTGTGGAATACTCTTTCATGGCCTCCGAGATTGTGAGCGGGAGGCGGGAAACCGTCGCGTGCCCGCAATTTCGGAGGCCATGACTCTTTTTTGCTTGTTGGCGTCTCGTTACGCCGACAAATAAATTATGATCGCTGTTAGAGCCCCATGAATTTAATTTACGAAAGCACCCGGCCCAAGTGTGTAGTAGCTCCTGTAGTTCGCGATAACGACCAGTGGCAGCTTCTTTATGGGCTCCCTTTTGGCACCATTATCTGTTGGTTCTCGTTAATGTTGTGCCGCACAAGGGCATTGTGATACAATTGCGTGAATGTTACCCTAATGCAATGCTTGCGCAAGGACACGCAAAGCTTTAAACAGAGAAACTGGGTGATTGTGAAGGCTAATCTCACTGAAGGTCGCCTTACACGTTAATTCTCTAATCAGGGAGGTCCGGTTTAAACGACACAGGCAGTCACAAACACGGCACGGATGTACAAACTGCAGATACAGAACCTCGCGCTGAAACTAAGCGTTCACGAGTCTCATATATTTACAGGCACGCCATCGTTGGTGTATGTGGCGTCGGTATATCTTCAAAGGTTAGTTCTAAAACCAAACCAAATTTACTAAAGATGAAACACACACAAAAAAAGAAAGAGAGCGGCATTTCTCAGCTGATGAGAATTTGGACGCTATGCTGCAGCTCTTGGGAAAGCTCAAAACGATGCTCATGGAGTCGCGACAAGGTATACGCTATGCTAATGCAATTTACTGATCACCTTCAATTTTGATTGCGTTAACCATGTCGTGTAAATAACGGCGTTTGAACCATATACGTATACGTCGTATATACATTTCATTAAGTGTCACTGCTGACACTAACGCACGTCGGTGCTTGTTTCTGGCGTTTCATTGACGGATGTATTAATTCTGTTAGCCGTTAGAGCCACACGAACTTAATTTACGAAAGCACCTGGAACAAACGCGTCTGGTTTGCGATAACGAATCTAGGTTGCTTCTTCAGGCTCTAGCCGCGCAGTGTTGTACGATATCTGTTCAATATTGCGCCCACCTGCTAATTCTTACTCCGCTTAATACGGACAATTTATGGGCCTTCGAGATCAAATTAATAAGCCTTTACTTTATTGAGGCTCGATATAACTGGTGTTCTGTGGACAATGAGTTATGTGAAGGTAAATACTCGGTTACACGACAATTTAGTTTTATTTTATTGATTTTTGTTATGTCGAGGTTTAACTGCGCACGCGATCCCAACCACATCCACAGTAACACCAGAATACTCTGGTATAGTACTGCTGGAAGTGTGCTAATTGAAATATTGACGTCGATTTCGAGATATCGTCAAGATCTAAAATAGCAGCAGTGTTCTATGCTAATCACGAATGACTCTGTGAACCAGTATATAAGGAACTGATTGCAATGTTCTCTTGAACCTAAACACGTGCTTCCTGCGCACCCTTAATGCCCCAAAACAGGACAATGGCCCCGAAATTTCTAAACTCACTTTTAGTCCAATGTTACCAGGAATTGCTCCGCGGCTTGCTTTTCTCTGTGGTGTCTGCTGTGGTGGCTGCAGGGCGCTCGGCTGCTGATCCGAAGGTCGCAGGTTCCATCTCGGTTATACGACAGTCGCATTTGGGTGGAGGCGAAATCATGAGGTCAGCAAAACTTGTGGGGCTCACTCAGATTCACTCGTGAAATATATTTTGAGCTTTGGACACACTCGTACTCACACTCACTTATATGTGAATGTGACTACGAGTGTGTCCGAAGCTCTATAGAAAATCTATAGATTTTTTAAACTGGACTCACTCGGATTCAGACTCGCGAAAGTGTTACTCACCCGGACTCACTCACACCCACAGCTCGATCTTAGTGACTCTGAGTGAATGGACTCACGAGTTAGTTTGCCGACCTATGGGTGAGAGGCCCGTGAGCTGTTCCAAGGCAGTGCACTTTAAAGAACTCGAAATTTCCGGACCACTAGGACGTCTCTCATAATGTGTCGTGGTGCGACGTAAAACCATAGATAATTTTGTTCTCGTACTTTTTTTCCAGCACAGATTTTTTTTTAATTTCGTGCTTCACGCGTCAGCACGAAATGGTGCGGATCATGCATCACAGCGCATTGTTCTGCAGAACAATACAATTGAACTCTTTTTCTTGCATGGAGCACCAGTGATAGTATTCTGGTATGTCAGCCTTGCCTTGCGTACATATCGAGAAAATGATTTACTTTTGCACACTCACAAAGAGAGAGAGAGAGACAATATGCATGAATAGTTAGGTGCACAATGGGGGCACCGTGCGTCGTCTGTCGCTTTACATTGTCGCTTTACATTACGTGCTTAGTCTTTCACGTTAAGAGGTAGAGAAATGGTGTGCATGAATAGTTAGGTGCACGATGGGAGACGGGGGCACTACGTGATTTTATTATTGCGTGCGTGGTGTCTTCATGTGCCTCTCCAATACGGCTGTGAGTTTAATTGGGGTATTATCAAGGGCCGTATGAAACGACACGTTTTCTGCAATACGTTTCTCAATACAATTCTGCAATACTTTTCTCAGATTCAAGGTAAACTTCTTGAAGATGCAGCTGATCTGTGCAAACTTGACTGATTGCAATAACACCTGTGTGCGTATAAAAGAAGAAACATATACACGACTGTACGCAACTTGTAGCTGAGCGCGGACAACCGCATCCCCTGAGCGCCAAGCTGTGCACAGTATGCAACATGCTTGTAGTACAACGCTCCATGGCCGTGGGTGCACCTTCGTCCAAGTAAATACGTGCAATGCGACGAGCCGTCCGTACTGAACGGCGCTGCAGTGCGGCCGTCGAGTCATTCCGGCGCCGCCGCGTTTTGTGAACGGGTGGCGAGGTCATCGCTTAATGCGAACACCAACATTGTGTGCACTAAGCGGAGCGCATTTCCCCGAGCATTGACCTACTTTTCGGGAAGCGCGAGATTTACTACGCTCCTTACCTCTTCCCTCTCCCGGCCGTCCTCCTCGGCCAGCGGCTGGAGCGCCGAGTCAGGGACGCGTCCTCTCTTCCCTCCTCCTCTCTAGTTATCTCTCTATTTATTTAATAAAGAGCCCACCCGATGTTAGCGTTGCAGCGGCCGCATAGCAGACGAAAAACGGGCTGACTATTGCAGACGGCATTTTGGGATCGCTGAGTAGCGATAAAATTTTCGGATGCTGCTTCGGAATGTTTTCGTAAAAGCAAAATTTTTTTACAAAAAAAAACAAAAATGCACAACCATGATAGTGAAAGCGAAGCGTCTGCTGGTGCGGCTGTTGAGTGCTCTATTTTATTTCGTCTCTTTGCCGTCTCGCCGATGCATTTCTATTTGCTGCTCGACACCGGTAAGGGAGCACCGGAGAAAGGGAACGCGACCGTGTGACCTAGTGGCTGACAGCGGCGAAGGCGAGGGTGAGGCCATCTAGGTTCTGCAGACCCCGGGCAAGCCCGGGGCCCGGGACTTCGCTGTGGACCTTCAACGGGAGGCGGAGCCAAACGACGGCCGCCAGCCCAGCCTTCGCGGTGGTTTCAAAAGACAAGGGTTAGTAGAGGAACTCGTTCCAATCTGTGAGCTTAATAGCGTAACGCAAATGTGGCACTAAGTTATTTTTTACAAGTTGCTGCGTCATCTATGAGGTTAAAAAAACTCTATTTTGAGCAAACTGTAACATATAAATTGATTGTAATCTTTATTCATATAGGATGTAGATGACAACCAATAATTTGAGCGTTACCATTTCTTTTTTTCTGGAATTGTTGAAAGTTGAAGACAGGCCAGACGGCTATGGTCGATTACGCTGGCCCAGTGAATAATTTCACCACAAATCTTGCGCCTTAAAACTAAAGATATTTGCTCTAACTAAACGTGGTTTACAATTTGCCCCGTCATCTAGGAGTTAGAAACTACACTATTTTTGCTCAAGTTGGACTTCGATAGATGTTCAATAACGTTTATTTATTTCATCAGAAGATAGTCGCTAGTATCGTGAAGCTTTTAATGCTGAAGCTAAAAAAAAAATAGGAGAAAATTTGAAGTGAGGTTTCCCGGTTGGGGATGGTTACGCGACTAATTTTGCTGCGACCAGCGATTGGCGTTGACTCACGCGATAAAGTCACCGCGCGACGAACCGTACAAGGAGCGTAGGCAGAAATTTTTTTTGGTTGTCCGGGCAAGGAGTTCAACCTGTTCAACCACACTCTATGAACTGCGTGGGTTTGTATGTGTGCGTGTGAATATACGCAAGCAAACTTTTAAAAAATTAAAAAAAAGTTCCGCCCCCCCCCCCCCCTCCACCCACCCCCGGTTACGCCCTGAACCATTGGAGTTGAATGGTGCGAAGCGTAGACCAAACAAGAAAAAGAAGAAACAATTTGTAATTGATGTTTTTGCTGTAGCGCAAACTTGCACTCCTTCCCAGGCTTGGCGCCCTGTGTTTGAACTCCCTGGCCCCGGGTTGCATCCAATGGCGACCGAGCGTGGTAACTTTGTAAGTTTGCGTTAGCTCTACAGTTTGTCAGCATTGAAGGGAATAATTGTCATGAACTTTTTTTTCTTTGCTTTATGCACAAAACGTAGCATTCCAAACACCAGCTTTTAATTTCTGCTAGAAACAAAATTGGACAGATCCCACTCATAATGCGAGTCAATACTATAGATGCGAAGCAATATACTAGTGGTATGCCTCTACTGCATTTTTTTTTCGATTGCCTGAGCCAAGCGTTGTTTGGCCGACTGAACAAACAGACCCCCCACCGCGGGGGTCTAGTGGCTAAGGTACTGGGCTACTGACCCGCAGGTAGCGGGATCGAATCCCGGCTGCGGTGGCTGCATTTCCGATGGAGGCGGAAATGTTGTAGGCCCGTGTGCTCAGATTTGGCGCACGTTAAAGAACTTCAGGTGGTCAAAATCTCCGGAGCGCTCCACTACAGCGTCTCTCATAATCATATGGTGGTTTTGGGACGTTAAACCCCACATATCAATCAAAACAGACAGACAGACAGACAGACAGACAGACAGACAGACAGACAGACAGACAGACAGACAGACAGACAGACAGACAGACAGACAGACAGACAGACAGACAGACAGACAGAGAACTATATTAGACCCTGAGGCCCTTTCCCTCTGGATTGCCTGAAGTTACGTATGGAGCGATGAACTCCGGAAGGCCTCCTCCCAGTCGCCTTCACCGGTAACGCGGGGCATCGCCAAAGCATGTGCGCTAAAGAACAGTAAGTTTCGTTGCAGTCCGGACAGTTTGAATCAATTTCTGTTGAGATACGACTCTCAAATCTTCGGCGCTCACCCAAGTAGAACTTTTACCATTGCCCCGGAGCTACAATCACCGACCAACTCACATGTACTGCGCACATAACTAACCTTATAAAAGACTTTTCCAAATCGCTTGGTTCCCTCAAGCGATCAATTTTTCTATCCACACTCCATGTCCGCAAACTTGCTTATACGAAACGTTCATTCGGACGAAACTTGAGTATGCCTCAGCGATTTGGAACTCTCACCAGACTTATCTTATTGGCTGACTTGAGGCTGTGAAAAATCGAGCAGGGCGTTTTATTGCTCCAAACTATGTGACTGGCACACTAGTATCACTTCCATAAAATCTTCCCTCAGCATACCTAGTCTATCTCTTCAGCGTAAAATTTCACAACTTTCCTTTTCCACAAACTGTATTTTAATTTCCCTCACCTAAAAGACAGTTTGTTTCTTCCGCCCAACCGCACTTCACGCCGTCTATTTAATAACCCCAGTGTTCAACGCTTACATGATACCACTCAAGCATTCAACAAATCCTTCCTACCAACTGCTATTGAGCTATGGAATGCGTTGCCTGAACAAATAGTACATGAGCAAGACTCCAATAAATTTAGACACATAGTTTCATGTTTTCTCCCAATGTGCCATCATAATAGTGTTATTTCATGTACTATTGTTTTTGTAACGGCATTTATACCACTTGTTCTGCCTATTGCGCTGTCTTTGCCTCGCTTTTGAAAGCGAAATCATGCATTCTGTATTTTTCAAACATTTTATTTATTTTTTTCTAGCATTGCAAAGTAATGATTATGATGTTATTGATTTTCTTGCCCCCTCCCATTTTATTTTTGGTGCTTTTGTCCCCCCCCTCTATGTTATACCCGGAAAAGGGCCTTTCCTTGAGGGTAGGATAAATGATGATGATGAAGGTGATGATGATGATGAGAAATCCCAGCGAGGGGAATGAGCCTGTCTAGAGCATTCTAAGTGTGGCTGGTAGTATTAAGTTATTCTTAAAAGAGAGAAACGAAGATAAAAGTGAGCCCCGTAACTGTATGCATCATAATGCGACACCTCCACAGTGCCTCACAAGGGATGGGGGTATAGAGGGATTAAAATGGATGAGGAGGATTAAAAGGAATAGGCATAGAGATAGGGGCAGAGACAGAGAGACCCACATGCAGAAGTAAGAATATATGAAAGATGGACACGGTCGAAGGAGTCCGAGGACGGGGCACCCCTCAGCGAGAGCTTCACGGCGTCAGGAGATGGCGTAGGACGAGCCAGTCTGCCAGAGCTGCGCTGTCGTCGGAGATCGCGGGGGCACAACTGGTCGGCACGAAATCCAGAGAGCGAGTGTCCTAAGTGTGACTCAGACCTATCTAACTTCGGGTGAGAGAGGATTTTTTTTTTCCGGACGGGGGAGGGGGTCCCTCGAGGAAATCACATGAGGAATCAACAATAATTTAGGAATAATTTAGGGGCGTGATGTGGCTCACGTGCTGTTTATGTAATGACCTGTTTATTGCACAGTGTTCCTTTAAGGCGCCCCTAATCAAAATGTCGTGATTTTGGGACGATTTGCGACCGCGAGAACGCTCAGACATAGGCTGCTGAATAAATTGTAAATAGAAACGCTCGAAGTGCCATTGGCTCGTCAAGAAATGCTGCGAATTAAAAGAAAGCGACAAAAGTAATTGCGAGAGGTGAATTCGTAGTTCCGAGCCTGAGAGGAAAGAACGTGTACGTTATAAACCTGGTGGCTGCGAAGATAAGGCCCACACCGCCACCGCTCCGATAACATGGCGTGCCGCATTCTTGACTGCTCGTGAGGTGCCGCAATATCCTGTCGGCGTCAATCATGCCGTACGAAGCGGATTGCGTGGAGGAGAATATGCGGCGTCAACCGCCGCGACGGAAGTCGTCTTTCTGGTAACAGGAAACGCCACAATGTCGAATAAGAAATAAACAAGCAGCGCCGACGGGTCTACAGGTCCTGCAGTGCAGCCAACTTCAACAGAGCCCGCTTGGGTCGGCTGAGCATTCCAAGAGCCCGGTGCTCGGGGCCAGAGCCGCGGTTCGACTGAGACGTTCGCGTTTTCTCCGCGTTGTGTCGCTGCGGGCGGCTCTGGTGGAAAGCCCCGGCCGCTCCCCGGGAGTGACGTAGCAGCCCGGGGGCCGCGGATTTTAGTGCGCATCGGCGACTACGCAGGCCGGGACACTTTTTCCTGCGTATGGCCGCAGCCGGCGGCTGCAACGCTATGGGGGATGCATATTTGGAGCGAAAACATTAGTTCGCAGTTTGAATTTGCAGCGCAAATCGCAGAGCGAGAAGCCTCAAGTGCAGAGGAACGTCCCTAACACCAGGAATGAGCAGAAGCATGCGTAAGTGAAGCGCAACGGCCCACTTTCGGCACGGTCTTTTTGCAGTGCTCGACCCCAAGTTTCGACAGAGCTGGGCCCAGGCGCGGAGTAGGGCGCACTGTTGCAACCAGGTAGCGCAACCTGTCCAGGCCTAAGAGCGGACGACGCACTGCACGCACAAAAGCGCGTTTATGAAACGTAATCTACAAAATTAATGTAATGGCCGTGTCATCGAGTAATTTGCCGTCACAGAAATAGCCGGGACGTCTAAGTTGGCCACAGAAGGTAGCGAATAGTTTTGCAGTCGGTGCGCGCCCAGTGGGGCCGACGTTTTGCACAGCCAACCTCTCCGGTGTCGCAAGCGTTCCGTGTCAGCAAGGTTCATCGGCTCTTCCCCGCGCCTAACGACGCGTCAGATGACAGCGATGGACAGCGTTACCATTTCGACGTCGGGAACGAAGCCGTGAACCTCTTTGATTTAAGCACCGTTTTCTCGCACTTCGCGCGCGCCCCGCACTGTCACCAAAGTCGCGCAAACTTTTGCGGCGAGCGCGCGAGTTCTAGCCTCGACGCCAGCGCGTCCCTTCGTCGTCTGTTTCGGAAGAATCGTCTGCAACCGCGAGAGACAGCTGCAGCAACGGCACTAAAAGCCGCTTAGCAGCAACGGCAACCAAGTGTCGGAAATCGTGAGACAAAACTAGGTGACTGCCACGGAACGCGGGATCGTTTTCGTGAACTTTGTGCCGTCGTGCCGAACTTGTATGCCAAGCCGAGTCAAAGGCGAGAGAAAGGTGGCAGCCGAGAAAGTTTTTCCTCGCTGGTAACCTCGGCTCCAGCGTACAGGCGACCAAACCCCACGCTGTGTGTGTTTTGTGCGTGCGTGCGTGCGGTTTTTTGTCGCCGGTTGAATGGGGCGCCTTGTCGTAAAAAAGCGAGTAGCGTAGACAGGCTGCAAAAGCGACGGGACCCGATGCTGACGACGTCCGAGGCGGCGGCATGCGAAAGTTGTCCAAGTCCAAGAGCGGTGACAAGGCGGCGTCGTCGTCGGCGTCCGGCGGGTCCCACGACGCGACGGCGCTGCGCCTAGCCAGCTACCGCGCCGGCGAAGTGTCCGTGCCGTCGTCGACGGAAAGCCCTAAGGTTAGTCCTAGCTCGCCCGAAGACGATCACGGGCCGAGTTCGTCGGAACCTGTTGCCTCTTCGGAACGACGTGTCATGAGCGGTCTCGACCAGCCCTCGACGAGCCGGGGAGACGTCGTCAAGGTGCGTACACGTTTGCGTAGTGCCATCTCCGCACACGGGGTTCTAAGCGTGAGTGGCTTTTTGTCTTTTCACGCTCCGCGTGGATCGTGTGCTGGTTCCCCCCTTTCCCTCGCTTTTCATCGATTGTTTGATGCCGGGGCATTAGCATTTCGGGCGTGCAGCTCGGAGTTTTGGTGGGCTGTCACAACTCGGGCTCCGGCCCCGTGAGTGCACGCCCGCGAAGCAAACCCAACGGCGCGGCGGCGTTTTTGTTGTTTCTTATCCCGTCCTCGCGGGGTGCATTTCGAGGGTAGCCACCGATAAGCTTGGGGCAGGTGTCAGTTCCTGTCAGCGCACCCAGTAGCAGCGCCATTCGTTCAGGTTTCTCGAAGTTTCTCTGGTCGTACAGACCGGCAGTCGCCCTCGCGAAAGCGACCGAACGAAATGTCGTCGCCGCATTTTGAGGCGCACCGCGAAAGTCGTCGGCAAACTCGATGTCATCTCGCTGCAAAGTTGTCGTGTCGAAGTATCGGCGCTTGAAACATCGCGTTGGTGGGTGCTCCCATGCCGATTTGTTCTCTGACTTCGACGAATATTGTTGCCAATGAGATACAGTATTGCTCAACTCTCGATACAAACTTAGGTCCTTGACCACCTCGGCTACGACCCCGCTTTTGCGCGTGAAACTTTCGCACGTGTGACATTATATGGGTGGCGCACGATACACTACTTTCGATCGCGATCTAGCCCGATCGGGTTTGAACTCTGCGATTGGTCGGCTTGTGATTGTGCAAAGCTGCGGGAAGGAGCGAATCGCGGTGTGAAAATATAAGGTGCGGCATCGACCTACACCCGGTTAGTGCGGGCGAAGCATCTTACTGTACTCGTCACACATGTCATTAGGTTTTAAGATCTCGTTACGTATTTTCATCTACCTACTGCTTACGTACAAGTCCCTCTGTCGCGTTACTGTTGTTGTAAGCATAATTGAAAACAGTGCGATATAAGCACGGAAAACATGCGTGGAAACAGGACTACCGCAGTTTTTAACTATGGATAAGCATTAAGTGGCTCGCTTATGCACGCTAGTAAGTTGTTTTAGCAAAGTGCCAAGATCTTTATTGCAGCAAGTGTCAGTCTTGCAAACGCGTATCCTGATACACATCCAGTGAAGCAAGTGCTGCTCCAAACAGTCAGTTTTGTTAAATTGCTCCAAACCTGCTCCGAAATGGCACTGCGAGAATGAGAATGCCCAACTTTTACTCCTAAAGAAACTTAAAAGGGTCTGTTTACTATCATCCCAGCTAGTGTGCAGCATTATCAGCTCTGATCTCGTTTGTGCGACAAGAACAGGCCCATCAAGCATATAGCTCATTTGGCAGTTTTTATTTTTTTCAGCTAGACTTGCAGAATAGTGTAATGAAATGTGAAAATGAGCAGGATTGCTTTTATCTTGTACCAATTATCTACTGCTTATCTGGCAACAGTTGTGTGGGACCATGGTTACTTTTAAAATGTGGTGCTTAGCCTTGCCAATTTGAATTGATTTGTGCTACAAATACTAGTAGTTTAATTACATAGCTCATTTCACAGCACATCTTTGATAACCATCGTTTTAATTACTTGCTTCTAGAAATTAACATTGATTGTTTTCTATGGAATATATTTTATAATAAATAATATTTACAAGGTGCTTTAACTATGCTTCGAACTCCAAATTGGTGTATAGGAAAATTTGTATCTGCTCCTAAAACACCAATAGCTGCTCGAAACCTGCATGCTTTTCACTCCGAAAACACTTATGGCTGCTCTAAATTATTCCCCAAAAAGTAAAAGTCACTTCCATCACTGCACATCCAAAATAATGCTTTGCTTTTCAGCATGTGAAAAGTAATCACTTGCGTGCGCTAGATGGTGCGATCATCATTAGTCGCTGTCTAGTACTCGGTGTCCAGAGAGTACCGAAAGACTATTAATCGCTCTTTGGGTGCTGTGTGTCCGAAAAGCCCCAAATAGCGTCATTAAAACTACATATGATCAAAGTTTACAATGTCCACCAAAGAGTACATCGATTGTGTTGCATCTGGGGATATATTGTATCCTGAAACATGTTCATAGCATTGGCTGTACTGTGTCACCATATTTTATAGGATCCTTGAGGGTGTGCGGCAGGGACATTGACAACTGTTGCATCAACTTCTGGTGGCTGAGGAGGGTTTCGCGTCAGCACTTCTTGATGCCTTGTAGAAAAGTTGTGATAGCAATCATGATATGTGGGGTTTAACGTCCCAAAACCACCGTATGATTATGAGACACGCCGTAGTGTGGAGGGCTCCGGAAATCGCAACCACCTGGGGTTCTCTAACGTGCACCCAAATCTGAGCACACAAATCTAGAGCACTTCTGCCTCCATTTAAAATGTAGCCGCCGCAGCTGGGATTCGGTTCTGCGACCTGCGGGTCAGCAGCCGAGTACTTTAGCCACTACACCACCGCAGCGGGGCAAGTTGTGATGAGTCCGCCCATAACCGGAACAAACATCCCTGGAACACTGTCTTGCGAAACCCATTGTCTGTGTTGTCCACTAAAATGCCGCTCTTGAATCACCTTTAGTAAACATAAGCTGACTTACTTTTTGCTTTTTGCCCACGACTGCATACAGAGACTTTGAAGTATTTCCCATAAATAAATACATAGGTATTTGTCTACAATGTTTTACACTATTTGTATTTGCCAAACCTGCACTTATTTACCTCATGTGGTTTGTATTGCCACAAAGCACTAATAATAAAAAAAAAACCTCTGCAAGCAGCCGAACTTGAACAAAACAAGTTCCTCCTGAAAAACGTTGCACCTGTGCAAGCAGCCAAACTTGAACAAAACAGGTTTCTCCTGAAAAACGTTGCTACTGAATAGAAGTTTTATAAAAAATTATGTGCTAATATGAGGTTTAACATCACAATGACAGCAGTCTAGGTTTTTAACAATCGTACAGTGGGGGTTACAAATTAATTTTGGCTGATTGTGGTTAATTAGCTTGGATAGGATACCTGACACATGACACTCGCAGGTTCCATTACAGTCTGGAATTAAACCAGCAGTCATGAACAGCTTGCTTTGTTCGTGCAATGTGCTGGTTGTAATCTTTTGTACCCACCCGTGTTTTGTTCTAATTTATTTTTAAAAATTTTTTAGTGCTTTTAAGGGCTTGAAACAGCGGTGTTCTTCCTAAGATACTTGTTCCTTCCAATAAGTTTTTACACATTAGGCTGAAAACGAGAGTGCAAATGACGTTCTGCAAGTGTAGAATTCTAAAGCTCCTCCGCTTTGAACTGTTGACTCTGGGATGCCCCTATCTGCTGGAATTCGAGAAGATAAAGCCCAGCTTTCTGGCACTCCCAAGCTGATAGCTCTCTTCAGAGGTGTAGACATTCCAGGCACAAATTGACGTAGGAACAGTCTGTGGATTTACACTCGACAGATGTAAAAGATATGTTGATGGAGTCAAACTGAAGAATGGCGACATCAAAGGATAAATTTGTTGCAGTTGATTCATTTTTTCAAAATGACCTTCCCTGAACACCTGCAGAAAACATGTCAGGCCCTGGACTGATTGCTTAGAAAGGCTGAATGTTGATTTAAGTAGCATAGCAACACCTGTCTGTTTGTCGATTTTGCCGTATGGTTGGGCAAAGCGAAAGTCTGTTAATTTTCAAGATATCAGTTACATTAACACAAACGAGGTGTTTTCAAGGAACACCTGCCATTAAAATAGAGAAAGTTGTAAAAGCAATGATTTTTAGTGGCTGAAATATTTCTACAGCAGGAGTCTCAAGAATCTTTGTAACATCTGAACCGAGCGTAATTATCATCACTGGTTTCTTTCCAGGTAGGTTTAGCTCAGCCAATAGTTAATGCTTAGCTCACAGTGACATAAATCACTCATTGTGCAGCATTTGCAGATGCAAACAATATCGATTATAATCACTAGGTGCATTACAAATTTGTTTGTGTTAGAAAATGCAATAACACTTCCCAATTCACCCTCATAACAGAGGAGTAATTTCAGGTGAAAATATTCATAACAATCACTAATTGCTATACCAGTTCATTGATAGTGAAATTAAAGCTGGTTAGTGCATGAGGCATTTGAGGAATATTGTGGAGGTTCATCAAGCTGCTCGAGCATTTAGTCCTGTTCTTCTACTATCTAAAGTATATGAACTTGATTGATTGATTCATTCATTCATTGGTCACTCAAACTGCACATTCATTAAGCTGTGCAAGAATGAACAGAAAACTTTTGTTTCTTCGAGTTACAAGTTTTCTCCACACTAATTACACTAAAGCTGTTGTGGTTTGCTTATTCACTGTTTGGGTTGGATTTTTTGAAAGTACGACATTCAGATGGCCATATGCCTTTCACATTTCACTTGAAGAATGCTAAGCTTCTCACGCACAGCCAGCTGTCTTTTGATAAACTGAAACCTACTGGGAATAGTCACAAACTTTGCCGTAAAGCACCTTAACCGTGTGCTCGCCTTTGGTAGAGCCTCCTTCCTCGTGCAGCTGAAAATTTCACTTAGTACCTAAGGAAAGCAGGTCATTACTCTTTACAAGAGTTTGGACACATTTATTGGATTTATGCCGTGTTTATCAATACTTGTTTCTTGTTTAATTTTATAACTGTCACACTTCCTTCCATGTTACAAACTTGCATTTCAAAATGTTTTATTTTATATCCAATGTATAAAACCTTATTTTTTATAGCCCATTTAAGCTGTAGTATATAAAAATTAAAATAAAATATTGTCAGCTAGGGTATTGCACAAATTTATAGCACCCACACCTGTTCAAGAACTGTGCATACGATTTAGTCAATTGGGGGCATCAAAGTGAAAGTAGTGATTGTTAAGATGTGCCTTATGTGGAAGCACTCCTGTGTTGTTAATATGAATTTGTGAGCAGTTGTGCGCTTTTCGTCGGTGTGTTGTGTCGTTAATTTTTGACTTGCTTGTTTCCTGGTTTTTCACAGTGCTTATAGCGGGTGTATCTTTGGGCAGTTTGACAAGCACTTTCCTGGCATGCTGGACACTGAATAAAGTTCATGTTCTGATTTCTAGTGTCCTTGTAGCGAGTTCCCGGGCTGGAGGCCACATTCTCCCTACATAGAACTTAGTTAAACCAAGGATCTAAAACTTGGGCTGTAATCTGAAGCCACTGTCAGAAACTTCTAATGAACAGACCAGTGCCTCCTCTATGTTGAACAGACTTATTCCAAACCTGAAGGAACTGTTGCTTGGCTAATTCTTTCGCTTTTAACAATCAATATTAATTACTCAGTCAAATAGCCTGTTCTTGAGGTTGTCTGTGATTTGGGCAGACTTGCTGAGCCGCATCACAAGTGCACCAGTCACCTCATGTACTCACAATTAGTCTGAAAGAAAGTTAGATGACACCTCTTGTGACCTGTATTGTGTTTTTGTGCATAAAACAAACATATTTACTTAGTTGTATGTTAATTTGTTCTTTAGGTGTGAAATATTTCCACAAACTGGGTACATTCCAATATGCTGTGTTCTAATAAACTATCACTGTGTTTAAAATTCTGTACCCAGTTTACACGTGCAGTTTCACGTTACCAGGTGCTCTAAAACTTGATAAGAATTGAAAAAATTCTTGTCTCTGACTGCCGCTTTATTTTCATTACTTTCAATTCGGACTTACATTATGAGAAATGTGTTCGAACCTTATCTTTGACCGGAGCTATTGGCATGAGGGCATTGTGGCTTTAGGATTCAGTGCAGCCATAATTTTACTTGGTGTGTTTTAGTTGTAAGTACAAGTGTGAACAATTTCAAAGCTGCTACAGTGTGTTGATTGTCCACCATGGTGGACCAGAGACTACGGTGCTCTGCTGCTGACGCGAAGGTCGTGAGTTCGATCCTGTCGCATTTCGGTGGAGGTGAAATGGTCGAGGCCTGTCTGCTGTGCGATGTAAGTGCTCATTATCAGATAATCAATATTTCCGGAGCCCTCCACTGCGGCGTCTCTCATTATCATGTTGCGATGTTGTGATGCAAAATCCTTATAGTGTGTGTGTGTGTGTGTGTGTGCGTGCGCGCGTGTGTGTGTGTATTGAAAAAGGGTTCATTGACGTGTGTTGCGGCAGCGGCTCCACCATGAAAACACGATCGGGACAGAGCAACGTTCAGGCAGATGCCGGCGACGATCGGCACGAGACGAGCCCAGCACCCAGTACTCAAGCGGTGGCGATGCTGCTTGCCAACGATGCGTTTTCTTCTTCACATTGCCCCCGCTGATAAAGAGCCATCCTGGCGACCTAAGAGTCTGGAGGGTGTGAACTTCCGTTGCAGCTGTTGGGTCGAAATGCCGAAGAATGGGAGGAGAGGTTAGCAGACTACGGAGCGTGGCAAACACGACGTCGCAGTCAGGAGACCAGTATGAAAGGTCTGCGTCACTGTGTAGGAGGTTGGTCAGTGGTGATATGATCGACGCGAAATTTCGAACGAAGCACCGGAAGTACGAGCATAGTCCGACGAAACTGCATAATTCTTTCAGTGTAGTAGGTTCAAGGAACTCAGCCACTGCACGAAGTTTTACAGGGTCGGGTAGAACACCATGCTTGGACACGATGTGCCCTAAGATGGACAGCTCTCGCGCGGCGAAGCGGCACTTTTTAAGGTTCAGTTGGAGCCCAGCGTTGGTTAAACACGTCAGAACCAGTTGGAGCCGAAGCAGATGTGTAGGAAAATCGGGAGAGGAAACGACAATGTCGTCGAGATAGCATAGACACACAGACCACTTCAGTACACGCAGTGTGTTGTTCATGAGTCGTTGAAACGTGGCAGGAGCATCACAAAGCCCAAAAAGCATTACGTTAAATTCATACCAGCCATGTGGTGTAATGAACGCAGTTTTCTGGCAATCAGCTTCTGTCATAGGGACCTGCCAATATCCAGATCGTAAGTCTAAGGAAGAGAAAAATTCGGCTCCTTGGAGGCTGTCAAGGGTGTCGTCGATGCGCGGTAGTGGATAGACGTCTTTCCGCGTCACCTTGTTTCATCGCCGGTAGTCGACGCAAAATTGAATCGACGCATCCTTCTTTTGAACTAGAAGACAGGAGATGCCCAAGTACTGTGCGATGGTGGAATAACGCGACGGCGTAGCATCTCTTTGAACTGGTCGTTGATGACGTGACGTTCTGCAGCAGAGACACGGTACGGTCTTTGATGCAATGGCTGGTGTGAACCGGTGTCAATGTAGTGGTGCACTGGGGGAGTGTGACCCAATTACGGCTGAGAAACGTCCAAAGAATTCGCGAAGTGCTGGAGGAGATTAAGAAGCTCGGCGCGTTCTTGAGCACTTAAGGTATCGGTGATGGAACTCGAGAAGATGTCACTCGACGGGCCTTCCAGTGGGGAAAGGGCATGAAGTTCGGTCGAGGCGCTCCTGCGCGATTCGTCTGGCATGTTAAGGAATAAAGAAGAATCAAGGTACTCCATTCGACCGAGACATTTGGCGGCAAGTAGCGTAAGCGGTGCAGAGAAAGGGGGTTGTCAACGAAAATATTTCTTTGGACAGTAGTGACGTCAGTGTAACGAAAGGCAAGGAAACGGCTCTGCGGCTCATGAAAATGTCGGAAGGTGTAAACATCACCGTAGCATCGTTAGGGTCATCGCAGCAAACAGGGACAACGGCAATAGAAACTGGCGGAATTTCAGTGTCCTCATTGGAATTCCGCCAGTTTTGGTGACCGCTCAGGAGTTTCGTGCAAAGGTTCGTCACACAGGTGCCAAAATTGAACTTCAGCGCGTGCGCAGTCGATGACGGCATGATGATGACACAGAAAGTCCCACCCGAGGATAACGTCCTGCGAGCACACCGAAAGGACGATGAATTCGACAACGTATATAAAGCCTTGGATGAATATGCGAGCCGTACAGGTGCCAAGAGGTCGAACTGGTTGTGCGCTAGCCGTACGAAGCGGTAGTCTAGAGAGCGGCGTGTCACTTTGCGTTGGGAGCGGCAGAGCTGGGCGGCTATAACAGAAACGGTAGCACCTGTGTCGACGAGGGCAAAGGTAGAAACACCATCGTCAGATATAGCGACGACGTTAGCAGGGGAAATGCGAGGACTTGGGCATTTCGACGACGGCGCAGTTCTTGCCTTTGGGACTGCGGCGTTCAGTTTTTCCAGTTGAAGAAAGCGGGTCGGGGACGCATTGAGGACAGGGATCGCTTGCGAGCTCTGTCCTTTGAATAACGCATTATTCGAAGGTCGCAGGTTTGGTTCCTGCCCACAACAAGTTATCTTTTCACCCGCTTTTATTTCTTCACATTTACCTTACAATTCGGTCTAATAACCTTCTCTATACCTTCCTTGGCATTATTGTCTGTTAGACTTCATTAATATTGTGTCAAAACACGGAAAAATGAGCCCTCAAGTGTACACTTTTTTCTCTTTTATATTATATATATATATATATATATATATATATATATATATACACACACGCACACACACACACACACACACACACACACACACACACACACACACACAACCTGAAGTTGCATTTACAAGAACAGCCGATCTCATTCCATAAGTTCTATATTTAAAACCAGCTAGAGCAATTACACTTATACGTTAAATGCCCTTATTCGAGGCCATGTATAAATTTATGTTGATAATTCGTGGTTAAGATGCACTTTTAATGAAAAGCTTTCAAGCCTTAGTACTTCAAGGTACTTCAAAAGTGCGAGAATTCAAGTCAATGAACTTTTGAATCTGACATCATGTTCCAGGTGTGCTTGCAATCATTCCTTTTTGTAGACCTGCTAGGCTTTCCCATTGGAAATTTCAGCGAATTGGTTGCTCCAGTTAAGGGATGCTAAGCTACAATACGTCACTACGTGGTGTATTTTATTAAAGAGAGCTTGCTGATGTGCTTAAACACTGGTGGGATGCAGTGCACGTTTTAATCGTGATTGTATCTTTATGCATTCGTGGCTTGCCTTATAAAGCAATTGTGAACTTCGTGTTTAGTGTTAAGGAGGTCTCCATCATACTGAGAGGGACCGACAGCTACCCAGAACAAGAAATGAAATTACTGCACTGATAGAAAAATTGTCCGTCCTATCAACTTAAACCAGTGCTATTATTGAATGCGAAGCATTTCTTTGCTCACTGCAGGCACTTTTAGCGTCTATCTATTTGGCCGCCTACGTCTGGGTACTCTCGTGATCACCGCCTTTACTTGGAGTGAACCGATATTTGTATGGGAGAGTAAGATGGTTCAACGAATGTAACTCGCTGGTCATGACATGAAGAATGTGACAATCCCGTCGCGGTACGTCGTCCGACCCTTTTCACCAGATAGGTGTATGCGTCACGGGCGATTAGCAGTTTGTCTATGCCCAGTAACAATGAGAATAGACATTGATCATTTTAACGCGAGAACGTTAACAAACAAAAAAAGGCTAATATCGCCAGTGTTGATCTGACGAATATAGACAAGAAATATCAGGGTCCTATAGCAGTAATTGAACCTTAGCATTCTGCGTGGCAATCGAGTATTCTACCACAGAGCCACGCCTTGTTTTTTTTTTCTTTAATGAATGACATTATCACCAGAAAGTACACAGAACATACTTCATCAGAATTCAGACAAACACACACAAGCGTCAAGAACGGGAAGCCACTCCGGAACGGGGTCAAAAGTCTCGACAACACTGCGCACTTGAGCAGCTGCTTCTCGGAAGACAGATCTCGTCGACCGTGGTGGCTCGGCGTGTCTATCGATCATGCGACTTTTCCATAATGAATAAAGTCCTAACAACATAAACAGGTCGTAAGGAGTACTATCAGTCAGACTCTTTTTGAACGGAAGGAACCTAATATCATGGGCTGTGATTGGAAGTTCTTTTCTTAACGTTCTTTTTAGAATGTCCCAAAAGTAAAATGCATCACGACAATGAATAAAACAATGCTCTATAGTCTCAGGTTGATTACAGAGTCTACAATTCACTGTCCAGGGTACATATATTGATTTTTCATTCAGCCACGTTTTCACTGGCAGCGTGGAAGTGTGCAGTTTAAAGAAAAATGTTTTCGCTGAAGGAGATATACACATTCTACGTACACGAAATAATACATCATGACCAGACAGAAGCGAATATGGCTTTCGATAAACAGGTTCGGGGAAAAGATTATTCACAAGTGCAGCGGTTAAATTTGTTCTGTCAATAGTATACAAATACTCTAAGGTAAACCTGGCTTTCAAAAAACTGACAGTATCAACAATTTCTTTTAGGAATCCCCGCAACGGCAATTCCTTAGCAACGCTTGTTGTCACGCCTTGTCTCGATACTTCTTTGTGAAAATGCACTACTCAGACATAATGTCGGCGTAACGTCTATGGTGGTTGCAATGTTGACTAATCAGTTTTGTAAACGTTACATAGTTACTCTTATGATATGAGCGTCACGTCGGGTTGTTGTCAATTGTAGTCAAGTGCCATCCACTCGAGTTGATCTAGGTAGCAGTGTCGATCTCCTGCCTTCCGTGACACACGGCGACATCGATCGTGAACTATTTGGTGCTTTCGACAAGTGGTGGAATGGTGCACAAATGAAGACCCACAAGCTGCTGGACGACCGCAACTACTTCACCAACCGCAAAGGATGGGTGACAAGCATAGCAGCTTGCATCACTGCGTGTCGTCTTTCTAAGTGGGGTTAGTTAAGACGCTTTTTTCACGTTACGGTTTAGGTGAAACTTCGTCTTTCTCAAAACGCGCGGGCTTCGTTAGGATGTATTGCTTATGGTCCATCACGCTCTGCCTTTGTGTTTATGGCGCGATGTTCGAGCGACGTTCCCGACCCCGTAGACGGGTTACCCGCTGCGATTGCATGCAGTGTGTTCGTCTATCGTTTTTTTATAAAGCGGCGAAAACGCGCAGATGCTGCGGCAACAGTCCGGCCATAACGGCCGTGGCCAATTATAGGCTGGGTGCACAGTCAAAGATCGCATCGTCCGCAAAATTCGCAGGTCGGCCCGTGAAAGAAAACACGTTCACATAAACAACGCGAGACGTGGTTATTCGAGGGGAAAGGTCGTCCGTTGATCGTTGAGGATCTAGGGAGCATTCTGGAGAAGCGACGCGATCACGTCAGTGAGCGTGGTAAACCTGGACATAACTCGAAAATACCTTTTTTCTGTGATGAAGTGATGACTGCAGACAGGAATGTATTTCTCTTTCTTAGTTTTCCTCGGTCATGTCGCGCCAGCCAAGCGACACGCCACTTTTCGGACATGCATCCTCGTTCGCGTGCATTCATTTGTATTAATCGCGGGCAGACTAAACATTGTAACGTGTGGCGGTGCCCTGCTTTTAGAAGGACGAGTTACACTTCTTGTTCTGCATTCCAAAATGGCTCAAATAGTAATGGTGAAGCCGGTAGCGTGACCGTAGACCAGGTCTCGCCGCTGCAACTGTCCCGACTAGGCTTCCAGGCAGGTGCATATGTTCACAAACATGGCGATTCTCGGTGTTGTCGTTCCCGGTTGGGACGTAAGTGCAACCCACGTATACAAAAAGGACACTGACATGTACAAAAACGACTAAGCACGATAGGCAAAAAACGTTTTGACGAAAACGTCCCAAGTCAACAGGCTGCAGTTTCTTGTTATAACTCGGAGATCAATGGCGGCGTCGTGCTGAAGAACCGGGTACCAGCCAGCGTACAAAAGTGGCGGCCCTCGAATGTGTGCTGGTCACATACGTATAATTGTCTGTGCCGTTTTTTTCGATAATTGATAGTCTTTCGATCGTGGGGTTGTCGGAGGTTAGGTGAGGATATGGTAATCTCATTTATAACGCGAAAGAGCTTTATGCCGAGGTCCACCACGACTCCGCTGACTTATTTCCGTCACGGCTATGACGTTGTAAGATAAATCTTAATGGATTTCACAGATAAAAACGAGAAGAAAAACTTGAAGGTTGAGGCGTCGAACCAGTGACATTTCAATCCGCAACGAGCGGCGCTAACCACAACGCCGCAAAACGTACGTTGTTAAAGACCAACTCCGGCGATTTTTCGATGTCAGTATATCTCAGTGAAATTCGCTGGGTACGTTCCTTTGCACATTCCCGTTATTTATGCCAAATTGCAGGATTGAAAGATTCGCTGATTGTTTGCAACTGAATGTCAAAGATTGCCTCGAAAAGCTCACCTGGCTTCCCAAAATTATTGGCAACATTGTCTGTGTGACGTCCTGTTTGGCATGTCAACAGAAGTGACGCAGCCGATGGCATCGCTACTTCGGCCACTGCAGTGTTTATTGTGGTGGTCATAAGGTGACGGCCGTGGTGTTTGGCACGGGTATAGCCCGGGAAAGCTTTCTTCATCCTCTGTGGTGTTTGGCCAGTGCTTCGCTGGTGTCTGGTTTTCATACTACGTGCCGGCTGGACCAGTATGCGGCCTCCGGTTCTTACCATGTAGTACGTCATACGCAGACAGAGCGCCCGGTTGGGTTTCGGTTTTGCACCTTTTTTGCTTATTAAAAGTTGTTTTCGAATTTCCCTAAACATTTCAGCTATTGGGCTCGTGACAAGAGTGTCTCGGAACATAGAAACACCATTACCTTGACATGGTCGAAATATCGCCGCAGCTGGCCTTTAAGGATGCCAACAGCAAGCCACCATGTGCCGTTGGCGGTTCTCTGAGCTCGGCACCCTCAGCGCGTTTTCGTCGCGAGTAGCGAGGTGACGTGATAAGAGGGCTTTGGGTAATGTCCCTAGATGAAAAAACTTGTTTCATCTAGGGACCTTAGCGTTGCGTGCACTCGCGCAAAAGGTCGTCGCTGCGCGCGTGCCTCCACATGGCGTGGTAAATGTGCGTATAGCTGCTATCTGGCGTGGTGGCTCACCGGCGCTCGCGCTTATGTAGGGATTGGGGCGCTTTGTACGCCTGTGCTTCAACCGCAAGTTTGGCTTGAAGTTACAATGGTTGAAGAAAGCACGAAGGCGTTTACGAAAGGAGCACGCCGCTCACTCATAAAGAAGTGAGAATTGTGACAGTTGTTCGCCTTGGGTGTATGCGTTCGTTTCGTGCGTCTTTCTATTTGAGCAGCGTGCTTCCCACGGCAAGTTTCGAGCTGCTCTCCGTTCGTCGCGTGAGCTTTTCTTTTTTTTTTATTGAGGTCACTTTCTCGTTGCCACGTTTCACTGTCTCATACCCCGCCGTGGTGATCTAGTGGCTGAGGTACTCGGCTGCTGACCCGCAGCTCGCGGGATCGAATCCCGGCTGCGGCGGCTGGATTTCCGATGGAGGCGGAAATGTAGGCCCGTGTGCTCAGATTTGGGTGCACGTTAAAAAACCCCAGGTGGTCGAAATTTCCGGAGCCCTCCACTACGGCGTCTCTCATATTCGTATGCTGGTTTTGGGACTTTAAACCCCATAT
The DNA here is from genome assembly GCF_013339725.1 of Rhipicephalus microplus. Classification (NCBI taxonomy): domain Eukaryota; kingdom Metazoa; phylum Arthropoda; class Arachnida; order Ixodida; family Ixodidae; genus Rhipicephalus; species Rhipicephalus microplus. The sequence goes on along the minus strand of NC_051175.1, from coordinate 51,204,966 downwards.
ATATATATATATATATATATATATATATATATATATATATATATATATATATTGAAACACCGGGTTTTATTATTATTATTATGTTCGGTCGGGACTATAATAAGGATGATATAGCAGCGGCCATTGTGGATCACGATCAGAAGTGCCCGTGTGGCGTTGGTATATTAACGCATGCTTTTCACGGAGCCTCGGTACCATAGAGTTTCCCAAAATTAACTAGAAGGCGCTCTGGCGCTGCGATCGTTCAGCGACCATGGGAACGATGGGTAGTACTCACATTTGCCTAGTCTTCGTACTTGCGGGCGGCGAATTGTACTTGCGGCTTCGTTTATTACTGGTTACGGTTTTGTTTTGAAAGAAAGAACGAACCCTTTTGAACTTAAGGACTTGATTCAAAATGGTAAGCTTAAAAGAGTAACGTTGTGAAGCGCTAACGGTGAACAGTTGCTAATTAATGTTTTCGTGAAAAAAACAGCTCCAAGCCACACGAACACACACGGAGCCAGAAGCAGGACAGAAGTACGAAAATTAGACAAATGTGTCTACTACCCATCATTCCCATGCTCGCTGAAGCGCCGTGCGTTGCAGCTCCCATAGACACTAGCGCCAGAGTTCCCTCTAGTAAGTATTGTGGGAAACTCTATGCTCGGTACAGCACAACTAGGGCTTACCAAGGTCTCGCTCTACAGACCCGCCGTAATGGCCTGCTGGTACGGCTGCTGACATCGCGGGATGGATGGGTGCTGACGTCGATGGATGGGGAAGCATTTGAGGCCCATGTACTTGGGTACGGGTGCGCACTAAAGAACGCTGGGTGGTGGAAGTTTCTGGACCCATCCACTACGAGGTCCCTCATAATTATATCACGGTTGTGTGACGTTGGGCTCCTGCAAACATTGTCTCGCAGGACACAGAAAAGCAAACCGATAAGCGAGTTTTTGCAATCATTTCTAATACGGCGCAGGTTTCGTGACGCCGCAAAAGATGCCGTTTTCCGGGCAGAGCGTGTAGCGAATATACGGAGCAAAAAAATGTCTAGTTCTTGCACCCACAGGCGTGCGCTGGGTTCGCTGTTATGTAGGCCCGTGTGCTCAGATTGTGGTGCACGTTAAAGAACCCCAGGTGGTCGAAATTTCCGGAGCCCTCCACTATGACGTCTTTGATAATCATATGGTGGTTTTGGGACTTTAAACCCCACAAATCAATCAATGGGTTCGCTGTTAGGTGGGGAAGGGGTAAGAAGATTTACTGCAACCCCCCCCCCCCCCCCCCCTAGTCGGTCGAGTCCAAAGTACAATATGCTTCGCTATTGATGAAAAGAAAAACGGTAAGAAGATTAGCGTTTTTATCACGATGCTCGGCCCTTGGTCCCTGGCTTTTTTTATGAAGTAAACATAAGAAATGAATTGCTGTTGCAACATCGGGAGCATGAATTAAAGGGACGCTAAAGAGCGAGACAATTGTGCGCGTATTAGTAAAGTACAATTTCACAATTTCGAGAACATCGCTTTTACCATGACACGATGCTTGGTATAAGCAAGAAAACGCGCGAAAAGAAAATGCGGCTGGAGGAGACGTCAGCTTCCCGCACCGTGACGTAAGAAATTTTGAAGTCGTCTACTCGGTATTACGCAGCTTCTAATCGATAAAAAAAAAATTAACTACATTGTCATCTGGGGGTGCCGTAAACTTCGCGTACGAAGTTTCAGAAAATTTCATCCAGCCAATCTCGCGAATATACGAAAAATACGTTTTGAAAATTTCGCTACGTCACGCCCGCACATTTCCGCGCGAAATTTAGAAATTAAACTTCAAACTTGATCGTCTCCGCTAATAATGCACTTATGACAGTGAAACTTGTGACATTAGAGTTCCTCGAGTGGAGGCGATCAATCTAAAACAACTCATTGTTTCTCCTTTGTGTCCCTGCTTCGCAGTAGTGGTGCCTAGATGAAGGGATTGTGGAGCCGGGCGGCCTTTTTTTTCTCTTTATTTTTTTTTTAAAGCAAAGCCGTTTCAGCTGCCGTAATATGTATGCCTTATCACGATTTATTGGCTTACCACTGGTCAGCTCGTAATAGATTTGTATGTGCCACAGCAATTAGGTAAATCACGCTAACACAAACTGACCGATTCGCAAAGAAGCTCTTCGCAGTTCTGGTTACGACAACGGGGATTACTTATGGTGGTCGAAATTTCCGGAGCCGTCCGCTACGGCGTATCTCAAAATCGAATGGTGGTTTTGGGACGTTAAACCCCACATGTCAATCATCTAATCATTACTTTGTCGGCCACGTGAGAATTGTATTGGGACTTAGGGTGGCCGCCGTCCACTCAGCCGTGTATTTTGCCGTCTACGGTGAGTATTGGAACACACATTCTATGATGAGTAACTGTCGCCTTGGCTATGAAGTTGCCGAGCCAGTGACTTATTAGCCAAAGCTGCAGTCAGCTACAGTCGCTTGGTGACGCCACACTAGCCGAGACTACGGCGAGAAACGGTGGCTACTTAAGATGAAACCGTGGCCGAAGTCCTTCGTGGTACGGACGAGCCAGAGGGGTTTTCCAAAATTGACATCAGAGATTTCTTTGATGATGATTACGACGACTAAAGCTTGCTCAATGAATTCCCCCCTCTCTCTCTCATTCATACTTGGTGTCACGCTCGGTCAAGCCGTTCGACCGGCTACTGCGCCCAAGTGTAACGTCTTAGTACTTGGCTATACTGCCGTATCACATGGCTGAACTTGGCTATAACGTCGTGGCACATATATCTGAAGCCTGGCAACGACCTAGAAGCAACGTGCGCCACCTAGAAGAAACCCTTAAGCAGCCAGATTAGTCTTCACAATGGTCCAGTTTCGTTGTTTCAAGGCTTAGTGGGAACTTCTCAGATTTTCTTTCAGTTTATTTGTTAATTTTTTTCTGGCTCTCACTTTGTATTCCTTTCTTTCTGTTTCTCCACTTTCTCTTCATTGCGCGCTTGCTTCCTCTTCCTTTCTATTTGTTTGGTTATCTTTCTCATTCCGCCTCACCTTGTCCCACACTCTTTCGATCCTACGCTCTACTTCCTCTCTCCCCTTTTCCCCCTCGCCTATCTTCCCTTTCCCACCCTCCTGCTAGGCTACGCAATGATCTGCCAGTGGGCCTGAGTACCCGAGTGGTCACGTAAAAGAATGATCGGTGAACACATGCTCGAGGTGCAACCTTCTTAACACGGATAACGCGCCGGTTCGAGGAGGCTCAACCCATGATTGAAATTTCGCTTGACTTGCACGTATAGTATAACTAGAATGCACCAGCACGTTAGGTGACGCGCATTCTTATGGTTACTAGAGTTTTAGTGCTGGGTACCCAAGCTCTTGGGGCGCTGCGGGCTTGGGGGCGCGCGGCGTTGCGTACCCAACCCATACCCAACTGGAAGGCCATAGGCGCGCACGCAAACGCAAGCCGCACGGTCACACGCGCTCGCAGCGTTATAGGGTCTTGCGCGTAAGTATTATTTATTTATTTTTATGATTTAAAAGGTTAAATTAAACATGCACAGTGATCAGGACACTTTTTTATCGTGTACAGTATCCTGGTATACGCAAAAAAAAAAGAAAGATAAGAGATTACTGTAACGACAGTGTCGACATCTTGTGAGACTTCGTGCAACCACAGTCATAAACATGTTAGCTTACGCGTAATGTTTTTGAGGTGAAAATGAATAAAAAGGTTACTCATTTGTAATATTTTCGCTGCGCAGTTTTTGCACCAGATGTACAATGCGTAATGTTTCTGCAATAACAAAGTTGTGGTTGTCTGTTTCACTATGGCCGCGCTAGATGCCGCCACCTATTCAGCTAGTCGTGGGCTGGCATATGTTTTTTAGTTGCTATGTTCCAGGCCATTCCAGCTTTGGAAATCTGGCTGAAACCGTGTAATCGCTATAAGTGCTCGCACTTTGGCTTATTTTAACTCGACGGCTAGAGTATCCGCAGTGCGGATACCGTGAGTTCTTGCGAAGGTGGACCTTACAAGGCGGCCGATCCACGCTGTCCGAGATTTTGCGCTTTTGTGCCATGCTATTTGTATAGTGGCTAGCCACTATAACATTTGCGCTTAAAACTTAAAAGTCAAAGTGGTGCTCTGGCCAGCCTGGGCTTTGCTCGCCGTGAAGGTAACATGGAGTTTTAGTGATGGGTACCCAAGTGGCTTGCGTACCCAGGACGTTGGGGCGGCGGTATTGCGAATGCGCGAAACCCCAAACAGATGCGTCGCAAGATCGCTGGGGCGGTGGGGCCACGCGTCCGCCGTTCGATCATCTGAATAGGTGGCGCCATCTAGCGGGCCCATATTGAAACACAACCACAACTTTGTTATTGCAGAAACATTGCGCATTGTACATCTGGTGCAAAAACTGCGCCGCGACAATATTACAAATGAGTAACCTTTTTATTGATTTTCACCTCAAAAAACATTACGCGTAAGCTAACATGTTCATGACTGTGGTTGCACGAAGTCTCACGAGATGTCGACACTGTCGTTACAGTAACCTTGTATCTTTCTTTTTTTTTTGCGTATACCAGGATACTGTTTACGATAAAAAAGTGTCCTTATCGCTGTGCATGTTTAATTTAACCTTTTAAATCATAAAAATAAATAAATAATACTTACGCGACAAGACCCTATGGCGCTGCGAGCGCGTGTGACCTTCGTGCGGCTTGCGTTTGCGTGCGCGCCTCTATAAAGCATTCCAGTTGGATATGGGTTGGGTACGCAACGCCGTGCGCCCCCAAACCCGCAACGCCCCAAGAGCTTGCGAACCCAGCACTAAAACTCTCTACTGTGTATGCTACCTGTAGGTAGCAAAGTTGCGCCTCTGGTAGAACTCGCCGCGCGCGCTCACGTGCGTGAAAAGCGTTTATTCAGTTGAGTTCACTTTCAGTTTTTATTAGTTACAAAGCATCGATAACATAACACTTGTATACAGATGAGGGTCGCAGAGTGTAAATACTGAAAACCGGACCCTCAGTTAAAAACTACAGCACAAGTGAATTGAAAACAGTTGACAGAAGATTAGCAGGTGATAATAAGAAACTCGTACAAGGCAAAACAGGCAGCAACATGCAACAGTTAAAAAAAAATGTAATAATTCAATAAAATGGAAGTCACAATGTGAAAATAATATAAAAAAGCAATGCAATGGAAAGTCAAATACGACACACAGAAATAACACAAAATAAAAATAGAAAAAAAATCACAAAAATGAAAGAAGAAATGAAAATTTTACATGGGAAACAGAAATAAGTACATAAGATAAATCAGGACAAGCAGGAGAAAATTATACACCATAACTAAGGTGAGCAATCAGAAGTTTAAAGGAAAGATTTTATTGATGTTTTGAAAAGTGAGAATCAGGGCAAAGATTTCAGGTCAAATGGCAAACTATTCCAAAGGTGAATAGTAGAGAATTTTGATGTCTTTTTTTGCCGTAGTTAGTGCTAACGCGTGGTAGCAAGTAATCACGATTAGAAGCAAACCTGGTGGGGTTAGTATTTTTGAGCGAGCTACATTCAATATATTCAAAGGAGTGTTGGGAATGAAGTAACTTATAAAACATTATACTTATGTTATACTGAAAAAGCTTGTTAACAGATAAAATTTTGTGCTCATTAAGCAGGCTATCATAACGTGAACAACTGTATGTTATGATGCGTATGGCTTGATTTTGTATAGGTTGGATAGAATGAAGATAACAATGATAGGTTTACCCCAAGTGATTATGCCGTAGTTAATATGCGAATGAATAAATGCAAAGTACAGTGAAAGCAATGCAGGAGGTGAAAAATACTAACGTGCCTTGAACATTTTCCGGTATTCTTTTTTCCCGAGAACTGCAACCAATTGGAATTCCCTCCCTTCAGCTGTGGCGGAATACCCGTCGCTATCATCCTATCTACGCCCTTCAGTCCATGGGACATAGCTCTGACATAGTTTTACACGAACCCTGAAGCTTTTTTTTTCTTCCATGTGTTTACGTATTTATGTTCTCACTAGTTATTTAGATTTCTTGCTGCTGTGCTTGTATGAACTCGTTGTACTCCTCTTCTTTTGCTGTTATTATCGCCGCAATGCTTCATATGTGTTTATTGTAACCTTTTTTTTTTGTATTCACTTGTACCCACTCCTGCCTAAGGTATGAAGATTGGACCGGCAGTGCTGTAATAAATAAATAAATAAATAAATAAATAAATAAATAAATAAGCGCACGGATACCAAAGGCCGACTTCTTTTTAATATGATTGATGTGAATATGAAACTTCAAATGGCTGTTCAATGTCACACGTAGAGATACCGCAGAGTCATTCGTGGGAACAGAATGATTTTCTAATGATAAGGAATGAAAGTTTATTAAAGGCTTTTGATGAGTATAAAAATGATAAGCATTTATTGAAGGCTGTTTAAGGACAGGCAATACACGTATACATTTTCTCTTGCGAACATGAAAACTTGTTACGTTGCAACTAGGTATACTGCGCACGGCACTCATTAGAAGAAAAAAAACGCAATAAAAATCAAATAAAACAGACACGCAGGCTTACATATCTTCTCTCGATAGAAATAAAATGACTTGCATGCTAGGCCGAAATTACAGTTTCAATTCTAAGGGGAATCGTGTTCCATACTTTCGTTTCATTGAATTCTACCAGTCTTTCATTAGTTAAATCGATCTTGCAATAGCGGGAAAAGCACCACAGATTCGCATCCTAACAGTCTCTACATCTTACGACAGAATCGCCTCGTTTTCGGAACCCTCTATTCGTTTTTTCTGCTTTTTCTCGATTTCTGCGCCTCGGATCTTCCGAAGGTATTTTACTTATTTCTACCGCATATACATGTTTACCCTTCCTGCGTTGCCCCTAAACAGCGAGGATTCGTATAGGTTAGTGCTCGCACGTGTATCTGTTGTACGTCTCCGCATTCAATTAAAACGTGCACGGTCGTTTTCTGAGAGCACGTGGGCGTTTTTCGTCTTCTGTACAGAATCGCGCTTGATAACTGCGCCTTCCAAAGCGACCCGACCTCGCTTCCAACAGTAAGGCGCTTTCCCTCGTATTATCGTAGGATGCCTTTCCCCTCATACGGTCTTTGCCTTTTTGGTAGAACCGACGCTTCCTTATTCTTTTGTTTCTTTTTTACTGATCGCTGCTATCTAATAAATCTCTTGTGCGTCCCCTGCTGTTGCCTTAATGCCCTTTTTTATCATTTCTTGAGCATGGCTGCCTCTTTCCATTTGGTAGTTAGGATTAAAATTTTGTTACCATATTGCTGACACGTTCAGCCGTGTATTGGCTTTTCTTCTACATTGTTATTTAACGCTCGTGTTGTACACATAACGGAACACTTTCCCTGCCCATCTATACTCTATTTTTTTTTTCGTATTCCTTAGCCTCTCTTTGACCCTTATTTTTCTCTTAGCTTCCATCGCCTCGAAACTTGGCCATCCCGTGCATGCCGCCCTCTGCAGCCTCATTTGTCGTCTTCCCGTGAGCGCCCAACGCGAGGCGTTCCACACTACCGTCTTGAATCGCGTCCGGTCCTGATTGCACCTCTGACTTGATGGGCGCCGCTTGTTTCTCAAATGTAAGTCCTGGAACCGTCACACCTTTCCACGAACCTCGAAGCACCTCGTGCCCGTCGTATCCCCCACGACGCTGTGCGCTTAATTACTGCAGCATTTGTCTTTCCCTTTGCTGCCGGGACTTTTTTCCCTGTGCCCCCGTGTACCTATCACCCTGACTTTCCCGCACTCCGAGGTACAGGGGCCTTCGAAAATTCTTAGACCGCCCCGCCGTAGGAGTACACGGGATAGGGGCCTGTGAGTTAGTGATTTTAAATGAAAAGAACAGAAAAGCGAGCCCTTTAACTGTCTCTGAGTGGGAGGACACCTCAACAGTAGCTCACGAGGGATGGGGATAAAAGAGGGATTAAAAAGGTAAGGAGATAGAGAGGAAGAAGAGAGCGAGGTGCAGGGACTGCGAATGACAGAAAACGACGGAAGTAAGGAGGAGATAGGAAAGATAGACATGGTCGCAGGAGTGCGAGGACGGTGCACCACTCGGCTAGGAGCTTTTGACGGCCCCTGTACATGTATTAGCTTACCTTAGTATTAACTGGCCCTTTATGACACCGCCTGATCACACGAGTCGTTCAATACCAAGAACCCGCTTTTTTTCTTTAACGCTGAGTCTTTCTCTCCGATCTTCAACTTCCCTTCCGCGTGTATCTCCACCGGCCGTGCGTCATCTCGGCTGTTCAGAGATAGTACGCTATCGTTAAGCATAAGATGGATCTGGAAGCTACTCGCTCCATTATGACACCGGACTGCCTGTGTGACAGTGTAAAACCAACGTCACAGCCTTCTAGCGTTTTTTTTTTTCCGTCCTCGCGATGGGCAACATGAAGAACACGGCGGGGGGGGGGGGGAAGCACCGTACGTGTCGTGGCCCCTCGCCAACATAAAAGGGACAATGACACTGTCATCCAACGATTGGCGCACGTTTTCTGGCGAGAAATAGAAGTAGAGGGCCTATTGTGCCTGTACACATATGCAAAATTTGATCACAAAGACTGTTTGGGTGCAAAATGAGGCCTGGATGTCTATGAGCCCTGCCGACCACCGGCCATTTTGCCATGGAGTGGAGCCGTGACCGCGTTCGTCACAGTCACTGGCTGTTTCTCCAAACAAGTGTTTGCAAAGTTCCATGTTGTGTGGACTTCGATGTTACGATTGAAACTAAAAGACACACAGTTGCGAAGTGTGCGCCGTGCATGCAGCCAAAGTCGCAGAAATCGCTTTCGGAGTTTGTTTATTTGGTTGTTTGTGTGCTTGTAGCCTCTAATCCATGGCTCATACCCACTCTGGGGGATTGGCCAAGAGAACATATAGTCTCATATGGACGATAACTGCACTATTGCTTACAACAAAAAAAAAAGGGGGGAGGGAGGGGGAGTTGTAGAATGAAGAGAGTATATTAAAAAAAGAAAGAAACCAAAGATTCTGATAGTGAGAAAAAATCAACAAGAAAGTAGACACTAATAGGTATACCTCGATTTCGGGAGTCGACCAGACAACTGGTATTGCCAAACCCGATTAATTTGGTATGTCACAGATTTATCCAGATTTGAAAATTACTTTTCGACCCGTTTTTTTTTTAGTATCTGTTAACGTGGCCTTTATGTTGAAAAACGTTTAGTCTTGAATAAAATTACACACCGCATCGAATGCATCCCTGTGGCAATTTCCCAAAACAGAGGCACCAATATTTAGAACATTTTCTGTGGTTAAATTTATACCTAGCTTCGCAAATGGAATATCCAGAAGTCTTTTCCTAATTACTGCATAGTTCCGACATGAACCAAAATAATGTTCAATAGTTTCTGATTCTTCGCAGAACGGACAAAGGGGGAAAGTGTCAGACCAGCTCTGTGTAAATAAAAGTTTATTGGAGGGACACGGCACCGGAATCTGGAGATGATAATTTCAAGTTTTTTTGACGGACTCCACTGGGCTTTCGCTGGTCAAACAATTCGCTTGCCGTTGTTTACGTGCACCACGCCCCGCTGCTGACAGCAAAGCTCTGGTACTAGTATATTGAGAACTGCATTCAGTCTTCCCGTGACGTCAGACTTGTCATGACACGACACTGCGACGCCACTCCCTCGATACCGAAACGGATTCTTTTTTTAAAAGGTTGCGGTATCTAAAATATATTCAGTGCATTCGCAAGCACTGGGGCTCCGTTTTCAGGGTTCTCGGCACCCGTGTTTTGTATGGAGCAACAAGCCGAAAATATTTAAATATGGGTTAGCGGGTTCCTTTAATGAAAACCAGCGGATAAGGAAGCCAGAGAAGGTATGGTGACGCTAATTGTAGTAGCAAGTGGGTTGTAGTAGTCGTGGTGTAGATGTGAAGAAAGTAAAGTGGACGAAAAGACAACTTGCCTCCGTCGGCGGTCGAACCTGCAACCTGTGGAGGTTGCAGGTTCGATTTGACCCTCAGGGCTACGCCGATACGCCAGTGAAGCTCGTTGTGGTGGTTCTGGTTTAGGGGCAGCGGTGATCGGCTGCTAGCTCGCCCTGAACAAAAGCAGGTTCGATCTTGGTGGTCGCCTTTTGACGGAGGCAAAGTACCAGAGACTCAGGTGGTCGAAATTTCCGGAGCCCTCTGCTACGGCGTCTCTCATAATCATATGGTGGTTTCGGGACGTTAAACCCCACATATCAATCAATCAATCAAAGTACCAGAGACTCGTGTATACTCTGCTAAGTCACTGCGTGTTTAACGATGTCTCAGGCCGTCGAAAATTGTGCGGAGTCCGGCATTACTTTTCTCTCATCATCCGAGTCTCCTGTGGGCGTTAAACCTCCCAAAATGAACTCGTAGATTTGTCCGCGAGGCATATGCACTCAGTGTTGCAGAATTGAATTGAAAGACTGCATGCGCCACTTGGGTTCCACATCTGTTTGATTGATATGTGGGGTTTAACGTCCCCAAACCAGCATATAATTATGAGAGACGCCCGTAGTGGAGGGCTCCGAAAATTTCCACCACCTGGGGTTCTTTAACATGCACCCAAATCTGAGCACACGGGCCTACAACATTTCCGCTTCCATAGGAAATGCAGCCGCCGCAGGCGGGATTCGATCCCGCGACCTGCGTGCGGGTCAGCAGCTGAGTACCTTAGCCACTAGACCACCGCGGCGGGGCTGGGGCGGACGAAAAGGAAACAAAGAGAAAAAAGTGCATTGATGCATTTTCTTTAGACAACCCGTTGGTGAAAAGCATCTTCTTTCCCTTCCCAGTCGATGCTTTGATTCTGCCGTGCCAGCTTTCTAAAGCTAATTTCGCTACCTCAAAGATCGGATGCACCTCGCCCGGTTTCGCACACCCTCCCTTATTGGGAAATCTTAGTTACGATGCCATGTGGCGACGTCATCCCGTGACGTCATAATGCCGCCACGAAATTACTCCGTGGGACGCCCACAGCTAAATTTCGCGTTTCATGGCGCATTTAAGGCACTCCTTGATTATTCGTAGGCGCAAGTTCGTGTGGTATGTCTGTGAAAGCGCTTTTGTGATTTCGACCTCGGTGTGCAAGTTGAAGGCGGAACAGAAAGACAGGAACCGCCCGCGCCCCCTTTTGCCCGCCAGCACGGTGTACACTTCCGTCCTCCGGCGCAGTCGCGCTCGGCTGTGGGCTGTTGACGTTTTGTCCCAGTTCACCGGAAGGTGGTGCCTTTAGAAATGCAATCGGCCTATTCTTCAAGAGGTCGCGGACTACCTCTCGGGATTTGGGACTAAACACATCCTGCGGATAGGAGACACTCCTGCGAAAAAGTTCGGCCAAATCTTGCGGTTGTCTCCTACGAGGGCGGTTCAGAAGCGGAGCTCCAAGTTGCCATTCTCTTGGGCGCCCTCGTTTCATACAGATGTGTATGCTCATTAGCGTTTTTTTTTTTTAGTCTGTCCGGTAACCGGTAACGCGAAAATGTAGTGCAATACCGAATAGCGTGTGCCATGGCTGCCGCCAGTTCAAGTGGTGCTGGCGCCAGCTATGAATGATAACAGCAACGACAACAACCAAACACTAGCAAACGCGTAATCTATAAGTCATCGGAGATACCGCAAGCCTCGACGCCGTTTGCTAACCCTGTCTTCAAAGTGGCGCTGAATCGGTGTCGCTTTCGGAATGAATGTAAAGCGAATAAAATAATAAGCTGTGAGCTAACGAGCTACAGAGCGCGCGAAGGCGCCTGCGTCCTGGTAGATTCGGGGTGGATGACAACTGCTTTCGTCGTCGCCGCCATGGCCGCCCGGGCGCGTGCATGCGCAATTCACGAGCGGTATTCCGGTATACTCAAAGCATACTCCGTGTTGCGTTTTGTCGGGCAGACTAAAAAAAAAAAAAACGCCACTGCCTTGGGAGTTACCGGTGCCTGCTTGAGATTTCGAACAGAAGCTATCGTGTCATTGGCCTATAGCCGCCATAAAGAGCTGCGTTCGGGTCAGATGCGCTTCTTGCCACGCGGTGGGGCCACGTGCCGGTCGGTGCTGCGCTGCAGTCTGCTAACCGTACGCCGCCAAAACTGGTGGAACTCACTGAGGCTCACTCATGAAATATATTTTCAGTTTTGGACTTACTCGGACGAATATGTTCTTCAACAGGACTCACTCTCGCTCGAACTCACGATTACATTTCTCACGCGGACTCACTCAGACTTACGGCTCGATCTGAGCCTGAGTTAGTTCGTGTGAGTCGACTCGTGAGTTCGTCAGCCTTGAATTAGCTTTTTCGATTGTGCTGTCAATGCTCTCTAACACCGTTATTTCACGCAATCGGTGATTTTCTTGGTGCCGTTCGACGTAGCATCTTCGAAAACGAGTTCTGCGGAGTGTTTTCAAACCGGCGGGGTCATTTTTCTGGGAAAAGATGGCAGCATAAAATATAATAATGATGAAATTGCTTTGAAGAGTGTGTGGGAGGGGGGGGGGGGGAGTCTACGCAATGCTCTACTTAATTCACGCCTGTAATTAATAAACATTCAAGCCGGATATGAACGACACCGCTTTGGAACACCTGTGAGTAGACGGGAGCATAAATGTGAATCCAGGTAAGGCTATCAATGCTGAAGATGACTGGATAAAACCTTAAGTCGGCAAAACGAAGTGAAACTCGCTCAGACTCACTCAAGAAGTATATTGTCACGTGCTTGCTCAAGAAAGACGATGGCAGTTGTGCATGTGTCACGAAGGACTACGAAATGGACGAAAAAGAAGAATTCGTTTGCGCGTTCTAATTAAAAAGATCGACCTTCTTCTGGTGTCTCAATCTCTGCGGCAAGACCTCTGTTTTGACGTCGTGACAATATGTTGTGCTTGGTGGTTCGGTATGATGATGCATGTCGGAGCGTAATTTCACCCAGCACACGCTCTTTAGCCTAAAGGGCCCGTCAACAGGCTCCGACTTTTTTTTTTTTTACACCACCGAAAGAAGCCTGGCAATCCTTAGAGCGAACCGTGGCGATCATGCTTTCCCAATATGACAGCGCCGTGCAGAGCTTCCATTTCGAAAAACAATTCCCGCACTCCTTTCCTACGCCTGACCAATCCGCCTGTCACGTGCAGTGACGCAATGTCGCCGATCGGTGACATGACGTAGCACGCAGCAAGGTCGATTCGTATAGACCAATCACGACGACGGGCTACGACTTCCCCTCCCTGTGAGGGAGAAGGTTGGCGGGGCCGTGGGAAAATTTGAAACCAACTGGAAACGATGGTACAACCCCTTCCTTAATACAGCACGTATTCGCAAAATTCTTGCGGCAGCATTTTGGCAGCGCAAAAGTGCATTAATTTATCCCTCTGATGAGTTTTGGACCTCAGGGTTGTTTATCGGGCATTTAACATGAGAGGATATTAATCGCCTGGGTAATTCATGAGAGTTTGCACAGTGGCCATAAAAAAATTGTGAGCATCTGAGAATAGCAGCGGCACCTGGTGGAGCAGGTCTCAACCACGCGCTTCTTTCAATGCGTACTCGGAGATTCGCTTATCCAGCGCAACGAAACACGATGTTAGCCCGAGCAGGTCTTTAAAAAAAAATTGCTGGAATAGAAATTATTGCCCATTAGTGAAGCCGTGACTAACAAGCTGCGCCTCCACCCGTATTAACGCGATAGCGTTAAAGAGCTCGTTTCGCGGAAATGTCGGCGTCGTTCGTTGTGAGTGAAAAATCATCTTATGCGTGGCCTGAAAATCGAGAGCGATGCAAATAAAAATGATAAAAAATCCTGGGTCAGAGTGGGGACCGAACCAGGGTTGAGTCCGAGTGGGGTTTGGCTCATGGTCGTTTGCATGGCAAGCGGATGTTCTACCACACGGCCGCGCGGTGAAAAGAACTTGCTCTGCTTGGAAACGCAGTGAAAGTAGCTTCCATGCCTCACAAACGCACGCGCTCTGTATACACGCTTCACAACGCAACATGAAATATTGCGGTAATAATACGTGCTGCACGCGTTCATTGCCAGCGGGCGTCAGAACATGCGGCTATCATAATGACTTCGTGCTTCAAAGCCGATCACCCACTGAAGGAACACATGTTACTGCGCCTATTTCCTTGAAGCAGCACTGACATCAAATTTACTCATGCCGAGATTTTTGCATCAGCAATTCGCTATAGGCCCCGTAGCACCGATTCGCGACCTAAAACGCAACTGTGGGATGGATAACGATCACTTTTATTGATTTGTATCACTGCTATTTCGCACTGTTCAAAACGGCCGGCAATCCCGACATTTTTAGTGCTAGGAGCACCAGCAGTGGCGCTACCTCGCGGTCACCTCCAGATCACGCCACATCTGACCACTTCTCCGCAGAAAAGAGTGACGTCAGGCTCAGCTGCCCCGCAAGATTTTGTCTGCTAGGCGGACACATTCAGTCATGCCTTGTCACCTGCATTGCTGTCGTCGCCGTACTAAGTGTCGACTCGGGTTCAATGCTATAGTCTGGAGCTTGGAATCCCCGCGATTTGCGACGTCGAGAATTATTTTCGCTTCGATCGTCCTTTTGCCGAACAGTGATTCCGATATGGACGCCGTTTCAAGCAGCACTGCAGAGGTGCCCGAGGATGTACGCTTCAGCCATGTTCGCTCGTGTGTCTCAGTTATCTATAATGGTATGTTTTGGCGTCCAAAGCATTCAGCTATACGCAGAGGGGTCTATGCAATATATATCTATCGCGAATGAGCATCAGCGGAGAAATAGAATACGTTTCCTGCTTGCCAGGTTCTTTTTTTTTTTTGTGCCTTCAGATTGCCCCACCTATCCAGCCTCTGGCGGTTAACACGGTATTACCACTTTTACGTGGACGCAAAGTCTACAGATAAACTCAAATTCAACTATACTTGCATGTTACTTGTTAGCGATGATATCTGACTATACGCTCTTCCACATTTGATAGCTTGTGATTTGATTTGATTGATTGATTGATGATTGATATGTGGGGTGTAACGTCCCAAAACCACCATATGATTATGAGAGACGCCGTAGTGCAGGACTCCGGAAATTTCGACCACCTGGGGTTCTTTAACGTGCACCCAAATCTGAGTACACGAGCCTAGAACATTTCCGTCTCCATCGGAAATGCAGCCGCCGCAGCCGGGATTTGAACCCGCGACCTGCGGGTCAGCAGCCGAATACCTTAGCCACTAGACCACCGCGGCGAGGCATTTGATAGCTTGTGGTCGTGTTGATGTGTAACACATACCTGATATGAAAATACACCCTCATTGCGCTTTTTCCGCGCTTCAAACTAGACGACTACAACTCACAACGATTTCCCGACATGCTGACCGACAAGCACACGTTTAATAATGCTCTCTTCTTTCGCCGTTCTTTTAAAGGTGGTTTTTATCTTGATAATTTCACGAAATCATTCAAACCGGAGCGACAAAGATCGGACACGACGAGCGAGGGCGCTTCTGCGCTTTGGCGCCAGTCGGCGCTATACGATAAGAACACTCGGATCGTACACGTCATCGCTACTAGGGCGTCGTCACTCAGGATGGCATTTGTGGAATTCATCACACCGAACACGTAGCACTAGTGTCGATGTCGCAGGGCAGTCTATTTTCCGTTTTTTTTTTCTCCTTAGCTTTTCTACGCTGTTTGAGATCGAATTAAAATAACTTCCACGCGACGGATGCCGTTCGAATTTGGCCAAGAAGACATTAGCACACCAAGCGATCGAATGATTGGCACATATCGATCTTGAAATTTGATGTCAGTGCTCCTTTAAGGCCACGTAGTGGGTGCATAGTAAGTACGAAAAGGTTTCATGCACTAAGTATTTGAAGTGTGCACTAGGAACAGAATATCGCGTTCAAGTCCCAAAAGCGAAATTTTAGGGTCCCCTATTTTTAGGTGTGAAGCTCCTTATGGCGTGGGTCTGTCGCTCCTCCGTATGTATGTATGTATGTATGTATGTATGTATGTATGTATGTATGTATGTATGTATGTAGCCACCGGTGGCACATACCCGCTCTAGAGTGGGTATGGGTTACAGGGGTTGCGAGATGGGAAATGGCGTTACTTGGAGTGTTCACTAGATGGACGCATGGATGGACGCGTGGACGTACGGACTCACGGACGTAAGCTAGAACGAACGGATGGACGGAAAGCATAGACGGACTGACGGACGCTTCGCCCCACTTATCATCATTCACTCCGTGGATATGCTGTGATATTCATTTTTTTTTCGCGCATTTTATCGCTTACGAAGTGTCGTCTAGTGGTGGAAGTCGTGTTTTCAGCATTGGGAAATCGTTCATTACTTTGTTTAGATAGAGCGGTTAACGATTCGTTGTACTTGCATGGTACTCCACTATGGGAAAGCATAAATTGGTCCCGTGGGCCTCGTGAAACCTTGTCGACAGAAATTACGCCGTGAACGAGTTCACGACGATGCTCACCTGCAGTGACGATATTCTAACTAATACGCGAAAAAAAAAAGCGTTTTGCTCTTTAGCGTCCTTTTAATGTGGCAACATTTTCAGGTCAGATTCTACTCGAAATATGTCTTCGTGTTGCTGGTTTGCCTTCGTAAATGCCCGATTCTCGGCAAACTTTATTGGAGATTTAAGTCACCAATACCCGTCTCGATGTCTTATTTAGCTGGGAACGACTATGCTTTATTATTTTACAATTAACGTAGCATTTACACTAACAGGCCAAAGGCGCCTGATATCTGGGCACCATCAGGAAAGAGCACGTCTCCCAGATCTTTGGTGGCCAGAAGCTGGCTTCACTTTTGATCGCAAGGCACTGCGGGAGCTTCCGCTCCAGAATGTTTTTTTTTTTTTGAACTTCCTCGTGTTAACCCAAGGAATTCACCAGTCCGCACAAACTCCGACGTGAGTTTGCCACTACCATACGCTTGATTATGGTCGCCTTCAGATTTTTTTTTTTTCACGTTTTCTCAAGGTCTACTTCTTGCATCCATGATATCTCACGACGAGAAAGACGTCTTGCCTTAACTGATTTCGGTATGGAGGTTGAAGTCTTCGCCTTTTTGAAAGTCCACCTGTTGCTGCGTTTCTGTGCATTTGTTTCGCAGAGCTACCGTAAGCTCCTGCCCTGGATCCTAGAAAAGTGTAGCTTTCCATGGTATCTATCACCCTCCCCGTTTTCCCCCCTGCTTCTTTAAGAACAATCCCCCCCCCCTTTTTTTTTTCGTGAGGATATACTTTGCCGCAGCGTGACGCACTGCGTGGCAGAGCTTCACTTACAGGAGGGTGACCCCGTGTTCTTTTTTTTTTTAGAAATTTGTTTGCGTGTTGATGGGGTGATGAATGTTGTGTCGCTTAATTACGCTGATTAACAGGATGCAATAGATATGCAGATATCGCGTGAATGTTTTGGTTTTTCTCGTCGCTCGAGAAACGAGTGAGCATTTTTGTCGAAATTCCTGGAGCTCTGTGCCTCGTGTAGTTGAGCCCCTAGATATTTATTATTATTATATTATGACTTCGCAAACTCTTATGCATCTGCACACTTGACACGCATATGCAAAAGCTTGAAGTTTTCTGGCATATTCATTAATTGCACTGGGAGCTTGTCCTATACGTCTACAAATGTGTTACCCAACATAAGGCCTGGCCTATATATATAAATATATATATATATATATATATTATATATATATATATATATATATATATATATATATATATATATATATAATATGAAGCCTGTACTAAGCCGTGCCTCGCCTAGTTGCTTCTAGGTTGCTTTCAGGTCGTTGCTAGGGTTTTTTCTGCGTTGATTCTCTGCCCTGAATCGGTTCTAGTTAAACCACAGATAGTCACAGACACGACGCGGAGTACCAAACTCTCGAGACTCGTGGAAACGTGTGCTGGAAACCGAGCGTTTGCGCCTCTAGTACATATACGGCCACGCTGTCGATGGCGTAGGCCTTCCAGCGCTTCGGTGTCTTCTCGGAGCTGCCGTGTAGTTTTCCGTTCCCTATAGTGTTCTCTCGTTCTACGTACTCGGGGGCTTTCCGCCTTGTCGCTTCGCAGCTATTTGTTGGCCGACCTAATGGGGCACATATTCGCTTATGATGATGATCATGATGATAGTTTTGTGCTTGGCCGCACAGTAACACGTACCCTTTGAGGTGGTGATACTTTTCGGCGATCGATTCAGGAGGAACGATTTGCTCACTTGCTCCGTCGTTATTGTTACGGCGAATCAAGTTCGCTAGCAGCACAGGCTGAACTAACTCGACGTTCAGCGTAACGGATAGCCGAGTCTAGTGTATTCATGATCAAAAATATTCACAGCGTATCCACGGAGTGAAGTATGATGAGTGGGCGAACCTCTGGAGGTTTGGTCGGTACCCGTAAATTTTATAGAGAATCTTGCCCAAACGATCATCTTGTAAAGATGGCGAGCACTTGCTGCAGCCGGTTTTCGAGCTTTCCGCCCCGCCGCCCTGTCTTCGTCCCTCATACTCGAAGCACTCAGACTGCCGGCGAAAGAGCAAGCTCGCCAAGAGCGAACGCATTTTAACCCAAGAGCGAACGCGGCCTCCTATCACACGAGATCGCGCATTGGAGTGGAGCGAGCGCCGCTGCATCATCTAGTGAGCAATCCGGTAATCGCGGTGCGAGTGCCACAGCGCCATCTAGTGAGTGCTCTGAGTGCTAGTGGTGGCTACTACAACGCCAGGCTTGCCTGCGCCTTAAGGAGATTCGCCTCTATTACAAGCACGGATGCAAAAGAGAATGTAAGACACCGCAAACGCTATTTGTAGTCTGTTGGCCTCTTTCTTGCGCCCGTGTTTGCGTGCCGTGTCGTTTTAACATAGCTTGACGTTCTATCCGTCGCGGTGCCCTATGGCTGTTTTAGAGTGCCTGATTGCTGACCTGGAGGTCGCGGGACCCATACCCGGCTGCAATTCGATGGAGGCGAAAAAGAGAACCGTGTGCTTGGAGTTTTTAGCCGTATTATAGCACACCCGGTTGTCGAAATTTTCGGTGCCCCTCCACTGCGACGTGTTTGGTAATCACATCTAGGTTTTGCGACGTAAGATCCCCAACAGTTACAGTCTTGCCCGCTTGTAACGATTCCGGTTTTAGCAAAACATCAGCTATAACGACGCGGATCGGCTGCACCTTCAACTTTTGTATGTTTTTTTTTAAACACTCACAGCCTTGCACGCATGCCGCATTATCAGTTATAACGATTTCTTGCAGCTGTTCGGTGTTCGTGCCGAAATATGTTGCAACGCGAAATTCTCGGAAAGAGAGATAAACCTAAAAACTGCTCAACCACAGCCCCAGCGCCTCTTCGAATTCGCACCATGCTTCACTGCTCAGTGGTGTGCATTGCGGCACAGTTGACCTTTGAAATCCGCTACCGCGTTGGAGCGGTGGTGGCTTCGGTTATTGCACGTTTCGGGCGTGCAGTTTGGGTAACAAGTACAGACTTGTAAGTTTCGAAACTTGAGGCGTTGTCGTGGATTGGCTGTACGGGGCTTCAAGTGGTCCCGTGAAAGCATCCTAATTCTCAAGCATTCTAAAGAATCGGCAGCTTTGTCATGTCACTCATGTCTGTTGGGAGGCATATCCCATTCGATATTATAGTTTCATTGGAACAGCTTGTCATCCCCTAATTGACTTTTTTTTTTCGTGCATCCTGTTTACAACAGCTATCAATCATAATAATGAAGTTTTTGTGGAACTTGAGTTTTGTTATAAAAGGGCTTAGTTCTATTATTATTATTATTATTATTATTATTATTATTATTATTATTATTATTATTATTATTATTATTATTATTATTATTATACTAAACCTGGGGGTCATCACATTAATCTGCCGCAACTGACTGCGAATTTCGTGTTTTTGGGACGTGGAATTCAGTGTACAAGTCGTTCGGCACTCACGTTCGTGCGCATGCTGTGATTATAAACACGCTAATCGAGGATTTCGGAAGTTTTTGTCGCCTTTTTTTTTATTTACGATTGGTGAAGAGCCTCGAGAAAGAAAAAAAAAACGTTGCCGGATTTGCTGATGTTTCAATTATCTCTTCTCCAGTTTGCATCGCCAGTTCCGCGACTTCTTGAGTCGATGGCGCCCTTGGCGCGGGCTGCCTCAAAGTAAGCACTGAACTTAGCCAGCCGCGTCGTAGCTTACTTTGAGCACTTAGTTGCGTGCGTTTTGGGCTTTCGCTCCCCCTTTTTCGAGTGTGTTCGTCTCACGTAGCTTCGTTGACCACAGCTTCTCGGCAGCCATTGCTAGATGCAGGGGCGTCCACGTGTCCCGATCCGCCCCTCGAAAGAAAAAAAAAAAAAAAGAGGCGCTGCTTTGCTCGTGTATTTATTTGCGGGCAAAGCGCTTTCGCGTCTCGGCGCGACGTCGTCTGCTACCGGAACCCAACGTCATCGTCTGGTAGAAGTAGGTGGGGTTTATATAAAAAAGGGCGTGACGCTCTTATAGTCACTCCTACTGGTACAACGTCACGCCCCCTTTTCAGTCCTGCCCACCTTGTGGCTCCTCCCATCCGCTCGCGGGCCGGTGCAGTTACTGGGCAGTTAGGTAATAGCACTTTGCCTTCCCCTACCGCACACTTCGCATACAGCCAGCGCCGTTGATCTTTTTTTTTTTTTTTTGAGTCCGCCATGGCCACTGCCCCGCCAAAGGAATTGTGCGTCGTATTTTTGTTTGCGCTGTTATGCCTCTCCCCGCTCGGTTTCCCTTGTATGCCGCGCAAGCACTACGTCATGTGCGGCTGGAACAAGGCGCCGCACAAACAAAAATGGCAATTAGGATCCGTATCACGAGCAAGCATTGGTGAAGCTTTCCTTGCGAAGCCCGGATGGGGTGAGCAGACGACAGAATGAGGGATAGTAGAAGAGGATCGTATATGACGTCATCCGGGAGCCCTAGGGAACGATCGGACGCGAAAGTAGCTCCTCGGGAAGTTTGGGAAAACCCGCGGTTAGAGTGGTTGCGCTTGCTTGGGGCGATGCAATCTCTTCGCTATGCAATATACAACATATTTATTTCTGTATTGCATCATTCACTGCCTTTTTTAATGATGGTTTTTTGTTTACAAGAGAGTGGAGCGAGAACATGGAAGGAAAGGGCAAGGAAGACTGAGTAATCAGCATGGAAAAGGGAAGCCAAGATAAATAAGAGAAAAAGGAGCAAAAAAAATGTATTGGTAACCTAAGAATGTGTAAGCCTGGGATTAGTCCGCATATTTGTGTATTAGGTTAGGTAGTTCTGTGCAGTATGTCGCTGAGTCTCCGCTCGTTCTCATGGAGGCGGTTGAATGGTGGTGGCGCTGTCTACTTCAGTTTTTCTTCGTTTCTCTCTTACTGTTTTCTTGTCCAAAATTAACATTCGACACTTGTCCTATTCATTTTTTTTGTCGGTATATGGTGTAGAACGCAGGCAGGGCATTGTTTGTTGTTTTATTTTAATTATTTTAGGATTCAATTTTGCCCGCACAAACCTGTCTGTCAGTGTGGTTTGGCTCGAGTGCTTACCGGGAACAGCAGCGCAATTGTTCTGTCAGTCATGCTAAGTAGTCTCTATATTTGAAAGGGTCAGATTTTTTTATGTTGGTGTTTCTAAAAACAGCACGAATATAATGGCGGGATGCATCGACGAAGATTAGATTGGAGAGAACCAACTTACTGATGAAAATTTGCCGTCATTTTGCATACAAAGTTTAATTTTGTTTGGCCAATCTGAGAATTGTGCACCTAAAACATTGGCTACAGCTTGCCAATGGTGATTAAATGCAAAAATTCATTTTCACTCTCTTTGCGACTATATGGTCTGTCCCTTATTTATGTAGTTGTGTTATGTCGCCGCGGCCCACTGGCCACTATATACACGAAAGGAGCACACTTTCATACGCTTTGAGAACAGGCAAACGAATGACGTTTATTATCTGCCGTAGAAAGATCGTGGCGGGGGAAAAAGAGGGACCCTTAGGGAACAGAGAAGAAAACTTCCAGTCTGTGACACAGATACCGATACAACACTTCTTACTAAAAATAAAAGCGGTCAACTGCAGCTTCCATGATCGCATGGAGCGTCGTGGCACTTGAGCTGGTTCACTTGAAACTTCAGCTTCGGTAAACTGACGTGTCCGAACTAATACAGGGGCAGGATCATCTGGGTCTAAAGTTTGGGAACTCAACCTTCTTCTCGGGCTTGTGTCAGAATGCGGCGCCGATTCTCCTGGACTGACTGGTCCGAGCACACGTGTGCCGCCTGGACCTGTGATTGCTCTTTCGCAGGCTGCTGGCGGACTTGATCGACATGCAGTCGGAAGATCACCCCAGGTGTCTATATACGGTCACCATTCGAGTCCCAGATGTAGATATTACCTGTCCTGGTAATCCAATTGCCTCCGCCCCCACAGTTGCGCACGTGCACCCGGCTGTTTACCCGAGGCACGCGTTTCTGCCTTTCACATGGTGATCCTGCACTATATTATGGAAAACAGGTATCCAGACGCGATTTGATCTGTGAGCCTAGAGGTATTTCTGATGGCGACTTACCATTTTGCTGGGGCGTTCTTCTGTAGCCAAATAACAGTCGCATCAGTCTGTGCTGCAATTTTCCTCCCTTCATCTTCCGAAGCCCATCTTTCACTGTTCGTACGGCTCGTTCCGCAGCCCCATAAGAGTAGAACGGGGCTGTCCTGGCGTGCGAGATGTTTTTCTCGACGAACGTTGCTAAATTACGGCTATAGTGAATTGCGTCCCCTTGTCGGAAACAATCGTTCGGTACACGCCAAATCGACTGAATATGTCCCGTAAACAGCTTACTGTAGCCGTCGTGGTAGCTTGCTGGAGAGGGATTGCTTCTATCCACTTCGTGTGGTAATCAATTACAACCAGAACCATCATCCCTTCTATTGGTCCGGCGAAATCCACGTGAAACGTGACCACTTCTCTAGTGTTTGCGACCAGCCTGCTGGTGGTGCGATTGGAGACATGGGTAAGTTGTCGATGCAGTTCTTGCATGTCGCCGACAGTCTCTCGATTTCTCGCTCCAGGCCTGGCCACCAAAACGAAGATCGCGCTACGGACTTCATCGCTGACGACCCTTGGCGATTTTCATGCAGGAGCTGCAATAAACGTTTCCGCGCCCCAGTGGGCACAACTTGGTGGCACCAATAAACTAACTCGTGTGACTAGGACAATTCCAGTCGGCGGTTAAAAAATGAAACCCATGCCCGGTTTCATACTTTCGGCTTTTCTGGGCCAACTGTGCAACACGTATTGCTTGATGCGCGCGAGTGTCGAGCAGTGGCCCGTACAACATCTATGTTGTACAGGCCACGAATGTGCAGGCCATCTATAGACTATTTATAGATGTACAGGCCATCTATGAACTACATCTATGTTGTAGTTCCCGCCTCGTTACTGTGCCTTCATCTATAGGCTATGCAAACAAAAAACATACTCTTGTGGCTCGACAGCATGGCCAGAAATTGGTAGTGGGAGCCTGCTGAGGACGTCTGAATTCAGCATTTGCTCTCCGGGAGTGTACTGAAGCTTGCAGCGATAACCGCTGAGATGAAGGGCCCACCGTTTAATGCGGGCTGCTGCCATAGCAGTCGTTGGGCGGTCGGATCTGTGGTTGGTGGTCTGTAATTAGTGTGAATTTACGACCGAATAGGTAGTCCCGTAACTTAGTGACTTCAAAAACTAGTGCCAGCGCCTCACGCTCCAATTGCGGTATAGTTCCTTTCGTCTTTCTTACGAGTTCTTGAGCGAAATCTGATTGGTCGATGAGCGGTGCCTTCTGCGTCGAGCAATACTGCATCAATGCCGTGTGGGGAAGCGCCACATTCCAATTTCAGTTTTTTCAATGGATCAAAATGAGCCAGTACTTGTGCGTCCTTCAGACATTTTTGGCTTGGACAAATGCTGTTTCTTGTAGGTGCTTCCACTTCTACCGTGCGTTTTTTTTTCTTTTCAGCGACTTATACAACGGCGATAGCGTTGTTGACATGTTTGGTAAGAATCTGGAATATAATGTCAACACGCCGACAAGTGACCGTAACTCGCTTACATTACTTGGGCGCGGCGCTTTCACGCTATAGCTTCCACGTTCTTTTCGGTGGGATGCAGGCCACGTCTGTGTATCCGGTGTCCCAGATAAGTTACGGATTCTCGGCTGAAAGTGCATTTGTCCTTCCTCGGATTTACCCCGTGTTCGCGAAAGCGCTGCAAAACTGCTTTCAGCCGAGCTCTGTTGTCGGCCGCTTTTTCAGTCACAAGTACATCGTCCAAGCACGCTTGCAGGAAGATTTGCCGGCATGGTATCCATTTTTTTTTCTGAAATATGGCCGGAGCCGATGAAATGCCGAACGACAGCCTGTTGTAACAGTAGAGTCCCAAATGCGTGTTAATTAAGCGCAGCTTGCGTGCACCCTCGTCCAATGGCGCCTGGCTGTATACATCTTTCAGGTCTATAGTGTACTGAACACTTCTCCTCCCCGTAGTGATGCAAACATGTCCTAGATCACCGAAAGAGGATATTGCGCCGTCTCCCAAGCTTAGTTCAACGTGGCTTTAAAATACCCGCTAATACGAACTGTGCCGTTCTTTTTAAGCACGGGCACTTGGGCGTCGCCCAGTCTGAATGTTTCACGGGTGATATAATGGCCAGGGACACCAGCCGTTCCAACTCTTGAGCCACTTTGTCCCGAAGGGCATACAGAAAGAATCTTGCTCTGCAAAACTTGGGAACAGCACCGTTGTTCAGCAACAAGCTAGCTGGGGGCCCCTTGATCAGTCCCAATTCCTCTAAAGAGACATCTGTGTATTCGGCGCGAGTGTTGTCGTGGCTGATGTCTTGCACTGTGCCTGGTGCCACCCTTCTTCCAACTTTCAGTACTGAAACTCCAGCCTTGTCCAGCATTTTTATGAGGTCTCGTCCGCACTATAGGCTTGGTCCAGCGCAGTGTAGTCACCGTGTGACACGCCTTGGTACGTAACCATCAGTTCAAGTTCACTTTTTACCGGCAGTATTCCCGCGTATAGCACGAAAGGCTAAGCTTTGAAGGTCTCAATTTTAACCAGTGCTTACGATGTTCATCGGAAAGATTCCTGGCTATGATACACACAGGGGATCTACCTCCACTGTCAGCTCCACACCGGCCCAATTGAACGCACGGTGAATCGGCGGATCGAGCCTGTTCTTTCGTTCTGAGAGCAACGTCCAGATATGAGCATTCGAATTGCAGTCTTCCGACGTTGTTGCTTGCACTGTTAATGCTTTTGCGCCCGGCGCAGTGGACCCTGCTTCGGCGGCTGGGACACATTCTTGCAGTATGTCCACGTTGACCACACTGATAACAACGCGCGTTGCTCCAGCTGTTAGCGCCGTGTTTAAAACTTTCACATCTTCCGCATTCCCGGCCACCTGTGATTTCAGCTCTTTCTTTGAAAGGTGTTTGTCGACGCGCCTGCATTTTCAAGAGCGGTGTTGTTTCAGCTGAAATGCTTTGCTCATCGTCTTCCGCGGCTTCAGCAGATGTTACTATCGCTTCGGCTTCTTCTATATAGCGTTAGCTCTTTCTTCGCAAGCAGCTGTTTTCGCTGTTTTCTTACATCACTTGAGCGTACACCGTTAACAATCCTGTCCGCGGATCACTCTGTCAAGGGAGCTGCCAAAGTTGCAGTTGTGTGCAATGCGGCGGATGTCGATGAGAAACGCATGAACCCATTCACAGTCCAGTTCCTGGTGGCGCTCACCCACAAATGTCCAAGTGCTTACTTTCGGCTACCGCAGCCGCGAACCTCTTCTTTCCCAAGCCCTACCACCACTAGAGCGTGGCAGTATTGTACGGGTTGTTGTGGCAATACTATATATGACAATACTTACTAGTGGCAATATTGGCGTTTTTAGGCGATCTTAAGCATTAAGGCCAAACTTTATATGCGCGAAAGCGCACGCGACAGCGGCGATAACGCTATGTGTCGCATGGTCCATATAGCGCGATCGTTCGGTTTTCCAGATCTGGAACCTGCCGCCCTGGAGTGATGTGCTCAAACAGCCAATAGCAAAACAACGGGACATAATTTACGTCAGTGACGTATGCTGCTGATTGTCGCTACTTGCTTATTTACGCGCACCAACAGCAAAGTTCATCATCTTACAAGGCCAACGGCGACGAGCGAACGTTGACATCGTTGAACGCGAGCGTGCGTGGACAGGAACTCAAGGCCTGGCCCCACGTGTCCGTCGCCGCGCGTCAACGCGTGTCTTCAACGCCGCGCGTCAACGCGACGCGGCGTCGAGCCCTCTTCCATGCTTCGCGTAGCCACGCTGTTTGTGACGCGGCTTGACGGCACGCAACAGCACTGATGGGATCCAAGCAAATACTGCAATACGATGAAAAGCGTTCTGTCTACCATAGTGCAACAGGACATCGTATTTTATTACATTGCATACCGCTGACAACGTGCCACTCTTGGTGCGAGTAGAAGCTCTCACGGCAGCCTCAGGGGAGATCGCCTGCCGAAGCAGTCGCGTGAATGGGGTTGGGCCATGCAAGCGACCGATTGCGCGAAGGCGATCTATGTCGCATATGGGTTTGGGCCTTTAAGCTTTCACATTGTTGTTTGACTTTAGTGCCCCTCTTGAACACCACACTAGGTCGAATGAATGAACCTGAAGGTGCACATTGAATAGATGAAAATTCAGAAGCCCTTGCACTATCGGAGAAGCGTGTGAAAGTAGTGTTTTGCGATTGCGTACTCTTTCTTTTTTTTTACATTGTGCAACCCCCCCCCCCCCCTGTTTCCTTCGGCCATGCTGGGGATCGGAGCGTGATGCACATGCATTGCAGGACGACACTTCAGCTGCCTCAGGGAACAACGGCCGTCATGAGTTCATATCCAAACAACAAATAAGTGAGGCAACGTGAGATGACACAAGTGATATCTGTCAAAGATCAGATTACCATATCGTAATCGGCTGATCGCCGGCAAGCCCACGATCGGGGTAGCATTGAAAATCAGCGTGTACATGCACTTGTGTGGCCGGCAAGGGAAGCATTTCTTTGGTCTGCCCGGAACGCCACCGATATCTGTAACAAGCTTCGCCTGAATAAGTTTGTCATTCGAGCTGCGGATTTCAAGATTTCAAGTTGCGTGAACCGATTCCCGCATCTTAAACTGTTCGCTTATTCCGCGGCGTCGTCCAGCCTGGGGAAAAGATTAGGGATGAAGCGGCGGATGTTGGGGAAGAGAAAGGAGCGCGAGCTGAACGGAAGAGTGAACGAACGCGTGAAAAACGGGACATTAACCTTGAAGGACGCGATCGACGTTCGTGCGAAACTGCCGCTCGCCGCGACTGCGAAACGGGATGTGAAACCAGGGATGCTTACTCGCCGGCCTAATTAACACTCCGCCGGAGGGTGCGTCGGGGAAACAGTCGCTAGGCGAAACTCTATTCCGTAATCTTTGCTTTCGTGTTCTTTTTTTTTTTTTCTTGTGGGGAGGGGGGGGGGGAGGTCTCGGCGGGCGAGACCACGCCTTTCTTCCGCCGTCTGTCGGCGAATCGACGAAGTACCGTTCGAAGGTGAGCGCGGCTGACAGGCTTCGTTGATCGTTACGTTCGAAAGAGGGCGCCGCATTGTCATACGGACTGTAGACTTTGACAGCAGTGCGAGTGGGCACACTCAATCACGGAGGAATAGAAGCGCATGCAGCGGGCGATGCGTCTGTTTGTAGACGACGCGGAGCTTTCTAATTAAGTAGACCGGAGACGCCGTGGCGGCGCTGGTCGCGGGATCGAATCCAGGCTGCGGCGTCTGCATTTCCGATGGAGGCGGAAATGTCGTAGGCCCGTGTGCTCAGATTGGGGGCTGCACGTTAAAGAAACCCAGGGGGTCGAAATTTCCGGAGCCCTCCACTACGGCGTCTCTCATAATCATATGGTGGTTTTGGGACGTTGAACCTCGCGTGCCAAATCATGTAGAACGGCATTTTAGATCACGGAGTTGTGAAGTTCGTGTTTGAATTAGTGCTTCACGTGATACATTGTTGCTAACTTTTGCAACTTACTAATCCTGGCAGGGATTAGCACGTCACTTCGTGTTGTCATCGGGCTTTGACCTTATCCGTAAGGCAAAAGCACCCAAAGCCCCATCAAACTCGAAAATGGGTCGTCGGTGTCCCACGGTGTCAACACAAGTAATGCGAAAATTAACACGTAATGGCGTCGTCATGACGTCAGAAATCGATAATTTGAGTTGTCGTCACATGACGTGGTCGCTTGACCAATGGTGGACTGATCACGGAGGCAATGTAAAAGCACGTCAGGAAAAGGTGATTTTCGGAGGGGTGGGTGAAAAACAGGAGAAACAGAAGATTTTCTCACGGCCTTCATAATTACATTTTGCGCAGCGGCAGACATATTAAGATGACTAGATATATTTACTGTACGGCAGGTAATGAAGACGCTAAAGTAACGAACCTTTTAATTAGCGGGTACAGGCGGTTGGGTGAAATGGGTCAACTGAAGGCCTTCGTGCGAACGTCACCGTGCTGTTCTTCGTAAATGCGGCCTTTGACAATCATCGCGTAAAGAAATTCGATCACGTTTTCCGACGAAACCGAAACCTAAGTTCTGCGGGTGAGCGCAACTACTGACACGGCGTCGCTGTTCGCGACAGTGAATGTAGTGCTGCCCGTTCTTTTGCATTCGTCGACGCGCGCGCTCGTCCGCCTCAGCGGCTGCGGGGCTCGGCTGCTCGCACAAAGGTCGCGGATTCGATTCCGGTGGTCCGTTGGAAACCGAATGTTAGAGTCTAGTGTACTGCTGTGTGATGTCCGTGCCCGTTTAAAAAAAAAAGGCCGGTTACTAAACATTTCCGGAGCCCTCGATGCCCTCATAATGATGACGTAGTTTTCGGACGTAAAACCTATGAATTATTATTATTATCACTGATGTTGTTCTGAAACACAGTACGTTTCGTATCTTGTTCACGGGGGTGGGAGGTACGAGGTGTTTATGCAATCCCAGTGTCGCGTGGCAAGAGTTGTATCGGTCAAACGGGCAGATTCTTAAATGACAGGTTCCGCGAAAAGTCACAATGATGCCATAAACGCGGCGCTGGGGCATATCGACATTCACGGTCGTGACTGTGAGGTGACCACCCCGTTTTAATTAGAGCAGAGTATTGGCGAGGCCGTAGCGTTCAGCCCACTCGCGAAGTTCTCGAAGCTCTGTGAAAAGTGTGTTGGCGAACCCTGTATTCCGCTTTCAAGTCAATAATTCGATTACCTATTCCTGGTCGCTAGGGCAGCGCATTTGTGTTCGGGGGGAGGCAGCGCCTTACCTGAGATGGGAAACACAAAGACAGCCCCATACAAGGACCTAATATAGGGAGGGGCGATGCATCTTCGCCCTCCCGTGCCCCTGATGGGGAACCCCGCGCACGGCGTCAATGTTTGTGCGCTCGAAGCACATGTCAAATGACGTGGCAGAGATCTGATCACCCTTTGTTTGCTGATATCGCAGCTTTTTTTTTTTTTTGTTTTGTGTACATGCAGTTTTTTATCGCAATACAACCAATGGGATATCAGCCCTCTTTGCGTCTGCTTGTCCCGGCTCTTACCAAATCTTTGCGCTTTTAAAACTTCGCAATGGAGCAATATTGCCCCGCCGCGGTGGTCTAGTGGCTAAGGTGCTCGGCTGCTGACCCGCAGGTCGCGGGATCGAATCCCGGCTGCGGCGGCTGCATCTCCGATGGAGGCGGAAATGTTGTAGCCCCATGTGCTCAGATTTTGGCGCACGTTAAAGAACCCCAGGTGGTCGAAATTTCCGGAGCCCTCCACACGGCGTCTCTCATAATTATGGTGGTTTTGGGACGTTAAACCCCCCAAATTGCTTCTTCGCCGTCTCGACCACGTGACAGTACGGGCTGAAGGCGACGAGCTGATGATGATGATGGTATCGGTCCTGATCGATGAACCGAGTGGATGCAGGCAGCCGGGGTTTGGCGTTTCGTAATGTGGGCTTTTCTTCTCCCTCCGCTTGTGCGGTGGTCGCTTGACCGAGGGCCGGCGAGCAATGTCCCCCCGCCCGCTCATCTCCCTTTCCCTGTGACACTGCGGCCGCCGCTATTTTGGTTCGCCTCGGTTGCTATTTCGGGAAAACGAGAGAGCGCGCTCGGTTTTTGTGCGGCTCTTGTCTCTCTCTCTCTCCCTCTCTTTCCCGCTATTCAACCATCTTTTGTTCGTCGCTCTTGCGCGCGTTTCTTGGTCACGCGCGCAGGAGACGCGTCGGGCCCGTGGAAATGTGCTAACCAGGCACCAGGCTGCGTGTTCGAACTTCGCGCTCATGGCGATTGGTTCTGCTGGCGCGAAAATGAAAAAGAACAAGTGAGAGAGGTTTATTTGCAGAAAGGCCAAGAGCTCGGCCTGAGAGCGACGTGCTCTATCTACCCTACTTCTATACGCCGGTGGAGTGGATAGGGTAAGGAAAAAAAAAGTAATGAGTGACAATTCTTCAGTTGGCCAAATTATATTGCCGTACACATAGGCATGTCTAGGATTCCCTTTCAGAAGAGGGGGGAGCGGTGTTGGTTGGTCGAAGCGCCCTCCCCCCCTTATATTACGTCCGTCAACGTATGATGCTCACTTTGCGCCCCCCCCCCCCCCTTGTGTGCGCACCCTTACGGCCGTACGTGCAGTCCGGTGGCTTGCAGGGAGGCCAAGGTATACATACAACTGGCAGCGAAGGCTACATAGAAGCCCGTACGTTCAGAAAACGGCGGCTGATCAGCTGTTCATGGGACTTATCGCCATCTCTGTGAGAAAGGAACACTTTCGGTGGAACAAAAATAAAGCGGATATGACGCAATAGCTGGTAAATATTGGCGTCATTTTGTGTGCGCTATCGCGAAAGTTGATGATTCGATTGATTTGTGCGGTTTAACGTACCAAAACCACTATTTGATTATGAGAGATGCCGTAGTGGAGGGCTCCGGAAAATTCGACCACCAGGGGTTCTTTAGCGTGCACCCAAATCAGTCGTTCTGTACGACGAAACTTCTGGGTCCGTGGCCAACCACAGCTCTACAGACGTACGCTTTTAGAAACCTTTAAACGCTTATATAAGACAGCGTGATTGCTCGCAATCATTCAGAAATCTGTGTTCATATTACATTAAGTTCCCTGTCGTGTTTATGTCCTATTTATTACATGTATACCACACGTATTATGTGCTGAAGTCTATGGTGTGCTCGACGTTCACTCGTTTGGATTCATTCTCATAATGACCAGACTCCACTTTGAGCAGAAATGGGCAGCATTCGAGCTTTGATGGGTAACGTTCTTCTGCTGATGGTATTAGTGACAGCCACGTTACCCATATGTGCCGGTAAGATTGCCACGTGACCCATATGTGCCGGTAGGATTCACCGATGGCCAGAGATATCATCGCCGTTAATAATAGGCTTTCGGACATTTTCTTATAAGTTAAGACGGCGTTGACATGTGCGTGGGGGTGTACTTATATTCCATGTACTGCTGTTTGTGCTCTATTTCTTGAGTTGGTATGTTCGATCTCCGCTCCAGAGTTGCAGAGTAGCCGGCGTCTTATTTGTGCGCCAGCATCTCCTTTCACATCTTATCAAGAAATAAATGAATAAAACGTTTTGCAGTGGAATTTCGGGTGCGAGAAGGCCGATTGCCTAGCAAAGAGTCGGTGAGAAAAAACTGCCTGGAACGCAACGCAAAGCCAAATAGTTCGTGCAGGCTATTTCGTGCTCGTTAAAAATAAACCAGCGAGGTCTAAATTTGAAAGCGCGCTGGTTTCTTTTTCTTTTTTTTCCTAGCCTTCCGTTTTGCGCTGGTGTTGCGTCTGAATGTCAAAGGGCACCTTTCGAATAAAAAAAAAATGGGGCTGATGCTTATATATATATATATATATATATATATATATATATATATATATATATATATATATATATATATATATATATATATATATATATATATATATATATATATATGTGTGTGTGTGTGTGTGTGTGTGTGTGTGTGTGTGTGTGTGTGTGTGTGTGTGTGTGTGTGTGACTCTGAATTATTCGTTCATTCAGAAGCAC
Source organism: Rhipicephalus microplus (assembly GCF_013339725.1). Classification (NCBI taxonomy): domain Eukaryota; kingdom Metazoa; phylum Arthropoda; class Arachnida; order Ixodida; family Ixodidae; genus Rhipicephalus; species Rhipicephalus microplus. The sequence continues at coordinate 51,172,759 of NC_051175.1, read as the reverse complement.
TATAAAGCACGGAAAATAGTATGTGTCACTTTTTTAGAAGAATATTGACTTCCCACGTAAATGACTTTTTAAAGAGACTTGTTAACTCTGTTGAGATCGAGGTCCTTTCTACGAGAGTATGCGATGATCTCTAAAGTAAGAGTTAATGGGTCTCTTTCAAGATAGTCTTATTCTTGGCAATTAGGTCATCGAAAAGAGAGCGTAAGGACATTTTGAGAGAGAGCTATAAAGGGTCATGAAAGGGTATTTCTCTTGTCTGCAAGAAGTGTGGTAGTGACTGCCCCTGAATTTTAATGCTTCCCAGGCAAATTTGATATTGTGGTTTTTCATGCGCACGCATCTCAAAAGTGACCGATAAACACGAAACAGTACACGCGGTTGCCAAGCATTAAGCCGATCCGCTGCGCCAGTGGCATATCTGGAGGGCTGGGGGGGGGGGGGGGGGCAATGGTTATTTTCCCTCTCCCTATTTGCAGTGCATGTCGTCCGCCTCTTGTTAGCGATTAGGACAAATGAGCGGCTCCACTTTGAGCAGAAATGAGCAGCATTCGAGCTGTGATGGGTAACGTTGTTCTGCTGATAGTATTAGTAACAGTTAAAAATACAAAAAATATTTCATCTGCCGTGGTTAGAAGAGAAGCAGCGGGCACTAGGGGTTACACTTGCGGCGGCGTTGGCGCTGGCACTCATCGTGGCTTTGCGCAAGCGAGAAACCTGCGGGGGCGCAGAGCATGCAGTGGTGGACTGGTGTTTCCTACTGGAATATGCCAATCGCTGCCAGTAGGCAATGAGAGACAGTAGACTCCGATTGGACACAGACACCCTGCAGTCCGCTTTTAGTTGACGCGCACGCTGTGAATTTGTATTGTTCCACAACGCACGGGAGAAATCTCCCACCGGCACTGCCTTGGGGATCAAGATCCAGTGCCTATATATATATATATATATATATATATATATATATATATATATATATATATATATATATATATATATATATATATATATATATGTGTGTGTGTGTGTGTGTGTGTGTGTGTGTGTGTGTGTGTGTGTGTGTGTGTGTGTGTGTGTGTGTGTGCGCCATAAAGATATGTATGCCATAAATTGGCACGCACTGCTACTTCGTTGTGTAAACGCCTGCCCTCAATTCAATCATCAAAAGGCAAATTAACGAGTTTTTCTTAATTAGTCACGACGTATCAGTGTCATTGCAGCTGAGGCCACTTGATTGCTCCCTTGACGTGAAATTCGTGTGCGAAAATGGCAGGGGCCTTACTACTGTCATGATATATTATTAAAAATGTATATTACTAAAAAAATGAACGTATACCCATAGCCTCCTTGATCTACCTGCACGTTTTCAGTGCTTACGTTTCGGGGCATCCCATAGAGGACTTTTTTTTTTTTTCCATAGAGTGCACTATTAACACTCTCCACTCAAAGGAGCCAGACTTCTCGTATGCAATATTTTACTTGGATTTTTTTAGAAGTTTTCGTCTCCCAGCATCTGTGAGCCAGCCTTACCGCAGTGAGCATTGTCGCGACAAGGCAACTCAATTCGCTGGATTTGCGGAGTTTTTGTGTCTTGCGGGCAGCCTAAATCGCAGTCTCTGGACGACGATTCGGTCATCGCTGTTTACGTGAACCACGGGCGACTGACGCCGTATGACAGAGCTGGTGCTAGTATTTCTCGAGTTCCAGTTTTGCCCTGACGTCAGACTTGCGTTGAAAGGTCGCTGCTGCGGAGCAGCCCCTATCCGTTTCCAGTGCCGAAACGGGAAGTACATTTGTAAGGGGCGAAGCTTCTAGTGCCGTCCATTCTTTGTACGTATACGTGACCGCCAAGTTCCACCTTTCCCAACTGCCCACTACTTCGTCCTCGCAAACATCCCACTACGTCCTGTCACCGATCCCCCACTTCACCGACTATAAAGCCGTTATAATGAAGAGGTGACCGAAGTTGACGTCTATAGCTACGAATTATAAAATTTCTTGTATAAATATATACTGTGTTTGTCACGTCTTTCGTGATGTACTGGGCGATATTCGCGCATTGTTCATGGCTTACCGAAGAAACCGTCTGGTGCTTCGCCCCACTCATCATCATCCACTTCGTGGATATGCTGCGATTTTTTTTTTTAACGTAGCAGTAATAAAGGTATATTCAGTGCATTCCCAGGCACTGGGACGCTGTCTCTGGGGTTCTCGACACGCGTGTTTTTATTTGAAGCAACAAGCCAGAAAATAATCAAATTTCGTATCAGTACTCCTTTTAAGACGCCGAGTTCGTTAACTGCTTCGCGACTCTCGCCGTTGTTAGCGCGTTGAGTAATCGAGTTCAGCCATTTTAGGTTTCTGCGGGATGAAGCCGAGAAAAAAAAAACGGTATTTTTTTTTTTATCGCTACGAAGTGGGCGGCCACGGTTAAACGACCGCGCTGTGCGTGATCGCATAGAGAACGCTCGGCTGCGTGACGGGGAGAGCGGGGGAGCCTCTCCCCTCGGAATTAGGGAGAAACGGAGCGGTCTGTCATCCGCGCAGCGCACGTCCTCCGTTATGGAGGAAGTTTATAACTGTCACGTCGAAACGGGCGTCCTTGAACCCCCGCTCTCTCTCCTTAAGGGCACCCACTCACTCCCTGAAACGGTCATTGCCGCTCGGCCTGTTGCGGTCTTTTCTATGTGCTGGCTCTGAATGCCAGTTTCGGTGTTGTTGCGACGTACAGAACTTACGTAGTCAAACGAGACATTTTTTTTTTTGTATGACTGGTATGCACGATATTTCGAAATAGCCACGTCATGTCGCGATGAATCTGGTCTCTAAAGATAGCGTATGCTCTGATCTACGGGTTCGCGTTGAAATTACGCCGAGACGACACGACCTGAAGGCGCCGGGAATGAAAGCGTGTTCGTTACTTGGCCCTAAGTGCATGGTCCCGTTACAATCTGTGAGTATGTACGTACGTTTGACACGGCTCAATTCTCCCGTGGTTAAAAATAAAACCGTTTGAAAACGTTGCAGTGCGTCGTACTTGCATATCACCGTCAACCACTACTGTCTTTCACTTTTTTTTTTCATGTAGGGCGACGACCTGTGCAATAATATCTTAGGGTGTATAGATATGTGTGTTAGACATCTGGCAACAAAAATAGGGAAAAAACGGAGAAATGAAGCCGGTGGGGAGGTGGGAGGGGGGATTGAGAAATGGGCCTTCGGCCGTTTCTATTACCCGGCCAATTTTGATCGATAGAAGACGTTAGTCGATGTGGATGTCGTCTGCTGTGAACTCAAAAATGGCGTCGCTTAATACGTTCGACGAGCTGTTGTTTCTCGCGTCATGTGGCCGGATGTATTGTACGGGTAATGGTGGCAGGACAGAGCTGTGGCGCTGAGGAGTAGGCATTTTAATCTAAAAAAATTGAAGAGGTACTTTTTCACTGCCACTCACAAGGAAGTCGCCCTGGCGTTGGTTCGTTGGAGTAAGTTGAATCTGAAAAGTCGTCTGCTAGCTCGCACTGTGTCGTCTGCTAGCTCGCACTGTGTCGTCTGCTTTGAATCGGCGGTGCTCTTGAATGTTCACGCAGGTCATCTCGCCCGTGTGAAGCTACCGCTGCATTTGCAAACGGTGGTGCTGCTACTGGCGCGCTTGCAAACCACACACAATAGACAGGAGAAAAACGTGAAACAAGGAGCGCGAAAAGAAGTAACCGCACTTTCCCCTCGTTGCTGGGAAACTACGAAAACGCCTGGCTCGCTCCGGCCAGGCTTCGCGATCACGTGACGGGAGCGCGAACCAATCCCGCGCAACGCGGTGTGTCTCGGGGAAGCGGTGCGGAGGTGATGGGGAGTGGTGCGAACCGAACCTCCGGCCAGAACCCCTTTGCGCCAACCTTCTCCCGCCGGCTCCTGAGAAGCAGCAGAGCAGTATCGGGCGTCCAGTCCGATAACCCGAGAGCATGGCGGCGCCCGTCTCCGGGGTTCAGTGGAGTCCGCGTCGAGCTGCGTAGTTCTCTCTCTCCGAAGCGGCGTCGCAACGTGAGGTGCATGTGGTGCGGTCCCGGTGTCTTTGCCGCTGCCGCTTGACGATGGTGCTACTCGGTTGAAGAGACCGGAGGTTGCAGGCTGCCGTGTGCTCCCCGTGGAAGAAGGCTTTCTCTCTCCCCCAGCGCCTCCTCTCCGACAGCAGCTTCCCGATTTTCCCTCATTTCGTACCTGCGTTGTTCACCGTGACCGGCAGTGCGGCATGGATGACGACTGCGACGCGGCGTCCTCGTCCCTGGTCGGACTCGGCGCGAAGGAGGTAAAAGGGAAGAAGGGGTGGGGGCGCCAAGGTCGTTTAGGCGCGCCATGTGGCTGTGAGAGGGGGGGGGGTAATCTGGGAGCGCGGGAGCCCTCCTGTCCAGCACGCGAGGTGCTTGTTGCATAGTTTGCCGACTCACGTTCGCTTGCACGCGCTTTCCTAAGCTGCTTTTATTCGCTTGTTCTTGGCCAAAGCACGTTCCAGTGAGGGAGTGTTGGCTTGGGCACATTGGCAATTTGTTTTACAGCTTAAGCACACTTTTCTAAACAAGACAGAGGGCAGATAAGTCATGACTTGGCCTATTAGAAATCTAACTTCACAGAGCGTAGATGTGGGCATGTTTGTAAGCCATTTCAATATTTTAGCAGACTTGTTTAAACAAGACTTCTTTCCTCTTTCCCTCATTCTTCTGTCCTCCATCTTGTTCAAAGAAATTCGATAAAATAGCAGTGTGATCCGGTGGAAGAGAATTTTTGCGTGCCATGATCATCAAAAGAAAGAGGGGGTGCTTGCAAACCGCCTCAGTGGTTAGCAAGTGCGTCTTGTTTCTCGCTGTATGCGACTCTAGTGAGAGAAATAACGTCGTTCAAGTACCGTAACTTGCACAGTCACGAATGCAACATCTCAACGAGGCAATGCTAAATGTTGTCAACAAGGGGTGCCTAAAAATGGCACTTTTTGGCGTGATCACGATGTTTGTTTACAGCGTGTTTGTGGCGTGCCAAATGTTTTTTCAACACTGCTCGGGCATGTTAACAGGATAATCATAAGTAGGGACAGGTATTCGTGGCCAGTTCATTGGCAGGTCGTGGTAAAGCGGTATTGACATCGCTTTTCGAAGCCAAGGTCACTCTGTTACACTAATCTCCTCTATACAGAGACAGTCTTAAGCAAGCATCTAGCTTAGCAAATGTTGATAAAATATTTTATTTTGATATTAAAGTGAGTTTTCCCATAGTGCAGTGACCGACATCGACACTAGCTTGACGTGAGGCCATAGTACCAACTACGATGAATTCACCCAGCAGTCTGGCTTGTTGTAAAGATGTCAGACACCAGAACTTTCAAAATAGCCACTTCTGCACTAAAACATGCAAAATGGCCACTTGTGTGCCACTGACACTGCATTGTGGAGCAGCTGTGGAAACAACTCATTATCTTGTGCAAGCACATCATGAGAAGCTCATGCCGTGTTGTGACGTCAGAGTACAGTAGGAACAGAAAGGGGCTTTTCGAAGCATACTGCAATTACTTTTTCAGGGTGCATTGATGATTAGCATTACATCTTCTATGCTCATCAGGGCTTGGCCTTCAAAATTTTTGTGTAGTTCTCTTTCAAGTGCACTGTTGCACTTCTTGAAAAATGCCCCATTGATTGGATGGGTGGGCATGACTGATACATGTATTTGTTCAAGATGGTTTAAAAAAGTTGATTCTGTACGAGAACTTTGGCCGAATCATTGGATAGCTAAAGGGCAATGAGGGGTTCAGGCCCCCGCTCTGCAATATATTTACACTTTGTATGTGTTTGTGTGTACACCACACAATCAAACATGTGTGCAAACATACTGAAAGGGTGATCAAACCTCACCGAAAATGAATAATGGATATCCCTGATCTCAAAGTGAGATTTTCCAGGTGTACTTTCTTGCTTGTTTAATAAGAAGTGCAGCCACTCAGGTCAACAGAGGTGCTTTGGTGAAATATGCAAATGAGAAAAATGCAGTGGCCCATGTTCCTTGAGCGATTTCCAGCAGTGCTAGATCTGACGTCCGTGATGTGTGGCCCGTGTTCTTGGAGTGATCTCCAGCAGTGCTAGATCTGACGTCCGTGATGTGCTACTCGTCTCGCACTGAAGTTCTGAGAAGTTGAAACAGGACGATTCAGTGACAATGTAGCCTGTAAAAATAGTATCTGTATGGAATCTTGTGGGGTAGCTTACTCACCGAGTTTTGCTATTGTTCTGTTTGTGTTGCTGACATGCAAGTGGGGAAATCGCAAGGATGTCGCCTAACCTGTCATTCTGCGGCCCCTAGTATTTGAGTTTGCCATCTTTTGGTACCCTTGACAGCGAAGAGGAACAATTTTGTGGAATCGTGTGGTACAAGGTGCGCATGGAAACGCAGGTTCCAAGAGATCTCTACATTCAAACAAGTTCTCTTCTTCCATGACCCGGGGGAAAATAATTGGCTTCTTAAAGAACTGAAACTTGGGTGACGTCATAATTATTAAGTCTGGAAACCATGATCACAATGACTAAAATAACTGAAATTAATTGATAATCTGATAAGGTCGTGCTCTAACCACCAAAAGCTAGTTGCATTTGTAGTTGAGTTATGAACAATCATTAGCTAATGCACTTTTGCTATCTCCTGAATATCGATAAAAAAATTGGGCAAGCTGGATTACGTTCATGATTTATACTGCGAAAGAACATGGACAGGAGAAAGGCTAGACTCCTGTACCGTATCTCAACCAAATTAATTGAGAAGCATATAAAAATACACCAGCTCACAAATCATCCATGGCAGCGCAACCATGAAATCACTGAGGCCTTCCGTATCGGAAAGCACGTGCAGTTGCGTGCGTCCCTCAGACTTCCATCTTGCTCGCTAGTTGAGGGTTTGTTTTTCTAGATGACACATCAGTCCACCACTAGCATGTTTTGAATTTTTCTTCTTTTTACAGTTCTTTAAGTGCATTTAAAATTATATGATGACATATTCAGCATTGTCAGATAAAGACGTAAAAGAGACAACACGGCAATGTGCCGACTTCAATAACATTATTTCTAGGAAACATCACCTATTCATCCACACACGGTGGCGCCACATCTGTTCAAACACTTGCCAACCAGAAAGGCTGTTGTCTATTTTTGTAAGAGGTTTCGAATTCAGTTCACCAACATGCTCAGAAAATGACAGTGGTATATTTATTTTTTATGTGCTTTTCAATAAACACTCAGTTCGAAGGCTGTGCTCACGTTGTCTGGTGTCCTCTTTTACCGTGTCTTTTTGTGTTGCAAACAATGAAGTATCTTCATAGACAGGAAGAATTCTTTAGTTTGTCACAAGCTTACAGAGTAGGTGGCAAAGAGGTATTGCAGTAGCAGCTAGAAACAGTAGCGGGGTTCGCGTTAAGGCCAGAGAAGTGCTCGTGGTGAAGTAGGGGCCCTTGCAGTAATAAACAGTGCACGAAACATGGCTCTCTCATTAGGGATTTGTTGGGTTTGCCCATGGTGTGACACGAGTCATATTTGCGAGGAGGGAGCAGGAAGGTCGGTCGTAGGCTGTCCCCTCCTTTTAAAAGGCGCGTGGCTTTCCTATTTGCAGCGAGCGTCTTGCTGCTGCCATGTGGAATGCTGCAGCGGAGGGGATGCCTCTACCGGCACCAACGAGGACAGCGGTCGGGACGTGTCACCCATGTCGCCACCATCACCCTTGCCCCCAACACCCCAGGTCTCTCTCTCTCTTTCTGTCTTTCTCCCTGGTGTGGCATGCGTGTGCACCAGGCTTGTCCTCGCTAGTGAGTCCTGGGAGCCTGTAGCTATGTTAGTTGGTCGACGCTGCTTGTGCATACAGAAGCAGAGGACCCCGTTGCATCTCCTCGTTTCTTCACTGCCGACTCCAATGTGGTAACTTAAAAGGGGCGCGGCAACGCATTTCCAAGTAACAGGCCTTAAATGAGCATCTGAATAAGCTTATTGCTTCATGAATCGACCGCTGCAAAATACAAACAGAGTTATAAGGATTTTCTGCTCGTTTTCAGACCTTTCCATCTCCTTCCATAGAAGCGAGTGTGCATAAAGTTATCTAGTAAGAGGGACGACAAAGGTGCAAGAAGATGCGTCCCTTCTCCGGTGCATGTCATGTGTACCTTGGGTATTTCTTTTTCATTTTGTACAGTGAAAGCTGTTATGAGATTGCAACAGCCGTTTTTGGCACCGTAGTTGTCTGCCACTATTGTTGGCAGTGTCCGCAACCGATATCGTGTGAAATAAAAGAAAATATCCAGGACAGAATGGGATTCAAACCTCTGCTCTCTGTGTAGCAGCCCAGTGTCTTAATATTTTTATGTCATACACGAAACCAATAATGTGTGACTAAAATTCGCACAGCAGCTTTATGGGGTATGCAATAAGTGTCTGATTGTACGTCTTATAATCGCCACAGCAAATGCCTTGCACTTGCTTGTAGCCCTTATCTAGATCATTGTATGTTACTACGAATTTTCTTTGAGTTCCTTTTGCTTGTTACTGAAAGTTCACCCTCCTTTATGATTTCTCGATTATCTTTTTTTTTATTCCTATCTCCCTTGCCATTTTGCAATTTAGTTGCATTTTGTTTATCGAACCTTCAACTAGCCTTTGACTACAGTTCCATCAAGTGTTTGTGCCAGGCGATTTGTGACGTGCATGTAAACAATCATTCATTCATTCAGAAGACACCTCACTCCATGTCGTGACCTTCTATGCTTTGGCATCCTTTTTTTCTTCGTTTCGGCTGCTGCCTCTGGTTCAGATATACATGGATCGACACTTTCTCATAGATCATGCTGTATTTCTTTTTCGTCTTTTTTCCCCCAATTCCCCCCTTTTTGTTCTGCTATAGATTCAGTGCGAACTGCAAATTTTATATATAACGTGCACCCTATTGTATGCATTAATATCAAACCTAGAGCAAGCGCCCTTACCAAAGCTAGTGCCCCCTCTCCTCCCACCTTTATTATTATTTTATTCAGCCTGTTCTCTGCTGCAGGATTCTGGGAAACCAAGTTCTGAGAGTCTAAATAGATTTGTGCGCAATTTCTCGGTACTCTTACAATGGGGTGCCTCAGGGTTGCATTCTGAGTTTTTTCAAATCGTCAGAACATTTGAGGACGTCTATCCCCCCTTGTCATGGCTCATGAAATTTCTCACAAGGATTCCTGGCAGTTTAATAAATAGAGTTAATGCATGTGCATTCAATAAAGCATTTCTTTAAGAACATGCAAGGAGCATGTGGGTGTGCATTCTCTATTCTTTGCGGCTCTTTCACGGCCATCTTAATTCTTTTTCCACAACCAAGTAAGGGTGTCCCCCTCCATATCTTGTTATATTATCTTTTACCAAAGGAGAAGGGGAAGGGGGGGGCAACTGCTCAGGATTTTACTGTTAGGTGAATGCTTAAATGACTTGACGGGGGCAGGGGCGTCGTCAGGCTGTTAAAGCCTTTAGTCTCGGTCTCTACAAGAAATTCCTAGAAAAATAAAAGTTATTTTATTGATTGATTTATTTATTGATTGTGTTTTTCAGGAGAAAAAGCTGAGCTCGGGGTCGCTCGGAAGCGGCGATGCAGCAAGGCCGAAACAGGTGACCGTCACGCACCCTGGGACAACAAAGCCCAAGCCAACTTCCAAAAAGAAGGGCTCCATCCAAGCAGATCTTGTGAGTCGCTGCTATTGCTGTGGCAACTTGTACTGGCGCGACAGGGGCCATTGTCAACCTTTCTTGCCTAGGTTGCACAAGGCGTAATGTGGTGTACACTGTTAAAGGGACACTAAAGTAAAGTACAAAGTTTTGTTAGATTGGTTGTTTATCTGTGTGGGAGTACATTGCTGCTTTTTACGTGTCAATAAATGAATTTTTCTCATCGGAAACAGTCACCGGACATTTCTAGTGCAGCTGTTAAGTTTGAATTGCCCACGCAAATTAAGTAACTTCTCGCCACCTCTTCAGATGTTGATTTCTGCGAAACGGTGGGCCTCTGAGAGCTCCACGGCTCTAATATGCAGCAGTAACCGAGGCTTGCTACACGTTTAGCTATGGTAAAAATTTGTGCTAGCCATTTTTTTACCTGTAAGCCACTCAGTAATTAAGATAAATGATCAGACATAATTTTTTGAGGTACCCGCAGTAGATGGCAAAGGGATGCACTCCAATTTCCAATTTTGCAGTTTCCTCGCCAACAAATGCTCTGTTTTTATTAGGAATGGTGAATCGCTCATCGCATAAGCCTAATCTTTCAGTATAGCTCTACTTAATAATACCCTTTAGTGTCCCTTAATGTACAAAGATACAAGTCAGTTTGTGTGGGTGTAAGTTAACCCCGAGTCATCACCTCTCCCTGTGGCGATACACATTAAGATGAACAGTGGTAAGATGTTGGTTCTGTCTAATGTGTCCTTGGAGTGTGATATGCTTTCTGGATGCATACTAGTCAATGAAAGGAGTACTGATGGCAATCTTCGAAGCTGACTTGACTCATCCATACGAATCTTCTGTATACAGAGATGGCTCCAAGAAACTGAGAAGTCTAGGAAATGCTGATAGGATATTTTATTTCAACATTAAAGTCAATTTTCATGGAGCACCTACTGATTTTTACACTAGTGTGAAATCGGGCTACTGTAACTTAACGCAGCAGTGAACAGCTAGTTGTGATGGCATCAGGAACCAAAAATGTGCATAACTAGTAGATCAGAGCAGCCATGGAAAAGCCATGATACCTCACGCGAGCATGTGACGAGGAGCTCTGACGTGTTATGACGTCATGGTGTCGCAGAAATGGAAACTAGCTCTTGAAAATGTGTAATTATTCAGTGCGCGCTCATGCTTACCAGTACATTTTCTGGGCTCTTGGAAGGTGAGCTTTTTTTTATAACAAAAAGTGTTGTTTTCGCTTCGGTACTCCTTAAAGGTTGATAAACCATGACATCAGGTGATACATCATGTCTTGGTACATGCATTTTTTTTTTTTCACTCATGGCCTTGGCTTTGAAAAAGATGGCTACCAGGATATTTTGTTCCTCTGAAAGTCCTGTGCGCAAATGTTTTTATTGGCTGTAATTGCTAAAAACAGCATGGCTGCTTCATTTTCACTTGATGGAATCTGCATGGCTGCTGGCGGTTGCCCCATTTCTGTATGTTGGAAGTGCCTCATATCGTACCAAGCAATGCATGATCTTTTATTCACGTGTGCTGCAATGAGGAGAAAAAAAAATGACGGGAGTTATAATTTGATGAATGTTGTTGTAGTGTCAAATAGCTCATTGCGTCAGGCACATTTCAGTTGGGAGGGGGGAGTAAATGAAAGGAAAAAAAAAGAAGCTTGCACACCGTGCACAGGGTGCGCTTTAAAGAACACTGTGTAGTAAAAATCGGTTGTGGAGTACCGCACTGTGATGTGCCTCATAACCCGATCATGGTTTTTGCACATCAGAGGAAATGTAATTCTGAAAAGCCTCTATTCGATACAGCGTGATGGGGCTTTTAGTACCGAGTCAACCAATTAGAAGCCTTCGGAATTTCCAGCTAAGGTATGCTGCCCCATTCTCTGTGTTTAAGCAGAGCACGGCCATTAATTAGGAGGTGACCAAAGTCATGGGGGTCATACTGGAAATGATACGCCGTAATTGTGAACCACAGCACCGTACCATATCTTCCGTTGGGTGAAGGAAGCAATGTTTCATGTGTATCTATTTTATGTTTGTTACCTAGCTGATATCAGTACATACTGAAAGGCAGCAAAAGTTAGTAATTGCTATATTTTTATTTGAAAATTGCCAGTAAGGCACATTTCGAGAGCGGCACTGCGCTGCCACAAATGTCGCTTAAAGAGACTGGGAGCCAATTTTTATGCTACCTATATTTGGCACAAAGGAAACCTCACCGGTCAGAGTGTTTAATCACTGAATGGTAATGTGGAAAATGCCACAATACATTTGTAGTCAGAATGTTTCTATCTGGGGCAAATATGAAGTTGTGTGTACACATGACAACCCAGGCTGCGAACAGTTGGTGCAAGAACGGTTCGTGGCTGAGCGTTGAAGTTTGCTGCATGCGTGTGCACTCCGCACGTGAAGGCAGTGCCGCTTCTCACTGTGCAATGCCTTTTGCCTCGCAAGCAGGCCAAAATAGAGCAGGAATGGGTAATTATTTACATATTATAATTTTCTGGACAAATTATAGTGCACATTCCAGCATCAAACTAAGTGACTACATACAGCAAAGTGACTTACTCCATGATTGAACTTGAAGACTCTTCCGCTAGGTTGCGCAACATGCCAATTTTTGGTTACTATTAAACATGGTTTAACAATATGAATCCTACTCACTGTGCAAAAAGAATGCTAGAATTTGTCACTATATTTCACGGTCTTTTCATTTCTGCCAGAATCTAATGACACGTTCTCCCCAGTTGGTCCCTTTGTGTAGCAGAACTCTGGATCCCCATTTTCCAAGCGAGGTAAAAGTATGCACAGCCTTTCACAAGTCCACTTGGTCTAGACACAACATCCACAACGGTTGTGCCATCCTTGTGTTTGGCCAAGGAGGTTCGCCTCTAGCTGTTAAAACAACTGCGAGAGTTGTGTATCAGGGAGCTGTTCTTATTCCTTCTATGAGACGTCTCTTACAAGCCTTGCTCTTGTTTTCCTATTATTTCCCATTTCAATGTGGGCATCTCATACCCAGTTGCCTGTTATATCGACCCCTCCACTGAAAGGGTTCTAACAGTATCACCATTATTAACTTCACCACCCATTCATTCACCATTCACAGCCGATGATTACAAACTGCCGCTGACACTGCTGTGCTTCGGTAGTGTCTGCTGACTGGTGCATGGAGTTAGGCGTCAATGATTTCTCGCAAGGACTTCCATAGGCATCTGCACCACGTGGCTTAATGCTCCTGCAAGCAGCTTGTGTGGCAAAGTCTTCTTCACTGACCTGTGGGCTGTTCTGAGGACAGTGGCCTGTGTGCTGGCCTCGTGGACCTAAACTTCTTGCCCTTCATCGAGAGTGCGAAAATTGTGAACTGCAAAGTGTCTGTTGAAGTCCCGTGCCTGGCATTACCTTTGCACCCTGTCTCTGTCCTTGAAGTATGTGGCTTGCAGCCAGTTGGGAGCTCGCTTGGCTGCAGATGTTGCTTGCTGAATTTGAAAAGAGCGCCGTATGGGGAGTTCAGCGGGACTGTAGTGATATATTCTTGAGGTACTTCTTTACATCAGCAAAGCCATTTATGGGTTCTTGGCTTTTCTCTGAACATCCATACTATGGAGCATTCACTCTGCTTTATTATTCGACTGGGGGAAGTGAAGGCTACACGTAGCATGTCATAATTCGTAGCCCTTGACAGGAAGTCTTGGTGAAAGCCTTTGAGAAAAAATCGATGTCTATTGTTGCCAACTACTGTGCCTGGTATACCATGCCTGGTGAAGATGGTCTCAAGCATTGTGACGTCAATTTTTGCAGATGCCGATGAGCGTGGGGTGACTTGCAGTGCCTAGGCTAGTAGTCCACGACGATCAGAAATTTGTCGTTGTCCAGGTGAAACAGGTCTATGGCCACGTATTTCCAGGGAAGCACAGGCATTGTTGCGCACACACCACTGTCGTCTACTGCAGTTCTCACATAGCTGCTGAGGCCTGGCCACCACGTAGACTTGCTGACGAGTGGCAAGCACGGGTTGCCACCTTCGTGACTTTTGTGGAGGTAGTTCACTATGTCTTGACTCAGTATTGATTGTACAAAACATTTTTCCATGAGCCGTTGCAGTGGGACAAGTTGCTGCAGAGTTTCCAATAGTAAGTCATCTTTTTGCACAATCTGTCTGATTTAGGCCAGCCTGTGGCACATTAGGTCTTTAGTGCATTCCCCATCAAATCGCCAATGAGCTTGGAAGTCTTTGGGTGCACATTCGGGTAGAAGGAAGAGCCTGCGCAACTTGTGACACCAAAAACTTGACACTGTTGGCAGATGCAGGAAATCCTTAGGGTTCAGAATCTTTGGAGAAAGCGTCTGCTGCGGCTGGAAGTTTGCGAGAAACATGCTTGACTGTAAACTGGTCGCGCGAGGGTCCTATGCGAAACTGTTGCACTTGAGGAGGCATGAGGTCCAGGCTGGTGGATACTAACAGCTTGATGAGCTGGCTGGTTTTCAATTTCAGTGAAATCTGAGGTCACGCTAGAACCCATAAGCGTGGCTGAATGGTCAGCTAATCTCGGTAATAAAGGCAGAGCATACCTGATGCTTTTTCCGCAGCGTAAGATGACACGAAGCAATGGCTGATTTCACCATTTATCTATTGCTGTCAGGACAGCGAGCAAGTAGCAAGTGCAAGTTCTGGTAAAAATTCGCCATTGCGTCTGCATGGGTGCTGCCGCGTTAATTTGTAACCAAGGCTATATTGGTGGTTACTGATACAATTAAAAGCATACAACGTAAATGCGAAGAAGAATAGATGTATTCTGTAGCACTGCGGCGTAGTAAGTGCCAGACAAATGGAAATGTCTCAACCGTGTCATCTTTTGGACAACTGTATATAGAACTATATTTTGCTGCACAAGCGTCTAAGATGCTTAATGCTGCTGCAAGCAGCTTGTGTGGCGAAGGCTTTTTTATTGGCCCAAGACCAATAACAGTCATGTGATCGAACGTGGCTGTGCTCGTGTGCGAGTAATGTCCATTGGGGTGCTAGTTGGTACGACATTGAAACTGAAATAAAACTGCACGGGTGATGGAACAAAAGTAGAAGTTGACAGAGCACTTGTCCAGCCTGCTCACTTTTGCTTTTGTTCCGTCACCGGCGCAGTTTCGTTTCAGTCTAAAGGTCTATGCTCACTTGAGCCTGCAATACATAAACAATGCTCTCGCAGTACGTTTGGATCATTGAGTGGTGGGTACTTACAGCTGGAGTGCAGTGTAGTTTCAAAAGAACCAAAGATGATATAGTTCTGTTTAGTTTGTATCCACGTTCATGCTTTTGGCGCACTTTGTGGTTGGAGCAAAACAGACTTCTCTTTCGAGTATCTTGAAGCTCCTCTGCAACAATCGTGGAAACAAATAACGCAATCGACAACTGTAACGTCGGTCCTTGTTAACCATGAAGTTTTACCCAATACTAAAGCTACTGCAGCTTCCTTTCATTGCACTACTTGTACTGGCTGGCTGGTGACATTGTGCTTGCTGTTGTTTTTCTTTTTGTTAAATCTTTTGTGCTGCCTACTTTTCGTTAAAGTCCAGTTATGTTCACACTGACCTGCCTGCACCTTGTCTCCTTCCACATGCACGCTGCCCTCGTCTCCTCCCGTGCCCTCCTCCTCTCGCACCTGCACACCGGTCCTGACCCTCCATAAAAAAAAAAAATCTCCAATAAATGTGAACGCATTGTAGCTGTACGCTCAGTGCCACAGCTCGTCGCAGCGCATCATGGCCGGAGTGAAATTTAAGATGGACGAGTGGCTGAACAACCTCTCAAACAAGGTCAAGACGGTAAGCCACTCCCTTTGCACCCCTTCCCATAGAGTTTTTCGAGAAGTCCCACCATGTGTCACAGCACTACCTTTGTCATCTCCATGTCATGCCATTTTGTGTGACATTAGCATGCAATGAATAACTAGTAACCAGGGATTTTGCTGGAGTCGAAGTTTCGACAAGTACGCCTGTCTTCTTCAAGGCTGTTCGATCTCAATTGGGCTTTTTCTGAACTAGGCTGTGCCGTGTAGAAGCGATCAACATGTAATTATGATCAAGACTTCCTTAGCGCTTGTGTGTATATGCTTCGTACCCTCTCATCCTATCGGAAAAAAGGAGGACGAAAGGGCAGCTGTGAAAGAGGGTAGGGGAGAGACTGCTGATATAAAAGGTGCGAGTCAAAATAAAATAATTATTCATTTATTATTTCTCACAGAATAACTCTTCACTTTTGGCTTACTCCATTCGTCACGGCAGCCTCTCCTCAGAGGTGGAACAGCTGCGTCATTGCGCGAAAACGTTGCTTACCTGCGCCATCCTTTGCCGAATAACCCTTGTTGCGCCAAACTCATTTATCAGCACCCAATAGCTGCAAGTTTCGACAGCCATCGAGCCCCGTGCTCAAAAATGTGGCTGGAACATAGTGTTTCACCGAAACAGGTACACTTTTGGTTTCGTCAAGCCTGTTATTGCTCGAGCAGTGAAGTTTGATTCTAAGGGCGCGGTCGCAAGCGCTGGCGTGCGTGCTATCTCGGCAGACATCAGCACGATTGGCTTCTGAACCCTTCCATGTGCTGCACTCTCAACGTGAAGAGACTGTGCGAAAAAAAAAAACATGTCTCCCTGGCGCTACTGGTGTGGCTGTATTTCCTCACACCAGCGTTTTATTAGAGTTATGTGATATTGAATGCAAAGGAGTCAGTTGCCAGCTTAACTTCGAGTAACCATACTATTCGTTCCTATCACATTCATGGCTTTGTCCTTGCGGTGAGAATGATTTTTTCAACTTGACAGTGTTCAGAAAACGAAAAAAGGATTATGGTAACAGTGCTCAGTAAGTGGGGGTGGTTCCCGAAACAGCCTAGCAAAGACAAGTGCATAGGACTATTAGTGAGAGCACGTGCGTATGTCGCCGCTTTGCTCGGTTATACGGCGCTTATTAACATGCTGGTTGACACTCCCGCGTTCAGGTTTTAAAAAAAAAATGGGTGGCTCTTCATAGCTAAAAAAAATTGGCCCCGTATCTACATGTTCGACTGCAAATGTCGTTGAAAGACTATAGTCTTTTGTGTGGAGAGAGTGAATAGAATAAAACATTTATTTGATGTTTTGTGCGAGATAATCGGTGAATGTGATTGTGGAGGTGCTACGGGAGACATGAGCGCCATCTCGTAATAATCTCAAAAAACAAAAGGATGAATTCTGTTATAGCAAGAACGCAGCATGTGTGCAAAATCTTGGAGGTCATATTTTGTAAATTTCAAGGTAGGTGGCAGCACCGTATCCTCTTAGCAAAATGTAAACAACTCGCCATGTCGTGCATAGTGTCACATTGTCAGCGCTACGTACTAAACGCTACAGTTCTTAGAATTATTTATGTGTGCCTTTTCTAGTACGAAGGAACAAACCTCAGAATCCTGGACGCGTTGATATTGTGCCTCAGGTGTGTGCAATATTCGCTTTTTATTCAATTGTAGCACAAGTGTGAACTCCAAAACCTGGGCAATTTTGGTGGGCGCTGGGGATGTGGTCGTACTTGAACCATTGCTTGACAAATGGACAGACAGACAGACCAAGATTTTTTGGTTGAAGTATCCCAAGAAAGACTGCCGTCTTTAAAAGTTAGTTTCACCGCAAAGGCAAATCAATGAATGCAAATGAAACAAGTTGAAAAGTTATATTAAGTGATGCTGGCAGCTGATTCCTTCAGATCAAATCTCACGTAGATCCACAAAACGGCCACTCCAGGGAGAGCAACACTTTTCGCAGTCTCTTGGGGAAGTGTGGGCAAGCCTCCCGCTGATTGCTGCCGAGTAAACGTGCGCGCCAGCGATCACGACCTTGCCCTTAGATGCATAGTTCACAGTTGCTGCTTCAGCGACCCCCTCCCGGGCCTTTTCAACCTCGTTCAAGATGACGAGGGTCTTTCCTCTGTGCTTTGATTGCAGGCTTCCCAAGCAGAGTGATGTTGCCGCGTGAGCCAGGCCCGTAGCCAGGGGGGGAAGAGGCTACCCCCCTCCGAAATTCGAGGGGGGGGGTGTTTTACTGAGGTAAAATAATAAAAATAGGTGTTTTTTAAGGCCTTCAAAAAGTGGGTTTCCCCCGAAAAAGATTCCTGGCTACGGGCCTGGCATGAGCCCTCCGAGCGAGAAAAATGGGCCGGCTCTTTCGATATCTGCTTCAGCCGCATTCGTCACCCTCGCGCACTTTAACCCGCAGGTAGAATATGCGGTGCGCGAGGGTATGTTATTAATTTGGACTTTATATGGGACATGACAGCGACAACAAAAGTGCGTCGAGAGCCCTGTAGTTGTCTTTTGTTTATAATATTATAACTGCCTTATAACTGCTATTGCAATATTAAGGCTATTGCACAATTAAGCTTAGTGTTTGAAAAATGCAGCATTGGGCAAATGTTGCTTCACAAATGCTGTGTAACGAAACTACATCTTCTCTCAATGTTCTGTCAGTTACAAACTTGCTCGAAAAAGCCATTCTGGCTGCTACAAGCCTGCTCCGAAATGTCTTTCTGGGTGATCCAAGCCTTCCACAAGAGGCGCTCTTGGCTTCTAGGACTGCTCCAAAACTCATGTATCCTGTTCCATCCCTATCTCCTTCTCCCCCACGGTAATCTTTTGCAGTTGCCCTCTCCTCCTTCTATGCTCGTGGAGAAGACACGAAGCATATAGACACCAGCGCTAAGTAAACTAGTTGCAGCCTTGAAGAAGACTGGTCTGCTCGTCGAAACATCAGCTCCAGCAAAAGCCCTGTTTATCAATTTTTCATTCCATCGTGCCCTGACCCCTGCCTTTTTCTTTTTTTCATCATCCTGTGAGGCACAAACAAATGAATTCAACAGGCAATACACACTTTTCATGCTTTGCAAGTGCGTTTTTCTGCACTGCACATTTGTCCAACTAATGGTGGCACCTGTTACGCCTCTAGCAGAGAGGAGGCCCTAGTTAGACATGCTGGGGCTCAGTTATTATGTGTGTTTATAGTGAGAGAGCTGAGTGTGCATTTTCCACGTCATAGGGCAAGCAGACCATGCTTGAATGTGCTGCTTGCAAAATGGACTCGCCGCCACTAGTAAGGCTAACTGCATCGCAGGAAAGCTAGCTTTGCAAATATGAGAAGGGCTTATGAGGCCAAGAAAAGCATTAGGGATGTTAATTATTACCGTGAACTGTAGTGTAGTAATTATGACACAAATTTAAATCAGTTAAAGTGGTAAAAAAAACACCCTTTCCATGGGTGGGGTGCGAGCCTAGTGGTGCCCTCTGGCAAAAGGAGTGTTCCACACACACACACACACACACTTTAGCTACAAGCAGTGTGGCCAGCACTCCCAGGGATTACATATACCCACTAAAATGAACAGGAAAGCACCTATCATCATGGCTCAATGGTTAGAGCATCGTAGGTATATTTGAAAGGCCTGGGGTTTGGATCTCTTTGGTAGAAATGGCAATTTTTCTGTCCACCTTGACGGGACACTAAAGGCAAATATTAAGTCGATGTTGATTGCTAAAATAGCGGTTCAGAAACCTCGTAGTGCTACCTTTGTGACAAGGAAGTGCTTATTTTCAATGAAAACTACGTTTTAGTGGTCTGCATCGTGTTAGCACACTTCAGATTACCTGCCTCAAAGTGGAAATTTTCACATCACTGTTGTTGTGCACAACGTTGCCCGGCTTTACTGCATGGCCGCCGACATAATACCAGCAAATCGAAAGTGGCGGGAGCCACAGTAGCAACAGCGGCCTTTGAACAATTTCCTGCCATAGCCTCCAAGATGGCAGGTGTGCTTGGTTCAACTGGGACCCACTAGATGGCACGACATGCCCAGTTTAACCAAGTTTAACAAGGCCAAAATTGAATTTTCAACCACTCGTGCTATTCTCCGTAGTAACGTCCAGCGGTTCTTTCTTCCATGAATGAAACAGAAACGAAAGAGCAGCATTTTGTTACGTCTCTTGAAGGTTCTTTATTTAGTGCAGCTAGTTTGATTACTGGTTATTTTTTTGTAGGCGGTAACACTGACATCGTCGGTATCATTTTGCGAATGTGCTACTCATGGCTCATGTGTTCTTGTGTTTTTACCTTAATTTCTCGGTAGATAGGGCACTGCTGTTGATAGTATTGTGGTTTTAGATGATGTCAGACATTGAGCTTTTACTCGGACATATATTATTTGACTTTAGTGTCCTTTCAAATATTTTAAACTTACATAATGATTACCACACGACAATTAAAGACAACGATTCATGACCCCTCAAATCTAAGGCTAAAAATAAAGTGCTATTCTGCGTTTTTTTGGTTTGCTCAATTTGGGCAAAGAAAAATTGTACTTCTGAAGTGGCTCACAAAAAGCAACACATTGAACATTTGTGTGCCTTCAGAAATGTGTTCTTATGCTGAAAAAATGTAGTTAGAACAAAGACAGATTTATTACATGTGTGTTACAAGTCATCCAAACTTTAGAACATCGGGTTAGAACATCGGTTTGAGCTGGTTTCAAATTTTCACGCATACTTGCCACCCTTCTCCCTCACAGGGAGGGGAAGGCGTAGCCCGTCGTTGTGGCTAGTTTAGACCAATCGACGAGCTGCATGCTACGTCAAGTCGGCGATCGGCGACTGTGCATCATTGCACGTGAAAGTAGGATTGGTCAGGCGTGGGAAAGGAGCGTGAGAATAGTCTTTCGAAATGGAGGCTCTGCGTGGAGCGCAGGGCTTTAATATTCAGAAAACGTGATCGCCGCGGTCTACTTTACGAATTGCCGAGCTTATTTGAGGGGTATAAAAAAAAAAGAAGTCGGAGCCTGTTGACTGCCTCTTTAAAGGGGTAATTGTGGGTTTTTTTTTTCATTTTTAATTTTTTTTTTTGTCAGCAAGGCAATAGTTGCATCTCATTTTCAAAGACCATTGGTTATAATTTTCTGTGCTGAGTATGGGATCACTCCAGCACTGAGTCATTGCATTCATAAAATTTAGAACAACATTCAGTCTTGCTGCGCAACACCACCATGCCAAAATTATGCGCGGTGTTTCAAAGTGCATTCACTCATACCGGTGTCACATGGCAATTTTTGATCGCAATCAGGGCTGATTCAAATTAGGCTAGATCTGGATCAGGTCGTGCTACACGGTAACATTTAATCGCAGTCAGGCTTGATTGATATCAAGATGACTTTGATTTACGCATCACGCCACACGTTATCTCAATTAGGCTGTGCGGTGTAGCAGTGGCCCATTTGTTATTGCGATCAAGAAGTCCAGTCTGTGTTGGGCCTGATCGCAATCGAATGTGCTCGCAGGTCATGGGTGTCAGATGTGGTATCAAGCTTTCCTTGTATTTGTGGGAGGAACTATAGTCAGTTACAACCTAAGAATAAATGCATGCTCTACCCCCAGTAATGCAGCACGCCTGTCATTCATCTGTGCAACAGAGCAATTATCGACGATTTCCATTCTAACCACAAGCACATTTTCGATGGTAATGCAAATACTACACGTATTGCAACTTGGAAGTTTGTTACTTGTAAAAACATCGTTTCGCAGTGTAGTGAAGTTGGTATTTTTGATCAAATGTGCAAAAAAGTAAAATGTTTCAACCGAAAACTACCAAAATGAACACGAGCCTGCATGGGCAAGTGATATGTCCAAAATCTGTGAATTCTATCTGACGTCACGTAAATAACCCGACTATAATTGAGTAAGACATGTATGCAAAGTCGGGCGTGGATGGGACGGTGACCGTTGTGGGCAGAGCTTGCATTTATTCTTAGACTTAACTGACTGTAGTTTGCCTTCAACAGATCGCAAGTGCACTTGCATGTGCCTCGCATGCTGGTTTTATTCAGTGCCTCACTCCTTTGCTGCATGAAATCTCGTGTTGTGCTGACCTAGTGTACGATTTGGTGTGTGTTTGTCTTAAGGCTGAAGTCTGTCTTAGGTGAGCTTCACCTGGTGGTCAAGGGCTCGTCTCTTTTAAAGGAGTGCTCACACGAATTTTGAATATTTTTTTGTTGCTCTAATAAAAAATTCTGGTGTTTAGGACCGTAGAATAAGTATTCTGGTGCCTATAAATGTGTCAAGTTTTTTTTAATACCGCAATCATTAAAAAAAGACACTTGGTTTTGAGGGACGACTTCTCAGTGGCGTGTTATCTCAGTGCGCCACAGGGAGACATCTTTTTGAATTGTATTAGCGTCAGATCTATAGTCTGCTCGTGGCGCATGTGAAAAACGACAAGTGAATTGTTGTCTCATGACCCCGACAGTGATTTCCGCTATTTAAGCTGCATGGAGGACGCAGAGTTCGCAAATCTAGCGGAACTGTGTTGATTGTCGAAATAACGTCCATTGCGGTGAGGTGGGCTTAGAGGTGCTCGGCAGCGAAAACGTTAAAATAAAATGTAAAATATTTTATACGTGTTTTCTGACTGCAGTGTGTGAAGAACGTTAACAGTGCATACTGTGGAATGAAAAATGTCCTTTTATTAATGTCTCAAAATCATGTCATTACTCCTTGAAGTAGCATTTTCTGTGAAGCTGCACTAGAAGTTGTACAGCATTCATTCTGTATATCTTAATTTTGTTCTTAGGAGTCCGTAGCTCGCTGCCGGTAAAATCTTGGTCTTTTTTTTTCTGTTGTTACTTGCTCGTGAAATGTTTTTGCAGCCCTGTTTGTTGCTAACATCTGCGGTCTTTTTCTGATATTCTATTTTTTTTACATAGTGTGATATGGTTTATTTCTAGATGTGGAATGTAAGGCTCAAGTTTTCTAGTTTGGAATTTCACACTCAACACTGTTGAAATAATTTGTTTGTAATGTCTCTGATATTATTTAATTTATTTCACTTTATGCAGTCATAGACATCGTTTAAGACTTACAGGGAAAAAAATAAGCGACAAAAAAGGAACTTTATCAGCTTAAGTGCATTTTGTATTTCTGGCTGTTTGAAGAGTTTCTCAGTTTGAGTGTTTAAAGAGGAGAGAAACGTCTTATGTAACGTTTCTTTGTGGTGGCCTTTGATTCCTACGTTTGTTAGTCTCAACTTCATTCTTGCAGAAATATCAATGGCATCTGCAGTCACTGTCCAAAGCCATGATATTACGAGCGCCCATGTAACAATTTACAGTGGCCTGGTAACATGTCTGATGCCTTTTCTTTTTATGCTTATTTTACGACTGCCAAACCTCTTTTCTTTATAAAGGGTTAATGTAAGACTGTAAATGTACCTTTGCTGCTCGAAGGTGCATCAATATCTTTCTCACACCTGTGATGCTAAGCTGCTGAATTAGGATCATTGGTTCAGTTTCAAGCTTCTGCATTCCGGCAAAAGAAAAAAACCACGGATGTTTTACTTTAAGGTGTTACTCCTGGCTCACAAAGCTCTTTCAGTGCTGCTTGCTACTCCTTCTCAGCTGCCCTCCATCTTCGTCACAATTTAAACACTTAACTCTGCTGATTTATCAGTCGGTCGATTATGAACAGTGCAGTGCGCCGAAGCAGGATGTAGTGTGGAAAGTGAGTGTCGAATTTTTGACTTGTGCACAAAAAGACGAGTGATACTTGAATCATGAGCATAGCAGCATACGTGGCTCCTGGCTTTCAGATCTAAACTCACCGGGCAAGGCTTGTACACCGTTTGCTGTTCTATCATCATGCCTGCCAGAATAAGTCACTTCTAGGCTAATTCAGAAACACCCCTGTTAATTGGTTAGCAAGTGGACATATATTGTTGGATTAGTTAGTTCGACATGAGTGCAATACAGTACTGGAGGCAACAAGAAACAAGAAAAGAATGTTTCAGTGACTTTTCTCGTCTGTTCTTATCTCTAGAGTCGAGTTACCGCTGTGGTTTGAGGCACCCCTTTTGCTGTACGTTTGGGGAAAATGTTCAAGAAGCTTTGAATATCATCCGTGCACCTTTTATTTAGAGATAACTGGAAGGCAGCGATAGTCTGGTGAAAAAAGAAGGGGGGGCTGGATACAAGAATTAAGGTGACAGTCTTTTAGGGACTTCATTTAGCATATCTTGCTCAATTGAACTCAGCTCTTCACCCACAGCTCAATAAAGTTCTTACCAACCAACCCAACCCACAGCTGTGGTCTAAGTGTTATGGTGCTTGAATGCTGACCCAGCGGTCTCTGGATTCAACCTTGCACCCGATTTCAGTGGGAGCGAAATACTGCAGGCCCATTTACTTAGGTTTAGGTGCCTTTTAAAAAATCCCAGGTGGTCGAAATTTTTGTAGCTCTCTGTTGTGACATCTCTATTGTAAATATAGTGTTGTTCTGGGATGTAAAACTACAGCAGTCATGTTATTAATTGAGCCAGTTATGCTCTTGTGTACCGTTCAACATTTCTGATGACGTCTTTTTCTTTCATTGACTATATATATGTTTTTTTGTTTTCCCTGTCATAGGATGTATCAAAAGAGCTGTGTCGCTGCCGGGACCAAGGTGCCACACGCCTGGACCTCAGCAAATCCAGTGTGAGTGTCCAGGTCATCTATCCATGAAATCGGGACAGTTCTGTGAGGCCAGTTTTATTGGTATCGGGTATATAGCCGAGTGTGTTTGTAAGTTCTGCAGGTATGAAAACATTGCTCAAAACTAATATTTGTTCATTTATTTTCTTGCACTCCTCGACACTCTTCAGCATGGTAATAAAGTATATTTTAACTTTTATTGCATCATTATTTTGAGCTATAATGGTGTGATTAAACATTGTTTCAATCATCAGTGGCACTGGCTGTCACATCAAAGTAAAATGAGCAAATACATTAAAAATTTTTTTTTCAAGGAATAAAGTGGGGGGGGGGGTTCATTACACAAGTACATATGGTATGTCGTTATTGGCTGGTAATATTGCCAAGACATTCACGATAGTGAACATCCATAAAACATTCACCGAAGTTTGTGAAGAATATTTTTATGAAAGAAATAAACTATTTTCGCTGCAAAAATATTGAATTATAGGCGTCTAAAAAATTTTTATTCCAAAGTATTTAGTGATCTCTTACATTTAACAAACTTCATTCTTCGTATTTTTATGCTTAGATGTAAAGCTCTGACAACTACTATACGTGGTATTTTCACACTGAAACCATGAAGTGCTATATAAATATTAATACATGCAGTTCCACAATATGTAGTGGCTTCCTTTCTACCACAGATGAGCAGTTCAGCCTAATCATAGTGTGTCACTGAAGCATTCTGGTTAAATAACATGAGCATCTGGTTAAACAACATCAACATTTTCCATCTTTCTCAGTTTTCTGGTCAGGGACAACACTGATTTATCGCTCACTACCAATTACGCTGATGGCAGAGTATAACTAAATGAGCTCTTTAATGTAATCACATTAAAATTGCGCGGCCCCTTTGAGTTCAAATCATCTACAGTCTGTTGCCGTTTGTAACGGTCTGCATTTCTGTGGGAAGGTAGTTTTATTCTCGGAATCTTTTCAGCAAAAGGGAGTGATAGGTATGGTCAGGCAAGAAATAAAGCACTGTTAGTCACTGTGAAGCATGCCTGTGCAATAAACATTCTAGCTCGTGGATTCGCTTATCACAAGTTATCAGCCATGGAGGTTGTATTTCAGTGGGGCTGAAATGCAAGAACACTTGTAAACTTAGATCAGGTCGTGGGTCCTAAAAATGTCTTTTTTTTTTTTTTTTTCAACTTTTGAGTCTATGTAAATTAAGCTTCACTGCCTCGGACACATTAATGAGAACTGACAGACAATTATGCCAAGGAATGTATGGGGATGTTATTGGAAATTGTAATGTAATTGTGAAAAAAGAAAAAGTGGAAGAAACGATAACTTGCCATGGACAGGGACCAAACCTGCGATCTTCGAATACAGTATTCCCTATGCTTTTCTTGACATAATTGTGTGTCAGATCTCATTAGTGTGTCTAACATAAAAAATAAATGAGCCCTTAAATTTACCTTTTCGGACAGTCTTTATGCCAATTTCAAATCTGTAATTGGTTTTTAATAGCTGTGCTGAATTGAAAGATAATGAGGTTAAATATAGCTTACTTCTTACATGGCTTTCTTGCAATTTCAACCTGCTAAAACTAAAATGTTAGTGCATAGCCCGACTGTCCAGATGGTGCTGTAGGGGGGCACGAAATCATGTAGGTGCACCTAAAAAAGAAACACTGGGAGACCCCAGGCGGCCAGACTAGTTCGTATTTTTCCACAACACATTACTTGTAATATTGTCCCAGTTCGGGCACACAAGACTCTGGAAGTTTCATTAAATTCGTTTTCCAACCAGATCACGGTGCTGCCATCGTCAGTGCGTGAGCTTAGCCACCTGGAGGAGTTCTACCTGTACGGCAACAAGTTGGCCACGTTGCCCGACGAGCTGGGCAGCCTGGTCCACTTGGAGACGCTGGCACTCTCCGAGAACTCCCTCACCACGCTGCCGGACACGCTCGCCAACCTGAAGCAGCTGCGCGTGCTCGACGTCAGACACAACAAGCTCAACGAGGTACAGCAAAAGCTTGTTAACTTGAATTTCGTGGAGCGAGAAGAAATAACAAAATCAACAGAATGCCGAATTATCGGAGGCATTAAGAAACCAGTAAACAATTGCCGGTTCAGTTAGTACACTTGGATTTTCTTGATAAATACGTAAATCCTCTACTTCTTTTGTGTGATAGCAGTGCAAAAGACGCAATTTTCGACATCCGGCAATCAAACTGAAACTAAGCTGGTCAGTGCCAGATTCGCATGTGATCAGAACCGTGGTCATTAGCTTATGAAGGTAGCGATGCGGACAGTGTCACATCATTTGGGTTGTCCTTGGGCACCATTTTCACTCGTTAGCATCGTTTCACGCTCGGTGCACTCCAGGAATTGTATGAATTAACTGGCATTGCGGTCGATTGTGATCGAACTAACAAAAGTTTGATGCCACTAAACAATGCTTACAGCGACCGGGACAGGGAACATGCTTGAAGAATCTGATTTTCCTAATTAATGAGTGCCAAATTAATGAGGTTTTACAGTACCTTCAAAGGCTGTACACACAGACAAAAGAAAGAAGCCAGGACAATATTAATTCCAACTAACAACTCAAAAGGTGGACAGCAGCAGAAAAGACTGTGCGCATGAAAACTTATCTGCACATGCCCTGGCGAGAGGCGACACCTATCAATCCCTGAAAAATTGCCCTTTCCTAACAACCGAAAGGGTGATTTTCCATCTGCTTGTATTGATTTCTATTTGGGTCACAGTTAGTACACTGCAGTTGAAACACAATTAGCGTTCCCCCATGCTTTCTCTGGCTCTGCTCTGTTCACTTAGTTGTCTGTAACATGTAAATGAGTGCCCCAGAAAAAACTCCCTTTCTTTCTGAAAGGGAGTTTCTGTTCATTTCTGTTCATTTCTGAAAGTAGTTTCATCAAGCACTGAAACTATAATATACTTGGGAACTACTATGAGCTTGCGCATATTCAGAAAACCAAATCAAATTAGCTGAAATTAAGTGGATACTTTAAACAAGCAAGCAGAGCTCCACACATCAGCACATTGTTCAGGCCGTAAGATGCAGAATAGTTTATAGACAAGATTGCGTTCAAGACCTAACTCCTTGCCTCCAACCATCAGTTCGCTTTAGAAGCTCTTTCTAAAGGTAATTCATGTTTCTTTTGTGAAAAAAAAAATGCTAAAGAACTGCATTTTCCCCCCCTTGTAATATGCCTTTGCATCTATGCCACATTTGTAGGCCTGGGCAAGTGTGTATTGGAGCGCTTCAAGTATTTGAAGAAGTATTAAAGTACTCAAATTTGCTCCAGTACAAATTTCAGGTTTCTAAATCTTGGAAGTTTTTGAAATGAATGAAAGTGCCCAATTTCCAGCTTGTAAGCTGCTTGGAAAGGTGGTTTCACTGCAGTTTGCGAGTGCTGTGCTGTGAAACTGCACCATTTAGGCCAAATTTGCACTGACGCACAGCCACACGTCATTGTTGGGTGTGCAAGTTACCTGTGTGTCGATGAATTTGATATTTGTGCATTTGTGGGCTCACATATTCCAATTGTGGCATATTTCAAGATAATGTGCTTTACTACCTAAAATTTTTGGCGTAGTGAAGTTCAACTCGTGTAACAATTTGAATTTACTTCAAAGATAATAATTATACAATACACTTTGCCTCAAACCAATTAAAAGGCTATTTGTACAATCCTACCTGTAACACAGTTGAGCATTTCAAAGTGCAGGTTGTGTAGAGTTCGCAGCTGATGATACTGCTTCCTATGCACCACATTCGGCATTTGCAGATCCCCGAAGTTGTGTACAAGTTGACATCGTTGACAACATTGTTCCTGCGCTTCAACAGGATACGAGAAGTCAGCGAGAACATAGCCAATTTAACGGTAAGCACTGACAGCAGTTTTCTTTCTCTTTCTTCGTTTTTCTTTTTTCATCTTTTTTTTTCTTTTTAACATTTCAATGTCTAGCATTGTGAAAACTGCAGCTATTGTAGTTAGATCTGGCACAAAGGCCCTTGCTACTAGCATCATGAAGTTTATCAAAGTGTGCAACATTTAAATGCTGTAAGATATAGGGGCTTTCAAACCTTCAAGTTGTGTTTTGTCCTGAAAGTGTTTCCTCTCAAACACATTGCTATGGAACGCCTCTAATACTATGTTCTTCATTTGGACCTTAAAAAAAAAAGCTTGCTAACCAAAAAACATTTTACACAAACCCATGGAAAAGTTCAAGTCATGAAGAAGAGCTGTTTCAAGGGCCAGTCAACAGGCTCCGAAACGTGCAGGAAAAGCTCATGCACTTTTTCTGCGCGTTACCAGCCTCCTTCCACGCCCAGTGACGTCAACTAGGCGATCGGTAAAGTGACGCAGTACACAGCTCGTCGATTGGTCTAAACCAGGTCTCAAGAAAGAGTAATGAAGTCAACGTCGCCGATCACCGAGTTGACGTTACTGCGCGTGGAAGGAGGATGGTCACACGCAGGAAAAGTGCGCAAGCTTTTCTTGCACGTTTCGAAGCCTGTTGACTGGCCCTTTAAATAGTGAGAAAATAGCCACAGTTTTGCCACATAGGAGAAGCAATCAATGGAGCACTAACGAATTGGAATGTCATGCACAGAAAAGCAAGCAGATCGACATGTGCAGCGGGCTGCTAAAGCACAAAGTGACAGCTGTCACAGCTTCACTCTTGGTGTGTGAGCAGCACACTCCTTCCGCAAATGCAGCTGGTAGAGCGAGCAGAGTGACCATCGTGTGCTCTGTAACTGCAACGGTAACTTTGCGGTTAAACCTTAAGATGTGCAACCCCCCCCCCTCCTCCTCCTCCAATAATTTCACCGCAGCTGCATTGGCTTCCATTTTCACAGCAGTTGTGAACGGCTCCGCATATTTGTGTTGTTTCTCATTTCTGTTTATGCGCACTCGCACGAAGTTCGTATGTACTCAAGAATACTTACCAAGCGCACAAGGGGGTTCTCATTGAGTTAGGTATGCCCAGCAGCTTGTGTAGCTCCGTATCAATGCATTCGTACCAACATGCCCACCTCTAAGCCTCTTTGGAAGTGCTTAATTCAATCCTTTTATGTGTACTTAATTCTACGCCTAAGAATGAGCATGTATTGCCTAGAGCAAATCGAGTTATCCTTTGAAGTGTGCATACCAGCATTCGCTACAAAGTTACTTTTCATTATGTGAAGGCACATTGTCGTTAATAATTGAAGCCATTAACATGTTTGTAAGCACTGCAACGATTTTTCATGTTGTGTCTTGCACAGATAGTCTTGGATCCTGTTGGCCATCTTCGTTATATTTAATCCCTGTGTCACATGGTTGTGACGACAAATAAAGCACTAGCAGCTGGTGCATCTAACCCCGCTACAACGAACGTTGCTTCAATGAAATTTTCGCTACAACAAAAAATTCACGGTTCCCCATCAGCAGTCCATAGGAGTCAATGCAAAAATATTGTTGCCACAACGAACGCTTTTCCTTCTGCCGTCCCGCTTCAACGAAATTTCACGATGCGATTCCAGGCTCAGATATTTATTGCTATACAGTAAACTTAATCTTTAACATTTCGATGCATTTTCAGAACCTGGAAATACGTCAACAAAGTCTAAAACACACGTTGGCACTACCAGAAACCGCCACTGTTCAGCAAGCATGGGCGCCGCCATTGCTCAATAGCGATGGCAATGAGACTGCCCTGCTTTTGCCACTGGCTTGCTTTTGAGCCCCAGACGATCTGAAGCTGAAGCTCAGTCCCTCAGTTCATGGTTTCCCTTGCGCAGCTGCTGGGGGCAATCACGGAATGATGCCTTTTCTGATTCCAATGTTTATCGTTTTACTCGCGCTTGGCTAGTGTGGTACAAAATCAGGGTGGCTGTTTGTCCGCATTATCAAAAAAATCAGCTAGCTGCGAGTAATGAACGATAAGAATGGCATAGAATAAGGGAAAAGTCACTGCTCCATGATATTGTGACTCCATCTCGGCGTTGTCAGATACACTTTGATGGTGGACAGTGGCTGGTGTTAACGTGTCAATCTAACTGTTATGTACGCTCACAAAAGCAATTGTAGACGTTGTTTCAGCGTGCTTTTCACCATGGCCTTGCTACGCATGGGTGAGAATCACATCGTGAGCGGACATTTTTTTTTTATTTTGAGAATAAGCATTACTTTGTTTTCAGCTATAATTTTTCGATTTCACTACAACGAAATTTTTGCTTCAGCGAAACAGCGAAATATTTTCCGCGCCCTGTGAGTTTCGTTGTACCGGGGTTCGACTGTAAAGCTTTAGTTGGCCGAATTTGTGCCCGGAGAAAGTATGTCACTCGAAGTACAATGATATAGGTGCACACTGTCGTCAGTTTTCAAATGATCTGCTCAGCCCTAAGGCTCATTGGAAGTTATACATGTGGCATCGAAGACTCTGGGCTTATTGTTGGCAGCCGAGTTAGTTCCAGAACAAATTTTACTGTTTGTGTCGCGCATTCAAGCTTATTGCAATGATTTTAAACAATCAGAAATGATTCGCACTCTGTTACGGTGCACGCAAACAGTGGTTACATTGCAACGAGTTCACCTGGTCGCATGAAAAAAAAAAAAAACAAGAAAAGAAGCGTGTGTGGTGTAAAGCTCACCGACATTTCTATCTTCAAATCTCTTCAAACCGAAGTGAGGTACGGGTTAGCCAGCCTTTACTGACTGCGACTGTATGTGGCTTTGATTATGCTGTGGCCATAATCTGTTGAAGTTTGGCAGGGTCATATGGTCATGTGGTGGCAACACCGGAGAAACTGTCCAAGTGATTTAGCTGCCTAAATGATTTTAACTCTCGCAGGGCAAATCTGTGGCCAGCAAAATTAGCAACCCCCAGGCACCGCGGTAGTGGGGAGCACAGTCTTCCCGCTATCAAAGATATTGCCTGTGGGTGAAACGCAGTCGCCGTTTGGTTATATGCTAGTCATCATATGTTCCAACGCAATCACTGGTGCTTGCGGGAATTCCAAAAAAATGCCTGTTAGCTTGCATTCAGCGTACTACAGGTTGACATTGATATGAAAAATTATTGCTTTTAGTTCAGTAACCAGAGAGTAGTCTTGCCATTAAGACAGTGCCACGAATATGCATATAAAACAAATTTTTGTGCACTATAACCAAGCCCATTTTGGGAACAAAGCATGGAAAATTTATCAAGGGCTCGTTTTCTTTGCTATGTTCAACCTAGGGAAACCACTTTAGCTCAGTTGGTAGAGCATTGGACGCATTACCCGAAGGTTGCAAGCTCGGTGCCTACCAGGGGCTAGGATCCACTTTAATTTCTTTACACTCACGTCATGTTTGCTACATTACAGCGAGCCCTCCTAGTGTCAAATTTTTCCGAAAAAAACTTTTGGCTGATGGTCAAATGACTTTATTGCGGTTTTTTAATGCACGAGATGTGTACTCAGGCAAAAAATTATTTTACAAAATTCACAAACAATATTTTGGTGGCGATGTCACTCAGCATTGCTTAATGTTCAATTGTATTTCAGTGCGTGGTATTGCTTGAAACATGGGTCTTTGCAACAGTGTCTTATAGCTGTCTGTTCTTCTCTTGCATGGGCGAGTTGTGTTGGCGCCACACATAACATCTTCTTTGCACACGGCTGCCTTGGGCATAGCAAGCTCGATAATTATTTAGTGGAATGAGAATACCTCGTGTGTGTCAGTGATAAACGAGCTAAGAGCAGTGCAAACAAAGGTGGAAATCAACTTCCACTGCCGTTGCTAGGAAGGTGCGGGTCAAGCTTCGCGTGCCTCCTTTGCGATCGCGTGGGCGGCACCGAAACCACGAAAAGGCGCCGCCTATTACCGCTGACCGTGCAATGTGCTGCCGCTAGAAATCAGTTCTATTTATCTTCACACAAAGGTAGCACAACCATTTCCAGTGTTTTTATAAGCTATAGGAGGTGGCAGTATGTCTGACTGAACATGCATAGTCATTACAATGCAAATTTCAAGCGGAGGTTTGAAAAAGTACCTGCATGGCTAAGACACTGTGAGACAGAATGGCCATCGTATGGCAGAAATGCTTCCAAGTGTCAAGCTAACGAATAATGGCCCAGTGCTTGCCTTGGGTTTATCATCTGTAGGTCTCACTAGGCTGTCTGTTTGTCTCGTTAGGTCGAACATGACTTCATTACAGTAAAAATTGACCGTACCTGAAGATTTGAAAACTTTTGAATGCACAAGCTGCACAACATTCGCCAGTGGCGGGAAAATGTCTACGGAGAGATTGTGAACAACAAGCCTCACTGCCTTTACATTGCCGTGCTGTGTGCCATCTGTAAAAATGTGATTGGTTGTTCAGTGGGCCAATTGTTTTCCTGTGCGCAGAATTTGACGATGCTGAGCCTGCGGGAGAACAAGATCCGGGAGCTTCCAGCGGGCATAGGCAAGCTGACACAGCTGGTCACCTTCGACGCTTCCAACAACCACCTCAAGCACCTGCCTGCGGGTGAGGGGGCTGCGTCGAATGACACCAAATTTTCGATCATGATATGTGTTGTATATTCAAACAAGCAGGCAAAGTTTCAGTGCATTTTTTCATTTACAGTAGGTTATTTTTGGCACACTTGCAAGTTATGACGCAAACAAGCTGCTTGCTGTGCGAGTGTCTGCGTTCCGGCAAATGATCTTGTTCCGTGATCAGCTGAGCATGCAGTTGAGCTCGGCTTTCCTCAGCTTGGCATTGGAATTGAACGGTTTGCATTGGCTGAAGTTTTGATGCTTAGAGACGACAAATTTGCCCCTTGCAGCACAAGGTGCCATGTATGCCGTGGCTGGCAATGTGCAAGATTTGTAGCGAGCGACTTCTAGAGCTCATTTTGCGCTGAGATATTCTTTTGCATTCATTTCTCATATATGCATAGGCACAGTAAACTCTGTACTCCTATTTTACCATAATAACAGTAAATTGTCGGGTGCACGAGCATACAGTTTGCCTATTTAAGTACAGAGAAAGGGAAACTTCTTTTAATGATACGGTCTACGCTCATTATAGCAGACCCACATACAGCAGCCTTTCAGATACAACAGACCATTATTCAGCCCAACTTGGACCTGCGTATTAAAATAATAGACTGAGGTTTGCTTTTAATGAACCGCAATACAAGAGACTATTGTCTGCAGTCGATAAAATAAGTGGCATTTTTTGTTATCATTATTTTATTTTATTCAAAAGCAGACGCATAAAGCATTCTTTTGCTGTGTTGACTTGGACTGGCAACAGGCGGGACCATGCTGCTCTTTGTGCAATGAAACGTGATAATCTTGAATTGCTGGCTTCCAGCCAAGCCCATTTGAGGGCACTTTGGTCACGAGTGTTGCAGCTGGCTGAAATGCAGCACAAAGCGATTGCATCATCGTTCAAGGGTGCTCCCTATTTCTTTATCACAGATTTTTGTTTGAGCTACATGTAAATAATAAGTTGAGGTTGTGTTTTGCATTGGATGTTCATCACTTATTGCATCAACATTGTGGGGCATTATAGTCAAAGTATTGAAAGTAAGATATTTCGGTGCTCCAAGCAAGTCAGTTTCACTCTCAAATTGTATAAATTTTTATATTTAAAAAAAAAACATATTTTAAGAGGATTTGACAACTGTTCAGTTTACATGATAATTCACTATTTGTGGGTTTGATATGTGTTGGTTTGACAATATACGTACTGGTAGAAAACACTTGCACAACCATTTATGCAACATATATTTTATTACAACTTGTACCGAATTTCTATCTTGCTGTTTGTCCCAGCAGTTGTATCTAACCTTTGATATACTTCCTGTGGGCCTGCAGTATTTTTTGGGTGGATGAAGTAACTCATCCTTCATGCTCTGGTGTTCTGAACATGATTATTCCAAACAGTGCAGAAACAGGATACAGAAAAAACCACACAACACAGGTGATGACTTCCAATGGGGATTTATCTGTGTGTCTGTCTGCAAATCCTTGTTGGAAGTCGGCTTCTGTGTTGTGTGGTCGCTTCTGCGTCCCGTATCTGCACTGTTTGCAACAAGTGTATGTATCGACAAGGCCGCCTAAACAGGATTTTGATGTTCTGAATGATCTTGTGCAGAGATTGGGAACT
Source organism: Rhipicephalus microplus (assembly GCF_013339725.1). NCBI lineage: Eukaryota > Metazoa > Arthropoda > Arachnida > Ixodida > Ixodidae > Rhipicephalus > Rhipicephalus microplus. The sequence goes on along the minus strand of NC_051175.1, from coordinate 51,138,351 downwards.
GCGTGCAGCTGTCGACGCTCGATGTCCAGCACAATGAGCTTGTGGACCTGCCCGACACGATAGGCAACCTTATGGTGCTTTCCCGGTTCGGCATCAGGTCAGTCTCTCTCTCCTCCCTGCTTGCTTACTGCCACCTATTCACTACTATCATAACATTCACTCCATTATCATTTCACTGCAGTGTACTGTCGGCTTAAGAAGTTTAGAGGTGATTTTACTATTGTGGCGAACAGTTAAACAAGACAGAAGAGAGAAGATTGACACAGTGCTTACTTTTGACATTTGATTAATTTCTGAAATTATCGCACCAATGAATAGGCTGGAAAGCAGCTCACACAGGTCCTTTTGTGGACAATAAGATGTGAACACAGCAAGGACTTACTAACACATGTACATCTCGTGTTCTATATTATTTACAGTGGGTTCTAAATAACTTGACCATTTGCAAGGAGGGTGCAAAAGTGGCGTGGCGCTTGCTCCCCTCAGGCCACACCAGCACTTGCCCACCCTACCCCAGCTACACCAGTTCTGTACCCCTATCGCAACAGCTACAATGCAGCACGGCTTTGCATTCCCCAAGACAAAATCATGCCAACACTCATGCCTGAACACATGTCATCGCCGTTGAGACCACTAGGTCTGCAATAACCTGACATCAGCATTTTGTGGCTTTATTCAGTCTAAATGCTGTTAGCACGTTTTTAGAAGCTCCAAATCCGCATTCAAGACTCCCTGGTGGAGCGGTGGGAATATTGGGCTTTTTCTTTATGCCTCAGAGTCCTTAACATCTGGCACCTACTGGTATGTATCGCGTTAAGTATTCATGCAAGAATGCCTGCAAACCTTAAGCCATGTTTTCATAAAACATGTATTCAGTAGACTCTAATGAAAAGGAACATGAAGGAAACAGGGAAATTCCGATTAATAGGAGTTCTGTTTACTGAGAATGAACAGGGGCGCAGAATTGAAGCATGAGACAAATCATATTATTATGTTTTTTCAGGAAGCACTTTCATTTAAAGTGATTTTTATTTACCAGGAGTGTACAGTACGCTGCATTTTTAGCCCTGACAGTGCCCACTGTTCCATATTTGCTCTGCTGAATATGATGCTTCCAAATACTGCTTGAAGTTAGTACACAGAGAGGCCATTCCTATGGTATGAAGTTTCACCGATAGATACAAACAGAATACTATTCACTAGTTAAATAATTATCATACGAACTGTGTTTTAATAGAAATAACATTTAGCTTATGTTTTGCTTCAAATGTAGTCTCCATGGCCCAGGTAAAAAAGAATGAGAAAGACATGAATGCATTCTGGATGTTTTTTGTGTGTGTGAGTTGGGGGAAGGGAAACCAAGACAGAACTGTGTGTGGATGTTACAGAAAACACTTGTACTATAGTCAAATCTATAAAGAAATATTTCATTGGTAGCTTCTTTATTCAAATCATTACAGTGAGGCTGGGCTTATCTGTGTAAGGAATGTCACGGCCACAAAACTCGTGCAATAGTGAACCACACCTAGCATTCAAAGCCAATTTAGGGACTGTTCATACATTAGCAGCAGATTTTCGTTGTTAAATTTATTAGCTACCACAGGAGGAGCTTTATTATGCTTGTAATAGATGAAAGCATTTTTAGATTTAGACTGCCTGATGAAATGGCTTCATTAAACAGGAGGAAAGTACTGCAGTTCTCATTGCAGCTAAGGTCACAAAATGACAATAATTTGATTTCTACGTGATTTCTTCCGCTGACCCGGAAGAAATCACGGTAGGCTCAGCCACAATGTCTCATGCGTCCAAGCGGAGCCAAGCCAGGGAGTCCGATCATAACAGGACTTTTACGTACTTATGAACATGCAGTTGTGCCTAGGAGGAGCTTTTGTTGAACGATTCAAGCTGTTCTGTTTTCATGAGAATACTAATGAACTATCATCATTGCTGCTGGCAGGAATTTGTTTTACGGGTGCTAAGTGGTGTTGCATCCCCACAGGGTGTAGTGCTGGTGTCACTTATGGGGAACCAAGTGCAGCTTGTGCACCCCACTGCCGAAACCTATGGTCGCCATGTTTTAAAACTGAATCTTTACTTCCATTAGCCCACCAGGTGTTGCAAGTTGCTTGCCTTTGTTGCGCATTCACACCCAAGTAAAAGTGCTGCCATGATATGTGTGTGTGTAACGCTGGAGCCCAATGTGATCACTTGCCTTGGCTGAACTGCAGGTATAATCAGCTGACAGCCGTGCCAAAGTCCCTGAGCAATTGTGTTCTCATCACGGACTTCAACGTCGAGAGCAACTTGGTCTCCCAACTACCCGTCAGTACCGCTCTTTTGTCTTTTTCTTGCTTTTTTCTTGATACACTCAGATATTGTTACACTCAAACCTCGATATAATCAACCCGGATATAGCGAAACATAGGTTATAATGAAGTAAATCAAAAATAGTCTTGCGATAAATACAGCGTTGCCCCGCCTCAGTGGTCTAGCAGCTAAGGTACTCGGCTGCTGACCCACAGATCGAGGAATTGAGTCTTGGCTGCGGCGGCTGCATTTCCGATGGAGCCGAAAATACTGTAGGCCCATGTGCTCAGATTTGGGTGCAGGTTAAGGGGGGATGCTACACCTTCCAAAAACTCTTTTATTTTTGCGAGTACCTCAGTCAAATTTGGAGAGCCTATGTAGATTTTACTGCTGATTTCAAAAATCTAATTCTTTTTTTGCTGTGACAATTAGTTTTAAAGATATAATGAACTGCGACTTTTTCAATTAAGGCCTAATTAGCTAATTAACTGTAACTTGGATATTGATGTGCAACCTATAGAACCAATTCGGTATGTTCACAGTGTGCAATAAAGTATAAATCATTGTTCTGGGCTATTTCGAAGCAAAGTTGTGGGATGTTGAATATGACATGAAAAATTTCCCCATCTACACTTGAAACAAAAGATCCATTTAGAGAATTTTTTCCAAAAATTATTACAATAAAACTTACTTTACGACACATCCCCTGCATTTATCTTCGAAACAAAAAAGAAATTGTAATGATAACCCAGATAGAACAAGAGATATTGCTCCGGCATAATGGGAAGCACATGAAAATTGTCGTTTTGAGAAATCGAGAAAAAACGTGGGCACACATTTTTATTGCAGAAGATGCAACAAGACAACCTCAAAACGCACCAGAAGCATAGTCTGAATGCATTCTGTGCTCATGCCTCCTCTTCACTAGCTTCCGGAGTTCCAATGAGGCTGTTCTTTTCTTGTTGGAGACAATGCTGCGACGGTGGTCTTTTTCTCTCGCTCTCCTGGCACCAGTACTTGTCGCATTCATGTCCATTTCACCTAAGATTGCCGTTGCAGAATTCAAATTGCCCGTGTTGAAGCGCAGCACTGCTTCTGCAACAGCTGCTTCAACAGCGAACAGGGACGCATGGTGCTCCTTGGGGGCCAAACTCCAGATTACCGAATGTAGGCTCTCGTTGGAGTTCTGCGTTTTGCCGCGTTCGCACCTCTGAAGCAGGGCTCTTTCCGAAAGCCGGGTATAAACCGGTAGTAATGCCTCTGCCACGTCTTTCGGTAGATTGTAGGCATGCCTGGGGTCGGGCTCACCCTTTGCTTTTGCGGCATTGTGCCGACACCATGAAGTTTCACCAGCTGGGCACAGACTGTGGTCCGAGCATTCATCAGTGGAGGTGACGTGGCGGTATGTGGCCATCACAGCCTTTTGCATCTCGCCCACGTCACCTTCATGCGATTTCAGAGCCCGGCCATAATATGTGCTCAGCCTGGTGATCAGCTCACCTGTGAGCCTGCTTTTCCCACCAAGGCCTCTTTTCCCATCGCACTTTTGTTTCTGCACCAGGTTTCTCAATGCGGTGCCCATCCGTTTCTGTACATGATTAATACAGTCTTCCTTCTGCACGTCAATGTAACCATACACCTTGGCGTCTTGTATGGCGCAAAATGTCCTAGAGTCTCCATCAGACAGCATAGTTGTGTAGCGCAGGCCATGGCGTTCAAGCGACCTCTGAAATAGAATTAGAGCCGCCTCCACTTCCATTTGCCCCGCTTTGCTGTTCGTATTTTTTTGGCATTTGTGGTTAGCCTTCCATTCTTGATAGCCCTCACTACTAGGCTTTGGGCCCACCTCGCAGCCTAGGCAAAAGTTGGAAAGAACGACGTAGTCCAACACGTAGCCACTAAATAATTCGATAACTGTGCCCACGCCGACGTGGGAAGAATGGCCTCGCGTCTTCCACGTGCCGTCGTAGCTAACGGCAATATTGCCTCGGTGGCCGAAGCACAAGTCACCATAAATTGTTCTAACCTTTTCCGCACATTCGCTCATAGCGGACTCAGCCGCTCGCGTTGCAGCGGGTGCCAGCGTGTTCTTCAAATGCCGCTGAAACGTCTTGTGGTGCATACCGCGGTGTGAGATGCCCATTGTTGCGAAAATATCGTTCATTTTCGTTTGGCCGTTGCCGGTAGCCACCATCGCCCTCGAAGCGAGAAGATTTACTTCAAACGGATTGCACGTTTTCGTGCCGGTCGCGCGGGGCGAAGTCCATTCATTCGCGATCTCGCCGCACCTTTCACACTGCACTAGCACTTTCACGGCAAGTCCGTAGTCCCGATCCCCTCTGACGATCGTAGCCGGTCCGTGACAGGCTTTGCAACACAAGGCACCCATTATCGCGTTCAGGATATCTAGATGCATAAGCAGATAAGGAGCAGCGTGGTCCGAGTCCTGTGCGGTTGCCTCGCTACAACTCGCGGTGAAAAAGTCAATTTTCCGTGCAGTTGCTGGCGCCGATGAAAGCCGGTCGAGCGTCGCTTTCTCCCGGGCATGATTTTCTTCAACTTCGGCGTTTGTCACCACCTTGGTGTCGATTCGTAGTCGTCCGGAGTTCGCTTCACCGTCATCGTTGTCGGAGGCAACGCGCTCGGTCGCACCATCGCTGAACGGCCGCGGAGCGTCGACACATCGTTCGTCGGAATCAACCAAGGGCTCTGATGACTTCGTAGACTTTCTCCCACGACCTTTGCGTTTCCTGCGACCAAATGCGTGCACGGTCCGATACTTTTTTGCGTTTCCAGGCATGGTGATACGATCAGAAGCTTCAGAGTGCTCTGCCGATTTCGAGGCATCACAGCGGTAACCCTTTCAAAATGGCGTCGGGTCGCGTATGCAGGCGCAAGCCGCGAGCTTCCAGCCAACCGGAAAGCGCCATTTCAGTCACGTGCACCGTTTAGCCAATGGCAGTGAGCGCGGCTCTTCGTCTTTGAGGCCCCGTTTTTCGAGCCGGGGAAACGCTCAATGTTGCTTACTGAATTAAAAAAAACAGCTGAAAACGCGTTCTTTCAAACAAGACCAAAATGGCGCCGATCGAGCGCGTAGTTCCCGCGTATCGTAGAGCCGAAACCTGCGCTATTCGCCCTCAATTTAAAGGGCAGGACGCCCGTTTTCGGTGTTTTAAAGTTGAATAACGATAAAAGTTGATGGTATTCGGCTATGAAATTTTGTAAATAGGTGCGCAATGATGTCGGGAACGCGAAAAGAAGGTCCGCGAAAACTCGATTTTTCGGCTGATTTTCGGTCCCGAAGTGCCACGTCCCCCCTTAAAGAACCCCAGGTGGTCGAAATAATGTTTCATACCATAAAGATGAAGTAGTTTGCTGGTTTTGTTTTTCTTCTTTTTTGACAATATGAGATGCGTCGTTTTTCTCACTGAAAAAAAAAAAAATGGACTGATAATTTTATGTATGTTGTGTTCCTGAAGGTCATTTTGATGTGCATTTTCTACTTATGACTCGTAAACCATGGATGCTTGTTTAAATCACCCAGGGATGAATGTCTGCATAGCCTAAACAGTTCAGTGTCAAAACTTCCAGTCACCGTCACATGCAAGGGGATCATCACATGACCCTAGCAGAAACGTCACGTCGGACGTCGTTGGTTGAGCAGCACATAGCTGTGAACTCTGGTTCTGAGAGTACTGAGGCTGTCAAAATACTGAGAACTACAAAACAGCGTGGTGTAGGTCACTGCTGTCACCACTTGACAATGGCCAGCATTGATAGTGACACTTGGCCAACCAGTGACATTGGCAAAGCGTAACACTTATGCAGCACCAGGCAAAACCGTGCTTTTCACTAGAATTTTACAAATATCGGGTGACGTAAGTGACGTTCATGTTTGGGTCAGTTGACCCTCCCACATGTGACGAAAACCGCAAGTTTCGCTGCCGTGTTGTTCAGGATACGAAAGACACATGTCAGGAATTTATTGTGGCCACTTTTATCAAGGTTTAATTGAGCACTGCTAGCGCTGTTGCCTTTGCTTGATTTAAGTAGAAAAGTAAGTGTCTTCACCAATGAACTCACGTTTCGTTTCTTTTTTTTTTCTTTTGTATTTGCCTCTTGCAGGAAGGACTTCTAGCGAGCTTCACGAATCTGCACACCCTCACCCTGTCACGAAACAATTTTGCATCGTACCCCTCAGGGGGTCCGGCCCAGTTCACTACAGTCACCGTAAGTTGGGGAGGTTGCTAGCTGTATTGATACCCTTATTTATTATTTTTTTGGCATCATTTTTGGTGCCACATGAAGCCAGACAGGCAAAAAAGCCACACTCACCGTCAGTGCAGCAAGTGGCACTGACCGACGCTCCCATATTTGAATGCACATGTATACCCTATAAAGTGGACGGGGGGTTTACCGCCACTGTATTTCAGTAGTAGAGATTCGGACCCGTTATCTAAAGGTTGAAGGCTTGGTTGGATCCTGTAGGTGGCAAGGCATCCTTTCTTCCACTTTTCTTTCTACTCATTTACATTACAATTACTTCTAACAACATCACCTGTACTTTTCTTGGAATCATTGTCTGTTACTTCTCCTTAATATTGTGTCTGACAGATAAAAAGCACGCTTAAATTTACACTTTGCTGTGTCGTAGAAGCCTATTTACTTTTGAGTAGATTTTTATACAACTTTCACAGTTTACACATATTTATGGGTTGATTTACAATATGCCATCACTATTCTGGTACAGCATGCAATTTTCGCACTATAGGGCAGTATAAGATCACTTGTAGTGAAGGGCGACGTACTAGTCGCAGAATACCCACACTATGAGCTGTACCACACTGGAACCAAAACACCGTCTCACACCGTGCCTGCTTTTCACTGCTGCCCCCTCCCCCGCCCTCCTCTTCTGCCTTTTTTTTTTTTTGTCTCCTCCCGTGCTCTATTCATTCAGTCAGTGTGCCCTCCTCATTCCTAAATTCATCCTTCCTCTCTCCCCGATTGGTGCATTTCTGCATAAAAAACACTCGCTCCCTTGCTTCTCATACTAATTTTTTGGCAGCCACATTATAGTCTGTCTTTCATATAGGGCAACTGCACAATAAGCAGCATGCGTGCACGAAAAGTTGTATGGGAGGTTAAACTGGGACTTGGAAAAACAATGCATTACAGCCAGTCCTGCACATTAAGCGGCTATAAACGCTCTGAGCCGTACCAGAATGAAAATTATCCTTGAAGTGCTTCTTCTGAGATCTCACTCTCTCGATGCAAAGCATTCAGCCTGCCCAGAGAATTTATAATTAACTCATGAAGATATATAAAAACCATGTTTTTATCATTACATTAACTTGACGCTTTCTTGGTATGCAATTAAGAGACCATTACAGACTTCCTTTTTTCTTTTATTCCAAAATGTAAACATAAAGAAATTTTTTTCAGACAAATGAAGCTGAAACAAAAACAAAAAACATTAGATTCTGACACCCTGCGCTTTTCGGAATGGCATGCCCTTAATTTTAGTAGCTGAATGGTTACCTCAAGTTGCTTCGTGTTATCCCTTCATGCAGTCTAGCGTTAGTGCCAAATCTCTTTTCTAGTACCACGCCTAGTACTGTGAGCCACCTTCATCTGGGCATCCCAGTATTGTTTGAAGCCATAGAGTTTTCATACAATAATACCAAAAGCGGAATCAGGCGCTAGTGTCTACGCGGGCTCCTTCAGTGGCATAACCCCCATGGGAATTATGAGAAGTACAGGCTTCGGGTCCACTTTGGATGGATTACGTTCTTGAGATTCGCGTCGCTTTTTCTTTTTCGAGTGTAAAACAAAGTGATGTGAACTCAAATTTAATTAAAACTTGCTTCAATTATTTGTGTGCAGCAAACTTTATTGCAGAAAGTTTTTGCGATCAGGTGGCTAAAGTGAAACCTGGGCAAATTCAATCATCAAGGTTTGCATCGCTGTGCCATTGCGTTCCAGATTTGGCATCAAGATTTAATTAATTATGTTTTACAACACTTCAAAAGAAACACGCTTGTTTTTCTTTGAAAAGTATGTATTATCTATTTATGGAAATAACACTACAGTATTAACTGTGAAACACTTATCATTTCGTCTTCTGCAACACTAGGTGCGTCTGTCCCAGTGGTCTGCCCTCAACACACCTCTGGTTTTGAAGTCGAGTCAGCGAAGCGTGACGGTGCATCTACTTTGTTTCGTCATCGCTTTTCAGTCGATTTAAAACGAACTTAGGCAAGACGCGCTCGTGAAGAACATGAACTCGAGACAATCTCCTGCCTTGGCATGAGATGCTACATCTCTGTGCAGCGGTGAGTGGACGACGCTTCGTTTAAACTGTCAAATACGACTTGTAAAGCTCCAGGGTCGCAGCAAATCAGGACATCTAGTGGTCGTCAGCCTATTAGAACGACAAAGGCACTGCTTCAGCCTTTTTCACTGCACTCCACTATCTGCCCTGCGCGAAGAACGAAACTGAAACTGTAGAAAAAAGTCCGTAGACTGTTCGCTAGCTAACCCTATCCAATCCGAAGCCTGTACTTCCCATAATTCCCATGGGGGTACACGATTGCAGCGCCAGATTCCTCTCTAGTTATTATTGTATGAAACTCTATAGCTTGAAGGAGATGATTTCTGGAATGTGGATTTCTTGTGATCCCCTCTCTGTTTTCAGTCCATCAACATGGAGCACAACCAGATAAATAAGATCCCCTTTGGGATCTTCTCGCGCGCCAAGCACCTGTCCAAGCTCAACATGAAGGAGAACCAGCTCACGTCGCTACCCCTTGGTGAGTCCGAGCTTGACACGTATACAGACGTCTGACCTGGGAGTCATGCTTTTGTGGGCAGTGCAGTGCCATTGGCACGAAGCTACCCTAATTTCTGTATTTTGTATCGCATAGCAGTTGTAAATTACGCGCAGAGTTAGAAATTCGAAGCATTTCTCTGCAAACCTGAAGCACTCTGAGCGTTTCTATCTGCCTATCTGGCCGCCTTTGTCTGGGCGCTCTCGTTTTCATCTCATTAAACACTGCTGCTACACTTTTTCAAAGAGCCATGGAATGAATTCAGTAAAGGAGCTTATTGCCTCATGTATTCACCAACGCAAAAGTTTTTAAAATCCGTCCAGTACAAGCGAAGTTACGAAGTTTGTTGCACGGTGCAATCACATTCTCTCTTCCCTAGTTCCCTAGTCCCGACGAAAGTGCTGGAAGCTAAACAGGAAGGGATGGCTCTGGGATACAAAATACGTCACTTGCACTTCTTAACCTCGAGCTTTTTTTTTCTCTCTCTCTCTTTTTCCTTCGCATACATGAGTTTTCAGTGCGAGCACATGCGCACGCATGGACAAGTCGCTGTCTCCCGTGGCGGGCCCGGTAACGACCAAGTGTACAATGCTCAAATCAGCCAATGGCTGATGCAATAGCTGTGACGAGTTATTTTTGAGCTTATTCATTCAATGGTCGAGAGAAGAGAAAGCAATTTGTAGCTGACTTTTAGAATTGATTATGAATTCCAGACCACATGCTGCGCTAAAATATTTGCCTAACATGTTCTCAGGAGCCTCAACTACCGATCGGCAGCATTTGCTAACCATGCTGAAAAAGTGTTGCAGGGCCCCTTTAATTTGACACATACCAAAGTATGCATGGGAGGGCATTAGTGCATGACCAACATGAGTAGCAGGTCATTACATCAATTGCATGAGGTACTTGATGCATACGTTGTGAGACCCCTTACTTCTTTCATGTGTGGCACATACCAACACGCCCCACACCATGGAATGCGGGTATGAGCCACAGGTAATTGACAGTTCGTATAAAACCAGGAAAGCCCATGCGAGAACTTAAGCGATTGCATTATGGAGCTTGTGAGGCAGAAAATGCAAGGCAGGCATTGGCACTGTGCTAGGTGAAGAAAAAAACTGGAGGAACAAAAAGATGACATCTAGAGCCGGAATCAAACCCAGGCATTCTGCATGGCACTCAAGTAGTATTTCACCACAGAGCTACGCCAGTGCTCATCACGGAATATGAGAAAAGCCTTATAATGGCGTCATACCACACCAACATCAACTATATAGATGCCGTGTTCAGTGTCTGCTTTTATAACAATCTAATTAATAAGCATTACATATTATCTCCTATGGTTCGCCAGGCTATGGCCAACCATTGCACATCCTGTGGGCAATCTAGTGAAAACGACTTCTTATGATGTGCACATAATCGCACCATAGAGTGCATATATAAAACTCTGCTCTAATGTGAGTACAGTAGACTCCCTTTAAAATAAACTTCAAGGGACCTCGATTTTGTCGGAGTTTGTCTTATCAGAAGTGCCCCCAAAAACCAAATGCTAACATGCCAAGCACACCTAAATATGTTGCTTGAAAACACTGAGTGAAGTATGCTTACGATGGGGAGGGAAGGAACAAGAAAAAGCATTTATTTGGTTCAGCTTGATAAAAACTATGCTTCCAAGTATTTGGACTAATCTAGCGAGTGCTCGATTTCAAGATTTAATAATAAATATGCTCATGAATAAATTTCCACTACATTTTAACAATAAAACTGTAGCACGACCCTTTCTTCACCTACAGGCTAGGGGTGAGGGAGATACCAGCTTTATGCGCTGACTTTTCTTTTCTACTTATCTTGCTTTCTTTATCCACGTCACAATTAGCTTTCGATATGCTTTGAGCTTTGGTGCCAGAAGTCCTCTCTCTCCTTTTTTTTTTTTTTTTTCATTTTGCTTTCTCAGCTTGCCATCGAGACTATAATGTTCGTTTAGCAGAATCTTCGTCGTTGTTGTTCGCTGTGAGAGTTCGTCTGAACAGATGAGTTGTGTTACGCGGTGGTTTGTCAGCAGATTTTTTTTTTGCATTGAGTCTATGGGCAACCAAACAAACACTCCCATGTTGTTTGCTTAAGCAAGAGTTCGTCTTAACAGAGTTCGTCTTAAAGGGAGTGCACTGTACTGTCATTACATTGGACCATAGGATACCCCTTTTCCATCAATCTAGTCAACGTGCCTAATAAAGCCACAATCAGTCTCATGGCCAGGTGGGTGGAGGGAGTCCTTGGAACCCCCCTCCATGTTGTACCTTCTTCAGATAGGCACTTTCCTGAAAATACGTGCCATCCTCATACAGTCCAAGACCTTCTGCAAGGGTCTCCACACCTTCCAGAAAGAATCTCTCTCCGAGCTTGCCCGTTGTATACCCATAACTTCTCAAATAGTACAAAGAAGTCAGTTGAACTCTGAACGCTCAAATCAATAAAACAAATGCAGTAGAGGCCATTACTCGCCTACTGCTTGGCATGGCGTTGACTCCCCGAATGATTGTGGTCTGCCAAATTTTGTGAATACGGCGATCATCGCCCATGAAATCTCTGTACTCGTACCAAAAGTCGCGATTCGTGCAGACCTGGGCACGTGGACGACCATGGTTGAGCTGAACCTGGGCACGAACCAGCTGAGCAAGATCCCCGACGACATCCAGTACCTGGTGTGCCTGGAAGTGCTCACACTGAGCAACAACCTGCTCCGACGCCTGCCCAGCACCATCGGGAACCTGGCTGCACTGCGTGTGCTCGACCTCGAGGAGAACCGCCTCGACAGCCTGCCTAACGAGATCGGTGAGTTTTGGGCCACTAGAGGGAAATTTGAGGGTGCTATTTTGAAGCTGTCCGTTTAGTGGACTGTTGTCCAGTGGACATTGCATCCGCTGCTGATTGGCCATAGCATGCCTGCCAAGTGCCCTCGATTGTTCGCGTGAGACTCCCAGATTTTAGCTTTTCCTTACGTTTGTACGATTAGGAGGAAAATCTTTTTAATACATAACCTGCATTGACGTCACTGTGGTCGCTATGTTTAGGTACCAGCTGGTTGAGATGCTGCGTGAACTCTTGCGCGACCGCGTGGAGCAAGAAACAGTGGCATCAGGTTAATGCTGGTGCCCCTTCCAATTCTTCGTGTTCACCCTTGATGCGGCTGGCGGACAGAAGAAAGCGGGGATAGCACAAAGGAATGCGAGGGGTAAACGACTCTCTGTCGTCCCTTGCACTGGCACTCTCGAATGCGATACAAGGTCATGGTGGCCGCCATCTTCAGGTACCCAGTGTATAGAACCCGTCTGTGACGTCATGTGCAAGTTATGTATATCATAATTTTGTGCATCATCTCGCCACATCAACAAAAATCCAACCCAATCCAATCCAGGCCTTTTGTGAACCCTTAGCATTATAATACAAAAAATAATTTAGGAGAGATTCATGTTAAGATACTGTGGAATCTCGGTGGTACAGAATTGGCTGATACGAATTCATGAAATTTCCCAGCCAAATTCCAATTGGTTCATGAAGCCAAAATTCACATAGTCCAAACTTTTTTCCTGATTATAGCGTGTGATAAGAGCTTTGGTACCGAAACTGCGAGCAAAGGCCGAGAGCAGCGTGCCGAAAGCTTCAGAAGTATGCATGCGGCCAGTGCATGCACTGTCAGAACAGTGGTTATTGTTTGCCACAATCGCTGCAAACAAAATCGCGGTTGCTCTTGACACTATTCTGTGTGGCGACAATAAAACTAACAGCACTCCGAAAATGCGTGCTCATCCAACGCTCGACCAGTCAAAGTGATACTGTTTTCCGTAAGCACTGCAGACAAAAACGCGGCAGATGCGATCTTAGATGGCAACAAATGATGTGGTTTTTAAGGCACCTGCGCAGCTAGCGCATGCATGTAGAAACAGAAGCAGCGTATGCTGCAACTGCCGCACACGAAACTGGCCACTGCGATGTGATCATCGATCTACGAGCCCTGAAGGCACATGGTGAACGCAGCAGTAGATTAGAGGCAATAAATACGTAAAGGACACTATAAGCATTTCAGCGTTGCTGTCGATCGTTGCTTATGACTATAGTGGAGCGAACTTTGTTACTTCGTTTTCAGTTGGGCAGAAATGAAGTTTTAACCTGCGCTTCTGCGGCAGCCAGCTGTGCTGTCCATATGGTTCATTCAAGTGCGTACAAGGAAGACATACGCGAGTTCATTTGATGGAAATAAATGTCTTTTGTGCATATCATGGTTCAAAAACCATTTTTGCTAGTTTGTTGATGACATTTTGGGCGATACAAAAATTTTTTCTCCCCCTCTGAGATTTGCATCTTCTACTGCAGCTGGAAAACCCTTCGTTAGATATTTGGTAGGCTTTTGCAAATAGGGAATTTTAGGTTTGAAGTGAATTCAAAGGAAATAGTGATTTCAGTCGAGTAATTTCAAATTGAATTCGAATAGTATATGTCACATGTTATAAAGAAAAATGGGCATATTTATTATGGCCTAACTAACCTGCACAACACCTTTTAAAAATCGAAAGAAGGCCTGTGCAAATTTCATTTTTTTTTTTTTTGTTCAAAGGAAGTAGAAAGAACTTTGAACAGTAGCAGGATTTGACTTTCCGCAGAAAGCAAACGACAAGCTGTCAAATATGTTACATTTTAAAATTTGCTATACTTAGAGCATGTAAGCTGGTATGACAAGCTTTTAAACTTAAAAGATGATTAATCCTTGGGAGGGTAACATATCTATTTGATTCTAAAGTGGAGCTTCACAGCAGTGCAAAGTTTTTCTGGATAGGTGTCCTGACGATTTGGTACCCCCTACTCTGCAGGGAAACCACCTTTACAGGGGGTTTCATGCGGGCTAATATACAGTCGCCGACCGATTTTTCGGACCTGGCGGGGACCGAAAAAAAGTACGAAAAATCGAACAGTGCGAAAAATTCGTTTTCGCCAAAAATTTGAAGTTTATTGCGTCAGGCAGGTTTAAAAAAGTTCTTGATGCTGCCTTGCCTCAAACTACGCTTTAGGGCAATTTGGTTTGCCCGTATTTGCGCCAAGGTGACATCGTCGCCGTAAACGCTCGACAAAATTGTCACTGCGTTGGCGATCTCCGCCGCCGACCGCCATACGGCGTCGACCGTTATCCGGCGACATCTAGCTGCGAACGTCCACTCTCTATTAGCTTGATTATGGCAGCTTTCTTTTCCATCGTCAGGGTCGTATACTTCCCACGCTTCTTCACACCACCTGGCTCCCGCGATGGCACAGAGAGCGGAGCCATGGCACCGAGAACACAAAATTCGATGCCGCAGATAGCCGCTGCGAAGCACACAACGTCTCGACGCTACGCGACACAACACGTGCAGAATGGCGACTGAAAAAAGCTGCAACGACAATAAAAGAATCCTTCTTTCGCCTCCTCCCCGTGCGATGTGATGACGACAGTGCTGACCGAAGACGAAAAAACGGCATCCATCACCGCGTCTTTTAAAAAGCAAACACGGCCTCCGAAACTTAAAATATGGCGTGAGCATTCCAATCTCGGAGGCAGGAAAGGCATCTGAAGACCAAGCTTAGCCAAGCCGACGGAAAATCCAACATGGCGGCGTGCACAATGGCTTGGGGCGTGGCACAAAACAAGCGATTTAGTCCGAAAAATCGAAATTTTAGGGGCAAATTCGCCCGAAACATCGGTCGAAACAATGCATTAGCTCTATGGGATCCCTGACGGTGCATTTATGAAGTCTGGAATATCCAACAAGTCCGAATTTTCGGAGTCCGGAAAATCGGTCGGCGACTGTACATCTATTCGTTCATTTCAAATACATATTATATAAAGCCCATATTATGCAAATTTTAAAGCAGAAGCTCTATATGGCTAGGAGAAGCGAAAAACCATTCGGCATTGGTGGCCCGAGCAGTCTCCATTGGCTGTGCCATCAGTTACGTCATTCTCAGCACCGTACTCAAGTATGTGCGCCATTGGCTGCGCTGTGAATGACGTCTATCTCGTTGCAGCCATGGCGCTGAGCATGCGAGCATCAATTTCTATTGAGAGCTCCCGCATGAGAGATCTCACATTCCCTGTGCTGATGCTGCAGTCCGGGCACAAAAACAAGCGCAGGAGGCCGAGTGCCAGCAGCAACTGCGTACCGATGATACAGCTGCCTTCCAAGCCGCGCTAAATAGCAAATGGGAATGCAAGTGCTAGTGGTAGGTGGATCCTGCAAATCACACCGCCAAGTTAGCTCGTGATGTCAAACGCTTGCAAAAAGGGCGTGCTGAACAAGCGGCGTTACGGCCACAACAGTGCTTCGGCTGTGACGTCTGTGTGCGGCATGTGAAATGGACACCATGGTAAACCCTAGCCAAATGTGTGTCTAACCTCATTAAGGAGCACAAACATGTAACCAATAATTGTGAATGGCTTCAGTGCAGCATCAGGTTGAACCCACTGCTAAACGCCGGGGCTGCATGTTTCAGCTTTCGCTGGGTAACCATTTGCACAGAGTGCTTGGGCGGTAATATTTTTTCATGGTTCCCTCAGAGTTGTATAATTGAGATTCCACTTATGATCATTTTTTTTTATTTTTTTGCACTTGCATTTGTGCGGAAGTGTTGCTGTTTTGCCAGTTTCATGGCTGCTTTCATAAAATTTTGTCATTGTCTTTATGCATATCTCCGCCAGCCACAGAACCATTTCTTTCTTTGTGCACTTTATGTTCTTCCTTACAGAACAAAGAATAATGCATCTAATAAAATAATGACTGTAGTGGAGTAACCTCAGGTCACCCTCCAACTTCAGTGCAATAATGTTATGTGCCAGTGTAGTGGAATGGGTGCCGTCGTACCATTCTAATTTTAATCGGAGAAAATAGAACTTGCAGCAATTCCATTCCTTTCAATTTCTCAGAATGAAAAAACTTAGCCCATCCCCAATGCAGGAATGGCTGAGCAGTTCAATTCTATTGCTGTAATTCCTCAGTATAGCAAAGACATCTTGATAGTTTTATCGAGTTGAGAATGAACGCGAATCAGGTGCATTAAGAATTGCAAAAGTACACAAAACACGTAACCAAGGTGAAGGGAAAGTAGCTTGCTTGCATATCTCGGCCAGTACAACTGCCCTGCTAATTTTCATAGGGGTAGCTCTCCCATTCCATGGATTTAGGTCTGGTTTGTCGACCGTCACCCAACTGGCTGAAATAACTGATGATTTAATTAGAACGCTTAATTTGAAAGGTCAAACCGATGCCATCTTTTTGGATTTTTCTAAGGCCTTTGACGTCGTACTCCATCAGAATTTAATAACAAAATTATTAGCTATAGGCATTGAGCAGAAGGTTGTAGCATGGATCGCGAGCTACTTGAGTGACAGAAGACAGTGTGTTACCATAAATGGCTGTCTCTCGAAAGAGTTGGCAGTGCATTCGGGAGTTCCGCAGGGCTCAGTCCTCGGACCTCTTCTTTTTTTGGTTTATATTAATGATATTTATTTTTGTGTCGAGCCGCCGATCCAGATTAAACTATTTGCGGACGACTGCGTAGTGTACACATCCATAAATAACCAAGAAGACCAAATAAAACTTAATGATGCCTTGCGCTCAATTAACGAATGGTGTATAAGGTGGGGACTAAAAATAAATCGCTCAAAAACAAATTCCGTTACGTTTACCAACAAAACATTACCCCTTCATTTCGCATATTTCATAGGAAATGCTGCAATCACGAGAGCTGATCGGGTTAAATATCTGGGAGTTACACTTACCAGTAACCTCAGTTGGGAAACGCACGTTGAAAATGTGTGTTCGGGTGCACTGAAGAAATTATCCTTTTTGAAAAGAAAACTGCGTAACACTCCTCCCACGTTAAAACTAAAAGCATATAAAGCACTCGTGCGACCAAAATTGGAGTATGCCGACATTATTTGGAGCCCTTGGCAACAATATTTGATTAAAAAAATAGAAAGGGTCCAAAATTTAGCTCTGCGCTTTATATATTCCACTTACTCCCGACAACATAGTGTAACTAATCTACGTAATAGGGCAAGCCTACAAATACTAGAACAGCGCAGGATAATATCCAGATTAAAATTCGTCTACCAACTTGACCACGGGAACTTTAAATTATCACGGGAACGATACCTTCAGCAGCCTTTTAAACTTTCAGCTAGGACAAATCACAACAAAACGTTTGAGCAGCCACCCAGCCACATTAATGCCCACAAGTTCGCTCTCTTTCCTCGCGCAATTTTTCATTGGAACGCATTACCTGCGGAAGTAGTGAATGCTGCCTCCACGGCTTCATTCACTCAACAGATAGAAAAGAATAATTTCACCATATAAGTGATGTATGCTGAAAATAGTGTCATTTGAGTGCAATTCATCCGGCTACAAATGTTGAAAATATTCTTAGTTGTGCACAGTTCTGTTGAACAGCGAGAAAATATATTTGACTTTTCTGTACTTGATCGTTATGTATTCTCTCATTTATGCCCTGTACTCCAGTGTATTACTAGTTATTGCTTGAATGTATTGTTTGTATCCCACTCCTGCATGGGCCTGGTAGGGCCTGCAGTATCTGTAAATAAATAAATAAATTACTTATAGTATTAGCATGACCAGCATGTTTGAACAAATGGTGATGATTTGATATTGTTTTAGCTTATGCATTAATGCAATACAGATGACATACATTATTTTTATGCTGAGAAAAGTAGTGCTCAGGAAGACTAAGTAGTTTTGCCATGCACCTGGAGTGGTTGGGAATATGAAGAAAACTAAGATTTTGTTAATGGGAAGCAGAACCATATAGATCTGCCGAGGGGAAAAAAAAATTACACCATCCTCCGTGAAAGGGAACCATGTGGGGATGCGAAGCAGCGGGAAGATGGTGAACGGCACCCTCAGAAACTCGTCTTAAGCAAGTGCACCACCATTCAGAGCCTCTACCTGACTAACTGTGCCGGAGACCATCGCTTGATGTTGATGACCGCTGCCGTGAACGCTGCCAGTGACCATGGCTATAGCACTGCTAAAGAGCCTGTCCCTCAATGCGCTCCGGCTCACTGAATTGTGGAATGCCGCAAGACCGATGATCAACGGCTACAAACAAAGCAGACGCGCTCTGTCTCATAGAAACATGGAACGCATTTCCATGAAGGGTGTAGGAGAGGAGAGAGACAGGGAGGGGGAGTTTTAAAATAGGACAAGAGTAAAGAAAAGTGAGCCCCGCAACTGTCTGCAGCTAAGTGCAGTAGCTCACGAAGGAATCGGTTAACGAGGGTTTAAAAGAGTTGGAAGTAAAGATTGAAAAAAGAAAAAGGTCGGGACACAGTCGAAGGAGTCCAAGGACGAGGCACCAGTCGGCGAGACCTGTGCTGGCGCCTAGGAGATTGCAGACGACACAACCGCTCAGCACAAAATCCAACAAGCGAGTCCCAAGGTGTGGACACCCCACTGCTGAGTAAGCGTTTCGTTGCCTTCCCAAGTAAAAAGGGATGGAGCATAGGAGAGGAGAGAGGCGGGACGCTCAGTTAGGGTGGTCACACGCCACACGGGATTGAACTCCGCCATATCTGCTTTGCATCTAAAAAGTAAGGGGGGGTGAGAGATTACGCCACTGCTGTAGTTCTGCACGACGAATACCAACGACACAAGTCGCAGTTACGCAAAGAATAGAGACAAAATTCGAGCAACATTGTGTAATTATATGTAAGAACAGAATTGTAGTAGGCACGTTGCTTATAAACGTGCCGTGCTTGTTTATCAGGCAGGCCATTTTTTAAAAACTGCATTATTGTTAAAGAAGCAGGAACACCAAATTTCAAACTCGAGATGTGGTGTTCTTTTGATTGCTTGGTATGCATAAGTTTTTTAGCGAAGTATGAATGGTGTGCGTTACGTAGAAGTTATTCTATTTCTAACTCAAAGAGCATCCAAAAGCGCAATGGCAATTGGACATGACAGTATTTTGACATGTTCTGTAGGCTTCTAGGCCACGCCTCAGGCATCCAGTGACGATGAGCGAGCAGCAATGACGTCAACAGTATAAGTGTTTTCATCGCAGTACTTACATGTGGTATCGTCTAGTGGTGATGCCTGACTGGCTGCCAACTTGCTTTATTTTGCTTAGTTCATGCAGCGTATTCGTGTGAATTCTGCGTTCTTGCTGTGCTACTTCAGGTGATTTGTCGTGGAGCCACGAGTGCGAATTTGATTATTTTTGAAGCTACGATCATCGCAAGCAATGAACGTGCACGCAGCGTTCGTATGTTTTACCAGCCAGCGTGGCACAAGCTGCATCTCCAACTGCCTCGTCACTGCTCAGTCGGGCGCGGATTTTAGAATCACTGCTCAGAAGAGGATCAAACCGAAAATGAATTGTCATGCTGCGAATCACAGCGATTCGATATTGCTCATTTATTGTTGCTTGTGGACACTGATTACGGCAGCGACGGCAGTGGGGGTGGCAAGACATGCCTCTTCAGGTGCGCACCCAGCAGACGAAATCTCAACTGAAACTCGCGTCACCACTTCGTGTGGCCACATGATCAGATGTGGCAGGGCGGTGGAAGGTGACAGCTTGACAGTGTTGGCAGCGCTGAAAATTGGCAGGATTTGCACCCGTTTTGAATTGGGTTCGATATAACATATACAGTCGAATCTCATTAATTCGAACACGCTTAATTTGAACTTCCAGTTAATTCGAACTCACGATGAGGTATCGCCAAAGCTGTGTGTATTCCAATGGGCGAAAACGCCCGGTAATTCGAACGTGCTAGCACTTGCGACGGTTCATTCGAACGTACCGCGCTCCGAAAATGCTCTCAGCACCTCACCCAATCCCGTGCGGGAATCGGCGACACCTCAACGCTGGGCGCGAAGGAAATGAAAAGGAAAAAAAAAGGCTGCGGTAGATTGTTTGCACTCTCTCAATTGCCGATCTGCGACACGCGTTTGCCACGTTTCTCGTTTTTTCGTCTTTGCCACGTAAAGACCATTCTCCTTCCGACGCCGCGCGCGAAAAGAGAGAGGCAAAACAAAAGAAAGCTGTCGCTGGGTTGAATGAATGTGTGGTTGAAGGAAAGGAAAAAGGCACTATAATCTGCAGCCCTTGCCTCTTGCGGGAGCACGGCTCTGCGCCTTGAGGGGGGGGGGGGGGGTCACGTGCCGGTACCACCCTTTCTCCTTTCCCGTCCCTGCCATGTAACCCTTCTCGTTTCAACGACACTCTCGAAGGAGCAAAAAAAGAAAAAAAAAAGTTGCCGTGGAGTGTTGGCTTTCTCTCAAATGCTGATCTGCTTCTCTCCGCGTGGCGACGTTCCTCCTTTCTTGTCACGTGCTGGCCATGCTGCGGCTGCGTAGCAGAGAGGCTACACCTCACTACACAGTCGTTGTTCTCGTCTTTGGAAAGTGTGGGCACTGGACATTTCCGCGCGCAACTTCTCTTGCCAGCAGAATGCTGAAGCCAAAGTAGAAATGCTTTGCAAGCTCTCTGCAAGGCAAACATGTGCAGACGTGCATCACCGATTACTTCAATTAATAACGGATGTCCTGTGATTTGTGAATAAATGTAAGGCTTCTGAAACTTCCCCCTTGTGTGTTAGCTCAATGCACATGTGCCACTGCATGGAGAGCTCTCCATGTGTTTAGCTTTCTTTAATTCAAACAAATTTCTGGGCCCCTTCGAGTTTGAATTATCGTGATTCGACTGTAGATTTCGTGTCTCTTTTACATTATTAATACCGAATCATTACTAGGGGATTGATAGCTACACAATGACATAAAAAACGAGACATGCATGAAGTTAATGTCACTAGTTCTTTAAATTCGAGGGGCTCTGACTCCGTCATATAGCCAAGAAGTAGCACTCCAAGCCTGTGCCCTCCTTCCTCTGATAATATTTCTGCCTACGCCCCTGCTCAGACTTACTAATGTTTCAAGTTGGAAAAACAGCACATAGATTAAAACAAGCTCTATTTTTGGAAAAGGATACACCATTCCGTGCAAAAAGCACTTAATTCTATTCCATTCCCACACCATTTCGGGGTCATGAAAGTTGGCTATCATCCTGGAGTCATCCGAATTCATGAGTGGCAACTCCGCAACACTGATGTATGATTAAAATATCCCAGTAAAAACGTGCTTATTCGAGCTTACTGGCCAGCACACCGCCTTTTTACAGCGAAAACTGTTATGAGATCACAGCTCGAGTCACACGCAGTTGTCCGCCGCCGCTGCCGCTGGTGTCCGTAACCACTATCGCAGAATTAAGAAATAAAATCTAGAACCAAGAACACAGTGGGGCTCGAGCCCGGGTCCGCTGGGTGCCAGACCAGTATTGTAACACTGAGCCACGCTGGTGCTTGGAACTTGTTGGCAAACTTGCCTTAGACAGGCTTGATGTGGTGAAAGCAATTGCGTTAATACGACTTATAAAGCGTTTTATAACAGCAAAAGAAAAATCAGTTAGCGCGCAATGCAAATTGCATGAGGGGTGGGTCATCCAATGCTCCAACCCATTACAAAAGTTTGTTATTGTTCCATTATTAACTGTGGCGCATACCCACTTCAGGCATAATTCCTTATCGTCATCAGCCGCTGCATGAACGATTGGCACAAAATTCCTCGCAATAGTTTAGCAGATACCACGTTTCTCAGAAGAATTAATAGTTTAGCGGATGCCACGTTTTTCAGAAGAATGATGAAAAACAGCATAAAATTTTTATTATTAATGCCATAGTGGGCATCAAGCATGTGTGGTAGCAGCAGTTACCAAATGAGTGTTTAGAAAGTGCTCTGAAAGGCCGCTCTGAACCAACCAACCAACCAATCTTAGCTTTCGCTGTGACTGTGCTGCGCCTACCGCACAGGCCTGGCATTTTTTTTTTCCTGCTAACGCTTTGATGAAACCCTGTAATCATAGCTGTTGTGCTAGTTGCCTTTCTTAATGGCATTTCAGTAAATCACTTCTTCATTGCTCTCAAATAATTTGCAGGTCATCTGCGGCAGCTGCAGAAGCTAGTCGTCCAGAGCAACCAGTTGACCAACTTGCCGCGCGCCATCGGCTACCTGAGCAACCTCACCTACCTGAGCGTTGGGGAGAACAACCTGAACCAGATTCCTGAGGAGATTGGTCAGTGTCGCCTCCTTGATTTTGTTTGCTGTGTATTATGGTTGCTTCAAGAAGTGTTTCCACTGCCTTCATGGTTAGATTATAGTAGAACTAACACCACTGCATCGTTGTACCCTCTAACCTGGATATAACAAGCACGCATATAACAAAATATCGGTTACAACAAACTAAATGAACAACAGTCTTGCAATAGATACAATGTTAAAAATTATTTTTATATTGAATTTTTGTATATTACTTCATGTAACTTACTTTCATGTAAGATGTAGTGAACAGTGACGTTTGCTAGTTCCATTCACTCGGGCTTTGCTTTAAGCATAGCTGATGAATTAGGTAATATTTCATTACATTGCAATTATTTCCAGAGCCCCCCCCCCCCCCCTTTTTTTTTTCTAATCGCAAAGCAGCGATTGGCTCTATGCATGAGGGACTTCAGTTGTCCCATTTAACCCGACCACATGTATCCACTAACGGAAAAGTTGATGTAGCTCCTTGTATTACTGCCGTAATTGATACCTTTTGCCAGATTGGAATGTCTGCTGCTACAGAAGAAGCAATCATGAAGGGATTATGTAAACATTCAATTTTTCATATCTCTAAGATTTTTTGGACACATTCCTGAAAACTCTCTGTATATTGTATGACCTCCTGTAAAATGCACACTTTTTTTTTATCTCAGGTGATTACAGGGCTTTACACATGAGTAACAAATGCACTCAAATATTGAGTGTAATTCCAGTGATATTTTCATGTGTCTTTAATATTACAATACTTATCTCCACAGCATCTACTCACTGTGCACTGATGTGCTCAACGAACTATATTTGATCATTATGGAATTCTGTAAATTGCCATCAGAGTTTTCACTATGTATTATCATATCACAGTGTTTCATCTGCCATTCTAAGAAGTTAGTATGATATCTGTATTTTACGGGATATAAATTTTCTTAATACGGTGAATTGCATACGGAATTATTGGATGGCGTTCGGAATGTTCTCGCTTCGGCGAATGCACTTCATATAGGATTGTAAGAGCGTGTAATGCAACATAACTTTGTGTGTGTGTGTGTGCAGGCACCCTGGAGAATCTGGAGTCCTTGTACATCAACGACAACCCGAACCTACATAGCCTACCGTTTGAGCTGGCCCTGTGCACCAACTTGCAGATCATGAGCATCGAGAACTGCCCCCTGTCACAGATACCTGCCGAGATTGTCAACGGCGGGCCCTCGCTTGTCATCCAGGTATAACACAGCCGTGATGCGTCTCGACAATTTGACCCTCGTTAATTCAGAAAAATTGTAGAATGAAGACTATCCTTCCACGCTCAACTATGATATGCATTATTCAGTGGCATCAAGCTCTAATTGAGAGATCCAGCTTGGTGAGAGACAAATAATCTTTAGCCTATGTAACGAGGCATTGGACATGAGAAATTTCAGCAGAAATTTCTTTATATTACTTGTTTACTTTATGAGAAATGCTTTCTGCTGTCAGATAACTATTGCATGTACTGTGGAAACCCACATATAGTAGTCGGAGTATTTTTTCATGTTTTCATGATGTGAAATTTTCACTCCGGAGTATATGAAAATCTAAGAGCAATTAAATAACCAAAATGACCAGCAATGAATTGATGGGCAATGAGCCTGTGGTTTACAAGCATTGCGTGAGCACATGTCTTTAACTACCTTTTCTTGATGAGTTGATGCATTTTACTTGGCTAATTATTGTACAACTGCCATTTAGGCACATCAGTGCCATGTGCTTAGGAAGTACCACGATGCACTGTCTAGTGCATTTTCTTAAATAATTTCACAGAAGAATATGGGGTCCTCGTCCCTCTGTGCAAGCTGTCGCTGTCTCTCGTTGCAGTACCTCAAGATGAAGGGACCCTACCGGACGCTGTGACATCCATCCAACACGGAGACCGCCCCCTGTGGCAAGTGTCTCCACCACACCGGTGGCAAGAAGCGGTGGCGCCGCCTGGTCGAGACCCGGTGGCCCGCACTCTTAGCGGGAGCCAGGTGCATCCGCCACGCGCTGTTCAAGCTCTGAGAGCCGGCTTCAGCCGCCAGTGCTTCTGCGACCTATTCTACGGCAGTGGGTGCAGCGCAAAGGACTCGCTTGAAGGGCCTTTCGCCGATAACGATTGCTCGCTCGTTTTAACTTCTCAAACGTGCCAATTGCGACACTTTCTAGAGCCTGCCTGAAGTTGCCGGAATTCCTGCTTGTGGCTCTGAGAAACCGAAGGAACTACATGGTAAAGGTGCAAGCATGGGTGATGGAAGTGCTCTGGGTCAATGACCTTTCTGGCTCTCAGCATAGAGAACGTCCCGTTACAGCTGTAGCTTTAATGCAGACACCGATGCATTGCGACGAAACTGGCAGATGAGCGCTTGAAATGTGGGAGAAACTGCGTAAGCACCGAGGCATACACACACGCACATTCGGTCAGGCCAGTTGTTCGTAACGCAGCAGCACAAACTTTTGGTGCTGGCTGCCCTGGCGCGAGCCAATGAATGCGCTTTTGGGCAGCAGTATCGACGTATACCCTCACAATGCTAACATTCATCGGTGCTGCGAAATTCACTAGAGGAGCCGCGTTCTCCCCTTGAAAGGATCATAGGACAGAAAGCGGTACTCAAGTGCGACAAGTTGTACACACCACATTGTTGCTGGCAGTGGAGGTCATCAAGACGTCAGCTTGCTGAAGAATGGTTGGCTGCCAACTTCAACTTGCATTGTCAGTTTTGTCCGAAAGACATTCTGCTACGTCGCCCCCTGTTCTTATCTCGGTGCATCTGCATTTAGGCAGTGAAGGTGATTTCCGTGATTTTGAGAAGAGTTCAGCCGACAACTAGCGAGTCAACAGACGCCCTTAGCCACGGAGGCATGGAAAAGCAAGAGCCTGCTGCGGAAAGTGGTTTCGGCATATCGATGCCAAGTTCTTTTGCCGAAAAGAAATCGGAGGTCATTTCGTCTTCCGGCCCGTCTAATCATAGCTTGTTGTCCAATGTGTTGATTTCTATTTTTTTAATCGCTGGCAGCAGCGAAAGAAAATTTGGTTTACAAGCTGCTGACATGGCTGCCTGGAGTTTGCCATGATGTATGCCTGCGTCCACGTGACGCACCACTGGGCCTTTGCCTGCTTAGATGTTTTAAGAAACGCCCCTTTGTTTCATCAAGAAGTAGTTGGTGGCATACCGAAAAAAATTTCATCTCAGAGCCAAGGAAGAATGCAAGAACAAAAACTCTGACCAAGTATGCAAGGGCTTGCCACATCTTGAAAGTGTACAGAGGAAATTCGCTGGCTTCACAAAAGTCTGGCCTTTTGCATCTGCTGTTTGTTGCATCGTCTCACCATTACTTACCCCCCCCCCCCCCCCCCCCTGTGCCAGTGCGTGCCGCTAACCTAATTTTTTATCGCATTTCACCGTTTTTTCGGCCGTGCACGTGACGTGGTCTTGTCGACGAAGCGTCGCCAACGAAAAAGCGTTTGTTTCGACGTTAAAGTTGACGCAGCGTTAGTTCGACGTACTGGACTGCTGTGACACTTCTCCCTCCTTCCCGAGGAAGTGACGGACGGCTTGTTTAAATGACGACAGCTGCGCTGAGGGGGAAAAAAAATGGACGGCTAACAATGTCGCCAAATGTTGAAAACTTGTTCCGCGTGGAGCCAAAGAAAGAAAAGTGATTCCTTTACTGTTCATGCAGCAATTATTTATATACTCTCGCTTTCTCTTTTTCTCGCAGTTTTTTTTAACTCTTGGTGG
Organism: Rhipicephalus microplus; assembly: GCF_013339725.1. NCBI lineage: Eukaryota > Metazoa > Arthropoda > Arachnida > Ixodida > Ixodidae > Rhipicephalus > Rhipicephalus microplus. The sequence goes on along the minus strand of NC_051175.1, from coordinate 51,112,266 downwards.
CCAAGCAATGGCGTTATTTTTTAAGCCCACCCTTTGCCTATGCTACATAATTTCGTGCATTGTTTTTTTTTAATACTTATGCCATTTGGCTGCTTCTTTTATCAACTTTTTCGTTAAACAGTAATTTTGCTTTTTAATTGCGGAATGTCCCCCGCTTCAACATTATTGTCACCCATCTTTTTCCCCCGAGACTCGCGTCCAATGATTCGGTGCTTCTACGGTTACGCTGAGCTGGACTTGCAAGCCATTGTTGGATTATATTTTTTTGTTTTCTGTTGAGTGGGGATGATTTCACAAAAGGCTGCATTTTTAGCCAATAAAATTGAAGAACATTTATTCTGAAATGAGACTCGTGCTTTTCTGAGCGCCTCGGGACCTGGTTGCTTGATCGCAAGCATAATCGAGTTTTGATGTCCTTCTAAAGTAGGTAAGTACTACATCAGAAACTCATTAATTCGTTCTTCACGTGACTGGAAAACAAAAACTGTTCAAATGGGCCAAATGCTGAATTATCGAAAGTATCGAAAAAACAACAAAAAATTTTCTATTGCATCAGTACAGTTTCATTGTTTTCATGAATGCTAAAAATCTAGCAAATATTTTGCACGACAGCAGCGTAGAACCTGCAATTTTTGTCATTTAGGATTTCGTTTACTGTGTGAGCTTGGCTCGAATGACCCCCATGTCTTCATCCAACACATTCTCTGAACACATACACTACAAATGTGGTTTTGGGGGGACACTAAGTCTTTGTGAAAGCCTGTGGCCGTTTCGACTGTCTGCGAACACTGTTTTCATTCCTGAATGGCGGTTCACGGTCCGCGCGCTTAGAAGGTTATCAGAATTGTAACTGAGTTGCGATCAAATATAACCAAGTTAACGAGAGTTTGATGCCATAAAGCAGTGGCTGGTACACTCGTCTGCAACAAACCTGCACCTACTTTGCTTGGTCACTGACTTTGGTTGCTAAGATATTGTGCAACTTGAACTTGTCAGCTGCCAGGGTCTGCCTTGCCAAGCCAAGGAGAATTTTTATTCCAGTGCAATATTCTTGAACAATCACCTCTGGAGATAAGCTTCTGAAATTTCTGAACATTCGAATGGAGTTGGTCAAAGTATGCGAGAGCAACTATTCCTGTAGTACGTTAAATACAAATGTCAACATAACACAAATTTAACTAGTTCTTGGTTATAGTTATGTTTGCAAAGAATGGTGTTGCCCTTTATAGTGCTGCAAAGGCACGTTTATAAGTGAATTTCATGGAGAAAGCTCTAATGAGATCACAACAACAGTGCCATAGTTGTCTGTCACCTCCAGTGTCCATAAGCGATCTTTAAGTGTCCATAAGCGACCTCTGAAATGTCACAAGGAGATCCCCTGTCTACGTGAAATTGCAGAAAATGTTGATTGTACTTGAATACTCAGAAGAGCACGGACCCTTACATTAAAACCAAATTAAAATATTTTCTTGGCAATACTGAGCACTAATGGCTCCGCATGCCGGACTATCAAACAACACGCGCATCTCGAGTTTCGTAATTTGGTGTCGGGGGGTGGGGGGGGTCCTTGAATTCTTGTCAGGGCTATTGCTCGTCACCTCTCGCTCTGTTGTCGGCATGCTCTCAAGGTGGTTTACGAAACCAGGAATGCTTTTCTTTTTTCTGACCGTGTGCTCGGATTTGGGTGCACTTTAAGAACACCAGGTGGTCAAAATTTCCGGAGCCCTCCACTATGCTGTCTCTCATAATCATATGGTGGTTTTGGAATGTTAAACCCCACATATCTTTTTTCCGAGGGGGACACGAAAGCCCCTACATCGTTTCACTCTTCACCACCCGCGGGTCCCCCTATTAGATGCGAAGCAGCTCTTTGACTAGCCTGGTGGTGGGGGTAGTGGTTAGAAGAGGAAGAAGGTGCCTCATTTCTGCAGCCCGGTGGAGAGCACGGTGCAGCGCCTTGTAACGCTGTCCCGTACGTCCACATTAACCCCCTCGCTGCAGGTGTTGGAGCGGTGCCAAGTAGGTCGTCACAGCTGCGCGTTGACGTTGCTCCATCACCCGCAGCAGCTGCCGGCCCCGCTGTCTGCTCGCAACAAACTTCTCTCTCGCTTCGCTCTCTCCACAGCTCGCAACGCTCGACCGCACGTGGAGTGGAAACAGTTCACATATTTAGTTGTGCGTCCGCAGCAGCAGTACGGACGCTTGCAGGCTGCGTCCGTACGGTTAATTGCTATACGGACGCGCAACTAAATCTGTCTACTCTTTCGGCTCGTTTATCTTCGATGAAACTTCAGTAAGCCTAACCCGCCTTCGGTGTCTGCATTTCAAACAAAATTTTATTCGGGTAAACGAATCATCAAGCGCCCACCGCAGCAGCCGTATTACCGCTCTTCAATGTGTTTCGTTTGGTTCAACGTGTTTCGCTTCGCAACACACCTCCACCAGCGCTCTCATCGCCGCCCTGTTACGTCCTGTAGGGTGCATCGATGCGCGCGCCCCACAGAGGGGGTGAACCAACGCCTCCTAGAAAAACTATGCATGGAACGTCGCTCTCATCAAGTGGGAGCCTCCTGCAAAAACAAAATCTCGGAGGCCATGCCTCCTGCCTTGTGCTGCGACCAGCCGCCGCGCGAGACCACTCGCCTTCATACCGCTCAGTCACGTGACATTACCGTACCGCTCTGTCATGTGACATGACGGCTGCTCGGAGGCAACTGTGAAAGCATTGCTGTGTTCGCAGGGGGCGGCTTCGTACCGAAGGAGGAGAGTAAAATCAGAGACTTGGGCAGCGCGTTCGCGGCTCTTGTTCCAGGCACATTTTTTTTTTGGGGGGGGGGGGGGGGGGAGGCGTTCTCTGGACATTGACGAAGTCCCCCATGTCAGATTCCGCCATTGATCAATGCTAATTGGCCAAATGAGCTCCTAGGACCTCTCTGATTGACTTAAAATGCCGCCATTACAAAATTTGATAATAGGGCGGAATTAAACCGTGTCCAAAATAGCACCCCTGCGCACCATATACCCTGGACATAACTGGGTCGGGCCATGGAGGAAGGAAGCATGCGTGGGGTCGTGAAAACAAAGCCGAACACGCAGCCTGGGCACAATCTGACGGCCCAATCTGACTGCAGGCATAGGTATGGTGCACGGAGGAAGGAAAAAGGTTTTTCCTTCCTCCGTGGGTGGCTCCTTCTAGCCACCATAGTAGAGTGTACTAGAAGTGTTAAGCGGCTTGACCATGCCTCGCCGCCTGATACCTTCCGCGTTGCCCGCAGCGGCGGCGCTGCAGTCGAATAGTAATGAGTCAAGCGGGTGAACAACTCGCAGCTAAAGCTAACAATCGTAACCTCGTTGTAATTGCGGGAGGGTTAAATGACGTCCTGAAAAAAGAATCGTCAGGACTAGCGACGACCTTGGCGAAAGGGGTGGATGACATGCGCACCGTGTCCCCCCAGGTGCAAATTGTAGTATGCACAGTACCGGAAGTACCAGTACGCAACGTCAACCTGCAGAGAGCGGTTGTCGACGCAAACAAAGAGATATGGCGAATTAGTCGAGAGAAGGGTTTCGAGGTAGTGGATTTAAACAGGGAAGTGCACAGGTGGGGTGGATTCCAAAGAGACAAGATTCATTTCGATAAGAGGCTTGGACACGAGGTGGGCTGGCGACTGGCAGGACGCGCAGTAGCTTTTTTGGGGGGCTCACGGGCCCTTCGGAGTCCGGGGTAGCTCGTAACAGGGAAAACGGCCAGGAGGACGCTTTGACAGGTAGAATTGCGAAAAACCAGAAAAAAGTAAAAGAAAAAGGAAAAAGGCGCGTGTTGCAATTAGTTACATAAACATGCAGGGTGGCAGAAAGAAGGCAAAATGGTTAGAGATTGAGGAGCAGTTAAACAAAGAACATATAGGCGTGTATGCGGTTACAGAAACACACCTTAGAGACTTGGAAGAGCCACCACATATTAAAAATTATGTTTGGGAAGGGTGTAACAGGACCATATCGGAAAGGAAAGGTGGGGGAGTAGGAATGCTAATTCACCGCGGAGCCAAATGGGTTAGAGTGAAACAGACGTGTTCAGAGCACCTCTGGGTTCTGGGCACAGTAGGTGGAAAGGAAACGTGGCTAGGGGTAGCCTACTTGTGGACGGGGAATAACTGCAGAGAAAAGAATCAGGAGATAGTGGATTGCATGAGTGCGGATATTAAGGAATTTGGTAATGGGGCCGAAATCATCCTTCTAGGGGACATGAATGCCCACATACATGACCTTGACGGATATTCAGACACCAATGGGAAGTTATTACTAGATCTTTGCGAGCAACATAGTATGGAGATAGTTAACACGGGGCCTAAATGTGACGGCCAGATCACATGGGAAGTCGGAAACAAGCAATCAAGTATTGATTATTGTCTCATGACTAAAGGAATTTACCACAAACTGACAGAAATGAGGATAGACGAGGAAGGCATTAACAGCTTGGGTAGTGATCATAAACGAATAACATTACAAATGGGATACGAAACTGAAAACATGAGCATGGAATCAAAGTCTGGCAGCTCGTATTTAAATGACAAACAAATAATAAATATAGCCGCAAGAGTCGAGGAAGAAGTAGGCGAAATACCAGGCAAGGACTGGGAGTATAGTGAGCTGTTACATCTAATGACGAAGGAGATAGGGAAAGAGAAGAAAACTGTTTGCTGGAAAGGAAAAAGGAAGCCAAAAAGTTGGTGGAACAAGGAAATCCGGGAGGCGATCGAGAAGCGACGCGAAGCATCACGGGAGCATAGAAAGGCAAAAAAGGAGAAGCGGCCGCAGGACGAAGTAAAAAAAATATGGGAAATATATTTAGAGAAAAAATCCCTTGTACAGAAATTGGTAGAGGCAAAAATTAAAGGTGAAAGTGAACGCTGGATGACAGAGATACACGAAAAAAAGGAGGCCGCGCCTAGGATTTTTTGGAGCCACATAAAGGTGCTAGGTAGGAAGTCTGTCACAACGCAACAACATATTCTAGATGAAGGAGGAGATCAATTGGAAGGGTACGAAGCGCTAGGTTACATCCAAAAGGTAACAGCCGATTCGTTTCAAAAGAGCGTCCAGGGGATCTCCCCGGTGAGTAAAAGTGTGGCGGAGAAAGCAACAGAGGAAGAGCTAGTACTTGATAATTTCAACTGGAAAAAGGCCGAAGGAAAAATTCCAAAGCGCACTGCCGCGGGTTTAGATGGGATTCCCGTTAGCCTCATTAACGAACTAGGACATAACACTAAAGAAGCATTGTTAAAAGCAGTAGAAAAAAGCTTAAAGGACGGACAAATACCGGACAGTTGGCGACAAAGTAGAATGAACTTAATCTATAAAGGCAAGGGAGAAAAGGACAAGATTCGCTCGTATAGACCACTAACCATTACATCGGTACTATACAGGTTGGCGATGCAAGCAGTAAAAATGAAAATAGAAACATGGGCCGAACATAACGATATTTTGGCAGAACTTCAGAACGGATTTCGAGTCGACAGGCGGTTAGACAATAACCTGTTTGTTCTCACTCAGTGTATAGAAATATCTAAAATAGAGAATAGGCCCTTGTACGTGGCTTTTCTAGACATCACTGGGGCATACGACAACGTTAATCAGGAAATTTTGTGGGATATATTGAAAGGAATGGGCATGGGCGACGACTGTATACAGCTTTTGAGGGAGATATACCGAGAAAATACAGTTTGCATAGAGTGGGAAGGAATGCGTAGCAAAGAGAACGTTGAGGTTAGCAGGGGTCTGAGACAGGGATGTCCTTTGTCCCCACTGTTATTCATGCTGTACATAGTGAGTATGGAAAAAGCGCTAGAAGGTAGCAACATTGGTTTTAATCTGTCACACAAACAGGGCGGCATGATGATTGAGCAGAAGCTTCCAGGTTTATTTTATATGCGGACGATATCGTCTTATTTGCGGACAGTCGAGATGATATACAGCAGCTGGCGAATATATGCGGAAGGGAAGGTGAAGCTCTTGGACTAGGATTCAGTGTAACGAAGTGTGGTTTGATGGTATTCAATGATCCCTGTGATCAGACGGTGTCCATACAAGGCCAAGAAATACCGAGGGTAAGTGAATACAAGTACCTTGGAGTATGGGTAAATGAGAGTGATAGATACATGGAGGTACAGGAAAAAGCCTCGGCAGCAAAAGGAAAGAGGAATGCGGCAATAATGAAGCACAGAGCGTTGTGGGGATACAATAGGTATGAGGTGCTTCGAGGTCTGTGGAAGGGTGTAATGGTTCCAGGGCTTACTTTTGGGAACTCAGTGGTGTGCATGAGGGCAGAGGTGCAATCGGGAATGGATGTAAATCAAAGGACTGTGGGACGCCTCGCGTTGGGTGCTCACGGGAGGACGACAAACGAGGCTGTAAAGGGCGATATGGGGTGGGCAGGTTTTGAGGCGAGGGAAGCGCAGAGCAAAATAAGGTTCGAAGAAAGGCTAAGAAATATGAAGGAGAGTAGATGGGCAGAGAAGGTGTTCCGTTATTTGTATAGGAGGAGCGTGGACACACAGTGGAGAAAAAGAACTAGAAGACTCACTAGTAAATATACGGCTGGTATTGTAAGCCATATGTCAACAAAGAGCGTTAAGGGAAAAGTCAGGGAGGCGGAGAGGATTTACTGGATGGCAGCTATGGAGAAAAAACCGGCTTTGAGTAACTACCGAAAGGGCAAAAATGAAATAAGGAGGGAGGCATTTTACGATAATTCAAGGGGAAGCGCTTTACTGTTTGAAGCGAGATCGGGTTGCCTTAGAACGCGTAGTTATAAAGCAAGATTCAGTAAAGAAGAAGAACAATGCACATGCTGTGGGAAAGATAAGGAAACGGCGGAGCATGTTCTGATTGAATGTGGAGATATCCACCCAGGTGTACGTTTGGGCACGAGCCTACACGAAGCCTTGGGTTTTAGGGACAACAATGGAAAGCTGAACACACCCGCGATTGAAATAAGTAAGAGACGGTTAGAATATTGGTGGCAGAAAATTAGAGAGAAAGGACAAAAATAAATATTGGAAAAATAAAATATGGACAGTGTACCGTAAATGGCAGAGAACTTGAGCTGAAAATTTACCTTTTTTTCCATTAAGATAGAATTTATCGAAGTAGAGGCATTAGGCCAACATAAAAAGAGAAAAAAGGGTTTTTTTTTTTTGTCGAGCCTGGTGGCATACTTTTCACCACCCCGTTATAAAGGGGACGCTCATAGCATCCATCCATCCAGTACTGAAAGAGCCACGCGCAGGAACTGCTATGCGCTTCGGCTCTTCCGTCGCGCTTTTTTGATGCAGATTTATTCGCACCTGCCCATCATTCATGTCTAGCACATAATGCCATAGCCCTTGAAGTGTGACACGCCCATCTACTGAATTTGAGCTCCATAAAAGATCGAAAATAATTGAGAAAGGGTGGTCTTTTACTGATTTCTTCTCTCTTAACTCTTTCTTCATTGGATAGGCGTCTGCAATATTCAAAATAACTGAGCTGATTTATTGGAAGTGAGCTGTGCTCAGAAAGCTGTGAGATTAAAAAAACAAATATTGTGTCACACGCACGCAGAACCAGAAAGCCACAAGGAAAGAGGGGAGAGGAAAAAAAGTCGGAACCTCCTACACCATGAAATGTTTTGATAATTCAACTTTCCGGGGTATACTAAAATAGATACAGGCATTCACAGTGACCACCGATTGCCAAAGTTAGGCGTTCTGCTGCACACAACACGCACTAAAAAAAAAAAAAAAAAAAACCCGTGGGTAGCCTTGCGCCTATAGTTTAAAGTTGGCGAAGCGGAACATAGCGTGTCTCTGCAAGTGCGCACTGTAGATTTTACTTTCACGAGTACGAGGTCTCAAAACTAGTTCAAGTCTAACGTAGTCGGACGAGAAATGTACCGCCTAAAATTAGAAGCTGTGCTAAGGGGCATTATATATATATATATATATATATATATATATATATATATATATATATATATATATATATATATATATATATATATATATATATATATATATATATATATATATATATATATATATAGGTTGAGTGTTGTTTTTAATAAGTTTGTAATGGAATAAGTCTTTCGGAAAGCAATAATTATTATCTTCCACAAAACTGGCATCATCAAAAGAGTCGTCACCAATTAATGTTGTGACAACTAATGTTGTGTTACTTACACTCGGGTTTCTCGTGAAACAATCGAGCGCATACAGGCTCATATGAGGAACACTGTGCTCTGGATATCGTAGAGACTGCTGACAAAACGAGCGCGTGATTTAATCAAAGTTTTGATACTTCTCCCCTCTTTGAAGTTCGCCAGTAGCCACTTAAGATGTAACACAGCTCAAAGCGCTGATTGAGTAAGAAGCTAGGTGGATCCGTGCAAATTCCGATTGATATTTTTTTTTTTTTTTCTGGGTCATCAGGCGCTTGAAACAGTGAATGTATCGACGAAATTTCAGCGTGCCTGCATATTAACTCGTGCACCATGGCGCGTAGCAGGTGCGTCCACTGCCAAAGGCTCATAAACGCTTTAAACGCGCTAAAAACGAGCAATTGCAAGCTTTCGCACGCTCGGGCGCTCCCAATGCAGACGCTCCTGAGATCATCAGTACCATAAGACTACAGCGCCGCCGCTACTGTCACCTGCCGAAGAATCAGCCAAAATGCGGCGCGGCCACCTCGTTCACTCTATTGCCCCCTTCTAGTACACTGTAGTCTGTCATATGCTTCTTTGACTTTCGGGATGGTTTGTAGCTAAGACTTTGTTTTAACAGATGTCAATCGCAACTCTTTGGTCGATCGTTTTTTCTGGCTTCTATTCATGTGAAGGGTGCATAATTGCATGCACAATCAACCACTGATCTCCACAAGGGAAAGCAGTGCAATCACAGAACAGCTACATACTACCATCAACTGTGCTTGTTCTTTTTTTTTTCACACTTACTCACTTAAGCATCACAAAATAGTACAAAATTTTCTAGACCACCAATGGTCTCTTGCCAGCATTACATAAAAAGTGTGACGCACCTCAAAACCGTACTTCCTACACGGGACTTGTCAAGTTCATTAGAAATAAAACAAAACAATACTTTAAAGTGCCAAAATAAATTTATAATAAAAAACTGGGCAAAAAATGGCAAAAATGCTATAAATTTGAAATAGTGTTATAAAATACTGAAAAAAAAGCAATTATCACAGAGGGCGCTTAATAACACTTTAGTAGTTTATTCATCCATCACCATGGTCAAGTTTTCTAGCGCATGCGTCCAGTGCTCTCTTTCCTGCCTTCGCGGCGAGCACTGGTAAGCGTATTTCGTCTCGCTGTTCGCAATCCTGTTGATTTTTTGTCAACTCTGCTCGATCAGACTATTTTGCTAGGTAGTAGTACGTGTGTTTAGATAGCCATTGCTTCGGAATTAATATTTCCGTTTCGTAACCATGAAAATTTTGCAAATTCGTCGCCGTTCCCGGTGTGGGACTGTCATGGCTTCCACGAGTGCTGAAAGGTATCCTCGCATTTCGGTAGCGCGTAGCCGCTGTTTACGCTGAGTGTGCTGGTTGGAATCATGCTTGATCGTAGTGCGAGCTTAGAGTTGCCTGCTGGCTCGCTCATGGCCAGCGGGTGCTAAGACGCTCGTAGAAAGGCGGCATCATTATGCGTCGGTGGCGTCCATCGAAAATGATTCACCGATCACAAGGCTGCCTACACCAACGTTCCTTAGACTAGGCACATTCATTGACCTACGCTGCAACGGCGTACGTCGATTCGGCAAGAATTGTGTATTTTGGTGGCTTGCAGGCGCGTTGATGTTGGCTGCCACTCGCGGCATTCGCGACAGCGCGTGTGACAACGCGTGGTGTCTAACGAGTGATTGTGCTTCACGCTTGTTTCAGATTAAACAATGGCTATCAAGCCATTGAAGACCGTTCCCCTCGTCAAAAAGCGGGTGAAGAAGTTCATCCGTCACCAGAGTGACCGATATGTGAAGCTGAAGGTGAGTTTCATCGAAAGGGAATTTTCAATCGAATGTTTTGGCTGGCCCCTTGGAGCGCTTTCGTAGTGGTCGTAAATCGCTAAATAGAGACGTCTAAGAGCAGGCTGCGGTGGCATTTCGATTTTTGAATTCTAGGCAGCCGCGAAAACCAATTTTAGAACCGTTAAGCTGATATGAATGAGTGATGAATGTAACAGGAAAAGCTGAATGCTACCCTCTGTTGCAAGCTGAGCTATTGCCTTTAAGCTAGTTTATACGTGCAAACATAAAAGCTGTGGTAGGATCCTTACAAGTTACCCTGGCCTAGCTGGTAAACATCGTGGAAGAATAGATGTAGTGCATTTACAACATAACCTGTAAATGTTGTTTCCAAGGCTATGTAAATGTATGTCTCATTGACGTTCTGTCTGGTTTTAATATTGCATACGAAACAGTTAACAAAATCCTATAGCTTAGGGGAATAACTTGCTGCTTCAGTTCATTTAACATGAGCATTGTGCTGATTTTATGATGTCTACTACGGAAACAACTGCAAATGTGCCCTATGCCTGAGAAAGTCGAGCTAAGAGTCACCTGCCTGCATTTTTTTGGCTGGTTGGTGCTAATATGCTCGAACAAAAATGGCTCAATATGCGCTGGTGTGTATCGCTTGGAAGATCCACCGGTCACAATACGGCCAACATTGGTTGAGGCTGTAAATTGGATGGGATTGCCTAGTGCATCGGTTGCTGAAACAATTGCGTGCGTTCTTGCAGCCACTGAGTCGTGGGGTTTGAAACGTCTTAGCCCTAGGGTGAACGTCTAGCTTATAAGAAATCACATAAGGGTAAACGTGAGGCGTCAATTGAATTTCCGCACGTTACATTCTTAACAAAGTACACCATGAGACTAGATGCAGTGCTTATGGGAGCGTAATTCACAATCTCCTGTAATACTAATTCTACACTGAGATGTGTTTTCGTGTATTGGCTCTAATTGGATTTATATTCATTCAAAAATAGGGGTGAGTTGGATAACATACTTATTTATCCTACCCTTCCAGGTAATTTTAAACTAAATGTAACAACAGTAATTCAGAATTTGAAATAATTCAGTCAAAAATAAATTTTGATTGAAAAATGTGAGTTCAGATATTATATTATTGGGTGGTTGATGCCTTGTATTAATGGTAGACCAGTTGCTTACGTGTGAGTGAAGCAATATGGGACTTTTGAAAGGGTCTAGATATCACTTCCCAGCGTATGCACCAGTAACCTCGCACAGCAGCGTCACCTTTCTCGTGTGTAGTTTTATTCCTTTGTGAAGTACCTGTAGGCTATTGTGCTTATCTTTTTTTGAATCCCGTGGCATTCATGGTATTCTCTCGTGTGCACACAGCCCAACTGGAGGAAGCCAAAAGGTATTGACAACAGAGTGCGGCGGCGTTTCAAGGGTCAATACCTGATGCCCAACATTGGTTATGGAAGCAACAGGAAAACCAAGCACATTCTGCCCAACGGCTTCCGCAAAGTCCTCGTCCACAATATGAGGGTGAGCGATTCTTTGCCTACGTGTTTCATCTACTCCAGCATGGCAGAACATGTTTCTGTATTTTATCCAAAATCTGCACCTTCAACAATGATTGGCTGCAAATTTCTGACTGAATTCTGGGGTTATGTCTACTCTGGCGATGTTGTCGTCCGTTATGGCACCAAGAGGCATTCTGCAGCTGTCAACATTGGCGTACCCTCCAAAAGCTGCATTGCCTATCACTTCACGTAGATGATATTGAGTATGAACATGTTCAAGTTGACAATGTCAGTGTTCAGGGCACCCAAACTGCACTGATGGCAGGAATCGTTTTCTGCTGTTGCACAGGTGTTGTGAAAGTACCAAGGTGTACTTTTGTGACAACTCATCTTGGCAGGAGAGTGAACGCTTCGAAAGTGGGGCTTCTACACATTTGTGTTGCTCCGCAAGTAGTACGGCAGCTTGTGGCTGGTTTCAGTATTGCTTGCTTGCATCATTAACGTTGCTCAGAAAAACATATAAGCGAAAGATTTAAATGTGAGAGACATTCAGATAGCTCACTGTTCATTTCATTGTCATATTACGAGCAATCTGAGTTTCTCTAAGGCGTCCTTTGCTGCTAGAGTCCAGTGTATAGGCACCTGATCCAGCGCAAGTAGCACTCACACATAGTCTTTCTGCCCCCACACCCTTGCCAGCCACTCCTACAGTTCATCCTATTTTGTCCCTCCGTTTTTCGATGTGGTGACGTAAACATTTGCTACTAATAAAAATTTCAGTCGACTAAGGTCTCTGTGACGAAGCACAGTTCTAATTGTGGAAGCACATTTCTCTGCCGTGGAAGAAAACTAGAAAAAATAAACCTGATGCGTAAACTTCATCGCTCATCTGGTCTACAAAGGCTTATGAACGTCTTGGCTGGTATTGTTTCGCTTGATTCATTCAGAATGATAAAAGTTAGAAACTTGTGGCCACTTGGAGCCCCTGCAGGTGGCCGCAGCCAGTGTCTGCAATGAGCACGGTGCTCTCTCCAACCGCGTTGTTTGTCCTGCTCGCACGACTAAAAGTCCATTCTGACCATCCTCTGGTCAATTGTGTGTACTTGGGGCGTGCTTGTCGAAAATTCTCTGCAGAGCGAAATGCCTTTGTTGCCTCCGACGATTTGTCGGGTGCATTCCGACTCATTTGTGGCTTGGCGCATTGTCGTGCCAGACCGGTGCTTCCACCCCTTGATACATTGGCTCACTGAACCGAGCTATTTTGACACATTCCTCAGAAAGGTCTGTTACTAAACAGCCCGTCCTGTTCCACTCAAGGAACTCAAAACAAGCATCATCGACTTGAAAAAATTGGAAATCTTTACTTATATGGGTAGTGGCATTTGATTGGTATTCTACAGTATTTTTTTTTTTTTTGAGAACTAAACTGCACATTTTCAGCAGCACACTGATCCGCTCATGTTTACATGACGCGTCATGTTTACATAAAAGAATAGGCGTGCTGAAAAGGTGTTGCCAAGCAAATGGGGAGAAAAAGGTATTCTTGCAAAATGAACAATAACTATTTTACTCACGATTTTTCCCAAATGTTTGGGTCTCGTCTTATAAGCAAAGGAGCATTTATTTCAGTAGACTCTAGTGCTATTTTTGGTTCAAGTAGCAAGCATGAACTTCGGCTCTATAGGTTCCATAAGGCTGGCTCTTCAGAAAAGTTGTCTCAAAGTATATCATGGCGGTCATTTACATTTTGTGGGTGGAGCTGACGTGTTTTCTAAAGTTTCACAATGGTGTAGAGCTTTCTCAAGCTTCTTGTTATGCAGTCTCCAAAGTGGATGTAAGCTTCGACACTGTAGCGCCTTCCTGGTGCATAACTTGTATGCTGTGAAGCATATTCAACAGCTCATAGTTGGAAGAGTGTGCTCGGCACACCTTATCATGCCTGCAAGATGAGATCAGATACAGGACGAGCTTCTTCAGGTTGGCATTTTCCCCCAAAACAATGAGCAAGAGGGATGAACTGCCATGTAAGAATGCCATCATTGTCTCACCTGATGCAGAATCTTCTCTCTTTGAAGAATTCCTATTGGAAATAGACCTAGTTTGCCTCTACCGATTACAGTCCTCGACCGTTTATTCGGACTCGACGGGAACCGCCGAAAAGTCCGAATAATCGGGAGTCCGAAAAAACGGATTCACTCGAAAAAAAGCACTTTTATTGGCCTGATCGCCCGAAAAAACTGTCTATGCGCGTCTGCACGCACGCACGCTTACGCGCGACCACGTCGGCCTGTACCTCTGCGTGTGTCTGGCCGTCGCTGTAGACAGACAACAGCATCGATATGGCCTGCGCTAAGTCCGCCTTTGATGGCTGTGGTGCGGGCGGCGCGTCATCGTCGGAGTCACTGTCCGCCAGCGCCGGCTCGCAGACCTGACGGACGATCTCGTCATCGTCGAACTCTGCGCAAGGCAAAACGGCACTGTCGAAGTTGGCGAACTCTTCAAACGTAACCGCCCCCACATCGACCCCGTTAGCACGAAGGTCGTCCAAAATGTCCGCTGCTGCGGTAGGCGGACTCTCAACCGCGGTGTTCTGGCCTGTGGCACTGTCCTCCTCAATCCCAGTAATAAATCCTGCGTGGCGGAAGCAGTTGTGGATCGTTTCCTGAGTCACTGACTTCCAGGCATCGGACAACATGCTGATGGCCGTCAGAACATCCACGACGTAGTTTTTGTTACTGTCGACGCATAACAGCACACGATTCAGGAGGCGCGACCGGTAATGAACTTTCAAGTTTTTGATCACTCCCTGGTCCATGGGCTGCAACATGCTTGTCGTGTTAGGCGGCAAAAACTCCACTGTCATAGCCTTCAAGTTGTCGATATGCCCATGGGCACCGCAGTTGTCGACGAACATCAGCACCTTGCGATTTTGCTGTTCGTACCGGCGGTCGAGCTTGCGAAGGTACTGTTCGAAGAGGTTTTGCGTAATCCACGCCTTCGAATTTGCTTCATACCACACAGGGAGTGATTTGACGCCTTTAAAACATCTTGGATTTTTTTATTTCTCTATCACGAGGAGCGGAAGTTTCTCTGTCCCCGTCATGTTGCCTCCTACAACAACTGTCAGTCGCTCCTTGCTATGCTTCCCCCCATGACAGGGTTCGCCAGACAAAGCTAGCGTCTTGTCGGGCAGCATCTTATAGAAAAGTCCAGTCTCGTCACAATTAAAGACGTTTTCTGGTGGATACTGGCGCAGCAGTGCGCACAGCTTGTCGGCGCGGTAGTTGGTCACGAGCGTTTGGTCGACGGAACCACTCTCGCCGCACATTCGCTTGAAGGCCAGGTCGTACCTTTTCTTAAAGTTGCGCAACCACCCGTCACTGAACTTGCAGCCGGTAATACCCATGCGCAGGGCGAGCGTCTCTGCTTTCTGTCTCAGCAGATCGCCAAACACGGGTATTTTCCTAGCCACCGTGGCACTCAACCACATGTTCAGCGCTTCAAGCTGCGGGTGGCTGCCGTCCCGGAAATTTTTCTGCGTACCCGCAGACTCTTTCTCAGCTGCCTCCAGGATCTTAGCCTTCTGCTTGAGGTAGTCCGAGACGGTTTGCTTGGAAATGGAAAATTCCCGAGCAACTTCAGACTGAGGTCGGCCGCCTTCTACCTGGCGAATTATCTCCGCTTTCTTCGCCATCGTGAGCGTCTTGTAGCTCCCACGTTGGCCGCGTTTCTTCACTCCCGACGGCGCAGCAACGGGTGGCGTCGGAGCCATTTCAGCACGCCACGGAACACACAAGAGAGCGAGAACACAGAGAACAAGACGAACCAGGCCTACCCGCAGAAGCAACTGACTGACACCACTGACACGCTGACACAAACGCCAAACCACGCCAAACGCCACAGCGAACAGACTCCGTAAGTGGCTTGGCTTGGCCGCTCGACTGGCTAAAACCGAAAAAAACGTGTCGCCAAACATAGCCTTCGAGATCGGCAATGGTGATTTCTGCGTGCATTTTGACACTGGCCCGACGTCCATCCATAGCTAGTGCAGCATATCAGTGCTGGCAACCTAGCAAACGTATTGTTAACGTCCCTGTCAGCGTGTCATGGCGTACGGCGACGCATCCGGTCAGTCAAACGGAGTCCGATTAATCGAACGGCGCACAGCGGGGCGTCCGAATTTTCGGTCGTGAGTTTACATTAGGTTCAATGGGGCGAGTGGCGGTGCCATGAAGATGTCCTAATAAACGGGCATGTCCGAATTTTCGGCGTCCGAATAAACGGTCGGCGACTGTATTCAGGCTCGGCGTAATCCCCCCCCCAGAAAAAAAAACACCATTCAGCAGGAAAAAAGAGCCTTGATTAGCCCATAAGCCAGAAAATCTTGTCAATGCACGTCTGCAAACGAACAGGCTCATTGACGACAGTCTGCCTGTATTTCAGCAGGGGTTTGGCCACCCCTGTAGGCTGTCACCAGCATTGCGGTGGCCATCACTGAATCTGCATTCGAAATTCTGTGGGCGTTGCTAGTTCAAGGCCTTCACAGATGATCTCGTAACTGTCCAGGTTGCTCATGGCAACATCGGATTGAGGCTGGCCGCTTTTCACCTGGAAAATAATTGCAGCTGTCTTCACTACCGTGAATTTCTTGTAGTTGCTGCATTTCTTTCATTTCTTAATTGGTACTGACGATGCAAATGGAGTGTGGGGCATCAGAGCCACTTAAAGGGGAACTCTGGTGCATTTTCAACCATATTGAGATAATGCTGCTTTCAAATAGTATAGACAGTCCTGTAAAAGCTAGGGTGGTTCATTTTGCCCAGGCACCAGTCAAAAATTTTTAATAGGCAATAAACGGAGAGTCGAAATGGAAACTGAAGCCGGGAGCCGCTCCATCGTCTATGGTGGGTATTGGATGATGTCACTAGATCCATCGCTGATGACGTACGTCATGGGACCCGCTGCACCTCGCCACGGCTGGCCAGAGTGTAAACATAGCTCGAAAAGCGAGTTGGTGATGTCATCAGACCCGTAATGAAGCTGTGACAGCTCAGCTGAACTTATTAGTGACAAGTTCAGCGATGATTGCGGCTGCTATCTGGGGGCGGAAGCATTGCTTTTTGCTTGCTACCCACTGGTGTGTGAAGCATCTCACATGCCTCAAATTATTACCTCGTTGCTCAATATTGCAAGACCCAACGTCAATGACGACTAACACACAGTATGCAGCTGACAAAACTGAACAGTGCTCGCGTTATCATCGCCTCGTAGAAGAAAGCGCCCGCTGCATCAGTCTGCTGAGAAAGGCGGGGTTTTCTAAAGAGTAGGCCCTGACTTCACATATACTTTGGGGCCTGCGTTTGTTTACAGGTGTGATTCCAAAATCAGCTACAAATTTTAACTCCTTTTCTAAAAAACTAAATGACTTACCGTTGTACAATTCGGCACATATCACCACGGCACCGACAAAAAACACATGTTCAAAGGTTATTGAAATCAGCGAATATCGAAAAAATGCCAGAGTTCCCCTTTAACAGGTCAGGCTTCGCATGTCAAGCAACAAGTGTGAGACTCAGATGAGGCCTATGTTCAGAAACTACTGACAATTCCAACTCTGAATGTCAAAAGTGAACGACGTCAGGCTAGTTCATGCAGCAGCACTCGTAGAGTAATTGGTGTAGTGATTACTCATTATCTTACATCTTGAGCTTTGAGCCTTGCTTGAATCAAATATTTTTTGTTACAGCAAATATCACAGCATCTGTCGCTATTTTGCTTTGTTACCAAGGTGTTGCAAGAATAAATGTCCCTGATTTGAAAGCATGATGTATGGAAGTTCATAATTAGTTTCCTGTAACGAGTAATTCGCTTTTCAGTGTTTGTTCAAGAGCTGTCTAGACAATGCGCGGAAGTGTGATGCCACTGCTTTGCACCACGCTTGATGGCCACCGTTTGACCTTAGCCGCCGAGCCAAGAGTCACCAGTGTGTCGCCTCCTCCCGCGCCACTGGTGCTAATGGTTGCTCGAGACAAAATCTCCATCGGGCAAGAATCATTGGTGCCGCCGTGACTGGCCCAATTCGACAACGCCTTACATGGGACATGTGTTGTTGCATGCGTGCAAAGTGTGCTATGCCAAAGTTTTTGTTACAGGTCGCGTTTTAGAACAGGCTATTTTCGGAATTCTCAAGTGTGCTTCCCTGTGCTGCATATTTGCCCAACTACACTTGTATAGCAATAGTCCACTTATAGCAATAGCAGTTTTAACAATATATCGGATATAGCAATGGACAGCTGCAGCACCGTCAGCTTTTCATTGTAATCTATGGCAAAATAAACCGCTTATAACGATGCTCTCATGATGCAGTCTGTTATAATTAAATGATGGCATTGGAAGCAACCCTGAACGAAACGAAAATTCGAAAACGCTGCTGCAATGACACCCCAACCCCACTAATTATGCAAGAGGGCATGAGAGTGTATGGGCAGTTGCCAGGCGACAGCGCACTTAGCCTTACACACGGCGAGTGGGCACTAATACACCTGTCAGTTTGGCCAATGTACATCTTGCTGCAGTTCAGTGGAATCTTGGCATAATCTCTACTTCTCAGCGGCTCCTCATGAGTCCGTCGTGGCGGTGCACTTGTTGAAAGTTTTGTTTTGTGACACTGCTGTCCCGTTTCCTGTTCGAAAGGGCTTTTTGATGACGAGCGGGTGGAAGTGCCTTGTTTCTGTGTGCTGGGGTGGTCGAGTACTGCACGTGCTGGTGGTAATAGTCCCGCCCAGTGGCTTGTCAATTTTGGCGCACCCTCAAACCGAAACTGAAACTTGTCTGTAATGAGGAGCTTGTAATTATTAGTCGTGTGCTACAAAACAATGTGCCTTGTTAGAACTGACTGACCCTCAGCAATACATTACAGCAAAAAAAAAAACAACAACACGAGGCTAACATTATTGCGTGAGTAACCCTTCAAAAATGGAATTACCATTTGCCGTAACTTCCGTGCGCGAAACCATCGTTGCGGCTCGATTGTTGATAGCAACCTCAGAAGGCATGTGGATGGCGTAGGAGGAGATGCATGCATCATTTTGGTGTTAATGGAGAATTTCAGTTTAATGTATGGGAGACTGTACACACGCTGCATCTGAGGCTGCCTCCTACAACATTAATTTACGTTGGGCAGCCTGTGAGTGTTGCTTCGTGCCACCTAGTCGCTTGTCATAAACTATATTGGTAGACTCAACAGACAAGTCAGGGCATGAGACAATCCAAGTTTTTCCGACCACGAGTAGTGCGCAAATACTTGTTTCTGTTGTTGGGGCTGGGTGAACTAACAGCACGAGGGACACAAGAGACGACGAAGACGAGTGCTTACCGACAATTGAACGTTTATTTTTCACTAGAGGTATTTTGTAAGGTTAAGAGAGCCCAACTGGGATGCTAAACACTAAGTACAAGGTAGCCCCATCTGTTTTGCTCTTGCGATTTCCCTAAAAAGCTGGCAGAAAGATGCACAACGGCCATAGCAGGCGCAACGTAATAGTCATGATCTAGCATGTGCATCCCCTGCATGCGTTTGTGCATGCATCTCTCTTGCGTTGAGCACGTGCGCAGTCTTGCTTCTTCTCGCCCGTTTCGTGCACAAGACCATTGCATGCGCTACACTAAAATCTCATGTCTACCTTCATTTATGACTATAGTGGAGGAAGCTTTGGCGTGTGCTTTCGCGACAGCCAGCTGTGCAGTTCCAGATACAGTAATCCCTCGTTAACTCGAAGCCATCAAATCCGGGGAAAATTTCGAGTTAAGCAAAACGCCGAAAATGTTCGCCCAGGTCACTGTAAAAGACAAGCCAGTGCTGCTAGGAAAAGCTCCACTGCACAAAACAGCTACCGTAGTAAAGGCACAAGAATTCGGAGGGGAAAAAAATTTATTACCGAGGACCAAAAAATTGCGTGATGCTCGCCTGTTTCGCTTTAGCGTTCGGTCCGAGAAAGGCGTTCTCCAGTTGCTCAACACATCGCATGAGCCGTTGGTCGCCACCGCTGCATTCGACCTTGTTGCGGAGCAAGCACAGCATGTTACGTGTTTCTGTCGTCGTAGGCACTTCTCGAGGCTCTTCCTCATCTGCATGGTCATCTGCGTCGTTCACGGCCATCTCAACGATATCGGCGTCCCACAGCATTCCGGTAACGGGGACGTCGGCCTCGTAGAGCGCATACTCCTCAAAGGCGATCTCGCCGTCTTCAGTATCGCTCATGCAGCCAGTTGCTTTGCGCACTTCATTGCACAGCTCATCACAGCCGCTGAATTCTGCGCCAATGTCTTCTTCGATCGATTCCGGAGCGCGAGAAAACCCTGCATGTGCGAAGCAGTTAGCAATCGCCAGCGGGCGTAGTTGGCGCCAGGCTTCGGCCATCAGATTGACTGCACCCAGCAGATCGATTTCATACTTTTTCCCATTGTCGTATGACAGCAGAATTCGGTGCAGCAGGCTTTTCCTATAATACTTGCGGGCCATCTCAATGACTCCCTGATCCATTGGCTGGAGAACGGACGTCATGTTCGCCGGCAGGAACTCCAGTGTAACAGCCGCCAAGTTGTCGATTTTTCCGTGGCCGGGGCAGTTATCCACAACAAACAACACTTTCCGACCGTCCTTTGCCATCTTCTGATCAAGCGCACGGACATGCTCTTTGAAAAGCGCCGCCGTCATCCAGGCTGTTTAATTTGCGCGGTAGGTCACATCCTTCGGGAGCCGTGCATTTCGGAAACACCTGGGATTCAGCGACTTGCCAATGATGAGGAGGGGCAGCTTTTCATCGCCGGTAGCGTTGGCACCAAAAAGAATTGTTTTCGTTGCTTAGCGCCTGAGCACGCTTCGCCTTTTGGTGTGTGTGTGCGGTTAGGCAGCATCTTATAAAAGAGAGCGGCTTCGTCTAGGTTGAAGCTGTCCTTGTCCGCGTACTCCTTTTGCAGCTCGGCTAGGCGTAGCTTGCGCCATGCGTCTGCAGCCTGTTCGTCAACAATGCCGCTTTCGCCGTGGATAGGCTTCGATGACACGTTATTTCGCGTCTTAAACCGCTCGAACCAGCCATTGCTGCAACTGAAATCCGCGTGACCCATCTGCAGTGCCAAAGCGTCTGCTTTCTCCATCATTGTTTGGGTTGTCACGAGAAGATTGGCTGCTCGAACGTTTTGGAGCCACAACAGAAGTGCTGCTTCGACGTCCGGGAATTTGGACGCTCGAATGCGCTTCCGCTTGCTTGAGAAGCTTTGCTCGAAGCCTTCCAAAACCTTTTGTTTGTTCTTAAGGGGGGACGTGGCAAGTAAAACTAATTTTTTTATTAATGTACTGTTTGTGATGAAATTTGGTGTGTGTATGTGGATGATTGTGAGGATTCCAAATATGAAAACCGTTTTCAAATACCTCTTGTACTTTTTGAGTTACAAGCATAATTATACTAATTAATGCTCTTGACACTTAAAGAGATAATTATTGCTAAATGAAATTATTTTTTCATATTATTATGTTCCCAAAGCATCAACTTGTGCAAAGAAGCTATTAGTTGATTTTTCTAGTTCTTGTAACCATAAATAAAATTTCCAAAACATGGATGTTGTTTTGCACACACATTGCAGTAATTATAAAATGTGTTCTAAAAATTTTAAATGATGAGTAAGAAGAGAGATAAAGCTTTATTGCACTGCTAAAGGCCTCCTGAGCCTAGTGCAAAAAACGGAACGACTCTATCAGTCTTTGTTAGAAAATGACAGATGTTCTAGCGAAGGCACATAGGCGAAAATCAAGAGTTGAGAAAACTGACTTTGAAAGTTCACTCTTGTTTGGAAGTTCACAACATGCCTAAAACACTCAGAATCCTCCTGGGCAGTAATCCTGAGATGCTGTGGCCTTGGCCTCTGTAGAGCGCAACCCAGTTTTGCGCTTCTTTGTCGTGGAACAATGCGCCTTTTGAGCCCTCTTTACCCTTTTGGCATCCTTTTCGGCTGCTCGCCGCAAAGAGCAGTCTCCTGGATTGAAGCCCAGTTGAGCAGTGATCTCTTGCAGCGCACTCTTGCAGCCACCATTGAAACGGCAGACTGCATCTGCAACTGCACTTTCCACACTTCGAAGGGAGGCGAACTGGCTCTTGGACTGGAGTGACCAAATGAGGCTGTTCATACTCTCCACAGCGTTCTGGGTTTTTCCCTGCGCACACCTTTCAAGGAGCTCTTTGTTCGAGAGGCGCTTGTAGATTGGCAGCAGTGCCACTCGCACGTGAGGGGGCAGTTTATGTTTGTGAGGCGGCAGCGGCTCTCCCTTGGCCAATGCCTGATTGTGCGGGCACCAGGAGTCAGTCCCACTTGGGCACAGGTTGTGGTGTGGATCCTGGTCTGTGGATGTTACATGGTAATAAGTGGCCATGATGGCCCTCTCCATGCCAGGAACATCGTTGGGGTGGCTCTTAATGGCCCAGCCATAATAATTCGTCAACTTCTTTATCAGGCCCTGCGTCAGCCGGCCTTTGCCACCCATGCTCAGTCCTCGGCCTTTGGATTTGTGCTCATCAAGAAGGTTGCGCAAGGAAGTGCCCATTCTTTTTTTCACATGGTTCACACACTCCTGTTTCTTAATCACCATGTAGCCATACACCTTGTCTTGCGTGAGGGCAAGGTACGTACGGCTGTCACCGTCGCAGAGCACATTGATGTATCGAAGCTTGTACTTGGTAAACGATCTTTCAAACATGATCCTAGCTGCTTCTACTTCCATTTGGCCTGCATTAGCATCGGTGTTCTTTTGGCACTGTGGCTTGTGTTTCTCAAGCCACTCCTCATAGTTGTCGTCACCAGGCTTGGGGCCAACAGCACAGCCTTGGCAGTAGTTGGACAGGACACAGTGGTCCAAGACCAAGCCTGTGTACAGCTCGATTACACAGCCCACGCCAATATGACTTCTGTGCCCCCTCGTCATCCACGTGCCGTCGTAAATGACGTCAATGTTGCCTGGCACTCCTCCTAGGTCCTTGTAAATGTCATGCACCTTCTGTGCACTTTCTGCTTCAATGCGGGTGGCAGCTGATGTGGTGGCAGGGTGGCTGTACTTCCTTTGCAGTCTCTGGTAGGACTTGTGGTGCAGTGCTCGATGCGAAATGTCCATCGCAGAAAAAATGTCATTTATGGCAGATTGTTTTCTGCCAACTGATTGCACAGCCCTCAAAGCACGCACGTTTACCTCAAAGGGGTTCGTTTTTTGTTGCCCGGAGCACCTCGGGGACGACCACGCACTGTTCACTCTGCCACAATTGTCACAAAAAAGTTCCATCCTCGCCGCGAGTCCAAGGCAGTGCGTAGTCTCGAGGCGTATCGACCCTTCGTCGCACTTGTTGCACTTTACTGACGAAAGCAGACCGTTCAGCATCTTCTTATTTACAATGAAGAATGTGGAGTCCTTACCGCCGTCATTTTCGTCGCAGCCTTCGTTCAGAAGCTCGAGCTTCCGCTTTGAAGCGGACTTCGATGCTACGGCATCCAAAACATCCCGCCTTGTCTGCGCCCGCTGCGCGATTTCTTCACTGCTCGGAATCTGGGCCGAAACTCGCGATAGAATGTTCGACGCGCGCACGCCCGGAGTTGCAACGGCTGCCGACGCGGTGCCAGCGCAATCGGGTTCGCGAGAGCGTCCATCACGGTCGACGGCATCCGGCGGTCTGACATACGACGATGTGGCACCTTCCACACTCTCGGCCTCACAACAATCAGCGAAGGGTCTGAGTAGAGGCTCCGTGACGCTTGAAGAGCATGCTCCGTCCGGAACTGCGACTGGGACGGCAGCCGCAGTCGTCTGCCCTTTGTTCCAAGCTTTCCGACGCTTGCCGTACTTGTGGACGCTCCGGAACTTTTTTTGCGGCAACATAGCACCGCAGTATGAGCAAGCACTCAGAAGAGACCACCGATGTAAACAAAGCTTGGTAAAAAAAGCACGCGAACTATCACAAAAACAGCAAACTGGCAAAAAACGAAGCGCACGCCGGATGATTCTCGACACGGCGGCCGCAGATGCGCTCGCGCTTCCAAGGTTGCCAAGGTGCGCGGCGCAGCTTTGACCAGTAAGAGGTCGCGCCTGCTACCACGTGACCCGCGCAGCCAATTGCCGTTCTTCGTTTTCGTTTTTTTACTTGCTCCTCGCGCTTTTATTTTCACTCGGCCAAATACGAGACCGCGACCATCGGGAAGCCGGCTTTCTCCTCTTTCCAAAGCTACCAAAATGGCGGCCCACGGTCAACAACTTGGCGCGTTTGTGCGGCGTGAACAACACCGTTTCAGGGGCTTTTTTTTTCGCACTTTTCGGCGACTAGCCTCGGCAAAAACACTATTTGCGGGATTTGTAGCGCACGTTTCGCTGTAATATTTTAGAACAAGGAAGTTGAAGGTCTGAAGATTACGAAAAAAAATAAATCAGAAAATCGCATATTTTGACCAAAATCGGCACTTTACTTGCCGCGCCCCCCCTTAAGCACTGTCGAGAGGGTTGACAAAGGGATGCCGAATTCTTTGGCGATGCACGACTTGCTTCGACTTGCTTTTTCCACTTCCTTGATTAGCGCTACTTTTCTCTCCGTCAGAGATTTGCACTGCTTTGGGCGGGACATCTTGGTTGATACGGAAGCGTCCGTTGCACAGACCACTCACTACTCAGCAAAACTGAGCTCAAGAAGCGTCGTGCACAAATCGCGAGGAAAACAAAGAATACCAGCTCGCACATGCAAGGGCTAGGTTGCGTACTGACGGGCGCATGCTGCACACATGATCACTCCCACAGTTGCCTGACAAGGCTGATAGGAAACGGCTGCGTCCGCGGGAATTTCAAATTCGCCCTTCACGACTGCATTCGGCACGTATAGTAAGAGCTAAGCGTTCGCACGGAGCCCTCGTTTCCCATTGGGAGTAGACTTTGCCTTCTGCCCTCCCTGTCAAGATTTCGAGATATCCACTGTTCCCTCCGGAAAACGTTTCGAGATAAGAGGGGGCAAATACATAGCACCTATGGGAGGTTAATGCACGGCGAAAAAAAGACTTAACCGAGATTTCGAGATATGCGAGTTCGAGTTAACGAGGGTTTACTGTATGTCTGTTTGGGTTTGTCCCAGAAAAGCTTATGCGACTTCTTTTGACAGAAATGTTTTTTTTTTCTTCTTATGTCGTGGTTTGGAAACCAATTTTGCTAGTATTTTATTATTATTATTAGTATTACACAAAATTTTGGGTAGCACCTTCAATCCCGCTAGGAGATTGGCCCAGAGAACACCAAGATTCTACATGGTGGGGATGGAAGGGGGGCCATATTTCCTTTTGTAGGAATCTCACCGATTCAATATCCTTGAACTTGGCAGGTATGTTAGTATCGGAGGCGGTCATTTGTTGTGCTGGCCAGTTTATGGAGCCAAGGGTTAGTTTCCAGCAATACCTGGTCTCAGTTTTGCTGCAAACGTATGCGAACAGCTGGCCTTGCTGCTGCCAGCGCAGTTGGGGGGAGTGTTCTCGTGATTAGCAATATGTGCACCTGTGGAAAAGACCGGCTTCAGTGCAACACTGTAATGACACGGGGGCAGCATGTCACCTGTTGTACCTCGCGGCATCACCGTGTCATGATGCCACCATTCACCCATTCTTTCTGGCAAAACAATTTAGTAATGGCTAGTTTGATGGAATTAGCAATGTTCTTGGCTGAAAAACATCATTGAAGGTATCGAACTGAGTTATCAAACTGGGTGCAGCAGGCAAGAACTCCCCAGCACTCCAAGTGCGAAATTTGCGGGAGCAACTGCCTATGGTAGGTGTGCATATGCAAGTTCTGTCAGACAGTCCCTTATTGATTTTTTTTATTCCAAAAAAGAATGGGTAAGTTATGACACGCTGACATTGCGAAAAGCAGGTGACATGCTGCATGGGTGTCACCACTGTGTTGCTGTGAAGCATACTCTTTTGTGTGTGTGTGTGTGCTGGAAGCAGCAAGGCTGGGTGCTTGACCTGTCGCTCATTAGTATCCCTACATTTCATCGCCTTGTGGCTACTAACAGCTGTTGTGTCCACATATTAGTGGCGAAATCATCATTGGGAATCTGCATGGGGCACCCAAATTAACCAGGCAGGTACTGGCTGCTGCTTTGAATTCTCTACTCAAATTTGCATTGCGAAATGCGGGACTGCAGTGATTCTTCAAATTAAGTGGGAATTATGAATTGATAGCTCGAAATAATGAGGTTTTATTCTAGTTGCTACATGTGCACAACCATCTTTTTCATTCACCTCTCCTCTGTTTTTCCTTTGTTTGGTTTCTCCATTTCTTATCCGCTGGGGAGCTCACAATAAGGTGTGAAATTCAGTTTTTATTTTTTTTTTAAGACTGTGTGCTGGCTGGATGGAATGTGAAGGGGTGAACTTTGTTTGGACTAAGAAAGGCTGTCTGAGGAATGAGAGCGTTCGTGTGCAAAATATCCTTGAAAGAATGTTAACTTGAAGATGTGCTTAGTGTATGCTGGGGAATTTTTGCTATCTTGAAGAGTCACTTGGGGCTTGTTTTAAGGAGTTTCATGGAAAGTGGTTTGAGAAGTTACAGTTTTAAAGTTCTTGACAGGTTCTGATGCACGGCTTTTGCAATTTTTTTTCTTGCAGGAACTGGAAATGCTGATGATGATGAACAGGCGGTACTGTGCAGAGATTGCACACGGCGTGTCGTCCAAGAAGCGCAAGACGCTCGTCGAACGGGCTCAGCAGCTTTCCATCAGGGTGACGAACGCCAATGCAAGGCTCCGCTCCGAAGAGAACGAATAAACACATTTTCATGCTTGCCAATTGCACTGCTCCCGTTTTGGCAGCAGAGCTGTTGAAGTTCCCCTGAAGTTGGTTGGTTGTGTACAAACATTACCATTCCCAAAACACCATACCTGATGGTTGAGAGCCTGAATACAGAAATAAAAAGGGAAGAAAGACTGAGGGAGAGATTAAAGAAGAGGTAGGAAGAACAGCAAGACAGAGAAACAAAAGGGCGAGATAAACAGCAAGACGGGGAGAAACAAACAAAAAAAAACCTGAAATGGGAACGACAAACAAGATAGAGCAAAAAACGCGGGGCCAAGCTTTGAAATTTCTTCAGGTTTGACACCACTTTTGGGAAGTTGCCCCAATTGTTTTTGGTCTAGAGCGCACATGTAAGGGGATCAGATAGCTTTGAGTAGCGATTTTCAGTGTTTATACAACCACATGTTGCACCACTCTTGCAATGAGGAAAGTCTGGAAGGACAAGAAATGACAAATTGTCACCACCTTAGAAGTTCACACAGCAGGGCCACAACTTAATATGCCTTCATAATGGACTGTTCATTCTCTCCACACTTCTTTATAGTGAAGGCATGTGTAAAACATCATAGACGGGCGAGCTTCAAGTGATTGTGAAGTGAGGACGAACATTCTGATGCGTAACACATAAAAGCAGTTGTTGCAGTGCTGAGATGACGACCTGCAGGTCGCAAGTTCACACCCTGTTTAGACGGTTGTATTTTGATGCAGGTGATATAAGAGACAGTATGCAGTGCAATGCCAGTCCACCTTTTTTTTCATCAGCATCAGATGGCCGACATTTCAAGAACCTTGCTCTACAGCTATGTCGCATAATACAGTATTAGCTGATCATTACACTCCGCTCTGCACGAGCATAGCCCAATCAAGTGTGGGGAGCTGCATAGATTTGGCGTTTTTGACGAGCATGCCGTAGAGAGGCGTGCACAGCTTTGCTGCGTACCAACACCAAAAGTGAGTGGATGCACATTCCACTGAACTGACAAGGGGAGCGAGAGGTGCATTCTGTGGGCACTACAGTTCGTCCTATGCAATTGCGTGTGTGCTCGCATTCACAGCTCTGATCGCAGCAAGTCGTAAACACATCCGTTTTTATATTGGGGTTTTTGGCTCGCTAAACCAGGTCATGAAACGTGCAAGATCGGGCACCATCCACCTTGCTATCCCAGAACTTTCTTGAACCCAGTGCAGAGCTTTAGAATAACCTCCATTGTATCTTGCATGTAATGCCATATCCTTGTACATTGTGACGTTCACAATTTTTAGTTTATTAATGTAGAGCAACAGAAATCGAGGAGAGGGGGGGTTGCTTTGCTGTTGAGGAAATTAAATGCTTTTCTTAAGCGCTATGCCACTCAGCTAACCCCTTTTCTGCAAAAGATATTTTCCTTATTAGAAACAGCTGTGCTTCCTGATGATTGGTTGTGTGCAAAAGTTATTCCTATCCATAAAAGTGGGAACAAACAACTGATAAACACATACAGGCCAATATCACTGACAAGTACATGCTGCAAGCTAATGGAGCATATAATAAAGCACTTATGACCTATCTAGAGGACATAATATGCTATATCCGAACCAGCACAGTTTTAGAAGGAAGCTTTCGACCACTACACAACTTTTAGAGATTACTCATGACTTTGCTTTAGCTATTGATTCTAGACTGCGAATAGATGCAATATTTATTGATTTTTCTAAGGCATTTGACCGCGTTCTGCACTCGTTGCTCATACAAAAACTTGAATCATTTGGGGTTGACTCAAAAATCGTCCATTGGATTGCCGCTTATCTTTCCAACCGCACCCGGTATGTTTCTTTTAATAATGGCGGCCCCGCCGCGGTGGTCTAGTGGCTAAGGTACTCGGCTGCCGACCCGCAGGGCGCGGGTTCGAATCCCGGCTGCATTTCCGATGGAGGCGGAAATGTTGTAGGCTTGTGTGCTCAGATTTGGGTGCACGTTAAAGAACTCCAGGTGGTCTAAATTTCCGGAGCCCTCCACTACGGCGTCTCTCATAATCATATAGTGGTTTTGGGACGTTAAACCCCACATATCAATCAATCAATGACGAGTCCGACTGTGCCGACGTGTTCTCTGGTGTTCGCCAAGGGTCCGTACTAGGACCAACACTCTTTCTCAAAAACATCAATGACATCTACACTGCTATGGAACCAGGTATTACAATGAGGCTTTTTGCAGTTGACTGCGTCATATACTCTCCCACTAGCACTACAGAAGACCAGGTGAAACTTGACAAATCTTTAGAAAATATTGGGCAATGGTGTGAAAAACATGGTATGCAAATTAATACAGGCAAAACCATGTGCATTACAATTTCCCATAGAAAAACACCGCTTCACCTTTAGTACAACTTCTCTGGGGCAGACATCAAGCACGTAAATACCGTAAAGTACCTGGGGGTCACAATAACATCATCGTTAAAGTGGGATGTCCACATTAATAAAATTTCTGCACGTGCATTTAAACAACTAGGTTTTTAAGGCGTAAACTAACCGGAACTTCCCCTCAAGTTAAACTAACAGCGTACAAGGTGCTCATTAGACCCATCCTGGAATATGCAGCTATAGTTTGGAACCCGCACCAAAAGAACATGATTGATGCATTGGGAAAGATTCAAAACCGGGCTCTTAGGTTTATTTTTTCAAAGTATGCCAGACGGGAGAATGTTTCTGCGCTGCGTTTGCAAGCACATGTCGCAACTCTTGCTAGCCGACGACAATTAGCCAGCCTGAAATTTCTTTTTCTTCTTTCAAACAACCTGGTAAATTTAAATAAGGATGATTACCTTAAAGCTCCGCACCGTCACTCCAGTAGAACTAACAATGACAAATGCATACGCCCATTCCTGTCACGTTGTAACACGTTGAAGCATTCTTTTTCGTGTTCTCATATTGTGCTGGTGGTTGCAGCTCGCTGACTCCAGGCTGAGAGGATGCACATTTAGAGGTGAAAAGCTAGGTCGTTGTGGGTGAACAAGTCCAAGCCATTTAATAGAATACTCCCTGCTGTTTCTACAGCGACTTGTCTCGTTAAAGGCACGGACGCCCGAATGGTCGAAGGAATTTGGAAATTAACCGGAAGTTTCAGGTGTGTTTTAGAGGAAGAACTTGTTTGAACAGTTGCAGGTAAGCTACTACCAGACCACTCTGAGGCTGGAGCCATTGGCGCTATTTTGTTTGAGTGTTCCTTGAGGATCAGCAGTGCTGTTCAACAGTGTTTTTTGTTAGTCACTGCCACAAAGCAGCCCTGAGAAAATGAAGGCGAGCTTTAGTCTTATGATTGGCTCACAAGACATAAAGAACCCAAAAACAATCTGTACTATAGTTCTAGTATGCAGCTTTATTGACTCTGATCTCAGTTATGCAATAAGATTCTGTTCAAGTAACTTTACATAGAGTGGCAGTCTGGGCAAGTCAAAATCAGATTGTTTTGGTGAAATCTGAGAATTACATTGTTTTTATTTCACACTGATTTTCAACTTCAGTTTTAGTAGCAGTTAAATGTTAATAATAATTGCTTCTACAATGCAGTGCTCCGCTTTTTGTGACTTGGGTCTTGTTTCTGCCACAAGTATCGATCGGTATTTTGAATGGTTCACTTCATAATGCATTAAATAAACATCTTTTTAAATGTTTGCTTTTTTCCAACTTACATTGATGGTCATCTGTGCAATACATTTCGTAATAAATAATGAATGAAATTCTTCGGCAATGCTCTGAACTCTGGGACTTGCATGGCATATTTTGTCATCTAAAATGCAGATAGCTGCTCCAAACAAGCATTTTTTTTTCTGCTTCAAAAACACTCGAGTCTGCTCTAAAACAGTTATTTAGACGCTTTTATCCCTGCAAGTAGCCAGCATACCTTACTGACCAAATAACTTAGGTTCATGAAGTGGTAGTTGGGGCAACTTGGCGATTGCGTGACTGCTTCGCATTAATGGAGCAAGTGTAGAGCACCACACAGCTGCTGGTTTCAACTAAGCTTTATTTGCTTAGCGGCCTGGATTGTGTTCGCAAGAAATGAGTAAAACCCACACATGGTATCACTCGTATGTTCTCTTATCCCACTGTGTCCGAATACATAATTTCTCCATTTGGTGAGGATACACCAACTATATCCTCAATGTCTGTGTGCGGTCCATTGCCTTCGGCAACGACAAAATGATTTTGCTATAAACGCGCACTGTCTGACAATGCTCATATCTTGCGTATATGTTTCTGGCACTTTCATCAACAAAGCGTAGTTGGAAGTTATTGCTTATTGTTCTATAGCAGAGCCAGAAATTATTTTCGAGGGGGGGGGGGGGGGGGGGGGGGGGGTAGGGTTTAAACACTGTCCATGTTTGTGTGTATATATGCAGATGCGAAATTCAACATTGGAGGGTAGGTTTTGATCCCCCCAGCTACACCATTGTGCGTGTTCTGTTTTTTTCTTCCATACTCATTACGTCTGTGCTGTGAAGTGTTAAAAAATGCAGTGTATGTAAACACGTGATGTATGCAGTGTGTGCGGTGTAAACTGCTACATTACGTATGGTATTTTGATTGAAACACGAAAATGAAGGGCTGAGTAATGCGCATACTTTCGTTTCCACTGCCTTCTGTTTGGATCACATTGGTGTGATTCTGACTCTGAACGTGTAGATCAGAGCCAACCTTCTCTTTCTCCTCCCTCCCCCATTCCATACAAGCGCGTGTACTTGGTCTGTGTTTGTCACTCTTGCTTCGCTCCCGTTCAGATGAGTTGCAACGGCATCGTCGGCACCAGTTGAAGCAGCATTCCAGCCTCTGCCGAGATCGTCGCAGAACAAGGTGATCCTGAGCTCCGGGTCAGTGCAAGCCAAGTGTCCGCGTTGACCTGCTCACCCCAAAGTCCGGAACCCTTTTGTCGAAGCCCAGCATTTGTGTCGAGCTGCAGCTTCGGCTACCGAGAGACAACGTGAGTCTGCGGCGAGGGTAGCGAGGCTTTTGAGACAACTGCAGCAACTGGCAACTGACGGAGCGACCGCACGCGAGACTTTCTCAACAACGCACAACCACAATGCAATGATAACACAAACACTAAATACAAACTGCACACACTAACCGAAACGCCGAGTGAACGTAGACGGAAACTTTGTGTGCGCCCCCAATGCTGTTTCACATCCCCTCATGGTTCTCTTTAGAGAGAGACGGTGTAATTTTTTAATCAGAGATTTACACAACTCGTGACAAATTGTTTTATGTCATTCATTGATTCTAGCAATGGATGAGCTTATTGACGTAGAAGCTTATCCTCTTTTAAAACCTGAAAGCTATTTATTAAAGCAATATGCAGAGAGAAACAAAAAAATAATTTAACATTCAGCATAGGCGAGCCATGCCAAGCAAACTAGTGGCATGGCTGTGAACGTGATATGCTGGGTGATTTTTCATCCCCAGTGTTCCCTTTAGACTTGTGTAGTACTCATGAGTTGAAATACAGTATCAAGTATTTCAATATCGTAACTCCTGTGAGTGATTTCGTGACATAACTGCATCAGTTTGCTGTGAATCTAGAGACCAGAGGCTATATTAGCTCTGATATCAGGGCAGGAGCCGATACATATTATGCAAATATGTCATGAACTGAAGATAGAAGTGAAAGCATGTGCTCTACATAGCCCTTGATTCTTGCATCTGAATTCATGAGTACTGTACATATAAAACGTATTGCGTCATGCAGCCTCAAATATAGATGTGTGACAGTGTGGTCTTTCAACTGTACGGCTGATTCTTCTCTCATAAGGGTTTTTTTTTTGTGGTGTTCTTCATCAACAGGATGTAGTGTTGTAAAATGTATGCACAAGAAGAGTTATAATAGTGCTTTCCATTTGAGAGGGAACTGTATTTTCCACTAAACGTTTGGTTGGCTTGTTTTTGTGTGCTGATATGAAGTCATCGATCACCCAGTGGCCAGCTAAGAACTTGGATCCAAACTCAAGCATGTGCCGGTAGGATTTTTCATGCCCCATATAAACGAACGATGGGCAGCTTACGTAACTTGGCTGCTGGAAAAGTTTCTGCAGGCTGCTCAATAGTCGAATACAAGTAGAACAGGCTCCTGTTTGCTAGGCAGAGAGAAAAATATTTCGGCAAACTTTGCTAATGGCTTATGCATTTCCACCCCACTCTACTTCTAGGAGATCTTGCACCTTTGTCTGGCGTGCTTATTTCTCTGGAGATTGTGGCTTTTGAAATAAGCTTTTAAACTGCGAAATTTGATCTGTTGTTTGACCTACTGCTTTGTGGATGGCATTGCGTAGCCTCAATTGAATTTGCGCCATAAGAACTGACAACTAAATTAGATTGTGGTCTGGTCATGATCACTTATGCTCTGGCGACTTTTGCTGCATCTATCCTTGTTTGAAGCATCGAATTGCCACCAACTACTGTTGTAGTATTGACTTCTCCCATCACACATCTGGTTGGTCTAGAAAGCTGGCATTAATTTCGTATATTTTAGCTAACATATATGCCCTCTTGAATAGTGAAGGGTTGTGTTCACATTTCTGCATACCATTTGTATACATAGAAGCCCTTGAATGTGATCTTAAACTCCAGGAGGTTCGTCAACCTCTTGCACAAGGTAACGTGTGTATCCTGGGAACGATAGATCTTGTTCAGATGCGTCTCAGCCTTCAGCTTGGCCCATCTGGTGTGCTTCTGTTCTTTTCCACACGATATTGTGTAATCCCATCTCCTTTCAACACCTCAACACAGCGGGGAAAGCCTGAGGGCTCACTTCTGGGCCTTCCTTACGAAGCAACCCAGACTTTCTTAATAATACACTGGAAGGAAATCTTGTGCAACTGTGTATGGGAGTTGCAACACATAGGCAGTGCTTCAGTCAACGTGAGAACGATGGGTATTACACGTATCTGAGCTTCGTTCTTTAGGCTCCTTGTTGCCTGCAGCTGCCTTGTCACAAAATGATGTTCAGCAAATGTCCAGCAGTTACACTTCACCCCTCGAACTTTTAGGCTCACCATTTCAAATAGGGCCATGACGTTCACAATGTTCTATTGTTTTATCAGAAACAAAACCAAAGCACATTGATAGACAAAACCACAGCTGCATTTGAAGCAGGAGACACAAAGACTAGGCAAATTCATGTACCATCCATCATTCTCACGGTCACTGAACAATCGCAGCACTAGAGCTCGCTCCAGTAAATATTGTAGGAAACTATGAGGTGGCGTGAGAGTTAGTATCTTAAATGTTAAGATTTGGGTGTGGGGCTGAACGTGTGATGCATTTTGCTCGGAGTTCCTGTACTTTAAAGCAAGCGACAAATCTTGGAAGGCCACAAGTTAAGCAAATTTGGTGCATGTTCAGTGTGTACGGCACCCACAGATTGAAACACAACGTTAAAACTCCTAATATGATCACTCATACGTGGAATTTGTCGAAATAACTGTCGTGTTTTACTATTTATATATTTATTTACAAGATACTGGATGCTCAGAACAGAGCCCCTGCAGAAGTGATATCAAGTGTGAATGAACCATAATCATTTGTACGAGTAAAAAAAAGAAAGCTTTTAAATCAAAATAAGTAGTGAATGAAATGTATGCACACACGTATAACTGACATACTCAAACACACACGTGTACATAAAGCACTTCATAATCAATAGTAATTTATATGCATAATTCAATAGAAAATATTTAGAACAAGTATATGCACATACATAAATATAGGCACCTATATATGCATTCATACATTAACCACGTGACGCAGCACTAAGGAAACTATCACGCTATCACGCTATGAATGTCGCCACCAAAGGCCAGGTTTGCTTTGATGTAAGTGTTTGGTTCGAAATGATGTTGATACAACACAAACTGAAGATGATGGAAACGAAAGTATGTGCATCGCTTAAACCTAGCGAAATTATCGCATTTTGGTGTGCCAGCACTGCACAAACCTGTTTTATTTTCATCATAAAATGGCGCACATGTGCGAGGAAGAAAAGAAAGAATTAAACGAGACGAGCACTGACTATTCGGCACACAACATATAGCGTTCGACGAAGGATCATCGCACGATACAACATAACCGTATCTGTAGGCTACAAACTAGTGATGGTTTGCTTAAGTTCAGCCAGAGAATTACATTCTACATCCTAAATGCCGTCTGAAAGGTCCATTTCATTTTCCACAAGGTCAAGTCGGGTCTGGCCGATGATTGCTCCAGCGCTTTACGCTCTTTGTAATATGAAATGCTGCGATAATTTTTGTGATGGGGGTCCCCCTGTTGTTACTTCGTTACAAAGCAGGATGATCACAGCAGGAAGAGCTAAAAGTGTAAACAAAGAAGTAAAAAAATGCATTCAATTCACAATGAAAGGTGAAAAGAAAAAAAGTAATTTTACGAGAACAAAACATGATACCAAATTTGAAAATTTGTAATAATAAAAAAGAATGAGGCAATGATAAAAATAAATCACAAATTATCAACAATGTTTTCATTAACACTGTGTTTATCATGTTAAGTTTAAAATAATGAAATGTACGAAATGACTTGATGGGGATATGATTTTAAAGATGAACACCACAGAAGTGAGCAGTAAATCTGCCATAGTTCAGTCTGATTCTAGGTAAAAGAAGGTCATTATGTTCTGAACGTCAGGTATATTCTTCTTGTTGAGGATATGACAAGGAATTTTTATTTATTTATTTGCAATACTGCCAGTCTCTACTGAGACCATAGCAGGTGGGTACTCTGTACAGATGCTAAGATTGCTCATCATAATAAAACAACTGTAATACAGAACATAAAAGCAACATGGCACTTTGTACGTTAGCAATATTTACACAACATAATAAACAAAATACAAATCCATGCAAAAATGGCAAGTTTAACAATAAGGGCACTTAAATGGCTGTTGACAGAACATACAAGTAGTACATACTCGTTTCATTACCATTGTCACTGGGTATTTAAAAAAGCTAAGAATTGTTTTCAATTTATAATTCAGACTGAGGCAGTGACTTAGTGTTGGTGATGTGAGGGGCCAACATGTTCCATTCGCGAATAGCAACCAGAAAAAAGAATATTTAAACACATCAGTCTTGCATTTGTATTGTACTAATGTGTGTGTATGTTTGTGTCTTGTGGCTCGTGTTTGTGAACAAGATACGTAATTTGAAATGTCTATTTTAAAATAATTGTGCAGGAGTTGGTAAAAAAATTTTAGACGTGCCTGTTTTGCTCGTACTTCTAGCATAGGAAGTTTAGAAAGATTTGGCAGACTAGTGGGTGAGTGTTCACGTTTATGTTTGTTGTGGAAGAATCTTATGGCCTTCTTCTGTTTTGCTTCAATTTTCTTTATGCTTGTGTGGATGTGAGGAAACCACACTGTACTTTTGTGTTCGGGGATAGGCCTGAGGAATGTTTTGTAGGCTAGGAGCTTTGTTGGCAATGTTGCCATTTGAAGTGATCTACGAAGAAAAAGTAATTTTTGTATGGCAGATGAAGTAATGTTTCTAATGTGCTCATCCCACCTTAAGTCGGACGTAATTGTTAAGCCTAGGTATTTATGTTTGTGTACTGTGCTCAGAGCAGTGCCATATATAGTGTAGCAAGAGTTTGAGGGCTCTCTCTTTCTCGTTATTGTCATGCAAGCAGATTTTTTTACATTGATTGTCATCTGCCAATTTGAACACCATTCAGAAATAGCAGAGAGTGATTTGTTGAGCGAATAGTGATCTTCGTCATTTCTAATTTTTCTATAAATGATACAGTCACATGTAAATAACTTTTATTTTACAGTCAATATTAGTAGATATGTCATTGATATACATGAGAAATAACAAGGGCCCGAGCACGGAACCCTGGGGCACTCCTGACGTAACCGGTACAATATTTGATGCAATGTTTTCGACAACAAAAAACTGAGACCTATTAGACAAAAACTCACGCACCCAAGCAACAGTTTTTCCGTCCTCGATAATGTTTTGTAGTTTAGCGATTAGCTTGGTGTGACAAACGCAATCAAACGCTTTTGAAAAGTCAAGTAAGATTACGTCCGTTTGGCTGTGATTGTCAATACCTAGTGCGAGATTGTGTATGACCTCAGTCAGCTGCGTTGTGGTTGATAAACCCCTACGAAATCCATGCTGGTTAGGGGACAGGATGCCCTCGTTTAAAAAAAAATTGTTAAATGTTTTAAGACTATATGCTCGAGTAGTTTGCATACCATGCTCGTTAAAGATATCGGTCTGAAATTGGATTCAATGGATTTATCTCCCGATTTATAAATTGGAATAATTTTTGCTATTTTCCAATCTTCTGGTAGTCTTGATGTTGAAAGTGATTTACGGAAAATACTGCCGAGATATCTGCTACACCATTCTGCGTACCTTTTCAGAAATTAGTTAGGTATATTATCCGGACCACACGCTTTCTTAGTATCCAGAGCAAGCAGAAGATTAAGAATACCAGTGTCTGTGATAACGAGAGTGTCCATCACAGACATTGCACGTGGTACCGATTCTGGCAAGACGTCATTATCTCTTGTAAAAAACTGAATGAAAGAACTGGTTATATCTGTTGGCTTTGTCAAATTTTTCAAGTGACGGTAGTTGAGTGGTGAGTGTGTTCTTTCGGCGAAAGTGGTTCCAAAATTTTTGTAGATTACTTTTGAAAATGCTGGGGAGTACAGTATTGCGTGTTGTTTGGCTTCCTTGGATTTTTGCTTAAAGTTTTTTGCAGCAGGTGCAAGTCTGGCGGTGCTAACTAAGTCATTTCCGGCAGCCTTGTTAACTTTCCGTAATCTTTTGAGTTGGCGCTTTGCGTGTATTACTTCACGAGAAAGCCACGAGTTGTTTTTTAATGTCTTTTTCAGTTTGACAGGAATAAAATTTGTTACACAGTGTGACACTATGTCTTTAAAGCGCAACCAGACAGCATTTACAACAGTGAAAGGATCTTAGGCCAGTGCCAAAAACTCTTGGTATTCATTAGCTAGATAGGTTTGTATGTGGTCGTCGTCAGCTTTATCGAAATGGATTATGGTTTGGGCAGCAGTTTGCACCGATATTTCATAGCCTAGAGGTAAAATACACATAGGAATATTATGGTCGGATATTCCTTCTATTACCTCAACATTCACCGGTTCTAAAAGAAAATTACTGCTTAGCAAAAAATTAGGTCGAGTATACTCTGACACTCGCTTTGCTCTCTTGTGAGGCTTTCCATGATTTGGCAAAGGTTAAAGTTTAACATCATGTTGAGAATAAGAATACTATCTAATATATTAGGTAGTATATTAGATAGTATTTCTTGCCATTGTGAAACGTATATTTTGCGATGAATGTGACTGTATATGTGACTGAGTGGGTAGGATGCGAAGATGCCAATAGATAGCTAGGGAATGGTAAAGCAATGGGCTAAAAGTCATTACTTTTATCGCCTGGTTTTGTAAACGTTGAAGTGATTTTATATTAATGGCACATGTATTACTCTATGATGATAAGCCGTATAATACATGGCTATTAAGTAAAGCAAGATAAATTGAGATTAGAATATGAGGTTGAAAAAATGCATGTGTTTTGAGATAATGCAGATATCAAATGAAACCTTTTTTATTAGTGAGTTAGCATTAATATTGTATTTAAGATATTTATCGAGAGTAACACCCAGGAATTTAACATTATCAGATGCCAGTGCTACATATAATTACTTAATGAGAGAGTTATGAAAAAAGAAATTACAGTTTGTGGGCTACAAAACAGTACAAAAGTTGTTTTAGTGAGGTCTGGTTGAAGAAGTTTATTTATACACCATGATTACACGTTGAGATACGAATTAAGAGTTTCTAGAAGTGCACTCGGCGATTTATGTGAGTAAATAGTCGTGTCGACACGACCGTTGTTTACTCACCTGTATTACTGACCTGTATTAGCATACAGTGAGCACTTAGAAGAGGTAAGCATATTACGTAGGTAAGTCATTTATGAATAGTTGAAACGACAGGCCTAATATAGAGCCATGGGTAGTGTGTCAGTTAACTAATTTAGTTGACAAAATTCAGACATTAAGATATACTCCTTGCGGCCTGTTAGACAGGTAGCTGCAAAGAAGTTTCGGAGGTGTGCCAGGAGTATAAAAATACTGGAGCTTATTGAGAAGTATAGAATATTAGATTAGATAGTATTCTTTGTCATTATGAAATATATATTTTGCGATGAATGTTTTGGGACTGCTGTATATGATGAGCAACAGTCTATGATAAAACAACTGCTGAGTGAGTAGGATGCAAAGATGCCCAGTTTCAAATGCTTCTGTTGAATCAATGAATATGGCTCCCGAAACAAACTATTTGCTCATACATTTTTCAATGTTATCCATGAAGGTAATTGATACCTGTTTCATTAAATGACAATTCCTGGGACAGAGAGAGAAAATTAAATTTGTTTAGATAGTACATCAAACAACTGGAGAGAACCTTTTGAA
This sequence comes from Rhipicephalus microplus, assembly GCF_013339725.1. Lineage (NCBI taxonomy): Eukaryota > Metazoa > Arthropoda > Arachnida > Ixodida > Ixodidae > Rhipicephalus > Rhipicephalus microplus. The sequence continues at coordinate 51,073,358 of NC_051175.1, read as the reverse complement.
GGACTTTGCTAAAAAATTCCTAAATGCCAAGTGGGTGTCAACGTTACCACGAGAACTTTTTTTGAACAGAGGAATTATTTTGCCATGTTTTAACAACTCTGGAAGTATTCTTGTTCTGGAGATTTTGTTAGAAATATCTGCAAGATCTAAAGATACGTATGCAGCAATCAGTTTTATTCTAGAAGGCTGGGTAGAATCCAGGCTGTTGTCATAGCTTGGAGAGAAGAAAAGACATGATAAACATCTGAAGAAACTGGACAAAGAAAGACCGAGGGCTATGTGAAAAAATGCCGCCATATCCACGAAGTGAATGATGATGAGTGGGCGAAGCTCCGGAGGTAAACCTGGTAAACCATGAATCCTCCGTACATTTTGTCCACTCGATTTTATTGCAACGCTCCCCCTAGCGTACGTCGCCGCACTATATCGAACGATGACACGCGCCATATGTGGCATCATTCCTATTTTTAACACCTCGCATCTTTCATAATCAACTACACGTACCGCCGTCTAGTTTATAACATCTTGCATCTTTTGGACGGACGGACGGACGGACGGATGGATGAATGTATGGATGGATGGACGGACGGATGGATGAACGGATACGGCTGTACCCTTTAGATCGGGCGGTGGCTAGCGTAATACTTAGAACTGAACGAGAGGTGGCTACATACAGGGGACGCACAGCCCACGCCTTAAGGAGCTTCGCTCCTAAAATGAAGTGGAAGACTAGGGGAAAGTGTATTCTGGCACAAGACAAAATACATACCAAGATATCACGCTTGCTAAACAGTGGCGCTTCCGGTGGAACATTTATGAAGCCGTACCCAGCAAACACTTGCTAGTCTGACAATTGGAGCGAGTATCGTAGAAGTGTAACTTAAAAAGATGAAAGTTTAGGTTGGTAGGTACTCTATACTGGTTATTATGCAAAGAACGTCTGACAAGGACAATGGCAGATTGGAACAAGCGCTTCAACATTTTGCTGCACCCCTGCCTGATTACTGGCCTATATTGCTGTCTTGACACAAAAGCACTTATTTGTACGTCACGCTTGTTCCTGTATTCCATCGTCCCGTGTCATCTATACTTCAACTTCGTATCATGGCCCATGCATGTGGATCAATTTGCAGATTACGAAAATCAACTTGCAGATTGCCATGTGTAGTTGTTGCACTCTTAAGCATTTAAATGAGCTTTGTGATCTTTTATTCTGCATGGTGGTATTGACGAAAAGTTGATTACAGCCTAAGAATAAATGCAAGCTCAGCTCACAGAGGTCAACGTCCCACCCATGCCAGAATCAGCATACATGTCGTACGTCTCACCGATTTCACGAATTTCAGACATATCACTTTCCCGTGCAGGCCTGCGTTCATTTCCTAGTTTCCGGTTTAAAATTTTACATTTTCGCAAATTTTATAAAAAAGTTTGACTTCATTCCACTGCAAAACATAACGTTGTCACAAGTAGCAACAAACTTTCAATTTGCAATATGTGTAGTGTGTGCATTACCATCGGAAACGTCCTTATCGGTACAACGGAAATCGAAAGTTGTTGCTTTGTTGCGCAGATAAATGACAGGCGAGCTGCAGTATTGGAGGCAGAGCGTGTATTTATTCTTAGGTTGCAACCGATTATAGACAATCTTAAACTGCCACACAGAGAAATAAAACAGGTATCTGACTTCGAGGTGTATAGCTTGGAACATAACATCATTTTGTCTAATATAAATTGTTTTTTTTTCACATGCTTTTTGAGCTGCAGCTCCAGTGCTTTCCTGAGTGCATCTGTGTTGGCAGAATCTAGTTTGGCAGCAAATTTTCTATAGTTGTGCAGTTCTCTCACAAATTTTCCACTCAAGTAAGAAACGAAACTGGAAAGTGTTTTTAACAGGCGAGGCACAGAGCAACAACAACAAAAACAAAAAACAAAGCGAAAGTACATTTTGCCTTTTCGCTCGTCAACAGCTATCCTGTATTGGCGTTAGAAGTTTGACATCAATACGTTGATGACGGACTTGTAGCAGACGACGGCGCCATGATACTTTATAACTACGTCTTCAGACAGAAACGAGCAGATATATAGGCTGATGGACACGGCGAGACGCGCTCTGCGGATGCCATGCGCACTTTGGCCAGCCGCATTCCTCACGGCGCGAGGCGACGAAACCAGAAACAGCTGACGGCGCGCGTTCGATACGGCTTGTGCACGTGCTGTCGTCGGCGTTCGACATTCTCTTTCCTACGCGGCGCAAGTGGTCGGCGCCTCTCAGGTTCGCTTCCCGAAGCGAGCGCGTCTCTTCTTGATCTTTTCGTTGCGCGAGCGGCCAGCTCGCCCCATTTGTGCTCTGTTTCTTTATTTCCTTCGTGCCGAAAGTGGAGCTTTGAATGTCGGCACGTTGTGCTGCGGCTGGTAGCAGACGACACCGAGAGCAGACCGGACACCGTTACCTTGGCCTGCGATTGGCCGAGGCGCCTTAATTATTCATAAGACCCACGGCGAGGCTTGTGTGTGTGTGTGTGCAGCCGGGGGGGAGCGCCAGCAGTTTGCAAGGGCATCATGTCGGATCGGGAAAGCGTCGATGAGCAACATCAATCCCAAAGTACGTACGGCTTCTCTTTACTTCATCCGCCGCCCGCCTCGCGTTCGGCTGCACGGCCATGGCACCGCTCGGCTCGCCGACTGCCCGACCGGCGCTGTTCTTTTTTCGACCGGGCGGCGAGCTCCCGTCTCCCGCGTACGATGCCGCGGTAAGATGGCCGTGTCAGATAGGAGCGTGGCTGGCGACGGACTCTCGCAAACGCTGTCATTTTTGACGCCTTTCGCGTCGTTGCCGGGGCCCGGGCTCAGGCAGCTTCACTGTCCCGTGGCTCTCGTGCCGCTATAGACGCCTCGTCGCCGGAGTTGAAGGCGTTAAGCCTAAAACACCCGTACTTTGCGGCCGTCGGCATCGGAGGGGCAGACGTCTCGCGCAGTACGCTGCGTTTCATCGCTGCCCTGCCGTCTCGTGTGTTCGGGACGGAAATTAGAACGCTGCCGGCGTCATGCCCGTTTGCTATCGATGCCTGCTACATGCTGCAATTGTAATTGACACGAACGGGCGCAGTGTGCGTGAGGAACGAGTCGCATATGCATCCGCGGTGCCAACCGATCGCGCTTTGCATTTTGAATTGGGAGTTTGTGAACAAGCGTGGCCTTGTGTTTTTTTTTTTTTTAATTCCCGTGGCGAGTGCACGAGTTGGTTCGACGTTACCGCGTTATGTGATCGGCTAGATATCCCGGTTTGTGGCCAAATCCGCGTCGTGCTCGCAGTCTTGTAGTAAGCTACCGTGCGCGCCTGTGAAAGCGTCTTGAACGGTCGGCGAATGATGTAACGTCGTGTCTGACATTTTATTGTTGTCCAGGGGAGTGTTGCCTTCAAACGAGGTACACAATCGCCGCCAAGTACGCTGCAGTAGGGCTGCGATTGTTAGCGAACGCGTTTGAATGGCACCCTCCCTCCTCTCCTTTCCAGAGATCGCGTGTCGGATTGCGATCCGCGCTTGTCCTGTCGTCTAGGCCGCCCCTCGACCGATGCGGTTTGCCTTTGCAACTTGGAAGGCGCACGGGAGGCGCGCCACACTTGCTGGCCACGCCGCTTCACAGCTGCGATGCGAGCGATCATAGCCTCCTCGCATAGCAACACACGCGCTCAGCATCCATTCATATGTGTCGTCTCGACGCCGTCTCGCCGGGGAAATCGATCGGCGCGCCACCGGCGGAGAATTCTGCGACGGTCGCGCGCGTCAATACACACAAAAAAAAAACTTTCGCTTTCAGTCTCTCATCTGCGGTGCTGTATGATCCGTCAGCCTCAGTTATCAAGTTTTTACAAAGCAGTTGTGTTTACACATACCGGACGAAGGAGCTTTGTGTGTGTTATGTGATGGTTGACTTTGGGAGTGCGGACCCGGCATGGTGGGAGGGAGTCCAAATCTTATTTCTTTTTTTCATTTTAATTGGCTCCTTTGGCGCTGCTAGCATATCGTTCTTTTTCCTGTGATCGCGCCGCCGCTATCGGCAGCGTGCCGGATGCAATCTCAAGTAACCTAAGAGCAGACCGTTGCCGCGTCCTTCAACAGTGCATGCTATCGTATCTTGTAGTAGACGCCACTTGCTCTTGAGTCGGTGCGGGTAGGAGCATCGCGTTTGCATATGTGCTTTGGAAGTGACGATCTGGCCTGTTCGTTCGAGTTCGCTGCAACGTTGCACGAACAGCCTAGAAGTTTTTTATCTCTCGCTCTAACTATGTCAGACAAGCGGGCGTGGGAAAACAAATAATTGAAGGAATAAAAGAGCGTTGCCGGCTGGCTGTCGTGTTGCCGTCTTGCTGACAGGGTAGTTCGCGTTGCGTCTACGGCATGGCGCCACCTCCCCTGGATGTGCGCACTGATGGCGCTGTGTGTCGTCTGCTCGCTCGAACTGCCTTAGCGAATCGTCAGAAATTATGACATACGTTGTGTGTTGACACCGGCCCGTTGGTCCACCTCTAGAAGTTCGTTGAAAGCCTGTTGAAGTGAGCTACAGAAAGTGTGTAGTGGACATTGATATCGCTGCGTTCTCGTTTTTCTTGGGTCGTTTTAGTTGGGCTCAAGGGCCATGATGAGGCGTTTGCTATTTAGCTTATCTCGCGTCTTAATCATCATTATCACTTGTACAGTTAACACCCTTCATTTTTGCACTCTACATTTTTTACACTTCATTGGAGCGCGCGTTTTTTCGGCAATTTTTGCGCCCTATTACATAGTACCATCCTAAATCAGTGTCACAATTAACACATCCTCAGTCATGGCGCTTTTTAGCCAAACATGGCCCTTACGCCACTGAAAACGACCTCATCATCATTGGCCAGTTTTTAAGATGTTGAGTGTTATGCGTCGACAACCTCGCCTTGAAGCCCTTGTTCCATAGACTCAAACATAGACTCCATGATGCCGCGGGCAGTTCGCGCCAGGTTTCGCATTTCAAACGCTAGATAGCCGATTGAGCCATATTTTGGCGTTGTTGCGTCGGCAGTAAACATTTATTGAGCAAACGTGTGATGGGAGTTCTCCCTTAGTCTTGGTCGATCCATTCTTGGGTTGTAACAAAGGCATAAAAATCAACGAATACACGCGGGAACAAGCTAGTGGGGCGTGTTGCAGTATCGTACCATCGTCAGCCAGTGGTTCTCAAGTGGTCCGTGAAGCCATTTTAGGGTGTTCGCGATACCCATTCTCGAGAAGAAAAAAAAAACGCGATTTTTGAGGCACAGTATGTTACGTAACAGCGGCCTTTTCTAATGTTAGCTATGCCTCACCGCACAATACACCTGCATTGCGGTGAAGCTATTGTGTTTCGCGTTATTTGTGAGATGATTGTGGAGGTTTTGTTGTAATTTTCTACGACGTATGGCAGGCTAGCATAATTTCTTTAGGCTTGCATATTTGACGAGCAAGTGTTAGTACATATTTCAAATCTACCAGAAGAAGTGGGGAGGAGGGGGGTGCTTGCTCGGGATTTTATGGTATCTGGTTATGTTAACGATTATTTTGCGTGTGATAGCTTAAATTTATCGTTTTTCTCTTTTTCTTTTACTGGAATGCCACTCCTGTTTTTAACGTTCATTTTATGTCATCCGTTTCTTTTTCTGTCGTCTCGCTGCTGTTTCTTGTATCATACGAAGTGCGAGCCGTTTGGCAACGCTATTTTGTTCTTTTATTCTTCCAAATTTTGTCGTGCCCACGTTGTGGTACTAGAAACCTCGTCAGGTGGCCTTAAACGTCACCTTTCGTCTCCTACGTCACAGCATTCACGTATTGTCAACCTCATAAATAAATGAATAAATAAATAAACATTGCGCAGATGCTAGCACATATGCCTCGTCTGCGCATTCTGAGGTTTTGAAGGAAGAGACATGTACCTTTTGGAAAAAAATTGAACTTATATATATTGTCATAACAAAGCAGTGTGGCGGTCATAATTAATCGTTATATCTGATATTTGTTGTAACTAAAGCCTTCGCCCATTCGACTGATGAACGCGTACTCTCGACACCAGAGTTTGCTCACTGCGGAAAACATTTGAAATGACATCTAACATGTCAGAAATATTTTAGGCATTGTATACTTTATTTTTTCTCAGTAGCACAGTATAGCGAAATTTATTGAAAATTGCAACGGCTTTGCATGATCAACACGCAATGATAGAAGTTGCTGTCGATCGGTGGCAGTGTTGTGACACGAGAATGTCTAATGTTGTCAGCTGGAACGTCAATTATAACCAGTGGATAACCAAGGCAAGCAAAGTGTATGGGGCGTAAATTTTTTTGTTAAGTGATGTCAAGTGATGAAAAGACCGACTTGCCACCGGTCCTGCGACGTTCGTGTTGTAGTGCTTACATTGTGCTCCCCACTCGCCATCGGAAGGTCGCAGGTTCGCTCCCTGCAGTCGTCTTCTCGTCCACTTTAGTTTCTTCATCCATACATCACGATTGCTGCAATTCACGTAAAAATGGTATACAATTAACGTCCCTGTACCATCCTCTGCTTCATTATCTGTATCAGGCATGCGCTCTCTGCGCTGCCTGCCTTATCACGATAGCACTGCTATCACACATTTTGCCAATATAAGAGCGTGACAATAAACCCTGGGGGCAGTCTTGTTCCTGCCATCATGTAGTTGCCTTGATATTTACTTGACCAGCATTGAAAACAGTACATGGTGTCAGAAGTGGTCACTTCAGGTCAAAGCTTTGTCCGGTCTCGGTAGAACCCCATCGATGGAAATACTCAAGGCAGTACCATGCCTGCAGCTGACCGGCAACCTCCTGAGCAATGGAAACGCTTCAAACAAAAGTTCGACCTGCTCCTTGTGGCGACCGCAGTGAAGGACCAACCCCGAAATGAAGCCGCAAAAACGGCGCTCCTTCTTAGTGTCGCTGGTGACAAAGCTCTCGACGTGTTCAACACGTTCAAGTTTGAAACACAGGAAGACTACAAGACAGTCGTTGAAAAGTTCGAAGCGTATTGCTCTGAGGTAAGCAACGAAGTGCATGAGCGGTATCTGTTTCGCTCAAGGAAGCAGGCAGAAGGGGAACCGTTCGAAAAATTTCTTTGAGCCCGGAAAAAGCAAGCTGCGCAGTGCGATTTCGGAGAACAGCAGGGTTCAATTATCCGGGATCAAATAGTGTTCGGCACGAATAACTCAAAGTTGCGCGAAAAAAATGCTTCGCGAAGCAAAGCTGATGTTAGGGCAAGCAGAAGAATTTTGCAAGGTTGCGGAATTTGTGGCGCAACGAAACAATGTTTGGAGGGCAACGGACGGCCACATTGACGGTATTGCGGGGCGTACACCGCCACCGGGAAGCAGAAGCGCCCAAGACGGCAACAAGCAGTACCGCTGCACAAGGTGCGATCGGCGACACAGACCAAGGCAGTGTCCTGCGTACGGCAAGAAATGCAACATAAGCCACCTGCCCAATCATTTTGCCGTGTGTTGTTAACGGATGTCCGAAATTGCTGAGGTCAGAAAAAACGACTGCGATGATGACTTCAACATCCTGGAAGTGGGCGTTGGCAATAAAAAAGCCAGAGACTGGATAGTGGAAGCTGAGGTCGCGGGCAAGAAAGTCTCCTTCAAGGTTGACACAGGGTCACAGGCCAGCCTGTTACCATTTTCGGCGTACCGGAAAATACGTGCTGCGGGACCCTTGACTGCTGCTACCTCAGTGCTACGGGCTTACAACGGAGGCATCATAACACACTACGGAGTGACGTCGCAGAAAATAAAAGTAGCAAATGCTTGCAGCGCAGTGCAGTTCTTTGTCGTCAAGCATGGCAATCAGGCAATACTAGGACTGGACGCGAGTGAAGCCTTAGGCCTTTTTCAACGCACCGTAGCTACCGTAAGCGCCTTAATAGACTACGAAGCCTTGACGAATTTCCAGCACCTCTTCCAGGGACTAGGCTGCTTGAAGCAACCATACAGCATGATCCTGCAGTCAACAGCGGTTCCTGTCGTTCAACCAGCGCGGCGTATTCCCTTGTCCCTGCGCAGCCCTCTTCAAGATGAACTACGAAGGCTGGAGCGTGAGGGCATCATCATAAAAGAGAACAATCCCACGGACTGCGTAAGTCCTTTGGTTACTGTCAAAAAAAAAAAGGACGGCAGAATTAGAATTTGCATGGATCCCAGAAAAATCAACGAGCACATAAAAAGAGAGCACTTCAAGCTCCCAAGGCGTGAAGATATGGAAGGGGAATTGGCGGGCGCCACAATATTTAGCTGCTTGGACGCATATTCCGGCTTTAACCAGGTCCCACTTGACGTACAGACGTCCAAAATATGCACTTTTTCAACTACTTTCGGCAGGTACCGCTACTTTCGATTGCCCTTCGGCATTTCTTCAGCGCCTGAAATTTTTCAAAGAACAATGAGTATTTAAGGGCCTTACAGGTGTACACGTGTACATAGATGATATTTTGGTGTGGGGAGCAAACGAACAGAAGCATGATCGCAGACTGATTGCTGTCTTGAAAGCAGCCGAAAAAGCTGGTTTAACGTTCAACGCTAGAAAATGCAGGTTTGGTGTTACGGAAATTCAATTTCTTGGCGACATCATCGGACCTGAAGGCATTTCGCCAGACCCAACACTTGTGAAAAGCTTGCTTGAAATGACAGAGCCAAAGAACAAAAATGATGTTCAGCGCATGCTCGGTGTGCTCAACTACTTCGCCAAGTATGTGCCGCGCCTTTCTGAGCGAACTGCGCTTCTCCGGGCGCTTATCAAAGCGCACTCAGCATTTGAGTGGACTGAAAACCACAGAAGAGAGTGGAAATGTATCACACAGGCTTTAACCACGACACCTGTCCTCGCTATCTTTGATCCCCAAAGACAGTCCATAATAACATGCGATTCATCAAAAGACGGCATGGGTGCAGCACTCTTGCAGTGTTACGATGGTGATGAGTGGCGCCTAGTGGCATACGCTTCCCGTGCTCTAACGCAAGCTGAGCAGCGCTATGCGCAGATTGAGAAGGAGATGCTCAGCATTTCGTTCGGCTGCGACAAGTTTCACCTCTTCGTGTACGGGCACAAAGTTTTGATTGAGACTGACCGTAAACCGCTCTTATCTATTGCTGCGAAGGGTATCTGTGACATGCCTCCTTGCCTTCAGAGATTTTTTCTGAAGCTTCTGAAGTATGATTTCTGTTTGCAGTTCGTACCGGGAAAACATCTCGTCTTGGCCGACATGCTGTTAAGATCATGCCCGGCTAGTTCCGAGGACAGCGCTGGAGCTGTGGGCGACGTGGAGGTGCACGCAGGGCATGTTCTGGGCTATTTCGTCACAGATGCGACTCGACGGAAGCTGGAGCAAGAAACTGCGAATGATGGTTACCTGAGCACTGTCATCTCCAGCTTGTCAAGTGGTGAGAACATGCAGGGTGAACTGAAGCCGTTTTCGTCAGAGCTTTCCGTCTTGAAGGGCGTATTGCTAAAAGGAACGAAAGTGGTCATACCAAAAAGCATGCGACTTGAAATTCTTAGACGTATTCATGCCGGGCCCCTAGGATTGCAGAAATGCAAATAAAGAGCACGACGTCTGGTATTTTGGCCTGGCCTCAGCAATGACATCACACTGCTGATTCAGAGCTGTCCTACTTGTTGCAAGTTTTCTTACAAGCAATCGAAAGAACCATTTCTCATGCGCCCAGTACCAGTATGAGCATGGATCCATGTGGGCGTGGACATTTTATCGTTTGGAGGAAGTTCATGCATCGTCGCGTTCAACGCGTTTTCAAACTTCCCGGAAGTCTAGAAGCTCCATGACACCATTGCAAGAACAACAATTGCAGCACTGAGTGCTATGTTTGCTAGGTACCACGTGCCTCTGGAGGAATGCACGGATAACGGGCCGCAGTTTGCAAGTTATGAGTTCACAGAATTCGCAAAAAAATATGACTTCGCTCATGTCACATCAAGACCGCACTTCCCACAGTCAAATGGTTTGGCTGAGAACGAAGTACAGATCCTGAAACGCCTCCTCAAGAAAAGTGAAGATTCGTGCGAAGACTTCTGGTTAGGCTTGTTGGCCTACCGCTCTACGCCGCTTGTGGACGGCCGATCACCTGGAGAACTCCTTCAAGGTAGGCGTCTCAGGTCGAGCGTACCAGACTTTGGCGGCCTACAGTCGACATCAGTTAAAAAGCATCATCAGAGCGACAGCGGAAAGCCCTTATTGCCCTTGGGTAGAGGGGCGATGGTACGGCTTAGGGACTCAACATGGTCTCCGAAAGGTATTGTGATGGGAAGAACGTCTCCGAGGTCCTACGGTGTAGAAACGGAAGATGGTCGGGTGTTTAGACGTAACAGACGGCATCTCCTTCAGACTCGTGAACTGTGGACAGCAGACGTGAGTGATGATGATGGTGGTCCCTCCGAGACTAGGTCGGCTGAATGTGGGGCACCTGCATTGAGTAGCTCCGTTGATGCTACATCAGGCCAGCCTACACCGCACACTCAGGTGGTGTCCGCCGGTGGTGTTCCAGTACCAGCTACACCACACCACGAGCAGTCTCCTCCCAGGCTGACACTGGTCCCAAGAAGATCGGGTCGCACCACTAAGCCACCGTAGCGGCTTCGTTACGATGCGGCCTTTAATCAAATAACCTGAACTCATTCCTTACCCCTCAGAGGATGTATCAGGCATGCGCTCTCTGCGCTGCCTGCCTTATCACGATAGCACTGCTATCACACATTTTGTCAATATAAGAGCGTGACAATAAACCCTGGGGGCACTCTTGTTCCTGCCATCATGTAGTTGCCTCGATGCTTACTTGACCAGCGTTGAAAACAGTACATTATCTGTTCGCTCTCACTGTTTCATTAAGGTTGTGCCAAACTTAAAAACGAGCCCTTACTTCATCCACTAACAATGTTGTGATACGAGAAAGCTTAAATGTCATTTCTATGTAGGGCATTCGGAGTGTTAAAATGACGTCAAGAGCTGCGCGCTGCTACACACGGCCGGATATGTAATGTCATTTCCAGATGATGACAATCGTGCTGCTGCAATAAGTAGAGTGAAAGAAAATAATTGGGGCACGTGCAAACAAAATGGCCACTATATAGTTGCCAGCCTACCTACCTCAAAACTTTATTAAAAAAAAAAATCACGCATCTCTACGTAAGTGAATTGTGACGAGTGGGCGAGGTGAAGCTCTCGTTATCGTATTGGTGCGGAGCCGTACGTTACCCGAGTGTTGCGTCATATAATGTAAATTGAGCGACATTAAGTGCATACAGAAATGTAAATTCATTACGCCTTCCAGCCGTTTTAGTCACTTCAGGGAGGATGTAGAAAATTGCTGGAGTGGAGGATAGGCCTCGAAAGTGAATCCAGGAATCCGCCGTCTTTCCAGTGGCAAGAATACAATTTTAACATGGGCAATTTGTTTATGACACATAGTGCTCTACGCGTGCCTTTGTGTTACAGGCTTCCTTGAGAAGCCTCAACGTGCTGGGCACATTGAGGAAAGACCTGAGCCGCAGGTACCGATCAGGTAGGGATGATGAATAATTGCATCGTCGGCTTTTCCCTAAAGGTTGGGATGATTCATGTCGTAATTGGTACCTTGCAAGTGGACTTGAATTAAATTCACCCCGAGGTAGCTTACAATGAACTTTAGGAAGGCTGCTCTTCCAGCTTTTGCTGCGACGGCTGCGTGTGCCGCGCAGGCCTGGCGCTTTTAACGCGAGAGTGTTGAAAAGCTCGTTTATCAGATGTCGGTGGTTGTGAGTGAAATGCCACGAAAGATGCCAATAAAGTGATAACAGTATTCGGTTATAGTGAGAATTCGGTTATAGCGAATGTTCGTTGTAGAGAAAAATGCAAATAAAGTGATAACAATATTCGGTTGTAGTGAATGTTTGGTTACAGCGAATGGTACATACAGGTTTTTGATCTAAAGCAAGAGTCGCATAGCCTCCAAGACACAGGGCGCGTGTTGGCGATCTCGGAGGCCATAACAAGTTTCACAATGCCTCACAGATAGTAGCGCATTGTCTAGCGTTTGCTGTTTGCTTAATCAACGCCTCTGGAAAAGCATAAGTTTTCCGCTATATGAGCATTTTTAGAGCTGTTTGAAAGTTCCTGTGTGTTTTTAGCGGCGATAACTGCACTATCCCGGACCTTTTCGGACGCAGTTTGATGGCCTCCCAAATGCGCCTACAAATCGCCGAATGGGCTCGGTTTCGTCGTGACATTTGTCGAACAAAATGCGTTCAGGAGACTCCTTCCTCTACATGGCATTTATGTAGTGTTTCTTTTTTCGAAGCAGCTGCAACTGACGTTGTAGCTTTGTGGTAGGGCACCTGCTTGCGACGCGAACGACCCGGGTTCGATCCTCAATGGGACCGAGAATTTCATTCTTTATCTTATTTGCTTCTTCCTCGATTTTTCGCTCACAAGCAACGGTGCCGATGCCGTCGGCGGACACGAGCTCTCTAACGCTGTGGCGAAACAAGTATGACGAAAGTGAGCAGGTTGGAGTGTGGCCTTACGGACGCGTATAGTGGACCCTCCGCTGATTCGCAAAAAGAAGAGTTATGGCGTAGCGGGCACTTAACTACTGGGCTTGCAGTAGGCATTCTTAAATGCTTTGAAATGGTCGAAGTTACGAGCACAGTCGTTCGTTTCCTGACGGCAGGGTTGAACCGAAGACACGCTATAGCATTTGAGAAGGCGCAGGTCCCGATTATTGGCTATGGTGTTCTACCATTGAATTGAGGCGGTAATCAAGTTTACTACGGGTTTTCACACGTTCAACCAAGTATCAAATCTCATCAGTTATGAACAGTTTGTATTAGCGCTACACGTATGAGGAAGGACAACACAGTCGTAAAGGCGCTAAAAAAGCAGTTTATTTCGTGCAATTCGCAAAAACAAAGAAAACCTCTTCTAGGGCGTGTTCTCGTTTCAAGATACGTCATTTCCGTAAGACGTAAAGCTGGGTCAGTTGGTTGGGATCCATCGCGAGCTTGTTAACAGCGCAACACTTGAAACACAGCACAGGGAAAAAGGAAAAGACAGCGCCGTCTTTTCTCTTTTCCTCCTTCCCTGTCCTGTGTTTCAAGTGTTGCGCTGTTAACAAGTTTACGTCATTTCCTTTTTCGTTAAAGTAATTGTTGAACTCGCGCATGACGTATCTTGGTCTCGTGCAAGATAAGTTGTGTGTGTGTGTGTGTGTATTTTTTTGCGCGTGTGTATTGTGAATGCCATGAAATAGTTGGAATATTTAGCTCCTATGCCTTTTTTTTTTTCACGTCTGTGTCATCTTTCCATCTTATGTGTACCGCGATAGTACAACCTAGTTCATGGATGACCGACTCGCCCGAACTACAACACTTCTAATTAGATATTCAGCACGTAAATGTCTTTTTTTTTTTAATGTTCGTGTGATGTTATTGACGCCACTCTGTCGCCGGCGTTTCCCACTGCTATAGTATTCCAGTACACTATACCAGGGGGTACAGTCCACTATACCTCCTGGTATTAGAACCGGATGCAGTGGTATAGTACGCCTATGGTTCTTCTTGCAGGAAATATCGTGTCGGTGTGGGTTTCGTTCGCGCGTACGCAGTCGTCGCCTGCAGGGTTTTGCATGGCGGGCGGCTCGCCCATTGCAAGCTCGTGGCCGCCGCGTGCCGTCCATCTGGCTTCCGGCCGGCCGCCCAGCATTCGAGAATAGAAACCGAGGCGGCGAGAATGCGCCTTGTTCCTCGCGTGGCTAATGCGGGAGGAATTCGCGCCGCCAAGTCACTCCTTTCGGCGCTAACATTCGGCGGAAGACACAGCGACTCTAAAGGTGCTTAGATTAGGAAGAATCGTGAGAAACGAAGGTTCTGAGGTCATTTAATTCCAACAAGTCATCGGAAGAGTCGTCGCGATTTCTTGTGCTGAATACCTATGGCAGAGTCGGAACAGCCAATGGACGATGTGAGCGAGCACTCGACTCTGGCGTAGAGCAATGCCTCTGAATCCTCGAATGGAACACAATCCGCACTGCCAGGGCAAGCATGAAAGCAAGGAGAAAGTGGAAGTCCTTGAGCTACCCAGAGTACCTTGCGTTTAGTTCCACTGATTCCGCTGTCGAATTCTGTTGTAGTTTTTAGTGTCGGTGACACGATCCGATGAACTGCTCGTGCAGGAACTGGAGCTTTCTGACTCTGTCACTCGGAGCTGTCGCTATCGAGCTATCGAGCCGACGAAGCGATCCCGCGTGGCCATAGCCCAGACTCCCATGTCGTCCGCCATTACTGCCAGAACACGCAACCGCGGCGGCTCCAAAGGCACATGCCATTGTCTCGTAAACTTGATGCCTTCAGGTGGTATGCGAGGGATTGTCGGTCAGCTGTCAGCTCGTAATAAGATCGCGTGACGCCAATAGTAAGAAAGAAAGTGTTCTACATTCGCCGTAATGGCAACAGGCGGCGCTGACTGACCCTCCCACGTTTAAATGCCCATATATTCCCTGCAAAGTGGTTGGGGGTGGGTGGGGTGGGGGATGACTGCTACCGTAGCTCAGTGGTACAGCATTGGACAGCGTTATTCGAAGGTCGCAAATTCGGTCCCTGCCGGCGGCAAGTTATCTTTTGCTTCCCTTTTCTTTTTTCACATTTACATTACAATTACTGCTAATAATTCTCATTAATATTTTGTGTCGCTTGCCTGCTTGTAGGTTGGAAGTGTGACGTATTACACGTTACAATAACCGACTTGTTTATCTTTTGCGGAGCTCCGCTCCGTCGAATGTCGCCGCCGCCATACTGCAAGTGCGTCATGAACTAAGTTCAGACATTAAACTTGAAACTGACGGTGAGATCATGGCCGTGAGCGACATTTTATTACGGCTACTGTCGGCTTCTTCGCAATGCACGCAGTCGTGTGGCATTTGGCTTCGTCGCCTACGCGTATTTCGTGACGTTCATACTACGGCTCGTTTTTATACTTTGACTTGTTTATATTATGGCTCGTTTATATTTGGCTCGTTTTTTTCTTAGCTTTAGTTGTTATGTATGCGGCTGTTTAAAAATGCGGAAGAAGGGAAATCGTCCGAGCGGTTTTGTTTTTCTATAAATATGCTGATTGATTGATGCGGTGTTTAACTGCGGGATTGACTGATGCAGGATTGCGGGATTGACTGATGCGGGGTTTAACGTCCCAAAACCACCATGTGATTATGAGAGGCGCCGAATGTAGTGGAGGGCTCCGCAAATTTCGATTTCCCGGGGTTGTTTTACTTGCACCCAAATCTGCGCACACAGGCCTACAGCATTTTCGCCTCCATCGAAAATTCAGCCGCCGCAGCCAGGATTCTGTCCCGCGACATGCGGGCCAGCAGCCGAGTACCTTAGCCACTATAGGTCACCGCTGCGGGGCTATAAATATACTATACATAACTAATGAAAGCGATGGACAATTAGGTCAGTTGAATCATATAGTGGACATTTCTGGGGTTTTCTTGATTGTATACACTATAATGCGTCTCATTGAAACTGAAGGCAATTAAACTGGATGAAAAGTGCTCCTTTTCCGTCGGTGGGTTTCAGGCTTGCAACCTTCGAATTTTATCGGATGTCAGCGGCAGCTTTATCGGATGTCAACGGCAGCTCATGTTTAGAAGACGACTGCTGCGCTCCATGCGGCGCATGATGTCCCAAACGCCATGCATGCATACAAAATAACGGTCGTCGGCGGAAGGTGAGGTTTTATAGCTGGTGACTTCTGGGGTTCATTCTGCACTGAAACAATCTTTTACATCCGTTTGCGCATAAGCACAATAGATCCTCTCCCTCAATTCTTTTGCTAACACCGCGAAAATGTTGGTGACTGTTATGTTCCCTTTAAAGTATACCGTAAACGGTTCAAATTGCCGGAGCCCTTCCTCATGATCATATCATTGTTTTGACTCGCAAATCCCCGATATGACTACTACTACTACTACTACTACTACTACTACTACTACTACTACTACTACTACTACTACTACTACTACTACTACTACTACTACTACTACTACTAGGAATAGTATAGTAGCAGTAGTATAAGTGTAGTAGTGGTTTGGTGGCGGTGGAGGTATACTGCTTCTACTGCTATACTGTACCACCACTACCATTTAACTCGCGTTGGCTCCAGCGTCGTCATTCTTTTCCTACTCTTTGTCCACCCAATGGAGGGCGCATGCATTTTCAGTGGCGTGTAATCACGCAGCTGTACACAGCATGCAGTTCCCAATTTCCCGCAAAACGGGCGCCCGCGTCGTTAATTCCCTTGGAGCCGCCCACGTAAGCTCCGTGACGTGAAAAGCCATGGGCCTAAATGCATGGACACAACGTCCCGCAGCGCACGCGCGATAACACCGCGAAATCGCTTATGGGGAGCCATTTCAGGGGGTCTTTTAGCGCTTCCCGTTCACTGTATTCAATAATTTCGTAAAGACCGTCGGAGTCGTCTCGTTGCTATTCAAAACTTCCAAGACACGTATCGTATTCACGGAATTTTTCGAAGTAAATCGCGTCTTCCTTACAGCTGTTCGTGTGGAGTGACGTGCACGACGGAAGAGTAGACGTCCTTCCCTGCGATGACCCTGGGAGGGAGAGCTCATCCCGCATCTACTTTTCTGATGTAAAACGTGTTCTGTCGCATTCAGTGTACGCAACTAAACAATGCATTCTGCTGGGCGCCGCCATATACGACTTTCGGCACTTGCGCACTGCGCTGCGGTGTCGAGACGATGACGTCACGCTTTGTGGCTGCATACGAGAGGCAATTAATGCAGTGATGCGATTTGTCGCCCGCGTCATGTCACTAGCGCCGCGATGACGTTCTGCCACGTGACCGCCATTTTCCCGCCATCCTCTTCTTTGACCCAGTCATGAGCACTATACTTCATTATCTCGATGGCTATGTCGCCAAATCACATTTGCCTTGATTACGGTAAATATTTGAAGGCAGCGCATGTTATTATAATATGTGAAGAGCACCCCCAAGATATGTATAATCGGGCTCTGACCTCCGATATTGATCGAAATATGGTGAAACGGCCGCCTTTGAGCCGCTGTAGGCCGAACAGGAGGTTGCCTCGTTCAGTTTATACCCTTATACGTTTGGCCTTAGCTTCTGTGTCTCCCGGTTTTATTTTATTTCTTTAGTCGAAGCTTTTTTAGGGACGACGTACATACAGTGCTCGTGGACTCAAACGTGAAATTAAATTTTTACGAAAGAGGACGGCACGCAACTGCTCAAGCCTCCACATCAGGTCGTGACGAATCTGGCCTCTAACGGTAACGTTGTATCGTATGTATGCATTCGAGTGGAAACTATACGTCGATATTACCTGAACTGAGAGCAGTAAAAACGAAGCCATGCGCGTTACTTAGCCCTAAATTGTCATGTTTCAATTCGTGAGTATATATACTGTGCATACATAGCGTCGCGAAGTTCTCTCTTGCCGCGGCCCACGTGTTTGACAAGCGTTCGAGTTGGTATCCCTCCGATCTAATTTCCGTTCTGTCGATTTCCGCTTTGTGCGTCGCGTTGCCGTATTAGAGTACGCACGCTGTTAAACTGAGCCAACAAATCACACGTAGTCGTTTAAACCACGGGGTAATCGAGAAAGACAGGAGGGGAAACTCCGGGCCGACTCGAGCGTGCGCCGCGATAATGTCACCCTGGGATAAGAGGTATGTGCTACCTCAGGGACGCGGTTCTCGCGGTGTGGACATGTGTATTTCGGTGAAGCACGTTCGTGGACATGTCCGTGGACATTCGTGGACATGTATACTCCGGCTAAGCGCGTTCAGTTGTGCAAAAAAAAAAAAAAGAAAAAAGTGATGAGTCGTGACGTCATGGCGTTCTTGACCACGTCGGCACACCGAACCCGCCTGCACATTCCCAGCGTAAAAAGAAACTATAAGTGAACGAAATGTACAACAACATGACTCTTTAATAAACTTGGCAAGTCTGAACGCCGTGCGCATGAACGTGTTGAGATGCTTGAACAGCTCTTACACCAGCGTTTTGTACAGCGTTGCGGTGTCCATTCCGAAAAAAAAAAAAGGTTACCACTTAACCTTTGTATACTGTCACGGGTTCGTGATGTTAACGAAGGCAGCAGCCGCTGTTTTCACGAGTGAACTTCTTATTTGGGCGAACCTGTGCCCGGAAAACGAAACGTCACTTTGGAAATAGCACATGCCGTAGACTGATATATAACTGAAAAAAAAAAAAAATCACTCTCTGAAATTCGCAGAGAGCTATTTCAAGTGAAATTCTCCTCTTTTCGTCGTCAAATATGAGTTTTTGGCCACGGAGCAAGAATAGACAGCTGGGGAAACTCGGCCGCTTTCCATCGCTGTGAGAAACGGGGGGCCAGTGCCCTGACCTTGCGTGGTCTGGACACATACGCGCAGTGTGATAGCGGTGGGTGACCCAGAGTTTGTAACGGACCCAAACTCACTCGCCATTCAATAAGGCTTTTCCTCCTCATCCGCGCTCTGATAGTGTCACCCGGGAAGCAATCGACAGCGGAGTAGCGCTACTCTGCTCCTAACGGGAGCTATAGTTGCGCATAGGTCCGCCATTGTGTTCAACGAGTGTGCAGTGGAGACACTCGTAGCGCACGCAGGAGACAAATATGACGTGATGTTCCCGAACGGGCTGCGTGCCTCAGACCTAATTTAAGCACGCTCTGAGCAAGTTTGTACCTTTACAGCGAAACTCTTCGAGGCGACAGGGTCTAGCAGATAGCGTCCGTGCACAAAGTGACGTGTACAGCAATAATTTTACAGCCTTCAGCTGATTACAGGGATCAGTGCAGGTCGTCGTGGAGCTGTGACCTATATCGCACAAATAAATTGTGAATTAAGCGAACCAGGTGAAAATGAAGTAAAACGAAGGCCCACTAAGTGGAATTGGGGTGACGGAGTTAATTAAACGTGAATTAAGCGACTGAAACATTGTTTGTTCAAAGGTACACCCTAAGTGGAGCGAAGGTATAATGCATTTAGTGAAGCTGTATATCGCTAGGTTCCGACCAAAAGGGCGTTCATTGATCGAGTCACGAGCAGAGACAATATAACAGCACAGGCCTATCCCGTCGGCAAAGTATTTCCGATATGCGTGCTACGACCAATGAGCTCAATAGTATAGTACCATTGTTGTTCCAAGGTCACCGTGCGTGACCTTGGAACAAAAAATGGTACAAATGTTTTGAGCGTTCTCACGACCTCTGCATGCCTGGCCGAAAAGTGGCGTTGAGGTAGTTTGAAAGAAAATTCACGCACATAAAATCGATAACAGACCCTTTGCGAAATTGTAAAGTTAGCGTTGTTGCTATGCAGTTTGAACAACTAATGACAACCTGCTATTTAGTGCAAACAGTCCGTTCAGCGCGCGGTTTGCTTACGCAACGATTTGAAAAGTATTCAGTCGGCTCTTTCGATTAAACACTCGTAATAGAGAAGCCCCAGTGCGTTCAACTGGGACCGCTTCTCCTCTTGAAGCACGACAGATGCGCAATTACGGGCTCAAATATGCAGTGCACAGAAGGGCACTTGCGAATTATGAAAATGTTCTACGGGATCGGTGTACTTTAACCGCTTAAAGCAGTTGATGAGTGACCATCGCCAAATTACCATTTCGCACACGTTTGCGCTGGCGATCACTCACAAAGTAACGTTTGTCGTTAACCACTGGAAACAACTGCGTTTCGGTCTGGAAAAAAAAAAGAAAAACCAATAACGATGGAACTGACAGAAACAAGTCGGCGCGGGATTGGCGGGACATGTTTTTTGTGGCGCAATGCTTGGAACATGAAGACGGGAAATGAAGAAAGCCAGAAGAGCGCCAACTATTAATTGTTTATTGACACCAAAGGCTGCAAGGCTAGTAAACTTCCGAGCATGCGCAGATGCGCGAGGAAGTGACGATATGCCGCGCCGTCGTGTCCGTAAAGTTGGCCTTGCCGCGGTGAAATTGAGCATTTGACGTCGTTTTGTACCACGTGACAGCGCTCGCCCAATAGTGGCGCGAGCGGCGCAAGGAAAATTTATGCGAAGCTCGGCTACACGGGGAGATATATAGTCTCGCGGTGTCGTGGACATGTCCAGTAAGTGGTTCTTAACTGAAGCGAAGATAGTCTCGCGGTGTCGTAGACATGTCCAGTAAGTGGTTCTTAAATGAAGCGAAGATAAAAGTGAGCCCTTTGTTTCAGAAGGACCAGAGAGACCGCATAACCGATACGTCTTCGGTTTATTGTTGACAGAACAAAAAAAAAAAAAAATGTGTAGAGCGTGACCCTGGCTGCTTCTTCTTCCTCGCCTCCGAGCTCCATCTTCAAATCTGTTTTCTACATCTTCCCGCCGGCCAGATTCAACCGAAGCAACCTTCGAGAGAATACAACAGTTGAATCGGCCTCTTGACTAATTTTCCTTCAGGTGTACGAAGCAAGCATGTTCTCACTAGTCCATCCTTGCCTGGAAAAATCTTTTCGATCTTGCAGAGTTTCCACCGAGTTCTTTTTCGCGCTTCTCCAAGCAGAAGTACATCTCCTTCTTGTACATTTGCGTGACGCTCTGTTTTTCTGCTGGCACACTTAAGCTCCCTCAGGTACTCCTTTTTCCATCTGGTCCACCATGTTATCATAGCCTGTTTTCTTGCACTCCAGTAATTCAGCAAACTGTATTCTCCGAGTATGTTTTCTTCCTGCTTGTTCATTGCTTGCCTGCCTCCTATAACGTCCGCCGGTGTGATGGGTTGTGGCTCGTTAGGATCGTCATACACATAAGTGAGAGGCTGGTTGTTAAGTACTCCTTCTGCTTCAACAACCACAGTCCGTAGTTCTTCTTCATCCAAAAGTCGAGCACCTATAGTTTTTGCCATGGATGTCTTAAAGCTTCTGATCAGTCTTTCATAAAATCCTCCCCACCATGGAGCTAACTCTACAATAAACTTCCATTTTATTTTCAGGTTACTGGTATACTGTTGAACCCTTTCATCTTCCATCTTTAATATCTTGTTCATCTCTTTCTCAGATTTTTTGAATGCTCTTGCATTATCACTGTAAATAGTTGTACACAATCCTCTTCTAGCTACTAATCTTCGGAATGCTTGTATAAACGCTTCTGATGACATCCTCTTGACCAACTCCAGTTGTATGGCTCTTGTAAAACTTTGTAACTTTTCCGCCTTTCTCCTCTCGAGCATTTAGCGGTCCAGCAAAGTCTATACCAACAGTGTCGAATGGCCTCGTCTGTGTAATCCTGTCAGCTGGTAGAGGTGGAATTTCTTGTGCCATTGGTCTAGAATTGAATCTCCTACATGTGATGCATTTCTTTATCACATATTTCACCATTTGTCGGGCACGCAGAATCCAAAACTTCGTTCTTAGATGTGTCAATGTTGCCGCAACGCCACCGTGCATTTTTACTTGATGCGCGTTTAGAACTAGGAGTTCTGAAAAGAGACTTTCTCTTGGTAAAATAATAGGATGCTTCTCATCAAAGCTCAAATCACTCCACTGAAGCCTCCCTTTTACTCTCAGGACACCTTGATCATCTTCGAAGATGTTCGTGCCGTACAGATTCATGTTGTCATATATTCGTGTCACTGCATTTTGTAGCGTTTTCTGCTCCTGCTTTATCAGCACAAACTCTGCCTTGTCCAATTCTTCTCCTGTCAGCGAACCTGTTTTCCTTTCTTTTCGTCGGTTTCCTATATAACGCATCACCCACGCGGTAACTCGTAACGCTTTCTTGTATGATCCAAATCTGCTCACATCAATTATCTTTTCTTCACTCGTGGTGGTAGTTAAGCATGCCACTGTCTTTTCTTCGTCTTTGTTGTCATCACTGTCCGATTCATGCGTGATGTCATAATCAGGGCTTTGTTTTTCATTCTTGACCCACGTGGGGCCTTTCCACCATAATTCACTGTCCAGCAAACGTTTCATCTTCATCCCCCTTGTCATAAAATCCGCAGGATTTTCATCACTTTTAACATAACCCCATTGACTCTCATTGGACTTGCTCTTAATTTCTGCTGCGCGGTTGCGAACAAACAGATCTTTCGTCTTGTTTGACTTTATCCAGCATAACACAATTTGAGAGTCAGTCCAGAATTTCACATTCCTCAGTTTCCTGATGAAATTCTCGGTTATATGACTGGCCAATCTGACTGATATTGTGGCCGCCAACAACTCCAATCTTGCTAGTGTGATCTTTTTGATTGGAGCGACTCTACCCTTTGCAATGATTAAATTTGCTTCATTGCTTCCATCGGAGTATTCTGTTACAATGTATGCTACTGCTCCATATGCCATTGGACTCGCATCGGAGAACACGTGCAGAGTCGATGCTTTCAATTCAGCTTGTCTGTTGTCATAGCATCTGTTAACGGTGAAGTCATCTAAGTGCTGAAGCTCCTCCGACCAGTCCTTCCAAGTTGATCTATGCTGGCTTGGTAACGGGTCATCCCATTTCAGTTTATCCATCCAAATTTTTTGCAGCAATATTTTTGCTCTGACTGAAAATGGTGTCAAAAAACCTAAAGGGTCATATAGCTTTGCCGTGTCCTGCAAAACCTGTCTTTTTGAGAGTTGTCTCGTGTCCTTGTCATTTCGCCATGTAGTGTCGGGAAAGCTCAACACGTCGTCTACGAAATTCCATTTCAGTCCCAAAATCTTGATTTGTCCCTCTTTTCTTATCCCTCGATCCAGATCCTCTCCTTCTTCATCAAAGTGTTTTCTTAGCTCGGCGTCATTTGAAATCCATTTTCTTAAATTCATTCCCGCATAGCGAAAAATATCTCGTGCTTTTTTGTATATCTTTGTCGATGTCGAGTATTCGTCGGCTCCTAGTAAAACGTCATCGACGTAGATTCCTTTCCGGAGTTGCGCCACAACTGCAGGATATTTTTCTTCGTATTTATCCAAATGTCGATGAATCGTGGCTGCTAGAAGGAAGCTACTTGGCGTAGTTCCGAAAGTAACCCTCGTCATCCTCCACGTTTTTATCTTCGGGGTTGGCATATCTTCGCTGGGTATTCTTTCCCACCATATGAATCGCAGTGCGTCTCGGTCATTTTCATGTATCTTGATCTGCAGGAATGCTTTTTCCACGTCGGCTGACATAGCGATCTTGTGATGTCGAAAGTTCATCAGCAAGCTTGTGATGTCGGGGTTTAGGTTTGGCCCCTTTTCCAAGTTGTCATTTAAGGATTCACCTGGATTCTGGCTTGACGATGCGTCAAAGACGATCCGTATTTTTGTCGTTGTTCGGTCCTTCTTGATTACTGCTTGATGCGGCATGTAGTATACAAATTTGTTCTGTATATCGGATCCAGCATCTTCTTCGACGTTTTCTGCTATTTCTTGCTCAAAGTACTCTCGAATAGCTTTGTCATAGGCTAGGAGTTCATCTTTATCCTTGCATAATTTTTTGGTCACCTGCATAAGCCTCTTCTCTGCAATGGTGGTGTTGTCGTCCAATGTCACGTTTTCCTTCCATGGTAGCCGCACTTGGTATCTTCCTGCCTTGAACTCCATTGTTTGTCAGACGTAGTCTAGCACATGTTCATCGTTCATCTTTGTTGCTGGGTTCTCCTTGATGCCCATGTTTTCCAAGTCCCAGAATCTCTGCAGTTGGTCCGCAGTCGTGTCCGACTTGGCACTGACCTTGAGTACCATAACCGTCGATGATTTCAGCGGCACACAATGAAGTCTTACAGGACCTTGGACCGTCCATCCCAATATTGTTTCTATTGCCATTACTTTTGGATGAATCTCGCAAATGCGACCAGTGACGACAGTCCAGTAATAATCTGCTCCAATTAATATAGAAGTTTCCATATTTTTTCTTTCTTTGTCCTTCTTCTGGTTGTCATCAGCCAAACGAATTCCCATCGATCTTGCTCTTTCGTGTATTGTCAATGGTGGCGATGGTAGCACGTCACAGGATATAACTTCTATCTCCAGTGCCTCAATCGTGACTGGCTTTGAGATGGGATTTTTCCTCACGCTGACCTCGACGACTTTCATGTCTAGTTCCATCTCTCCTCCTCCAAATGATCCTACAGTAATCCTTTCGGATCTTTTTACCTTGCACGCTAGTTTTCTTGACAAGCTTTTGAGGATGAATGTCCTCTGACTCCCGTTGTCCAGCAGAATCCGTGCGTAGCACCCGCTGCCTTCTCCCTCCGTCCACGAAAAGGCTGTCTGCAGTAGTATGCACTTGTGTTCATCAGACTGCTGTGCGTGCATGTTGCAGGACTTGCTGGTGTCTAACCGGTCAGGTTGCGCGCTTTTAAGCACTTGCTCAACATCCCCGCTTTGCTGCTGTGTTGACTTTCCTGCAGGCGTACGTGGTCGACACATGGATGTCGCGTGCCTTCCCTTGCATGTTTTGCAGCGTATACGTTAGCACGGCATATCTTCGCCGTGTGGTGAGGTCTGGTGCATCTGAAGCACCTTCGTTCCTGTTGCAAGGCTTCTTTCTTTTGTTGCATACTAATGCTTCTTCTGCAATCTTCCGTGTAGTGTCCAGTCATCTCACAAAAGATGCATTTTTTCATCGAGGTGCTTTGAAGCGTAGATGTTCTAGTCCGCCTCATACTGTGCGGTGACTGGGTCACGTCGTATTTTTCCTCTCGAGTTTCTTCTCTGCTGCGTATATATATGTTTAAAAACTCCATAATTTCTTTCAAACTGCTCGTGCTGTTTCTTGACGCTGAGTTCGATTCCGTAGTTGCTGGTCTGTTGTCACCTTTCTTTAACTCCTTCATCTTCATCTCAATCCTCATATCCACCGGTAGCGCAGATTTTACAACAGGAGCTATCACTGTGGCGTAACTATCCATTTCCACTCCTAACGACTGCAGTGCTCGTGTGTTCACTTGCAACTTTGGAAGAGTTTCTTCAACCCATCTACATCTTTAGGACTCTTCACTGCTTCCAAATTTGCAAGCTCTTTTATGTAGTTCTCTTTTAAATTATCTTCTCGTCCGAAGGTTTCTTTCAAAAGAGCGACTGCATGCTCGTAATTCTGATCAGAAAACTGCAAGCCTTCTATGAGGGAAGCAGCCTGCCCGCTCAGAGACGCCAGAAGATAATTAAATTTTTGATTCTTCGGCATATTCACTCTGTTATGCACCGATGTCTCGAACTGATGCCAAAACCTTGGCCATGCTGTTTTTTTTCCCATCAAACTTGATCATTTCAAGGCGTGGCAACTTAACAAGCTCTTGCGTCTCCGAGATTTGGTCAGTACCTTGCACTGAACTCGCCTGTTCTGTGACTATTCTCGTAGTCAGTTGCGTCGCTTGTTCTAACTCGCGTAATCGCTCCTCAATTTTTGTCGTTGTAGCGACGATCTTCATCTCATAATGCAAAACTCTTTCAAATTCTGCCTCCGCGCTGTCTTCTTCAATGAACGGTTCTATCTGTTCGTTAACTTGTCTTAGCGTCTGTGACACGCTCTTCATCTGGTTTAGAAGCGTCATAAGTTGCGCTCGATCGGCGTCTTGTTCTATCTTCTTATCGATTTCGCTCGTAAGCGTCGTCACATTTGCTCGAAGCGTCTTCCGCTTCTTCGATAGGACCTCTTTATTCATGTCTAAAACGTGTTGAAAGAGCTCTTGCCTGTTTATGTGCGTCGCCAACAGTCGTCGGTCGTGGTCCTTCTCTCGACGGTTAGTCCTTGAGCCAGACGTCACTGCTTCGTTCTTCAACCCGTTGTTGCGAATGGGGTTGAAGTCTCTGCGTCTGTCTTCAGATCAATCCTGGTCACGGCACCATGTTTCAGAAGGACCAGAGAGACCGCATAACCGATACGTCTTCGGTTTATTGTTGACAGAACAAAAAAAAATGTGTAGAGCGTGACCCTGGCTGCTTCTTCTTCCTCGCCTCCGAGCTCCATCTTCAAATCTGTTTTCTACACCCTTTAACTGTCTCTCAGGGGGAGGACACCTCTACAGTAGCTCACAAGGGATGGGGGTAAGGAGGGATTAAAAGGCATAGAGAGAGGGGGAAGGAGAGAGCGTGGCGCAGGGACAGCGACATTGAGAAGTAAGGAGAAGATAGGAAAGATGGACACGGTCGAAGGGGTGCGACGACGGGGCACCACTCGACGAGAGCTCTTGTCGGCGTCAGGAGATGGCGTAGGGCGAGCCAGTCGGCCAGAGCTGCGCTGTCATCGGAGATCGCGGGGGCACAATCGGTCGGCACGAAACCCAGTGATTCGGACTCCTCTGATTGGCTGGAGCTGCAGGCAGCGCGCCGCCTGTTCCCGTCTATTTTTCCGCAACGTCACTTTGACGCCACGCAGCTTTCACAACTCTCGACACATATGAGGAAGACGGATTGCGTTTGGCCACAAGGAATGCTGCCCCCAGAGATCCGCTTTCGGGCGCACATCTCTGAGGCCGGGCATGGACTGTAATCGCGTTAGCCCTTGATTTAAGTTAAACGCCGCCGTCCGCCTGACGCCCCTGAAAGATCTGTACGCATTCCCTGCATCGCGCGTTGTGTGGAGCCAGTGCCACCGAAATGCGAAAAGTACACGTTGATATCCGTGACGTCACGCGCGGATATTTCGGCACGAACACTTTGACCTTGATTGTTTCCTCCATCCATGGTGAAATTAACGCCATTAGAGCTTTCATAGCGAAATTTAAGTCAAATCCAATCCATTGTTTAACTGTTGACTCCCTTTAATCGCTGGCGCTATCATATTTATGCTCACTTATCAGTGATGTCGAAAACATCATCTTCTCGACTTGGCTTTAATATCGCTGAGATGAGATCGATAACATTCGGAGGCAACTGCCAGCGCTAAACGTCGAAGTTCATTGTTGCTATGATGTGTGTATGCGAATGTTGTTCTCTGATGCGCGCGCGTGATGTGTGAAGCAACAATTTTCTTCAACTGGGCAACAGTATCTGTATGTCATCAGCAGCCTGACTACGTCCACTGCAGGACAAAGGCCTCTCCCATGTTCCGCCAGTCAACTTGGTCCTGTTCTTGCTGCTGCCAATTTATACCCGCAAACATCTTAATCTCATCTGCCCACCTAACCTTCTGTCTCCCCCTAACCCGCTTGCCTTCTCTGGGAATCCAGTTAGTTACCCTAAGGACCAGTGGTTATCCTGTCTACGCGCTACATGCCCGGCCCATGTCCATTTCCTCTTCTTGATTTCGACTATGATATCCTTAACCCCCGTTTGTTTCCTAATCCACTCTGCTCTCTTCTTGTCTCTTCAGGTTACACCTACCATTTTTCTTTCCATTGCTAGCTGCGTCGTCCTCAATTTAAGCTGAACCTTCTTTGTAAGTCTCCAGGTTTCTGCTCCATAGCTAAGTACCGGCAAGATGCAGCTGTTATATACCTTCCTCTTGAGGGATAGTGGCAATCTACCTGTCTTGATTTGAGTGTGCTTGCCAAATGTGCTCCACTCCATTCTTATTCTTCTAGTTACTTCAGTATCGTGGTTCGGCTCCGCGGTTATTACCTGCCCTAAGTAGACATAGTCGTTTGTATTTGTATGCAATGTGTTTTGATATTACATATTATATTTTATAAGCAGCATTTATCCATCTGAAAGGCTCTGAACATAAATGTCTTTTTTTTTTGTCCAGCAACGTGGAGAATTGATAGCGATGCTGGTAGTTCTTCTCTTGTGCATGCTGTCGTTGTTCTGTTTTCGCAGGAGTTCTTGTAAATATACGCTTAGCAACGTTTATTTTTAGCATTACAGCTAATTCTGAAAATACGCCGTTACAATGAGACGTTGTGGCTTTATACATCTTTGTATTTGTCCCGTCATCGTTACTCTCTCGACACACTAGCCAAACCAAGTCGCCGCAAACGTCACTGCACATACGCGCGGCTGTGCCGACTATACAGTACACGTCATTTCTGAGACAAAGTGTTGGTAGAAAAATGCACGTCGCTCAAAAACCTTAGCGACCCGGAAACTTTGCGCGCGGTTTCATGAGCACGCAGCAAAGTTGCTCAAGACGCGCTCACGAGCGCTCGCCGCGGTGGTCTAGTGGCTAAGGTATGCTCAGCTGCTGACCCGCAGGTCGCGGGATCGAATCTCGGCTGCGGCGGCTCCATTTTCGATGGAGGCCAAAATGCTGTGTGCTCAGATTAGGGTGCACGTTAAAGAACCCCAGGTGGACGGTCGAAATTACCGGAGCCCTCCGCTACGGCGTCTCTCATAATCATATGGTGGTTTTGGGACGTTAAACCCCACATATCATCATCATCATCAGTGCTCACGAGCACGGGATCATTATGTCACGCGAAGCCAGCGGCATTCTGATTCCTACTAGTGATGCACCTTTTTTTATGGAGTAATATCTATTGCTGTAAAGAAGTGAACAGTATTTCAACATTAACAAAATCTTTCTTTATCACGTACGCTAATTTACGGTCAGGTGACAGGATACTTTGAATAATTGAGGTTTTTGCCTCCAGAGGTGCCACATACCATTTTTCGCGGTTTTCAATGAATAAATATATATTTCCACTTCTTCGACAAAAGCGGGGTGGTCCTAAACTCGGACCCTGACCGCGCAGAACAGGTAGCAATCGCTTTAGCAAGAGCGAACACAACCCGTCTTACAATGAACACTGATTCCCGAACCGCGCGGCCTTCCGTGTTGGCTGCCAGTCTGTAAAGAAGCAGCCTGCGTGCTCTCGCGTGGACTTTCACCAAGCATTTAATTTGGTTCCCGGGCCATACGAGCTCCGATTCCCAGCCCCTAGTCCCAAACGCCAACGAGTTTGCCCACTCCCAGGCGCGAGACCTTACTCGCCGCGTCAGGTGGCCCACGGCCTAAGGGCGAGAAACGGCTCCTGAACCATGCAACTACACACCTATAATGAAATCTGTCAACACTATCGTCGAACGGCGGGAGTTTCCGTTACCGCACCCTCGACTAAAGCGACTACAAGTACTATTCTTCCGTCTCCGACCAACAGGAGCATATCCCTCACCGGCAGTTTATGCGAGATTCATAAGCGAACTAAGGCCGGGATGCCCCCGATGCGGCATCTCGCGGTGAAACTTGCAACATATGCTGTGGCAATGCCCCGAGTTGCCGGCGGACGACGGGTGTTCAATCACGGCAAAGGACTGGGATACTCTCCTCACAAGTCCTCACAAGGACGACCAAATTCCAGCCGTCCTGAGGGCTCATGACCTGGCCGTCGAGTTTAACCGCTCCGGGTCCCGTCATGGGCGTGGCCCGAAGACTAGGCCCCTTAGGGGGTCATTGCCTCCTCAATTGTGTGATATGGTATGAAGAACTGTATTAAGGTCCCGAGGATCAGTCCAGGAGTGATGCTGACTGCTCCCTCGTTGGGACAGATAGGCCCTTCTGGACCAAATTGAGTTATTCAGTCAGGGCTTGGTTTCAGTCGCTATGAGGGACAACCTTTCCATCCGTGCAGTCATCTAATTTCACGTTCTGGGCATTTGTGGGTCCTTTTAAACGTTGTCGGAGGGCTTGTGTAGACCACTTTAGTAGCGAGCTTTAGTACTGCGTATACGTAGCTTCCGCAACGATATTGCGTGCGTAAAAACACTGCGTTTCGCATAGAGCGCGTGCGCGCAACTTCTGCTCATGCACACTAAGCGGAACGCAGCCTTATTACGCACGCTACGGCGTTGTGGCCGCTACCTACGCTCTACTGAAACTCGCTGATGTCGGAAGCCATAAATATCAGGCTCGAAGGTTGCGTGGCGATGGCAACTGAACCTTAAGTTTTCATTTTGTATTTGCTATTCTGACTATATCGCTATTTTTTTTCTTCATCTTTTGATGAAGTAGTGTCGATGCGTTCTTTAAACATCATAATATGTGCTCAGACAGTGCGGTGACAGGAACCTTTTTCTGTGCTTAAGCTTCCATACTTTGGTATACTTACTTCAGCCGACATATGCTTCAAGTCCCCCCCCCCCCCTCTCTCTCTCTCTCTCTCTCTTTTGTTTGTATTTTATATAACCTACTGGCACACTAATGACTTCGACTTCCTTTTTTGAGATATAAGTACTTTTTCGCTTTAAGCGGCATGAAACAGTGATGGCTACTCGCTCGGTAAAAAAGAGCGCCTTCTGGTCACTATAAGTTCCTTGCATATTTTTTTAAATTCTGTTTTCTACAGTTTTAGTGTGTTTCATACCTCGTCGTGCGTATAGGCCACGTTTTATGCCAATACAATGCTTTGCATTGGCGCAGCTGGGGTCCGCGGGAAGGGGCGGGGGGTAGATTTTTGTGGGCCATTTTCAAGTTGTTTAGTTTTGCATATGTACATATTTGCGCGTGCACGCGCTCAAGTACAAGTACAAGCGCGAACATGCGTAAAGGGTGCTGGATATACCCCTGCCCCCGGCCTTCCCAGAAAAAAAAAATCGGCTACGTCTTTGACGTTTTGTATTGTGGTTAAGATTTTAATTAATACCACTTTGACAATGAACGTTCTCCCATACCTCAACTATCTCCTTCCTATTTAATGCTTTCTTCTCAGCTAGTAGCGCTGCGAACCACGCATAGACACCCTATCAGACCCGCGTTGAACGCCGCCGTCGACTGTGAATATACCGTACACCAGACATGTACGCACCTCTCGAATGTTTCGTCCTCGGTATGCGGCGCCCTCCGCCGTCTGTTTTTTCTTTTTTTGGCAGAGTGCGCCTACAAAAGAGCAAGACTCGCGGTAAGGAAGAGAAGGGTTCGTTGAACCTGCGTACTCTACGGTATTCGGCCTCATGCATAGGCCTTGTCGAAGAAGAAAGCCCGACGTCACGTTACGTATATCCTCGCGGAATCCAAAGGCGGGGCGCCGTCTGCAACGCCGAGAAGGCCTCGTCGTCTGCAACGCGGTACTCAGAAAGGCACTGGAAGGAATGTAGTAATCCGCTAGCTATTCGAGAGACAGGTCGCCCGTGTAAAAGCCTCTCTGTCGCTGCCGCGCGGAGGACAGGTCGGGTCGCGTCACTTGGTCCTAGAGCTCGGACTTTTTTTCTTTAATCGGTAAGTGCATACCGCCTTGTCGAACGATGACTGCTGGTCTGAGACGTGGCGGCCATTGCGGTACAGATTTAAAAAAAAAATGCCCGAGGCGGTCAGATTTAGGCGCACATTGAAGAATCCCAGGTGGCCGAAGCAAGCCAGTGGCATGGTGCGGGCTTCCCGTCTGCTGGTTTGAAATACGAGCGTGATACGTAGACACGGACGCTCGTATTTCAAACCGCCATGAATCACCAAGTCGCCCAGTCAACAATTTTGAGGAGTTGCCGTCCGGGCCTTTAGGCGTCGCCTCCAACGAAACGATGACAGCGCACCGCCGGCAGCGGCCATCCAAACGCCATCTAAGCCTTTTTTCTCGACGATTTTTATTTGTAAAACTTGAGAATAGTATGCATAAACTGTTTCTTGTTTAATTTTAGGCATTCAGAAGCTTGAATAGTGCGAACGCGTTGAAGTTTAGAAAGTGACACACCTTAGGTGGCAGCGCGAACCAGAAAACAGTCAACGAGGTGTTGCGACATCTTGACTGCTGATGGGCAGGGACGTTAGCGCTATGCCTTTACTTACACCAGCGAAGGTTTCGTGCATTTCGATGTGTATATCAGCCAGCGTTGGACAGCTTCGGCGCACCTTGTTTGCACTTGAAGCATGCCTCGCCGTTCTTATACCCTTGTCACACGGGCACCCGTGAAGACCGTTTAACTCCCTCGTCTTTACGACAACGAAGATGCGGTTGGTGTCACACGGCCACCCTTACGCAAACGGAGGTGAACGGAGCATTTCGCAAAGGACGTTCAACGATCTCCCTTCGCAGCGGAACGAGATACTCTCGTCCTCAGCAGTCTAGAGTTCAGAGAAAACTTTCGAGCACTAAGTGGCCGCAGTGAAAGAATAATACATTTTAGCAATATTCAACGTTCTTTCGTCGTAGTACTCATTCACAACGCGTGTTTGTTTACATATATTTACGCCCGCCAGAGTTCACTTACTCTCAACACGGATGCCCTACACACCGTGCCTCGCGAGTCGGGCTGGCCGGCGCCAGCCGATCAACATAATTACCAGCGCAATATCGCACCACTTCCTCACGTCGTCCGCTGTGTCACTCATGGCCGAAGAACACAAAATGTGCGCTCACGAGGCAAGGAAGCATAAGAACTTTCGTACCGGGCATGTACACAGGCAACAAAACAACTAAAAGCACAATGTGGCCAGCGTCACTAGCAGCATTGCTACAATTAGCAAATGCGTTCTTATTTGAAATTATTTTTAATGGTTTGTTAGTCGCATACCTACTTTATAGTGCTTTTTTGTAAAAACCGCATAACGAGGATTCGCAAAAAAATCAATAGGGATCAAATTAGAATACTTTTCCGAAAATCAAACAGCGCCAGCTGAGCCCCCTCGCGGCAACTGTTACAACCTTGTCATTGCCGTGTGTCACTGCCACAACTTCTTCTCCGTCGAACCCACTAGGGGAGATTTACGTTGACAATGTTCAACGAAGTTTGGTGGTGGCCGTGTGACAGGGATATTAGGCAGCCGTGTGCGGCTTTTTCCTTTGCGCCGTTTACCGGAGAACGACGTAGCCAATCAGCGACAGAGAAGAGACATGGGTGAGGCGCGTCGTCTGCGTCCGCCTCTCCGCGTCGTCTGCGTCTGCCGCGGAGCACTTCGAGCTGCTTGCTTCTTGCTCCGCTGTTTTCAAGTGTACATGTCGTACGTTATTATTTTTTTTCCAGGCTTGGTTCCAGCAGTAAATTGAGCGTTTTCAGCCTTTTCGATATTAAAAAAAAAAAAGCGCAGCGTAAAGCCAGATAACGCGTCACAAATTTGGCGGCTCGACAAGTGGCGCCAGCTATCTACGGTTGCGAACAACTAACAAACGAGTAATATGCTCTCCGAGATTCGGGAAAGCTCGCCAAGCCTAGAACATTGTTTATTTGAGTATGGCTCTCAAAAACTGTGCTTAATCTATTAAACTGTTTTGTTTTCTAAGCTTAAGCACATTAGTCTAAGGCGAATGGAAGCATCAGTTCGGAGCTTGTACGAGCTACAGAGCGTACGGCTGCTGCTTGATAGATCCGAGGCGGTCGACAACTGCATTCGGGAGAGCGGCCATGTTTGTCGGAGGCTGAAATGCCTCGCCGCCGAAGCTTGCCGTGCACTTCGAACAGCTCTCCTGCAGACGGCGCCGGTCTGCGGCACTGCGCCGCCAGGGCAGACTTGCCACTATAGCGTGAAGCAGGCCTGTCGCCGGAAACATCGCACACACACAGCATGGGCTCTGCCATATGCTCTTTCCACCACGCGCTCCACGCCATGGATAGGCTTCCGCGCATGGTGCATCGTCTGAGCGGGGAAGACAGCGTCGCAGGCTATTGAAGTAAGGGGGCTCGCATGCCAAGGGTTAGATGAAGGCTCGCAGCGATGGCAGAAGCGATCGAACGAGATAGGTCGGTGTAGTCAACTTTTCGACGAGGTGCTCCATAGGTTATGGGGCTTTGCGTGTGGGTGCTGTTCCCAGCTATATTACGCGGACAAGTGGAGGGAGTAGCGCATCTTTTTTTTTTAGTTCAGTATATTAATGGCTTTGATCCCTCGATCTGAAAGACGAATAAGCGTGGTTAGACCCAATTTATCGCTTTTTCGCGTCCATAGCCGCCAATGCACAGAGGGAAGCGTGTTGGAGTGCTTGTCGACGTGGGTGGTCCGCGCGGTGCCATACCAGATGTGAAAAAAAATAATAATAAACAAACGACGCTCGCCCCGACCGCTTCTTTGCCGGAGACAATCGTAACCCGGTATACCTTCGTCGCGAAAGGCGATCGATCATTCATTCGTTGATTCAATTCATTTATGAATACGGTTAGCCCTGAAGTGGTTATAGTTGCAGGATGGAAACCAACAAAATACTCACCGGGCGAAGTTTTTCAAATGACTGCTGCATCCATCGCTTGAATGAAAAAAAAAAAAAACTTGCTGTTTTCACGGGACCGTGGCTACTTTTGGCTACTTTCGCTGCGCTCTATTTACCTATTTTTAGCTAGATTTTTCTGTTATCTGGCGACATTGGGTCATCTCGACCTGGCAGCCGTTGCTCTTGCGACGCCCCTCTTAAACGGCCCAACGTAGCGCTTGTCCTATCTGTTTTGACCCCTTGTCTTGCCGTATGGGCTGTTCAGCGGCATGATATTGCCTCGCGCGAAACTGTACTCAGATCGAAGTGTATTACGAGCGAATCTGTTATTCACAAGAAAGTCCACTGATCTCACGAAAATAAGACGGATTTAATGTAGGGTTTAACGTGCCAAAACTGCAATATGCTGACGAGGTATACGTCGTATAGTAAAATGATTCTCCGCAAATGTCGACCTTCTGGTGTTCTTTAACGTGCGCCTAAATCTAAGTACTCGGTTGTTCTTTGCATTTCGCCCGCATAGACTCAGCGCGACCGGGGTCGAATCCGCGACTTCAGTATCAATCATTCGAACTTGCAAGGTCTCTTACGCATTACCCTACAATGGCTCGAAGGCCAAAATCCATCTTTTTTTTTTTTTTCGTCTCCGTCTATATAGGGCCAAAGCACGTTGATGTTGGCTGATGAAGCTGTGACTGGATGCGAACGCTGAAGGAACACGCGCACGTATACAGCGCTAGTTCTCAGTCGATGTTATCGGTCGAGTTCGTCGAATGTTCTCGGTTGCGAAAACAATTGAGCGTGGTGTGTAAATTCTGCGACAGTCTCGCCGACCTGTGTCACGCGGCTTAGCCCTGCCTATCTGATGGGAAGTATAGCGCGAACCACGCTCAGCCGACGTGGGAAGAGGCTTCGTCCAGCGAAGCTTTCGAGCATCAGCGGAGTTCCGTGCAGCGGCGGCCGTGGGTTGCAGCTCAGTCCATCGGAGTCCGGAAATAGCGACGCGCCCAATCCTTTCCATAGCACCGATTCCAGTTCACGATTCCAGTTGACGATTTTCTGCGGTGAATGTTTTATTCATTCATTTCATTCAGTTTGAATATTCTCACTCGTCGCCGCCGCGGGACGCCGACGGCCAATTTTAACGCTCTATAAGGCATCTAATAGTGGCCTGGATACTATACTGCGTCTTGCGTGGCACACCGGAGTTGACCATGTGGCCGGCGGCGGCAGTAGTATTGAAATCGCACGGCGTCCGTCAAGGCCTCGCATGGAGAGAGGGGTTGCAGGTGACCCAGACGGTTGCCCCCGCCACCTTCCATGGTTGAGAATGGCATCGACTGAAAGACAATAGAAGCGCCCATGCGAGGGCGGGTCACTGGGAGAGGTTGCCGCCTTCCCGTCTCTCTGGCAGTGCGCGACGTCACACTCTCCTTCTCTCCCTCCAGAGCCACTCGCCGCCCTTTTCGAGGTGAAGGCCGCCAGCGGTGCAGACGGCTGCTTTAATGACAGCGTCTGCGGCCTGCTGAAATTCTAATCGAACCGTAGCATCTTACGGCCCAATAGCCACGCTCGGTGCGTCAGTTACGCTGTCGTATGCGGCTTCGTACCGGGTCGGAGGTAACCGGCTTGTCCGTAAAGTTCTCATTTAAGGCGCATGTCGTGATTGTAGCGAAAAGAAAAGTAGTTTCGTTTGCTCAATGCGCTCTGTTCGCAGCCGCCGCCAATGGCCGTTTCGTTTCACGTGGATTGCCCATGCTCGGCGGTTGTCGCTCTGTGACTGTCGCAGCGAGCAACGTTTTTGCCGCAGGTTACATACACTGCAGAATTTTTCATATGTAATGTAGCGATCTGTGCGTTATGGTATTATCAAGTATCCATGAACGGTGACGAAGAGCACTCGTGCTTAGTCATAGAAGAACAATTTCCAATCTAAATTCATTTTAAAATACGCAACATCGGTTCAATATAACCTGCTCTTTGATGGCCAAAGGGGGAAGATGCCGTTCCAGAAAATAAACGATATTGCCCCTTTATGACGTTCTATACCGCAGCATTACTAGAACTAGTACGATGCAGTTGTACGACATGCATTATTGGCTGCCGAAAAGCCCCCGCTGTATAACCTCGTGGCGACGTGATATGCAGTGAAGGCGAGGCAAAGGCAAGCTTCGTATTACCTTGTGGTTATTACGATAGAAAATTTGTGTCTCCCTTGAAACAAAATATACTCTTTTGAAACTTTCTGCATGTCTTGCTGACGCACTGCATATACTATATGCAACAATATGAAAAGCCGTATTTTTACCTGGACCGCTACATTGTGAAAATGAAGCCGCAATGTGAGTTGAAATGCGGTTCTTCCCAAATTAGTCACAATATTTTGGCAATATTTTTGCTTCGTTTGCTCCTGAAGTGTTTTAATCATTTAGATATTCATTAAGATAATCATTTAGTAAAGGAATATATAAAGCACAAAATGTAAATATATTACTGGCAAACAATGTGTGGTTTTTATAAAAAGAACGCTAAAGATGTGGCATATTGCAATTTTTCGCCAATTCGAAAAAGAAAGAAAATTGAAACGCAAAAGAATAAACTATCATAGTTATGAAAGAGTAGTGCCTTGAGATTAATGAAAAAAATGTTTCGTATTAATTACTGAAACCAGTATACTATAACTTATTTGGCCTGGCACAGTTTCACTTGGTTGCCCAAAGTTCGAGGTGGCCCCTAGGCAAGAAAAACATTTTGTCCCGAAATATAACGCCTCATTAACTACTACTCATCTTCACATATCTTTTCACGTTTTTTTTTTTCAGCATGATCGGAGATGTTCGAAAATTGACAGGGTACACTTGATATGGAATTACCTTTATAGCTTTTAGCAGTGCGCCTTTCGTGTCGTCTGGTTTGCACTGACGTCGTCTGCGTCGAGCCTTCCCTCCTACGCGTGCGTATGCGAGAGAGTGGAGCAAACGAGAAGGTGGTGTTGGTAGTGGTTTGAAGATGAGAAAAGGCACCTAATTTCTGCAACCCGGTCGGGAGCACGGCGCAGTGCCTAAAAAAAAAAAAAAAACCGAGAAGGTGAAGCATGTGCGGTAAATGAGGGTGGGTGACTGGAGGAGAGGGAAATGTGAAGGGTAGAGGTAAGCATAGCATGGTCTTGTATCGCAAGGGTTGGGAAGGGAAAACTGAGGGTGAGAAGGAAAATGTGGAAGGTGAGGCTGCAGAAGTGACGTTTCTTCGGTCTTCGCACCACTTTTGTGAGTATAGCTGTTTACAATTTTTTTTTCTGCGCGATGGCTGCGACAGGCTGCAGTGGCGAGCACCATCGCCCCTAGAATCGGCTGTTGTTATAAGCTCATAAAACGCTTATGCTGTCAAAGCAGGTGTCCTTAAAAAAAAAATGAGATCAATGGGCCTTGTCCGGGTAGGTAGTCTGCGCATGCGCACCGGCCTTGAGGAGGCAAGCGCCAAGATTTATGGCTGCAAAAACGTGTGCGACACGTGCCGAATTATTATTAATGGCTAATATTAGTACCGAATGATTGCCTAATGCCTCTTGGTTACCCGTCTCCGTATAACTGCGCCGCAATTTATACATCTCTGCCATGTCTAGTTGGCGTTGGCTTAATTATCGCTCTTTTTACCAATTGAAAGCCGTACCAGAAACCTCGATTCGCCGAGGTGCGTGCTCAACAGCTCATCTTCAGCGTTATCAGTGTTCGACAGTGCGACAGTCGAAAGCCCCGAGAGGCCAATAGAAGACACGGGATAGCTTGAGCGCGTGTGCCTTCACCCGTTCCGTGTCATTGCTCCTCTGGTGAGGGCCACTCATTTGGCCGCCGTCGTCGTTGTTTGTTGTTGTGGTCATTGTCGTTATATACGGCCGACGTCGTCCCCCGACGTCCACTAACACAGCAACCAACCTACTCGGCCTGCTATTTTATTTCGTATATCGGCCATTGTACGCGTTGCTTGTACGCGCCGTCATCTGTTTTGCCGTCTAGTCTGCGCTCAGAAAGTATCCCCGTCGATACGGGGCTTTGCCGCAGTGCGTAGACGAAAGCGTGTCGCTTACGCGTAACGTTTAAGACTCGCCGTGCATCTGTCCATTTGGTAGATGCGATTTCTTTTCTATTTTTGCCGCCCGAGGCATCGCCTTCCGCGCAGTCTGTTTTTCTCAGCGTTCTTGTGTATTTTTAGTTCACCCCCTTCACGCTAGGGGGCGCCATCTTCCTCCCCTGGTGTACGTTATTACAGAGTTAGTAACGTTGCGCTCTTTGTGCGTTGTTCGTCTGATTGCCATCGCTGCGTACGTCGACAGATGCTCTCTGCTTGTGCGTTGCTCCTCCTGTGCGCACTTCCTGCCGTCTGCTTTGCAAGGACGTAGTCTGCTCGCAAAGGCGTCGTCTGCGTCGAGCCCTTCGTCCAACGCGTGCGGATCTCTGCTCTGTACACCACGTGGTACTTTTGCGCCTAATCTTGGACTTGTTTGTTTCCAGGATTTTTTTTTCCTTTTTGTATTGGTCACATGTTACATTTAGACTGCCTATGGCATGTATCGAGAGTTACGAAATATTGGAGACGAACGTGCAGGTCTCACAAGGCGGAGTTGGTGGCGCCACCTGGGGCGGTTCCTTAAAAAAAAAAGGGGGGGGGGGGCGTGTATTTTCCTCAAACGTAGCAAGGTGGTGAACAGGGGGATTTTTGGAATCTGTGCATTCACTGGAACAATACTGATTGTTGGCCTAGTTGCTACTTGCTTTGCCATGCTTTGGCCGCCAATAACACAAACGCAAAGTAAAGAAACACTCAACGACAAGCACAAGTGGTGCTTGTGCTTGTCGT
Source organism: Rhipicephalus microplus (assembly GCF_013339725.1). Taxonomy (NCBI): domain Eukaryota; kingdom Metazoa; phylum Arthropoda; class Arachnida; order Ixodida; family Ixodidae; genus Rhipicephalus; species Rhipicephalus microplus. The sequence goes on along the minus strand of NC_051175.1, from coordinate 51,034,467 downwards.
TGAGTGTTTCTTTACATTGTGTTTGTGTTATTTGCGGCCAAAGCATGTCACTATGCATTTACGATAGCTGGTGCAAAATGCAAAAATAGATAAGAACGGTCAGCTCAAATATTTCGCGTTTCTGTATTCAACATTGAGTCTCTAAACTTCGCCTGTGTCGTCTTCACCGCCGCTGCTCAAAAACAGACCGTTGGGAGCATCAGCGTTAATACAAGCGTTAAAACAAGATTCTACGTACGAGATTACAAGAAGTAATCTCGTACGTAGAAGGCGCGAATATCAACTTCATTTTTCCAGCTGTGATTCGCTGTAGCGAATTCATTATATTTATCAAAATGCTCATTAATATTTAAGGCATTTCGCAATGGATTGGCAAGCGCGCGTAGACCGATTGCGTTGCTCTATTTGCAAAGCTGTCATTGCTTATGTGTGGTTAAAGGCCAGTCAATCAGCTGGTCATACGGAGCATTAAAGTATCCGGAGGTGTTGACTTAGGATTCGGTGTTGCCAACAGTATATATATATATATATATATATATATATATATATATATATATATATATATATATATATATATAAGTATATATATATATATATATATATATATATATATATATATATATATATATATATATATATATATATATATATATATATATATATATATATATATATATATATATATAACGGCTGGAAGTGAAGCAATGACTTCAAAAGCTTCTTCTTGCGTGTGCCCCGATTTGTGTTAGACGGCGTCTTCGAAATGCATGAGAATCGTGTGACTATAGGCGGCTCGAGCAATTTATCAGACAACATCCGGGGAAATTCCTGCGCTCCGAATTGTCACTGCATGGCGCGGTGATAACCAGTAATACAGGTGCTGTGCGGTGCGGGACGTACCTTAAGGGCTGGTTGCATGTAATGAAGCCAAGCAAGGTATAGGGGACGTTAACGTCGTACGTTTTTATGTGTATCGTATTAGTTGGGATATAAATTTGAAAAAAAAAGTGAAATGGACGAAAGTACAACACGCCGCCGGCAGTGACCGAATTTGCAATCATCGAATATTTGCTTATGTAATGTGCGTGTCCTTACAGTAATGAGACTGGGACTGGGTGTGCCAAAAAAAAGTATGGTGATCCGAATGGTACATGCGATCACAATTCTTCAAAAACACTTTTCTTGGGCGTCGATACTTCGCTTCTAGCGCCATTACCCCGCCGCAAAGATGCAGGAACTTACTGAAAGTCGACTGCCGTGACTTTTATGAAAGACTGCGGCAGCCCGTTGGATGGCGAGAACACTGTTCAAACCATTGGAATAGCCGGCAGCGGGGGAAGAGAAGGTTAGCATAAGGGGTGCCCCCCCCCCCCCCCCACCCCTCCCCAAAAAAAAAATTCGAATAGCAACTTTTTTAAAGGGCCTCTCAACAGGTTCCGACTTTTTTTACATCCCCCAAACAAGTTTGCACCAACTTTCCTGCGCGTGACCAACCTCCCTCCATCACGCGCAGTGACTTCAACTCGGGGATCGGTGACGTTGACGTCATTAGTGTTTGTTGAGACCTAGTTTAGACCAATCGACGAGCTGCGTGCTGCGTCACGTCGCCGATCGCCGAGTTGACGTTACTGCGCGTGATGGAGGAAGGTTGGTCACGTGCAGGAAAGATGGTGCAAGCTTGTTTGGGGGATGTAAAAAAAGTATAGGGGCCTGTTGACTGGCTTTTTAAGTCTGGCATTGAGACGTCTGTTAACACGAAAGTCCTTCTACACCGATGTCATAGAAACTATACTAGAGCTGTGTGACACCTGTGCTAAAGATAGTCAAGCTACCGCCGCCTAGCGATCGCCACACCAGTTTTCTACACACCGTGTTTCAGGGACAGCGATTTGAACACATTATTCAGAGTGGCAAACTGAAAGGGCGATAGTTATAGCGCGAGAACGAAACGACGACACAGAGACAAGAAGACACGAAAGACACGAACGCTATGACTATCGTTTTGTTCTCGCGCTATGACTATCGTGATGCCATACTAACTAGCCCAAGCCCGCCACACGTTTAAGGCAAACTGGGGGAGCGGGCTAGTCGCAAAACAGAGTGGCAAGCCTTGCGCGTACGAATCTGCCAGTCCGGATCCGATCCCGCAGGTCGCGCGATCGAATACCGGCCGTGGTATACCCGCATTTCCGGCGGAGGCCAAAGCGCTTGATGCCTGTGCGCTTAGATTTGGGTACGTGTTAAAAAGGTACTGACCCGCAATTTTTCACTTATTGTATAGTCGCATCAAATGATAGGTCAAGCCTCTAAAAAACATAGGAAATGTAAGGGTAAACGTGAGTGCGCCCCGAAAAATTAATTACGGCATTAATTTGGAAGCTGGTTTCGGTTCCTACTGTTCCCTGACGTCGCGCAATATATGAGCAGCCCCATCAGGTGGTTGTATGTTCACGCGCAATATTTCGAGACTTATCCTCGCCCAAGCGTCTATTCTTCGATCGTCTGCTGCGCGCCGCACGTGTGGCAACTGTCACGGCAGAGGGGCGCTATGTTCTTCGTCGAGAATCCGGAGTCGATCAGCAACTGCGCGTTGCGCTTGTACGCGGCCGGAGTGAAGTGCGGCGAACAGGGTAAACTCCGCTTGGTTGGCGTCCAGTCTCCGCCCTGGCCGCGGCGGCGCACCAAGTCGATCCACGCTTTTTGTCTCAGCGTCGAATTGAACTGAAAGCTGTGTAACCTGCGCATGTTGTCACCCGTTTCAATGGCGAAAGTATTCGCGGGCTAAACTATTGGACGCCATGACGACGAATTCGAAATTAAACGATTACTTTGCCCTCTAATAAGCGTCTCGTATTCTTGCGCACGTACGCTATTCCAGACTCCGCTAGCTCGCTTTACAAGTACGCTCAATTACAGTGACCGCATGGCACGAGCAGACTACCGAGAAGGCGATGCGCAACCTGCTTTTTTTTGTGTGTGTGTTTTGGTACTTGACGTCATCACAACTATAGCCAGACTGCTGCGTGAAGTCACCGGGTTTAGTATACTGCAGCCTGACGTCGATTCAGTGTCGATGTCGGTAGGTGCGTCGCGAGAAAGTTGACTGTATTATTATAATAAAATATCTTATCAGCATTCACTGAGCGTCACACTTGGTCAGAGCAGTCTCTGTATACAAGAAATTCGTATGAAAGAGTTAACTCGCCTCCGAAAAAAAGGTGTTAGTACCGCTTTAAGGGTCGCGAGGTTGTAGAATTTTACGAAGCCCTTCAGTGCGATGTCCCTCATCACAATCATATCGCAGTTTTAGGACGTTCAATCCAAGCAGTTAGTGTATGTTCAAGGTCGATTTTCCCCGCTCCTATATGGTGGCCTTTCACTGCCTCCGATATCGGCTCACCTTTCTGCATGGGTGCGTTCCAATACTCACCGTACACGGCTAAATAGACAGCTAAGTGGACGGCGCCCATCCTAAGTCCCATTCCGATTCTCACGTAGTCAGCAAAATAGACCGCTTGAGAAGACGGCATCGTAAGCAAAAACTATGCAGGCTACTATGCTGCTGTCCAAGCAAGATGGCCGCCCAGTGCATAGCTCGGATAGTTCGTATCTCGCCGGAATGATCGTCTGCACACAAGCACACGCTTCTCCAGACGTTCGATGTGAGCAACGTTCAATGTTTAGTAGATTTGAACACGAAATAAGCTTAAAAAATAACATTCACGTTTGTTGTTTTAGCTTTCTCTTCTCGACACGAGGTGGCGTCTGGTCGCGTAGACGCTATACCGACGCGTTTTATTTCTTGGACAACGTGGGCTTGACGCTGTTTTCTAAGCTGTCAGCGTAGACTGTCTACTATGCTGTCTAGAATTGGAACAAAGCCCGTGTTGTCGTATGGTGGTGTCATCTCGTAACGTCGCACGATATGACATCACAGTGACGCCCGTCACGCATTTTGGCGATCTTCGACGTCACGGTGACGCCATATAGTGACGCCATCGCGTGATGATAAGTTATCGCATGACTGGTGTTGACGACGCTAACGTGGCACTCCGGTCAATTCTTGCATTGTTTGAGCCATCTAATTGCGGTGCCACACGGTGCACTGCTGGTCGTGATTAAGCCCGATTAACAAGGAAACTTCTAAGCAGGGATTGACTTCTCTTTGCGTCTTGCGTGGAGCAGCCAATAGTAGTAGAGCAATTGGATGTGAGTGGGCCCGGATCGCGATCAGAAGTGACCGTGTGACATCGGTATAAAGCTGTCGCCTTAATAATCCAGTTCGAGCTTGGCGGAGACGCCATATAATTGTTAAGCTTTAGCGCTCCAAAACCCCCATATGAATATGAACGACGCCGTAGTGGAGTGCCCCGGAAATGGCGACCCCCTGGGGTTACCTCAATCTGGGTACACGTGCCTCACACAGTTTGGTCTCCATCTAAAATGCGACCGCCGTGGCCGGGAATCGAACCCGCGACCTTCGGGTCAGCAATCGAGCGTCATAGCCATCGTGGCGGGTGGCGCAAGCGCCAGATCGCGACGCTCAGTTCATTATCGTCTCGATTACGATCGGGCATGTCATCGACTATAGGTGGCGCCTGATCCGAATCGAGCCTAGTCCAGATGTGCCCTGATCGCGATCGAAAATTTCCCGTGTGACACCGGTATGAGAAGACGTCGATGCCCCCCCCCCCCCCCCCCACCTCCCAGACGTCGTTTGAGAGAAGAAGAGGAGGAAGGATCGCAGACGGGTCGAGAGGTGGGGGCGAGGACGGGGCGCGGTGCTGCGATCGCCCAGCTGGAAGGTTGCGGCGGCGGAATTCGTCTCGACAAGAAAGGGTTCGAGACCGTCTGGATGGGGCGGTCGGGGGCATTGTACGCACCGTCTGGCGCGAATATTTGGGTGAAGGTTGCGCGGGATCGCGCCCACCAGCAGTGCACCGTCGTGGCTGCGCTTCCTCGGCGGCTGTTGGTCAGTCACCTCGGGTGCATCTAGGCAGGTTTAAAGTGACGCTAAAGCGAACCAATAAATCTGTTTTTGGAAAGTGTTATCAGAGAGCTCTAACGTCGTTAATTTCGCTGTCACAGGTTTATGGATACGGGTAACAATCGTGGTCAAAGTATCGTGTTTTAAATTCCTCGCCGATATCTTCGCGCGTGACGTCACGGATTTAAATTTAACAATTTCGGGTATCGGTGACATTGGCACTACGAAAGTCATTAAAAGTTGACGTGTTTAGGTCTCTGGCACCTCAGAAGACAATGTACCTAATTTTTACCGACTAGGTGCTACGTAAACGCCGTCGAAGTCTATGACGCCGCGGTGATTGGTACGGAAATTTCAAGCTGGCGTCGCCACCAGCATTTTGTTTCGGCGCGTCTTTTTGCGGCTCGCGTTGGTATTTTGCTGTTGGGAAATGATAATTCACTAATACAAGAGAAGTTGGTTTTACCGTCAGTGTCGCTTTAAAGGGATTGACAGACTACCAGCACGTGTACAGTCCAACTCGCTTATCGCGGTTTTCACAGCAGACAGTTATAGTTTACCGTTATCGGGATAGCGGGGGTTATGGGAATAGCGTTACCGTGCCGCAAACGTTCTTTGTGGACAGCGCCTCATAGTTTAGAGGGATAGCGTTTACGTTGTTTACAGGGCCCCAGCTTGGACGGTGGCGCCACCTGTCTGAGTGTGAATAAGTCAAGGAAGAGTGGGAAAAGAAATACAAAACGAGAATGTGTGCCTGTGTCACCGCGCAAAGCAATGCTCCAATTTTTTTTATTAATAAAAAATAAATAAATATAAACCATGCACCAAATTTGAAAACACGTATGTTGACGATTTGTTGACGTATGTGAAAAATATATGTTGATGAGTTAGGCCTAGGCACGTTCGAAATAGGAAGCTATCTAAAAAATTACGCTAGCTTATTCGTAATACTTGGTCATCGAAGCTAACTGAAGGCAAGCAAAGCCATTTTAAACAGACGTTTAGTGCGAATGAAGTGAATCGCTCAAAAACTGCGCGTAAATTCGAAGTGGTTTCCCAAAACCGCCGCCATGTTTTACGTACACTACGTTAAACACGTCAACGTGGTAAAGTTAAATCTGAAAAATAGCGTGCGTAAGCTGAGTGGTGCAGACCAGGCAAGTTACTGCGCATGCGCACTTCGATCCCTGTAAGCCCGGTAAACTATACCTGTCTAATATATCTTTTATCACAACGAGAAGCTGCTGCATAGTCAACATTCGTGTGTTTCCTGTGATGAAATGACCCGCCTACTGAAATAACCCGCTTACAGCAGCAGTGCCCGCATGCCACATTATTGGTTACAACAGTGAATCCTGGCTGTTGCGTGTCTATGCAGAAAGGTACACTGGGGCGCGAAACCCTTAAAAAGTCAGAAGAAATGAAAAAAAAAAAATTGGTAGATCCCACATACAGTGGGAACCAATGATATGCAAAGCACGAATGAGGAAGGTTGAAATGTCATTTTAAAATCATCACGTTACGAGGCGGACGTAAATTATGCCGTACACGACTTCCGTGTCATGATTTCATGTTAGGAGCTGTCATTTACCTTCGTCGTTTATTCACGGCACGTGATACCAAAATGGGTATATGTGGAGCTATCGAAACGGCCGCGAGCAGGCTATGATCGTAGCATGTAGTCATGCTTTACATGACACGCATATCATGATTATCATGTTTGAACGTGTCATTTACCTTCGCCGTTCATTCATGTCACGTTATACGAAATTTGGTATATATGGAGCTAGCGAAACGGCCGTGAGCAGGCTATGAGCGTAGCGTGTAGTCATGTTTTACATGACACGCATATCATGATAATCATGTTTGGACGTGTCATTTACCTTCGTCGTCTATTCACGTCAATACCATCTTTGGTCAATTTGAAGCTAGCGAAACGGCCGCGAGCGCATCATGAGTGCGGTATGTTGTCATGTTCTTGCATGACGCGCTTGTCAATATTATCATGTTTCCACCTGTCATATACCTTCGTTATCGAATGATGTCACGTAACACCAAATTCGGCATATGTGAAACTAGTGAAACGACCGTTAGCGCACTATGAGCGTCGCATGTAGTCATGTTTTGCAATACACGCATGTCATGACTATCATGTTCGGACGTGTCATTTACCTTTGCCGTCCGTTCGTGTCACGTAATACCGAATTTTGTAGATGTGAAGCTGGCGAAATGACCGCGAGCGCACCATGAGCGTGGCGTGTAGTCGTGACTTACATGACATGCATGACATGATTTCCACGTTAGGGTCTGTCATTTATGTTCATCATACAGTCATGTCGTATGATACCATTTTTGCAATAAGTCGTGTGAACGAAATCGCGGCATGAGCAACAATACCATGAAATGTAAATACTAACATTTATGGCATACATGTCATGATTTTCATGTTATGAGTAGACACATATGCTAGTCATACAGTCATGTTATGCCATACCAATTTTTGTGTCGATACCATTATCGAAACAGCCAGGAGAGCTAAATATTGTAGATAGATAGACAGACAGACAGACAGACAGACAGACAGACAGACAGACAGACAGACAGACAGACAGATAGACAGATAGATAGATAGATAGATAGATAGATAGATAGATAGATAGATAGATAGATAGATAGATAATCTGATACGCTCGAAGTCGCTGAAGTTCGATAATGTTTCGCATTTAAAACGAGAAAGTCAAGCTACTAAACTCCCGGCCCCGCCCGGTATACTCCAATGTCCACCAGCTCCCTTTCGAATTTGCGGTATGCTTCACCGCACGGCGTTGTAGCACTACGGCAAAGCTGACTTTCAAAGTGCGTTACAGTGCGGCGGCATCAAACGCACTTTCGGACGTGCTATTTGAGTCAACGGACGAGACTTGAAAAAGTTTCTGCGTCCAAAAGTTCAGATGTTGTCATACGTTGGGCCTAAGGCTTGGTTGCGTGGTGAAAGCGCCTGAATTTTCAAGCACGTTTGAAAAATTATCTTCATCACTAATATATTCGTTGGCACATCACATCCGATAGTATAGTTTCTCACAACATCCTGCCGTAATGATATTTTGCTTTTTTATCATGCAACTCGTTTATATCAATTATCGTTTAAACAATGTAAGTTTCGTGGCACTTGAGTGTTGTTATACATGGGTTCGACTGTATGTGAATATTGGGGGAAATTGAAAGAACGTGTATTATAGTGACATATCTAAAGTACCATTTGTTCATCGCTTCAGATTTTAGTAGGCAAAAGTAACGAAAAACGTGTATGTCATAAAAAGCAACGGGAAAACCTTGAAGTTTAAATATACAGTCGTTTACTTTACTCCACGAAGATAGGTGTTTTGACGCGCACCGGAATTAGTGCTGAATATTGGGGCATGCGTATTACTGTCGCCATATTTTGCGCTTCGTACGAGAGAACTCTAGCTGCACGCTCAGAAGCGGCGCTCCTTTTGCGGTGGCTGATGAAACGTGTCGAGCCACGGCGCTCATACGGGAACCGCTCTCCTGCTCCCCTCTCACGCTTAGCAGCGTGTGTGTTGGGTACACGACTACATAGTCGTCGCTGACTGAGAGAAAAAAAAAAACTAATTATTTCACGGCGTTTTACGCATAACCAGTCCGTGTTTAGACACTTTCAAACTGGCGAGCTTTCCGTTGCGCTAAGGAAAACGGGTATCTCAAACACCTGTTGTAGGTGTCTTGCTAAAAGAATTCTGGAGTGGAAAGCCGAGTGGCAGGGGTGGTCACAGACAAGCGGCCATCTTCAAGCCTGTCTCAATTCTGATTAACGCTTTTGCTGCCGTAAGAAAAATAAAATGAAAAAAAAAAAAAACGTGCAGAATACATGGCCACCGTAGCCAAGACGATCTACTTGGCCAATAGCCGATAGAATGAACACTTGCGCCGCTGCAAGGCGAAAAACAAAGTAAACAGAGTAAGAATTGTGTCGCGTCTTTTTAGGTTTTCTAGAACGCGAAGTAGCCGATGCACGCGTGGTGCAGTTTGAGGTGCGACCGCGCACTGAAATGTCCAGTGCGTTGCACGTTTGTTCGCTTTAAAACACGGTCTCGCATGCCTCCATGCGGGCAAACAGCTTGCAAAGGAACTACCGCAGCCTCATGAAAGGCAAACATCTCCGCCTGAGTTCGTTGCGGTCGTGCGGCTGATGCCATTGCTGCTTATATACGCGTACACGGGCACAAAGGCGTCTGTTAGTTTGCATCATGGCTGCACAGCTGCCGGCGCCCAATGTCTTTGATGCGGAGAAAATACATTTTCATGACACCGTTTCGTACTCCTGTCCTACGATATAAGGATGCATGCCTTAAAAAAAGCTGCCTAATTAGTGTGTTTTCATGAATGCAGGTGTAATTCGAACGCCGAATGCCACCTTTTAAGTAGTCTCTGGTGTAGAAAGTGTACATTCGGTTGGCCTGCGTTGGCGAATGTGTTTCTCCAACTCAGTTCGATTGCTTAAGTCCTTCGATTTTGGTGAATATTGCTGTGTGGTACCGGCATAATGTCATTAGATGCGAATCTCATTAAAACTCCCAGTTGGACAGTGGTATTAGTCGTCGCCACTGCCTACACCAACATTAGACTACACTATAAGGCTAGGTCTATTAAAAAAGTAATAAAGAAATCCTTACATTGCTACTCGTTCACTTACTAATCGTATAAATCTTTAAAGCTAGGTGTTTTGTTTTTTCATTTCTTTGAATAATTCCGCCTATGTGCGGCTTATTTGTCTTAGCACATTTATTTTTATGCCTCTGATTGCAAACGAGCGAGTTGGCTGGTGGATGGGCGCTCTGGCGTGAAAAACGCCCGTGTGATACTACTCCGTGCCCCCGTGCAAAGGTCACGTGGTGGTAATAGTGGTTAGAAGAAAGCGCCTGGTCACGTGACAGTGACGTGCACGCGCAGTACGCGCGTTCTTCGGGATTTTTTTTTTTTAAAAAGACGATAGTCTTTCTTGGGGACCTCGGACGCAAAAATTTTGGTCTGGCTGGCTGGCTCTCTGTCTGTTTGAACTTTTGTCTGTTTGTCCGCTCTTAACGGTGCCCTGAAAGGCACCAGACGATACCCCAAACGGCCGACCCCGTCCGCAGCGCCCAACAATATTCCTGAAGATTCAGCATTCATAATTGCGCGATTGTCGATTAAAGAACCAATTATCGCGCATATCTGAGGCACCATAACAACACGTCAATATTCCGTGTGTGTGTGTGTCTTTATACTAGAAAAGGCATACATTACTAATTCTAAGGACCGTAGCGTCACGCTGCGCTAACCGTGCAACGCTTGCACAAAAAGGCAAGTGTTTCCAATGCTTTCCCAAGACGACACGGTGGTGGCACCTACCCGTCACCTTGCGTTTCTACACCTTATCGCCTCCGAGACGGGCGCGCACGCCGCGCCACTTCGTTTTCCAAGATAACTGCCAGATAGCGCTCATGTCTCACGTGTACGTGCATGCGCTCGTTCGCCTCCGCTGCACGCTCGAGGCACTCTAACGCAGCGCCTCCAGAATACCATTCACCGATTTTCTCGCGCAGAACATCACATAAACGTTTTGTTCACTCTCTCCAGAAGCAAGATTCATATCTTTCGATGACGTTTGCAGTGTGACATGCAGATACGGGGCCAATTTTTTTCTCGCTCTCTTGGCAGTGGCATAGCCTCGGCCACGGAGCCCTCGGCACACAATTCTCCAGGTTCCCATGCCAAATATTTTGAAGGCAATATCAGTGTTGTTTGGTACGGACGCAAGTACGTACGTGCGGCCCTTCGAAGACATGACCCTCGCAAAGTTCAAGCGTGCGTGCCGGGCGGCACTACTTTATCGTGCGCTGGGACATGGCGGGTTATGCTGCCTCTTTCGGCTCTGGAGACGTTAGGACGGCATCGGAGCCGGAACACACACACACCCACATGCACACATCACATATAGTATAAGCGAGCCTGGGGACCGTAGTCGCTTTGCCAAGCCGAGTTGTCTGCTCGGGCCCTCTGGAGGAGGGCGCTCCGTTCGCGCCCTTTCGGCGTTCACGAAGTCGCCGTCGGGGTAGAAAGAATTAAGGAATAAGGGTGAGGAGGAGACAGCCATCGTGTTAGGTTCGCCGTGCTTTGGTTTTGTTATAGTTTGTCTGCTGCCTACGGTATGCGAGGGGCGGCGGAGGGCCGCAGCTAGGCGGTGGTGATGTGTGCGTGCGTGCGTGCGTATGGTTGGGTCTACCCTCGCTGGTTTGGAGGGCGCTTCGAACCAGGTCCGGTTTTGGTTATAAAGCGGCCGCTGACTCGGGAGACATCCGTTGAGATGTCTGCCGTGTTCTTCCCTCGCGCTTCTCCGCACTTACCTCTCCACCTTCCACCCCACCACTCGAATATTTTTAGTCTTTTTTCGTGGGTTGTAGGGTTAGGAATGGCAACTGATGGCATTCGGGCGTTTTTTTTTCTCTCTCACTTTCTGCCTCGGCTACTGAAGGTGTTGTCTTTGGCGTAGTCAGGAATTTTGCGTCCGCCCACGGCGTGCTTCCTGTACCGGCAATGCGCTCCAAGAAAGAAAAAAAAAAAAGAAGGAAATGAAGAAGTCTCTAAGCAATGTGTTATTCGGTATGCGTAATCGCGTATGTGTTAGTGGTGTGAAACGCGTGCTTTTCTGCGCGTTGCACTGAGGAGAGAAGCAGCCGGTTGCAAGAGAGTTAGGCCTAAGAAGAGTCGTTACGCCATCGGCCAGGTTCCGTGATCTGCATTCACGCCAGAACTTCGCGCGTTTTGCACGCGCGCGTGTGTGCTAAATACGGACGCATTAAAGTCAACGACGTTCGCACTCGTCTAATAAGCGATGCACCCATGTTTCCCGCCAACTTGAACGCGTGACGTCATCGAAAACGCCATGTTGCGCGATTGCTATCTTCTGCATCATTGCGTGCGTTGCAGGGAAATGGCGGCTTTGAGGACGGCTCAGCGAACCAGCTACGATGATGACATTATAGCTTTTTAGCAAGCTACGGGAACACGTTACGGAAAGGCGGCAATACGGAACTGGCTCGTAGCTGGTTTAGCTTGCTAAAAATATCTATTTACCGCATATACTACAGAGTAAAAAGCTCGACAACTTGGATTTCGTGGGACCGTAAAAACTTTCCGAATTAACCGAGCGCCGTTTCATCTGAAGTATGAAAAAAGCAATACATAAATGTCGTCTACGTCTCAGTACGTTTTCATTTTTTTGATGAATGCATGAAACATTTACTTTGCATTAGAGCAGTGTAAAAGACGCACTTTTTGTTATTTGTTACTTTGTTCAGAATGGGAACGCGGCTCAAGAACCCCGTGTTTAAATTCTAAACGTGCCCTGAAGCTTATTACATACGAACCGCGCCATTGTTGGTGGTGATTACTGTTTTTTGGAGACCCGCGGCCGTTTCGGCTGTCCGCGAATGTCGTTTTCGTACCTTCGCGTCGCACATTTGCGGCATTTCGCGCTCGGCGTGGTCCAAGGAACGTCCGAATTAACCGATCGCTGCCGAACGGGACCAAATCAGTTTGATGCGATTAAGCAGTTGGCCGGGGCAGTGAACACGTCCGAATTGTCTGATTTTCCAAATTAGCGGGGGCCGCATTAACGAGCTTTTACTGTATAAGATGCCTACGCTTCTATCAACCTGGAAAATCCGGGAAAGTTCTAATTTTCAGTGAATTTGGACATGTATAGAAAGGTTCTAAAACCTGGCTGGGTGATGTAGACTAACCTGGAAGCAGGCTATGTAACCGTCACCAGAATACTCTACATTGAATCAATGCCTACAGAGTCGTTCCTTTTTCTGCAATTACAGTAAACAGCAAAGCAGAAGGGTAAGAAAAAAAATAAATACCGCCATGTCTGTGTGGAACGCGCAGCACAGTCGCAGTAAAAGCTGGAAGAGTGGCCTTTATATAGATCCCTTTTTAAACACTCTTGGGGCACAACTACAAGCACACTGGCATAGCGCGGACTATACGCCATGAATAATAACTTTTGTGCAGTAGGGACTCGTTGACTTTGCCAATATTCGTCATTCTTCAGAGGAGCACGTTGCCACTACCCGCTACATACGCTTATTGGCAGCGTAAACATGCGGGACACGGAAAGACCGGGACATAAACATGCTTTTCACACGTTTTTTTTTGCTTTCTTTCCACATCTCGGGAAAGTTCCTGCATGTATAGTTCCGTCTTCTTTTACTTTTTTTTTCGCCACGCGTTCCCGACATTTGCAAAAGATAAACTTAATTATCATCCTTACCACCCTCTCACTTATATAGTATCCCTTTATGTTGCCAGCTATATTCAAGCCAACTTCGCACTGTTGGTGCCGAAGCCTCATCTTCTTCTCCTCCTCCCATGGCTCATACCCAGTGCAGGGGATTGGCCGGGTAGTACGTTAAGTTTTCAGTATTTTTTTTTCGGTATACTACTGGTATAAGCTGAATTAACTAAGATAAGGAACTCAAGTGCGAAATATTATTAACGAAATATTGAAAGGATGAAGAATTTCGCTCGATATTCTTTTAGACTGACTGATGAATTCCTCTATGGCGTAGAAAACATCCCTGTGGCTGTGGCCCAGAGTAGAGGCGCTAAAGAAAAGAACAAATGATTCTGATATTTCCAGACCCAGATTTCGAAGAGGTGGTGCTATGAATATTCTCCTCCATGACGTGAACCGCCGACAGCATATAAAGTAATCACTTGTAGTTTCTATTTTCCTTTTTATTTTTTTCTTCTCTCTCTCTCTCTCTCTCTCTGTTTGCGGCTTGCCTTCTCTTTATTTGTGTGTATTTATTTGTGCTTTTTCTTGCGTTACGGCAAGCGACCACAGGACATGACTGCCCGGGTCTCTAAATCCTCCGCACTTGATAACAAACACACAGACACACAACCGCGCGCACGCAAAAGGAAGGTTGTATTAGAAGCGTCATATGTAATAGTAATGAAGTAATCGCTTATCGTTTGTTGAAATGTGCGATCGTCAAACTTGTCTCGAGTAGACCAACATCAGCTATAACGTACGCGGACATTTGGAGGCGTTTAGCGTGCTCAAGTCGGCACACTTAAGGAGCAAGGATCGCCGTATCGTTTATAGTACAAGCCTTGCTTTCTTGTAAGAATGTCGTCCAATAGCGTCACTTTTAGGAATACGGTAGTTTCTAAACTCGGCGAGAAGCAACTATATTTGCGACACGACGATCGATCTCGTGCCGGCTTCCCTATCGCATAGGACGACGCTAATGGTGCGTATGAAGGGAGATACATTTGAGGGCTCGTTTCTTTGACAAAACGTTGGAGGGGAACCTGGCCGATAACGAAGCCAAGGGAAGTATAGCGGATGGATCGTTCGGTTTCAAGTGTTTCCAAGTAGTTGTGACGTCTCTGGATGGGAAGAAAATGAAGCGAACGAAAGGACAACTTGCTTCGGCAGGGTACCGAACCTGTGACCTTCGACTTACGCGACTGATTCTTAAACCGAGACTGGGTAGTGCGCTTTGTGGTGTGTTTGTGTGCTTGCATGCAAACCACTGCAGCCAGTGCTGCTCGCAGCCATGACGAATGTGGAGCACCCTTTGTTTTTTTTCAGCTGGTGTCACATATGTCAGCGAAACAGGAGCCATCTTGCGCACGAGTGTGCACGCTCTCCGCTCTTGCGCATCGTGTAGGAAATATTGTTTCTTCTCACCTGTAATTAGTCGCGGCTATGTTCAGGGAATAAAAAGGATTCACACTGGGAATGACGGGTGTAAACACGGAAACCATTTCAAAAGGTTTTTGTTTTGTAATGATACCTACGGTTTTACGTCCCAAAACTGCGGCATGTTTATAAGAGACGCCGCATGGGAAGACTCCGGATATTTCACCATCTGGTGCTCTTTAACGGGCACGGACATCGCGTGGTACATCGCGTTTCGCCTCTGTTGACCGCCGCTTCCGAGATGGAACAAGCCGCATCAGCGGCCGAGCTACGTAACCTCTATGTACACCACCACGGCGCGGGCTCCGAAGGTTTTCGCGCTTCGCAGCTTTTAATGCGCAGGCAAGTGGACCGAAATGACCCCAAGGTATAGTTAAGGAATGTACATAGCTGGTCAAAATTTCCCTGGCCACTATTCTGTGTATTCGTATGGCAGCCTGTGGTGCTATTCTGGACACTGTCTAATTCGGCCATATCGTCAAATTTTGTAATGGCAACATTTTGAGCCAATCAGAGAGGAGGTAGCAACTCACTTGGCCGATTAGCATCGATCAATGGCGGAATCTGACAGCATGGCGAAATTCGACAATGTCCAGAATAGCACCCCTGGTCCTTGTTACTTTTGATCCCACCAGTACGTATACGCTTTGCGCATGCCTGGCTAATATACACGGCGATTCTGGCAGCGTATGTACCCGCATTACGCCGAAGTGACTGAAAGTGTCACGACATGTCATGTCACTTCACACGTCACGAAGCGGCCTTTGTACTGCGCGGGAAGGTTCCGATCGCTTCGTTGGCGTGCGTCTGTTGCTATACGCCCTTTACACGGGTCTTGCGTCCCTGGCTCGTTTCCGAGAACGGGGATTCTCTATGGGCGCGCAGTTCGGCTGTTTGTGCGGAGGCGGAGCGCCGAGGCGCTCGTATTGATCCGTTCGTCGCGGATTGGGCGGTTGATTTGTTTGCACAGTGGCCAGGGTCGACAAACTCGGCTAATTTCAGAATACCGCAAGAAGAAGAAGAACAATATACGACTGTTGCTTAGGCCGGATTTAAATATTCAATAGAGCGCGGATCTTGTTCTCACATTGCGTACGATCTCTTCTGATAAAACATGGTGGCCTCCGTGTCCACGTCGTATACTAGGCGAGTGCTAAAGCAGACCGCGTGACTGTTTATATGAACGATTGATTGATTGATTTATCGATTGATAGGTTCTCTTATGCTGGCTGTGTGGACGTAGAAGTGAGGGTCGTATATGCTTGTAGCAGGCAGGCTAGATGCGTCAGCCCTGAGTGCTGCGCAGGTAGGTGCTCAGCGCTGCTTCGGGCGTAGTTGTAAAGTACTTGTGTGTGTTTCAAGGCTAAATCCGCAGTTGTCTCATCAAACTCCAGGAGTGACTGTCGTTGTCAGGAGTGGTGATGAAAAAAAAAATGTTATGACGTGAATCGTGTGACGTCGAAATCGACGTCAGAATTTGGCAAAACGTATGACGTCAGTATGGCGTCACTATGACGTCGTGCGTGGCATGTGATTGCGCTATGACATAACACTGTCGCTTCATCGAAGGTGGGCCGATCATGGAGGCAGTGGGAAACCACGGTACGTGACAAAACTTTCTCGGGAAGGCGGCTCAGGTTGAATTCATCGATAGCGAAGAAGAGGAGGAAGAAGAAGACGAAGAAGAAGATGAAATTGACTGTCGGTCTCGGGAGTGGTGCTGAAAATAATCACGTTATGACGTTATCGTGTGATGTCAAAACGGTGTCAACTCTCGTCTATGCAACTTTTTTTTCGAAAACCGAAATAATAGATTATTATTTTTATCATGTCGCTGGTACAGATTACTACGAAAAATACTTCTTGTTATCCCATTTTCTTAGCTGGGGCCGAACTTGACAAGGGACTATATATATAGACGTACGATTGGTGCTTCGGCTTGGGGCTCCAACTGCGAGAAAGCTTTTGATGCCGTTTGTGCGTACCTTCGCGATACCGAAGAAATGAGACTTTGATTGGCTGTTTGTGTCTTATTTGTGCAGCTTCAGTTTGACATTAAAAAGTAAAATTTCTTAATTGTTCTTTTAATCACGCTCATTTGTAGCCAAGATAACGACTATACTGTCTTATCTCAACGGGAGAAAAACAATTATTGCACTCTTTTTCGTTTTATGTACGTTAGTTTTCGCACAAATATTCAGCACTGAAAATGTCTCACTTAATATAATCAATTCTTAACCGATTCCTTCCCCTCCACCACCCCAGTCCGGATGAGCCATATTTGAGGCTTCCTCATCATCATCAGAAGGAGAATAAAAAGAGGAAGAAGAGGAACGAGACGGACGTTGTCGCCTTCGAGTCGTCTTACGGTGGTCTAGTGGCTAAGGTACTCGGCTGCTAGACCCACAGGTCGCGGGATTTGAATCCCGGCTGCGGCGGCTGCATTTCCGATGGAGGCGAAATGCTGGAGGCCCGTGTGCTCAGATTTGTGTGCACGCTAAAGAACCTCAGGTGGTCTAAATTTCCGGAGCCCTCCACTACGGCGTCTCTCATAATCATATGGTGGTTTCGGGACGTTAAACCCCAGGTATCAATCAATCAGTCTTTTGTCTCTAGTCGACCCGGTGTCTGTTCTGGAGCGCACGAGATGACCGTTTCGGCTGTGACCCCTGAGCCTGCGAGAGATGGACGGCTGTGACGTTCAATTTGGACAAATCAACGGATGTCTTCCTGTTAATTGGCGTTTCCGTCGATACGTGAAATTCGACGTGATCTTTTTATCTTTTAATATTAGAATTACAAAGAACTGAGCCATAGTTGGTTACGTATTCATTCTAAAGAAGATATGACGTGCGAACACGTGCACATGACGGATGTCGGGATGCCACACCCGTTACGTCCTGTTCCTTTCAGAAGGAACGTTTTAATGTTTCGACAATACTAAAGTAGTCGTCGCTGTGTAGGCCGACAGCAACTCCTTATCGAGAGAGAGAGAAAAGACTTTATTGGTGGTGGTTGTGGTTAGAAAATGAGAACAGGCACCTAATTTCTGCAGCCTGCTCGGGAGCACGGTGCAGTGCCTGCGGGGAAGGGAAAAGGGAGAAAAGTGGAAAGAAGAGATAAGATTAAGTGACCAGTGGCACGGCCGTCATCAGCACGAACAGCAGTCCGGAAGCAAGGGTAGGGCTGGCAAGGGGCCCGTCCTCAGCGGTAGAAAGGATCCTCCGTGGGGTAGGTGCCTGTGAATAAAGTCTCTCTCTCTCTCTCTCTCTCTCTCTCTCTCTCTCTCTCTCTCGATAAAAAGTTGCTGATGGCCTACACAGCGACGACTACTATCGAAACTGGCTCTGCAGTGGCATTTTCACGTTTAGACACTTGCCAGAAAAAAAAAAAAATCAGCCAGCTTCGCGCTGGTAGTTGCCGAGCTTCAAGCAATTGCAAAGCCGGGGAGCATTTTTTTGTTTATCTTTGCTTTCTTTCCTCCTCTTTTTCTTTTCCTCTCCTCCTTTCCTTTTTTGTTTGTCTCCTCTCTCTTTATTTCCGCTTGCTTCCTCTTTTTCTTTTCTATTTTATTCGTGGTTCTGCCCGCGTTACGCTAAGTTACGTGAGACGACGACAGCGTACGACAGTCCCCGTGCGGCCCAATAAGTTCGCAGCACCTAATCTAACCAGCGTGGCGATTGCAGTTGATCACTGCTACTGTTTGAAACGGGACACACGAAAAAAAAAAAAATACACCTTTAGATAATACTCGAGTTGACAATGATATCGATTTGTTGACGAGCACATTTTTATTAGTGTCGTTTCTTTTCCTGCATTCTTCGCGTGACATTCGAAACGTCCACATATTCTTTCTGCCTTACAATTTTTTTTGTTGAGTATTGGGGCCAGTACCAGCTTTTTATAATGGCTAGTGGTCGAAACAAACCAGTCAAAGTGACATTTAGCTGTGTGTCAAAATACAAAATACAAAAGAAAAGAAAAAGGATAGTTTCGTTGCACAGGCGTAACCCATCGTTCGGCTACCCCCGCCGAGTCACGGTACACCGCAGCGTGGCCTGATCATGAAGCGTCTGTACACTCGCAAATCAGTTCTGGGGAAACCCGCAAGATGGCGGAAGGGTTAAGACAACGCCTCTTTTATTTCTTTCAAGGCCACTGAAAACGGGCGCTTCTCAACGGGAGCCGTCGGTCCGCCTTAGTTCAGGGAATGGTCGTGATGCGATGCTATAGATGATGGCAAAGGCATGTAAAGGGGCTTTAGGTAGCGCTAAAGTGCTTAGATGCGCGCGCCGCCAACGGAGCAGAGGCGAACGAGCGCATCGAGGCCACGGAAACTTCCGTACCTGGGACCAAAGCTCAGTAAAGAATCTCAGGTAGCATGGCGTCGCCTGCAGACCTTGTCTTACCCCAATCCATACATACTGGCCAAGATAGATCCCGGCACATACGCACCACAGTGCAGGTTCTGCGTCAATAAAACAACCATGCACCCTGTACCACACAGTATGGAAATGCCCACACAATACAACCCAGAGCACAACACAACACTGTAGGGTGGGACGCAGCTCTGTCCAGCTCGGATCCGAAGACCCAAGAGGCCCTCGTGAGACGAGCGGGGACAGCGCCCGTGCCAATGGGATCCCGGACTAAGGATCCCACTCACCGACATTCCTTCCTTGGCCGCAAATAAATGTTTTATTTTCTCCCTTTCCAAGTGCTTTCCCCAATGATTTCATAGTATACAATAGAGGGAACTGTGGCGCTGGTGTCTATGGGAGCTGCAACACTCGGCAGTTCAGCGAGCATGGGAATGTTGGGTAGTTCACAGATTGGTCTAATCTTCGTACTTCTGGCCTGCTTCTGGCTCCATGTGTGTTCGCGTGGCTTGAAGCTGTCTTCTTACAAAAAAAAAAAATCAACTAATGTCCAGTGGTTGCGCACCACTATCTTATTATTTTAGGCTTACCATTTCGAATCGGGTCACGAAGTTGAAAAGTATTCCCTCTTTCTTTCAAAACGAAACCGAAACCAACAATAAACAAAGCTGCAAGTGCGATTCGCCGCCCGCAAGTACGAAGACTAGGCAAATCTGTGTACTACTCGTCATTCCCTTGGTCGCTGAACGATCGCAGTGCCAGAGTACTCTCTAGTTAATTTTAGGAAACTCTATGATTTCCTATGATTTTCCCCCGAAGATGCGATAGACGTGTTTTCACGTCTGTCAGATTTGTTCTTTCGTGTTGCTTTTTTTTTTGCGACTCGAAGCAACGCCGCCGCCGCGACACCGAGCAGCGCAAGCAGAAGCGTTGCAATGACGCCTCCTTTTTGCATGATTCGGTGTGCCTCGATGTGCTCCTAAATTTGTTGCCCGCATAGCGCCATGAACGGCGACACGCTATCTCAAAACACGGTATCTTTCACAGAGCCAACGTGACTGCCATTACTGTGAACACGAGGAATGCAAAACGCCGCCACACGGATCTGACACAACTTAACAACAA
This sequence comes from Rhipicephalus microplus, assembly GCF_013339725.1. NCBI lineage: Eukaryota > Metazoa > Arthropoda > Arachnida > Ixodida > Ixodidae > Rhipicephalus > Rhipicephalus microplus. Next base: position 51,014,198 of record NC_051175.1, on the reverse strand, counting down.
CAACAACAACAAAATGGCCCCGCATCTGCATGTTAATCTGCAAATGTCGTCGGAAGACGATAGTCTTACGCCTGGAGAGATTGAACAAAACGTTTATTTGATGTTCTGCGCAAGAAAATCGGTGAATTGTATTCTGGAGGCGCTTTGTTAAAGTGCCTCGAGCGTGCAGTGGAGGCGACCGAGCGCATCAAGTCACGTCACAGTGAGACATGACCGCCATCTGGAAGTTTTTTTTTTTTTCAAAAACAAACCCCATGGCTCTGAGACGGATGTGCGCGCCCGCCTCAGAGGGGATAAGGTGTAGAACGCAAGTCGACGGGTAGGTGCCACCACCGTGTCGTCTTAGCAAAGCGTTGGAAACACTTTCTTTTTTGTGCAAGCGTTGCATGGGCAGCGCCGCGTGATAAACGCTACGGTCCTTAGCATAACTTATGAATACCTCTTTTAGTAAAAGACGCACATACAGAATATATACGTGTTGTTATGGTGCCTCAGATATGCGCGATAATTGCTTTCTAATTGACAATCGCACAAGTATGAACGCTGAATCTTGAGCAACATTGGTGGGCGCTGCGGATGCGGTTGGCCGTTTAGGATATTTGCTGATGCGGTTAAAAATGCCCGGTACCGTAAGAGTGGACAAACAGACAAATGGACAGACAGACACCAAAATTTTTGCGCCGAAAGTACCCAAGAAAGACAATCGTCTTTTTTCGTGTGAAAGTTACTTCATATGATTTCCGTCATGAGGCACTGCATGAGGTGCTCTCTCTCCCATGACCTTGAAGCACACGAGAAGGCTAGGCGATAGGAGAGAGTGGGAGAGGGCTAAAGGTGAGGCTGGTGAACATCTGGATCGGGCGCATCTGGCTGGCATTGATTAAATGGAGCAGGCGTTGCTTAAGAAAGGGAATGCAAACGGGTGCCTGTCTTCTTTCTATTTCGTACCTTGCATAAACTTGCACCTCGTTTACCTCTCCTCTGCATAATGACCGATGATTAATGGGTCTGCATCAGGACGGCACCTGATGCATAGGCGTGCACAATCTTGTATATCAAAGTCATGCGATCGCGTCTGCCTCGCTACCTGGCGGTGGCCCTGCTGTGTTTTCTTCGGTTGCGTGTCGTCGTCCTTAATGGAAGCGCACCGGCGACGCCAATACCCGACTACCGCAGTTGCGTGCACTGCGCTGGACGAGCAGTCGGCGGGGTTTCGTTAGCCGAGCGAGCGTGGAATAAAGCCCGCGCGCAATGTGTGTTACTGCATGCTCTGATAATGGTTATAGTTAGTTAACGTGCACCGAAGCTCGTTGTATATATATATATTTTTCTTTCGCCTCGCTGCGTTCGTAACCAGCGCGCACGTCCGGGTTTGGGCGAGGGAAGAAGCCGGGTGGTTGAGCGTGTGGCGGCAGACGTCTGTAGTTGGCTGCATAGAGTTGCCGACAATATTTATTATACCCGTCTCATACATCACGTGCTACGCTGTGGAGGCTCTAGTGAGGCTTGTTGCAGTAGGTGTGCTCGCATGCAGAAATAGTTCAACGATTACCCGGTGAGGGCTGGGGCAACCCTGGCGTGGCGATGGTTCGGCTACTCCAGGAATGACTCGTATAATACACCCAGTGATGAGCGGCCTTAATTGCTCAAAACTGCCCCAAAAGAGAAGTGCTGCTCCGTGCTGCTCTATATAAACTGTTCTTTTTGGTCGTAAGTGCTCCGGACCTGCTTCGAAATGGTGTTTGAAAACTGAAAAGAATGAACGCTGTCTTGACCAACTGGCAATACTTTAGCACGCCAGAAAAGATTATGTATAGTATCATCACATGTGTAGCTTTATCGGCTCTGATCTCATCTGTGCAACTGGCATATCGAGCGTATAGCTTATTTGGCAGTTTTTTTATTCGTTTTGTGAAGTTGACTTGCAGGTTATTTATTTAGCTGGAACCTGAAAATGACGCAAGATTGCTTTGATCTAGTACCGATCGTTAAACTGTTGCTTTGGCAACAGTTATATGTGACACCCAGCTTTGTCGGTTTGATCTCAGTTTCTGCCGCAAGTACTGGCATTTGAAATGTATAGCTTATTTCACGGAGCGTTTAATAACCAACCATTTTTAATTGTTTGAATTTGAATTAATAAATACCATACGGGCTCCAACGTTTCAAAACCACGATAAAATCACGAGAGACCCTGTAGTGGAGGACTCCAGTAATTATGATCACTTGGGTTCTTAACGTGCGCATAAGTTCTAAATGCACGTGGGAGCGTCGAGCACTCGCGCCTCCATCGAAAGTGTGGCTGTCGTGGCCGCGATTCGATCCCACAACGTGCGGGCCAGCCAGTCGTGTTCACTTTTTGAAATTCACGCGCGTTGTCTCTGAAATGTCTTTCGTAATTGACTTTTTATGAGGCACTATGGTGACGCTTCGAACTCCAGGAGTTGTACGGAATATCTTGCCACCTGCGCACGAAACTCCTCAAACTGCTTCAAGTTGGCATTTCTTCCGCTCCGAATGTGGCTGTTCCAAAGCTGCACTTCTCAGTGCTCCGAAATGCGCTCCCAAAAAGTGTAAAGTCGCTTCTGCCACTGTACACGGGATGCGCCTAATCTTCATTATTTGCGGCTTCAAACGCAGTCACTTTGGGTGCACGTTAAAGAACCCCAGGTGGTCTAAATTTCCGGAGCCCTCCACTACGGCGTCTCTTATAATCAAATGGTGGTTTTGGGACGTTAAACCCCACATATCAATCAAATCAATCAATCAAACGCAGTCACGTCTTTGTTTTCATAATTGAGGTCCGGCCGGCTTTCGATTCGTCTCAAAGAACGGCTCGTTTTGAACTTTGCGAGCTGACGATAGTTATAGCGGGAGAACACAGCGACGACACAGGGATAAGGACACGGAGGTCGTCGTACTGTTCTCGCGCTATAACTATCATCATGTCATACCAACCAGCCCAAGCTGCCACACTTCTAACTTGCGAGCTGATTTGAAATGGTATAGGCCTCAAATGGCGAGTGGGACCGCTAAACTTTCGCTTCAATTTCGTTTTGCGGTGAAGCGGCTGCGGGCAATGCGGAGCCGAAAAGAACGAAGCTCAGACGAATCCGCGTATTACCCGTGGTTCCCGTGCTGACTGAAGCGTTCTGCGGCTGCAGCTCCCGTTGAGAGTAGCGCCAGATTTCCCTTTTGTGTACGATTCTGAAACTCTGCGGTTGGTTTCACGGCTGAACAGCAGCTCTAATAGAGGGGCCCGTGTCCCCTAAGCTCGCGATGCTGTCCATATTGCCGCGCGTGCTTTATTTATTTTATTTATTTTTGTGCAATCGACCCGCTACGAATGAACTTCTGAAAAACACCGCTCGACACAGGAAGAATTCGACAAGACCAAGCTCTGAATAACAGCAACGAGTTTTATTTTGTCACTGCGGTGTATATTTTCGAAAAAAAAAAAATAAACGAAAATGATATGAAGGCTGCAACTCCTCACGACACATGAGCAAAGATTGGTCAAGATACTCGTGCTTCTTCTTGAGCAGGTGTATGGAGGCGATATCTATGAATGAGTCATTGCGCGTGTTAATCACGAGGACCTCGAACGTTTTGAAGTATGCAAAAGTCTATTAAATGAGCCGCTTCGGCTGGCTGTTTCCGTGAAAGTCGATAACGCTTTTTCCTTGGGGTGTCTCTTTGTGACGATTATTTGCTGGTTTCATGGCATCGCGAAACTCTTAACGCTACCGTACCAATGTGCACATACTGACAGGGTTGTGACCTATTTGACGAGCGCTCTCTCTGTGATGGTCGGTGGTTGCAGCAACTCCTTGTTTCTGTTACTGCAGTATTATCACAAATGAGATATCATATCGCTTGTGCAATACTAATTTTCTCTGCATTTTTTGCCACACAGGTAAATCCGCAGGGCACGGGTCCTCCAGTGAAGATGACGGCGCTTCGGAAAACGGTCAGTCTGCATGTTCAGCTCTGCCGCAGCTTTTAAACTTAGCGCGCGAAAAAGAAAAAAAAAAGAGAAGTGATTAGTACGAAGCGAGCTGGGAAAAGATGGAGTGTGTGCACTCAAACGCAACCGGCGCAACTCGACTTGTGAGTTTCGTCACTTGCGCAAGCAACTAATCATCGGGATAACTAACTTTCGTGAGTCGGATAGTCCGCATTTACAGAAAAGACTGGGGAGTCTGCAGAGCACGATCGCCGGCGGAGCATCGTTGGTCTCGCGTCGTCGTGTCGGTCCTCCTTTCAACAGCGGGGCTGCTCAAGTTTGGGCTTTGTATTCAGGTATTCGCCCCAGAATGTGTGCTGCTAGAATAGCGTAGCCATGTATTGTCTGGGAAAGGCAAGTGGGCGACTGCGAAAGTGGGAAGCAAAAGGGTAGAGAGAGAGGCCGAAGCTTGGCAAAGCGTTTCACAGTTTTGGAGCTGGTCGGAAAGAGAAGTGAGAGTGATGAGGGGGCAAATGAGGAAAAAAAGGAGGCAAATTAAAGCCATCTACAGTGTAGGCATAGGAAGAGGTTGGAAAGAGTAGTTGAGTTATTGAGTTTATGCACCGCGTACAGTTTTAGTACCAAGTGGTTAGTACAGAAGGACAAAAAAAAAAAAAGCTGCATGAAACAACTTGAAAATGCCTCATGTTCCGATGTTAACGTTGGCAACAAGACGGCAAACGCGAAGTAAATTTCACAAAAATTCAAACCAGCGATGCAGCGTGCTGTACCTTAAAAAAAAGGAAAAAGAGGAAGTTATACAAACAAGGCACCTTCAAAATAGAACTCGGCGCAGCTGCCGTGCCGAATTTCACCGCCGGAGGAGCCCAGTGCGAGCGACGAACAACCGACGCTTCTACCGGAAGTACAAAAGCGAGGTTTGAACGTTTTGGTGCTGCAGTTCAGAGATTATTGTATTATCTGTGACAGAACTGGTCTTGTTATTTTTTTTTTCTTTTTTGACAGTGAGACTGTATGTATGGATAGGTCCAGGTTGGAAAGTGTGGTGTTGCGTGAGTGCGTATAGACTCGCGGATGAGCAATTTATTGTATGTCATCTCAAACGCTGGCCGAACTTGCACTGGTTTCTCTTCATCCGGGTTTGTCAGCACATTCATGTACAACTAGGCTTGACACCCGATGCAACATGAATCGCTACCCGTAATACTCTTTATCCGTTCTTGATATCCTCTAAAGGAGCACCACTAGACATCTGAATACACTTCGATCGATCCCAGCTTGTGATGAACACCGGGACGGCACGTTTTAGCTTCACTCGTTAACCATCTAAATGGAGTAAATGCCCTAGATTTTTTGTATGCGGAACATGTCTCGCTCGGGGGCATGGAGGAAGAAAAAGCAGAGGCAGCATTACGTCACACGAGTGAAGCCCACCTTGTCGGTTCAACACGTGATCAAAACGTCATAGCTTGCGGTAGCTTTTAGTGCTCTCGGTGCTATTCCGTCTTTTGAAACACCTGCGTGAGCCGGTTAGTCTGCTCCGAACAAGCGCGTTTCGATTAAAAGCTACCGGACGCCGTACTCCGAAGTCTCGTTGCTGGCGTGATTTTGCGTAATATGTCACGTGTTGGGCCGACAATGCTGGCTTCGAAAGGGCACGGCTTGCCAAAGTATAGAGCGTTCAGCGGGGCGCATTCGCGCTGTCGACGCAACAATGAGCTCCGCGTCTGCGAACGGCGGCGCTTTGTTTGTCGTCGGTATACTTTTGTAGCAGCAAGCGCAGCATATACCTTCAGAGATTTGCGTACAAGCGTAATCACACTTGTCTGTAGAGCAGTGGGGCGCGTGGCTGGAGACTCCGTTTGCCGCAGCTGCTGCTTCACATTGGCTTCCCGTTATGCTTGAACTATAGCAGAAGCGTGCATGCGGTGTGACCGTATGTTACGTATTGCTTCAGCATCTGCATGTGCATATTTGTTTGCCGAAAACGGCAATTAAAGCGGCCGGCTTGGCGCTCTAGACAGGTGTGACCGTACCTTTTTTTCGGCATCTCCCCTGTGAATGGCGCACGCCCATTGAAGCGCGTCTGTCCGTCGACCAGCGATATGACGCGCAAGGTGCGTACTGACCCCCACCTCCCGCTTTCTCCATTACCTCCTGTCTGGTTTTTATGGTTAATGGTTTCCGCGGCTGAGTAATGGAGGTGAGCTGTGTTTTCGGGTGTATATGCTTCCTCTTCGCACTCCGTTTCTTTCTCGCCTCTGCGACGAAGACGCAGCGAAAAGCGGAAAACTAACGCTCAGACAAACGAGCGTGCAATGAGCTGATCGCCCATGGTGTAAACTGCGCGCCTTTAATTTTCGCAGTAAACCATTATGTGCCGCGCCGGCTGGTTCATTTCCTCTATTCAGTCGGCCGAGGCATCGTGAAGTGATGAATGGCCGCGGGGAATTACGCGGTTCTGATTAGGCAATAAAAAAAAAAAGCCAATAGAAACCTCCTAAAGAAAGTCGGTCATGCTGTGTTTTTTTTTTCTTTTTTTGAAAGGGTGGGAGGCATCGTCGCGGAAAAAAGAATGCGTATGGAGACAACGCGACATTGGACGAATGTGTGGTGACGCAAGTGTAATGTCGATCATTACGGACATCAGCGCGGAAAAGTTTTTTCCTTATTATGGTACGGTATCGGAATTTGGGCGGGCGAATTCGCTATGTTCGCGGTCAACCGGCGCAAAAACTACGCAAGTGCAACACAGACGTGCATTGGACTTGCGACCTCATAATCGTTGTCGCACTTTTGACACGTTCGCTCATGCAGGCATTCTCTATAGCTATATACGTCTTAAGGCGCAAGGGCCAACGGTGGCCAAAAAGCAGGTATTCTCAGACCATGAATGGTAGTTAACCGCTATCTCTTCGGAGAAAGGTACATAACTGCTGCTTATTACGGGCACTTACCTACTGAGCAGAACACTGGAGAGGCTAATGACTTGAACTTCAGTTCAGGGTGTTGTGGCGAGACATTGAAAGGAAAATGATAGGACAGGAAGACAGCAGAGCGCGTCAGGGAGGAAACGAATGTTAAGGACATATTAGCCGAAATCGAGAAGAAATGGGCCGAGCACGTAGCGCGTAGGCGAGATAACCGCGCTGCTCATCAGGGGCAACACACTAGATTCCAAGAGAAGGCAAACGCGTGAGAAAAAGACATTAGGTTAGGTGGCCAGGTGAGATCAAGAAGTTTGCCGTGATAACGTGGCAGCAGGAAGCGCAGGACCGGGTTGTTTGTCTGAACATGGGGGACGTCCTGCAGTGGGCGTAGTCAGGGTGATGATGATGGTGTTCCTTCGTGTTTAGGACCTGATATAGTTGACTTATTATTCCATAATTTGAATGGAGGCCTTCTACCATTGTATCGCCTGCATGATCCGGCACGCAGGAGGCTCACGAATGGACAAAAAAAGTATCAGTAGATGCTAGCGCATACCCTGTACGAAATGCTCACACTGCTGTCGTGATTGACACGCCGGGCGTGTGTATTAATGGTGCACCGTCATAACAAATAATGTAGAGGAGGCAGAGGAGGTTGCCATAAGCCACGGCTAGCACCTCCAACTAGCACACATTAATACTGAGCGATTCGCAAGTAGCTATCAGAAATTTCATGCAAGGACAGATTTCACAACAAGTCCTCACAATCCTCGTTAATAGCCAAGAAGTGCAAAAAAGTAGATGAACCCAAATATCCTAGTATGGTTCCCGGCGCACTCAGAGACTTATACATTCAATTCCGAACGAGACTGACTCATCAGTTGTCGCGACTTGAGAATTGACCCGCCGCGCAACCCACCAAATCGCTCGGCGATCATCCCCGGTGCCGTCGACGTACCACACAAAGACCGATTTACGTGCTACACAGAATATACACAACAGTATACAGAGAAGCAACGTGCGTCTTTCCCGCACCTCACCTGAGTCTAGACAGGCAACAAGCATCTCAGTACCGACAGCTACAGATAAACTCCTACTCAAATCCTGTGCACCTTCACAAGAGCAACCCACACTTACACTCGGACAATAAATGAAAAGTATGCATAACAGAAAGGACGTCTTTAAACACTCATTGTGGGAATGTCTCAACATAACATGTTCTCTTGAGGCCCTCCGGGAGCGGTAGCGGCTATGTGCTGCTCAACTCGGACGTCCAAGACCAAAAATGGGCTATCCAGCCAGTGAGGCTGTACGGAGACAAGGTCGCCTGGTTGTTACCTTCCTGTGCGCTCTAGCCCGGATCACAAACGTGTCGGATCATGAAGTAATGTATATTTACTCACTCAATCAGTACACGAAGGCATAATCCCTGTAAGTAACTGTGGAATATGACGGAGGTCTGTCCTCAAGGTGATAGATGATTCGTGCGCGTAAGCCGTACAAGCGTGTACGCCGCTATGCGAGATGGCAGCCTTGCGGTCGAGCTGGCGGCTCGTCGTAACGTGGTCGGCCAGTCGTCGCGGGGATTACGCGCTTGTCGTGCGGTCTTCTTGGGCGCGTGTTTGGCGTGTGTGCCAGAGCCGCCTGCTATTGTGGTGTACAATAGATGGACGCTGCGGTATGGCTTCACTTGTAGAGTAGGCTTGGTTTTATGTCGAGTTCCTAGGAAGTCGGTGCGACAGCTGAACGGGGGCTGTCAGAGTGGGAGGGGATTATGGGCCCCAGGACGAAATCGCGTGTGTACGTGGGGACGAACAGGCCCGCTTTTTGGTGTGGTGTGCGCATGTACACAGAAACAAATCAATTCATAGCGGACTAGTGCGGAATGCTTCGGCACACGCACGCACGCACGCACGCACGCACGCACGCACGCACACACACACACACACACACACACACACACACACACACACACACACACACACACACACACCACACACACACACACACACACACACACACACACACACACACACGCACGCACGCACGCACGCACAGAGAGATAGATAGATAGATAGATAGATAGATAGACAGATTATATATATATATATATATATATATATATAGAGAGAGAGAGAGAGTATGAATATCTGTCTTTCAAATCGTATAGGAATTATTTTTCGTATGAATTGTCAAACTTTCGTTCGCCGTGTTTTACCGATAAATAACCACTTTAAACACACACACACACAAACACGCACGCGCGCTTGTCAGTACCAACATGGTGTTGATCACTCGATCACTGACCAGACGCTGTCGATATTAAGAAAGCTGAACCGAGAGGTCATTCGCTGTGATTCCCCTCCCCCTTCTTCCGTCTGCCCCTGCGCTTTCCATCGCCTTTTTTTCCAGACGCTCCTTTGATTCTCTACCTACTGCTGTTTTCTGGATCTGTAACTTGTCTGGCCTCCGCGAAGGAGCGTGCTTGTTCCGACGAGCCCGACGCTTTTCGCTCCCCTCTTTCGACACAGCCTGTATAAACCGAGACGGATTTCTCTCCTCCTTCGATGCTCCCCTCTCTCTTTCTTCATGTCTGATTTCCGACCCCTCTCCCTCGTGCGCGCGCTCACACAGGCAGACTTTCGAATCAATCTGCCCATTTCTCTCTCACCCTATGCCTGTCTCCCTCTGGCGAACGCTAGTGGTGCGATTTGGTCGTCTTCCGCGTTTTTCATTTCCTCCTCTCATTAAGACTCTTCTCTCCTCCTCATCGATTTCTACCCCATGGGAGGGGAATGGGGACACCCTCTCTTACTTTCGAATCCTTGGGGGTGATACGCTCCTTGCCGGTACTGATGCTGGTGTGAACTCACCCAATATTTTACATTGTTATTTAAAGAGGAATAATAATAATAATAATAATAATAATAATAATAATAATAATAATAATAATAATAATAATAATAATTGCTGGTTTTTGCGTCCTAAAACCAAGGTACGATTGAGGGACTTAGAGGAGGGATCCGAATATTCCTTGGTTTCTTTGGTGCGCACCTAAACCAATATTTTCTCATTGTAACTTTTATGTTTATTGGTTACTTTTTTATGTCTATCGCTTACGTGCCGTTCAACCCAAGAACGAATGCCTAGGAGGTGCGGCATAACACGCCAGCAAAAAAATAAAAAATAAAATAAAGACGTGGACAAGGCAAGCGTGAACATTGCAGCGCACGTGTATAGTCGTTTGAACATCAGACTGACTCTGCGCGAAGCAGTCGTGCGGTTTATGGCAGCGCTAAGCGTTTTTGCGTAACATCTTCTCGTGCTAAGTTCAAAGGCGCGTCGCAACCGCCGCGAGGCTCAGTATACTCAAGCGAAATTTCAGTTACCCATTGGTGTAGCGCGGAGAACAAAAATTAGTACTTTGCCCTGCCGCGGTGGTCTAGTGGCTAAGATACTCGGCTGCAGGCCCGCAGGTCGCGGGATCGAATCCCGGCTGCGGCGGCTGCATTTCCGATGGAGGCGGAAATGTTGTAGGCCCGTGTGCTCAGATTTGGGTGCACGTTAAAGAACCCCAGGTTGGTCGAAATTTCCGGAGCCCTCCACTACGGCGTCTCTCATAATCATATGGTGGTTTTGGGACGTTAAACCCTACAAATCAATCGAAAGTTCGTACTTTGTTTCATTGGTGATGCCGAAAAATATTTCCTTTGCGATTTGCGAGACAGATATCCGTATTGTACCGGGTCCGGTGCACATTGGCGCCGCTTCTGTGCCAGCGAGAGTGTCACAAACGACTCCAATTTTCGGATTATCCGCGGGCCCCATCTTCCAAAGAGGGGCGCTTTTGTGTTCGGGGGACGACATCCGGCGACTAACGACCCAGCGTGGCGCCGGCTTGTCTTCCCTGCACCTGTACCGAAAGGGGAACCGGCGGCCTAAAAGAGGAAAATTACCCCCAGATGAGACGGGAGCACGTGTACGCCCCTGAAGAGGTTTGGACTGCATCGGATAGGCAGTTGACGTACAGCCAGCAACAAGTGCGGTCGTCGGTGTCGCGAGTCTCGCGTAGGCGGCGAGCACGGAGTGACCCGCGCAACGTATTGAGACGGCTGCAATTCCGGGCACCCTCGTCGTCTACCAAGCCGGCGAGACCTTCAGCGGCACCCGTCAACTCCCCTACGTGCACCAAGAGCTGGCCTGGTCCGTATGGAACTTTTATTGTGACTTTTTTTAAACTGCTAAATTGTTTTAACCAGCCTTTTTTTAAACTGTGTAGTTGTGTGCGCTGCGACGCACATAGAAATTCAAAAGCGCGACCGTAATCTTCATGTAATTTTTCTTATATCTCCTTTTATTCATGTCGTTACTTTATTAACATTCCGCGTATTGGTCTTTGCTTGTACGTCTTGTGGTGTTCTTTTAGCATATTTTGTTATATAGCTGTTTTTTCCATCGCGCGTATCAGTTTTCCTCATTTGTTATTTTTGTAATCTCCTGCCTTTGCCCCTGTTTTAATAAATGCTTGTTTATGTGTAATCAAACTCCGTGTCTGCTCTATGAGTGCGTCGGTCAGGCCCACACATCACCACACGTGCAGGGTCGATGGCTAAATTGGTTAACGTGGTTGTAGGAGGGGGTGTTAAATGAGTGAACACGTACACACGTATGCGAAAGGGCGGCGCTGGTCGAAGGGACGTCGATCGTTGTGTTTGTGGATTCGTTGGAATTCATTTCACCGCGACCTTGGACGTCGACGCGCCGTACAAACCAACCGACGAGCGGCAACTGAGCGAGCGAGCGCCGACCTTCAGTATATATACAGCTCGACGGCGCATGCACTGTCATCTGTTGAATGTTCTCGAAGCGCGACGCCACATGCGCGTCCACTGGAGAATCAGGAGAATTGTAGATGTCGAACGCGGTGTGTTAGAGGAGGAAGGGTGCAAGATGGTGGAGGAGTGAAGCACCGCGCGGTGTGTAGGGAGGAAGGGATGCACAGATGGGTGGAAGAGTGGGCGACGGCGATGCGCGCGCGTCAGCTGTCGAATAGTTCGAGAAGCGGTGCGGACGGCGCGGACGCGCACTACAAGGCGCGAGTATAAGATGCTTCCGCATCTAAAAGTGAAGACGTGGACAAGGCAAGCGTGAACATTGCAGCGCACGTGTATAGTCGTTTGAACACGAGGACTGACTCTGCGCGAAGCAGTCGTGCGGTTTATGGCAGCCGCTAAGCGTTTTTGCGTAACATCCTTCTCGTGCTAAGTTCAAAGGCGCGTCGCAACCGCCACGAGGCTCAGTATACTCAAGCGAAATTTCAGTTACCCATTGGTGTAGCGCGGAGAACAAAAATTAGTACTTTGCCCTGCCGCGGTGGTCTAGTGGCTAAGATACTCGGCTGCAGGCCCGCAGGTCGCGGGATCGAATCCCGGCTGCGGCGGGTTTATTTCCGATGGAGGCGGAAATGTTGTAGGCCCGTGTGCTCAGATTTGGGTGCACGTTAAAGAAACCCAGGTGGTAGAAATTTCCGGAGCCCTCCACTACGGCGTCTCTCATAATCATGTGGTGGTTTTGGGACGTTAAACCCCACAAATCAATCGAAAGTTCGTACTTTGTTTCATTGGTGATGCCGAAAAATATTTCCTTTGCGATTTGCGAGACAGATATCCGTATTGTACCGGGTCCGGTGCACATTGGCGCCGCTTCTGTGCCAGCGAGAGGAAAGACGATAACATTCGTGTGCCGCGCGCTCGGCCTCTTTTGTGGGAAAGCTTCGTTGCCTTCGCGCAATTCTCGTCGGGCGCCGTGTCGAAGCTCTTCGAAAGAAGACGCCTGTTGCAGTATAAGTTTGATGCCCGGTAAGAACAAGGCATCTCTTTGCTTTTGCTGTGACGACGTCGCAGAGCGAAGGCGCGGGTTTCGGGGTGGCAGGGGCGTCGCCAGGGTGTGGCACAGCGCCCCCCTCCCGCCTTTCCCCCTTTTAATTTTTTTTTGCCGTTTCGCTATGGGATACAGAGCGCAAAATGACATGGGATTACATCTGCCTGCCCGGCCCACCACTTAAGACCGAGGTGGTGTCCCCCCTTGCCCCCCCCCCCCCCCCCCAAAAAAAAAAATTCTGCCAAGGCTTTTGCGGAAAGGCACTGCCCTTCTGATTCGCTGCGGGTGCAAATTAACCGAGATGAAATGTCGACGTCGCAGTATTTATTCACCTATAAGGAGCGCCTTCCTACGTGGTTCCAATGGTTCCAAAGCCACTCGGCGATCTGGTTGCTATGTTTTTGCCGTCCGTACAGTAAGCACTCGCTCTCTGGGAACGCAACGGCTGTAAGTCTGCTGCACGCAATATCCAGTCTTGGTGGTCACCGCATCCGTCATCGCCCGTCATTACACTCCAGGTGCGGGGATGCGCGTCAAGGCACCGCGGAAGCGGGAGAGGGCCGGAAGGGGTGAAGTCGCTACTGACCGCCTGCCTGACGCGATACAATTCGGAGGCGTCTCTTTAATTGATACGGCAAGGCGCACCCCTTTTTGCTGTGGAAAAGCGGTAGAATGCGGTGGTCTGCATATGGGGTTCCGTCGACCCCAGACAGAGAACGTTTATTGATAAGTCGCTTAAAAAAAGAAGCTTTTTTGTTTGCATTTATTTATCAATTTATTTATTTTCGTAGAAGTACCGCGTCCCGTAACAATGGCCGTTTCTGATATTAAGTATGCTTCACCACATAACATTTTTTGCCCTGCGGTGGAGCTGGTTTTGTTTCTCCCTTTTGTCACAAGTAAACTGTGACGCTTTTGTAGCGGTTTTCCACGATACATACCACGCCAGCATTCGTTTTTCTTGCCTCACATATTTGAAGGGCAAAGGCGTGTAGCTAGAAACAAGTTGAATGCGTCCGCAGACTGCACAACTTATTGACGAGCTTTCCGTACCAAATTGGTGAGGCGCTCTACTTCGACCACTCTTTGCCCGGGAGAAACTAAGGGCGCCTCTTTAACGCGGCAAGTTGCGTTGATTTATGACCCTCCCTCTTCCCCCCCCCCCCCGGCTCCTCACTGCGAGAGGTCTTCCTCATCACTGTTACCGGTCCACTAGGCGTACCCCAAACGTTCATGGCTGAGAACCACTGTCGTAGAAAAACTACGGCGCATGTAAGGACACTGGACTGTCGTGCGCTGGCGTCTTCACATGCACCTTGGCGTAATGCTGGCCAAGTCGCGTATATCAAAAGAAAAAAACTAACAAAGGAAAACGAAGATAGCAAGACATAGAGAGGGAAGGAGTGGGAAGAAAAATAGCATACAAATATGGCCACTTAGCCGGGCTGCCAACATGCAGACAAAATTTATAGTGCCCTTTTCTCTCTTCCTCTGAGAATATATATATATATATATATATATATATTGTAACGACGAGAGAAATAAGACACAACGCCTTTGCTGCAGGCCGGCTGTTCTTATTCTGCTTCGTCTTCGTCCTCCTAGCATGCGAGTCTGTGCCAGAGAGAGTTCCAGTTTCGGTTTTCGTCATTACACTCGGCCATGACTGCTAGCGCGCAAAGGGCAATTTTCTCTGGAGGGCGGCACTGGGAGTGCCGTGGTAGTCTGTCATGTGCACGCCTCGAGCTGTCCTGTGGAAATGTCCTGTACTCTGGTGGACGACCCTGGCTGTGTCGAGGTGGTCGTTGCAGGTCGCGTCCGCGCGGCAAGTTAATGTAGTCACCTGGAGAATGTAAACCCAGCAGGTGATACTGGCTGGTGCGGAGTGATCGCATTGGTGGCGGACCATCGCGATGACTACCCCTTCGCTGCTTGGATGACATTGCAGGGACACCAGTATGCAGTACTGCGGCCCACACTGAGCGGGGACGCCTGCGTTGTTCAGAGCGAGGGAAGGTACGATGGGCTATATCGATAGATATCAGCGACATCGCGTTGTAGACTTTGCGCGTAGACTTGCGACGCAAGTCGTGCTCTAGCGTCTTCGCTGATGCACTGCTGGTCGAAGTGGAGGTTTTTGCCAATCCGTCACGTGCGTTCATGTCGACATGGCCAGTTGCCTCGCCATCCGGAGCAACCGTGAACTGCACCGGAATGACTTCGATGGCATCCTCCTCAGGTGGAGTAGGCACTTGTGGCTCGTTAGGGGAGACGGCATTTGGCAAGTTACGAGCGTCCACGCACTCGGCCAATGACGGCAAAGGTGGCAGGGGATGGTGCGGCTCCTTACTATGGGTCAAACTGGCCGTTGTGACGTGTGCTTGGTCTCCGGCTGGTTGTGAAAGAGCCGCCGTCGTCACGCAGCAGGTCAATGGATCCAGGCCATTTGGGGCTGACCAGCTTGGAGGCTGGCTCACTGGCTTCTGTGCTTTATAGGCGGTCCTAAGTTGGGTCAAGGGTAATTGTGTGTCAGGTGTCGACGCCGGAGTCAGAGATCTGCCCGGAGGAGTACCCCGTCCAGCTTGTCTCGATGATTGCCGCAGGGTACTCTGGGAAGCTGTCCGGGGAGGGGGCACGCGGCACAGCTGTAGGGGGGCGCGGCGCCTCGTGAGGTTGATCTCCGAGGTTAGGGCAGGTTGGCAGAGGGTGCAGCTGCCTCGTCGTTGTGCTTCTCAATAGCCCCTTGCTCGGTAGTGGCGAGGGTAGAATGAGAGGTAGCAGTGAGGTCAGACTCAATTTCTTCCAAACGCAGCAATGAGCTTGGCGCTCCAGTCCGCCCAGGACTGGCTGCCGCACGCCTTCGTACCTGTGCCACGCAGCAGCAGGATTTTGAAGGCGGTCTAAGGCCACGCACCACTTCTGATTGTCGCTCCATCCCTTGCGAGCTCCGAGAGCATTGATGGTAGCCACCCAATCGACGGCATCGTCCTGGAAGAGCGCGAAACTCGGGGTAGCTCGGAGGCAGCCGGTGGTGGTGTCACGGCAGGCGAAGCTCCAGAAAATAGCGACGCCACACAGCCAAGTTGGTGTGAAAGAGCCGCGAGAGTATACTGGAGCTTGCTGCGGCTCTCGGGGGAAGTTGTTGCATGGTCTTGCGAGGCGGCGCGGCCAACGCCTCATCGATAATGTGAAAAGTCCCGGCAAGGCAGCAGGGAATATCGCAGAACTCGACGCTGTCAGGGCGCCGACCTCGAGGCGGAGTAGCGCAATGGTGGCGAAGCTCGGTGGCACTCTCGGGCGGGCCCCACATGCGGAGCCAGTGGGGACGTGTTCCCCGATCAGCGTATCACTGCTGTGGTACCCTCGGCCCGAGGGAGCTTGAACAGCACCCATGAGCGGCTGAGGTGCCGATGAAGCACTGAGCAGGACCGTTGTCGCAGTGGGAAGCCGTGAACGGCATTCCCGGTCAACGACAGGCCATGTACTGTCGTGGTGGGGCCGGGGCAAGCCTGCCCAGGAGCCCTCGAGAAGGGCCTGGACGCCGTCCCCGAATGGCGGCACAGGTGCTCCCGGCTGCAGGAGGGCTGTCGTGCTCCATTATCGAGGAAGCGTGACAGCGTTTTTACGATGAGAGAACCACGCTGCCGATGATCCACGAGGGTACACGGACAGGTGGCTTGTGCCGCAGGGGTCACTTGTCGACCTGTGCTCACTGCACAATCCGTGGCGAAGGAGCGTAGACGGTGTCACCTTTTCATGAAGAAATCCGGTGATGGGTATACTAAAGCCGCGAGGAGGCCGTGGCGCCATCCCCGAACGGTGGTGGCAGTGGCGGCAGGGTGAACAGCCTGCTGAGGAGGCCTTGACGCCCGTCCCCAGCGACGCTTACCGCATCTGCACGTCGGCGGGCGTCCTGGATGACGAAGCCGGGACGTATGACGTCTTCTTCGTCGACTGCGCCCTTGTAACGACGAGAGAAATAGACACAACGCCTTTGCTGCAGGCCGGCTGTTCTTATTCTGCTTCGTCTTCGTCCTCCTAGCATGCGAGTCTGTGCCAGAGAGAGTTCCAGTTTCGGTTTTCGTCATTACAATATATATATATTATATATATATATATATAATATATATATATATATATATATAATATATATATATACTGACAATCCTACTTCTAAATTCACATATAACCCAAAAAAGTGCATGCGTTATTCGAAGGTCGTAGGTTCGATTCCTGCTCATGGCTGGTTATTTTTCATCCACTTTTCTTCTTATTTACTTTCCATTTGTTCCAATAACTTCCCTATACATCCTGGCATTACTGTCTGTTAGATCTCATTATTATTGTGTCAAAACACGGAAAAAAACGAGCCCTTAGGTATACACTATATATATTATATATAGTCACTAGGTGGAAAAATAACAGAATACAGGACGACGGTCGACCAGAAAAAACGAGGTCTGTATTAACAGAACAAAAGAGCAGCCACTTCGATTCTTCTTCATCGGAGGAACCGTGGGTGCTGTCCACACTCACTTCGTCGTCCTCTGTCTTCTTACCGCCTTTAGCCGTGACAATATATATATATATATATATTATATATAATATATATATATATATATATATAATATATATATATCTATATATATATATATATAATATATATTATATATATATATATATCTATAATATATATGATGACAATCCGTACTTCTAAAGTCATAGAAGCCGCGAAACTCGGGTAGCTCGGAGGCAGCCGGTGGTGGTGTCACGGCAGGCGAAGCTCCAGAAAATAGCGACGCCACACAGCCAAGTTGGTGTGAAAGAGCCGCGAGAGTATACTGGAGCTTGCTGCGGCTCTCGGGGGAAGTTGTTGAATGGTCTTGCGAGGCGGCCGCGGCCAACGCCTCATCGATAATGTGAAGTCCCGGCAAGGCAGCAGGGAATATCGCAGAACTCGACGCTGTCAGGGCGCCGACCTCGAGGCGGAGTCGCGCAATGGTGCGCGAAAGCTCGGTGGCACTCTCGGGCGGCCCACATGCGGAGCCAGTGGGGACGTGTTCCCCGATCAGCGTACTCACTGCTGTGGTACCCTCGGCCGAGGGAGCTTGAACAGCACCCCTGAGCGGCTGAGGTGCCGATGAAGCACTGAGCAGGACGTTGTCGCAGTGGGAAGCGTGAACGGCATTCCCGGTCAACGACAGGCCATGTACTGTCGTGGTGGGGCCGGGGCAAGCCTGCCCAGGAGCCATCGAGAAGGCCTGGACGCCGTCCCCGAATGGCGGCACAGGTGCTCCCGGCTGCAGGAGGGCTGTCGGCTCCATTATCGAGGAAGCGTGAACAGCGTTTTTACGATGAGAGAACCACGCTGCCGATGATCCACGAGGGTACGGACAGGTGGCTTGTGCCGCAGGGTTCACTTGTCGACCTGTGCTCACGGCACATCCGTGGCGAAGGACGCGTAGACGGTGTCCCTTTTCATGAAGAAATACCGGTGATGGGTATACTAAAGCCGCCGAGGAGGCCTTGGCGCCATCCCGAACGGTGGTGGCAGTGGCGGCAGGTGAACAGCTGCTGAGGAGGCCTTGACGCCGTCCCCAAGCGACGCTTACCGCATCTGCACGTCGGCGGGCGTCCTGGATGACGAAGCCGGGACGTATGACGTCTTCTTCGTCGACTGCGCCATTGTAACGACGAGAGAAATAAGACACAACGCCTTTGCTGCAGGCCGGCTGTTCTTATTCTGCTTCGTCTTCGTCCTCCTAGCATGCGAGTCTGTGCCAGAGAGAGTTCCAGTTTCGGTTTTCGTCATTACAATATATATATATATATATATATATATATATATATATATATATATATATATATATATATACTGACAATCCTACTTCTAAATTCACATATAACCCAAAAAAGTGCATGCGTTATTCGAAGGTCGTAGGTTCGATTCCTGCTCATGGCTGGTTATTTTTTCATCCACTTTTCTTTCTTCTTATTTACTTTCCATTTGTTCCAATAACTTCCCCTATACATTCCTTGGCATTACTGTCTGTTAGATCTCATTATTATTGTGTCAAAACACGGAAAAACGAGCCCTTAGGTATACACTATATATATATATATATAGTCACTAGGTGAAAATAACAGAATACAGGACGACGGTGCGACCAGAAAAAACGAGGTCTGTATTAACAGAACAAAAGAGCAGCCACTTCGACTTCTTCTTCATCGGAGGAACCGTGGGTGCTGTCCACACTCACTTCGTCGTCCTCTGTCTTCTTACCGCCTTTAGCCGTGACAATATTATATATATATATATAATATATATATATAATATATATATATATATAATATATATATATATCTATATATATATATATATATATATATATATATATATATATATATATATAGCTGCCGTGGTAGCTCAGTGGTAGAGCATCGAACGCGTCATACGAAGGTCGCAGGTTTGGATACTGTCCACGGCAAGTTATTTTTCACCCACTTTTCTTTCTTCATATTACATAACAATTCGGTCTAATATATGCCGCTATACTTTCCTTGGCATACTTGTCTGTTAGATCTCATAATATTGGGTCAAAACACGGAAACGCGAGCCCCCTTTTATATATATATATATATATATATATATATATATTATATATATATATATAGAGAGAGAGAGAGAGAGAGAGAGAGAGAAGAGAGAGAGAGAGAGGACAGATAATAAAAAGAGAGCTCGATGAATTCAGGATGCTGGAACATTCTCGTCGATCAC
Organism: Rhipicephalus microplus; assembly: GCF_013339725.1. Lineage (NCBI taxonomy): Eukaryota > Metazoa > Arthropoda > Arachnida > Ixodida > Ixodidae > Rhipicephalus > Rhipicephalus microplus. The sequence goes on along the minus strand of NC_051175.1, from coordinate 50,994,643 downwards.
TGTAAAACGGTGCTTTGCGAAGCACGTGCCGTTCATTAATTTGGCCCGCAGTTTCGTTAAAAGCATATTCCACGACCACGCGATTAATAAACGTAGCCCAAGTTACTTCAAGCGCAATTAGTGCCAAGAGAGATGACGACATGGCCGGCGCGATTTCTTCGTGGTGACGGCATCTCCTCGTTGAGATGAGGCTTTTTCTCGCTTGATTGTTGTTCCTTTTGGTTTGATGAGCTCCGATTCGGTATTTGGCGATATCGCCACAACAGGTTCGTATTGGAGGGGGGGGGGGGTATAGGCTGCGGATAATGTTCGGCTGCAAGTCCCCGCAGCGTAAGGGATCGCGTCCTTGATTGCACCACCGTGCCGTGTAGCTCTCGCCGATCGGTGCTGCCGTCTTCGGACTCCTTCGACCCCGTCTTTGCCATCTCTTTTCCCCACTTTCTTTCTGTCGCTCCGGTGTGGTGATGCTTCCTTTCCTGTATCTCTCTACTATTCTTCTTTTTTTATCCCCTTCCCCCGGAAAAGAGCTTAGCCGTATCGCCACATTAGTCAGATAGAAATTAATGAATGAATGAAACCTTTATTTCGAAGAAAAGGACAACTCTGGGCCGCAGTTCGGGAATATGGGAGGAAGGGATTATCAGGTGCACAGCGTGAGCGTATCAAGATAGCACCAGTTCGCGTTCATCCGTTGCAATAGACCTTGTAAGAGTCGCTATCGGCCTAGTTGGTTGACCTGTTCTGGAGCACTCGAAACGGGCCACTTGTGCTAGCATAGAGCGCTAGTGCTTTTTTGAGCTTTATCGTTACATTGTAGCACAACGCCTAAGCTTCTTGCGCTCTCACGTGGCAGGTGTTCGATGTGTGTTCGTCCTCGCGACAAAGCAGAGTAAGCGCAATTGAGGTGGTGTAAATCTGCTCGACCTAATTCTTGACAAACGAGCTCATTTTTTTCCATGTCCTTCAAGACCCCCCCCCCCCCTTCCCCGCGCTCAACACGCATGGCAGGCACGCGCGACCGAAATACTGCTGCTTTATGAATGCGAAAGCCTTAGATGTTGCGATGACGTCAACATGACGTTACTCTCTGTACGTGATAGGAAGTGACGTCACGTGATTAGTTTTTCACATGACATCGTCGCTCGCTCTGAGGTGGGCCGTTTGTGGAGGCTGCCAGAAACCTCCTGAAATGCGAGAAAATGCTGCCGATGCCTCGTATCCTGGCATTGCGAGCGGCAGTGCCTCAAATCGCTAATAATATCTATAGGGTTTTATGTCCCAAAACCACGATATGATTGTCAGAGACGACGTAGTGGAGGGCTATCGCAATTGCGATCACGTGTTCTTTAACGTGCACTGACAACGCACAGTACACAAGCGTCTAGCACTTCGCCCCTGGTCCACCGTGGCGGGCGCAGCGCAGAATCTCGTTGTGTGCAGACTGCCTAAGGGTGGTGGGGCGCGATTAGGTATGCGCGAATAGTAATATTTTGGTTCGAAGCGAATTCAAAGCGAATTGTCCTTGGGATCGAATACTTTCGAAGCGAATTCGAATAGTTGTCAGGTGTCTGAAGAAGAAAACTGAGCAGTTCAAAGTTAGTTTATGCAAAAATTCTTTATTTTTGAGGTTGCAACATACAAAGGAATCACAGATAATCCTGTAATAACATATCTTAACTAGTAAAATATTTGTATGTATATAGACTAGTTCTAGAAAATGCTCTCTTATATACAGATAACAAACCTACAACACACACACATACATAAAACATCACAGAAAACCATTTGGTAATATATTTCAAGTAAAAAAATAATGGCATTTAGACTAGCAGCCCCACAGGCAGTGAAGAAGATGCCACCTTCTACTAGTTAAAATGCGACATCACACAGAAAAAAAAATACCGTTTGATAACATGTTTCAATAAAAAAAAATATCGCAGCTCTACATGCAAGTAAAAGGTGTTGCCTTCTACAGTTAACAAAATGAAAGTAAAAAAATTATCATGGAGAAAAACTAGTTGCTCCACATGCTGGGGAAGAAGGTGCTCCCGTCTGCAGGTCACAATGGCACCCGCTGTCGAAAATAACTTTCGCTTGTTGTCTCGGTTGCTGGCACCGAAACGTAAAGTGGAAGCCTGCGAGTCTGCCGCACGTCGATGTTGGATCGGCGGGGCCTCACCAGAAGTGTGTGACAGAGAGGAAAGACGACAACATTCGTGTGCCGCGTGCTCGGCCTCTTCTGTGGGAAAGCTGCGTTGTCTTCGCGCAATTCTTGTCCGGCGCCGTGTCGAAACTCTTCAGAAGAAGACGCCTGTTGCGGTATGTTTGATGCCCGGTAAGAACAAGGCATCTCTTAACTTTTGCTTTGACGACGTCGCAGAGCGAAGGCGCGGGTTTCGGGGTGGCAGTGGCGTTGCCAGGGTGTGGCAGAGCGCCCCCCTCCCGCCTTTCCCCCTTTTTAAATTTGTTTTGCCTTTTGCTATGGGATGCAGAGCGCAAAATGACGTGGAACCACATCTGCCTGCCCGGCCCACCACTTAAGACCGAGGTGGTGTGTGTGTCCCCCCTCCCCAGATAAAAAAAAATTCTTCCAAGGCCCCTGCAAAAAGGCACTGCCCTTCTGATTCGCTGCGGGTGCAAATTAACCGAGATGAAATGTCGGCGTCGCAGTATTCATTCACTCATAGGGAGCGCCTTCCTACCTGGTTCCAGTGGTTCCAAAGCCACTCGGCGATCTGGTTGCGAAGCTTTTGCCGTCCGTACAGTCCGCACTCGCTCTCTGGGAACGCAACGGCTGTAAGTCTGCTGCACGCAATATCCAGTCTTGGTGGTCACCGCATCCGTCATCGCCCGTCATTACACTCCAGGTGCGGGGATGCGCGTCAAGACACCGCGGAAGCGCGGGACAGGGCCGGAAGGGGTGAAGTCGCCACTGACCGCCTGCCTGACGCTATACAATTCGGAGGCGTCTCTTTAATTGATACGGCAAGGCGCACCCCTTTTTGCTGTGGAAAGGCGGTAGAATGCGGTGGTCCGCATATGGGGTTCCGTCGACCCCAGACAGAGAACGTTTAGTCATCAGTCGCTTAAAAAAAAGCTTTTTTTGTTTGCATTTATTTATCAATTTATTTATTTTCGTAGAAGTACCACGTCTCGTAACAATGGCCCTTTCTGATATTCAGTATGCTTCACCACATAACATTTTTGCCCTGCGGCGGAACTGGTTTTGTTTCTCCCTTTTGTCAAAAGTAAACTGTGACACTTTTGTAGCGGTTTTCTACGATACATGCCACGCCAGCATTCGTTTTTCTAGCCTCGCATATTTGAAGGGCAAAAGCGTGTAGCTAGAAACAAGTTGAATGCGTCCGCAGACTGCACAACTTATTGACGAGCTTTTGGTACCAAATTGGTGAGGCACTCTACTTCGACCACTCTTTGCCCGGGAGAAACAAAGGGCGCCTATTTAACGCGGCAAGTTGCGTTGATTTATGACCCTCCCTCCTCCCCCCGGCTCCTTTTCCCTCACTGTGAGAGGTATTCCTCATCACTGTCACCGGTCCACTGGGCGTGCCCCAAACGTTCATGGCTGAGAACCACTGTCGTAGAAAAACTACGGCGCATGTAGGGACTCCGGGCTGTCGTGCGCTGGCGCGTCTCATGCACCTTGGCGTAACGCTGGCCAAGTCGCGCATATCAAAAGGAAAAAAAAACACAAAGATAAACGAAGATAGCAAGGCATAGAGAGGGAAGGAATGGGAAGAAAAATAGCATACAAATATGGGCACTTAGCCGTGCTGCCAACAGGCAGACAAAAATTATAGTGCCCTTTTCTCTCTTCCTCTGAGAATATATATATATATATATATAAAGAGAGAGAGAGATGACAGATAATAAAAAGCAGGATGCTGGAACATTCTCGTCGATCACTGTAAAACGGTGCTTTGCGAAGCACGTGCCGTTCATTAATTTGGCCCGCAGTTTCGCTAAAGCATATTCCACGACCACGCGATTAATAAACGTAGGCCAAGTAACTTCAAGCGCAATTAGTGCCAAGAGAGAGATGACGACATGGCCGGCGCGATTTCTTCGTGGTGACGGCATCTCCTCGTTGGAATGAGGCTTTTTCTCGCTTAATTGTTGTTCCTTTTGGTTTAGTGAGCTCTGATTCGGTATTTGGCGATATCGCCACAACAGGTTCGTATCAGAGAGGGGGGTATAAGCTGCGGTTAATGTTCGGCTGCAAGTCCCCGCAGCGTGGGGGATCGCGAACCGATTTGATTGCACGACCGTGCCGTGTAGCTCTCGCCGATCGGTGCCGCCGTCTTCGGACTCCTTCGACTCCGTCTTTCCCATCTCTTTTCCCCGCTGTCTTTCTGTCGCTCCGGTGTGGTGATGCTTCCTTTCCTGTATCTCTCTACTATTCCTTTTTTTATCCCTTTCCCCCGGAAAAGAGCTTAGCCGTGTCGCCACATTAGTCAGATAGAAATTAATGAATGAATGGAACCTTTATTTTGAAGAAAAGGACGGCTCTGGGCCGCAGTTCGGGAATATGGGAGGAAGGGGTTATCAGGTGCACAGCGTGAGCGTATCAAGATAGCACCAGTTCGCGTTTATCCGTTGCTGTAGACCTTGTAAGAGTCGCTATCGGCCTAGTTGGTCGACCTCTTCTGGACCACTCGAAACGGGCCACTTGTGCTAGCATAGAGCGCTAGTGCTTTTTTGAGCTGTATCATTACATTGTAGCACAACGCCTAAGCTTCTTGCGCTCTCACGTGGCAGGTGTTCGATGTGTGTTCGTCCTCGCGATAAAGCAGAGTAAGTCTATATGAGGTGGTGTAAATCTGCTCAACCTAATTTTTGACAAATGAGCTCATCTTTTTCCCTGTCCTTCAAGACCCCCCGCCCTCAACACGCATACAGAGGCAGGCACGCAATACTGCTGCTTTATGAAGATGTTGTGATAACGTCAACATGATGTTACTCACTGTACGTGATAGGAAGTGACTCCACGTGATTACTTTGTCACGTGACATCGTCGCTCGCTCTGAGGTGGGCCGATCGTGGAGGCTCTGCCAGAAACCTCCTGAAATGCGAGAAAATGCTCCCAATGCCTCGTATCCTGGCATTGCGAGCGGCAGTGCCTCAAATAATTAATAATGTATATAGGGTTTTACGTCCCAAAACCACGATATGATTGTGAGAGACGACGTAGTGGAGGGCTATCGAAATTGTGATCATGTGGTGTGTTCTTTAATATGCACTGACAACGCACAGTACACAAGCGTTTATCACTTCGCCGCTGGTCCACCGTGGCGGACGCAGCCCGAAATCATGCGTTGTGCAGACTGCCTAAGGGTGGTGGGGCGCGATCAATAAAATCGATTGAGAAGAAAACGAACATCGCTTTCGCTTTCGAATTGTCTTACGCAAATTTTGTAAGGGACGGCGTAGGCTTTCTTTTTTTTACTTTATTTATGTATTGCTCGATGCAGACGCCTGGCCTAATTCATGCAGGCCAACAAATACTATATGCACACTGGGGTTTACAAGACAGAACAGTATTATTACAAGCTTAAGCCGTGTATTACGATTACGTGAATATGATTAGAATGACGCAATTTCATTACGTTTCAGTTCGAGGAAAAAAAAAAGGAATACCTAAACGTGTGCTCGTTCAAAGTAAGTAGGGTGCTAATGCATTATATTTTACGGTAACGCGTCTACCGCATTGCTCGTCTCTACTAAAATTTGCACGAAACTGGACGAGGGTACATAGGTGACGTTGCGTCATCTCGGCATGTGGGGGGATCGAGTAATGCCTGTGCGTGCCTTTTCCGCGTCGCTTCATCGTCTTTCATCTCTCTCTCTCTCTCTTTTTTCTTCGATCAAAGCGTGCCTGCCGATTTCGAGGCGCTGAGATCGTCCGTTGCTCGGCGTTGCGCTTCGTGGTCTCGCCCTCTGTATTAGCCTTGCCCGCATCTGCAGGATGACGCAACGCGTGGGCCATTTGCTTCGGGGAGAGCATTAGTTTCGTAAGCGCCGTTCGTTTAGGCGGAACGTACTCAAAGATACGGTAAAATATCGACTTTGTTGCGCAAAGTGTCCTTATCGGAAGTTGCCGTTGGTGGGGTGTGAGCTATGCGGTTACGTAACGCTTTTTAAAGAAATAATAATAATAATAATAATAATAATAATAATAATAATAATAATAATAATAATAATAGTAATAATAATAATAATAATAATAATAATAATAATAATAATAATAATAATAATAATAATAATACCCGCGGCAATACAAGGTAGCCCGTAGTGGTGGGCTACCTTATATCCAGCATCTGGTGTTCTTTAAAGGGACCCTGCAACACTTTTTGAATATGGTTAGAAAACACTGCCGATCGGTAGTAGAGGCTCCCGACAACACGCGAGCCAAATGTTACATAGCGCAGCACGCGGCCTCGAATTCACAATAAATCATCAAAATAAGCTAAAAATTGCTTTCTCTTCCCTCGACAAATGACGGAATACGCTAAAAAAAAAACACTCGTAGAAGGCCATCTATCAGCCATTGGTTAATTTGAACACGGCGCACTCGGTCGTTACAGAGGTCGCCGTGGGAGGCCGTGACTTGTCCACGCGTGCGCGAGCGATCGCAGTGAAAAAAAGTCGCGTATTTGAAGAAAAAAAAAATTGCTCAAGGTCACGAGGCGTATGTGACGTATTTTCTTTACCCCTGCCATCCCTCCCTGTTTTGCTTTCAGTGCTTTCGTTGGGACGAGAGAAGAGAGAAGGTAATTGCAGAGTGCGACAAATATCAGTAATTTTGCTTGCACTGGACGGATTCGTTTTAAAGGTTTTGCGGCGTTCAATTGGTGAGGCAGGCAATCAGAAATCCAGTGAACTCATTCCATGGATAGTTAAAAGTATTTCAGGGCCCCTTTAACCTGCTGTTGCGAAACTTCGGGGTTCTTTAAGCAAGACACATCTGATGACCATCCGGACGAAAAAGTGTGGGAGCAATTCCGCACAGGCAAGCGATGACAAGTTTACACGACGATTTCGGGGAGCACTCATTGGGGGTTTATTTATCTAATACAACTTAAATTTACACAATGTACTAAGTCAAAAATACAAATCATGGTAAATGATGACATACCCCTCGACTTGCATTACTGGTGCCGTTGTCAGATAGGAAGGAGACGCGGCGCCGAAACGCTTTGTCCCAGTGTCACACTTAACTCATCAACCCATCATCATCCTACATCTGTCCCGGCACCACCTCCCCCCAGGGTTGTGTAGGGGGAAGATTTGTTTCGGGCAGACGGCCATGCCGTGGCAAAGGGGCCACCGTTCGGCGCCAGGCGCCGAACAGACGCGGCCTGCCTCCCGGCGTACAAGCCGGGGAGGCCCGACAAAGGGACTACCCTCCAGCGAAGCAACTTCAGTCGCAACGCGCAAAGTGAACGTACCCCGGCAAGGTGGGCTATCGCAGCGCGTAGGGTGCGCTGCGGTCATGGCCCGTCTCCTGACCGATAGGGCCCAGCGAGACTTGACACAGGGGCTACCCTTCGGCACGGTAGCTCTCGCCACCACACGCAAAGCGGACGTACCCAAAAACGTGGCAGCGGGACAGCCCTCGGTCGCAGTAACTTCAGTCACCACAACCAAAGTGCCCGTGCCTTCACACTGTCGCGCGGCTGAGAGCCTGCGACAACACCCCCACAGGGCAGATGGGCTATCACTCAGCGCGAGGCGCTTTGCGGTCATGGCCCGTCTCCTCACCACAAGGGCGCAGTAAGACGCAATCCATCCTGTGGGGTCTACGGGACTACTATTTGGTGCAGAGACCTGTGTCACTGCACGCAAACCAAACGTACCCAGGAAAACCGGCACGGCTGAAAGCCGGCTTAGTCCTTCTTGAGGAAGGGAGCCACCTTCCGCCTCGACGAGTAGAGTTGCCGAGCCTGAAGAAGGGGCCAACACGGACCTTGCGGGTAAAGCCCGACAAGGTGACAGGATCACCTTAGCACATGCAAAGCTCGGGTGAGACCATACAGACCAAACTCAGGGGTGACTGGCTCACTAGGCCTAGTCGTGGAGCCTTAGAGAAAGCCATCATTAGTGTTTATGGTTATCTGCCCTCCTGCCTCACTGAAAATCACTGCCGGACGGTGCCACATCTCATAAAACTTCTTTGCACCTAGGCGCTGCCACTCTCGGTGGAGAACGAACCAGACCTCCTTCCGTACTTTTGCAAGCACTTCGTGAAGCCCGGGTCGCTTGCCGTCAAAGACGGCACAGCACCGTGCCACCCACACTTGGTAGGAGCGCTCAACAAGCAGAAGCACGTATTGCTTAGCCGCTTGTCGCGACAGGGGATGAAGAAAACGAACGGTGTTGAAAGGAACACCTGGGTGGCCAAACAAGCTAGCTATCCTTCGATGGAGGGCAGCTGGTAGTGCGCACTGAGAGAACACGTGAACCAGGTCCTCCATAGTGCCACAAAAAGGGCACGCTCCTCGTTGAGCAATTCTTGCGAAGGGCCTGAACCTTAGAGGCAGGCGATCTCTGGCCAGGCGATACATGAATGTAGCGCGCTTGGCGTCCAGGAAACTGGCAGTAATTAACCGCCAGTTAGGACTGTGTTGGGACAGGTCGTGTTCTCTATAGCGTTCAGGTAACTCTGGAGCGAGTCTATCGACTAACTCGCGGAGTTCGATCGAAACTACATCTATCTCGGGGTCGACCTCTTGGAGACGGGCCAATGTAGAAGCGGCCCCGGCATAGAAGGCAGAAGGCGTTCCCGCCCGAGGCACAGAATTCGAAAATGCCCCAGGCGAGAACAACCTCAGCCTGGTGCTCAGGAAATACGATGCGAAGCTTCTAGTAAGGAGCATATCTGAATCAAGAGCTACCCGTGTCCATTTAACATGTAATGCCGTGGTCACAACGCTAAGGTCGGGAATACCTAGTCCTCCTTCGTTTCTGCGCAACTTCAACACGGGGCGCGCCACAAAAGGAGAGGCACGACCCCAAAAGAATTTTAGAACTTTCTTTTCCAAGATAACTTTGGTGTGGGGTTTAACTGGCATAACCGAACCTATGTACGTAAGGAAACTGAACAACAGTGATCGAATTATCGTGGCCCTAGCTGTAAGCGGACAAGACAAGGCACCGAGTTCCTTAATCCTGTCAGTCAGCTTTTGCCTTGCTAACCGCCAGTTTTCGGTAGTCAGGCCATCTGGCTCGAAATGGAAACCTAATATACGTAGGCGCTTCTGTATGGGGAGGCCATCTACAGGACGTGGACTGGAGGGAGCGCAGTTCAGATACATGACTGCGCTCTTAGACTTATTTATTCTGCGCTGTTATTTAGATGCGCTGTTGACCCCGAGTCCGCTCACCCCAAAAAGGGCCCGAGTCGCTGCTTAAATAGGGTTTTCCTGCATCCACGGGTGCGCGGACCAATCAGGCAAGCCGAGGATAACCAATCCCAACACGAGTTTTCATGGTCGCGTGAAGCCTGCCTCGCAACAAAACTGTAGCAGCTTTTTGAAAGGAGCACATTCTCTAAAACGGCCTTGACGCGGAGACAAGTGCTCAAATGTCGCTCCCCGATTGCCCCGTAGGACCCAAGCGGCGGCTCGCTTGTTTGGGGTGGTGATGGTTTGGTTAGAAGAGGAGAATGGCGCCTAACTTCAGCAGCCCGGTCGGGAGGATGGTGCAGTGCCTGGTTTGGGGCGCAGCGCGTACAGTGACGGACCGGATGCAGCTTCTTCTGTTCGGACTCTCATTCTTTCTCGAGGTGCCCTTCTCGAGACAAGTCGTTAAATAGCGCCTCTAACAAGAGCATCTGGCAAGGAACGAACTCCAGCTGTAGCTGAAAAAGAAAAGGCTTTCCGCGAGACATTGCCTTCGCGACACTGCACTGACATGGCCCAGTACACGGTCCTCTACTATTTCGCCTTCACGGAAATGCGGCCGCTGCGGTCGTCATCCCATGAAGTATCACCTGTTGAGTGTTTCTGCTACAGCTTTGCGTCAGCATTCGAGCACTGTAACAACTTATTCACCGCCATGAGGCGAATAAATTTGGGATTTTACATCCCAAAACTCGATATGTCGTAATTGGAGGGCTCCGAAAATTATGTCCGCCTCATTGTCTCCGTCGGAATGAGGTTACCGCTGCCGAGATTCGATCACGGGACCTCTGGATTAGCGGTTGAGTCCCACAGCTACAGACCACCGAGGTGGGTGGGTGATAATTCATGTAGGAAGTAAGCCGGAGGTTTATCGCGGCCGCATTTTTTTTTGTTAGAAAGAAAACGGTAATTTTTTTTGCGAAGCCTGTTAAGAATTAGATTCCGATGGCGGCGTTGTTGTACGTGGAAAACCAGGTGATGGCGACCATACAGAGATCGCTGCCCTTGAAAGTGCGCCTGGGCCACGTACGTAATTGTTTGCGCCGTGTACCCGATAATGGGTGGTTTCTCTCGGCCGTGGGCTTGTCGGTGATCGGTTGTTTCTGAAACGCCAACCTGACGTTATTACCGCAAGGAATTCGCGTTTGGCATTGCCGCATTTGGTCGTTGCCTGGATAAGAACGCACGACCGTGCGTGCTGCCAGCAGAAGTGTTGCACAGTTGAGCAAGTCGGTGATGGTGTGATTCCCGGCATGGAGGAGAAAGTTGGGGGGGAGCAGTCTGCAATGCAAAAAAAGTGTAAGAATGAAGGAAGGAAGGAAGGAAGGAAGGAAGGAAGGAAGGAAGGAAGGAAGGAAGGAAGGAAGGAAGGAAGGGAGAAAGGAAGAAAGGAAGGAAAACGGCGAGGATTGAAAGAAAAAGTAACACACATACAAACACGGACACGCCAAGCTACGTTTGCCCCATATTCTCGGTACAGAAAGGACTCTATTTTTTTATTATTCTTAAATGAAGCGCAAACAGCGTTAATCATTATATAGGAACGGCTTAGTGATTGCCGTCCAGTCACAACCGTGGACAGGCGCGCGCATACGTGCAGTGCTGCCGAACCGGATGTTCGCGCCTCTCAGTGGTGATGACTGGAGGAGGCGCTGCGTTTACCGTTGCTGACGTGGTGGTGCCGCAGTTGGTGTTTCGTTTGACGCCGTACAGCACAAGTCTGCAGCAGTCTCATCTGTGCCCGCAACGACCGATTCTGCCGTGTTCGCTGCATTGCACATGCATCCGCGCATCGTGCACATATGAGGCGACCGTGGTACGTGGTCCGCCAGCGCGTACACCGTTCCGCGTTATGGCTCTGTCCTGTTACGGCCCACTGACTGTACATAGCTTGTGGGGGAGAGGCAGCCAGACATGCCGCCGGCGGCCGGGTCGACTGTCTGGACGACATTGCGAAAGAGCCGGCCGGAATCGATCCATCGGTGGCGGCCGAGACTGCGTTCTCGATGATGATGGTGGTAGGAACGACGCAGTGCAACACCGCGCCAGGGAGGAGTGGGCACCTGCCTTCTCCCTATTCGCGGTAATCCTCTTTTTCCCCCCATCTATCCGCGGTCTCTCCCCGTTTTCCTTTCCCCTTGCGTGTGTTCTGCACTCGGGCTCCCGTTTCCGCGTCAAATGGGGCTACTAAGTTCCGTCCCTTCGTTAAGAGTTAAAACATATTTCATTTGGGATGCTCCGCTACCTCTTTCGCGAAGTATTTTTTTTTCGCAGCTTCCCTAGAACGTGGCCCGCCGCCGTGCACGGTGCTGGCCTCTTTTTTTTCTCCCAGCCTTGCCTAACTCTCTCCCCAGCTCGTTCCCTATCTTTCACCATTGATACGTTCCTCTTGATCCTGCTTCCTCCGGAGGCTGGCTCGCTGACTGCCGTTTTTTTTTTTTTGCCGTTTTCATTCTGCCGTGTCCCTGTTTTTCGTGTCTGGCCGGGGCCTGCGCGCCTCTTGTAACAGCGGTGTGGCAGTGCTTCGCGGCTCGCTGCACTGTGGAGGATGATGAAGGGAAAGAGGGAGAAGCCGGAAGAGCTGCGCTGCACGTGAAACGGGAGACGGAATGTAACCGGGTATGCGCGACGCGACTGCGCATTATACGTCGCCACGCGCGCTCTTGTTTTGAGGACTGTGTGTATGACGGGGAAATTGAAAGATAGGAAGAGAGCGGGGCCAGCTGGAGCCCGGCTGCCGACATTGGGGGCGAAAGCGAGGCACCCAGTCTTTCTGTGCACACGCTGTGCGTGCCTGAGGCGAAGTCTTGTAGGAACCTTGAGGCAGGAGGTGGTCAAAACATTTATTAGAGATGTGATTGGGTTGGGGTCTTATTGGCCTCCTCCCCTCACAGCACTAGGTGGAAACCCTATTCCCGAGCCCCATTGGCAAGCAACGCCGCCCGCGCCCGTTGGACAAGGGCCTTTTGCGTCTTCAGGTCCTGAGCGCGGAACAGGGCCGCCACTCTCGTGGGGTTGGGGGAGGGGATAGATGGATTTGACTGGCACGCCCAGACTATGTTGAAGGTGTCACTCCACAAAACGGGCACGTGCCATGAAAAGATGAACTGAAATGTTTTAGCACCGCCGGGCACAGTTTTAAAGGAAGGCGCTCGCCAGCGCAATGCAGTTCTTTACAAGGGTGTACGGATAGCGGCGGTGCTCCTCCTTGTAGTGATTGGTAATATCTTTGAATGAATAGGCCGCATTGTCTGGGTGGGAGTAGGCTTCCAAAGACAGGGAGATAAGTAGACCGGGAAGAGAGTGCGCTGGTGGCCTGATCAGCTTGTTCGTTTCCCTGGAGTCCTTGGTGACCGGGTGCCCAAACCAGATTACGCGGAGTTGGATCACCGTACAGGTGGCTAGTTTCCAGTACGCGATGAGCAAGTCGGAGAACCCACCCTAACTCATAGTTCCGACAGGCCCCTCGCGAGTCGGCGATGATATGTTTATTTTATTTTTATTTATTTAATACATACTGCAGACCACAGTTGTGGTACTGGCAGGACGAGCACTTGAATAGCAAATAATACAAAAATAGCAAAAGGGACAAAAAATGAAACGGTGGACATTGCATTGTCAATCCAACACACAATTAACAACACTAACAAAAAAATGGGGCTATACAGTATCTAATAAGTATGGCTCAGCAATGGAATTCCATTCAGCCACGGTACGCGGGAAAAATGAAAATTTGTAAGTATCGGTATGCGCTTGGTATGGTGTTAGCGATCTAGGGTTATGGTGCCGCGTGTGTTTTGTGGTCAGGGCGGATATATACAGGGAGGGGTCGATAGCCAATTCATGTTTAGTAAGTGAGCAGAGGAAATCGAGACGAAATTTTTGTCTTCTTAACGGAAGCTTGGGAATGTTATTGGCAATCATTAATTCAGAGGGAGAATCCGTGCGACGAAATTTTGAAAAAATGAACCTGACAGCTTTCCTTTGAATCTTTTCCAATTTATCGATGTTATTTTTGGTATACGGGTCCCATACTACAGCAGCATACTCAAGTTTTGGTCTAACGTATGAATGGTAGCAAAGAAGTTTAACACTTGGAGGCGAATTACGAAGTTTGTGTCTCAAGAAACACAGTTTTCGAAAAGCGGAGGAGCAGATGTTTTCTATGTGCAAGTTCCAGGAAAGATTACTATATAGTGAACGTTACGCCTAAGTATTTGAAGCTGTTGACTTGGTTCACCGCGCATGACCCAGTGTGTACTGAAATTGGAAGGGAGATTTTTTGCGCGTTATGCGGAGGGAAACAGTTTTATCTGCGTTGACAACCATGCCCCAATCCCTGCACCAACTGTGTATATTGTCCAGGTTTGTGTTAAGTTCTATTTGATCTTGCATGCTGGAGATTTCACGGAATAAAATACAGTCATCCGCAAACAGCCGGACATGAGTGGTGGGTGTAACTACAGTGACGATATCATTGATGTATAACAGAAAGGTATAAGAGGTATAGAAGAGGTATAAGAGCCGGAGCGATGACAATCTCCTCCGCGTGTGTTGCGCTGTAGGCTTTGAAAGTGTGCCCGTTTATGGTGTTTGTGTTGTGTATAACTGCGCCCCCCCCCCCCCCCTCATGGTGCGGGCCGGCAGCATCCGCGTAGCACACGTACTGCTGTTGAACTGCAACGCTTCCGCGCGCGCCTGGCGGCGACCGCTCTGGCTTTCTCTGGGCATGTAGCGCGGGGTTGGACCCGCAGGGCGCGTATCCACGGTTCTGGCACTCTTGCCCTTTCCGCAATACGGTAACCGTGTTTGATGCGTAGCCGCTCCTAGAAAGGACGACCAGAACGGGTCTGTGCAAGATGCGTGTATTTGTGAACGCAACAAGATGGCGGCTCAGCGAATTGCTCGAATAGATCGGATCTCACTGGAATGGTCGTCTGCACAGTTGCGTACGCTTCCGAGCAACTTTAAATTTTTTATATGTGAAAACGATATAAGCTAAAATTGTAACAAATACGTTTCTTTGGTTTAGCCATCTTTTTCTCGATGCCGATGGCGTCTCGTCGCGTAGACGCCACCCAGGCACGCGCTATTTCTAGGACAGCATGGACTCGAAGCTGTTTTCCAAGCAGTCGGCGTAGACTGTCTACGATGCTGTCTAGAATTTGAACATTGCCCGTGTTATTGTCGTGAGGACGTCACAGATCGCCAAAATCTGTTACGTCACTATGATTTCAAATAACATAACAGCACACGATGACGTCATTAAATGACGTCATCGCTTGGTCATGGGTGGGTCGATCCTGGATGCACTGCTAAATCTCTCCAAGCGCACAAAGCTTGCAGCGTCTGTTAAAGAACCAGAAAAAAAATTGGCTCCGTATCTGCATGATATGCTGCAAATGCTGTCGAAAAGACGATAGTCTTGCGTCTGGAGAGAGTGAACAAACGTTTATTTGATGTTATGCGCAAGAAAATCGGTGAATTGTATTTTAATCGGCGTCACAGTGCCTCGAACGTGCAGCGGAGGCGAACGAGCGCATCGAGTCACGTCACACGTGAGGCATGAGCGCCATCTGGCAGTAATCTTAGAAAACGAAGCGCGCGCGGCGTGCGCGCCCGTCTCGGAGGCGATCAGGTGTAGAACGCAAGGCGACGAGTAGGCGCCACTACCGTGCTGTTTTAGCAAAGCGCTGGAAACACTCGCCTTTCCGTGCAAGCGTTGCATCGTCAGCGCAGCGTGATAAGCGTCCTTAGAATTACTTATGTATGCCTTTTCTAGTAAAAATGCACACATGCAGACTATTGACGTGTTGTTATAGTGCCTCAAATATGCGCAATAATTGATTTTGAATTGACAATCGCACAAGTATTAACGCTGAACCTTGAGCAATATTGGTGGGCGCTGCGGATGGCGTTGGCGGTTTGGAGTATCGTTTGATGCCGTTTAGACTTTGAGATGTCGTTAAGGGTGGACAGACAGATGGACAGACAGGCGAAAATTTTTCCGTTGAAGGTCCCCAAGAAAGACTAGTGTCTTTAAAATCGATAAATTCAGTTGTTAGACGCGCTTTGTGTGTGTTGGTTCAGTTTGTCATCGTCCTTAACTTTGCAGCGCAGCCTTTACCTACAAAGAAATCAAAGAATAAAACCCGGGAATTGTCTGTGAGGCTCGTTTTCTTGATTGTTATACACAACTAAACGAAACCGACGTGCAGTTAAAAGGGAACTCCGGGGCATTTTCACTATATTGAGATCACAGGGAGTTTTCGAGTAGGGACCCCGAAAGTTTGGGGCCCCGAAGAAATAGCGTCGAGGCCACTGCGCACGCGCGAAAGCCAAACCGCATTTGGGTTTAGCGTTGTGGACGCTAATTTTCTAACTTAACGGGATTCCCAAAGCCTGCCCCAAAAGCCTTGCGTCAGAGAAACGTGACGATATACCGACTGAAGTGGTGTCTCTCTTCTAAATCTTGAGTGACCGAGAATTCGGTGGGTCTCCAAAGCGCCGCAGACCCTGTTCGAAAAATCTTAGCCCCTGCTTGACCTAATGCTAGCGTTCACAAAAGACTTTGGGGCCCCTATTCGAAAACTCCCTAAATGTCGTTTTCAAATAGTGTCAACAGCCATGTAACAGCTAGCGTGGTTCATTTTGCCGAGAGACACGTCAATAATTTTAAATAATCAATAAACGAGGAGTCGAAACTGTAGTCGAAACCGAAACAGGGATCTGCTCCGTGTGGATAAAAACAATGACGTCCCGAAACCAAGGGTGCTTGACACCATGGCTGGCTGAGGTATAAACGTAGCACGCGTGCTTCTTCTATTTGCCGATGTCATTCGACGCGCACATAAAAGTTTATCCAATCAATAAAAGTTTATCCAATCCAATCCGACGCGCAGTCAAGCGGTGCCAGCCCGTCTGAATGCACTAGTGATCAGTTCAGAGATGATTGCAGCTACAATTCCAATCCGTAAGCATTGCCTTTTGAATTCGACTCGCCGGCTCGTGAAGCATCTGACGTGCCCCGAATCGATCTCCTCGTTGCTCAATATTACTCTAATATATTGTGTAAGCGATGATTGACACGTTACGGAGCTGGCAAAGCCGAACTGTTCTCGCGTCGGGGTCACCTCGTAGAATGAAAGCGTGCTCTGCATCCGTCTGCTGGGCGAGGTGGGGCACGAAGACTTGACACGTGCGTCACATACCCAGGGTGGCCCGCGTTTACGAACGTGATTATACGATTGGCTACCAATTTTAAAATTCAATTAAAAAAAAAAAACCCAGATCACTTACGGTTGTATAACCTTGCACATATCAGGATTCCAAATAACACATGCTAAAAGTATAATCGAATCGGTGAACGTAAAGAAATAGCCGAACTTTCCCATCAAACCAACTAAATCATAACGGATATTATTTCTGGTTTCTTAACTGTGCTCTAATGATTCTCAATAAACCTTTGAGGAACTAAAGTGGACGAAAAATTACCCGCGTCGTTGGTGGGAGCCAACCCATTTAACTAGAACGGAGGGCCCCTCCTCCGCCCCCCCCCCCCCGTCCACTTTTATGTAGAATATTTATGTGTGCTTGACACCTGGAAGTGTTAGCCAGCGCCACTCTTAGCCCAGGCGGCCTATGTGTCTTGAAGATAGCTATGTACATGGAATTAGATTTCGCCTTCGAGTCTTCTTTGGGGGATTCGTAAGGCATCATGTGCTTTTTTTTATCTTTCACATCCATGGAATATTAGCCTGTCAACATTCCTCGCTCCGTATTTGCTTAGGGCCCGTGCGTTTATTTATCCAATGAGATTAGTTTAGTAAGTGGGCTTCACCTCAAAAAGCCTTTTATTGCAGGGAAGCCACATTTGACGAGCACTTTAGCCGCGAGCTGAGTGCACATCGAGGAAAAAAAAAAGTAATGGTCATTTCGGTGATTCCTTAGTTCTCACGTATGTAAGTTTTGCAATTTCCTTGCTCGATTTTGTTTAGTCGTGTATTTCTGCTAGTGACGTTTAATTCTTCAAATGTGTGATGTAAACTTATTGTTTGATTTGTTTGCGAACCTTGTCTAGTGTTGCGACCTGCCTGTTGTCCATTTTCAGCAATCAGTTGCTTTTGTCCTGCAGTTTGGGTACTATTGATTATCCAATGCAAAAGTGCAGTCCTAACCCCAACCTCACCACCAAGAAAAGAAAAAAAAAAAGAAAACTATGAGACGGTGGTTCTGAAACGTTGTGTTTTATCGCGCGCAGAATGCCATTTACACCACATTCGCCACACCACGCCGGTACCTTTCGCAAAAGCGTACTACAATTTAAGAGGGGTCATTCATATTAGCTGTCGCAGGACATAACACATTTTGTTCTTTCGTCATGGTTGCATGCACGCGCCGTGTGTTAACGTGACCGCCGACGTCGAAAAAAAATTACTGGTAATCATTCAGAACTGTGTATGACATCTACGTGGCCTTGAGAAACTGAATATATATATATAATATATATATATATATATATATATATATATATATATATATATATATATATATATATATATATAAGCCAGTTTTCGTTTCTTGCCACGCCCCCTCCCCTCCCCCGCCTCACTCTTGCTTACCAACTTCCCGAATTTTTAGTTCGCCAGATTGACAGGTCCGCATTAGCATTTGCAATTCTTGTCAAATTATTAGGCAGGTACTGTTAATGTTAATGTGGACTTCATCATTGCTTACATGGTGGTGGGGTTCGGACAACGCATCTTATATTTTTTTATATATATATATAAGCAGGAGGCGTTGATTCAACAACTGATTTTATTTAGACTATTTAAGCAGTCGTCATGGGCGCTGGTTGGCCGATATTGAAGGATTTGTGCATATTTTGTTATCTTTTTCTAGGAGTAAACCTTGTTCGTTATACTGCTCGAAAATATGAATGTCGGGCTAAAAAAAGAAAGTTTTTTCTTTATCGTAACTTGCTCGAAATCTGGATTTTCGTGCTCCAAAAAACCGCATTTTTCTGCTCTAAAAAGTGCTCCGAATCCTATTTCGGCTGTTCCACCCCTGATAATACGCGATGCTGCTTGCCTGGAACCTGATGACAAAAAAAAAAAAAAATGCGGATGGTGTTTGAGAAATTGCGCATGCAGAAGGTGCCTCTTGGGTCCGCCGACGAATCGATGACGGTGGTGATGGCCTTCGGTGAAACAAAAAATAAATAAAAGAAAACAGCTACAGTGGCTGAAAGTAGAAAAAGCAATCGTGCGTTGTTATATGCAGCGCGAAATGCGCTACACGCACAGGTGATATACAGTGCTCCGCAAGGTACGTCGTAAAGCACCTGGATGTGATACGCACCCTCGCACCTGTTGGACGACGTATAGAATGGTCGATAATGAACATTTCTCTCTCTTTCTGTTCAAGTACGACACACACACACACACACCCGTATAAATGTATATATACACCCTCGCACCTGTTGGACGACATATAGAATGGTCGATAATGAACATTTCTCTCTCTTTCTGTTCAAGTACGACACACACACACATACGCACACCCGTATAAATGTATATATACGTATATATATACATTTATACGGGTGTGTGTGTGTGTGTGTCGTACTTGAACAGAAAGAGAGAGAAATGTTCATTATCGACCATTCTATACGTCGTCCAACAGGTGCGAGGGTGCGTATCACATCCAGGTGCTTTACGACGTACCTTGCGGAGCACTGTATATCACCTGTGCGTGTAGCGCATTTCGCCTCGAAGGGCAGAACCGACAGATAACATACAACAAAAATTAATTTGATTGATTGATTGATTGATATGTGGGGTTTAACGTCCCAAAACCACCATATGATGATGAGAGACGCCGTAGTGGAGGGCTCCGGAAATTTCGACCACCTGGTGTTCTTTAACGCGCACCCAAATCTGAGCACACGGGCCTACGAAATTTCCGCCTCCTTCGGAAATGCAGCTGCCGCAGCCGGGATTCGATCCCGCGACCTGCGGGTCAGCAGCCGAGTACCTTAGCCACTAGACCACCGCGGCGGGGCAGGGATTAATTTGTCCGAGTCCGCACAGATGGAGACGTTTTTTTTTCTTTTTTCGCTTATGCATTAAATACATAGACGCGCGTGTACAGCAGTGCACGAAGAAATAAAACTGATGCTAATACATATAATGTCTCGCAGCCTTACATGAGTTCACCATTCGAACATGCAATATGAACAATACAGTAATTGAAGACCATTGCATTTTTGTTCAGGTAAAAACAGAGACAAAAGCAGGAAAACCAAGAAAAGTAAAAGAAGACATGAAAATGCATTATAACATCACTATAACGCGCAGAAAAATAAGAAACAATAATTTCACTTGCTTTAGTACACAGAAAACTAGGTGCAGCTTTATCTACATGATTACACTAAGTTTCTAATACCGCAGAGTAATTTACTGAAGATCAGATATGCGACTAAGAAGTTGCTTCAGTTTGAATTTTGTGTGCTTGCACGATAGACACTCGTAGTTAATATATAGTTACCTTGTTGCATCATGTTTCATTTTCGCTTCGTGTTCTAGCGTCGCATTTTGCATGCTCACTCTTGACTGCCTGAAAACAAATTAAAAAAAAAAGGCTATGTAAATTAACTAGGGAGGTATTGGCCCTTACTGTCTTTTCTGCGTAAGCTCAGGTAATGATGCTTTTGCTGTAGAACCAGAACCGAAGTATCGAAAAACTAAAGACACACTCTACAACAACTAGAAATGCGCTATGATCCGTGCCTGTTTTGCCATTCTGGTCTGAAATACGGTTTCTCTTCGAGCATATATTTCGATCGAAAAAAAAACATAAATAAGATAAACGATATCGCGAAGAAAAGCGAAAAATGTTCGGCGCGATGGTTGGCGTGGGGTATTGGCCTATTCAAGGTTGCTGCTGGTCAAGGTAAGTATGAAGCTCGTATGCGCGTTTTTTTGTGTTTATTTTGCGTGGGGCGTGCTCTTGATGCAAAACAGATAACTCTTCGGTTGAAGCGAAAAAAAAAGTAATATGAAGGAGGCAGAAGCGAATGTATGTCGCGTCGCGATGTGCGCATTTCGGCGTTCTTCACACATGCAGCTCACACATGCAGCTCCGTCCGTTTATGTTTTTATACGTTCGGTGAAATAAGTTCGTGCATATGTGCGCAGTAGCAAGCGACGATATTACACATTGCGGCTTTGACTGCAGAGCACCAGAGTGGGACGGGTGATTTTGAGCCCTTCTCTCCCCCTGAATTCTTGCGTTTCAAGGGCGAATCTCCTTAGGGTCTAGGCTTGTTCGTTGTGGGCGTTGTGCGCCGTAGCTGCCGATCATGCTGATGACGATGAGCGACGGGCGTGTTCCAGACCACACATTCTCTTTATGTCATCACGGCACAGCACATGCATGGTACCCATTATACGTAATGAAAATGACACATGATGATGATGAAGATGATGATCACCATGATGATCAAGGAATACGACTAGCTTGTGCAGCAGGTGACGTCGCGATATGCTCTACGACGCATTTAGTATGACCGGAAACAACCGACGACCTCAAGGGGAACGTGCCCAGACCTCGTCTTTGCCAACTCCAGGTTAGATCCCATATCTCGGAGTAGTAAAAATGAAGCCAAAACGAAATTTCCCACTCAACACAGCATGCCAGTTTTGACCCACCCCAAAAAAAAAAAAACATTGTACATAACTGTGCACCCTTTGGCACACATTCACATGCATGAGTGGTCAACGTTACGAGTGATTTACACGGTAACACCGAACGATTCCACTGCTTCGCTCGATTATCATCCACTTCGTGGATATCCCCTCATTTCGTTTTTTGTTTATACATGCGCCTAAACGTAGTACAAACGCGTGCACGGATATGTATAAAAGCTGTATTGGACCCCCCCCCCCCCCCCCACCAAATAAATAAAACAAACAAAATCTACATGTTCCTTCATGCATTCGCCTAAGTCGTATCGAACGCGAAACCCATTTTCCTTTGTTGTTGTTCTCATTCTATCTCATTGACACTCCGGAATCTACCTACTCTTGACCAAGCTACGATGTCATGCAATGATGTCATCTGTGATCTCGCGACACTTTTTTTTTACCCTTGCTGAAGTAATACCACCATGGATGGATGGATGCGAAGCTTGATTAGTTATAACCCTGAGGTGCTCGACTCAGCGCGCAGCGGGCCGCTCCCACGTTTGTAAAGTCACGATCACCCTTCGTTTGTGAGATGCAGCGAGTGTTGCGCGGGTTTCACGGTCCAAAACTGCGCTGTAATGACGAGGGACGCCGCAGTGGAGGGCTGCTCCGCGAATGGTGAGCAACTGGTGTTGTTTAACGCGCAATGAGATGCCACAGTATACATGGATACCGCCTCCATCAAAAGGTGACTGCCGGAATCGAACCCGTGACCTTCGGGTCAGCAGATGAGCACCGTATTTTCGCCGCCGTACCGCTCCGGTGAAATCGCGTGTCGTGTTGCTGCAGCTTTTCGACTTTCAAAGGCCTGGACACCCGATTTCTCTTTAATCAAAGGGTGTTGTGTGGGTTCATTTTCGAGCACACGCAAATAAGTTGGCGAAATTTTAGCGCATCTTCCGGCCGAGCTCTTCGTTTTACAATCACATATATATATATATATATATATATATATATATATATATATATATATATATATATATATATATATATATATATTCTAGAAGAACCCTCTTCTAGACAGTTGACAAATGGCAACATGGACACACCAGCCATCAGTTCGACTGGGTTATAGTACATACATACATACATACATACATACATACATACATACATACATACATACATGTACAGATACAGCCGGTGCAGATTGCTAAGAAAAAAATTCCGCCATATCCACGAAGTGAATGATGATGAGTGGGCGAAGCTCCGGAGGTAAACCTGGTAAACCATGAATCCTCTGTACATTTTGCCCACTCGATTTTATTACAACGCTCCCCCTAGCGTACGTCGCCGCACTAAATCGAACGATTGCCTTCAACCAATGACACGCGCCATATGTGACATCATTCCTATTTTATAAGATCTCGCGTCTTTCATCAACTACAAGTACCGCTTTCTAGTTTATAACATCTTGCATCTTTTCATCATCAGCTACAAGTACCACCATCTAGTAAACACTACAAGAACTAAACGAGAGGTGGCTACATACAGGAGACGGTACCGCCATCTAGTGAACACTGCAAGAACTAAACTAGAGGTGGCTACATACAGGGGACGGTACCGCCATCTAGTGAGCACTGCAAGAACTAAACTAGAGGTGGCTACATACAGGCTACAGGGGACGCACAGCCCACGCCCTAAGGAGCTTCGCCCCTAAAAGACCTTTAGTCATCTCATTCGCTAGCCTGGGTTTGAACTTCACAATTGAGAACGTAATTTATCTCCTTCCTCTCCTTCTTCCTCTACTCCTTCTCCTTCTTCGCCAACGCCGACGTCAGAATTGTTGCGAAACATGCATGCACGCATGCGCGTGTCTCTGTGCGCCTTTTTCGATGAAGTCTCGCTCTGCAGATGGTGGGCTTGTTCGTGATGGGCAATTCGATATGTTGTCAAATCAATTGACAATTTCCCGTTGCCACATTTCTTTCTATGCATGGATCTAAATGCACGTTGTTGCTGAAGTGTTAGGACGTTGATGATGGTTCAGTCCCCGCTATGAAAGAAAGAAAGGAAGAAAAAAAAGCAGAGAAAGAAAATTATATTACGTCAGACAAGCACTCGTCAAGCCTCGTTCGCGCTCGTTTCGCCGAAAGAGCAAGGGCGCCTGTTTCTTTGTTTTTTTTCTTCGCGTTTCCAAAGCAGGACGATTCCGTGCGCAGGTGAAACTATAAACCTCTACTAGTACAGCAGCGTCGGTACAACGGTGCGTGCGCCGATGCGGAAACGGCGCGCCTACTCGGGCGATTCAGCCTTGAGGAGGCTCGCCTACGCACTTGGCGAACAGCGACGCAAACTAATGCGCAAACTAACCGACTAACCAACCCACCCGCACGAGAGCCTCGCGACTCGGTCGGTGGCTTTCGCTTCTGCCACGTTCGCGATCGCACGGCGAAGCCTTTCCGCCTTTCCGTGGTTTGAAGGGATGCTAAAGAGAAAAACGATTTTTCGCGTATTGGTATAAAGTACAATTTCACCATCCCGATAACACCACTCTTACCGCGACGCCACGCTTATACTAAGCGAGAAAATGCGCGGAAACGAAATGTGGTTGCCGACGTCACCTTGAGATTCCCGCACGGTGACGTAAGAAATTTCGAAGGCGTCTGCTGGGCCCTACGTGTAGTTTCCAGTCGATAAAAATGAAGTACACAGCAATGTTTGGGTGCCATAGACATAGCATACAAAGTTTCAAAAAGTTTTATCGAGCCTATGTCGCGAAACGGGTTTAACATACCGAAGCCACGACGTCATTGTGAGGCGCGTGAGAAGGGCTCCGCGGATTACGTTCTACCACCAATGAAACTTTTTTTTTTGATTGCGCACCTTAAACCGGGGTATACGAACGTTTCCTGCATTTCGCCTCCACGGAAATGCAGCTGCCGGGAATCGAACTCGGGAAATGTCAATCCGGGACGAGCATGAGCCAGAAGAGCTACCACATTCGGTTACCAGCTTTCGGGACATCTCCCACATGTACCGAGAGGGAAGGTGCAGGATATACCAAACCGCACCCCGGCCTGACCAGGCAACAACAGACCACATTGCGTCGAGCGCAGGGGGGATCGTTTGCGGATCCCGTATACTGCTGAATCGCATGTATACCCTGCGGAATAACACGACATGCTCTGTCCGTTTTGTAAAATAGAAAATGGCACCCTGCCGCACATCTTGGCAGAGTGCACAGAACTCGAGAACCCACCACCGTCCCTTCCTCCCGACACCCCGAATCCCCAACCCCTTGAGCGATGGGTTTCCCCCCTTCCCTGCGCTAATCTGTGGCGGTATACCTTCATCGAGAGAAACAGTAACGGAACAGCGCTTATCTCTTCATTTTTTCCTGTTTTCAAAGCCACTTCGGGATACCTTGTTATCCAGCCCTGCCCTACCGACTCAGCGTGCACTGACGGACAGGAGCTGCTGGATACATACGGGAGCTGCTGGAACTATAGGGAACCGCCCCGTATGGTGCCTGGGCGCACTGCCAACAATATTGGGCCCAATAAATGTTGATTCATCATTATCTTCGTAAACTCAAGCTAAGCTTACGTGCGAAGCTACTATCCACGTCGCGTATCTCGGGCTTTATGGAGTACTTCGCGTAAGCATTATATATATATATATATATATATATATATATATATATATTATATATATATATATATCATATATGTGTGTGTGTGTGTGTGTGTGTGTGTGGTGTGTGTGTTTCTTGTGAAGCGATTGCTGAAAGCTCACACCACCTAAACGGGTATACGTGAAGCGTAATTTGGCTAAATCCCACTATTCAGTTCTGTAAAAATGAAGAACGAAGCAGCCCAACAACAAATTTCTGCAAAGCAACGGTGGCGAGCCGAAGACGCCGAATTGATGGAAGGCGTACGCTGATGGTGACCTCCCCGTATAAGTACGAGAGGTTCGATCGCCTGGTTTCAGCGCGAGTTTCTAGAAGTCTTGGGAATTGGGACATGCGTGTAGTGGCTGTGACTTTTTGTGGTTCTACTTTTGAGAATCAACGTAAAAACACTTATAGCATCGCCTACCTAAAGCCTATAGAACGACCTATAGAAACAACAACCTGCAGCTAATGTCTAGAAACGACATCGAAACAATCAGATTAGCCTTCACAATTGTCCTTTTTTTCTGTTTGAAACCTTGTACGGCTTATTGCTAACTTCGCCAATCTTTTCTTTTTTTTTTTAAATTAGTGTCCATGTTCTTGCTTTAGCTCGAAACTGCTTTGTATTAAAAGAGCACTGGCAGGCAAGCTTGCGATTGTTATTTTACTGCGTGCAGTGAAAGCCCACGAAGGAAGTTAGTGAATGTGCGGGTAGGAATGAATGAACCCCGAAAGACACATTACAACATAAAAAATCTCGTTTCGGCTCCTTACGTCATGGCGTGGTATGATCATCTTGACGTGTGCTTTTGCACCAGGTAAAGGGGCGTTTTTGTGGCCGCTTCGCTTCGTGGCTATACGTTGGTAACACATGAGGGGTCATACTGCGTTTTGTTACATGGCGTCATCACAGCTAGCTGTATTTTTGTTTGAATCGCTAGTATTGATGATCCAGCCTGTCGTCATGCTGCTGTCGATGTCAGTAGGTGTGCTGTACAAAAATTGACTTTAATCAAATACAATATCAGCTTTCTGCGCGTCATACTTCGCTTAGAGCCGTCGCTGTATTTATGATAATTGCATGGTGGATGAAACATATAGCTTTAAAAATGGGTGTCACTAATCGTATTAGCTTGTGACTGTCAATATATCCCTTCGTTCTTTTATTTGTGGTCTTTTGCTGTTACTTCGTAAAAACTTCGACAACGCAGTATATTACGGCGTTGATCTATGTCTTGTTTGCATGAGTAGCTGCCTAATCGAAAATCAGTGCGATAAAGAGAGGCGCCGCTATGGACGGTTGACTTGCCGCGTGGGCTTGAAATTGCGTCAATGCCAGGCGTTACCGACCACCAGGGAGCAGCGCGTGGGCGTTTTAGAGCAGCAATGCCTGCGCGCTTGGAACCCTGTGCGTTTTAAGCGCCTGTGCGGCGTTGTCGCTACGCCTCGGAGGAGACGAAAAGTGTGTATGGGTCCGTGTCGATCGGCCCGCGCTTGCGTCGAAACGCACTGCTATCGCTCTTCCTAACGCAAGAGTGGACGACGGGGCCAATTTCTTTCAAGACTGCATCGAAAAAAAGCGTATCGGGGGAGGGGGGTATAAAAAAAAAATGAATGCGAGTCGCTGTTACTTGCTCCCCCCTTATTTTTGGATTCGATTGCCGGACGACGTGGCAACGTGAAAGAAAGAAAAAAAGAAGATTGCTGCAGGCAACCGTGCAAATGGCGGAAGGAGCGACGCTCGGAGCGTGTGCGCACTTTTGCGCGATTGGTTGGGTTCGCCCCTTCTGCGGAACTGACGTCACGCTGCGCTTCCGTCGTCTGCGGATTGTCTAACCTTGCCGTCGCGCCCTCCTTGCCCATCTCGGCGTTTGCGCTCCCCTTTTTCCTCTCGTTTGTGCTAAGCCCGCCGCTGGTTGGTTCGTTGCGTCGGTCTCAAAGGAGTGGCTGAGAGGAGGCCAGCAAAACCAGCGTCGCCTCCTTCCAAACCCACCCAACCAGCCTACCGACAAATTATCCGTGCCCGCCAGACGTAACTAATAATAATAACAGCACGCCGCCGCCGCCGCCGCTTTCGCCGACTGGCGCTCGCATCGTGCGCTGCTGGGAAGGGTTGAGGTCATTCCCGTCCTCTCACAACCGATTCCCGCGCGCCATCTTTGTATTTTTTCTGGTTGCACGTTAAGTATAAGGCAGGGTAGAAGTGCATCTACTTTATTTTTCCTTCTTTCTCATTCAAAAGCCCGTCCTTTGAAGGTAGCGCAAGAACTCTTTCCCAACTCTCGCTCTCTAATCTTCGCTGTTTTATATTTTTGTTTTTTTTTTCATTAGGTAGTGCGCTTCGTCACGTGCCACCGGCCTCCGGAAGGCCTAACTGCTTGATGTCGGCGTCCACTGCTATTTTGTCGCGACACATTTACCTTATTTTACCGATTTTGTTTCTTGTCTATGGGACCAATACTGTTCTAAAGAGTACGGAATGTCATTGCGTATCTGCTTGTTGTTTCTCTTCTGGCCTGACATTTCGTGTGTCTTGCGGCTTTCCAAAGACCTAGTGGAAGGACTCGTTTTCCGAATAGTATACCGTGCTGCTCGCAGCATGTTTTAATAACCTCGTTGCAGCGATTCGGCGCCACTTCTGTCGTTCATAATACTGAGCGGCGATTCCGCTCTTTCTTTTCTTAACCACCGACAGGACAGTGACAGGCATCGGTACGATGTCGTTGAGACTCTGTGCCATTGTTGTTTGTTTCGTAAGCGAACGGCCGGCCACCGCATGCGTGCCGTAATGCCTTCCATAAGGATCAATTGAGCGCAATTGGTGCCGAGTCTTCGGAGACGTTCTCCGCCATCGGACCTCTGTACTGGTCACGTGTTCGCCGAGACGCGTTCACGCAGACGGACACCGTCAAGCAGACCACATATTTGTTGCAGACGCTGCCAGCTGACCGGCCAAGGCTGTGGGTTTTACAGCAATGTGCACGCCATAATTTGAATTTCCGCTGCGTGCGCTGTGAGAGTCCCTGTTGCTTTTGGCGCTCCGAAATTTCTAGCAGCTCGATGATCGTTCTGCCAACTTTTCCCGGGCCTGCATGCGTCAAGGGGTCGTTTCTTTATTTGTCGATTATTATTGCTATTATTATTTATTTATTGTTTTCACGAAAGATGCAACTGGCGGTTGCGTCAGTTTTCGCCTGTAATACTATTGGCGGCCGTTAATTCGTGGTGAAGCTTTAACGTAACAAGTATACGCTCGTGTTGCAGTACTGGGGCCCATCCACTTTCTCATAAGTGCGGTGTTTGCGAATATGCCAGATTTTTGTTTCAGCCGGGGTTGCTCAAGATTGGTCGTCTGTTTCCGGTGATTGCCTGCTGCTTTTGCGTTCGTCTGCTTGGGTGTAACTATATGGTGGCTACGATAGTGTAACTCAGCTTCGGGAGATCCGTTGTCGGCTGTACGACGGACGTCTGCTTCCAGACGTCACGCATTGTTGTCATGCTTTGAGCGTGTGAAAGGGTGGATGGTATGATTTTTTTTTTGTGTGTGAGGTTGATGAGGTCACTGTCTCGTCGGAGTAGCTGGTGGTTGGAGAGAGTTGATGGCGCGAAACATTTTGAAAAGGGACCGTCCCGCCCGCGAGACCGGGCGCGAGACTGCGGCGTCGGCGCGTGATGCGGCGGCTGCAGTCAAACAAGCAAATGCGCGTCTGGAAAAGCGGCGGCCGGCGGCGGTACGCATCAAACAAATACAAATCAGCTGCTGCCGTTCTTTCTCCCTCTCTGCTGCGTCTGTGGCTGTAGTTGAGGCCCCGTCCGCTGACCGACGATGCGGCGCTGCGGTAGCGCGCCCGACGCTGGCGGTTTGCTTCCCGCCGGCGCAGACGGGTTCGCAGACGACAGGGTGTGAAGCAGACGACGGGAAGGGGTGAGGAGCAGCGCGGCCGTTTGGTCCGTCTGGCTCGCGGGTGCTGGTTGGCTGCTGGACAACGGCTGATGGTGCTGGGGATTAGTTGGGTGCAGTGGGCTGGTGTCGTTTGTTTCGGGCACGTCGTGGTGTCGAGCTTTTGAAGGCCACATCTGGCACAGGTAGCGGTCCGCGCAGTACGTTTGTTATCTAACGTTGCCGGAGGAAAAAAAGGTTGGGAGCGAGATTTTTCTATCTTTGAGTGGCTGCTATCGACGTATAGCTGCCGCTGAACGGGGGCTGGCTGCCTCGTTGGTTTTGAATTCAGAGAGAAGACGACGTTCCCGAACCTCGCTAACGGGAAGGTCTTGCGTCGAGATATCCCGCCATATGCAGAAGCGGAGCGTGCAAACCGGCCACCGTTGGAGAAAAAAAGCGGTAGACTACGACGCCTACAACAGGAGCGGGGAAGAAGCCGGACAACGGTGCGCGAAGATTGCGGTGACTGCTACGGTGCGCACGTAGCAGACGACGCAGCTGTAGCAGACGACGCGGAGGCGCCTACTTGAACGAAGAAACAAAACAAGAACAAAAAAAGCATTTAAAGATGGCCGAAGCAGTACCTCTGTAACGGAACGCCTCTCTGTGATTTGTGTTTCAGCGACCACGCAGAAAAGAAACGACGGTCCGGTGCTCACTGAGGACTGTTTTAAGATTCGGAGAGATGCTGCCGGAGATGAAGCGGATCTGCAAGTAGGTGTAATTGATTTTGGTGGCTTCGAAACCTGAACGTAATTCGGCGCCCTTTCATGTATCGTGCGTTTGGTGGGGAGGAGAAGAAGCTCTTGACAACTGTCGGTGACGTTTCGGGAACCAGCGCCATTTGTTTAGAACGGGCAACACACATAGGAAAGTGAACAAAGCAAAAAAAAAAAATTGTGTGAACAAGCAACGCTGTCGGACTGACACTCTTCATTTGTTTCTTCCGCGAACTGTTTCGAGAACAGTGTTGTGTATTTTTCTGAGACCACAATCGGACAATTTTTCGAAAAAAATCTCTCGGAAGTCGTCTTGATGCCGGCCGGATTCATGATGGATATATCCCGCCATTCCTCATCGAGTGAGCTCGGTAAGTAATTATCGCTCTTTGTTTTCTTTTTTTGCTTAAAATCTTGTTGTAAGTTGACAACATGGGTGCTCCGAATCGTAACGCGCACCACCCGTTCGAAATTTTCTCAAATTAAAAAAGAAAAACGAGCACACCCTCAACGTTGCCATGTGCCTATGTGAGGACTTCGAAGGCGCCGCCGACTCGGGTCTGTTAAGTCTTAATAACGTGCATACTCTCGCTGCATGTTTCGTAATCGCTGCGTCATCGTCTTTCTGCAGTCATTATAACGAGACCCCTCCCCCGCTTCCCCTAACTAATGTTAAACGACTCCCAGAATCGAGGGAATGCCTGACTGGTGACGAGCTGAAGTCGCGCGATCTCTCGCTCACTTCTCTTCCCCCTCCGAGATTCTTCGGCGAGGTCTCGTTCCGCGTTAGCTGCATGCGTCACGGGTTAGTTGCGCAGCTTTCGCTTGACTACGGTTACTAACGTATGACGCTAACGTCACGTTTAGACGGCTCGCTTCCGGCATGCTCTCTGGCTTTTCCCCGAGTCGCACGCCCAAGCACGTCGCGATTAGAATGCGACTAACGATGATGACGCTGCGTACTGCCAGATGCCGCCCGTATACTTAACGATACTGGCTGTATACTATACGAACGGACGCGATGTTATCGGTGAAATCATATCCGAGAGCGGCTCCGGACCGATTGGATACGCCGCTGCTTGTTCAATCCTGTGGCGCTGTCGTCGGCTTGAGCGCCTATCTGTCCTGTACGTATTCCGCGATAAATTCTATCGACAAAATTCTGCACGCGGTGGTGCACATGTGTACCGGCAGTTCGCCCGCCGACGCGTGTCAGGTAGGGAAAAAAAAAGGTTCCGCCATCTTGATTGCGGGGAATGGTTGACAGAAACGGCTTTTGGTTAGAGACTGGAGTAAAGAAATAACCAAAATGGTGACCACCAACCAGAGACGGCCGCTTTGCCCGCACGCGCAGACGAGAGCGTGCGCAGTTCAGCTGCGCAGGTGCGTAGCTGAGGGTTAGCAGACGCCGAGGGCGAGGGTGAGCCAGACGATGTAAATAGCTACAAGCGAAAACGCTCGTGTAAAAAATTTCTTTCTCTAAGCGTTGATTCGTCGCTCGCTTCCATTACACCCACACACGCAGAGAGAGAGAGAAAAGCTTTTACTGTGTGCACTGCGCTTCTTCGTCTCTCTTGCAACACTGCTCGCGCTGACACTCATGTCGACGAACTTTGTGCGGTTTGCCCCGGCTCTGTTCTCCGTTGTCTGCAGGGCTACATGGATGTACGAATAACGGGCGTCCGTGTGAAGAGCACTTTGATTAGTTATCGTACGCCTTGAGACCGCCGTCTTCGCGACATCTTTTTTGGCCACATTTTCCTGGAATTACGCGCGACTCTCGTCTGTCTATTGTTTGCTGGGGCCGACGCCCTATGTTCTTGCCGTCTGCTACAGATTCTTTGTGTAAAATGCCTATTTAAGTATACGAATTTGCTTGTAGCTGGCTTCCCTCTCAGTTTCGAAAATCGCGGGATGATGAACGTTCGTAAGCTTGGCCGCCATTTTGGCGCGCATTTGCACCGGTTGGCGGCTTGAATATCGGAGCGTGCGATCAGCGCTATTTAAAATTTCCGTCGCTTGGCACACAATTTGGGGCTATGTTAGCGTATCTAGCTAGTATTTACTGTGACGACGTTTGAAGATCAGGGTTTCTGGTTCGCTGCGACTTTCAGTCCTATGCGACGACGCCATCTTGGAGATGCCTTCTTTTTTACAGCGAGAGCTGTTATAAGATCACAACAACGGTCGTTCTTGGCGCCGTAGTTGTCCGCCGCTGGTGCCCGGAAAAACTAAAAAAAAACTAAGTAAACAAAAAACAACAGGGACACAATGGAATTTGAGCCCGAGTATCCCGTGTGCCAGTCTTGTATTCTACCATTGAGCCACGCCGGTGCTTCATTGCAGCCAACGCTCCGCTGCGAAACGACCCTAGACAAACTTCGTGTCGGGAAAGGAATCGCTTTGCGGTGAGTAATGAGGCGTTTTAGAACAGCAGCAGAACAAGCGGGCGTCACACAACGCGAAATGCGTAACGAGGAGGTCGTCGAATGCACCAAGCCATCACCAGAGCTTCGGGCATATTTTTTCATCGTCGTCAGCTACCGCATCAAAAACATTACACAAAATTCCTTGCAGGTGCACATGCATGTTGCCGGTACCATGCTTCTATACATCTCCGAAAAATGGCATAGTCAGTGCTTTTCTATATATTATACTACACAAACATTGTGATGATTTGTGGCGTAGTGGCTATTCTGCAAATGTGCTTCTAGCAGTTGTTATCCGACGAGTCCTTCAAAAGACTGCTTTTCTAGCTTTCGCTGTGACAGTGCTGCGCGTTCCGTGCAGGTTTTGCGTTTTTTTTTTCATTTACGCCCGTAAGCGACTACTTTGTTGTTTCTTGGGTCTAGGACATGTATAGCAGGGCTCTCAGAGTCGGGCTGACGCTCTAAACACTGCGCAGTGTTGTTTGGGCAATCTAAGTCCGTCATCACTATAGACTGTTTTAGAATAGTGTTTTTAGCGTTAGCGTTGCTTCGCTGTACGATAAGATGCTTTACTAACCTTAAGTGAGTATGCGCGATATGGCGCATGCGCGGTTGGTGCTCGCGCAAGGCTTCGCCTACTTGTTCTTTATATGCCTATGTATTTGTCCACTGCAAGACGTGTTTATCTTCTTTGAGCCCATCGTATACATTGCTCGCTGACACACGCTTTGTACTTATGAATTCGGTAATTCTATAGCGGAGCGATTCCACGTAAGATCGAACAAAGCATGGCTGGTCGACCTCTCATGTTTCTTTCGAAATTATATATATTGTTTGCCTGTTCAGTGGAAAGAAGAGATCCGCAATTGGTTTTGCTGTAAAAATGTTTTTCGAGGCTCAGTAAGTCAATAACGATGCGGAGGCGGAGTGCCACGCTTACCTCCTCTGCTGCTTTATTTTTTTTAGTTGGGTGTCGAATTACACAAAATGTAACCAGAAATTTGCTTGACTACATATAGGCGTACTGGCGCTTACGTTCAATCATATGTCGATTGTCTGCGCAGTGTAGATTTTTAAATAAAAATTCTCAATTTTTACCTAAAAACGCTTTTCTGCCTAGTTTGCAAGATTTTTTTTTTCTTTTTCGCAAAGTGCCTATGGCAGAGCGGTGAAAATACCGCAAGGTTTTCTCGATATGCTTATTTATAAAGCTGCTAAAGGTTATACTAATAGAACCTTTTTATTAAAAGATAATCGTGCTAACCTCAAAACAAAAGAGCATGCAAGGGAAACTTCTGACGACGATTAAAAAAAAAGCAATTTTTGATATTTTTCATACTTTTTCCACTTATTCTACTGCACATCAGCTTTCAAAATCAATCAAAACATGTTGCATTATATGGTTTCGCTTGGAGTTACGGCCCCTCAAAAAACGTCCTTTCGGAATGATAGGCAACGGTAGGTCGGACTGCCCGCTAAGTATGGAATGGAGGCCTGTACTTCAGTTTCTTACAAGGCAAGCAGCACTGAAATAGCTGTCGACTGCACTGAGATCGCCAATTTCGGAATGATTTGGTGACGGGGGTGGCCATGAGCGCGGGATTACCGAGTAAGAATGCGTGCACATATTATGTTTTGATATACGGAACTCAATTTTCTTGTGGCGCACCTACATTGACATTGGCTTGACGTGAGGCTATAGAATGCTAATTCTCGTGATTTCGCGCAGTAGTTGGGGCTCTTGTGTGCACGTCGGGTACCAAAGATTCCAATATGGCCGCTTGCAAGTTGCCAAAAACATTGAAAATAGCCACTATAGTGCCTCACCATGGGAGCCACGGTGCGGAGTGGCCATATACATGAATGGCACGATATCTTGCTCGACGAAAAGCTGATACCGTGTCGTGACGTCAGGGTAGAGTAGGAATATTACTGCTTCACGGTGCACATCCGCTTTGCAGTACATTTTCTAGGATCTTGACGGCTTAGCTTTTCATTTGACGCAAGAAAACAACTGCAAATTTTCGTGTCGGCACCCTTTTAAGGAAAACAGCCCAGAAAGGAGCCATACTCAAGTGAGACTATATATATACTTTCGCTGGAGGATGGCTATGACTGGCACACCGATTGTACAGTTTAGAGTGGAAGCGTTTCTGCCTCATTCACCAGGTCGTAAATTCCCCCCTTCCCCCCCACTTTGCTGGTCTTCTGGTTATTGCGCTTTGCTGGGGAACTGAAGGTTGCGGGATCGAATCCCGGTCGTATTTCGACGGAACTGAAATGGTAGATGTCCGTGGGTTGTGCAGTTTCAAGGCACGTTTTAGAGAAATCCGGGTGGTCGAAATATCCAAAGCCCCCCACTGCAGTGTATCTCATGGTTTTGGGACGTGAAATTCGATAGCATTGTCCTGCTCGTATGAAACTAAGCAGAATGAAACACGACAACGGCGTATTGCAACTGAACAAAATTTCTTTGCCAACAAAGGCCTGCGGTCAGATTTATTTAAGTACGGCTGTAAGCACCCTTCTATGCAACGTTTTAGTGCCGCAATCGCATTATTAATATGTGGCTTTTCTGCTAAACATTGTTAATAATTTAGCTTTTTATGTTACCTCTTGAGGCCATGTAGGTGAAGGGGAACTTATGCGCTGTTGCTTCAAACACGACCGTGTAACTGCACAATGATTCAACATGCTAGAAAATTTATCTTTCATGACAGGGTATACATGCATGCGGGGGTGGAAGTGCTGCCCCGATTGCTCTAAAGAGAAATACTGCTCCGTGCCGCTCCAAATTGTGGTTTTTGTTTAGTAACTGCTCCAAACGTGCTCCGGAATGGCACTGAGAAAAGACGAGTAGCTTTAACTGTGTGACCAGCTTGCAAGCTCTGAAAAAACCTGAAAACAATTTGTATACTATAACATCCTAGCATTCTAATATGCAACTTTGTTAGCTTTTATTTATGCAACAGAAACTGGCATACAGAGCTTTCAGATCGT
Organism: Rhipicephalus microplus; assembly: GCF_013339725.1. NCBI lineage: Eukaryota > Metazoa > Arthropoda > Arachnida > Ixodida > Ixodidae > Rhipicephalus > Rhipicephalus microplus. The sequence goes on along the minus strand of NC_051175.1, from coordinate 50,959,764 downwards.
TTAGCTATTTTAAATTTTACGCGCATTCTAATTCAGTGGTGTGTAAAATTGACAGAGCTATAGTATATTTTAAATATTTAGATCACTCCACACGCATTCGATAAGCAACCTAATCGTGCGTTCTTGCAATTTGCGTTGATCGTATATGCTGTTAAACGTACTTCGTAATAAATATAATATTTATGCCATACACTTCAATGACTCTTCAAATTTTGGAAGTGGTATGGCATATTTTGCAGTCCTGCTCGTAAAACACATATGGCTGCTCCAAACATAGTATTTTCCCCGACAAAACCATTTGTGGCTGCTCGAGAGTGGTATTATGTTTCTGCTCCAAACGCTGCTTCAAAAAGCAAGAACAAATCGCTTCTATCAGTGTATATGTGACGGCTTTTCAGATAAATCTTCATTTGGTAGCGTGCGCTCGTCCCCGTGTGCTTGTTGCTTTCAAGCTACCCGATCTTATATCAGCTAGTGTGATTCTCCATGTTGCCCAATCAGCCGTTCTGAGGCGTTGTGTTTCGACCATACTTGGTCTTAGTTGCGGGGGGGGGGGAAGGGGATTTAAGATGAGGGACGCCTTTGTCCACTCACAGCGCCGTTCATTGCGACATATATTTTCTTGACAATGCAGTGTGAAAAAATGGCGCTAATGTCTGTGGGAACTGCAACGCATGACACTTCAACCGTCGTGCGAATGCTGGGTGGCACGCGGATTCGTTCGATCTTCCTACTTTCGGCTCCATCTGGATCCGCGTGGCCAGCTGGAGCGGCTTTTGTCGCAATTCGGAATGTTCAGCGCAGTGCCACTACACGACCTTAACCTTTTGTGGGGCTCATCAATTGCAGTCGGCTCACGAAGTTCACAACGATCTCGTTCTTTTATCCGAAGCAAACGCCAAAGCACAACAGTGACCAAAGCCGCAAGTGCATTTGAAGTCACAAGCACAAAGATTAGTCAAACCCGTGCCCTATAATCACCATTCGCATGGTGACGGAATGATGGAAACGCGAGAGTTTCATCTTCCATGGTTATTTGTAGGAAACTTTACGCTATGAAAGACTCTCTCCACTTATAGGCACACCCACGCACTGCGCGTGTGATGTGTGACGCGTGCGTCTCGACCCAAGTCCGAACTGCGCCACGTATTTTCACTGCGAATGCATTTCTTAGTCGGGCTATGACAGGCATCCGGCGTTATCCGCGGTGGTGTCCGCGCAGCGGCAGGTGTTCCCTCCGCTCTCACTCCCTCTTCCATAGCAACAGCTGCGGGCGCCCGCGCTTATCCTCGCCCCTAGCAACCGGAGCATGTGGCGCGAGACTGTAGGCGCAGTGCTTCGCTCGCTGTTTGCTCTCCTCTCCCTGCGCCCCGCTCTCCCGTTCGCTCGCGCCTCACTCTTGACCGTTCGCTGGCTGGGCGCCTCTCATGGTTATGGCAGAAGTCGGTGACGGCTAATGTATGATGGCAATGGTACCCTCTCTCGGGGCAGGAAATGCATGAGCATTTTTTCACGATTCCCTTCGGGGTGGTGGGGTATTTCTTTTTTCGTAATAATACTTGTTCATCATCATTTGGTTTGTCAGGAACCTGGGACCAATCTATGGCTGTTAGGTAATGATAAAAGCCCGTGCAGTCCCGTCTCTTGAATGCAAATCTTAGATAGTTGGTTAACGTGACTGCTGTAGCTCGTAGTTTAGACTTCAGTGAAGTGCCAATGACAATCAGCATGCCACCGCCTTTTCCTTTGGCTGCTCTGAAATCTCGGTCGCTGCGGAAGGTGGTGAAGGTTGGGGGAAAAAGCCAGATGAGATAATTAAGGTAAGGGCCCAGCCAAGTTTCAGGTAATATCAACTAGACGAAAATGTGAAGACAACGTTAGTGAAAAAATCGTTTGTTTTAGTTCGTTGATTCGCCATCATTCTGGTAGAGAATGTCCACGTTACACAGCACTTTCGACACTATAGGCACGAGCTCAGAGGAATGAAGCATGTCGTCGTGCTGCACCCCACGAAAAGGCTTGAAAAGGTATCCCAGAGGCGCATCGAATAGTTATTAAAGCACTGTAGGGTTGTCTTGTCTACCTCGATGTAAAAAGAAGGATACGTCTGAAATTTAGCCGCAAGAGATGAAAGACCGATCCTTGAACTATTTATATCAGCAGCAGCGGTGCGCGGGCTCTGCTTAGAAACAAAAATGGCGTTAGACCACTGCGATCGCGTTGGCCGTGGAGTAACAGGAAGATCTGAAGTGGTCTTTGCCTCAAGCGAGGCAGGTTTCTTCTTTCTATTACCTTCAGGTGGAAGTAGAGCAGCAGAACAGGCTGTCGCAGGAGGTGCGCTACGTTGCTCGGACGCGTCTTAAGCTGGCGGCAAATTCGACGGAGAAAGTGTGTATTGCAGAGAGCTGGTCCAGAGTACGCAGGCGGCTTGGAAAGCGCAGATAGGTCACCATACTCCCGCGCTGGGAGAGGCAAAGCCTTTTTTTTCTCGTTTTTTTTTAACAGTTTCAGGCATTGCTGGGCCAATGTTTTCGGGCGCGTCATGCTGCCTCGGGTCCCCGAAATTCGTTGACGTCTAGAAATTACGATATATTTATGAGGGACGCCTTGGTTTAGGGGCTTCGCGGTAATTTCGATCCAACTGTTGTTCTTCGACGTCCACTGAATCGCACAGTGCATACGCGTGCCTATATAGCATACCGCCGAAGTGCGACCGCCGCCGCCGAGATCGGACCCGCGAACATTGGGTCAGCAGCCGAGCGATCGCGCCCGACGTCAGAGTGACGGATATACATACGCCAGCTGCAGGGTGCAACAACATAGTGGACTCGCCTGTCTCTCGGAAGAAGATGGATGCGTATCAGCACGCGTTTTAAGGATGAGAGCAAGGGGATAAGACGAGGCGAGGAGGGGGCGAAGCACCTGCTAGGGGGTCCGGTGGCGACAGTCGAGTTTGTGAAAAGGTTTCTGGCAGCCACACCGACGTGGATTCGACGGCCAAATTAACGCAAAAGTGCTTAAAGGGACTGTCTACCATTCAAAAAGAAAAAAAAAATGTTCTGATGGTGGCGCAAATGAGAAGATCGATTATTGTATCGGCGGTAACGGGCCTACTTTTGTCTCATAAAAAAGGAATCATGTTAACTTGATGTTGAAAGTCGACAAAAAACGACCGCTGGCGTCACCCAACAGCGATGTGGTCAGCCTATTATAGGACAAGAGGTCCCCGCAGGTAGACTTAATTTGCTTAAAAACAAACATTTATAGCTTGAAGTTGTATTTTACGCTTTTGAGGAAGGCTTATAGGTTGCGCCAGAAACAGTAGTTTGCTTTGTTTTTCTAACGTCTTCGAATAGGCGCCCGGTGGCGCTGCCGGCGGTGTGTTCGCTTGGCTATACGTGTCTGCCTGCTACCGGCGGAAAAACGCAAGCATGGCGTCCGCCGCCTCCCATATATATAAGAACAACATTATTGTGTGTACGTGACTTAAATGACACCTAAGGTATTTGTTTAATTAATAAACAAATTTTGATGAAGCCTGCATAGTCTGTACGCTGTTCCAGTTTTCGACTTGCATCGGCAGTCCGATTGTCATCGCCTTCACCTACCTGTGTTGTGGGGTTGTGAACGTTCATCTCAGCGGTGGAAGGAAACCAAACGCAGATTAAAAAAATTCTGTTTTAAAAATTTCTACACACTTTCCAGAGAAAGCGCTGCAAGGTTGTAGACACTTCAGATGGTACTCATTTTATTGAGACAAAAAACAGAAAAAGCAGTGAAGGATAATAGACTGTCCCTTTCAATAATCGTGGCGTAAGCAAGTCCGGACTCGGCGCTCTATATAGCTCTATATAACTCTATATGGCCGATAACCGAGAAATGCACCATCTTTAAACGCGATGTCATGCGACATGTCCACTTGCGCGCCGTGATTGCGGGCTCCTTATACACTTTTTTTTTTGTCACCAGAAGGTGAGGGGAGGGGGGGGGGGACTGAGCGGTACTTGACAGAGCGTAACTCGGGTTTGATTATAAACTTACATTTCTTTACCTGGGAACTTAGTTCTGTTAAATGTTAGTTAATGTCCTGCAACACGCGAGGTCTTTACTACCGCATGGGCCAGAAACTTCGAGGTGCGCTTAAAGGGTGTGCTTGGGCCCCCTTCCGTTTATTTTTTCGTTTTTTAAAGAGGCGCCCTCCCCACTTTCCAAACCCCGCCCCTAGCTTGAATGGTAGCACCACGGTATTAATTTGACAAGCGTGTGGGTTGATATCTTGGGAGTATTGCTTTGTGCGGAGAAATTATTACTGTAACATCCTTATTAATATAACACTTGTGAGCACTTGATCGATTCTAGCGATAGTTTGCTTCACTATAGCACTGTGATCGTCTAGCCGAGAGCTGTGACGAAGCTGACTGTCACAAATGCCACAGAGTTTCATACACTTAACGAGGGAGTGACTCGATGGTATCGCGCAGCCACCGCGAGAATGATGTGTATAATACACGGATTTGCCTATTGTTCGTGCTTGCAGGCTTCGAGCGCTCTTGCGGATTTGTTTATTGCTGCGCTTTGCTTTTGTTTCGAATAAAAGAACGGACTTTTGCAAACTTCGTGATCCGATTTCAATTGGTCAGCCTAAAAAAGTTCAAAGTGGGGAAGTGCAGTCGCCGAACATTTGCTGATTTTTTTATTGTCGATTCGTGACGAAGCAGCTCCGAGCCCATGCGATGCCAGAGAGAGCCGAAAAAACAAAGAGTAGACAAATTTTGTCTACTACCTATCATTCCCATGCTGACTGAAGCGCCGTGCATTGCAGCTCCCATAGGCCCTTGCGCCAAAATGCCATCTGATGTATTTATAGGGAACTCTATGGTAACCCCTCCCCAACCCTCTCTCTCTCGTTGCCTTATGAGGGCAGGTCCTCCTTCCAATCATGGGAGGTTTATTAAGCCCTGAAGACAACAGATATCTAGATAAAAAAAAATGTTCGAGATTTGCCTTAATGGCGATGGCCCAGTTGTAAAGGATGCTACCACGCCTTTCTCTTGTCGCAACCACGCGACAGTGCATAGGCGCAAGAATAAAGGGGTTCTGTCCCCCAACTTCCAAAGCTCAATTTACTCTGCTGTGCAAATCTCGTGCTTACAGAGACACGGCCCGGAGCAGGTGTGAAGCCCTTGAAGTGCTGGTGTTTTGTTCCGACGTCAAAGTAGATTTCGCATTACGCACCCGCCGACATTGACAAGTGTAGTGACGTCAGCCTACACTTTCCCGAGTCTGGTGACTTCAGTATGGTTGGTTGTGATGACGGTATAGGCACCAAAATGTCCGCCTGTGCGTCATTATCGTGACCACGAAGTGGAGCGTCCGTGGGAACATCACGATATCCCGCGCGAGCATGTAAGCGGAAGCGCGATAGCGTGTCGTAGCCTATGGGATACAATAGCAACCGAAACTAGCTTTTCAAAATACATTGTAATTACTTTTTTTTGCGGGTGTGCTTAACAGTACACTTTCTAGGCTAATGAGGGCTTGCTTCTTTTTCATTTGATGCAAAACGAAAATAGCGATTCCTAATTATCCTCTTCCAATACTGTTTCCACTTGGTGTTTTTCAGTTTGTTTCAGTTTATTCATTCAAAATACAGATTTCGCAGTTGAAAGTATTCAGATGAGGGTCCCAAAGTCGGGCGACTGCAGTGGGACCCTCGGTTAACAACAACAATAAAATGATTAATTATAACAGCACGTAATATTACACAACCTAAGTGGAAGTTAACAGTGGAATTACCAGAAAACTACAGCGAATAAGCAAAATAACAAAGAACACGCTCAATGCTATTCAAGTACATAATGATAAGTTATACGAGTGGAATAAGCAAGACATAGAGAAAACCCTGCTTAAAATTTTTAATTACTTACTCTTTTACATTAGAAATTACTATTGTTGTCAACATAGATATACAAGATGAAATTGTTAAGTTCATGTTTGAATGCATGTAACGATGACAATGACTTTTGTGAGTAGGGCAAATAATTCCAAAGTTTAATCACTGCGAAGGAGCATGTCATTTTGCCATAGTTGGGGTTACATTAAGATAAAAGAAAGTTGTGATTATGGGTGAACCTAGTGCTGTTGGTGTTAGTAATCTAGCATCGATTAAATTGAACACAAGTCGTTTATTCAATTGTTTAAATAACAATATGATTAAGTGAAAATGAAACAAGCCAGATACAGTAAAAGTGCAGTTAGCCTGAAGGAGTGGGGCAGCATTGGAATAAAATGAACTGCTGGTAATAATGCAAATTTCCTGGTTCTGAATGTGCTGTACGCATGAAAGATGAGTGTTATAAGTATTTCCCCATGAAGTAATGCCATAGGTGATGTAACTATGTATGAAGGCAAGTATGAAGACAATAAGGCTTCAACTAAAAAAAAATGTACGAGATTTCATGAGTGATCTTATACAAAATCAGTTTTTTTTTTTGACGTAATGTACATGGTTATTGAACTTCAAGTAAGGGTCTAATTTTATGCCCAGAAAACACACACAAAGATATGCAGGGATGAATTGATGTTCAGTAGACACTTGTGGTATAAAAGAAAGCATTTTCGAGAGGTTTTAAAAATCATGAACTGAGTTTTAAGTGGGCTTAAAATTAAGTTGTTCATTCGACATTATAACAACATTGGTCAGTTCGTTGTTCAGCTTATTGATCAGAATAGTTAACGATTCAGGTGACATGGAAATACTCCTGTCGTCAGCATAAATAGTAACGTTAGAATCATTAGGGCAGTTAGGGCAAATCATTAGTATAGATACAAAACAGTAAGGGCCCTAGAATAGAGCCCTGTGGTACCCCTTGATTTATTATTTTAACTCTAGAATTAACGCCCCCTATGCGCACTGATTGTTCGCGATCAAGTAGGTAATATTTTATCAATCGTAAGGATGTACCAGTGATACTTAAGGATTCTGATTTGCTAAATAAAACATTATGACTGATGGTGTCAAAGGCTTTCGTGAAAGCGAGAAAAAATTGACCCTGCGAAATTACCGTTGTTGATGGAAGATTTCAAGAAATCGGTGAATGATAGCAATGCTAAATTCGTAGAACTACCAGCAAGGAAATCGAATTGAGAAGGCTTTATTTTAGTAACAGAAATTTGTAGAGGTACTTGTTAATACGTTTAAAAAATAATTTTTCAATAAGTTTGCTGATGGAAGACAACATAGAAATGGACGATAATATTGGACATCTGTCGTTTCACCTTTTTTTGTGTACTGGGATTAACTTAGTGATCTTAGTGGCTTAGTATTTAGTGATTTCGGAAATGTGCCAAGTTCGAAAATGACATTGAATATATCACTTAATACCTCTAAAATATCTGGAGCTACAGGCTTTAAATGAAACGCCCATATGTTGTCAAGCCCAGCGCTAGACAACAAAGGGGGTTTTGGGACGTTAAACCCCACATATCAATCAACAAAGGGTGCCTAACAGCATCTTGTTGTCCCTAACGGCATCACGATTCCGTTAGGGGCGCTTTATCAATTCTGTTGGGCCCCTAGAAGTATCAATAGATGTAACGTCAAAATGACTGGAAACTTCAAACTTCAATTAAAAAAAAAAAAAAGACCCAACGTCGGCGTTCGACGAAGCTAAGCTCATTGCGGGCTCATTGCGCGGGTATTTCCTCTTTGTGGCATTCAAACGAGTTTTCGTCTGCATTCGCGGTAGCAGACGGCGCCCAGACGTCACGTGACCGGTGTCTCGATAACTGTGGCGGGTGTTCCTCCGGTGTCTGTGGTTGTCGCCCCGCGCGAGTGAGAGAGAGGGGGGGTGGCGCGTGTTTTCGTCTCACGGTCGACCCCAGCCAAGGCCGATCGCTGCTGCATGCATGCATGCACCCCTTTTTTTTTTCGCTACTCTCGCGTAGTGCATGCGGGCAGCGAAGCACCGCCGTCTTTGTTCCCGCGCTCGTCTTCGGCGTGCGCTGCCATCTGCCGCCCAGAAGGAGGGAGTCAGTTTCGTAACGCACGTCCCAAGACCACGATATGAATACGAGGGACTGCGCAGTGAAGGGCTTCGACGATTCCGACAATAGGGTTTTTTTAAAAACGTGCACTGACATCGGACAGCATACACGAGCCTCTAGCGCTTTCGTCGCCTTAGAGAGACGTCCGCCGCGGCCGGCCGAATCGAACCCGCGACCTTCGGGTTAACAGCCGAGAACCGAATCGCTACACCACCGTGGCGGATGAGCTACTCAGTTAAGGAGACAATGAAAGAAAATATTAAGAATTCTTAGATCGATTTCTTTTTTTACCTGTGTTCAGATTTATCGCCGTGTTCTGCGCGCAGGGTCTCTTGAGAAGTCGGCCAAAGTGGTCTCGAAGGCCATCTTCTCGCCTACGAAATCTTTCTGAACCTAAAGTTGTTTTACACAGCCTCCGGGATCGGGCGCTGCCTTTGACCGTTTTGATGATTTCGTGCGATTACTTCTTCGTGGCATGTCATCTTGTGACGTCAGTGATGGCGTGATGTCCCATCGAGGTCGTGCGAATTGTTACGTCGACTGCCCACACTGATTCGTTTGAGTGTCACGTGACTATTTGCCAACTTTTATTACCTTTTTACTGTTCTCTCGTGTCATTCGTGCTGGCGTGGACGCTGGTCTCGCGATGTATCGTCAGTTTTCGCGAAATCGTGAAGACGGTCGATTTTAGCCTTTGATGCGGCCTCTATGGCATCTGCCTTAGTGAATGAATTCATTGCGTCGAGAACTACCGTCCTAAAGACCCGCGTCGTGCCGCTGTTTAATTCGAATCCACCTCGGCGTCCGATTTCTGTGAATTCGCCGGGCGTCCGAGAGCTCCACGGCCGTAGTATGTGCCAACAACTTACTCTGTCAGACTTTATGTAATGCGCTTTTCACCTGTCAGTCGTATTTGTACTTGAGTGATCAGAAATAATGAAAGATCTCACGTCGTTCATTGAGGCCGCAGGTCCCGGGATCGAAGCCCGGTGGCGGCGGCTGTATTTTCGGTGGAGGCAAAAATGCTGTAGGCCCGTGTGCTCGGATTTGGGTGCACGTTAAAGAACCCCGGGAGGTCGAAATTTCCGCTCCACTACGGCGTCTCTCATGGTGTTATGGTAGTTTTGAGATTTAAACCCTACATATCAAACAATCAATCAATTGTTCATTGAGGCGCTGACACAGTATATGAGAGAGCTATGGTGCCTCCTCAATTTCTCAATTTCGTCGTTTTTCTGCCCCGCAAAATGCTCTGTTCCCGTCAGGACTGGAGACTTGGTTATTACACAGTCCAGCTCTTTCAGTATGTTGCGCTCAACTTAGCATTTCCTCTCTATAGTGTATCTTCCAAGGTAATCATGCGATGGACGTTATGACGGACGACTGAGTCTCGTGACATGTAAGCAGTGGGGGACGGACAGAAACGCAAAACGTTAGAACATCTACATTCTCTGCTGGTTTGGCGTATTTATTTTCAATAAACAGCAACCACGGGTCATCCATGCTACACTCAAGAACCATATTTTAGCGTATTTTTATTGCCAAGGTCAGAGTGCAAAAAAACAAAACAAAACAAAAACAGCGTGCCGCGCTGTTTGCGTTTCTTACCCTATCCCCCTTCCCCCCAGCCGGTTTCACTTTTGTACGTTGACAAGATAAGCAATGATTTCTTGGTATCTCGTTTCGATTGTGAATAATACCCCCCCCCCCCCCCCCCAAAAAAAAAAATACGCCACGTACGAAAGACACCACGAGACGAGCGTGGACTAGTAACTGAAAGTTTATCGCCGGCAATGCGCATGTACAAATAAGGCGCGTAGACGCGTGGGTAAACTTTACAGGTTAATGGTGTCAATCTTATCTTTACGCAAGTTCACCGATGGCCTTGCCTCACACGTGTCACCGCACCTACTATAATGCGGAAGGTGTCAACAATCTCTCGATGCCGACACTGTCTTTGAGCTTTGACCTCGCTTTGGTTTTATTTGGTGGAGGATGACATTTACACCCTTTGCGATGCACACAGAGATTAAAAGAAGGTTGCCCGTTTCAACGAGGTTATGTGTCTCATTAATCGGTCGTTCAAGGAACCGTAGTAACGTGAAACCATATAGGACCGCTGCAGCTATAGCGAAACGACATTTGCGCCGCTTATGTCTTCGATGGCGACTGAGCGGTAAGAGCACAGCTGGTACAAAGGTGTGAGCGTCCTCCCTGCGCAAGTTTAGGGCGCGGCCGTGGTTGATCGCACTCGGTAGGTCGAAGTACGCTGCCTGCCGAAGCCGCAGAGCCACCCCCCCACTCTTCTAGTGCAACGTATTGAGGCGTTTTGTAAAAATATACAATCATCATCGTCATCATCATCATCATCATCATCATCATCATCATCATCATCATCATCATCATCATCCTGACTATGCCCACTGCAGGGCAAAAGCTTCTCCCATGTTCCGCCAATCAACCCGGTCTTGTGCTTTCTGCTGTCCGCTATACCTGCATACTTTTTAACCTCATCTGTCCACCTAATTTTCTGTCTACCCCGCTGCAAGCGATGGAAAGGGAAATGATAGGTGTTACCTCAAGAGATATAAAGAGAGTGGGGAGGCACTGCGCCGTGTCGCCCAAGGGGCTGACAGAAATCAGGTGCCTTCTTCCTCTTTCTAGAATCACTCAACAAGAGGGTGGGTCAGGAAAAAACCGGGTTTTAGGATACCATAGTTGAAATCAAGAAGAAGAAGTAAGGGCCGGGCACGTATACCGCCTGGGCAGGGTAACCGCTGGTCATTAAGGGCAACTGACTGGACTCCCAGAGAAGGCGAACGCGGGAGGAGGAGACAGAAAAATATACGTCAGCAGAAATTTTCATTTGCGTCGGACACAAATTGATGAAAGCACTGACGGCTGATGGTTATTAAAATGGAAAGGCTTTGTATCCGTAGTCGAAGTAAGTTTGTGAATCGCTGCAATATTAGCCTAGAGTACCTCTGGTAACGTTACACAGCATCAGGCGTCGCTAGCAGTGCTGCTTAGCGCGCATACTTCTGCGGTAATCCCGAAAGCCTGGACAAACAAAATTACTGTTTCACGTTGCTCACAATTGTGCGAAGTGAGCTTCGAGAGTCCAGTGTTTTTTTTTAATCTTTTGAAAGCATATGTCATTCATATTAACACGAAAGAAAGAAATCCCTCCTTTATTTTAATTTCTCTTTGAAACGAGTCGTTTAGTGTGGATCATTTCTGCCAACGCTTTAAAAAAAAGCAGCTCGAACAATAAATGCTCTCGTTTTCAAATGAACGCGCGTGTTCTCTCGAAGTTCGGCTTACATTCACAGGTGCATTTGCACATTGCCTTAAAAGACAAAAATGCAAAATAAACCGTTCTATTGTGTGCCGTTCGTCACGACGCGCGCACTTGTACGCCGCACTAGACGTGTTGTTCCGAAATGGACCTTATCGATACTAATTTTATTACGTTCGCATAATGAGCTTCGGACGATAAAAGGGCACTTTCCAGATTTTTTTTTTAATTGTGCACCTGCGACCGCGCAGACCCGTAAGCACGAGCGCCGCCTCGAGTGTATCGGAGGGAGCTTTAGTTTGTCTCCAATTTCTTTAGCGTATTCGTAGCGTCGCCATGGATACCGAGGAACAGGAAATAACCTTAAACGTGAGCGACTGGACAGACGACGCCTACTGGCGGTGTAAACCAGGCAAGCCCGGAATCACTATTACAGTAGCGAGTTTTAGTAGTGTGTAATAGTAATAGTAATATAAGAAAAGTACGTTTCCCATAGTGTGCTCAAGCAGAAGTTGTACGCGAAACGCAGCAGCGTTGTTGCGTACACTCAGCGGCGTTACGGACTCTACACATGCGCAGCACTAAAACTCGCAATCGTGTACACAAAGTGCACTCTGGATACTTCGCTTGTGCAAATTGTCAGCAGAGGTGTAATTCCGAGTGCGTTGCGGTTTCAATACGACCCTAAGAAATAACAATAAATTACATCAAACCAATAGATTATGCCTTGAAAAGTCTAGTAAAATCACTTTCACCGGCCCGCTACGATGAATACGTGACGTGCCGGGCTGCTGATCCGTAGGTCGCACGTTTGACTGCTGCCGCAGCGGTCGCATTTCGGGGGAGGTGAAGTGGTAAGGCCCCCACGTACTGTGCTATGCGAGTGCACGTTAAAGAACACTAGATGGTCGAAATTTCCGCGGCCCTCAATCGACTACGGCGTCTCTAATAATCGTATGGTGGTTTGAGGACGTAAAACCCCAGATATTACTATTAATTTCACCACCGTAGCTTTATGATGGACGATAAAGAAAAATGAATGTCAGAAGGTTCACTTTCGAACTTCCCGCCGGAAACTCCGATGGTAATGACATAGATTTTGGTTATTTTTCCCCCCATCGTGTTTTCGTCCCATTGTCTGAACTAAATTTCCTCGGACTCTTTCAGAATGCAATGCACTTCATTTTCATTATTTAGGAACTACTTAGAACCTCATGGAGTAGAGGACGTCGAAATCTGTGACGTCATGGCGACTCGTGCGCCATCTTTTAGGTGGCGTCGCCACCTGAATTTCCTTTCTGCACGTTTTTTCGCTTGCCAAGTGACTTCTCTCAGGAAGTTTTGGTAAGATAAAAGAGTAATTTACGAGAGTAGAGAAAAAGCTTTTCACTCTAATGGCCCTTTCCTCCCTGCACATGTGTGCCACCAGGCTCGGAAAAAAAAAATGAAAACTTTTTTTTTTCATGTTGTCTGTTATATACTTGGACTATTTGCAATCACAGCTGGCCTTTTCCCATGAGCAATACTACGCAGTTCGCATGCCGACCTCAAGCTTTCGTCGTTCGTGAGGAATGTTTCCATCTGACGGGGCTCTTCTGTTCCACCTGTGGCTTGGTGTGGTCTTCGCAAACGCGTACTCCTTTCTAATGTCGGATGGCCACCAACTCGGCGTGCAGCAACTGCAGCCGCGAAGAAATGATCCCCCATTTTCGGGGCGAGCGTACACCCGTTTCAACGAGTCGAGACGAGAACTTACCGAAGCTCTAGATAGACTAGATGATCGCCCTTTGTCGGAACAAAGAATTCTGGGTCAGTGGCCGAGTCCATCCTCGGCCCAGAAGGCTTCGAAAGGCTTTATTACTTTTTTTCTTTTTTTGCGGACAACTGACCTTATATTTTGGTTTCGTATTCTGTGCAATTTTGTTTTTTCTCCTTCGCCGTCATTTGTCTTCTCTTTCCCTAAGTCCTCACATATCATCAATCATTGTCATCCCTCTATTTGTAACATCTCCCTTCTATCATCTTTTAGTGCCCCTTACCCCCTTCCCCAGCACACGGTAGTCAGCCGGTCTAAGAACTGGTTGTAACCCCCCTGTCCTTCCGCTTGTTTCTTCCTTCCTCTCAGGGTTCGCCTGCATCGCGTGCACCGTGCCAGTTGACGAGGCTCTTGGACACACGTTTCAGCGGTGCAACACGGGCGGGGCCCCTCCTCAATTGCGTGATTCGTTTTCAAGAGTCTCGCGGGAAAGGTGCAGCGCTGGTAGCACGATTTTTGCTTTTCTGCGACTCTCTCTCTCTCTGCTGGCGATGCCGGTGTGCTTGCATACCTGCGCGCACGCGCTCTAGCATCGTCGTGGGGACAGGTGGTGCAGCATTCAGGCCTGTATTGACGCCGTGTATCGCATGTCCGCGTCTTCCGTTTCTGCGAAGCGTGGTGTGTTTTGTTGCCGAGGTGTTGGCGCCTCACGAGCTGTCCTATACGAATGGTTTACCCTGTAACCTCAGTGGGGAGCAATCAATCGGTTGCCTCCAGACAGCTGCAACCTATAATACACACCCGAATCGGACTTGTAGCGGAATATGCCCGCCAACATCCGACTACAAACTCCCGCTATGCGGGGAACATCCAACGCTTTACCACGTTGCGTGGACCGGCTAACACTCAATGGTGGCGCGCCTATAAACAACACCGGAGCAGGCTGCGCTGTGCTGCTGGAAGCCGATTGACCGTGCTGGCAAGTTGGCAAATGCCACAGGGGATCTGGACTGATGGCTATATCATCGGCCCGATAATTTAATTTGCCAGAATAAAGCTTTAAAGGGTTGCTGACACGAAATTTTCTGCTGACACGAATAGGTCAAGCCCGCGAAAGCGTAGGAGATGTACCGGTATGCGTAAGTGTGCCCTGAAAAATTAATTGCAGCATGATTTTAAAAGCTATATAGTAGAACTAGCTGTTGGGCTAGTTCGTGCATTTCTTGATTCAACAGTCAACGCCGCGCCGAATGAACAACCACACAGCGCGCCCGTGGTGTCTGTGTGTGTGTTTCCTTTTCTGTGTGGTTGTTCATTCGGTGCGACGTTGACTATTTTAAAAGCTAGTTTCGATTCCTATACTGCACCCCGACGTCGCAACGTGGTATAAGCGGCGACACGAGGCAATAGTAGTATGTTCAAGCGCATTTTTTCGAGACGTATCCTCGCCCAAGCGTCGATTCTTCGATCGTCTGCTGCGCGCCGCACGTGTGGCAACTGTCACGACAGGGGGGGGGGGGGCACTATGTTTTCCGTCGAGAATCTGAAGTCGGTCAGCAACTGCGTGTTGCGCTTGTACGCGGTCGGAGTGGAGTGCAGCGACCGGGTAAACTCCGCTTGGTTGGCGTCCAGTCTCCGCCATGGCCGCGGCGGCGCACGAAGTCGATCCACGCTTGTCATCAGCGCCGGATTGCTCGAGAATCGGTGAAACTTGCAGCTATATTGTCCCTTATTTCGCTGGCGCAAGGCTTAGCAGGGCAAAATGTTGGCGCCATGACGCTGAGTTGCAACAGGTGCGCCAATTGCCAAATTGATACAATTTCCGATCGTTGCGCCGAGCTGCTCCTAAACCGCGAAATTTGCTAAAATTGCGCCACGCTGCGCCAAAATGCTCAGCCTGCTTCAAAATCTTGTCAGATGCGTTAATGCCGGTAACAAATTCAGGCCACGTCGGCCATCTGCAGTTTGCGCCATCAGTGAAACGGCGCCGACCCTAACTACAGTGCCTAGAACATACTTAAAATATTCTAGGCACCCGCCCTATACGCTTGCGATATGCGATCGACCAGATAGAGTAACGCTGCGTGCCCATCGGTCCGCTGCCCACAGCGGATACCTGTCGGCGGGACGATGGAACTTCGTGACAGAAAAGCGTTGCTATAGCCACCAACGCTTCGCGTGAAATGTAAATTTCCGAGCCTGAAAACGCGGCTATGGCTTATTGGGAACTAAAGCTGGAAGCGTATGCCGCGTTTTGTTCACGCAAACAAGCTCGATCGTGCTGCGAATGCCGGCGTTGCCAGCGACCACGTTGATTGCCTAGCAGTGGCACATAAAGCTTTTTTTTTTTTTGTCTTGCTGTTGCGTTGTCTCGGCCACTGTCCTGGCGACAGATCTCCGGTACTGTCGCCGGTCCAACGGGAGCGCCGTTGTTACTTTAGCTGGTCGAACGCGCCTTGCAAGCGAGCCGAAGAGGTACCTAACGAAAAAAAAGGGGGGGAGTGTGGGGGGGGGGCGGGAGTATGTGGGGTGTGGGTGTGTGTGGGGGGGGGAGGTGTTGAGGTTAGAAAATTTCTTGGTC
Organism: Rhipicephalus microplus; assembly: GCF_013339725.1. Lineage (NCBI taxonomy): Eukaryota > Metazoa > Arthropoda > Arachnida > Ixodida > Ixodidae > Rhipicephalus > Rhipicephalus microplus. The sequence goes on along the minus strand of NC_051175.1, from coordinate 50,944,083 downwards.
TTAGTGCTAACAACCGTACTCTAACCCGTGCAGAGAATGCTGCTTAAGCCACCTTCGCCTCAATACACCGGTGTCCCGCGGAAAAGTGTATTGAAATTTTGGAATGGGCTGTTAGCGCTAGTCATGCTAGTCAAAGATTTGGCCGACTGTACTACTTGAGTGTGTTCAGTACGCTGCAGTGTTGGCCAGCGCCACTCTAATCTCAGGCATGCGAGCGGTGTAAGTATATGGGCCGAATCGTGGCGAGCCTTAGTCACCACACGTGGCTGCCGCTAATTATTGTTTTCTTCGTGCCGTGACCGGTGGCGTCGTAAAGCCCCTCCTCCTCCTCCTCCTCCCATCGTCTGGCGTCGTGCTTGAGAAAGTTGCATCTGGCGCTGCCCGACAGCCAGACCGGAACGCCGCGTCCGGAAGCGGCTCGTGTGTGGATTCGTATGGGGGTAAGAAAAATGAAGAAAAAAAGCGTTGACCGATGCTAGCGTGTAGACTATTTTACGGATGGGTGTGAGTGCCGCCACACTGGGCTTAATTGCGTTTTGTGTCTTGTGACAAACGGTGTCACGGTATACGCATGTTCATGAAAACGGTCGAGTTGGCGCATACGATGTCTCCTGGACACGTCCACACATGAAAAAACAAGAACACATCGACGTAGCAGCCCTAGACAGCGTCGCCAAAATGCCTTACAGAAAATAGTCTGCAGGGAAGGTCTGATTAAGCCGAAAGTAGGAGCGTTCTGCGTTTTCTCTGTGTTTCAATGTTCCCGTTTCTGACCTGTTGTTCTAGGGAAGTATGAAAATTATAGCCGAATGAAATATTACCTAAATTTATCGATGATTTCGCCCTTTCGCCTCGCGCAGGTTAGCCCTGCTTTCATATGTATTAGTACTAACGCGTTAAATGATTTATCAGCGCGGAAATTTACCGGAGTGCACCGTATCAGTGGCGTCAAATACGAGTGATGCGAAATGTCATCACGCGTGGACGTCACAAATTGAGAAAAAATGTTAGTAGACTAAGACTGAAACTTTAAGTGCACCCGCTACAGAACCACTGTGAGATGTGCAAACGAAATATGAAGATACAACACCGCAGCTGAAAGTGCAGCTTATTCTTTTATTTTTCATTTATATTTCAAAACGCGCACGTCCATCATGCATTTGCAGCTCCTAACCCACTAGCGTGTCAGTGTCATTTTTTTTCTTTAATGTTGGGCGCCATCCTCAGAAGCAGCAGTTGTCGACACGCAAATGCTCCTCTTAATTTCTTTTTGTTTATATATCAAAAAATTGTGAAAGGTAGGTTACGTTAGAGCCGGCTATCCCAACATCATGGTAGTAATGCACAAGATGCACACAAAAGATAAGAAAAATCAATCTATCAATAAGTTTAACTATCGTGTCACAAAAGGACGATTAAGGCTTGACGAATGCATAGGGCGAATCAACACTGTGTACAATATAGGGCGTATAAAGCATGAGCACAGTCTATGGGCGCAAGCTCGAGTTCAGACAGCGTGTTCACATCGCGGATAGAGGGTGTATAGATAACTTGAAAAGTTTTTTTTTCTTCTTTTTTTCGGAGAGTCCATTGTCACGCTTTTGAGCCCCTCAGACCGGAACGAGCCGTCGTGATTTCGCGGCTGCTGCAAACGGTTCCCGGCGTTTAGTTAGCTACCGCGCCGTTCTCTCGCCGCGTGCTCGCTTGACACGTAACAGGGGGGGCGGTTTGGAGGGGGCGGCGAGGGAAGCAGGGGAAGGAAAGAAGAGGGGATTCCCCTCGCACATTCCTTGTTACCCCACTGTTGCCAGATGCCGCCGAGCTCATGAGCGGATAGTCAAACCAAAAAGTCCCCCCACCCCCCTCAAAAAAAAAAAAAAAAAACCGTGATCTTTGCTAAGCCCAAAAGTTCTGGAAATTAACGTAATGAATTTTTCTCATTCCTGAAAATATTTTAATAAATAAATAAACTAATCACATCATATTTACGGAGTGTATGATGATGACAAGGCAAAGCGTCCGTCTGTCTGTGGATATACTATGTTGGCTACGCCGGAGGGATAGACTGCCCTAGACCATAAGCAGCTTCGTTCCTAAAAAAAGCTCGAAATTGCTTTTTAACATAATATCCTGGGGGTGTATGGATAACCATAGTTTGCGAAGACATGAATATCTATACCCATGGGCGTCGGCAGGATTTTGTCTTGGGGGAGGCAAAGCCGTGCTGCGTCGTAATATGAGAGGGGAGGTCCACATGTCGGTATATCTATCTGAAGGGGTTGCTAGAATTACTGTAATGCTCCCGTAGGGAGCATTACAGTAACTCTATGAAGGGCCACTCCCCCCCCCCCCCCTTCTGCCGATGGCCTGCGTGGGGGTCACTTCTCGGCGAAGTTTTGACCCCCCCTCCCCCACCCCCCGCTCTCATACACACTCGTTCGCATCTGGGAGAAAACCATGTCCGGTCTGAATCCAACATGAAATGAAGCAATGGCGCGTGTCTCTCAGTGCTCCCTGATACGGGTCGCCGGCATTCCGGGAGTAAAAAGTCGGCGGCTTTTCTGGTATTGGCGACACCAGAGTTCACTGGCGGCCGTTACCGCCAGAAATCTGCGTGGTCGTACCCATGCGCACTGAAAAGCGACGTGGACGGTCCTACTGAGTAAGACAGCTAGGGCAGTATTGACGCCCTTCAGTCGCATTATACAGTGAAATCAATATTGTCGCATAACAGTCAATTTTTGGCGGGGTTAGCAGAATGGGGCTCGAGCCCCGTTCTGTTGCGTGTAGTATATGAGGAGTGTTTTACACGATTGTGTCGCCCCCAATCGTAAACAAATGATTATAATTCCTTTCTTCGAGTTCTTCATTTTTCATCATGCTTTATTTTTAAGAATGAATCCAGTTGACAGTTCGCGTTTGTCGTGTCTACTTTCTAACGTTGGCCTCCCTAACTTCTTTTGTCTTTGTTACTGCAGCGTTTTTTTTTTTTTTTTCAATCACGCCAAACCAACTAGTCCTGTATTTGGCTACCGACAAAAAAATCGTGCTCTCGCTGTGGGAAAAAAAAAAAAAAAAGCGCGTTCCAGCTGGAATGTGCCGGCTCGGCGAATGCGAGTGGCTCGCGGGTGCGTTTAGTTGGCTGCAGGCCAGACGGCTGAGTTCGCGATGCAAATCTCGTGGTGTACGTGTGCGTAACACGTGACCGCCGTGCCGGTTGAGGATCGGGTGCCAGACGGGCGCCGCAGCGCGCTCGCTGTCGGACGTCGCTCTCCGGTGTCTGCAATTATAGCGTGGCGGGAGCGCGCGCTATGTTGCGTAGTTATCGGCAGCGTGGGATCGCAGCCGAACATCTCGTTCCGTCTGCGCGAGGGTCATCTTTCGCCGGTGTCGAAGCTTCTGTATCCCTCCGTGTTCATTGTGTGTGTGTGTGTGTGTGTGTGTGTGTGTGTGTGTGTGTGTGTGTGTGTGTGTGTGTGTGTGTGTGTGTGTGTGCGCGCGCTTGGGGTTTTGTGTGTGGTGCCAGTGTTTGTGTGTGCGTGGTTGCTTGCGTGTGGTTGTTTGTGTGTCCGTGGTTATGCATGTGTGTGCTTGTGGTTGTGTGTGCGTGCGTGCGCAGCTTTCTATTCTCTGTTCAGGGAAGGCAAACCTTTCCTTTCCCCTTCCCCACACGTTGGCCAAGTCCGAAAAAGGAAAACAAAAATGGTGATGCTTGCCGTAAGCCGCTCAAGAGTGAAACTGGTGGGCGATTCTGAAGACCATAGTGCGGTTGCTTCGAGGTTGTTTGTAGGCCTTAGCTAGGTGATGCACGTTGTTGCTACGTTGCTGCTAGGTCGTTGCTGAGTTTTTGGTAGGGGGTAAAAGTTGTTTACATACCCCATCTCACCACTGCCGTTTTCACTTAATTGCTGTATCGTTAAATGTATTTGCAAAGCGTAAGGGCAGTGCCCTTGCTGACACGACCGCCGACTTCGATCCGAACCTTGCTATTTGCCCACTGCGATGGCACCAACCAATGAATGTCGAATTGAGTCATCGTTTTGTGCCATCTCACGCTGACGACAAAGCATTGGGTACATTTTGTTTTAATTTGCGAGGTCATCTGTCTCCTCAGCCACGCCTGCTAGAATAAGTCTAATGCGCCGACAATTCGACAGTGGTTCTTTGCATTGGTGGAATATAGTCACGTATACATCGCTGTCGAAGCAACGCATCGAAGCATCGCGTTGTAACTTTCGGGTCACACTGCGCACGAATGGCGACCTTGATAAATTTGAAGCGGAGGGGACGGGTGCAGCCATGTTTTTTTTTTTTCGCCGTCTGTTCGAGGAAACGGCTGGCAGGCTGCGTCCGCAGGGGTGCCGCGGACGCCGATACTAAATCGGTCTATTTCCTCTGATGGGCCAAACATCCGTGATGGGCGTCATAAGGCATATATGTGTAGTGCAGTCATGTAATATATTGAGTGGCGTATCAACTAGTTCGCCACTGGAGGGGTGGGGGGGCAACTCTACCCTCTCTCTACCCTCTCTCTCTCTCTCTCTCTCTCTCTCTCTATATATATATATATATATATATATATATATATATATATATATATATATATATATATATATATATATATATATATATATATATCTGTCTCACTCAGTAGGACCGTCCACATCGCTCTTCAATGCGCATGGGTACGACCACGCAGATTTCTGGCAATAACGGCCGCCAATGAACTCTGGTGTCGCAATACGAGAATAACCGCCGACTTTTTACTCCCGGAATGCCGCCGACCCGTATCAGGGAGCACTGAGAGACACGCGCCATTGCTTCATTTCATGTTGGATTCGGAACGGACATTGTTTTCTCCCAAATCCGACCAAGTGTGTATGAGGGGAAGGGTGTCAAAACTTCGCCGAGAAGTGACCCCCGCGCAGGCCGTCGGCAGAAGGGGGAGGGGGGGGGGCGAGAAGTGGCCCTTCATGGAGTTATTGTATATGCTCCCTACGGGAGCATATACAGTAATTCTACCAAGCTCTTCAGATATACCAACGTGTGGACCTCCCCTCTCACACTACGATGCAGCACGGCTTTGCCTCTCCCAAGACAAAATCCTGCCGACGCCCATGGGTATAGATATTCATGTCTTCGCAAACCATGGTTATCGAACGCGTTATTCGAAGGTCGTAGGTTCGATTCCTGCTCACGGCTGGTTATTTTTTCATCCACTTTTCTTTCTTCTTATTTACATTCCATTGGTTTTAATACTTCCCCTGTACATTCCTTGGCATTACTGTCGGTTAGATCTCATTAATATTGTGTTAAAACACGGAAAAACGAGCCCTTGATATACACTTCTTTCCCTTATATATATATATATATATATATATATATATATATATATATATATATATAATATATATATATATATATATATATATATATATATATATAGCCCATCTTGTAGCTCCACTCAACGTTAAATATTGTTTTTGTATTTTGGTATAGCCCGCACTGGAGTTGGCCAATTTCATAGAGATCCCAAGAAAAGTGTTCTATCTGATATATTCATTGACTCAGGCTGGATTTGCCGTAGTAAGAACTGTCGACTGGACCTCCCAACTGGAAGTCAGGGAGCGTTAGCATACGGTGTAACTAGATCGACCACTAGAGCTGTTCAACTACCCCTTTTTCCCATCCACCCCACCGCTTTTCTTACTGTACGAGTCCTCGAATAAGTTGCGCATTGCGATGTGGACGAAATGATTAAAAAAAACGAGGAGACGTAATGAATGAATTGGACCTTTATTTCAAGAAAGAGGACGGCTCCTGGCCGCAGTTTGGGAATAGCGGGGCGGAGGGGGGAGGGGTTGTTGAGTGTACAGCATAAGCATATGAAACTGACATCAGTTTGTGTTAATCAGTTTTAAGTAGAGGGTCAATAGAGTCGCTATCGCCCAAGATGGTCGACCTGTTCCACACCACTCGAAACAGGCCACTTATACTAGCACAGGTCGCAAGTGCTTTCCTAAGCTTCTTAGGTCATCGCGTGGCAGGTGTTGGATGTGTGTTCTTTCTCGCGAGAAAGCTGAGCAAACCCAATCGAGGTGGTGCAAGTATGCTTGGCAATGTGGGCGTCAAAGAGAAGTGCTTGCACTGGTTTCTCTGGCTCCAGTTCATTTTGTCAAATACACGTAGTGTGCATGCTGCACTGGCCATAACATAGTTAAGAAACGTCTTTTGCAGGGGAATAAGTCCGAGGGCTCTGCTAGACGAGCCTTCTCGCAGTAATGAAGACGTCAAGGTGCCAATATAAATACAACCCCCCCCCCCTTCTCCACCAGTGTCTTTTGCAGGCGAATAAGTCCGAGGGCTCTGCTAGACGAGCCTTCTCGCAGTAATGAAGACGTCAAGGTGCCAATATAAATACAATCCCCCCCCCCCCTTCTCCCCCAGTGTAGGCATGTTCTGCAGTCGCGTCACGGTTTTGGCACGCAACACCGGAGAAAGCCGTTACTGTATGGGTTATCGCGTTGGCGCATTTAACTCAATGACGCGTTAAGCCCTAACCACACGCACGCGTTACAGCGCCTGACGTACCCTCTCTTTATGCGCGCTCTTTTTTCCTGCGGAGGAAAAAGGGAGAGGAGCGTCGTGTAGCCGCGTGCCCGCTTGTTCTGTAGGGAGAGGGCGCGGCGCCAAGCCTACGCGTCACGCGCTGACGCGTTGCAACGCGTGCGTGTGGTTAGTGCTCTTGAGCCGTACAAGCGACGCACGTCTTGCTCTTTGCGACACCGCATTGGACATTTTCGTCGACTGACGCTTCGAGCGGATCGAACCGGGGTCGATGCCACAAAACAAAAAGCTGGACCTCTGAACTCCTGTGCGTCGAGTCGAGATTAATCGTATCCGCCGCTGCTAAAGAAAACGTCGGCGGGATAGTTGTTCGCGACGAGAACAGCGTGACTCCTCGATCGTCGCTTTTGTACACTTCTCTTTGCCTTGCGTCTCTCGACGAGACGAGACTACTTTGCTTCGGGTGCCCTATGACGTGCGCGCAAGAAGCTGTCGCAATCCCCAGCTGTCGCAACCTCCAGCCGGAGGCCGGGCCCACGCGAACACGGGGCTTCGGAACGACCCGCGGTGGAAAACGAGGGAGGGAGGGGGCTCTGCCGGCGGCGTCCGGGCCGTTGTCCTCCCGAGCGTTGGCACCACTGCCGCAGGATTGCAACACCGTCGCCTGCTCCTCCCCCATCTCTCTCCCTTTCGCGTCGTTTTGAGCCATCGGCGCTGGCGTCACGGCGATGTCCACGACTCCGTCGTGCATGGCAAGGTGTAAATGAGACACAGCATGGCTTTGACTTCAACTGAAGGTTTATTTCTGGGCGAGCTTGTGTACTTAAATAAAAACTCACCAATATCAAGACAAAATATCGCTTAGAAAAGAAGGGGGAAAGGCAACACGAGAACACGGGTCTTTCTACAAGCAAGTGCGCCACGTGTCATCCTCTCCCCAATGCTCAGGCACTGCGCCGTGCTCCCGACCGGGTTGCAGAAATTAGGTGCCTTTTCTCATCTTCTAACCACTACCACCACCACCAATGCAACATTTATCCCTAACGTAATGATAACAGTTCATGTTTTTTATTGCTGTTTATAAGATAGGGGGAGCGTAAGCGCTCTTTCGATCAGAAGTTATGTTACTTAAGTGTATGCCGCCTCGCTGCCACGCTGTTTCGCGCTTCCATTCTCCGCAGGGCGCGACGGGAAGGGAGGGTGGGGGTAGAGGAGGAGGCGACACGCACGCACACCGGCTGGCTCTCGTCGGTCGTCGTGGGAACCGGCTCGGCGAAGGTCGTGACCCCAGACGGAGGACGCCCTTCCCGTCGGGGGAAAGAGGGGGATTTCGGGAAAGGAGCCTCCGCATCCCCTTCCCGCGGTGCAAGGCCCCCGTCGCGACGCCGAGACAGAAATATCGATCTGTGGCTCGGCTTGCGGGGGCGAACCCCGGGGGCAGCCACCGCTGTGCCGACCAGCGCGCGGTGGCAGCGCAGCGTTTCTTTCCGCCCCTGTGTTTGGGTGTTCGGTTTTCTTTATTTTTTTTCTGGCCGGCATCGGTGGAGCAGTGCTTACGAGCTGCTGACCCGAACGTCGCTGGTTCGATCACGATCGCCGCAGTCGCATTTCGTTGGAGGTGATATGCTAGAGGCCCCTGCATACAGTGCGATGTCGATGCACGTTAAAGAGCACCAGCTGGTCGAAATTTGCGGAGTCCTCCTCTACGGCGTCTCTTATATCATGGTTCGGGGGCGTAGAACGTGAGATATTATTAATATTATTATTGCTAGTTCCTTTTCTCGGAGGACACAAACAGTATTTTGTTCTGGCTGCAGGGACTTTTGATTCGGTCAGGGAGAATTGAGATCTCACTCATTTGAAGGCCCTTCGATACAGCCAGTGTCGAGGTCACTTTCGCGAATACCTTTCGAGCGCACGAAGGTCTTTGCGCGCGCTTGAGGCAGCCAGAGAGAAGCTTGAGTGTAGCAAGGCCTTTGCCAGCTTGCCGCGGCAAGTTGTCGCTTTCTCCGCATTGCTCTCTGCCCATCTACCAGATTACGTCGGAGCATGTTGTTCGCGCACTGTTCTAAGGTAGGTGTGGGCTAGCTGTTTCCGTTGCGTCTAGTAATGATTCTATTGACCCCGTTTGCGTGGCGTACAACTGCAAACATATCGAGGACAAAACAAAAAAAAAAAAGCGCGCGGTTTTGTGGTATACTATAGAATTGGTCGGGGTCGCCACACGGTGGGCCTGTGTTTGATTCTCGCTTCTTTTTTTTTGTTTACTCATTGTGCTTGGCAAGTGCGACGAACTTGAGCCTGAACCACACGTCCGCGTTACAACGCGTCAGCTGGCGGCGTGCCCTCCTCCCCCAGGGCGTGGCGCCGCATGCATCGAAAAGCCGCGCGCTGCAACGAATGCATGGGGTCAGGCCTTTAGGGCTTCACGCAGCAAAGCAAAACCCGAGGCGCAAACGACCGTGGCGGGGCTGCCCGAGTGCTTGCACGGAGAGTGGCAAAGCGCAGGAAAAGCGGCCAATCTACTAGACGAGCCATACAAATTAAACGGGGCTTGCGCGTGGATCAAAGCTTCCCGAGCGACTGCAAAGCGCCAGTATTAAGGTTCTTTGTGGTTTTGAGTCGGGTATATTAGGCTCCGTGAACTCCGCCGTTATCGCATCGCGTGTCGCTTTGCTTCCGCGTACTGTAATGTTAGCTGTATTCATCCGGTAACTTTTCGTTTTTACACACACGAGGCTGTTATCAAAGCTCGACTCAGACGGCACCGCAGTGTTTGATAAGCTTGTGTCCGACATCTTTGCGCGTGGATAGTGTGGATTACGCGCGAGATGCGAATACTCATGTTTATTCGAGATCTTACGCGGCCACCAGCGATAGCTGTGGAAGGTTTCGATAGTTGATGCGTATAAAACGAGGCGTTCCACCGATGATCAGATTACCCGACGACACCTTTCGCCGCTATCAGTGTACAGCGTGTACCGCTTGTATTTCGAAGAATTTTAACCTTACTGCGCACAACTTCGCCCACATAAAATGTTACGTATTGCTCGCTCTTGCTGCAGTATTCTTCACCGCTACAACCATGTACGTGACAATATTTTATTCTGTTATTTAAAGTAGATCTGATCACTGCGCACCAATTGTGGGGATTTCATGCGCCAGTGTTTTTAGTGTCGCATGTTGTAATGACGTCAGGGACCGAAACGAGGTGGACGCTTTGTGCGTCACCGATGGAGCTGAGCGGCCGTGCAAACGTCACGACATCTTGCGCGTTCACGGCACTGCGCGTGTGCGGGACGAGAACCGTTTCATAACTTCGGGGGACAGAAAGAAGCGAGACTATGGCTTAAAAAACCGAACACACCGTGATTGACATGTCAGGGTGCAAGAGAGCTGAACTAGTCAAGTGTTCATTATAAAAGACAGGGCTGGTAGGTAACACGGACACAAGAACACGCATGGTGTCGTCACTGCCTCTCTGTGCCCGTGTTTACGTTCCTTTTACACTTTTTACGTTCCTGCAAGACTTGACCTTTCATTTGACGCAAAAAAAAAAAAAAGTGACCCTCACAATACCTTTTTCAAAGTGCGTCCCATTTTTGCTACGGCGTGCTTCATGATACTGTCGCGCTATTGGCGCGAAAAAGCTTAGATCTATTAAATTTCAAATTCCGGCTCGCCTTTCACGTTTATGTACTAGTTTTGCGGCGCTTTTCCGAAGGGCTGGAACAGCTGCGCTACAGCAGCGCGCAACGGCCAGCCGATGCAGTTGGGGAGCGTGCTCGCACTTCCCCGCTCTCCCCCATGTCACTCGAATATGTCGCTTGACCTTTCCTCCTGAGGTCGACGCGGTCGCTATACCGCTATATTTACGCTGGCCGTTAACAGCCTCTTCCCCACTGACGGTCCACTGCTTGCTTCTTCTCTCTTTCTCTCTTCGACATTTGTTCAGTCTTGCACAGCGGCTCGACGCTGATGCTGCGGTGGCAGCATTCGGTCCATCCATCCCATTCCTTCCTCATCATCCATCCTTCCGATCTCGTCACTTCTGGCGTCAGTGCACTGCGGTGCCTTCGTCGCTGTGCCGAGATCAAGCGACTCCGGTAGCATCGCTGTCAAAAACGGTCGATTAAATTTTTAATCTATCAATCGCGTATCATTTCTAAATATAATCGATTAATTGTTTTGATTTGTTGATTAATCGGCATTTTTATAGGTGCTTTAAAAAGGGTATCCTATCGCTGGACAAGCATTGTTTGTATAAGAATGAAAGCTGCAACAAGTTTGTATGCGTTCATCTTGGTTGATACAGCACACACGAGAGGAGGACGAAGAATAGGAAACATATTGGCCTCGAAGCTTGCCTGCTCCATTCTTCTTTTCATGGTTTTTTTGTTTGTTTAGGAACCTAACACCTTTATATTATTACCTATATTACCTAATTAATCCAACCCTTCCTTTCAAAAAGTGAATCAATTTAAAAAGCAAGGCACCATCCCATTCATGGCCTATCCCCCTAGGTGGGTTGCGCCAAGGTGTTGAGGAACCAACCAACCAACCATCGAACCTATCAGTGCCTGTCCTGTATTTATCATTCTCTGCCGTCCCCTCTCGTGTACGCTGTATCAACCAAAATGAACTCATTGTTTGTTTGATCTCGCCCGAAGCCTTTCTATCAGACGCACTGGAGATCACGTATGTGCAAATTGACGCCTTCATGAAAATTTTTCACTTTCGTCCATTCGACACAGGTGAGCGGCCGTCAAGGGGTGATGTCACGAAATGAAAAATCTGTGACCATTATGCATGGACGATTCGGCAGCAGGTTGTCTTTCCTCAAAGCCTGCCTACTCGAGCGTATTGAAATTGGAGGCGTTTTCAGTGACCCCACTGGTTGAAGTCATTGTTGTTACTATTATTAGGTATGTGTACACAGATACACAAGGATAGAAAGAAAAGAGGGAAAGAGGATGCGCTGGAAACGTCCAGCATGGCCGATGGTTAGGAAATCGCTGGGAAGGCATAACCGAGACGAGGAGACACAGGGAATAAATAGGACGCTCGCACTGCATGTATGTTTGCCCAATGCTCAAATTCAGGCGCATTTTATATGCCAGAGCTCTGGCTTATAAGCTTCATCCTCTCGTAGTCCTCGAGAGACAAGCTTTGAGATTATGCTTAGGTCTTCTGCAATTAGTGGAAACCAAGGTCTTGTATATGGAAGGTAAGCTCCCTTCACTCGCTGCCTGGTTTAAATTGTAAGCAGTAGATTGCTAGCAGTGGTCGTTTTCTCTTCGCCTTCCAAGTGTTGTGCCCATCGTTACAGCAGAAATTGTAGCAAACCAGAATTTGTAGCAAGCGTTCTAGCTCTGCATCCTTCATAATCATATTGTGGTTTTGAGATGTAAAAGCCCAAATAAGAAGTGTGGAACGTTCATTTCCGGGCACTATCAATTACGTCTTACTATCAAATGTAATGGCAGCATTTTGAGCCAATCTGAGTTGATGAAATGGTGAATTTGATGATATGCCAAATCCGCTTTTTTTACATGTTCCTGTTCTGCCCTCTGCAATTTTTCTGCGGAGCCTACAGACCTTTGTTAGGTGATCCTGTGCAATTAATTAACCGGAAAGGCCAGGACAAAGACCTTTCAGATCCAAAAGTACATGTAGGCCTGACTGAAGCTTTTCAAAACATTCTTGCTAAGGGAAAGTCGCATGCGCCGTGTCAAAAGGTGGATTTGACAGCGACCAGAGTAGCACCCAGGGACAGGGCCTCGTGTCTTTTTGTTGAGGTTTTGAATGTCATTAACTTACAGAGCAAACGTATGACGTGGCTTGTATAACGAACTACCATCTCTATTGATGCGCTGGTGGCTAACTCTGTTCACTGTATAACTGTAAAGCAAAGTAACAAATGGTGCCAGGATATTTTTAATCCTGAAAATATGCTTCCTCAAGAGCACACTCGCTTCAATATTAAATATGCCTTATTGGGCAAAATGATACTATTATCCATTCAGAAAGAAGAGTTTGTCAATATTACTCAAAATTTGTTTTCCTTTTAGCCAGTAGAACTTCTTGTGATTAAAATAGCACCATTCTTTCAATTCGGTGGTGTGCCTTCATTTCACTAATTGAGTAAAAAATGTAAACTCAAAGGTGTCTTCACTGCATGGCAATGAAGTGAAAAGTGGCAATCAAGGCACTGATGGCCCAACACAGCAAGTGTGGCTATCTGTCATCAAGAAACACAAGAATGACGAGTGTAGTCTTCATTGGTTCAATGTGGGACAAATTTTCATTGATGACACATGCAGTTGTCATTAATCATTTTGCTGCGAAGTCTCTTGTGACTGTACTTATCGGCGGTCATGAAAGGGTTAACAGGAACAGGCCCCATTTCGCCATGTTTGTGGTTTCGATTCATTGGTACACCCGACGGTGTCACAACGAAACTTTGTGTCCAAGCTGTGCGCGCTCATGGATGGTGACATTGCCAACTTCTTGCACGTGTCTGTGTTTCAGTGTGGACGAAAATATAAAACCAGCCAATGGTACACAGCAGAAGAAGTGCTTGAGGAATCCATTAGAGAATTCTTACGGTCCGATATCAATGCGGGCGAGTGCGGTGCTCTCTGAAATGCCTGTGCGTGGTGCTCCTCAGCCGTCGTGTTGTACTGGCGACACACTGTTATAAATTGACAGATATCCAAGTAGCCATGGATAACTGTCAAATGTCCACTATGTGTCCAAATGTTTGGCTGGTCGGATATTCGACATGGATAGCCGTGGGGCATACTGCAAAAATCTGTCTTGTGTGGCTGTTTCCTGGACGCCAAACTGGATGTTCATAGTATATGTTGTTTTAACATCCTGTGGCTGTTCAAAGAGACATGTCACGGACATGTGCATTTATTTATCAGTGGTGTGTTAGAGTTAACATACAGTAAAAAATTACGTGGGTTTGCATATTCATCCGATAATATTCTTTGAAGTCCTGGTCATGTGTGACAATTGCGTGCAGCATCAAACTTATTCAATTGCGTGCAGCATGACAATGACAATTGCGTGCAGCATCAAAACTGCAGCATCAAACTTGTTCAAATGTTCTTGATATGAACATGTGATATGCAAATTTTAAAGTAGATGAGAATAATATACAACCTGGACAGTCACTCATTTCTAAAAGCCGAAAGTTGCCAACTTATCACTGCTGTGTGTAATCCTAGCGGGGGGCTTCTTTCTCACAAAAAAGAGATTCGTCTCAGGACCAGAGGCATTACAGAGCGGTGATGTTAAAAGTGTCAAAGCCCAAGAAAAAAAAAAGAAAAATAAGTAAAAGCAACAGAATGAATAGAGCCCGAGCATACAATTCTACCTATTGCATTTCGGAGCTGCTCATGATTATTAAATGTCTAGTCTATCGCCAGGCATGTTATTCGTGCCACATGAGTTGTCTAGCAAAAATGATTGGTAGAAGTACAGCAGGTGATAGAAGTAAACAAGTACAGTTTCGCATCGACATTGCCTGCGGTTTCGCATTTCTTTTCAAGTGCTTCTTGACTGGATTATAAGAAAAGGTGACTGCTGTAATTCATGATAAAATCAACGACCGTGCCAGCATCTCTTTATTGCCTTCTAGGTTACAGCGTGATGAAGACAGCGCACCGCGCTGTTTGAGTTTCTCTCCATTGCTCTTGTACATTGTTGTACCACATAAAACAAATCTGACTTTGTGACATAGTCATCAGGCTGGGATACATAAAACGGTCGAGAGATGAGGCAGTTCAGTAGTGCCGGAGGTTGGGACATTTTATAAAACAAAGCAATGTGAGACACCTTTCTAACAATGACGGGAGAGAAAGGTTTGATTTTATGGCAGTTGCTAAGCAACAATAATGAGTGAGTATAAAATGTGCAGCACAGTTTTGAATTGTCTCTAGAGCTGTAATTAAGTTATGTGCAGTTCTGTCTATGAATGACTGATGAATTATTTTCTTTGCAGGAGGACAGCTCATGTCGCAGGGCGAGCAGGAGCTGGCCACCAAGATGCTCCAGATCCAGTCCAAGAGGTTTTACCTGGACGTCAAGCAGAACCGCCGGGGCCGCTTCATCAAGGTGGCCGAGGTGCAACAGGTACGTTCTGTACGCGCGCCCTTGGCCACGTCTCTACTAGCGATGTGCAGTTCACAATTTTTCAGGCGAAGCCTGTTGTACCGACTGACTTGTGAACCTGGCAGTGTTTGGGGGAAAAAAAAAAAAAAGCCAGGCTTGCGCGGTAGGCGCTGCACAGTCAGAGCGAAAGCTAGAAGAGCGGCCTTTCAGAGCCTTTTCAAAACACTCTTTGGGTAACTACTGCAAGCACACTTGCTTGGTACCCACTAGGGCATTAATAATAAACTTTGGGGTAGTAGACAGGCATTCGCTATGCTATTTTTCGTCGTTCTTCTTAGAAGCGTGGTATCTGATAAACACTTGCAAGGAATTTCGTGCCAATTGTTCATGCAGTGGCTGACGACGGTGAGGAATTATGGCTGAAGTGGGTATGCGCCACAGTTAATAAGGGAACAAGAACAAGCTTTTGTGACGATTTGGAGCATTGGACGGCCCACTCGCTACGCTATTCGCATCGTGTGACGACTGGTTGTTCTGTCGCTGTTGTAAAATGCTTTATAAGTGATATTAACGCGATTGCTTTCCCGACATCAAGCCTGCCTAAGGCAAGTTTGACAACAAGTCACAAGCACCGGTGTAGCTCAGTGGTAGGATACTGGGCTGGCACCCAGCGAACCTGGGCTAAAGCCCCATTGTGCCATTGGTGCTAGTTTATGCCTGCCTAAGGCAAGTTTGACAAGTTACAAGCACCGGCGTAACTCAGTGGCAGAATACTGGGTTGGCACTCAGCGAACCCGGGTTCAAGCCCCACTGTGTCATTGGTGCAAGGTTTTCTTTCTACTTTTGCACAATGTGGTTACGGACACTGGCGGTGGTGGCGGACAGCAGCAACTGTGCGTGACCCAAAAAGTGATCTCATAACAGCTTTTGGTGTAAAACCTTCCTCACCTACAGCTGCCAGGCACCAGAAAGATAATGAATATAACTAAAGCACTTTAGTAGTGTATAAATACAATAGTGATGTGCCTAAATATTCCGTTTTTCTGGTTGCAATCAGTGTACAAAATAGAACATGTTAACGCCTCTCACAACTAATTGTCTGAGTTTCAATAAGAGACTGAAAAAAATCTGGTGTGTTCACATTGCTGGTACCATCAGTTATACATCCAGCATTTACTTGTACCTTGTGCATGTAGTCCTAGATGCCGCTTATAATGTTTAAGTAGCCGTTTTATATGCACTTGTATATTTGGATTATTTATCGTGTAGTGCAAATTGCCTATGTACAAAGTGCAGAGTTGACGATACTCTATTTTTTTATTGCTGAATGGTTAAAATGATGAATATTCATAATACTAATTGCACATACCACCCACTTGCTAAGGTACGAGAGGCTGGCAGTATTGTAAATATAAATAAATAAACAAATGAAGGTAAGAAATCTTGTTCCTGGGGCTGGGGTGGGAACCCTCCCAAGAGCAAGTGCCTTTGCCGCTAGGCCATGCACCCACAGTTAGTTGCCCGATGGGAATTGAACTGACGCACACAAATGTGTTCTGCCGATGATACGAAAATCAGTTTAAAATCAATCAGTTAGACCTGCTACAAGTGTTTGATTGCAATACGTCGTTTTGATGGACTGAAAGTGATACGACGGAAAATGCATTAGGTCGATATCTGAAATTTAACATTTATGAAAAATTCCCACCTCGAGAAAATTCAATTTCTGTGATAGTGTTACGGTCCTTCCGTTGGGCCAGTCTTGAGGATTCATTAGGAATGCCAGAAAGAGTATGAAATACGCCTTGCTGATTCAGCTTGAAAACGGCCTTCCAGAGATTGCTGCTACCTATGATAAAACTGAATGCTTATCTCGGGAGGGAGCATTGCACAATGCAAAAGAAAAAAAGAAAGGAGGAAAGAAAACTGGTAGGTTGGGCAGCTCCACGCCCACCTTCGCTTGCTCTTGTAGCCTAGGCCTTAAAGCTTTAGCCCCTTATAACATGACGAACGTGATCACGGAAAAATCGGTCATTTGACTTGTGACGTGTTTCAGATCTTTCCGCAGTCAAACGACGGGAGAATTCATGCTACAAACGAAGATTTCAGCATTAGTCTCCGAGTATCCCGACTGTGATTTGGGCCTCCGTTTCACGAACCGCTCCGCGCTGACCGAAGCTGGGATGCGGAAACGGCTCTCATATTGTGTCCTCGTGCGCAATCCGCAGGCTCAAATCGCGATTTTGTCTGTCGTGTGAATACGGCTTTGGCGGAGGAGCTCCTGAATTTTTGTTATAAGTACATTTAATTTTGATTGTTACATGCAAACTGTTAATTCCCATGGCAATTGGCTGGTACAGTGCCTGTTTAAAAAAAAAAGTATGTATGTGAGACTGTTATATGAAAATGCAAGAAAATCAACTACAACTGTGGAAAATAATTGCTAATGGCCGGAAGAGCAGATGAGAGAAAAATACACACAAACTGGCTATTGGAATGTTCATTTGAAAAAAAAAAAGGGGGGGGGGGAGGAAAAATTCAAAACAAGAGTACATCACTTTGCAGTGAATACAAACTCACTATTGAACAATCGTAAAACATTGATTATCAAACATTCCTGCTTTAATAGTAGAATGCCATCCAAGATATTTGCTTCAGTATACTGTACCAATAATTGCCCTAGGTGATTTTTATTGATTGAGTTTGGTTTGGTTTTTCGTGTTGCATTGTGGAGTGTGATGTAATGAAACCGAGAATGGCTCATATTTTATAATGTTGTAAAGGCATACATGTAACCTCAATTCTCGTATGAAATTGAAAAACGTGGCACAAATTGATAATCGTGCAGGAAATGACGAGGTGGGTGTAATTGCATGCGCTTAAAAAATGTTAAAAGACAGGATTGGGACAGGGAAAGACACATAATCAAAACCAGACAACACAAAGCGATCGTTGACAGTCATTTCATGATGGGTAATTAGTATCGGCGATGATTATTCATAGAGTGCATTGAACGACATCTCCTCGTATACAGGTGATCCTTTAATTTAGTGTTCTTGGTGTTCTTTTGTGTTCTTTTATTTGCTGTACAAAGATGGCAGCACTTTTTCAGTGCATCAAAGCAGCATAATATTTTAATCGTACATACTCTGTGGGATCAAATTTCGGCCATGGTGGCCACATTTTTGATGAAGACAACAATTCTTGAGGCTCATGTAACTTATTTTTAAGTGCACATTAAAGAACCTAAGGTGGTCCAAATATCCAGAGGCCTCCACTACAGTGTCTCTCATATACAGTGTCTTTTTGGGGTATTAAATATTATTATAAACTCTGCTTTTTGCAATATTAAGTGACTATTTTATTGCGAGTGGTTTCATCATTATCATAGTCATGATATATGGGCCCCTTAAGGGTCCCTCGTGGGGCATTACAAGAGGGATGGGGGTGGCACAAGCAGTAAACACGTCACAAGAAAAAAAAAATAGTTCAAACTTCTGAACAATCATAAAGAGGCATCTTAAAATGTACGCACATAAAACGTACACATAAAAAGAATAAAGCAATGTAGGTTGTGTGTTAATGTTCTCAATGGTAAGTGTGCTGTTAGTTCACCAAAAGTGGGTAATTCGAGATGTAATAATTAGAAAAACTGGATAATTCAGGCGTGTTCTTTGGTCCCAGCAAGAATATCTATTGTTTAGTGGCATCAAGCTTCCGGCTCATTCGGGGATATTTGGCCACAACGTCGTTGATTTCGATGGTCTTTAGGTTGTGACGTGCACAAAGAGTGACAAGTGTGTTACGCAAAGGCTCAAGAACATCTTTCGTGGACAACTGAAACAGTCGCGGGTTTTTAGAAAAGCAAAACTGAACTCCACAATTTTGCCACAATTGCGTTTCTGGCAACCAGAACTTGAGTTGGTTGCAGCAAACTTGTTTCATTTTCAATTTTTCTTGACACACGCGGCTGTGTAGGCACTATCTGTGGTTGTGTCCATGGTGATTAGGGTCAAAGCTGCGACGAGCAGTAGTTTGATTTTTGCCTCGTCCCTTCAGAAGTGCATAGTTGCCATCTGTGATTGAGCATTAGCGAGCCAGGTTTTTTCAACATCAGGTGCAGTGTTCAACAGTTTCGTTTCAACACTAAACGTAGGGCATGGGTATGCCTTTGTAATTGCGTGGACGCCATGTTCTTGTCTTCAGCGACCGTGCATTTCATCTGCTATGGATGCAGCTTTCAGTAGCACATGTCAGCATTGGGCAGCGTGCGTGCAATGTTACGAAACTCAAATACGATGTACATTGTTGAAGATGAAGAGCTTTTGCTGCAATCTGCATAGTGGCATAAAATTCGCTTGCTACGTTGGGATGAACTATCGGTTGCCGGCCACTTTTTCGGCAAAAAAATTGTGGTCACATGTGTGGGGTGGAGTTGCTGGCAGGGGTGCGAATGAAGGGATTAGAGCATGTTTCGACTGAAGGTGCAGAGGTCTTGAGCCACAGTCACATATTGAATGACGAGAATTGCAGTTCTTACTCTGCTCTCTTCCTATGCAAGTGCCAGATTTATGTATTCATTGTTTTATTGATTGTCTTTCAGATTATTTCAAATTCAGACATTTTTTACAGTCCCATAAAACTTGAATTAATGATCTTTTATTGTATAACTGCATGAGTACTTTCTTGCATGAGTAGCACTATGCAATGATGGTTTCATGTGTGCTAGTCCATTCCTTGATGACGACATTAAAGAAAATATAATTTAAATGCAGTCGTTATGCAGAAATGTCCTTTGAGGCCGCTGGTGTCAAATAGGCGATATGATTAGTGGGTTGGAGGCAGTAATAAAGTAAGTATAATAAAACACAATACAGCCAATTATACAGTAAAAGACCAAGTTTATTAGCCATGTGCTTCACTTAAAGAGGTCATCAACCACATTTGCAATCAATGAGCAAAGGACCTCAGTATCGGAGTTCATTACCTCACAAGTTGATTGCTGCAAAAAAAGTTTCCGCAATCCACCAACATTTACTGAGATTTGTTGGGCACTCAAATTGCTCTCTTTTTTCAAACATCCCGATGAGCATGCTCGAAGCCAAGGCAGGGAGGAATGCCTGGGGGAAACGCAGTTACAATCAGCGTGCATTGTGACCTTGAGCACGCACGGTGAGACGCGATCGCTCTTTCCCGTTGTTATTTTTGTGCGGGTGTGTGGCTCACTGTTTAATGTGGAGCATAGTGCCAATGCTCCACAGTGCCTGTTGGCACTGTGTAGCATAGTGCCAACAGGTGGTGTCACCCCATGGCACGATGCACGTCTGATCCAAACTCTGCTTTTGATTTGTCAGGTTTTAGCCAATGACATGCTTTCTGTTGTTTGACATCAAACAGCAGGCGCTGGTAGCTCAAAAGAGGGTAAGCCTCTGTATTAAAAGAAGGTGCCTGATAATATGATGAATTTGCTCTCAGCTTTTTGTGAACTCTCTTTGGCATGCACGGTGGCAAGATTTGGCCGAGATGTTCGTAGCAGTGCTGGCTATCTGCAGGATGTGTTTTCTCACCAAGCCAGGGCTACTTCATAACTTTTTACTCTGGCAGAGTATTCAGAGGAGCTCTACGTGAACTGTTCATTTAAAATTTTTGTGGACTGTTCATTTTAAATTTTAGTGAACTATTCATTTTGTCTACTTTGTACCGGCCGTAGCTTTACGAGCCATGTGCCCTGTTACCAGTTATTCTTCCTTGATGTCATTTTGACGTCCTGAAGCTTCCACAACATTTGACAAATTTAAGTGGCACAGAGGGCATTTCAATACAGTTAACTCAGTCTCCCCTCAGAAAATCTCAGCGGCCTTCTATTAACTCTGATTTTGTGGTTGTGTTAGCTCTCTAATTAGGTTTAATGTGGCCTGCTGCTTAAATCACCTTCACGATTATGTCATGGCTTCCGGCTTTTGCTGTTACTAAACATGCTTTGACAGCATCAGGCCAAAGTGGTCATGTCCACTGGATAGTTTCAGAAGAGCTCTCCTGTTTCCTTAAATTCATGACATGACGTTGAAGCAAATGTGCTGCAAGTGGCAAAGGAGAAATAATGCGTCAGTATTGCTTTCCAAGTAATACAGAAAAAGGACATTTACTTTGGTCTACATTGCCGACACACACAGATGCCCACAACTGATAATGTCACTCTAACTGAGGCACTTTCTTATATGGGCTGCCATGCAGAGCCTGACTACATGGAGAGCCGAAAACTGCAAAGTAAACAGCACTAGTCCAGCACCTCGAACAATTTGTTGATGATTAGTCCGTGGTAGATTCTTATACAGATGAATATGTTTGTTGATGTGATAACGCGTGTGCCTAGCGTAATTCATTTCATACAAATACAACTATTAAATATTACTTATTTCAGTTCCGAATTTTTTTTGAGAAATCGCGTAAGGATGTCTGCTTCACTATAATATCTGGTGGTCCCTTCTATTCATTCACAGCTTGAGGAAAAAAAACTAAATTTAAGCACTTGTTTCGAGGCACTGTGTAATGTATCATACTTGCATCTCAGTTTCGGGTTCAAACACATGCAGTTGTCAAATCGAAGTTGTCTAAGAAGGTTCAAAACAACTTGCAGTTGTCAATGCTATGAAAGCATGTATATTTGACTTGAGGACTGAATTGAGTCGTAGGATGCTCTTCTCGTCTTTTGTAAATCTTTCTGATATCTTAAAAATTTATGTTTGAGCTGGCAATAACTTTGTTCACTACTGTTTGTCATTAATGGCGCATGTTGTTGAAATGTGTTGCAGGTCGGGGTAGTGGGTAGGAAAAGTCGTCTCCTCCTCGCCATGTCAACAGCGGCTGAGTTCCGGGACCACCTGACATCCTTCAGTGAGCTGTACGCTTCCCTGGGTGAGTCTGGCTCCCCTCTCTATTTTGATTATCTTTGTGTTTCATGAGAACTGAATGTACACCTTCCTCGGTATACCAAATTCTCAGATACAACTTAGTAACTAAGGAATGGCCTTGCTACTGTTACCATGTAGTAACGGGCAATTGGTATAATGGTGCTTTCTTTTTTTTCATGAGAGACTGGGACTTGATTAGTTTGCACTTTGACAGAGGTGCAGAAGGAAGGCGTGCCTTTGTACTAATGACCGTTGAGTTTCCTAATAATAATGCACTAGAGGGAAATCTGGCATTAGCTGCAACACATGCCACTTCAGCCAGTTCAGGAATGGTGGTATAGATTTGTCTAAGCTTCATTCTTATGGCTCCATTTGGCTTCGTGTGTCTCACAGTTGCTTTGTTGCGAGGCAAAGTTCAGCAAAAGTTGAGCTATCCCACTTCACCACTTTGATTAATGAGAAATAACAGAGAAAGATGCCAAGAGAGGTATAGAGGACGTTATTAGGAGCAGTTGTAATGTAAATGTGAAGAAAGAAAAGTGGACGAAAAGATGACTTGCCACCGGCAGGATCTGAACCTGCATCCTTCGAATAATGCGTCTGGTGCTCTACCACTGAGCTAGGATAGCCGTCATTCCCCCCCCCCCACCCGTCCAATTTATAGAGTATATGTATACGTGCATTTAAATGTGGGAACATCAGCTAGCACCACCTGTTGCCAAGGCGGTGGTTGTGGAACACTTTCTCTTGCGTGTTTGACGTGACGTAGTACAGGATCTTAATATGAGATGGCAGCCGACCAATTTTCCCCTGCATACCACCTCAAAGCATTGAGTCTGCCAGAACAAGACACTCGCTATGAATAAAGGAAAGAAGTGTAAACTTAGGGGATTGTTTTTTTGTTAGACACAATATTATTGAGAACTAAGACAGTGGTGCCAAAGGAAGTATAGGAGATGTTATGAGGCGCAATTGTAATGTATACGTTCACTTCTTCCTTCACCACTTTGACCCTTATAAGTTAACTGAGTCGAATCGGCTCACATTCAGTCGTTCTTTTATTCAGAACAACAGCCAAAAGACAACAATAAACAAAGCCACAAGCGCACTCGAAGCTGCAAGCATGAAGATTAGGCAAATTTGCGCATTGCTTGTCACTCCTGTGGTGGCTGAATTATTGGTGTGCCAGAGTTCTCTCTAGTATACATTGTAGGAAACGCTATGCTCACGACCTTACTTAAGCTTTAAGAAACGTTTAAAGGGACATTAAAGAGGAAAACAGTTATTCATCTAAAGGACAATTTCACAATCTCGAAAACGCCACTCTTACCGCGGCATGACGCTTGGTAAGCGAGGAAACATGGAAGAAGGAAATGCGGGTGGCGACACCACCTTGAGATTTCGGCACCAAACGCTGTGACGTCATAGACGTTGAAGCCATCTACTGGGTCCTATGTAGCTTCTAATCAGTAAAAACAAGGTCCATTGTCATCTCTGGGTGCCGTGGACCTAGCATACAAACTTTCAGAAAATTTTGTTAAGCCAATATTGCAAAAATACAAAAAACACATTCTGAAAATTTTGACATATGCACAGAGATTTCAGCACAAGATTTAATAAGGAAACTACAACCTTGAATTTCTCCGCTAATAATGATCTTATGATGGTGAAACATATGGTACTAGAGTTTTGAGAGTGCAGTTTGTCTAGCTAAACCACGTCGTTTCTTTCTCTCTTTAGTGTGCCTTTAGTGAGAAATAGAATGTGACCCTCTGGTGTCGTCAATACATGTGCAGCGAAAAATGGAAAAGCATGATAAACATTGTCGTCATCATCCCCCCTAATCATCAGAGCAGCATGTAGTATCATGTGATATAGTCATCATCCCCCCCTAATCATCAGAGCAGCATGTAGTATCATGTGATATATAGACTAGACATAGGTAAGACTCCTACATAGGTAAAACTGCCAGATGTTTGATTGAGTGTATCAGGGAGCATGAGCAAGAAGGGGAGCAAGATAAGAAGAGTCCAAATTTGCCTAAGCAAGTCAGAAACTGCCCATCAAGTTCTTGTGGACCCCACTTTTCTGACGTGCGGGTTATCGTCAGAGATAAAGACAAAACAGCCAGAGAACTGATGAAAGCGTTCGATATCGGTATAAAAGGTGATGTGTGTGTTAGTGACACACCTGCAGTGCTATTTAAATGTGAGGAAATGTTCATTGAGCATGCACTATTGGTCCACTGTCGATGTGAACATGTTCTCTGCACATGCGCTGACAAGGATATATATGTATGCGGATTTCTGCAAATAAATCAGTAATTAGTGGCCCTCTATACCGTGTCCTCTCTAGTGTTTGCATTTCTTTTTCCGTGCCTTAAAATAAAATAGGGCAGAAGAGTATGTAAAGCATGTAAATAGATGAGAGAATGCTGCAAATGTGTGTACTGGCGTTATTGTTACCATGCTCTTACTGACAGCACTCAGTTTCAAACATGCATAGGCTATTTGTGTGAGCGCAGTGTACAGTACATGCGGATTGAAGTGGGACAACTTAGGGCTAAGTAATGCACATACTTCCGTGTCCACCTTCTTCATTTTGGGTCATGTCGACACAATTTTGACTCTAATGCATAGATCAGAGCCAATATTACCTCTAGAGACCAGATTCGTCGCCATATAATGTGGCTGTTTTGAGAGATACCAGTTGTTGTGCAGAGAGTTTTGTTGTCGCGTTTGAATCTGCGAACATTGTACATGTCTCAAGTTTCCGATTGGCAAGAGTCATTGCAGCTGTGTTTGTCTTGCAGGTCCCCCCAATCCAGAGAACCTGCCTGAGGATGGCAAGTTGAAAAGTGAGATAATGATTAAGGACAATAGGCGCTACTACCTGGATCTCAAGGAGAACTCCAGGGGGCGATTTCTAAGGGTGAGTTCGGCTGGTGCCACTAGCCAAAAAACCTTTTCTGAGCGTGTGATGGTGCGTTTATACGCATACAATCGATTCGAGGTGTGATGACTAGGCTTGTGCGAATATCTGGCAAATATTACGGTATTCGGATTCACTTTGATTTGAATTTAAGTTTGTAGAAATTTCAAAGTATTCAAAATGAATGAATAAATGCATGTTAGTCTGCATGTAGCCCCTGTAAAGGTGGTTTTGCTGCAGTGGAGATATGTTAAGCCATAAAAACACCTGTTGAAGTGAGCATTAGTTTGCATTTAAGTTTCTGCTAAGATAGTTTCAATGCAGCATAGGGTTGCTAAGCTGTGAAAACACCTATACGAGGTGAAATCCACACTGTCATGGAGCCCCACTTCAAGTTTAAATGAATATATGACCACCTCAACAATTCATCATTTTTTAAGTTTTGAAGTTTGTTGTGCTGCCTTATATGCTCGAAGTGTAGCGTTAATGTAAAATGTAACATTTTTTACTAGGTTGTCACTTCCATTCTACCAAAAGCCAAATCATGCTACAATTTAAAGTAGTTCGCACTTTCCTTGAACCGAAAATATTGCCATTTGCGATGTTATTTACTTGGCAGCTGGACAACCGCCAGCTCAAGGAACAGATTGATGCATGCAGTGCCTGGAAAACAAATTCCAGTTTATTCATTATGCAACGTGTTTTTCAACGCTGCACAGCTAATCGGAGGGTGGCAGGAAAGAAGAAGAAAACAAGATAACATAGCAAGCATGCCGATCTCATCTGAAGGCCCCAACGTAGAATGTGGCAAGCACCGTGAACGTTACAGCATATGCCTTGTTTCAATTTTAAAATACATTGTAGAGATTAGTTGGGTCATCAGAAATGTGTTGATATTTCTTCATAATATATGATATATATTGTAGCAAACAGAAAGGAAAGAACTGCACATAAATGTCTGGCTACATCGAAGATATTAAAACAACTGAGCGAGCCAGCACCCATGGCTGTTGCTCTTGCCCAGAATCCTTCTTCCACCTTTATTTGCAACACTCCCACAGCCAGCAAAGTTGCGTACACTTTGAGCGAGTCTGTCAGCAGGGGTTATCATGCAACGATGGAAGCTGCTGCCTGTAATGTTCAAGCTTGGGGAGGTGGCTGTTCTCACTCAGGTCTCCAGAAGACTTCACAGTAACGTTTTGTGTTATCGTTAGCTTTTGATCCTGTGACCCGCTTCACTTGCTTCCCTGCTTCGCGCTGCTGGTCCCCATGACACAATGCAAAAACTCATGCTGGTGGCCTTTGCGCGTAGAAAGAGTCTGACTTTAGCCTGCTCTTGTAGACTCGCAAGGTTTCCTGGTAATCCGCGTGGTGCTCAAGATTTTGTTGGCTTTTATGTCAAGGTTCTGCAGGTCCTGCTCGAATGTGTCCCGCTCGATCACTTTAGTTGCCAGGTAGTCCTGAGTGTGTGCCAGGCTCGCAGGTGCATTCGATCTGCATGAAGACTCCAAGGTCGATGACGATTCTTCTTCCTTGCTCGACGAGGTCGATGCCGAACCATCCTGGCTTCGTCGGGCGGATGACCTCGCCAAGGACGAGAATCTCGTCAGCGTTCGCAGGCAACAGTTATTCACCCACGTGCTCTGTTGCTGGTAGTGTTCGTCCCGCGCGGCATTGCGAACGGTAACGTACATTGCGCTGACATTTTTGGGTGCAAGATTCTGAGCCATGGCTGCGTATTAGGAGATATCATCTCCCGGGTCTACCGACGACTTGTCTACCACTGTGTGTCCCACTTTGCCAAAGTCCTCGTTTCCGCCGGTTTCCTGCGTGATGCACGAGGCACAGTGCTGGAGCTGTGCAGTGTAGCAATTGTAGATTCAGCGCATGTCTCTAGTGTTAGGCGCCATCTTCTTGTGGTATTCGGCAGCGTCAAACACGGTCATGGGGTGCATGTACCCTCTTGAGTGCTGCTTATTGTGGTACTGCTGCACGCCGTTCCGATCGTCGCCTTGCTTGGGCTTGAAGGAAGACAAACTCTAGATCCTACTGCTAGGATCAGGCTCGAGGAGCATGTATTGCGAGAAGTAGAGTTTTGCCTGCTGTTGCTTCTGGGACAAGTCTTGGAGGCACACCTGTACTGTGCAATGAACAGTGCATGCTCTCGCTCTCCTGGTTTCTGAAATAAGACCGCTTTGGCAAGCTGTAGCTCAGGCTGTGGGAAACCGGGTCCGTAGTTCGATGCGCATGGTGCACTTGGGGTTTCCCTTGGCCATCGGCCTCTCTACGGCGTACATTGTGATCGAGTCCTTGCATCGAAACACCATGGATCGCGTGGAAAGTTACAGGTCTTTCACCGTGCACCCGAAACTCGTTGGTGTTGTAGTTGGCGTTGGAGTGGGGAGGTCGGCTGGAGGCGAAGTCTCAGCCTGCTGCAATGTTGATGGGAGAGGAGTTGTGAGGCTGGTTGAAAGCGAAGTCGCGGCTCGCCGCAACACTGACGGTGAGAAGGATTGAGAGACTGGTCAAAGGAAAATTCGTGGCCAGCTAGCAACGTCGAAGTGAGGCGAGTCCAGAAGTGAGGCGAGGGCTTGGTTGCGCGGCGAAGTCTCATTTCAGCGCAGATGACTTTCTTTCTTCACGTGCTTGTCGGTGGTAGCCAGGTCCACTTCCAGCTCCTCAAAGTGAAAGCGGGCTAGGATCTCATTCTCCAAAAAAATTAGCCTGGAGTTCTTCGCCATGATTAGGGCGAGTACCTCCTGGAGCCTCTCAGCAGGGTATCACGCATTGAGATATGTTGCAAGATGGCTGCTCGGACAAAGGGGCGCTTGGTGTGGAGTTGATCATTGGGTGAGAGTCGACAACCACACGATCTGGTGGGTTTTAGCACTAGAACAAAGTGTAGAAAATGCTGAGGAGAGAACTGGACCCGGACGTCTGGCTACATTGAAGGTATTTGAACAACTGAGCGAGCCAGCGGCGATGGCCGTCGCTTGTGCCCATATTCCTTCTACCTCCTTTATTTGCTACAATATACTATTCGAGTTCGATTCTAAATGATTTGAACTGAATCGCCATTTGATTTGAATTTGCTTCAAACCAAACATTCACTATTTGCGCAAGCCTAGTGACGACACTCACACCGCCTATGCCAGTGGCTGGTAATATCGAGAAGCATACCTTTCAACTCTCTCGGTCTGTAGTGAAGACTCTCGAAGTTTTGGCAATTTTTCCAGTTGTACAGGCATGGCCATAAATCTCTCGAAATACACGTTGAAGTTTTGGCAATTTTTCCAGTTGTACAGGCATGGCCATAAATCTCTCGAAATACACCTGCAGCCCTAACGAGAAAAAAAAAGTATTGAATTTATAAAGGGCAGTGGTTCAAAATGACAGGCTTTGATCTTGTGTGCTAGGAGCACTTGTTAAAGAGGCCCTGCAACACTTTTCAGAGTTATCGTCGAATGGCTTCATTAAAAGAGCTCATTGCCTCATGAATTGACTGTCGCGAAAATCTTCAGAATACGTCAACTACAAGCACAGTTTGAGGGGTTGGCCGCACGCTTCAAGTGCTTTCTCTCTCCTTTTTGTACCCGCAAGCGCCCTGTAAGCTCCGCGTGGCAAGGACGACAAGGAGTGCGGAAGATGTGATACCCCTTCATCAGCGTGTTATGGCCATGAGCATTTATTTTTATTTTTCTTCAAAAACGCGTCTTACCTTCAGTGTGATGACGAGCACGGACGCAGGCACGGGGCGGCATGCGGCGGCAGCCACTGTAACTATGCCGCAATCAGCCAATGGCTGCACACTTTGACCATGGCGTGGGGATTCGGGTTTGCGGCATCATTTGTAGAGAGAAGAGGGAGCAATTTCGGGCTGGCTTTGAGAATTAGTTGACAGTTAGGTGCCACATGCTGCGTTGTAATATTTGGCTTGCATGTATATCTGGAGTGTGGATTACAGATTGATCGACAGTGTTTTTTGTCCATGCTAAGAAGTGTTGCAAGGCGCCTTTAATGC
Organism: Rhipicephalus microplus; assembly: GCF_013339725.1. Taxonomy (NCBI): domain Eukaryota; kingdom Metazoa; phylum Arthropoda; class Arachnida; order Ixodida; family Ixodidae; genus Rhipicephalus; species Rhipicephalus microplus. The sequence continues at coordinate 50,915,532 of NC_051175.1, read as the reverse complement.
GCATAGTATTTACGATAGCTAAGAAAGAGCACTCTTATGGTTTGAGCAGGAAGCAGCTAACATGACTAAGTTTGAAAGATCTTAAAGCAGGTGCATGATCAAGGGCAGGCTTTCATGAGCTTGTACTATTGGCATCAGTAAAAAAAAGACAAAAGGGCAAAATTTTAGCAGAAATTTATTATTTCACTGCATAACCTTCTCCCAATGCCCAATCTCCCTGCCAACGGTGCATTGCCGCAGGCTCATGTGAAAGAGAGAGAGAGAATAAACTTTTATTTTGAGCAAGCGCACTGTCCGCCTAACGTGGGCAGCCTCCTTATTCCAGGTAGCTGTGAGCCTTCGCGATCTCCCGCACTTTTCGAGCCAGACTTCGCTGATCCTTCAGGCCTGGGTCCCATGACTTGGCCTCCCACTGCTCTTTGGTCAGTGCACTGGTTCCAGGGTTTTGTCTGCATCCCCACACCATATGGAATAGAGGTGTCCGGAATGTCGAAGTACTTGCAGATGTATGAGTATTCCACTGGTGAGACGCGGTGCAGTAGTGTACCATGAATGCAGATGCTCGTTTGCGGCTGGCTGGCTGAGGGTTACTGCCTCTGCCCTAGTTAGGCTGGAGTGAGCTGGCAAATAAATTCTTCTGGCTAGCCTGTAGTGCTGCAGTATTTAGCTGTTCGTTTTGAGAGTTCAGGAGGAGTTTGATTTGAGCTATGGCTTCTTCCATGTCCCGAAAATGTTTCCCACGCTGTGTACTTTTATACAAGGAATGAGGTAGAGGCGAGAGGGCAAATGAGTATGATGGATGGGTGAGGCGAAAAGGCTGCACACGCTTTCACCTTTGATGAGCGAGTTGGATGTTCCCGATTGGTGCTGTCACTTTTGTTTTGGTGCGCTAATAGTGTTGCATGGCATTATGTAAAATGGAAGTTAAAACTGGACAGCACTCACTTATTTTGTCACCTCTCCTGTGTGCTTTTTGTAAATTTCTCGGATTGAGAATAGAAGCCCCTTGTACTAAACTCTCTCTATGCCGAAAACTCTTTATTAAGCCAATATTTCTCGTTATCATGATCACGATTCATTATGGAGACCACACTCGACCTTGTTTTCAGGTAGACTAGAAATGTTAGTTCAAGCAGTCTTGAGTTTTCAACTCCAAATGCGTATCTTGAAATGCATGGTTGCATTTTTTTTCTCAAAAATTGCAAACGAGAGGTGTCGTCTACCAGGCATCTATCTTGGTTGCGTTCAACTGCCATTGAAAGTTTTGAAGAATGCACGAAACACCCTTTAGAAGAGTATAATATTGGCAGTATTTTTCTAATGCCGTCATCCTCCTTTAGAATGCATTTTGCAGTATTTTTTTTTTTCATACCGTAGGTGATATCACTTTCTCAATATCACAAATAATGCTTGTTTAGCCAATCTATTGTCTGTAATAATTATGTCATCAATGATTCCTGTCCTGCTTACCTTGTCCTATTTTTTTTTTTTGTCATGTACATGCCCGTTGTTGTTCCCTATGCAGTTACGACTGAGATGTCGTCCAACAGTCTTTGGAAATGAACTTGACAAAAAAAAAAAAAAAAAAACTCCGCAGGTGTCCCAGACGATAGCACGAGGTGGTCCTAGGTCTCAGATCGCCATCCCCGCACAGGGTATGATCGAGTTCCGCGACGCGCTCACGGACTTACTAGAAGAGTTTGGCACGGACGACGGAGGTGAGTTTCCCGCGTTTGTATTCACACGCTTGTCATAGTGATCTGTGTGTCGGCCGCGTCTTTAGACCCACTCGATCAATCGCACCTCGTAAGTGTGGTCTCGTCTTTACTGCGTTCAACCGAGCCTGTGCACCTGGCAGTCATGTACAGCCGCAGTGAAGAAAACTCACAGGAAAACTGATGCAAAGATGAAAAACCACCAAGAGCATCAACAATTACTGCACTTCAAGAAGCAGAGCTCCCCGTCCCTTAACCTCAAGTATGCACGACCAACTAGCCCAGTCAGCTACTTTGTCGTAATGATGTTATAAATTTTAGCGACTTGTGACATTATGATGCTGTCACACGGTGGCATAATTTTGACGCGACGGTGATTTTTCGCATCTCTTGTCTTGACACCTGACGACACCTGCCTGAAGCGAAATGCCAGTCAGTTTTTGCATTTGATGAGGCATCTAAGAGTTTCGTCTTGAAAGAGATGAGCCAATTCCACGCAGTGAAAGCCGTCGATACAGTGTACGTGCTCTCATGCCAAGCTAACTCTTCGCGGGGAAGGAATTTCTTGGGTGTACGAGAAGTAGTGCTCGTGTTCGAAACGAGCAACGAGCACGCAAACCCCCGCTCTTATACCCACAGCTGATTACCTCGTGTCTACCACACGCCTTTTCCTGACGCCTAGCACAGCCTCACTTTTGTCACCACATCTCCAGCCCCCTAAAATAGTCTAGCCCACTTATAACAATCCCATTATTAACAATATGCTGGTTATAACCATGAAAAGTCGCTACAGCATCGGCATTTCTATGTTTTCTGTGGTAATGTAACCCAATTACAGCAATGCCCGCACGCCACACTATCAGTTATAACAATGAATTATGCCTGTTGGGTGTCCATTCTGAGAGATCATGGAACGTGAAATCCTCGAAAGGAAAGAATAAAACAAGGAATTTGAGCTGCTGAACACATTACCACAACTCCTATGTACCCCAGCATCCCTACGGATTATTGTTATGCTTCACTGAGCAGCGCTATGACATTGAAGCAAAGCTGGCTTATAAAAATCGATATGGCACTGTTAAATTACTTTCAGGCGTGAAATTCGTGTAAAAAGTTGACACTTTGCAGTCTCAGAGTCCGAAACTTCAGGCCTTGTCACGCAGTGGCTCTCTGGGGCTTTTGGCGATCTCACGGAAGCGTCCAAATTTTCAAGCTTGTCAAAAAAATCAGCAGCTTTCTTATCCTTATCAAGATGTGCTGTCGGTATAGGAGGCCTGTTAAAAAGTATCCAACCTTTGGTGGAAGAAAAAAAAACTGGCATAATTGGAGCATTGGAAACCTAATCCCCTTCAAAGTAGTGCCGTTGGCACTCCACACACTTCTCCCAGTGGTGCTGTCATTGTTGTAAGCATTCTGAGAAGACCACTTTCGGAGTGGAGTTTAGCTCAGCAGTCGTTGCAGCCATAATGTCCTTCCTTGTCCGAAAGCACTCTCTTTTCAATGTCCTTTTGAGTTTGGAAATCAGCCAGAAGTCGCAGGGAGCCATATCAGGAGAGTAAGGAGCCTGTTGAACTACAGGAGTCATCGTGGATGGACCAATTTCCCGTTGACCACAACTAAGGTCTCTTGCACCGCACAGTATCACGTAGGCTGTGGAGGACATCCCTGTAGTGCTCTTTGGTGATTGACCCTGTGGTGCGTACGTGTGGTGCACTACACAGTGGGAGTCAAAGAAAGCACTCGGCATCACTTTGACGTTGCTGCGCACTTGGCGGGCATTTATTTTTTATGACGTGAAATGCTTCCACTGTGACGACTGGGATTTGGTTTCCGGGTCGTTCCCGCACACGCAAGACTCGTCATCAGTAATAATGGTGTTAGTGAAGGTAGGGTCACTGATTGTGAAGTTGAACATGTCCTGTGAGACTGCATTTGCTCTACCTTGAGCAGTTTTGGCACGAATTTCGCCGCAACACTCTTCATGGCCGAATCTTCACTCATAATGGATTTGCAGAGAAAGTGCTGATGTCCACCTTTTCCGCAATTTCCCGGATAGTCACACAACGGTCCCGCATCACCACAGCGTTTACTTCGGCAATGACCTGGTCATTTTGGTATTTTGATGGCTTACCGTAGTGTGGCATCACTCTCCATCGATGTGTGGCCATTTTTAAACTGGTTGTACAACTCCTTAACCTGTGTGAAACTCATAGCGACGTCACCGAAAGCCGTCTTGTTTTTTTGAGTGGTTTCCACTTGGCTCTCCCTTAGTTTCTGGCGAAATTCGATGCAGTAGCACTGCTCCAGTCAGTCCGTCATATTTCTTGCAATGGAAAACCGGCCAAAGCACTGTGCACTACCTCACTCAAACGCTGCACCCCAGAAACTGACGCTATTGGCAGGTGGGAAAAAATTCACGCGTACGCACGAAAGTAAAAAAAAAAAGTTGAATACTTTTCTAACAGACCTCGTATATATCCAGTTTGATATAGTTTTCTGAGAGCAGCCAGCTTTCCCTACTTTTTGCTTTTTTTGTGCAACCCTTATAGCAATTAAAGGTTATAACGATAACATTTTCATGGCAGTGGAGGCAAGTTACGCCAGTTTAGAAGTGTACCTGATGTGGAATTTCAGCGGCAGAGTTGGAACAGTCAATGGATTCTGTGAGCGAGCGCTCGACCCTGGCGCAGAGCAATGCCTCCAAATCCTTGCCTCCATAGCAAGCATGGGAGCAAGGAAAAAGTGGAAGTGGTCGAGTCGCTCAGAATATTTTGCATCTAGTAATTCTATTCCGCTGTTGAATTCTGTCAAATTCCTTCTCGTACGTGACAGTTTTGGTGTCACTGTCATTATCTGATGAATCACTTGTTCTCTGGAGTTCTCAGAGTCGGAATGGGTGGCTATAGAGCAGTGAAAGCAATGCTGTACGATTTGCCAATTTTCCCATGCTGGCCACCATTGTTTGAACACTCCACTCCCTCCCTCGCTTTGCCACTGGAGTACACTTGCTCCAAAAGAAGCAGAAAAGCTTGCTCCTCCGACTCTGCCATTCAAATTCAACATGAGAGCCGTAACACGACTACCCTGGCTGGACTTAACCGTAACACGACTACCCTGGCTGGACTTATGTCGTCGAGCCCAGCTCTCGATTTGTTCCAGTGTTAGGAGGTTACCGTGAGACCAGAGTGGATAATTTGCGTTCACCTTCCGAAATGTGGGCTTCAGAGAATGCACAGGTGTTTTCGGGCCGTCGCTGCTTTGAAACATGAATAAAGAACAGGAGTGTTCTTTGCCGCTGTGGCTCGGTAGTTACGGTGCTCGGCTGGTGAACCATAAAACACGGGTTTCATTTCAGTGGAGGTGAAATGCTGGAGGCCCACATATTGCATGATGTTGAAATGTTAAAGAACCTCAGGCGGTTGAAATAACCAAGGACCCTTTACCAGATGCATGCCTCATAATTGTGTCATGGCTTGAACACGTAAAACTGGAGAGGTTACTATAAAGTGAAGCTGACCACTGTCAATATAACCGATAGGGCAAGTCAGTGGTTCGTGGTACTTAAAATATAAGTGCGTGACTTTAACAGAGACGGAGGATGACAAAAACAAATGCGTGCTACCAGCTGCAGGTATATTCAGAAAGCACTGACCTATATATGTAAACAGGTGAATGTTCCGCAATAACATCCAGCGAAAATACAAATGCTGTGAAATAAAAAATAAGTGCCGCACCTTGCCAAAGCCTTTCCAAGAACCCGAGCTCTTTATCAACAGGCGAGGTGGTTATTTTTCTATTTCTCCTCACTTGTATGTTTATTGCTACGTTCTGTCATTATATCCTCCTGAGTTCCAGCTATGGGGATTTGTCCAAAATATTGGACATGAAATACCCCATCACTACAAAGATCTCAGCATGTTTTCTTCCTCAAAAACCACTTGTCCAATATTTTGGACATCTACTGGCGCCCTCCATGAAGTTTTATCGAAATTGCGCCAGGAGATCACGAAACAAAGAAGAAAACATGGTGGCGTTCAACAGGGCAATCTTCTAGAAGTTAAACGGCGAAAGTTAAGGTCCACTTTTCTGTTGGTTTTTTATTATTTGTTACATTTTGAATAATAGCTTGCAGTTATTCCGGAATTTGTCACAATTTTCTTCAGTAGCCTTGCTTTGTGTTGCTTCAGGCCCACTACTTAACGCTTTAATTAAGTTTCAGCGTCCAATTAGTTGGACATCACGCCATACCAAAAGCACAGGCATCACGGAAATAATAAGCTTCACTTTTTATCTTCGTCATCTACACACCCAGTTGTGAAGGTTTCAGAAAATTCCGTGGACCAAAATCCAACCCGGAAGTCAGGAGGATATGTTACTACAGAACATATTTATCTTTCAATACATGTGTCAGTGCATTCAAAGTAAGGTTTCAGTTGGTAGTATGCGCTCGTGCTTTCCTTACTAAATCCCTGTTAAAGTCACGCGCTCGTACTTCTAGTATCAGGCTAACCACTGCTTTGATTTTGCTTGAATTTCGCAGCATGATTACCCTGATCATTTTTTTGTGATGCTTAACGCTGCTGCTTGCCGGCTTGTGTAAGAAAAAATATATGTAAAAATGCTTTGTCAGAGATTTTTTTTTTCACAACTGATGCATGGAACATGGCAGCTGGAATGTCATATGATTACTTTCAAAATTTCTGTTGCTGTGGTAACCGAGATTCTGTTAATGGTGAATATATAACGAAGTCTCTGCTGCCAGGATAGTACGGTTCCTGTTAATAGAGTTTTGGTAACGAGACTGCAGTGGAATATCTTTTACTAGGATAATGAAGATTCTGCAAATGCAGATTTCAGTAGAGGAATCTGTTGCCAGAGCAGTAGGGCTGGGCTAGCCTTACTGTTACATCATTCACATTGCTCTCTGTAGAGTGTAATCTGTGCAGCAAAAGGGGTACAACAAAATACATATTGACACAATGTGACTTAAAGTTACGCGCGCTAGCTGATACTTGTGCCCTCCAGATGTTTTGCGACACACGAGCCTGCGGGGCCCAGCTGTGCGCGACCCGTGTTGGAAAAAAGAACGTGGAGGAAGAGGCAGAAGTGAATGCTCGAGACAACCAGGAGATTTCGTTCTAGCTGTGTTATTATTCGCGGGCTCAAGTTCACCCTGCCCACGTTAGCTTATTAAAAGTGTTCATTGAACCGTGCGTTAAAATCTGGTGGAAGTGCTGGGTGCGATGCCAAGCCCTTCTCGTGTGACTGAGCACAGTCCGGAACCACAGCGATTTGGACCCAACGAGCTGACGCCTGTTCATCAGCGCTGCAGTCGACGCCTACATGGTGAGAGTCCTGAATTTTCACCTTTATCGACTTCCCTTAGAACCTCAACGGCTGTGAACGGGTACGCAACCGACATGACAGCTCAGGTCACTCCAGCCAACATTGTAGTGAACCAGCCAATGCTACCAAAGCCTCTCCACGGCGAAAGCTACGAGGACGCAGAGGAACTGGCTTGAACACTCTGAACGTGTCTGCAAAGGCTAACGGATATGGGGAAGAGCGCAAACATGGAAGTGTTTGCTTCGCGCTGGAAGATAGCGCACGAACGTGTACAAAAACCACGAAGCTACCTTCCGGTCGTGAGATGGCTTTCGACAGGAGCTGCTCGCTGCTTTCCTGAACACAGACCGCAAAGAGAGAGCTGAAGCTGCGCTCTAGACAAAAAATCAGCGAAAGAACGAAACTGTCGCCATGTATGCGGAACACATGTCTGGCCTATTCCTGCCGAGCGGATTCAAATATGAGCGAAGACAGGAAGCTGCGTCATCTGATGCGAGGCGTAAGCAAGAACTCTTTGCCGGACTAATTCGAAGCCCGCCGCACACCTGTCGCCGAGTTTCGTTCTGAGGCGACTACAATGGAAAGAACGCTACAACAGCAAGCAAGGTTATACAACCGGGATGCGATCATCACTTCCTTGGACATGTTGCCACCAGTCTTCAATAACGGCATGGAAGCACTACGCGAGCCGGTGTGGTCTGTTTTGTGAGAAGAGCTCCAGAAGCAGCACCTTGACCAAAACACTCCAATGATTACGTCTCTAGCCGATGTGACCCGTGAGGAGCTCAGGCAGGTGGTACGTGAACCTTCGAGCAACGCACAGCCAGAGCCGCCACTACAACAGAAGGCGAGAATGATGTATGCCGATGTGCTACTATGAGGACCTCCAGGATGTGTGGACGTTGTGGTGGCTACACCTATGCAGTACCCGATGCCGCCGAGCGCCCTGCAGCCAACGCCAGAGGAGAGACTAAGGAAGAGCGATGTCTGGCGCACTCCTGACAGGATACCGCTTTGTTACCACTGTGGGGAGGCTGGTCATCTCTACCGAACGTGCCTCTACCGCCAGGCAGAACTACGTGGTTTTCCTGTCAATGCACCTCGACCACGAAATGGTGAACGTCCATTCGAAATTGCAAAATACCTGTCAGGTCGTCAATGTTCAAGTGGCTTCCAACGACACCAACCTTGTGCAACAACAACGGGGAGGTATAGGTCGCCTAGCCCCCGACCTTCAGCAAGCTCCCCAAGGTCTCGTTCCACAAGCCTGCGTCGGGAAAACTAGAGTCAGCAACCTGTGGAGGCAAGGCCGCTGTCGACGCTAATGCAGAAAAACCTCCATTGCTGACTCTGAACGACGACCGACTCAGAAACCGGTGCTTCGATAGTGACGTTGCTTCCCGTTTGCGTGTGTTCGTTGACGGCTACGAAGTCATCGGACTGGTAGATACAGGCGCAGGTTATTCAGTGATGAGTAGTGAACTTTCTAAAATACTGAAGAAAGTGCTGACTTCTTGGACTGAACCACAAGTTCGCACAGCAGGAGGGCACCTCATCGACCCTACTGGAATATGCACAGCAAGAATCGGAATACGGGGTTTCGCGTATGTCGCCAGTTTTATTGTGCTGCCGGAATGCTCAAGAGACTTGATTATCGGCATGGATTTATTATGAGCTAATGGTGCTGTAATTAACTTGCGAGAATCTTGAGTCTCATTCCCGACTAGGCACGCGATTGCTACCTTTGAAACGAAAGAAAACGTATATGACCTTTGTATTGTAGATGATAGCGTCATGGTGCTACCAAAATCGAGCATATCTGCCAGCATATCTCGCGCTGGTGACAAGAATGCACGCGTGTGAGGCACACGTGCTGACAAGTTTACGCTCGTGTTTTGCAGAATGCGGTATCACCTTATGTCCCAAGTTGTCTGCTTTTGTTCGAAACTTCAATTTAGGACACATACTCTCTTTAGCCGACTGCGTCTTTCGTCAAAGGCATCTGTATATATTTCTGCACTATACTGTAGGTAATACTTTGAAAATAAGCTTTCATTTCAAAACTATTTCTTTCTTGGCATCTTTACAGCAGTGTGACCTTACTTACTGTTCATGGCTTGTGAATTATTATGGCGTGCAGGCCATTCACTAGCATAGCCAGAAATTTTTGAAGGGGGCATTTAAACTATACTTTACGTGGGTTTACGTGTGCATTTGTGTTTGTACATGAACAGTAGAATTCAGCTAAAACGAACGCCGTTTGATTGAAATTTCTGCTACAACAAAAAATTCACGATACCCCGTCAGCCGTTCATAGGACTCAATGCGTAAATATTGTCGCCACAACAAACACTTTTTCTTCTAACGAAATTTTATGATATGATTCCAGGCTCAGATACTTATTGCTGTGCTCTAAACCCAATCTTTAACATTTAGATGCATTTTCGGAGCCTGAAAATGCGTCAACGAAGTCTGAAACACACATTGGCACCACCAGAAGCCACGGCTATACTGCCGTCATTCAGCAAGCATGAGCGCCGCCATTGCTCGATAGCGATGGCAGTGAGACTGCCTTGCTTTTGTTTTGCCACTGGCTTGCTTTTGAGCCGCAGACAATCCAGAGCTGAAGCTCAATCGCTCAGTTCATGGTGTCCTTCTCGCAGCTCTTCGAGGAAGGAATAAACTGTTGCAGCTGCTGGGTGCAACCGCGGCATGATGCCTTTTCCAATTCCAATGCTTATCATTATGTTCGGGCTTGGCCAGTGTGGTAACTAATCAGAGTGGCTGTTTGCCCGTATTATCAACAAAATCAGCTAGCCGCGAGTGATGGATGATAAGAATGGTATAGAATAATGCAAAAGTCGCCGCTCCACGATACCCTGCCTCCATCTCGGCGTTGTCAGATACTTTTGACGACAGACAGCTGCTGGTGTTAAGGTGTTAATGCAACTATTCGGTTCGTTCACAAAAGCAGTTTTAGGCATTGTTTCAGCATGCTTTTCACCATGGCCTCACTATGCATGGGTGAAAATCATGTCGTGACACTGCTGGGAAAGAATAGAAAGCAGCGGACATTTTTTTGAATTTTGAGAATAAACATTTCTTTTGTTTTGCGAGCTCAGATCAGCTATATTTTTTTTCGGTTTCACAACAATGAAATTTTCGCTTCAATGAAATTTTTTTCGTGCCCTGTCAGTTTCGTTGTAGCGGGGTTCGACTGTATATGCACATACAAAAAAAATATGATTGCGGGAGTGCTCAGTTCCCTCTCTCTGCTACGCCAGTGACACGATTGTTACATCTCCGAGCCGCAGAGGATTCATTTTGACTATTTGCGTCAAAGATGGGTGGTGCCCAGAAATGCTTGATTCTTATTTGTCCTCGTTTTGCGATCTGTGTTTGCACACGTGTAAGGACTCGACCATAGGTCATCTACATGTGCTGCCGCACTATCAAAGCCAGTAGTGATCTGGGTTTCTGTTGTTTATTCTCTCTCGCAGCTTTCAAAGGAGAACTACCTGAAGGGCGCCACATGCGTGTAGAAAACAAGACGTTTTATTTCGACATTGGGCAGAATACCCGAGGCATCTACATGCGTATCTCAGAGGTGAGTGGCTTGCCAAGGGGTTTCTCAAAGACACCACTTTTGTGTGTGCAACATTCCATGCTACTGGCTCTCCTGCCGGCCTAAAGGGATGCTTAAGTAGTTTTTCCAAGTTTGGTAAAACTTTGTGATTGCCAAGGACCGACGTTATTGTCAACTGTTTCCTAATTTTTTCAGTGGTTGTTGCAGCAGGAGGCTTAGAATACACAAAAGAAACGTTTATCTTACTTCGCTACGCCAGCGCTCCGAAAGTGTTGAAGTGGTAACGAACCATGGCATCTTTGGCAGCTGCAGCAGAGTTGCGCTGCGCTGCGGCGAAAGGTTGCCACCACTGACTGATCTGACTTGTGACAGCACTATTTATCTACCCTGAGGTTCAACTAAGTTAGGGACGATAAAAGTTCCGCAGCTGGGTTACAACATCTGCCATAATGACAAACAGCTGCGTCGGTGCGGACAAGCTTGTCCTGTATCTTTAACGGTGCATGCTTTAATGGTGCAGTTGTTGTAGATGACGCGCTATACAAAAGATGACATCAGCACATTTGCTCAGCATCTCAAAAAGCTCTGGGCTGCAGTGCTACTTTATTTTGCAAAAAAAAAAAAAAAAAATGTGTCCACTTTTTTTGAGGACTGTCACAGCAGTTTTTGATTACAGCATAGGTCAAACTGTGATTAGCTTGTTCAAGGTATTTTTATAGAAAAGTGTAGTTTGCTTTAATGAATGCACACATTGTCAGATTCATGGTGCAAAAGGGGCCCTTGCCTGTCAAATCAGTTCTGGTGACACTTAAGCTCTTGGTCTCTTCTAGCGCATTGTACCACGGGGTACAGTACTCGGGGCAGCTCGCATTCGTACATAGACAAAGAAAAAAAAAGCGGACAAGAAATGAAGACAAACTGCTTTTTTACTTTTACTTTGGCTGAGGCTGGGGGCTAAACACGCCTGTCGACTGGCAGCAGTTACTGATTGGAACTTATCTGAATGCTGCAATCTTGTACCTCATATACTCTAACATAAGCAAGACAGATTAATGCCAGGACTGTGATTTTAGATCCACTCAGGAGCACATAATGCTTATGCGAAGAGGCACATACAAAAGGCGATAGTACAGTTTGTTTACTGAAGAGAATGTGGGCACATCACCCTGAAACAGTGGCACAAAACGATCATCTAAATCGTCATCTTTTTCATCGTACACTCAGACCTCGATATAACGAACCTGGATATAATGACATACCTGTTGTAACGAAGTAAATAAAAATGGTCTTGCAATAAATACAGTGTTAGGAATAAACCTTTATAACGAATATTCGGATATAGCAAAGTTATTTTCATGGAAGATGCAACTTTGTTATAGTGAGGTTTAAGAGTATTTGTTCTTTGATGGCTTTTTTTAGCATTGTTCCCGACGATAAGGGACCATTGCAGAACTTGTAAAATCGGGGTCAGACACACCAGCGTAAAGGTCTCGCATCTGTTGACAATATGGAAATGTCAAGGGATAACAAATAGCGATGGGAATGCAGCCTCTAGCAATCACTGGTGTGTGTGCTTGGAAAATGCATTGCTGAAGCTCTGCCCTTGAAGATCAACTTTGGGCTGTCGAAGCGGGCTGAGGAAGCTGCCAGGACTAAGAGTCTCGAGGGCACCTGTCTGGCATTGCACAGTGTCGTTGAGGCAGCGAAGTCCGTGAAGGTCATTTGAGAATTGGACTGGTTGCATGTAAATGAGTTGCTGCTTGCGAGTCTGAACTCTGTCTCTTCATTGGCAAAGCACTGTTTTATAATGTCCAAAGCTTCACAGTAGCAGCTTGCAGTTGATGGAATTCTTGCAATAGCCCGTGCCACATCGTCAGTCAAGACCCAACGTAGATAGGCAAACTTGTCCACGACAATGAGCCCGCCATTAATGTTGCTCATCTCGTTGAATTGCTTCCGGATAAGATGTTCACAATGATAGTTGGCGAGCAAACTTTATATTGTCAATTTACAGAAGTTGAAGAATGAGTTAGTTGGCATGTGCATAGCATGGGTTCGACTGGCATAGCCAGTGGTGTACAGTTTGGTGATTTTTAAAGGGTCCCTAAACAACCGCCGACAACACAAAGCATGAGCGTGACATTCTAGCATTTCGTCTTCTCGGCACGATTTGGAGTGCCACCAGTCTGTTCACATGAAGTCTCAAGAAAATAAGTGCTTGATTGGTCCATAATAAGGAATATCAGTAGCGAACTGTCTGTGACCCTGCTTTGCCGTGTGGTCGCATGCCCGTTCTGCCTTTTCACACATAAGCCCATGATTGATTGGTTTCACTCTCTTTGTGTGTTCCTGACGTCTCAAGTGAAGATGGGAGCATGAAGCCAAAAAGCGCGGAATTCCAATAGTCCCAACGCTTAACGGAGACATTGTTTGCGTGATTCAGGAAGAAATGAGTTACAAGGAGAAGATTGCACCTGCAGGAAGGGTAGTGAAAATGAGAAGGAAACCACTTTTTTGTCTTTGAGATCGGAGTGGTTTAAAGAGGAATGTCTACGATGTTGTGAGCACCGCATATGTTGCTGTGGCTCTATCCTTACGGTTCACCACCTGCTCAAACTTTGCTTGAGCTTTCCCGGTAAATAGTAGTGGAAGACGTCGAAAGTCAGTAGCGATCCAGCCAATGCAAGGGTGATTGAGGGATTTGCTGAGGAGGCCGAGCTGCTTTTTTGTAAAGTCGTCTGGACCAAGCATTGGTTCAATTGTTATTGATAAGAAACATTAACTGCAATATCTGGGCTTTGCGCTTGAGCTTGAGTGTTTCCGTGCTTGGGCTCTTCGGTGAGCAGGCAATGATTGCGGTAGGCAGAAACTCGATTACCTTAAAATCATTGACGAGGGTTGCTATTCGGACGAGCTTCGGTGCCACTTGAGGGAAAGCACGTATCTCCTTGCGTTAAAACAAGTAACAGAGGGTGTATTTGAAATACAGTGTAGCCTAGCTTGCGGGTAGCTCAGATTGGAACACACGCAGGCATTTTTTCATTATCGCTGATGTTTCAACACACTGCACGCTTGTGGACCAGAATGAGAGGCAGAGAGTGCGAGCCAATGTTAAAGGGCGCTGACACACAATAATGACCTCTCATTTTTTTGCTGCAATGTGTTGCCAGGGCCCTGTCAGTCATAACACAGCACATCATTCGATTCGGTGCACGACAAATGATTAGGTACAGGCTCCTCATTACCAATTGGGCTTACTTTTGATTGGAGAGAGCTCCAAACAAAAATGACAAGCCGCCGGGTGCAACTATCACTACTCATCGGGTGCAACGCTCAGCCACGTCAGCACACAGAACTGCGACGCATTTCTTCACATTGTGCGTCAAGAAGTCCGTTTTAACAGGAAACAGGACAGCAGTGTCGCCAAACATAAAACTTTGAATGCGTGCACCGTGGCCCCAAACTCGCATGCAGCCGCCATGTAGAAGTCTGCTGGACGAAACACAGCAAAGAGAAAAAAAAAAATAGCAGCTTTGAGCTTATCATAACTTCTTGTATTGACTACAGCGTGGTGATCTGGGAGAAGTAAGGGGGTCGCCGTGGGTCACCTTTGAGGGGGACTGCTTGATTCTCTATAAAAACTTCCAAATTCCTGTAAAATACCTTCACGTTATTTCGCACGTGGTACGGTGATTACTCGAATCTAACGCGCACCTTTTTTCCGGTTAAGCGAGTTCATAAATCACATGCGCGTTAGAATCGAGTACGATAAAAAAATGAATACGGTCATTCTATTGCTATCGGCATTTCCAAAATGGCCCTACGCGCGTTGGCATGGCACGTCGGCCATTTGTGCCTGTATTTCTTATGTGCGGCACTTCGTACGTGTGCTGAGGAGTTCGTCATCTGGTAGTGCATTAGCATCGACGGCATGGAAGGGCCGACTCTGAAAACTCGACGAGTGCACCACGATGCCGCTTTTAAAAGAAAAGTCATCGCGTGTGCCGAAACGGACGGAAATCTGGCCACATCGCTGTCGTTCGGAGTTCCCGAAATGTGCGTGCGGGACTGGCGGAAACAAAAGCAAAATATTGTCGACAACAAATATTCACGTAAAGGCTTCAGTGGACCACAGCAGGGTTGGTTTCCTGCAAATTGAAGAGCTGCTCGGCTGAGTATGTGCTTGAGCAGCGAGCGGCACAGTGGCTCGTGACGACAGAACTGCTCCAAGTGCAGGCTATGCAGTTAGCCTTAGAAAAGGGGCTAATGCCGAGCCAGTTTAAAGCGAGCAGGTGCTGGCTAACTAACTGTATGAAGAGGAAAGGCTTTTCCCTCAGAAGGCGAACGGGCATATGCCAAAAGTTGCCGGAGGAGTACGAAGAAAGCTTCACAGTTTTCAGAGGTTCGTCCTAAACTTGCGGCACAACAACGGCTACCTGCTTGGACAAATCGGAAATGCCGATCAGACGCCTCTTTACTTCGACATGCCTGGCACCACAACTGGCTGAGAAGAAGGGGGCAAAGCAAGTTCGCGTGCTGACATCGGGCCATGGTAAAACTAGAGTGACGGCAATGCTCTGTTGCACGTCAGATAGGCACAAGCTTCCCCCGTACCTCAATTTAAACGGAAGACGCTCCCGAAAGGAGTCGTTTTCCCGAGTGGTGTGATTGTGCGGGCCAACGAGGAAAATGGGTGCGCGTTGCAATCGATGTCTTACTTTTTTTTTTTTTCGTCGTGGAAACCGGGTGCGCGTCATAATCGAGGGCGCAGTAGAATCGAGTAAATACGGTATATACATGTTCATGGAATTCGATTCGGCAGGCTATTTTGGTCATGAAATTTTGTGTCAGTGCCCTTTTAAGGAGGCCTTTCCTTATGGGGAAAATGGGGGCGAGCAAAGCTTGGTGTGTGCAGTGCCTGCACTACTACTTCTTTTTATTTGGCATTGTGCCCTAGGACTCGCGTCCTGGTGCTGGAGCGAGAGGTCGTGTGTCCATGTGCAGGCAACGATGAAATGCGACAACATAAAATGAGTCGCGCCTGCGTCTCTCAAAATCATATGGTGGTTTTGGGACGTTAAACTCCACATATCAATCTATCAAAATGAATCTCGCCATTAAAATATCGGACTTCCATGTTGGGAACAGCTAACCACCGCTGAGCCCATGATTGAGAGAGCTTTCGTTATTGGAAGACTGCGCCTACGAATGCGCAAGTGACCAGCGCTCCTTTGGAGGCAGCGTTTATCGAATTATTTCCAGCGCTAGTGTCAGGTTTCGCAGCGTACGACAATGCCGCCACTGAAATCTGTAGCTGTTAAGTCTATAAAGTTCAGCACAAGGTAGCGCACATGTCACACACTGAGCTTGCGAATCTGCCCAACCAATTCCGACCGTGCGAAGGAAACCCTGCATGCTTACCTCAAACGCTGACGCTATCGGCAGTCTGGTAAATGGAGCACGAATGGGAATCGGTGGGTGCCCGTGCTATGAAGATCTTCAGGTATCGCATTAGTGGAGTTGCTGTACGTTTCTCTTAAAAAGGCCAAGGAGCAAGTTTATAATTCAGCCTGTAGGTGGGCAAGACAAGAGGTATCAATTCTTTGGCAACTCTACTGCCATTAACTAGGCTCTTTATTGGGATAAAAATGTGGAGTTGAAGATTTCATCATAGACTTTCGCACCGAAACCTCAGAAGCAGTCTGTCAGGTGGAATGTAAGCAATTTCAATGTACTTTTTTGAGTAGATTGGCCGAATGAGCTCAGTCGGATTTCTTTGAATTTGCCGCGTGAAGTCTGTGACTCCGGTAAAATACAGCAGAACGAATTCCCTTTGACCGTGTACTACAAAGGGACCACCAGGTGACGCCATTTCGTTTGGCTGGCTGCATACAGTGCTCCGCTTTCACGCGTTCTTGGCTAGTTACCGGGCCTCGCCCGTGTCTGGACAAGCTCACTATTCCTTCTAGAAGACTTTTGGGACATGCGGACACCATCCGGGCCCCGGTTCGACCCCAGGCTGGCCCTCCAGGCCCCTTCAAAAGTACAAAGTGGCGCGGCGCCGCACCTGCACCTCCGCGATGCAGCATCCCGCCCAGCACTTGACACCAACGACAACTGACGCCCTGTCGGTAAGCCCAGCCTCCTCTGGTCGTATCGCTGATACAGCCGTGCCTCTGCTGTCAACATCTGACAATGTCACCAGCCCTCCGCCGACAACAATACAGCAACAGGCAGCGTTCCTCAACAGCGTGCACTGTCCAGCAACGTGCAACGCTGGTGGCGTCTCTGTTACTCCCAGCTTGATAGCAACACAAAAGCCGGAGCCCGAGAGCCGTAATGCAGCGTTGGCATTGCAATCAACCACGCCTGCTACTCTTCCCACCGTATCTGCTGTCTGGCCTACCCATTGGGAATTCCGAGTCTGTCGACAAGCGCGCTTCGACGAGCATCGTTCCTTCCATCGCCGAAGTTTTGCCTTCCATCACTTCAGCTGACGACTCATCGACGGAAATGGACTTCACGGCGTCGCAGGTCAACGAAGACAATACGCCATCTCCTGAAGGCAGCTGGAACACGGTTAGTGCCAATCGAAAACCTGCCTCAACTGCCCGCCCTCGCTCCGAGCTCATCACCGTCGGAATCTAACTTTCACCCGGAACACTCACGCCGAAACTGCCTTTCTATGACCTGCTTTTCTACCATCATAGCCGTCGCAAGTCTCTCTCCCAAGACCAGTGTGGAGGTCACCCTTCAAGCCAAACCTGCTCAGAGCCTTGTGCTTCTAAAAACGCACTCGCCTCTCACTGCCCATCTCCTACTGTTCCTTACAAGTCTGGAACTTAATGGTAAGCCGATCACTATTAAGCCCTATGCCCCCAGTCCTCCAATAACATGTCTCGGCGTCGTACAAAATGTCGGTTGTCACTTCACACCATATCAGCTCTTGCATGACCTCGAATCCTTTTTTTTTTACATACTCGTTGCACGTATGATAGGCTCCACTGAATCCGTCATCATAACATTTGCTGGAACCGTCATTCCTCGCTTTGTGTATTTTAAACGTGTCTCTTTCGATGCCGTCCGCATAAACCTAAGCCCCCTACCTGCACTCGGTGCCTTGCTATAGGGCACCGTGCTCATCAATGCCCCCAACACAGCGTTCCGGCCAAGTGCCGCCGCTGTGCGTCTCCTCTACCAGCAGATCTCGATGCTAACGTTTGCACCCAACCCTGGTGCATCCATTGCCACGTCAACTCCCACTCATCTCTCTACTCCACCTGCCCCTACTTTCTAGCTAAGCAACGCGATTGCGCTAAAGCAGCTTTTCTCTGTCGCATAGCCATGCGCCGAGCCACTCAGCCTTCGGCGCCCTCCTCGTCAGCGCATGAGTTCATTTCACCTCCCTCAGCATCCCCCCTGGGCTCATACGTCGCTAAGTTAAGGGCACACCTCCCATGTGCACTTCTTTATCAAACACACCTTCACCATCCTTGAGTAACGAGAGCCGCTCCTTCGATCTGCGACTGGCTATGTTGGAGCGCAACCAGCGCGCGCAACAGCGCATATCAGATGAGCTACAACAGAAAATACTCGCACTGATGCAGACACTCGCAACTACCACATCGTCTCTTACCTATCAACTCACGGAGCTAAATAAGCAGCCCACCACACTCACCGCCCCGACCTCCAGCTCCCCCCATGTAACCAAATTGGCCGACATGGTCGAAACCACCACCACTGCGCATCACGCTCGTTTGGTTCAGCTGGAAAATTCCATTGTCTGGATTCTTACGACCCTCGAAACCCAATCTAAGCAGCTGGAATATTTCACCTATATGCTTAACTCCCTGCAAGAGTCGCTTCCCCCGGCAAAAAAAAAAAAGAAGGAACGCGCACGTGCAGGCGCTTCCTCTACTTTAAAGACCTAGATGGCGCGTGAAAAGGACCTTGATATTTTGCTGTGTAACTGCCTCAACTGTCGTCATAATAGGACCCCTCTCCACCAATATCTTCTCACCCGCCCCACATTACCACATTTTCTCCTTATACAGGAGACTTGGACGGCCCTTGCCGTCCCGGGCTGCTGTGCATATTACGCTACGACAGGAACGCCACTTGCGTCCATTTATGTACGCAATGACGTTCTTGTTCAATCCACTAGACGTACCCTCCCCCCTCCTGAAATATTTAATTGGTGTGGTCTATTACGAACCATCTACTCGTATTTTTCTCGCTCTGATGTCTTTTTACAACCCCCCTGTCACGTCCTCTTTGTTTAGTGCTCTTGGCGAATTCCTGCACTCCCTTTCCATCGACCACCCATATCCTCCTTGGGGGTGACTTTAATGCTCCTATAGGCTCTCGTGTTACCCCTGAACACTCAAACCAGGTTGCCTTCTACACTGCCTCGCCCAGGAATGCCATCTCACCCTTCTTAAATACCCCTGATACCCCTACTCGAGGGGGCACTGTTTCACAGCGCTCCACTGCACCTGATCTCACTTTTTCTCAGAGTTCCCTTCTTTTTCACTGGCAGATGTCCGCTGAAAACCTTTTCAGTGATCACTTTCTCATACACATCACCACCCCTCTTTCCCACAACAGGTGGAAACGAGTCGCTCACACTGACTGGGAAGCATTCTGTTATAACCTTTTGTCTGACTCCTTTAAAACTCATGATGACTGGACGTCGCGGATCTCCACAGCAATAACATCCCGTAGTCGCCGCACTCGTTTTCAACTCCCCATTCATGACCCCGATCCTCACTTCCTCCGTTTAATGCGACGTCATCAACATTTGAAACGCTCTCTCGGCTCCCAGCCACACAACGTCCAACTTTCCTCCCGCATTGATAGTCTGCGGGCTGAAATTATCGCTTACGGCACTTCCCTCGAGCACTCTCTTTGAAACACGCTGTGTGACGGCCTTGACTTTGCACTGCACTCGCGCTCTACATGGTCTCTATTTAGGTATCTCTTAGGTACCAAGCCTGCCGTTGCTCCTACTCTAGCTAAAGCTCTCACTCAAGGGAATCCATCTGATGTTTTTGACAATTTAAAATCTCTGTATCTCCCACCCCCCTTCACACTTTCCTACCCAGATTACTGGGGCGAAGCTAACCCAAACCTGGACCGCCCATTCATGCTCAGGGTGCTGGAAGCTGCCTTAGCCACTCAATCTACCCGCTCGGCTCCCTGTGAGGATGAGATAACGTATACTACACTACGTAATCTCCCCGACAACGCGAAGGAATTTCTCTTACACACATTCAACGAAGCATGGAACAGCGGCTGCCTGCCAAGCTCTTGGATATCCTCTCTAACTTGCATGATTCCGAAGCCGGGCAAGCCTCCATCTCTCTCTAACCTTCGCCCTATCTCTTTGACGTCATGCGTTGGCAAGACTCTTGAGCAAATAGCCTTGACTCGACTGTCTGATTTTATTGAGGCGAAAGAGTTTTTCCCTCCTTCTCTTATTGGCTTCCGACGCCACGTATGTGCGCAGGACATGTTCCCTATTCTTCAGCATACTTTTCTTTCACCTTCTCGCAGTCAGATCCATGCGCTTGTAACCGTCGATGTACGGAAGGCATTCGATGGCGTGAGTCATGACCACATACTCTCTCAGCTCTCCTCCCTGTCATGTGGCTCCCGCATGTATTTATACATCCGATCCTTTCTTTCAAATCGAGTTGCTCGCTTTAGAGTCGATACTCATTTCTCTAACCCACACTCCCTCACCCGCGGCACTCCTCAAGGTGCCATACTATCTCCTACTCTATTTAATATGGCTATGGCCCCCCTTGTCTCCCAACTGTCCCGAATACCTGACCTCCACCATATTTTTTATGCAGACGACATCACTCTTTGGTGTACGTCTGGATGTCCCGGCCATGTGCAGGATACTTTGCAACGTGGCCTGGACCTTATAGCTTTTTTTCTCGCTATTGCTGGCCTGTCTCCTGCACCGGAGAAATGTGAACTACTTTTGCTAAACCGGTCTGCGTACCAGCGCTCCCACAACACCCTCATCTCCCTACATCTTTCTAGCTCTCTCATCCCCACTGTTCAGCAATGCAAAGTTCTTGGCTTCCCTTTGCACGCGACAGAAAACGTGCAGGCCCTACATCACGCTACATCACCTCCTGCGACGCGTTGTCACTCAGCAGTCGGGGCTCCACGAGGTTAATGCGTGCCGGGATGCACATGCGCTCGCCTTTAACAAGTTCTTGTACTTTGTACCCTATGTTCAATTCACCCAAATCCAACTCAACACACTCGAAAGAGCTCTATTAGGCCTCTACAAAGAAGGCAGCTCTAAACCTCCCTGTCACTACCTCTACCACTAAGCTCTTCGCCACAGGCCTCTTCGATCCATTACGTTCTCTTATTTCTCTGCACCACGACTCTCAGATTGCCCGTCTTTCTCTCACTCGTCAAGGTACAATGGCTATTGGCCCAAGCCGGTATCCCTCACATTCCCGTTTCCAATCCTACCTTGCCTTCTGCCGCTAGCACCGCTGCTTCTAACCTTCGCATCCTTCCCCACCCATCCAATATGTCTTTCGTTCTTCACGCCGGCCGGCGCCGTGCGGCGGCACATCATCATTCTCCTCCTCTCTCTACACAGGGAGTTGCCTACACGGATGCCTCATACATGGCTCCTCGGGGCTCGTGTGGCTACTATATCTACCATCCACACCTTTTGGCACCTGACACGCACACCAGTGGGCCATACTTGCACCCGCCAAATGTACTTTCGCTCAAGGTCCTTTCCATGGTCCACGCCATGCAGTCATT
Source organism: Rhipicephalus microplus (assembly GCF_013339725.1). Taxonomy (NCBI): domain Eukaryota; kingdom Metazoa; phylum Arthropoda; class Arachnida; order Ixodida; family Ixodidae; genus Rhipicephalus; species Rhipicephalus microplus. The sequence continues at coordinate 50,894,082 of NC_051175.1, read as the reverse complement.
TTCCTCACTCCCTTCTTTCCCCCAGTACACAATTTACTCCGACTCGCACGCTGCCATCTGTCACATACAGAACAACACGTTGCCCCCTGCTCTTCAACAGGAGGTCTAGCGAGCGGCCTCTGCTCTTTAACCCTCTACTGTCTTCCTCCGCTGGGTTGCTGGGCATTCAGGTATTAACGGCAATGAGCTAGCTCATCAGCTTGTCCGCGATATATTGCACCGGGCACCGTTCATTCCCTGGCCCACACTTTCGGAAGACAGTGAGAGCTCTGCGAATAACGATGGGCAGATCTCCTTGCGTCACACTATCAAGGAGGTATATCTCCAGCTCCGGCTCGACAAGCGTCTTTACCCTCCCCCTCACCCATCACTCACTGTGCTCGAGGCTCGAACTCTACGGCACATCCAAAGGAATTGCCTGATAACCCCCTCTCGCCATTTTCTTCATAAATATAGGTCTAACTCCTGCTGTCCTAATTGCCCCTCCCTACATGCCAACCTGTCACACTGTCTGTTTTACTGCCCAACTGCTCAGCAATCCAGCTATTACCCTCTCCCATCCCTTTCCATCACCTCCTGGCTCAACTGGATCAGGGCCGAAGGGGAAGAAGAACAGCGTCGACTGGTCGCACAGGCGGTCGAAATGCTCGGCCTGTAAATTGTGGCTAAATAAAAGTCTATTACTACTACTACTACTACTACTACTACTACTACTACTACTACTACTACTACTTACTACAACAAAGCCTTAGATGGCACCGTCAGGTTGTATAAAATGCATGGCAAGTTGGTGTGGAAACCTTCGTGGGCGCAGTCTTGTGCGTATTTTGTGATAAAGCATTCTGTCACTCAGCATGGCATTCATTGAGGCTTGTGCATTGATCGCAAGTGAGAACAGCAACCGTAAAAGGCAGTGCTGTCAATCATTTTGTCATCTGCTTGGAAGAGAACAGACAGAGACACCCTTTTAAAGATGATAGTCTTCCTTGGGGACCTTCGACGCAAAAATTTTGGTCTGCCTGTCTGTACATTTGTCTGTTTATTCACTCTTAACGGCACCGGGTACTTGAAACGGCCGACCCCATCCGCAGCGCCCACCAATGTTGCTCAAGGTTTAGCGTTCATACTTGTGCACTTGTCAGATAATAAGCAATTATTGTGCAAGTCTGGGGCACCATAACAACACGTATATATTCTACACGTGCATCGTTTACTGGAAAATGCATACATAAGTAATTTTAAGGACCGTAGCGCTTATCACGCTGCGCTGACCACGCAACGCTTGCACGTAAAGGTGAGTATTTCCAACGCTTTGCTAAGACGCGATGTTGGTGGCACCTACCCATCGCCTTGCGTTCCTCACCTTATTACCTCTGAGACGGGCGCGCACACCTGTCTCAGAGCCATGCGCTTCGTTTTGCAAGAAGACTGCCAGGTGGCCCTCATGTCTCAAGTGTGACGTGACTTGACGCGCTCGTTCGCCTCCGCTGCACGCTCGAAGCACTCTAATGCAGCGCCTCCAAAATACCATTCACCGATTTCCTTGGGTAGAACAACAAATTCATTGTTCACTCTCTCCACACGCAAGACTGTTGTCTTTCGACGACATTTGCAGATTACATGCAGATACGGGGCCAATTTTTCGTTTGATAGGACAGATATAGAGTACTTTCTAGATAACTTGGATTGGATTGAGGCATAAGCGTTGTGGCCAGAGAAGAGAATTCGCCTGCAATCGGCCTTGCTTTATCCACTCTTACGCCGACAGTTTGCAAAAATTGCCACGAGGGTTACCACAAAAGGTCTTGTGGAGTTGCAATGCCACCTAGCAACTAGATAAGACATTAACACAAATAAATTGCTGAGGTCATCGTTTCCTTCAATTCAAATCTTTCAAAAAACAATTTCCCCAAATACCATTGCGAATCAGTTTTAGTAACTCTACATTTCTCCATGCGTTAAAGACATTATTGAATTCATTATGTCCCCGAGCAGATGATCGAGATGAGATGCGTACTTTCGAGGCACTTCGCTTTCACTTGGTAGTTCTTGGCTCCTCCTTATTCTCTTGCAACATTCTCTTGCGGCCTCTTGATGGTCCTTGTTGTTGTGTTCTGTCATAAAACGTGTACAGAATTGCATTTCAAAGTGGCGTTCGCACTCCTGTTTTCATTTTGTGCGTTTTTCCCCTTACTGCGCATCTTCTTGTGCCGAAAGTGGTGCTTTGTTATTGAAGGGGCCATTCTGTCTCTTCCTCCTGTGTCTTCATTCTACATGCTCTGTCGCAGTCATGAAGTAAACAAAAGGCTGTGTCGTAATTGTGATGTCATTGCAGGTGAAGAACAATTTCCGTGCGGCCATCACCATTCCAGAGAAGTCGTGGTCGCGCTTCAGGGACTCCTTCTCAGACTATGTCGAGAAGATGAAGGAGCTGACGGAGAAGTCGGCCGCCGAGGGTGGCAAATGAGAGCCGTCGCCCGACCGCCCTCCCAGGCAGCCACCGCCCACCCTTCCCTCCGGCGGTGCCCCAGGGGTGGCAGGCGACACTGTCGCAGTCCCTGATACGCCGCATCGCCTTAGAGCCGCCCCACGGCCTTTCAGCATCGGCACACCGACGACCAACCGATCGGCCGACCAGGGTGAGCGCGACCGTTGCGGCATCTCTTCCACGATGGGGCACGACTGCAGAGCCACGCGGCGGTCCTGTCCTTGGTGCAGCCATCTTGATGGTCCTTCCTAGCATGCCCCACGGCGGACAGCTGCGAGGACTTTTGACAAAATAATGCCGGTGATAAAAAATGGGGTTGGGGGAGAGAAGAGCTCGGAAGACTTAGGGGACAAGAACTTTTTTTGAGAAAATGGGAAGTGGGGATGGGGAGGACGAGAGAGAAGACTGGTGGTGGTTGCATGGAGGAGGAAGACTGTGGTTGACGGTGACCAGTTAGCATCGCCCTGGGCTGGTTTGTGTGTGTGTGTGTGTGTGTAGTTTGAGAGGCCAGTTCGCATTACCAAAAGGCCACTCGTCGGCGAATCGTCGTTTCGGAGGTCGTTTCACGTTGTCGCATGTTGGGCACAGAGGTCTGGCGGCCCGTGTCATCGAGGGCTGCCCGGCACCGGCAGACGACGGTCGGCATCGTCACAAAAGGCCACATGGTGCTGTCAAAGTCCGGCAAGCTTTGACAACTGATGGTCCCCAAGCCGGCCCTTCAGTTCTCGCTGTCGTCGGCGAATTCTACCGGCGACGTGAGGGGGAAAAAAATGCGTCTTAGCTCGCCTTTCTTTTTCATTATATTTACTGTTCTCATTTTTCTAAGACTGTCATCATCTGTTGTTTTGTACTTTATTTTTTGTTTTTTTGTTTCTCGCTGTTCCCCCTTGCCAATGCTTCCTGTGCGAACTGCAATGAGCTCCTAAAAAAGTGATAGCGGGCTCTGGCCATCCGCAATGAATGAGTGACGCACGGCTGACGTCCCGGTGATGTTGCGCTGCCGTGCGGTCTCACGCCTGTGGAGGCGACGCTCATACGAAGCACAGCCGAGAGAATGGGAGCGAGTGAGTTTAGATGGCGAGAAGGGATGTGTGACTTTGGGAGCATTGGCGAGACAGGGTTTGCGATGACTCCAAGTGAGAGAAAGAAGTGTGGAGAATCGAAGGTTTTAAAGAGAGTTGAATATTCGGTGGCACGTCATGGCTCCAGGGCTGACCGGCTTCTGTGCAAAGTTATCAGTGTGTCGTCTAGAACTCTCAAGATCCTAGCAGTCATTGCTTGTTTGTCGAGGCCTTGGTCGCGTTGCGTATTCGATGATCCTGTGCTGCCGAAATGTGGCATTTGCGACCCAGGACAGCGTTTTTTGATGTGCTTGTGCTCAAGATCCTGCGTGCAGCATTGAAAAGTGATGGCAGGACGTTTAAAAAGTAAGCACTTAACATCAGCTTACACACTATGCTCACACCTTTAGGAAAGACCACGCTGGACTGATTTGAAGGCCACACAAAGCAGAAAGGCATCACAATATGTATCGCTTAGCTAAAAGGACACATCGCAAGGTTCAAAAATTTTGAAAGAGTAAAATAGCTGTACAAAATAAGTCCAATGCAAGAATAGTGTGGAGAATTCATCTAAAGTTATTATCTATGTTGTTTGGATAAAATAAAAGTATCATACCGTTTATGCATGGGAGTTGCTTGGGGTGCTCTGCATTACTTTATTTTGCTAAGTGTTCAGATTAAGTAGCCTATAAGGAATGTGTCAAATTATCTGCCGTTCTTAAAAGAGATACTTTTGGAAACGTCAGAAGGCAGTGTATAGAATACAAACCGAGCCCTAATTTGTACAGCTGTCACTCTCGTTATCTCTATTGAGAAGTTCCATATGCATTCCGATAATTCCATATGTTGTCCATTACGTTGTGGAAACTTAATGGAATTTATGTGGAATGTGCATGTGGCTCCATAAAGTTGCTCTGAAATCATGTGGACTTACCGGAATGGCATGAGGAGTGTGTCAATAGGGCGTTTCTAGCCTTGAAAGTTTGCCATCTCGGGCTCTTTGCTGCGCGTGACAAGTTAAAAGTGCTTGGAGGGTCAGCAGATGCACGTTTGAGAATCGCTGCTCGGGGGTAGCTGGGTAGCTGGGTGGTCTTGAATGGTCCCGAAAGGTGTACTGTGCACGGGCACCCCGAAGACCGTCGAAAAAATATAGGGACGAGCGTTTTCAAAGTTGTAGCGACTCTGCTGCATGTTTCTTGCGTGTGAAAGGACAACACTAGGCAGCTAAGGTCGGGAAACATTCTAGACATCTTAATTTTGAGGAAAACTTGGCTTCTGAATGCGAAACATCGTGGCACGAAGGAAAATTTTCCAACACTGTGCAGCAATAAATATCAGCTATGATGTCATTAGTCATTAAGAATCTTGAAAAGGGTGCTGCACGTGTTGCTTCAGGTGTGCGCCGATTTGGTCGCTTTGCGAAAGTGTAGAGGCTCATTCGTATCAGCTGTGCTGAAACCGGTTGGTAGGAGCAATCATGACTGCGAACCAGTGGGGTTGATCTTATTCGGGACTAGCTGCGGACCTGCTTCACAAGAGACCGACAATGGTTGAAAATGTCACGTCAGTATCTTTGTGAGCCCTGGAGTCGTTACGAGCCACTGGGAAACGTGCCAGTCAATGATGCCCGGTGATATAGGACAGAGTGAGAGGTGTGAGAGAGAGACAGAGGTGTGTAGGTCAAGTTTTTTCAAAGGAAGGCACGGCGACCCGGCGTCACAGGCCCTTGTAGGCACGCGCTGAGGTGGGGTTCCCTCGTAGGATGGCTCTTTCGACGTTGCTAAGCCTAGAACGTCTCCTAGTCAGGGATGACAGGTGCACTTATGTGCCCCTGTGATTGGCTCTGTATTCACAGACTTTCCCCCGAGTATCATGTGACAGCTCTATCATACGCTCTAAAACGAAATTGTAATTCAGAATCGATGTCACTAATGACATAAGTGCTATAACACAGCTTTCGAAACAGTTGATAGCAATTTATGAATCGTGTCATGTTTGATTGTGTTTTCTCGTTTCACACGATAAGCATGTTCAAGCAAGTTTCTAATGCAATTGGGATCTCGTGCACATCAGCATTTTCCTAATTAACTAAGCTTTGTCGAGCGAAGCAAAGGTGTGATTCAAAAATTGAACATTGCACGTGTAAAATCATTATTTTGTTCTTGTTGAAACACATGCGGCTGGACTAACATTCATACGGAGCCAGAGTTTTTATTTTGATGCTCTGTTTGTTTATTTTTATGAATGCTATTGTTGAGGCTCTGCATGTGAAAAAAATGTAACACTGAGTCGTGCCCATTTATTGAACGCAGTAGTCTGTCGGGGAAAGCTGCTCTAGCTGATGTGACTCGTGAAAGTGACGCCCATACAGAATGGTACCCGAGGAAAAAGGTTCTCAATTTGTGGTTTGCAGTAAAGGCTTTGTGTGTGTCAAGTAAGGTCTGTGACGCTTGGTCTCGTGACGGTTGTTGTTTGCAGCGGCAGCTTCAGGCTGACCGGTATTGTTGAAGTTTGTTCAGAGTGTATTGCATTGTTGAAGGAGCAGAGAGTCAAAAAGACATTGTTTGTTGATCGTCTGGCGCAATGAAGTTGTCTTTGGATGTTGGCAGTGTTCTTTGATGAGGGCCGAGGAGAACCCTGCAGTTTTGCCGATGGGCTGCTTTTGGCTAAGAGTTTGGGAGGCACGAAAGTACGAAAGAATCGGATTGTCATGGAAGAAGTACTCAACTGCTCACGGAGCTGTAGGCACAGCAGTGCGATTGCTGTAAGGAGTTTCAATCCTCGTTTTTTTTTGTCCTTGTTTTGAGAGCTGGCGTAACCGTAAGGAAGGGAATAGATTCTCGGAGCATCGTGTTCTTACTACCAAGCACTCTGAATCATGGGCAATGTTTCAAGCTGGCTAATGTTAGCTTGGTCAGAAACCAGGATAATTACCAGTGTACTTTCGCACTACTGATGAGATGTTTGGCGAATGACGTTGCACCATAGTTTTTGCATGACGGCGCTTCATGGTCGGGAGTCTAGCGTTAACAGTTCCTGAACTGGAGTGTGCATTTTTGCGAGGCTTCGCTTTGAGAGCGTTCCTTTCGCAAGGGTGCTACGAGCATCCTACGACTGTCCGCTGCTAGAGGCGCTATGCCACAAAGCGTGGGTGACCTTGGCATGTGGGTATATACAGGCTTGTATATACATAGCTATTTTCGGGTTCCTCTTGTGGTGTTTGATCACACTCATGATTTCAGAGTCTGCATGCTTTCTGAATGCCTTTTCCTAGTGGAGTCTTTTTTTTATATTTTTTTATCAAGCATAAGCACTTTTGCCGTTGCTTGGTTAATAATTCACACCTAGAAGGCTGGTTGCAGAGGCCTCGCACGCCAACTTTACCGATCCGTTAAACTTTCATCACAACCAACAGATTCTTGACACCACTTTATTTCTGTGTTATACCCGCAAATCGCTTGCTGCCTCCGCCCGTTTGTCGGCTTACGATCTTCATTGACAATGTGTTCGTTGCAATTCGTTGTAGAGGCCTTCTTGTTTTGTGGTGACAACATTGGGTCATCTCCTTACGCGACCAAACATGTTTAAAGTGCAGGTTGGGAGAAGGCAGGGTTGGTCCAGTTAGGAGTGCGTTCCTCGCGTAGGTGTTTTTCACATGCATGGTGGTAATGCCACCGCTCCGCCAATCTTTTTGTGGGTACCAAAGTAGTGCAAGTTTCCCGCTGATCCTGCGTCATTTCTGCAAGAAGGTGAAAGTGATGGCTAAATGTACTGTAATCCTTGCAAAAACGACCTTGTAAGATGTGTTTATAAAGCAGTCTGCTACGGAAAGACAAGAAAGTAAAGAAAGAATGGATGAATCGAATGAGCAAACTCAATGATTTGTGTTTCCTCAGCCTAAAACAGGAATCGCAAATGTAATTTTGTTTGAACACATTTTTTCTTTTTGATGCAGAAAGGCACAAACATTTTTTATGAGTATGCATGCATTTGCAAAGTGTAGTCACATCCAGGCATTGCATGAAAACGTTCTCTGACAGGTGAGGTCTCCGTTTCAGAAACGGTGAGATTGCACAACGCGGCTGCAACGTAGCCACATCCAATTTTTCAATGTTAAGCTGAAATTTGCGAGCATGTCTTCGTGGTTCGTTTCGTTTCGCTTCACGAAATTGATGCTGTGAGCCTCTGTCATCTCAGCAGTCTGTTCGGCGAGTCTGGCCCGGTAATGTTCTCGTTGGTTTACTCGTTTGGGCTTACGTTCACCCATTGTTGCTGCTTCTAGTTTGTACTTGAGTCAATTACGCTTAAATTTAATGCTATCACTGAAAGTGGGCATCTGGATTAGGCATGGCTGACTCTGCAGGCATATTCTCTATCTCAAGGAGCATTGCCGGACTTCAGTTCCGTAAAGCTTGGCTATAAAGCTTTTAGCATAACAGTTATTCGAAACACTCGCAAATGTGAGGAGCGCACGGTACTTTTGGAAACTTTTGTAGGTGCTTCGACAACTTTGTGTATATGCTTGAAATGATTCCTAACATGATTGCTTTTTTAACACTGTGAGCAGTGCACCTAGGGGAGCATGAGTGACATTCTTTTTTATGTTGTGCAGTGTTGGTGTGCTGCTTTCTTGTTTCTTCTTTGAGAATAACGGGTCTCCAGCGATAAATTCGCAGATACTTTGAACATCGGGTGTTTTCTTTCAAGGTGAGGAGCTTCAGTCTTTCTGGCTGTTGTCGCAATGGAGTGTTCTTGCATTTCGGACGCGCTCGGGCGGACAGAAATTCCAAGCTGGCCTTGGAACCGATACTTGTTTCTAGGGGAACGAAGAGTTGGGTGGACACATTGACGATAGCTCGTGCGAATGGTTGCTTTGCAAAAGGTGAAGTGCCGAGCATCGGTTGTCTTGATGGACTAGGTACAGAAGCGCTCACTCATGAATGGATGCAACGGGTACTGTGTCGCAGTGCCTGAAAAACAATGTGCAACTGCAAAAGCTGGCGTTGGAGAGGCGCTTTTGTGTCTCGTCTTGTGTGAAAGCACTGCCATCTGAAGATCTCAGAGGGGACTAGAGTCATATACGCCTAGTGACTCTGCAAGGAGTCGGGCCTGTGCTAGTCTAATGATCTGTTAGCGGAGCTATTCACTCGACAGCATCAAACCAATGTGGAGCCATAACTGACCCAACATCATGGCACCACTGGCCATGCTGGATTTAGACAAAATATGTTGACCTGCTTTACAAGTGCAGAGACGGTGCACGTTTCTGAAGCAAGGCCTACTTTAGACGTATATTGGGTTTTGTGAAAACAGACATTTGAATACAACAAATTTTTTTTGCTAGACATTGGCATTGTATGAACTAATGTTGGTCGCCACATTACAGGTACGATTAGTATTGATAGAATATGGCATTTTAGGTACTTCTTGACAAAAATTAGCTTGCATCTCTAGCATGGCCTTACAATGGACCACTTTGGGTTTTGTTTGTTACATGTCTTACTGTAAGGGCTCGGTGTGTATGCTTAATGCTAGCACTTTGTTGGGCTTGCGTAGGTCCTGGCTAATTGCCGCTCAGAAGATGAGGTGAATCAAGATTGGGCTTGATTTACAGCATATCTTGCATCATGCACTCAAACTGTTTTACATTGCCAATATTGCTGTTACGTGTAACTTACTTTTTTTTCTTCCAAGTCCTGCCATTCGAAGTGCGCCGTGTTGAATTACTGTTGAAGCTTTATTTCGGCTGAGAATGTGCTTGTGCGAAATTCTTGCTGTTGCCACTTCACAGACGTCAAGCAAAAAATAGCTAAGTGTGAAGGTCGGATGCTGCTGCGATTTTAGAGCTCGGAATTTTTTCGACATTCGCTCCCGAGGATGTTTCTTTGGTAACTTCCATCTGGAAAAAGAAGAGCTGCTTACAGAATCACAACAAGGCATCGAGAACTTGCATGATTGAAAAATGGAAAAGTTGAGCTTTTTGATCGATTGGGTTATTCAGGATCAGCTTAATAATTGATGTCTTGTTCCAGATGATTGGCCCCATTTTGATTGGATAAGTTAGGGGTGTAGTGCAAAAAAAAAATAATGATTAGGGTAGGAGCCTTATTTTACACACGTACCTGGACACCTTGCCTCCTCGACTGACAGTGTGCCTGTTGCATGATAAGAGGCACAGCTTGCTAATTTTGTTCTTTAATCTCTTTTTTTTTTTTACGAGTTCTGCCCATGTTCCTGATTCGTCGGGGTAATCCCAAACTACAGTGCAATGCTTTGTTATTGGCACCATCGAGCTGTTATTGACGGTCTTCCCCTTTTTCCACGAGGTGTAATTTAATTTTCAGGCTTTCCTACATTTCACTGTGTGCACGTGAACCCAAGGAGCAGCAGTGCAGCTGTGGAGAGATCGCGAGTCGCGACACCTTTTTTCGGCATAGCTGCACGTTCGAAGCCACCGAGAATCTGTTTGACATGATCAGCATCTTGTTCCGTTGTCACCAGTCCTCCAGATTTGTCATACACTTGGAACTGATATCAGCTTGCGAACGCTGCACTTTTATTTAATTAAATATTCATGGTAATGCATGCATGCTGTACTGCTCTAGCGGTAGCACGCAAACAGTGTTAGCGAGTCAGTTTTGTTGTGTGACTTGCGTTACGGTTCTTTGCTCACACGAATACTTTACCATCTTCTTTAGAGAGCGGTCGACTTTGGAACCTATCGACTCCTGCGTATCTACAAGCACGCAAAGTCTGTCCCAAAGCTGGAAGCTGTACTGCCTAGGCAAGCAGACAGCTGAGCAAAGTCAAGCAAGTTCGCTTGACAAGTGGGTGTAATGATAAAGGCTTTATTGCTGTTATGATAAAGGTTGGAGAAATTCACGAGGCATCTGATGTTCAACTCAAATGCTTTTAATGAGACCATCTTTGGCCTTTGGAAGATGTGCCTCTCGAAAAGCAATGCAAATGAGTAGTTATACCCGGCCGCTACCATAAAACTGCACGTTTGTTGCCGGCTTTTAGCTGCCGTGACATACTTTGCGGCACAGTCTCATTAACAGTTCTGTGGAACATTGAATTTCTTGTTTAAGTTGTGGCGAATAAAATTGTTTTTGCTTGCCTCTGTACTCCTTGCAAGGTCAGAAAGCAGCACTGTTCATAAAACAGTCAAAAGACAAAGGCAAAAGGGAACACACACATGACAGTAGAGGCACGTTATGATGATTTCAGGTTTGCGTGTTTTATGAACACCATCAAGAAGAACCAACTAACCCGAATCAAGGTGCTGTCACTAGGAACTAAGTCTGACATTCACATATTTTGCCCACTCTCTCCCGAGGCTGCCTCCGACTTTAACCCTGAGTTCCAAGTTGTAACGGGCTTTTCGTACTCCATTTGTCTGTATTTCACAATCTCTACAAGGATGTGTGAAGCTTTGGTCGTTGAATAGTCCATCTGAATTCAGTATAAATTTTTTTGGATTCTGTGGATATCGACAACTGTAGAGGTAAGCTTGTGACAGCTCAATGATTATCCGTCTCTACTGGCATGCTGTGTTAACACTTTATCTCGGCCACTGCTAAGCTCTTTGGCTGGAGCGGGCATATTCAGTGAGTGTTAGAAGAAGCACATTTTTCATTGGTGTCATCAAGATGAAATCTATTGTGTGAGCTTGAACCTCAGTGTTAGGCCCGATTGTGTAATCCGAGAATTTTTTTCCTCGCTGACAAAAGGCCGCATTGAAGTTGAAGTTTGTACAGACACATTGAAAAAAACATCAGTGGAGTGTTTTTATGAGATTTTACTTTCACAATTTTTGCCATCTATCGGGGACTCTAGTGTTTGAAGAAGGCTTTGGCATTGTGCAAACATGCCAGGGTGCGTGCATACTTTATGAACAGTAGAATGGCATCTATTATAGCATCACAATGTGTACCAAAAAGGGTCATCTTGTCACACTTGCCACTATTGCGCATGGAGATGGTATCGATCTGCTGTGGCACCACTTGCTCCGAGAGAAATTGTGTGCACTCTGTTTTTTGTGTTCAGAGGAAATGCATTGCCAATCGCTAGTAGTAGCTGTTATTTCTGTCGTGTCTACAAGTTTCGTACGTCGGAAGGAAGACATTTTGACATTTTGTGAAGTCTCTAAATTGAAATTGAGTACCGAGTAGCATGCTAAAGCTTCGTACAGGCTGAGAAAAGTGTCTTTCTGGCTTTGTCAGATGGCTGTACAGATGGGACTCCTCAGAGAAGCAAAAACACGAATGTTGTGCATTGTGCTACTATGTTTGCCTAAAGCTTGCTTATTTCACCATTTAGTTTCATCTAGTGTCACAACTGAACCTTAGCCAACTTTAGACGTGGCCTTTGCAGTAATTGATTGACTGTTGAAAGTTTCAGCTTTTGCGAAAGTGACGCTAGCGTAATGGTTTCATTAAATGGCTTAGCCCTGTACAGTCTATTCTGGCAATTCAAATAAAAACCGTTCTTCTGCATGTAGAGGATTGCTTGGTTGTGTGACCCAAGCATTGAATGACATCTGCTTTCTGTGTGTGTGGTATGCTGTGTGCATGTGCACGTTTTCTCTCAAGTGCTATTGGTTAGGCACAGTCAAAGTATGCATGTTGCATGTTTCTGGGACATCTTTCTAAACTCTGCTGTGAAAAATTGTGAGGAAAAAGAAAAAGACATGTGTACACGCTTATATTTCGATTGAACGGCCCACTGAGATGTTTGCTGAAGCTCTTGGAAGGAATACAAATTTTGACATGGGAATTCGTATTTACAAAAGAAAACCTCTGTTCGACAGCTTTTGTTTTTGGTTATTCAGTGCGGTTGACGGGAGGGAAATTAGTGACGACTTTTAGACACATCGGTTAGTTCGTTATGTAACAGTGTGCAAGGGTAGCATTGTAAAACAATAGCTTTCAGGTATATTGACACTTTTTCGAGATTTTGCATGCATCGCTACTGAGCACGCCAGCAAATGTAGCTGCCAACATTTATGACACTGCTGGCAGCACCAACATCATTTATCTACAACAGATTTGGTGCCGATTCCCATTGAATGTCACTGTTGCGATTATGCAAGAATGTTTGAAAGTTGGTTTAGACTGCAAAATTACTCTTGTAAACAAAGCTTCAATGTCCTGCACACATTAAGAACGTCCAATGTTATAGTCAAAAAGTAGGTCTTGAAATGATATGATGCGTTGTCTACGATGCCAGATTCACACGCACTACACGGCTTGCTGTTGGGGTGTTAAATCAGCCGGATGTTACGAAAGCATTTTCTCATTCTTAGTGCCGTTCCCAAGCTCTAAAGCTAGAGCAGGGCACATTTAACCAGATGCGACCTAACCGCAAGCTAATATTTGCAATTTATAGGAAGTCACTATGTCTAGATTATGCCACATAATGATTGTGCATAGAGTGCCGTAGTTTTTCTCTTCTACAAACACTCTAATATCGTGATTGCCGTCTACGTAGTGGATCTTTTACAGAGCCCATTAACTGCATCTACTCTGCCCATTAACCATGCTGAGTATCTGCATTGCGAATCCCTTTCTAGCATTGGGCGCTATCCTCGCATATATATATTCGTCATAGACTGCACACGTTCATGTTATCGTATTTTGACTGCCCCATACTGACAAAGCTGTACTGTGATATTACAGGAAACTCCAACTTGTGGAGAGCACTGGAGTTCCCCCTAACGTTTAATCCTCTCGAATCCGTCTTGTCGTCACCATGCTGCCGTCCCAATAGCCTCGCCACACGAGCAGAGCACAGCGTCTGTCTGCTGGCATGAGTGGTGCTTACGTGCACACGCTGCGAAGCAAATTTTAACGCTGCGTACGTAGATCCTGTCACAGTGTCGCGTACGCAAGAACACTGTACTTTGCATAGCGCACATGAGCAGAAGTGCACGCACCATCTGTGCAAAATGTGCCGCTCTTACCGCAGGTTGCTGTTGCGAGCACTACATATGCGTTACTTAAATTTGCTAGTGTTGTGGCGTTTGGAGACGACTTATGGTTGTGCGCCCCGGGCTGTCACAGCTGCCTTACACTCTGGTTTGCGTGCATGGTGTTCTTCTCGAAGCTGTGGCGAGGTTGTTGCGCGACTTTGCTTTTCCCGATGATGAGTATGTGGGGCCCTTGTATGGTGCAGTGTTGACGAACGTAGCAGTGACTGCTGTTGTATATCTTGACTGTGCATTAGGTATAGTTGAACCTTTACGCAACGAATTACTCGACATAACAAATTACCTGACATAAAGAAATAGTCGCAAACCTTTTTTGCAGCATCTGCACACAGAGGATGCACACTTATAACAAGTATCACATGTGATTAATGTGATTAAGGTGTACTTGTGTTATAGGCAAATTTAAAGACGAGGCTTGGCCAATACTAGTTGGTTTTTCCACATTTTATGATGCGGCTCTTATTTTGTATTTGTTAAAGAACTGGTGTGCAAAAGCGATGCCTGTGCAATAGCTTAATAGTATTAACGACCGATGGTCACTTGCTCAGTGGAGGTCAAAATTTTTGCTTTCTTTTATGGTGTACCCTGCTGCATGCACAACGCACACCAAGGCAGTGTCACGACATTATCGATTTTGTAGACATTTTGATCACTTTTTTGATTCTGACTGATTTCACCAGTCATGCCAATAGCGTCGGGTAGATTAAGTTTAAACTAAATACAAGGGCTCTGCTGCTACATCAAGTTTACGTGTCGCATCGGCAGTATTTTCAGTGGGCTTTCAAATGGTTTCTATCGAATCTTTACTGTCGCATACGATCAGTGTTGCCATTGCATATTTTGAAGCACTCCATCGCGATGCCATCAAGAGCTATGTGTTTAACATTTGACTGGTGTACCTGTCCTGTGCTTATGTGATGTGTTTTGCATGTGTTGTGTGTGTGTGTGTGTGTGCTAGGGACTGTAGTGTGCAACTGTAGAGGCATGTGTATGTGACGAAAGCAATGCTGCATGAATGACATCTGTTTCAATGGATGCAAATTCTTCTCATATTGTCACCTTGCATACAATTTGACGTTGACAAATATCAGGTTTCTCGTGAGCCATTTGATATGCTAACCAAGAAGAGGCATTTTTTTAACACTGTTTCTGAACTAATCCACTGGTAAGCACTTTTCTTAATGGTGGAGGCTTGATTAACAAACCTGTTTAGTCACTTGGTCTTAGCGGACTATTGAGCCAAACTTTGTGCACCGAAGATTACATTTTTTTGTGTGTGTGCTGGCATTTTCAACTTCGAGTCATTGTCGGTCCAATGTAGTATTATTTGTTTATTTTTATTTGTTGACTCGGGTGGCGAATGGAATGTCTGCAGACAGAATTTAGCAGTATTGCAGGTACTTTTGTGAAGCAACGGCAATAAGAACACCTGTTGCGATGTGACGTTTGCAGCATGAAAACCGCATAGCGACAGATCAAATGTAGGATGGAAGGCCTCACTATGCAAAGCATAGTGATGTACCGTAAAAAAATTGTTGAATAATATGCCGAGCAACTAGTCAGATGAACTCTGAGCAGTGAAATTAATATGATACGTATCCATCTGCAGTTGAAAAAAAAATGCCCACTGTGCATACCTGAAAGTGCTTGAAGTAGCCCGATAGTGCAGTATGTGAGAGTAGGGCCAACACTTATTTGATTATGTAGCAAACAATACCAAAAAGGACATCATAGCAGTTGGCTCTTGGCAGTATTCTAGATTCAAAGACTGCCGTGTTTTGTAGGGACAACTACGTTCATTTATTTGACATGCAAATCTGACATGACGAAGTACAAGCTCGATGCAAATACGTTGTCCAGATGGGCTTGAATGGCCTGCGGCAATAAGAATGATCAGAGCAGAGGTGAAATCAAAACTATATACGTCAAAGAAAGTAGGCATCAAAGTTTGTTGAAAGGTCCAATCATATTATATTACGTGTAAGCGCAAATGATTTTCTTTTTGGCTTATCCTGTGCTTTTGCGAACTGTAAGGCACTAATTGGTACAAGAGGGCATGAAAGTTGGTGTTTGTTGCAGAGGTGTTTTGTTGATCCATTAGAAGAACTTGTGTATTTATTTGGGAGTTGGTAGCATTTCCTCGTATTCAGGTCATATTAAGGCCTCCAGGGCTGCCTTTGAGCTCTACATATTCTAGTTCTTGCTTGTACCTCATAGCCTATTAGTGTAGTGGTGAGCTGTGCGGAAACTATCGATTAATGGCAAGACAGTGTTATTTTGATGAATTGTGGAGCTTTTCCTGGAATCGTCATTGCGTCTCGCAGCTTTGTAAAATCTTTCATTATATGCATGTATCGATCTTTTTTTTTTGTGCTTTGAGTGACAGGCTTGAATGCATGCTAATTACATGCTTGTAGTTCAACGAGTAGTAGTTGGTTTGATGTCCTAACAGCCATAGTGTTTTCGATGACAATGGGAAAAGTTATTTTACCTAGTGCGAACCCAATTAATGGCTTGGAGTGCCTGAGTTTTTCTCGGAATGTTGGAATGATTGTTGGGCCACAGCAGAGTACCATGTGACCATGCCCAAGATCTGCTCGTAGTTTGTTGGTTGGCGATTTTCCGACGTGTCGGACTGAAACTAGTTTTTTCAATATCAGTGCATCGTGAAACTCATCTTGCATAAGCCTTGTGGTCTGCAATCTCTGGTTGTAAACAGCAGCGCGCTGCTTCAAGTTGACGTGTCATCTGTAATGCTGGGAGCTGTAAGTGCTGTTCATTGTGTGCCGACTGCTTACCTTGTTGTCCATTTTTCCTTTTGTTGATACAAAATTATTGATAAAAAGTTTTCACATACAAGGGTTTGGTTGCTTCGTGCCTCTTCTACGTCTCGCACTAAAAAAATCAAGCTAGCTCGGTGTTGCTAATAACCTGGCATTGTTCAAGTGTTCTGATGTTTGTCGTGGCGATAAGTTGATTATGTCTTGGCTGCGAAAGTGCTTTCTCATTGAGTAGGCTCTGTGTTGATCAGCAGTGCTTTGCGTACAAGGTTGCTGGAAGGTACGTTTTTGACGCTCACGATGGGGTGGTAATGGCGTTAGAACTCTGTCTTGGCCTGTGTGGTTCTTTCTGGGCTAAGTACGGTGTTGGGAGTTTTTTTTCTCTGCATATATTTGAACCCACCCGCATGCGGAAAAGCCTGTGCAACCTTATTTTTTTTTGTCATGTGTACTGTTTCAAAGAGATGTGATTGTTACTGTAGTGGAAAAAAAATGTTGTAGGCAGGTATGTTGCTTCAAACTCATTTGGTTGAACCGCATTCTTCTTTTAAAGCTCTTGTCGCGTTGCACGTTCTTTATATAGAGCATGATAGAACTTGATTTTTGGAGCAGGAATGTGTACAGTGGACGCGTCTTCCCTAAAACGGCCGAAGGGGAAACTAGAATATTGTGAAAAAAAAAGTGTTACAGTGATGTAGGGGACGTCACTTTTCTGGGGAAACGTCGCATTGCTGTCAAAAAAGCTTTAGGTGCTGGAATTTTGCAGTGGCCACACGCAAATCTAATAGTGACAAGTGCCCACATCAGGCATCATATCGGTCTTGTTATTATGACGAGAAAGAAAATTAAACACGTTCTCGCATCGTGTATACCGACGTAAATGCACATTCACAAAATATGTCTTAGTTGATGCCTGCTGTCGGCCATTGCGATGCCGGTTGCATTGTGTTTCTAGTACTTGCTACCCTCAATGGCACCTGCTTGCTGGCCAGCCAAGTGAAAAAGCATTATTAACAATAGTTTTGTAAATGTGTCGCCGAATGGTTTCCCCATGAATGTGAGCGTCCCCTGTACACGTTTCAACAACAATAGAACCTCGCGGTGTAAGTGTGCGATTGTATTTGTTCCGTTGAGAAGCGGGAGAGACTGTACATACAAAAGTTTAGGTGATCGGCAAAATGGGGGAGAGCCAGAGCAGTACTATTGGTCTGTTGTAGTTTTGTCTCGCGCTTCAAATGATAGCATGAAGAAAAAACAAATGTGTCAACGACGGTTAAGCAGGTTTGTGCTTTCTTATTGAATGTTGTTTTTACTGCCTCAGCTGTGAATTGCCAAGACATGTGTTGTTTGTACTAGTAAAGAGTATTTGTGTGTTTATTCTCTAGGATGAGCATTGCGGCTTCTCCTACAGGTAGTGGTGAGGTCGGGGGTCGGCCCGCTACAAGAGCAATCAGTTTTCTTGCGAGTTTGTGTCGTTGTGGGCTCCTTCGTTTACGTGTCCGAGGTGTCTTCAGCAGACTCTCGTATGTGCGTTAGTTAGGCAGCATGTGACGAATTCGATTGACAGGGGGAAGAGAAACACTTTAATGCCTCATCTGTAATGTCACCCCCATGACTGAACTTCTTTTCTCGACAGAAGACAAAGTAACGCATTACTCCTTTTTTTTTTACTCCGCAACTCTTTATTTTTTGGGTGCTTGGTACACCACAAGGCGCAATTTGCATTCATCGCTGCTGTGCTCATGGGGAAGTTCCTTTGGGATCATTGCTCCTAATTTTATAGAACCGGCAGAGACACTCGTCGTGCCGACTCTGAAAAAGAAGACAACTGAAAGCGTTGTCAGTTGAGTCGGCTCAGTGCGACACCCTCGCAGGTTGAGGCGACCGTCCAAAAGCTAGCAGGCGACCATTTCTGCAACTGTCTATGTGTTTTACACTGTCGCTTTCAAAAAGGTGGCGCCCCCTCCCACATTAATGGTTGTCAGCTGCAGGTCGACTGGTTGCCTGAAGCCTGTACCAGTGTCGCATGTCCCACCTACCATCGCCAGCGTTTTACACAGGAAAAAAGGACATACTTTTTGCAGTTACTTAACATTTTGCCGCACATGGAGACAAGAGCCAGCGTTTAAAAAAATTTGCATGACAACACAACCTCGGACCAGTTCTGCTCGGTCATTTAGAAAAAAAGAACGACACTGTTGGATTTCCATAAATAAAGACAAACTTCATTATGCAGCCTCCTGTCTAGTTTCTTAAACTGCCGTGCTGTGCCGCTTAGAGATACGCAATCGTGCTCAATACGTATTGCAGCATGGTGCTGCCCATCGTCAAAGTTGCAGGTGGTGGCAACATAGAGAGCCATCTATTACTTGAAGCTGTTTTGACTATAGTTGTATTTGTAATTTCACGCTTAGCGGTGTTTCAGTGCAGGTTCGGTGCTCCTTCAATCATCGCTATCATGGTGCTGCGGTATTGAGCACCACTCGTTCATTCAGTGTAGATGCGTTTTCGAAGTATTTTGGAAACCAGACACAGTGCAGGAAGCCCTTGTGCAGAAATATGTATTCGCTTCGTATTTGTGATCCAAAATAAGCAGTCCATCATAATGTATTCCAGTAATGCAATTTATATTTGCACCTATAACACTGCTAGTTCACTGTAATAGCTTCACGTTGACCAGATCTTCAGCATTATATTTAATACTCTAAGCAATATATTTTTTTTCTACATGTTCCTACTTCAAGGATTTAACTTGCTTAAATGCCTTCAGTAAAGATTGTAGAGTTACTCAAGAAAACACACTCAATTAGAAACCAACAGTCTGCTGCACTATTGACGAAACAAAGTTTCTTGGTTCTGGGGACTCAAGTTGACGGAGGTAGTGACACACCATGCTCGATAGGATGAACACTTAGTCACCCTTTGCGAGGTAAAAAGAAAAGCATTGTTCAGTAGTGACAAAAACAACTTCAAGTTTGAGTGCGCTGACAGTAGGAGGTTTTGAGGGGTTTCAACACCCCACACACCCCCCAATAAGAGTTTACATTTGTCGTGTGTATGCATAGAAAGAGATGCACAAGCAGCCCCGAACGAGGGTAAATCGGTTCATTCTTGTTCCCACAGGAACATTTTGTCTATTGTTTACATTATACATTCCTTGGCATTGTTGTCTGTTGGATCTCATTAATATTGTGTCAAAACATTGAAAAATGAGCCCTTGGGTACACACTTCTTTCCCTTATTCATTGATGAGGGTCTCGTACTGGCAAACTTGGTGCCGTTTGGTTGTATACGAGGGATATTGGTCAGCTGCCCGCTCGTAACAAGTTCACGTGTTACGTGACGCCACACAGGCTCATAAAAGGGTGTTCCACACTCGCCACTATGGCTACAGATGGCGCTGACTGACACTTCCACGTTTAAATTCACACATAAACCCAATAAAGTGGCTGGGGGTATGGTCGCTGTGACAGCTCAGTGGTTAGAGCATCGGACGCATTATTCGAAGGTCGTAGGTTCGTTTCCCGCTCACGGCAAGTTATTTTTCAACCACTTTTCTTTCTTCTTGTTTACATTACATTGGTTCTAATAACTTCCCGTATACATTCCTTGGCATTGTTGTCTGTTGGATCTCATTATTATTGTGTCAAAACACGGAAAAACGAGTTCTTGGGTATACACTTCTTTCGCTGATATATATATATATATATATATATATATATATATATATATATATATATATATAGATATTCCCGACCAGACGACTGCAGTTATGGAACGACGGATAAGTACAGTAATGGTGACGTTACCTCCGAACTGTTAGTCACCATCGACGACCTCGAGGCTGTTGCGCTGATAGACACTGGTGCAGACTACTCCGTATTCAGTAGTGTCCTCGCAAAGAAGTTGAAAAAGGTGCTGACATAGTGTACCGTACCTCACATACACACCGCCGGAGGGCACTTGATCCGCCCCGTAAAATTGTGTACAGCAAGAATAAGAGTTAAAAGATTTGTGTACGCCGGCAGTTTTATTGACCTCCCGGAGTGTTCCCGTGAACTGGTATGGACTTCTTGCAAGAAAAGAGCGTAATAATTGACTTAGCAAGAATTTAAAGTTTCGTTTTCTACAGAAAATGCAGTCGTAACGTGCCATACGTAACAACCAGTCATTTCACCTCTCCGTGTTGTTGACGAAGGTGTGACAGTACTGCCACGTTGCAGTGTGACAGTCCTTCTGAAAAGTGACGTTTTCCGTTGTTATTGTGGGTTAGTGAATGGTGTAAAGGGTAGGAAGGTAGTGATGGCAGGAACGGCAGGTTCTCATTAGGGTAGCTGGCTCCTCGCCTGTCGTCCGCATAGCTGATCTTTGCCAGTGAGGAGACGCGTTAGTAGAGGTAGAACGAAGATTTATTACATTACGGAAGAAAGGATAGGAACTGTACAAGGATCCAGAAGATCCCGCAATATGTACAACCGAAAGTCTGTTCATGATTCAGCTCACGATTGCACTCAAGATTCAGCACTATTTACAAAATGCTTCGGCTTTTATAGCCCGCCGTCCGAAGGAGGCGCTGATCACTCTTGCCACAAAGCAGGGGACGAAGTCTTTGTGGTCCACCCAACAGAAAGGGTGCAGATATTGCACCACTCGGCTGGGCGAAACGGTTCGATGGTAACAGGAACGCACCACACAAACAGGCACCTGGCTCACAGCCTTGAAGGCACCGCAGGGCGAGGAAGTAGAGCCCGGACAGGGAAAGTTGAGCTCCTCCGGGGAGATGGCCGCTAACCCGACCGTCAGCAGCGGCCCACGCTGCTTTCAGCTTCGGACAAGTCCAAACGCTCGATTTCAGGTGAACGGCTTCGACGTGTTCCCACGCTTCCGGGCTGTCGGTGCGCTGAGATGGCCTCGCGTAGATGACAAAAGCCGAGTCAAGAGGTTGACTTATAGAGACCCGCCACAGTGGCGCCGTTCACCCGCTGTTCGAGCCCGTTCAACAAAAGGCTTGCCTCGCGAAGCTTCCGTTGAGACCCGACTGTTTCCTGGAACATCTACCGGACAGCGTCTTGCAGCCTGGGCGCCGATTGGTTTGAAAGCCTCCCTAGTAGATCCAGCTTACGCACAATGGCGTCTGCCCAGACGAATTGCCGGACCAAACGTAAAAATGTAAACATCGGACTTCTGATCGAAAAGGGAATATGCGTGGCGCGAGGTCTGGTGAACCTTCGTGACGGATGTGCGAATGTCCTATTGACGAACTTTGGCAATGAAGTACAACACGTGGCGAAGGGGACAGCCATAGCGTCCCTGCACGAATATGTGCAAATAGCCAATGTTTGTGCTCTTGATGAAGTCCCGCCAGCTTCTGCGACAGTCAACACCATCCTTAAATCAATATACCTTGACTGGAGAGCTTTCCACGAGAGCAGCTTGAGAACCTGATCGAAGAATTCAGCGCAGTGCTTTTCCACTTCGTCGAAAGTTGGACGTACTCCCGTCGCGAAACACCGTATTGTAGTTTCAGAAAACGTTAGACCCGTGCATCAGCGTCCATACCGATAGTCCCAAAGAACGGGAAGCGGTTAAGAAACAAGTGCAGGAAATGTTGAAGGACGACGTAACACAGCCATCCAGTATAGTTCGTGGGCATCACCTGTGGTACTGCTCAAGAAGAAGGACAAAAGCCTGCGATTCTGCGTTGACTACAGAAAACTGAACTTCGTCACGAAGCGGGATGTTTATCCACTACCAAGAATCGGCGATACTTTGGATAAGTTACGCAATGCTAATTTGTTTTCAATCGTTGGATTTGAAGAGTGGATAGGGACAAATTGAAGGTGGATGAACGAGATCGCGAAAAGACGGCTTTCGTGACATCCGATGGACTCTACGAGTTCATAGTGCTCCCTTTTGGTTTGTGTTCCGCTCAAACTACCTTCCAAAGGATGATGGACACATGTCCTCTCTGGCCTCAATTGGCAGTCATATGCCTCGTCTATCTCGATGATGTAGTAGCTTTTTCTTGGACCTGAGCACGTGCACCGACTGAGAAGAGTAGTGGATGCCATCCGCGCGGCAGCATTGACTACCAAGCCGGAAAAATACCACTTTGGCTTTCGCGAGCTTCGGTTCCTCAGGCATTGTTAGTGCTGAAGGCGTCCGCCCAGATCCGAAAAAAGATTAGAGCAGTTTAAAAATTTTTCGAGGCCACAAGACAAAAAAAAAAAAAAAAAACCGTGAGACGATTCCTGGGACTGTGTGCATATTACCGACGCTTCGTCGAAAACTTCGCCAAGATCGCTGAACCGTTGACCCGGCTAACAAAAGAGAGTGTGCCATTCGTATGGCGGGAAGAACAAGACGAAGCTTTCGCAGTGTTGCGACACCGTTTGCAGTTTCCCCCTATGCTTGCACATTTTGAAGAGGACGCTGGCACGAACATCCATACCGACGCGAGTAACGTTGGGCTTGGCGCCATGCTTATTCAGTGGCGAAATGGGCAAGAAAAAGTTATCGCATACGTGAGCCGCACGCTATCTATGCCGAGTTATATTACTCCGCGACGGAAATAGAATGGCTCGCCCTCATATGTCATCAGTAAGCTCCACCCATACTTGTACGGGAGACCGTTTCCAGCAATCGGCGATCATCATTCGTTGTGTTGGCTATATTAAGGACCTTTCAGGAAGGCTAGCTAGATGGAGTCTGCGTCTGCAGGAGCATGATATCACCGTCATCTACAAGTTCGGCCACAAGCACGATTACGCAGATTGCCTATCACGTGCACCGTAAAGTCTTCATCGTCTGATCAAAAACTAGATTACCCCTTTCTTGGAGCTCTTAACGCGTCCGAGATAGCTCGTCTTCAGCGAATAGACCCGGAGTTGCTCCCGCTTATCCGGTACTTAGAGGGTTAGCAGAGTGAGGTACCACGAGTTTTCGTCCGTGAATAAACCTCCTATGTCTTCCGGAATGACGTACTCTACAAGCGTAACTTCGAGCACAGTGGTGAGACGTTCCTACTTTTCGTACCATCACCACTGCGAGCAGAAATCTTGGAAGCGTGTCATGATGACCCGACGGCTGGCCGTTTGAGTATTAGTCGGACTTTGGCAAAAATCCGTGAGATATATTATTGGCCTAAATTAATGGATTCGGTGCACCACTATGTCAAATCATGCCGAGATTGCCAAAGACGCAAAACACCACCATCTAAACCAGCGGGTTTGTTGAAACCGATAGAGCCACCAAAGGGGCCATTTCAGCAGGTGGGAATGGATTTACTAGGTCCGCTTCCTTTGTAATCATATGGAAACCGCTGGATCATTGTAGCAACAGCCTACATGACCCGATATGCTGAGACGTCATCCCTCGCGAAAGGCATGGTAAGTGAAATAGCCCAGTTTTTCGTCACTCAAATCGTACTACGACATGGGGCACGGAAAGTGGTCGTAACTGACACAGGAACAGCATTCACTGCCCGTTTGATAAAGGCTGTAATGAAACTCGCGCATACTGATCATGGGAGGACTACAGCCTATCATCCGCAAACAAAACGATGAACTGAAAGGCTCAATAGAACGCTCGCTGACATGATCACCATGTATGCGGACATCGAAAATCGTACATGGGATATTATTTTGACTCATGCTACCTTTGCCTACAACACCACAGTGCAAGAGACGATTCATTTCACACAAATCCAACTTCTCTACGGTCGGATGGTAACGACGACACTAGACGCGATGTTACCTGTTGATGATTTGAATGAGAGTGACCAGGACATTAATTTTAAGACCCACCTTTCTGCTCTCCTTGTCTAACTCCGTAATCATGAGTTGCAATTCGTTCCCTGAGTTACTCAGCAACAACCTCGGAAGAGAGCAGCGTTTAGAGATAGGTAAAAGTGCACTCAAGTTGGGTGATTTCACGAGAGATCGACACGGGTCCAGAAGTTGATATTTTAGATTTCATTGAGTATTTTATTTTTCGTGCACCTCTCACCAGGTAGCCCGAAAGTTAACTTCGTTTTATGATTAACGGCAGAACTTACGAGAAAACAAATATCAAACCTCATCAACAGGGAGGCACGAATTTCGTCACCTGTCATTTTCGAAAATTGCAGATGCTATAAAAAGACAAATATTTTTGTTTCAAGGAAGATTTTTTTTTTACCTGAAGTGCATGTTTAATGAAGAATGAATTCATATGGTTTCAAGTTTGTAGACCTTAATAAAATAGCTTTTAAAAATGTCTTATTTTGCAACAGTTTAAAATAAGTTACGTATTCCCCATTTTTTTCTCCTAAAGTAATGCAAGCAGCGTTTTCAAATTTTACACGTTTTAATGATATAGTGTGTTCATTAGGTACATAAATTATTGCTGCCGTAGGGCAAACGCAAATTTTTATATATTGCCTCAAAGTTCTCATATTGGCAAAAGTGTACTCCAGTGAAATTTGAATAATAAAAAAAACCCATCTTCGGTTTTTCTTAAAATCTCGTAAATAGACAACCGAAGGCCATCATACAGTAATATAGAAAAACATGTTGCATTATTTTGTTTTTAGCGACAATATTCGTGGTACGAATCAGATATTTTCGAGAATGCGCTCATAAGTTGAGAAATCTAGAAATCGAAACGGAAAAGCGGCAATAAGCTTCAAACGCGAGTAAACGTGACCGCATTTGGAGAAGAAAGGCTGTTTTGGCCGATTTGGAACACGGTATTCTACAGTATCTGAATTCACTCTTATACGTAGAGCACCGAGACTTCTAATATGTGGTGCCTCTCCATTACTGACACACAGATGGAGCTGCTGTGACGGCCATGTGTTTGCAACACGTTAGGTAAAAGAATTGAATGTTGAATGAGTTCATAAACTATTCACAACAAATTTTTATCATTTGGGGCACGAAGACTGCCGCATTAGACTGAAGAACACGCTTTAGGGCAAGTTGTCATCCGTCGTCTGCTCTAGAAATGAATTGCTGTGCGCCGCATCTCGGAGGCAATGCTTTAGATCATATGGTTCAAAGTAGGGACAAAGATTACGCCTCCCGTAATTTTATCGACAAAAACATTGTGAAATTCATTTTAACGTACTATACTTCAGTTTTGCATTCGCACTGTGGATAGTTGCGCTCAAGTATCTCAGTGCGAATGCAAAACTGAAGTATAGTACGTTAAAATGAATTTCACAACGTTTTTGTAGTACGAATGGAACCGTACTACAAAAGATACTGAGTTACTACATGTGCTCTACATGTGCCCTACTCTTCGAAACAGTTAATCCCTCATACGCATCGGGACGATGCGTTTCAGGAAGGGGACTATTGCCACAAGTTGTCTGGCACCTTCTATACTCAGGCCAGTTCCTGTTTTTGTATATTCCGCCCCACAGCGGGCAAGCAAAGCGCTCACTTAAACGCTAAACTGCGCGTGTCACCATACCACGTGCTGAAGAAGACTGGCGGCTCGTAGAATGACCGGCACGAGACAAAAAGGGTTTAAGAGGACGTCGACGAAGCTCGTACGAGTGAGCGTAGTACTTCTTCGCCAGTTGAGTAGCTAGAGTTAACGGGCACGGGTTCGCTTTAAATAAACAGTTGTTTTAACTGAAGGCGCTGTATTTGTTGGCTACAATATATATTGCCACCTGGCCATGAAGTGCGGCGAGCACGAGCCCGCATCCAGGAGAAACAAACAAAGAAGTCGTTTCTGGGACAGCGCGTGCTCTCACCGAGGGTTTTTTGGTTGTGTTGCGTCACTGACCTTCGCCTCTGCGACTACACGGTATTCCTTACCCGATGTCCCTCTTTTTTACACGCGACAATATATAGTAACAATGCACCAGATCTATAATAGATAACACCTCTGATCGATATGTGAGGTTTAACATCCCAAAACCACCATATGATTATGAGAAACGCCGTAGTGGAGGGCTCCGGAAATTTCGACCGGTTCAGCCTTTTCACTTCCATCGAAAATGGAGCCGCCGCAGCCGGGAATCGATCCCGCGATTTGCGGGTCAGCAGCCGAGTACCTTAGCCACTGGACCACCGCGGCGGGGCGATAAAATCTCTGAATCAGATAAAAGCAAGCAGGGTCCCTACATAATCGTCAGACTCTGGAGTTTTCCAGGCATGTAACGCCACCTGTCACAGCAGTTTTGGGTTGTTCATAGTCCGACTACCTTTAACAGTTTTCTGGGCAACAGGTGCAACTATAGCGTGTGCGAAACAACGATTGAGTTAAATATTAGGTTCCTTTGCGCCTTGAACACTCAGAAAAAGAGCCACCAATTTCTCTCTGCTAGTAGGACGCACAACCGAACCGCCATGAAGTGCTTGCTGGAGCACTAAGCTTTTCAGCTCCTTACTTTTTAGGAAACCGCGCTTCAACACCAACAAATTAAAGAAGGGGGCTCTATACTGTTCTATTGGCCTCGAAATCTGCGAGTGGCGCCCTCTCGCATGTGACGTCAGCACGGGGATTACACTCGCAACTACGTTTCAGCAGACGCTGCTCCTGTGCGCGGATCGTCTGCTTTTGCCGGTATGGTGACACACACACACACACAAACACACACACACACACACACACACACACACACACACACACACACACACACACACACACACACACACACACATATATATATATATGTAGGCAGGCATGGTGGTTGAGTGGTCGTAGCATTGCATATAGTTTAGTATTATTGTTGGAGCACCAACAAACTGTACCTTTAATCCTGATGAAGGCCAGACGCTAGGCCGAAACGTCGAAATAAACCACGTTGTGACCGCTCACGGAGGATCTACTGGACTATATATATATATATATATATATATATATATATATATATATATATATATATATATATATATATATATATATATATATATATATATATATATATATATATATATATATATATATATATATATATATATATATATATATATATATTGTAGTGAAGAGGAATGCCCACTACTGCAGCGACATCGACACGTTGGCGCGAGGCACGAGCTAAGACTGCCTGGTTGCTGCTGCGACGCTGCCCGTATACTCGGCCTGCTCTTGCTGCTTCTGCACCGACGCCGCTACCGCTGTTGACCTTGCATTTACATTATATTTTGGGGGAGAGTGCTGCGGTCTTCCCCAGTCCTGGAACTGCGTAGCCGAAAGCTACCGTCCGTCATGCCTGACGACGCTGTATTCACACCCCCACCGGCTTCGCCACGCAGGGGCTGTCCCGGTGCCCAGCTCTTGCGAAAACCACACATCTTCAGCGGCACCGATGAGAAAGACGTTGAGGATTGGCTGGAATCTTATGAACGAGCCAGTGCTACTAACAAATGGGACGATCCCGCGAAGCTTGGTACCGTGATGTTTTATTTAACGGATGTTGTCAAGCTATGGTACAGAAACCATGAGGCGGATATCCCCACTTGGACGACCTTCAAAGCCTGCATCGCAGATGTTTTTGGACGCCCTGGTGTGCGGAAACTTCGCGCAGAACAACGTCTACGAAGCCGGTCCCAACAAACTGGTGAAACATTCACTAGCTACATCGAGGACATCCTCGACCTCTGCCGGCGTGTCGACCCGACGATGGAGGAAACTGACAAGGTACGACACATCATGAAAGGCATTTCCGACGACGCCTTTCAAATGCTGCTCTCGAAGAACCCTGTCACTGTCTCTGAGCTCATCTAGTTGTGTCAGTTTCGACGAGCTCCGACGACAGCGTCTCCTCACGCGACGCCCTAACGGTCGCGGATGACACTCTCTCAAGCCTAACCACCACCTCTGACCTTGAGTCCCTGCTGTCGCAGATCAAGGAGTTTGTTCGCGCTGAAGCCGCTCGTCAGCTATCGCTGCTATCGAGAGTCGGCCAACCCCAGTCACCTCTTCCAGCAAACCTTCGCCAGGCCATCCAGGAGCAAGTTTGCGCGGCTCTGCCATCTGCACGTGACGCTTCATCGTTGCCGACCCCCGTTGCCTGTGCCGAGGTGTGAGGGATAAGGTTCGGGCAATCACGGCAACTTAAATAATCGTTGTCGAGACTGACGAAGACATTTGCAACTTGAGTTATAAGGCTTTAATGCCACGAAAAAAAGAAAAAACCGATAAAGAAGCTTGGCGTGTTACGTGGCAACAGCGAAGAACTGCCTTAAGTACGAGCACGACACACGTTCTCGAAAGACAAGGTCTGACGCTTAGCGTAGTCCCCCACTGCACTACACAAGGTTTGAAACACTTCACCGTGTGACGTCGAAGGCAGATGAGTCGATGCGTTGCGTTGCGTCTTACGCCGACATCAGCGATGCCTCAGGCATGGTCGGAGCGGAGCGTGAGGCAGAGTCGATGTGTGGCAAGCACGTCCCGGACAGCCAGTAGTAGGCCCAGGTCTGGAAACCGCCCGGATCCGAGTACAACGGACCGGCGCCGGCTGCTGGATCACACGGTAGAAGGGAGCCAGGCTCGTGCGGACCACAGGCACAGGTAGGCTTCGGGACCACGACCCGACGAGCTCTTCAGCCTGCCACTGTTTCGTTCCGATCCTTCTTCTCGAACGCCCCGTCGTCGTCTTCCTCTTCTCTCTCCCCATGGCTTGGCTTGACTTTGACGACACGATTCCGCCTTTTCCTTGTCTCATCGTCATCTTCGTCGGCGTACGGCACAGCACAAACTCACAAACATCGCGCACCAGATGAACCTACCGCGCATATCATGACAAAAGTCCCCCCTTTCAAAAGTTTTTTTTTTCTTTTTTTTAAAAAAAACTGTCCAAAGTGCGCGGGAGACAGGACTTACGACAAACAAATGTACAGAACTGTTGCACCACGAGAATAGTCTGTATGTGAGAGTCCCTAGGCATATGGTACATTATTACATTAATGTTGTATAGCTAGCACCTACACCTGTAGCCTGCTCATCTAATCAGCACCTACGTTCTTCGTAGCGCTTGAGCATGTTTATGTGAAACATTTTCGTGGTGTGCCCAAGGTCCAACCAATAGTCGTGGTCATTCTTTTTCCTGTAACCGGAAATGGCCCCTTCCAGTGCATAAGAAGCTTGTTTTCCCTGGTTGGGAGCAATATAAGAGCCCGGTCACCAACTTTGAGCTGTCGGGTTTTGGAGGTTCGGTCATAATACTTCTTTTGCGAGTGTTGAGCTCGGGAGAGATTCTCTTGAGCCAGCTTCAAGGTGCGTTCAAGACGTTCTCTCAGATCAAGCACGTATCCGTAAGTAGTCTTGATATCTTCCTCTAGGTCTTCCCCTGTCCAGAGTTCCTTTAATATATCCAGGGGTCCTCGGACGTGCCGGCCGTAGATCAGTTCAAACGGCGAGAAGCCCATACTGGCCTGAGGTACTTCTCGATAGGCGAATAACAGAGGCGCAAGAAATCGGTCCCATGACTTCGGCTTCTCTTGGCACAACCTGCGCAACATCTGTTTCAAAGTGCCGTTGAACCTTTCGACCAAGCCATTGCATATCGGGTGGTAAGGCGTCGAGCTCAAATGTCGAATAGCAAGCAGAGCATTCACCTCTTCCATCAGGCCTGACGTGAAGCAAGATGCTTGATCACAGAGGATCTCCCGTGGAAATCCTATTCGAGAGAACATCTCCAGTAGTCCATCTGCTACTGTTGCCGAATCAATTGCGGGCAAAGCCACCGCGTCCGGGTACCGAGTGGCGAAATCCACAAGGGTAAGAATGTACCGATTACCCTTCTTTGAAATCGGCGTCAGAGGTCCAATGATATCAACGGCCACACGTTCGAATGGCGTGTCAATCAAAGGCATTCGTCCAAGAGGCGCCTTGCCTACTTTGCCTTTGGGATATGTCCTTTGGCATGCGTCGCATGACTTTACCAATCTTCGTACCTCCTCCTGTACACCGGGCCAATAAAACGACTCCAAAACTCGGTCCTTCGTCTTCTTGATACCCTGGTGACCAGATATCGGTGATTCATGTGCCAAGTGCAACACATGGACACGCAACGCCTTTGGAACCACCGCTTGTTGAACTGATTTACCCGGAGTCAAGTGGTAAACGCGGTACAAGATTCCTTTCTCGAACATAAATGAGTGGTATGTGGCTCCTTTACCGCGGATGAGGGTGTCGACTTTCGCCCTACAAACATCCAGCGACCGGTCTTCCTCTTGTTTTTGGCGAAATGACTCCTGTGTCACCTCTAAGTTTCCAAATTTAGCAGTCGTGAGCTTCCGGCGATGTCCTTTGCTTGAAACACCAACCATGACTGTGCTCTTCGTCCCGCATCCATCCTTGGATTTCTCTTCAGAATTCAATGCCTGATTAGTTTCCGACTTCAGGCTCGCTGACTCCTTCCACGTTGAGTCGGGGTCATTAGCGTCACGGGCGCCGGGAACATTTCCTACGATGACATCGTAAAGTGGCGACGTCATGCATTTGACTATCGCATTTCCGGTGAAATAGGGCGATAGAATCCGTATTTCTGCTTCCGGTACCTCGATGCAACTACCATCGGCCAATAAAATAGTGGCGGTAGTACCCGTCAGCGCATCATCGGGAACGAGGGAACGTCGCACGACCAGGGTGTTGCTTCCAGTATCCCTCAAGACTGATACAGTATGTCCAAACACTTCTCCCTGTAACACCGGCAAGTTTCGTGTAGCTGTTGCGGTGCGCGTTCGGAGTGCACTAGCAACATATTCATCTTGTGATGAATCATCGGCACATCGGGGCGTCTCGGACTTCTGGTCAGTAGACACGATGCAAGATGTCATTTTCTTTGACCCGCCGTTGCTTGGGCATGCTCTTGCATCGTGGCCGGGCTTCCGACAGTGCCCACAGAAGACTCGTTGGGGTTTCGTGCGGCAATCAGATGCTCTGTGGCCGGGTCGATCACAGACGAAACATCTAAGAGGGGGCTGGGTATAAGTAAATCCTTCTTGCTCCTTGGGAATGTTGTTTGCAGACTTGGTACGAAATACCAACAAGTTTGTTTGCCGCTGGGCTTCCAAGAAGGTATCAGCTGCTTCTGCCATTTCTTTTACCGTCCTGCATTTCTTCTCCCTTAGAAAAAGTGCCAGGCGATCGTGGCAGTTATTCAGAAACTGCTCAGCTACAATGAGGTTGCGCACGGATGCAAAGTCCTCGTCCGTTTCCGACATTTCCAGCCATCTATCGAAGTAACTCTGTAATCTCGTGGCGTACTGTTTACCAGTTTCGCCGTCTTCAGGCTTGCTTTGCCGAAACTTTTCGCGATAGCCTTCGGCTGTGAAACGAAACCTCTGGAGCAAGGCCACTTTCGTACTCTGGTAATCCATTGAGTCTTCTGGCGACAGACGACCGAAGACTTTCAATGCTTCCCCACTGAGGCATAAACTAAGCGCTGTCGCCCACTTCTCCTCAGGCCACTCTTGACCAACTGCTACGCGTTCGAACCTCTTGAGATACGCATCGAGATCGTCACGCCCCTCGTCAAACACTGGGATCAGGTTGTGAGGATTGATCAAGCACGGGCGGCTTTGACTCCTCTCAGGTTCGCGGTCCCGCGCTGTTGGCTCTCGGCTACCTTCAACCTCAGCTAGTCGAATTCGCAGTTGAAGAGTTCTCTCTTCTATCTCCAAACGTTCCTTCGCCGCCTGCCTTTCCGCGGAACGCTCTTCACGCGCTTGCACAGATTCCTCATGAGCCCGCTCTAACCGCGCGTCTACCCACGTCTTTAGCTCGGCTCCTTGAAGCCCCATGCGTTCCGCTAGCGTTATAAGCTCTTGCTCACTCATCTTCCCTATAGATTTCAACCCAGTGCAAACGGCTTCGTCCTGTCGCGCGGACGCCAATTGTGAGGGATAAGGTTCGGGCAATCACGGCAACTTAAATAATCGTTGTCGAGACTGACGAAGACATTTGCAACTTGAGTTATAAGGCTTTAATGCCACGAAAAAAAGAAAAAACCGATAAAGAAGCTTGGCGTGTTACGTGGCAACAGCGAAGAACTGCCTTAAGTACGAGCACGACACACGTTCTCGAAAGACAAGGTCTGACGCTTAGCGTAGTCCCCCACTGCACTACACAAGGTTTGAAACACTTCACCGTGTGACGTCGAAGGCAGATGAGTCGATGCGTTGCGTTGCGTCTTACGCCGACATCAGCGATGCCTCAGGCATGGTCGGAGCGGAGCGTGAGGCAGAGTCGATGTGTGGCAAGCACGTCCCGGACAGCCAGTAGTAGGCCCAGGTCTGGAAACCGCCCGGATCCGAGTACAACGGACCGGCGCCGGCTGCTGGATCACACGGTAGAAGGGAGCCAGGCTCGTGCGGACCACAGGCACAGGTAGGCTTCGGGACCACGACCCGACGAGCTCTTCAGCCTGCCACTGTTTCGTTCCGATCCTTCTTCTCGAACGCCCCGTCGTCGTCTTCCTCTTCTCTCTCCCCATGGCTTGGCTTGACTTTGACGACACGATTCCGCCTTTTCCTTGTCTCATCGTCATCTTCGTCGGCGTACGGCACAGCACAAACTCACAAACATCGCGCACCAGATGAACCTACCGCGCATATCATGACACGAGGTAACTGCACCTCTAAGCTATGCTGATGTGGCCGCTCGACCACCTCTTCAGACTTTTACGTCACTGCCATCACCCATGCCACCGCGACCTACTCCTCGGTTCGCTCAGCCAAGGTCCCTCCAGAGTAGTGGACAGTGGCGTACAGTCGACAATCGGCCAATATGGTTTGCCTGTGGCCTACCTGGCCACATAGCGCGATACTGCCGTCGACGCGTCCCTATCTACCACCACCAGAGCTACCACCAGAGCTTCGAACCTACCCCTTATGTGTCACCGCGCCCTTCGTTCGCAGAATCTCAGCCTCCTGACCAGATGTCATCGTACGCCGACCACCGCCCTCCTGTTAACCGTCGCTCGCCATCACCTCGACGCCGCTCGCCATCCCCGATGCGCCGTCGTCCTTCATCGCCGGAGCGGGCAAACTGGTTGCCGCAGTTCTAGAGGCAGGAAATGCGTCGCCCGCGAAAAGACCAAGGCCTCTCTCTTCCCCAACGAATGTTCTCGACGTATATGTGGACGGCGTCGCTGCACTCGCTCTTGTCAACACTGGTGCCGCAGTTTCAGTGATCAGTGCCAGACTCTGCCGCCTGCTCAAAAAAGTTATGACGCCAATAACAAGTATATCACTTCGTACAGCCAGCGCAGAGCACGTTACGCCAGCCGCTGCCTGTACTACTCGCATCGCGATTAATGGCCTCATCTATGTCGTCGAATTACTAGTTTTAGATTCCTGCTCCCATGATCTCATTTTTGGTTGGGACTTTCTCTCCGCTAATAAGGCCGTCATCGACTGCTCTCGCGCTGAGGTAGAATTTGAAGTGTTTGGCGACGCTCCGTTAAATGATGCTTTTGAAACCGGGGACAAACTATTTGTTGCTGAAAACATCATCATACCGCCGCACTCTTTCGCCCTTACCATGGTATCTTGCAACTCGCTCGCCGAGTCGAGTGCCCTTTTCACGCCATCTGCCCTTTTCGTTCGCCACAAGTGTTCGCCGCTACCTTATGCCCTTCTAGAACTTCATGATGGCGTCAGCAGACTGCTCATCTCGAACCTCTTGTCACGTCCTGTAACACTACTTCGGGGTGAGTGCGTCGGGCGTGTTTACAGTCTCAACCCTTCTGCAATTTTTGACATGTCGACTTGTCCTTCGCCAAACACGTAGTCGCCGGAGTGACTTGTGCCTCTTCGCCGCAGACTACTAGGCCTGACGTACTCAGCAGCCCCATCGCCGACACGTTAACCATTTCGCAACGTGCTCAGCTGCTACGACTGCTGGAGAAGTTCCGTTCTTCCTTTGACTGCCAGCATACTCCCCTCGGCCGCACGTCCGCTGTGTGTCACCGCATCAATGCGGGTACCAATGCGCCATTGCGTCAAAGACCCTATCGGGTGTCCGCAGCCGAGCGCCAGGTTATCGATGACCAAGTAGCTGACATGCTCAAGTGTGGCGTCATCCAGCCTTCGAATAGCCCCATGGGCATCTCCAGTCGTTCTCGTTAAGAATAAGGACGGGTCAATTCGCTTCTGTGTTGACTACCGTCGTCTTAACAAAATAACTCGAAAAGACGTTTATCCCTTACCGAAAATCGACGATGCCCTTGACTGCCTCCAAGGTGCGGAGTACTTCTCTTCTATTGACCTATGGAGTGGCTACTGGCAAGTCCCTCTGGCCCCTGAAGATCAGCCTAAGACGGCCTTTGTCACACCTGATGGCCTTTACGAATTCTGTGTCATGCCTTTTGGGTCTTTGCAACGCCCCCGCAACATTCGAGCGGATGATGGACAATCTTTTGTGTGGCCTGAAGTGGAAAACATGCGTGTGCTACTTGGATGACGTAGTTATATTTTCACCAGATTTTCCAACGCATCTCTGCAGGCTAGATGAAGTACTGCAGTGCATAACTGTCGCTGGCCTTCAGCTCAACCTGAAGAAATGCCGCTTCGGCGCAAATCAGCTCACCATCCTCAGCCATGTTGTCTCTAAAGACGGTATTCTTCCTAACACCGCCAAGCTTCAGGGCAGTTGCAGAGTTTCCTAAACCTGCATCTCTGAAGGATCTGCGCAGCTTTCTTGGCCTCTGCTCCTATTTCCGCCGCTTTATTCGGAATTTTGCGATGATCACCGCCCCCTTGACTGAACGTCTGCGCAATGACTCGAAAAGTTACGCTTGGTCACCCGCCTGTGACGATGCTTTTGAAAATTGCGCCGCCTGCTAACCTCGCCGCCAATCTTGCGTCACTTTGACCCGACTGCTCCGACTGAGGTACACAGCGATGCCAGCGGTGTTGGACTCGGCGCAGTGCTCGCGCAGCGCAAATCAGAATTCGAGGAGTACGTAGTCGCATACGCAAGCCGTACCCTCACCAAAGCGGAGAAGAACTATTCTGTGACAGAGAAGGAGTGTCTGGCAATTATATGGGCTCTAGGTAACTTAGACCATACCTATATGGTCACCCCTTCGACGTAGCCACCGATCATCATGCGCTTTGCTGGTTATCCACATTGAAAGACCCCTCCGGCCGTTTAGCTCACTGGGCTTTGCGGTTGCAAGAGTTCGACATGCGTGTTGTCTACAGGTCTGGTCGACGTCACACTGATGCCGACGCCCTATCACGTTCACCTGTGTCCTAAAGCTCTGCATGTCTATCTGCCGTGAACGAAATGGTATCGTTCCCAGAAAACTGTGACATGGCGTCTGAGCAACGTAAGAATGACTGGATCAGCACTCTTCTGCGATTCCTTTCTGACCCGTCGACTTCTCCATCTTCTCGAACGTTGCGCGGTCAAGCTGCTCACTTTGAGGTCCGCGATGGCCTCCTTTATCGCAGGAACTACAAGTCCGACGGCCGAAAGTGGTTACTCGTCATACCTCGCCATCTTCGTGCTGAAATATGTTCAGCTTTCCACACTGACCCT
This sequence comes from Rhipicephalus microplus, assembly GCF_013339725.1. Classification (NCBI taxonomy): domain Eukaryota; kingdom Metazoa; phylum Arthropoda; class Arachnida; order Ixodida; family Ixodidae; genus Rhipicephalus; species Rhipicephalus microplus. The sequence goes on along the minus strand of NC_051175.1, from coordinate 50,858,268 downwards.
CAGTGCGCACATGCGGGCGTCTTCAAAACATACGCTCGGCTTTCCTCCCGGTTTTATTGGCGAGGCATGTACACCTTTGTGTGCAAATACATTCAGTCATGCCCTCAGTGCCAACGACGCTGTGATGGTTGGTGGTTGATGGTTGTCCCGCACCTTCGCCGTCGTCGTTTTTCTCGAATCCTCACAATAAACCCCCACACAAGAAAGTTGTTTCAGTCAAACAACTTTTCTCACAATACACAGTGATGAGGAATGAAAACAGGTGTCCTTTTTCCTCAGCGCTCACCCATGCCAGCAAAGCCTCTCAATTCAGCCCCATCTCCTTCCCTTGTTGAACTAGCTTTCTCTTGTCGTCCATTCTCGTCTGCCACACACAAACAACGTGAGGCTCTCAGATGTAACGCGAGAGCTTAGTCCTGTCGCGGACGCCAGATATTGTGATGGTTACGGACGTTCGTCACTATGTTTGCTTATAGCGGACGAGAAAGGATTAACATGAACAATTTATTTGATGGCACGGGTGGAACGGCTGACGGCGCACGGATACGCTACCGTGTGCAGGGCCGTTGAGTCGGACGTCGCGGCCAACCCAGCAGTCAGGGTCGCAACTCCGGAGGTCCAGGATCAGGCCACGGCTCACGAGGACCACACCCGGTAGGTCTCGCCCATGAACCTGCTCCCGGCCACTGCACCCAGGCAGGAGCCGTTCTGCAGGCCCCGTCCTTGGACCTTGTACAGGCCGACGGACTCGACCTCGAACAGACACACCAGGGTTCGACCTGGCCGGCACGTACGGGTCCCACGTCCGGCTCAGGAACGCTGCCAGGAACTCGTCCTCTCGAGCGGCGCACCGCTTCGTCTGCCTTCGTGGCCTCAACCCTCAAGCTCTTTTTCCCACGTTCCTTCTTCTTGGCCAGGGCACCGCCAGGTACCCCCGGGTGCACACTGCAGCTCATGAGCTCGCGGCCCGCGTCCGAGTCTGGCGCGTCGCTCGGTATGGCTCGCCACCGCTCGGCGATTCTCGATTCAGCCAGAACTCCCCTGGCACCTGGATCCTCGGCCACCCTGGACCTTGGACGGCTCCGTGGTCCGTGCACACACCCGCGTCTCACCCGGCAGAACGTCTCGCTCGTCCCTTGCCGATGTGCGACGCTCTGGTGACACCAGCGCTTGATGGCATGTGTGCGGCTACGGAGCAGTCAACCCGCATCGGAGACGCGATGCTTCATGCGGGGAATGGCCAGCCCGTCCAGCGAACACCTTGCGTCGAGACGCGATGCTCGGCGCAACCGTGACCATTAGCCAGGTCACCTACCTCGCTGTGCCGAACGGCTGACCGTGGAGACGCCTCGCCGAGATCCGCGATGCCCTCGGCAAGGAAGAGAACAGCAGGCCAGGCCGCGCCCCGAGATGCAGTACTTGTGCCGGCGACGCCGCCCCAGCTGGTAGTTGGACGACAGTAGCGTGGACAGCCGCGTTACCTTGCCGGAACCTGGATCGCCTGCGTCCGACGCTTCGGCCCGCTGTCTCCCGTCTGCCGCTGCTCCGGCTCGTTCCCAGCCACAAAGCTTACTGCCACGTAATGGTCCCACGTGGCCCAATCATGGCACGCCACCTCTATGGGCCACCACAGGTCATCAGCTGATTCGCTGACACTCACGCGCACATTACACGCGCCTTTCCCCGCACTTCCGTCGTTGTCGTTTTCTTCACTCATCACAGACGCAAAGCTCTCCCTCATCACGCATCTGGTCCGATCCAGCCAATCCCTTGCCCAGCCAGGCCTTTCGACCGCGTTGGAATTGATCTGTATGGGCCTCTACCATTCATGGCTTCCGGAAACCGTTGGATCGTTGTCGCTATCGACTACTTGACGCGATACGCGGAAACAGCCGCTTTGCCTGCTGCCACAGCACGCGACGTCTCATCTTTTTTCCTGCGGAACTTCATTCTGCGTCACGGCGCACCACGTGAACCTCTCAGCGACAGAGGACGTGTATTCCTCTCTGAAGTCGTCAACGCACTTCTTGCCGAATGCCGTATCATTCACCGGACTACCACCACCTACCATCCGCAGACGAATGGATTGACGGAAAGATTCAACCGTACCCTAGGGGATATGATATCAAAGTATGTTGCCTTAGACCACTCTGACTGGGACCTCATTCTGCCTTTTGTGACATACGCCTACAATACTGCTCCACAGGCGACTACGGGCTTTTCACCATTTTTCCTGTTATATGGCTGAGACCCTTCCGCCACACTGATACCATTCTGGCCTACCACCCCCGATTCCTTCGAGTCTACGCCATCTTTGAAGCTGCCCGCCGCGCTTAGGAATGCCGTAAGCTCGCCCAGTCGTTCACAACCATCGACCAATGAGACGAAAATCTCGGCGTGACGGTAACCACCCGTACCCTAACTTTGTTCCGGACACTCTTGTTTGGCTTTGGGTTCCCGCTGTGCCTACAGGCCTTTCCTCGAAGTTTTTTTCAAAGTACCAGGGACCCTACCGCATTGTCTCGCAGACTTCACCAGTTAACTACATCGTCGAACCCGTTATGCCATCCACACACCAGCGCTTTCGGGGACGTGAAATTGTTCACGTACAGCGGCTGAAACCTTATTACGACCCGCTCGTACTCTGTTCACCGTGAGTTGCCAGGATGGCTCCTTTTTTGACGGGGGACGAAGTGTAGTGAAGAGGAATGCCCACTACTGCAGCGACATCGGCAAGTTGGCGCGAAGCACGAGCTAAGACTGCCTGGTTGCTGCTGCGACGCTGCCCGTATACTCGGCCTGCTCTTGCTGCTTCTGTACCGACGCTGCTATACCGCTGTTTACCTTGCATTTACATTATAATGTATATATTGTGAGCATTGTTTATGCGTCCCATCTTTTCATCTGTACATACTTATCATCACTAGTCAAGCTTAGGTTGTGGGGCACATACTCGAGTCAATAAAGAAGAGTGTTGAGGGTACTGGACGCCATCTTACAAGTGGTGGAGAGTGCTGCCCGATTCCTGCGTCCTCTCGCGCTCTCGGACAACCCCAGCGTCTTCTAGAACACATCCCTGGAGCTCCGTTCAGGCCGCCGCTTAAACGACCTGGGTTCGGTAATGTCGCAAGCCGACCAGCCCAGCGCAGCAGCTGCGCCACCACTCCCACCGCCAAGAAACCCTTCTCACCTGGTCACCAGCCCTCAAAAGGATCCTCCGCTGTTCGCAGGGCTTCCGGGTGAGGACGTGGAAGACTGGCTCGAGGAGTATGACTGCGTGAGTGCCATCAACAACTGGGATGAGCCTGCGAAACTCACCCACGTTGCATTCTACTTGAGCGGCGTCGCAAAAACATGGTTTTTAAACCACGCTACAGATTTTTTGACATGGTCTGCCTTTACGCGCCAGCTTCGCCAGATTTTCGCCAACCCGTTGGTGCGCTCTGATATCGCCAAGAAAAGGCTTGGTGCACGTGTTCAACGCCCCGGCGAGTCTTACACTTCTTACATTGAAGATGTTCTCGCCCTTTTGCCGCCGCATCGACAACCATATGGCGGAAAACAACCGTGTGCGCCACCTGCTAAAAGGCATTGCGACTGTCGCTTTTAATGCGCTTGTGGTGCAGAATCCCCATACCTTAGCCGATGTTGCAGCTACCTGTCAGCGCCTCGAGGAGCTTCAAACCACTCGGATGCAACCTGATATGCCTGATCTCAGCTCGAGTCATGACACATCAGAGCTGCGTGCATTGATCCACTCTATCATCCGCGAGGAACTTCATGCACAGATTTCACCTCGCCCCCTTGATATCCGAACGACGCCACCTGCTACTAGTTTACGCGACGTCGTGAGGGAGGAACTGGCATTGATCACAGGTACACCAGTTCCGAGTTCACATCCTGTGCCCATTCCAAGTTATGCTCACGTTGCTGCAACGACACCTGCGCCCCAGCAAAGCCTGGCCTCGATGACAATTTCACCAGTTCCGAGCTCATATCCTGTGGCCATGCCAACTTACGCTCAAGTTGCTGCTAGGACACCTGCACCCCAGCAAAGCCCAATGCAGCTACCAGCGGCCGAATTGCATGGTTCGCTCAACTCACTCGCACCGCGACCATCTTCCCAGCCCTACAACGACTGGCGCACTTCGCGGCCGACTTGCTTCTATTGCGGAATCCGGGGTCACATTTCAAGGTTTTGCCGACGCCGTCAGTGAGACGAAAGACGAAGCTACGATAACTTTGAACGGGACGACTTCTACCCCACTGGGCCACCCTATCGCCGACTGTATCAGAACAGCACACGTCGGTCGCCGTCTCCGCAGAACTTTGGTTCAGTTGGCAGTTCCCGTTTCTCACGTCGTCGCTCACCTTCACCGATGCGGTGTTCCTCTTCTCCTCTCCGACCTTCTACTTCAATTCCTGACCGCCAACTGGAAAACTAAACAGTGCAGCTTTGGGAGGGAAAGCTGCATGTTTCGAACTGCGTCAAACTCCTCCGGACCACCCATCGAATCTTTTATTAGTGTAAGATTAAGGTATACAGACAGAGGCAATGGTAGACACCGGCGCATCACTTTCCGTAATTCATGCAGACTTTTGTGCCCGCTTGAAAAAAGTTAGGAATGCCATACGATGGCCCTCCCCTTCGTTGCAGCAGATGGAGTCCCTATTCAGCCTTCAAGTGTTTGCACAGTCCGCGTTTTCATAGATGGCATACTTCACCACATTCAGTTTCTTGTACTTCCTTGGTGCACTTACACAGTAATTTTAGTATGAGACTTTCTTTCTTTGGCATCAGCTTTCATATCGTGTCGTCAGCGAGTAATTGAAATGTCAGCTACTGAGAGTTTCCTCCAATGTCGATCCATACAGCTTCCGTTTCGTTGCTGCCGCTGATTGTTTCATTTCGCCAGAAAATGAACAAATTCTTACGATCACTTCGGATACTATAGTTAACGGTGACGTGTTCATAGCCACATCAGTTCGCTCCAAACCTGCGGGGCTTACCATAGCACCTGGCCTTGTGCGGATTAACGACAGTAAAGCATTGGTCACCGCCTTGAACCCAACTTATTGCCAGCGATGCTGCCCCAAGGCACTGCTGTGAGCTGCTTCGCTGACAGCGAGCCTTGCTCGCTGGTTCCCCTTCACGCAGAATCAACGCCTTTGTCTGCTACAACTGATATGAAGGCTACCACTGTTGCTTTAAATGACACCATAAGTCCTCACCTCACTGCCGAGCAAAAGAGAGACCTCTTAGACCTTCTCCAAAAGCACAGCCTTTTGTTTGACGTACATTCCAATGTTCTGGGCCACACCTCCGTTGTAGAGCACAGTATCGAAACCGAAGGCAGCTCCATTGTACGCCGCCGCCCATACCGTCTGTCTTCGGCGGAACGGCAAATCATTGAGGAAAACGTCACCGACATGCTCAGACGGGATATTATTAGACCTTCATCCAGCTCTTGGTCGTCTCCTGTGGTGTTGGTCCGGAAAAAGGATGGCTCTGTCCGCTTTTGTGTTGATTACAGAGCGCTCAATAAGATCATGAAAAAAGACGTATATCCGTTGCCACGCATAGATGATGCCCTGGACTCCCTACAAGGCACAGAATATTTCTCCTAGCCTCGACCTCCGATCTGGGTACTGGCAAATACCTATACGCGAAGCAGACAATGGAGAAAACAGCGTTTGCGACGCCTGACGGGCTTTACGAATTTAACGTCATGCCTTTTGCCTTATGCAACGCTCCAGGAACATTCGAGCGCATGATAGATACCGTCTTACGTGGTCTCAAATGGAAAATCTGTTTATGCTACTTAGACGACATCGTAATTTATTCTACTTTTCCTCAGCACCTTAAGCGTTTGGACGAAGTTCTAACGTGCATTTCGAACGCTGGTCTACCGCTCAATACAAAGAAGTGCCAGCTTCGCCAGCACAAGCATCAAAGTATTGGTCACCTTGTCAGCAAAGATGGCGTTCGACCCGACCCCGACAAGGTTACTGCCGTAATTAGTTTTCCACGTCCGGGCAATCAAAAACAATTGCGAAGTTTCGTGGGCCTGGCGTCGTACTTCCGCCGCTTCATCCGTCACTTTCCTGCCATTGCGGGACCGTTACACAAGCTTCTGACGTCAGGAACGGCTTTCACGTGGACTGACGAGTGCGAGTGTGCTTTCCAAGCCCTTAAGCGTGCTCTGACATTAGACGACGTCCTCCGTCACTTCGATGGGAGTGCACCCACTTTCCTGCACACAGATGCCAGTGGCCACGGAATCGGTGCTGTCCTCCTCCAGCGCGATAAAACATCACATGAGCGAGTAGTTGCGTATGCCAGCCGCGCACTAACACCTGCGGAGCAGAACTACTCGATAACAGAGCAGAAATGTCTCGCTGTCGTTTGAACCATGCAGAAATTTCGACCTTATCTGTATGGACGCCACTTCACTCTGATCACTGACCACCATGCCCTATGCTGGTTGTCCTCGCTGAAGAATTTGTCTGGGTGCCTCGGTCGCTGGATGCTGCGTTTGCAAGAGTACACTTTTGACGTTGTATACAGGTCTGGCAAACAGCATCAGGATGCTGATGCTCTCTCTCGCTGCCCTCTGCCACTTTCATCTCCAACCACGAATCATCAATGCCCTTCAGGTGATCAAGCGGCTTCCTCGTCACCCACATTATCACCCCTGGCAGTTGCTGAGCCACTATCTTTAAACAGCAGCGCCAAGTTTGCCGAGTGCCAACGTGACGACCCCTACTGTAACCGCATCATCGGATACTTGAATGGCTCGTCTTCTCCACCTAATGCCAGAATACGTCGTCAGCTATGGCAGTTAAAGCTAGAGAACAACGTCCTGCAACGCTATACTTACAATGCGGATGGGCATCGGTGGGTGCCAGTACTTCCCCGTTCGCTGCGAAAACAAGTTCTCGAAGCATTGCACGACGACCCATCAGCTGGACACTTAGGATTCCAAAAGACCTACAACCGCGTTAGGAGCCGTTTCTTCTGACCTGGTCTTTCTACCTTTGTGGCTAATTATGTCGCTTCTTGTGCACTGTGTCAACGCCGGAAACGACCAACTTCTGCTCCTGCTGGCCTATTACAACCCATTCCATGTCCCGATACACCTTTTGTCGTTGTCGGAATAGACCTCGTCGGGCCACTTCCCGTAACGCCAGCGGGCCACCGCTGGATCGTCACAGCTGTCGACCACCTCACACGATACGCGGAGACTGCTCCTCTACGCACTAGCTCTGCAACAGACGTTGCCGCCTTCTTTTTAGAAGCCATTGTGTTGCGTCATGGTGCACCTCGCGCGTTGTTGAGTGACCGAGGCAAGGCCTTCCTGTCCACAATTCTCGATGAAATCCTAAAAACTTGTGGAACAGTTCATAAGACCACATCCGCTTACCACCCGCAGACAAATGGGCTGACAGAGCGATTCCACCGGACTCTAATCGACATGATATCTATGTACATCAGACCGAACCACGATAACTGGGACAAAATCTTGCCGTTCGTATCATTTGCACACAACACCGCTGTTCAACGAACCACCGGGTATTCACCTTTCTTCCTCGTCTATGGTCGTGCGCCGACATTCACCATTGACGCCTCTTTCTTCAACGTAACGACAAAAACGTCCACGACTACGCCAGAGCATTTCGTTTCCAGGCTCGCTGAGGCACGGCAACGTGTTCAACTCAACACGGAGGCCAGTCAACAAGACCGCAAGCAACGCTATGACAGCTTTCGTCGAGACGTCACTTTCCGTCCAGGAGATGAAGTATTACTTTGGACGCCTGTTCGCACACCAGGATTGTGTGAAAAGTTTCAGTCACGCTTTCTCGGACCTTACGTTATTTCTGAATGGACATCTTCTGTCAATTACCTTGTCACTCCCGTCGAGGGTTCCTCGGACCGTCGTTACCGTGCCTCCGAGATAGTCCACGTTTCACGTCTTAAACCCTTTGTTATATATATATATATATATATATCTATATATATATATATATATATATATATATATATATATATATATATATTTAACAAAGGACGTCTCCATCCATCCATCCATCCATCCATCCAGAGAACCCACACTGGCTGCCCAACGTGGAGCTCTTGGAACATCGGACGACAGTTTTCGCGGTTCGGTACAGGCTTTTGTTTGAGTCGGGAAAGAGTAGGACTAGGGTGCCTAGGGGAACTGCCATTGCTGCTTTCGGTGGTGCACTTTGTTGAAAGCGAGGAGATCGGTTTTGCGTGACGTGTTTGAACTTGTCGGCCCGATGAGTTTTCAATTTTTTCTGCTCACAAATTGATTTTTTTGTTGTTGTTGGTTTTCGACAACATTGTTCAGTTTGCACGAGAGCCATGCGTTCGGAATCATGGGGTGAGCAAAGCTTAGAGCACGTGAATTGTAGGCCAAGCCCCAAGCGAGTGAGTATGCAAGCCTCGTGGGTGGGCCGATTTTCTGTAATTAGCTTCTTCTATTTCTTTGCACTCAGGTAGTCAGGCGTCGTTGCTGTCATGTCTTGCAGATCGACGCCGGGGCGTCGTGACACCGTCCTGGATGGTGAGCGCCGATCGCTCGGTAAGTTGCTTTGAGCGGCGAGCGATAGGGCCACCTTACAGAGTGGACGTCTCCTTATATAAGTGGTTATATCAGAAGAAAAGAAAAGAAAGGTGCCGACCCGTAACTGTCTCTCCTTACGAGGACACCTCAACAGGTCAGCAGAGGAATGGGATATGGGGAATAAAAGATATAGGGAGAAGGAAGGAGGGATAAAAAGAATAGAAGGAAAATAGATGGATAAGAAGCCGCCAGCCAACGAGAGGAAAAAAGAAGGAGATAGGAAAGTGGGGATCCGGTCGAAGCAGTCCAAGGGCGGGGTGCCACAATGCGAGAGCTGCACGGCATCAGGAGACCGCGGAGGGCGAACCAGTCGGCGGGAGCTACGCTGAAGTCGGAGATCGCGAGGGCACAACCGTCCAGCTTGAAATCCTCCGAGCGAATCCCGACGTCTCCTTGCGGCTGCCTCTTCTGCGCCTAGGCTGGGTGCTGGATGGATGCTGGTTGTTGTCGAGCGACTCATTAGGCCTAAGGCTCTGCACAGCCACCTGTCACACGTGGCACAGCTAGGAAGATCGTGGCATTGAGGTGTCGCACTCTGCTTCTCTCACTGTTTCTTTAACTTGCGATGCAGGAGTCAAGAAAAGTGACCTTTATTTCATTTTAAGCTGGGCATTTTGGTCGCCGCCGATGTATTAGCTAGCAGTACTGACCATCGCACCACGTGGGCGAGGATTCGAAACTCCCTTCCCTTTGCCCTACTGCATTGTTCTTTCGAGTGTTTCAAACGTGCACAGCGTGAGAGATGTAACCCGTGGCTGGCTGTCTTCTCTGCACATTGTCAGCGCTGCTGCCTAGGAATGTGGTTGAGACATCAGGCGATGGACATGCCTGGGACCTGCGCAACTGCCTGCAGTCCGGAGCCCTCGTGAGCACTGGTCACAGCCGAAAAACGTGTCGGCGCGAGTGACGGTTCTTCGCGCCGACGACAACGTTGTCGTTGCTGGACCGGTACTGAGGTGAAGTCGTCGAGCCGGGTGGTGCAGTAGTGTCGACTGGTGGTGGTGTTGTGGTGCACGGACATTCTTTAGGTACACGTGTTGTTATTTTTTGTTAGAGCTTGTGTAGCTGATTTCTTTCATGTTTTTCTTTTCGGGATATGGTTTGAATTGAGGTTGCGAAATGTGGGGGTGCGGAAAGCCCTTTTCAGGTTGTTTGCGTTACGTGGCGCACGTGTCGTGCGCAGTAGCCATATTTTCGGGTCACAACTATTGAGTGGTATAGGTGGCGTTGTGCTCGCGAGCATTGATCACCACTATCATCATCATGATCAGATTGGTAACGCCTGCGGTGACTCCTGGCGGCAAGCCTTGGTGGCGGCACGAGTGAATTGAGGGAGTCTCTTTTGAGCGTGGCGTTTAGCGTGAACGGTTGTCTCTCGCGATGTGTTCCTGGTGCACGGCACACCGTGCCGTCTGCCTGGGGCCCTCGTGGCGAGTCAAGCGTGCGTGGCCTTGTGTATGTTATGTTGTTGAGTGTATGGTAATATTGTGTAAAGTTGTTTTAGCGTGTTTTAGCGCAGTTGATGTACAAATATTCGGCTGACGATATCGTTGTTATAAAAGAAGTTAAATAAACATGTGTTGTTTGGTTTGTTCCGACCGCGTCTGCTTCGAGTGAGCACCACGTGTTCACTCGAAGAGCGTGGTGCTCACTCGCCTTATCAAGACCCCACAAAGGACGTATTGCACCTCTAACTCATGCCGTACTATGGCAGGCATGAACACTAGCCACGAAAATGCAGCTCATGGCAGTAAAGGGTAGCCGAAAACGAGCTGGCACACCTCTAGGTCCAAACATTTCTTCTTTGGGCCTGTTTACCGGCTCCTGAGACCACGGCTTTCAATCCCCAATACCGGCTAACACAGATATACTGCAGCTATATCGCCTACAAAGACACACTTTGCGTCATACCACTAAGGGACTTACTAAAGCCGAGGAGACCTGTCTGCGCAGGCTCCAAACCACGTCCTACAGCAGCAGCCTGGTCATCACGGCCAAAATAGACCCAGAACAATTCAGGGCAATGTGTAAATTCTGCGGTAGCCACACTGACCTGTTTCGCTTGGTCAGGGCCTGCCAGTGTTATAGAAGCATCGCGCAAATGATGCAGCCAACGTGGAATGGGTAGGAGGAGACTTTGCTGAGCCCAGCTCTCGAGAACCAGTGGCGACTCGTGGAGCAGGCGCGACTTGCAGCGCAAACCAACGGAATCACGCAATTGGGACCCGGTCAGTCTTCTCTCGAACTACATTTTTGCAATAAAAGTTTCATTCATTCATTCACCGCGTGCAGCCCGCGACATGGCGAAGAGCTTCAGAACGACTCGCACTTCTTCGCTCCGGGCAGCTGACCTGGCTACCCGACCTGACTACCCGACCTGGCTACCCAACCTGGCTACCCCACAATGCCGCTGTTCGCGGCACCGACAGATAAAGATTTCAGCAAGAAGTCGGAGTGCAAGCTTCGCAAGAAGGATAAAACTTTCACCATTTCTTTGGCTGCATATGTGAACATGAATTTGAACCGCACTTAGTTCCGCACGACCATGTGCACGTTATAAACGGCAACTAAATGTGCATTTCGAGAGGGAAGCCGTCTATTGCTCCGGACGCGGTACCGACGCTCCTTCCAGGATGTCCATCGTATCTTTCCACCGCGACAAAGGCCAGATGGGAAGAGACCAGGGCGACAAGAGTATATCTGGAGAGTGTAGGTGGGCATGAGGGGGTCTTCGGTGGCGGTAAGCAGCTCCCTAACTAGGTGCTGCGGAATTCCCTGCAAACTAATCTACACTCTCATCGCGTCAAAAATGTTTTATTCACTTAACGTGTACGTTGCAAGAAATAACACCGGTGTAAGTTTCGCAATATCTAAGTCCTCAAAAAGTCATTTTACGTAACGCAAAGTTTGTGCGTAACTAACTGATTTACCAACCCATATTCACCATATACCAGAAATGTGCAAATAATAAGTAATCGCACGTGTAAGGTTGGTGTGTGTAGATAGCAGAACCGATGATATCGAAACTTGCAGTTAATGCGTGAAAAAAAAAAATACGCACAAACCGTAGGTTGGCGAGCCTCGTTAGCATGAAAAGTTACATTGGCGCCATCTGATGGCATCCGTGCGAAAACGGGCCGGCTTGTGAAGCTGTTGGTGCCATTACATCTCTTATAGTTCACTACAGCCGTGGCATAACAAGATGTTTGCTCTGCCAGCGCCTGTATTTCGTTGAATGTTTTTGTTGCGTGCTCAGCTGCTCATGTGCTCGAACTATTTCGTATCACTGAAACAAAATTACCGATTCGCTTCATGCAGCACTTCACGTCACACACACGCCGAGGCAAGATGGTGGTTACCGGTGGCGGGAGGGGTTTATAGCCGGCGACCTCTATAGGGTTTATTTAGTGCTGAAATATTCTTCTACAGTCCATTTTTTATACAAGTATAGGCACAATAGACGACTTACTTTCGTTTCTTTCTTTTCTAAATACCCCAAATTCACGACTGAAACAATGTACTTGTGATGTCGAGTCTCGTATGACCACCCCATATCCCCTTTAAGCGCATTCATTCCTTAAGTAAGTTTCTGCACAATGCCCAATTTTCCCGTATTGAACTTGAGATGCATACCGAGCAAGGAAACGACAACGCAGACGTCAGTTGAAACTGAAACTTGCTTTATTCAGTCCTTTATTCAGGAGCAGCAACAACAACAAAAGCAAGAAATAACTGTTCACTATAGAAACGCAACGACACTGCACTCTTTGTTTCTTGTATGTACAGACAAGAATTGTTTGTGCAACTGCTTGATACAACAGGCGAAATCTGGTGTTTTACAGCACTGTACATGTTCAGGTGTTCGCTTGACACGGCATAAATACAGACCATACGCGGGACAGGATAAAACTTTTTGCTTGGTGAAACACCAGACACAAGAAAATATATATAAATATGTTCTCTGTGTCGCCGTCGATTGGAGCGCCACTTGGATTTCTCTCAGCGTTACTCGTCATTCGATAAGCACCGGCAGTCAGCGCTTCTCTAATACAGCGCTGATCTGTAGTCTCACGCTTAGACCCTAACGAAATCGGTCGTATGAATTCCTTGGTAGTACATCACGTTCCCTCCATTGTGCTATGTTTTTCAAATCGCCATTATTACCCGGCTTATCCCATGCCAGAAGCTATAACTCAGCACGGTGCTGTGGGCGATGAAAAATACAAACTGACGAGGTGAATTATTAATAAGCTATGCTTCAAAAACGTGTCTTTCGACTTCGTAGCTGTATTCAGCGAATAGTGATAGCTGGAACCTCTGTGCGAAAATTCGTGTTCACGTGTCTTCAGTGACGGGAGCCTTATCTGTGCATGTCAATATTAAATGAATCATAACTCAAGAGTGAGTCGATTAGCGAATTCGATGGACCTCTTCCCGATGGGTCTATACGCATGTCCGGCAGCGTAGACGAGGCCCTGCGCGTTTTTTTTTTTGCTACAGCGGGACGAAAAGAGCAAATAGAGTGGCACCTTGCGTCGCAAACGCGGAAATAATCCACCCGACAATGAATGTGCAAATTTGGGTCTCCGAGATCGCTTACCGGCGCCGACTTGGGAGGCTAAGTGCCACCGGTTCGAAATTCGGCGATCTACACTGGAGGCGATGTTCGGATCTAGAAAAAAATCCATTTGGCACAAGCTCTCATACAGCGAGTGTAGGATGCCGGTTTAGTTAATTGTTCACTCAAGTTCATGTAACTAAGCCGCTGCTGGCATGCGCTAAACTCATTTTGAATGGGTCGTCAGAATCTCAACGGGGCACGAATTCGAAACTATGAACCGGAACGTTTTGTAAGGTAAGTTTGGACAGCTCAGTATCAAGTGCTGCGGGAAACGCCGTGGCGCCCAAACCCCAGCGATCTTGAGAAGCGCTCGCTACATTTCGTCCTGTGTCATTCTCTCTCGTCCCCGGACGAACGGCTTCGTATATCCACCACTGTACTCGTCGCCTGGTCTAACTACTCATGAAAACGGCGACGACATTTTCAAGTTATGACGTTCTATGCACATCGTGGCGTCTAGAATAACGAGAATCCTTTTTTTCTTTTTTTTTGGAACTGTACATACTTTGGTGAGATAGCGGATGTTGAATGAAGAGATTGACACAGCCTATACAAAGAGACGTTATGGTCTTGTTTACTCGCAAACTTCGTCAGAAGGACTGATTTCGCAAAGATGCAATGCCATAAGAGCTGCAGATAACATAGTTCAATAATATGAGAAAAAAAGAACGTAAATATATCCCTTATGCGCAAGTCTCGAACGTAGTTGGCGACCATCTTCGTGTTGTTTTCCTCTTTCACTAGCGCTCAGTTAACAGTGACACTTACAATTGATATTCATAGGTTCAGGTTTTTGCATCTTCACTACCCTTAAGCGTGATATGTGTGCATGAGCTATGGCACAATTGTAGTATACATCAATGAAAAAGAAAAACAGAAAAACAAACTCAGAACGTGGTGCAAACCATAATTGGACAAACCTGCACGTAGTCTTTTATTTTGATTGAGGTCTGCTAGGAAAACGAAATTAGACAACGCAAAACTGAATGCACAAGGGACGGAGCGCAAGCAGAAGTAGTCAGGAAAAGCGCAGACTGTATTTAAATGTCCACTTCTGAAAACGAGCATGCGCACTAAAGCACTGGCGACAGTATCACACACCATCTTAAAGACATTTTATCAACCCCAAATGTTCACGATCTTTTTTTTTATGTAGATAAACAGAATGTCCGCTAACACACTTATCTGGGCCAAGTCCCACATTTACAGACGCTTCCCGTATTTGCTGTCTACTTCTGTCTACTGTCTGTGCACCTCTTCATCTTGCGTTCCGTCCCTGTTTTCAAGTTTCACTGCCCTATACCAACTAGAACCCCACACCATCCAAATACACTTTACTCAAATGCAAACACACATTTGTTTGTCTATACAAAATGTGAGCGACATGGTCACATCGCGTGATCCGACGCACTGTCTCCAGTGCAGAGAGTGTCCTTTCGAGCAGACCAAGTTTACAAATCACGCCTAATTCATTTCGCGAGACAGCGGGCATTGCCAGCATGACGGCGACTACGCGGAACGCGGGTGACAATGCGCATTAACGCCGTCAAACAAGCCGAGTGTGGCAGTGTCGGTCACACTTGGCTTGTTTCGAGGCAAGCTGCTCAAACATTGGCCATACGCGGCGTTCGTTACTTACAATGATGGTGCATAAAAAAAAATGGGGCGAAAAAAATGACATCTATTGTGAGAGTAAAAAAATCTGTAATGAGGACAATATAACGTAAATATCAGTGATAGTTTCTTGCATGAATGAATCATCTAATTCGAACAAAATACTGGAATGTCAGTGCTCTTATTATTATTTTTTGCTGATACTCGTACTTTTAGCTATATCACGAATAAATTAGGCGTTTAATCAACACTTAACGCACATACAGCTGTTTGCTGTTTTTTTTTTTGGTCAGAAACGGTGAGTAAATGATGAGATAAAAACGATGAGCCCAAAGTAGCGATATTAAGGAAGTGTTCGGTCCAGCGAGCGATAATCACTTAGTTTTGAAGGTGAGCGTGATATCTTTGGTTACGCTGCATTTTTACGGCAGGTATACAAAGGACATTTTCTTTGATGACGTAGCGAGTGGCGTAACGTATGAGCTGAGCTTTCTGCCGTCAGTTGCCAGAATAACAGCTGAACATGAAAAAAAAAAAAGCTGAGAACGCGAGATGGGTTTGGTGCAGCTTTGACACGCGTTGGTAGTGGAAATTTTTTAGATGCCATAGAAATACTTCTCACGTTGGTCAAACTCTTATCGAACGGGTATTTATATACATGGTGGTTCGACCGAAAAACTGTGCAGCTGGACAGTGGATCACGTTGCGCTCATTGAGAACCTCAGGGAAGCAGTACAACTGTTCGGACTCTTTCTACGTCTTTGAACGAAGCGCGATTGAAGAAGGATTAAGCTTTCGCGTTAAAGGGACATCACGTAGAAGTGATCGCGAGTCAAAGCTGGCCATTTGTCTTTTTTTTTGTTTCTGTGTGGTCATTGTACTCGCCGTGATGATCATCTCCGTTACATCAATGTAAAAAAAGAAGAAAAAACAAATAAAGCCTTATTCCGTGTATGCGTCGCCATTGGGACGCCCAGTTCAGCACGACTCCACGCGTTAGCGTGCCCAAGATCACGGCGCCCAACAGTAACTCTGGAGCACTGGCAGCAGCAGAGGGAAGAACCAAAAATTACATGCACGAAACGCGGCGTTAGAACTCCTTTTCTCTGTCGTGATGTGGCCGTCACTCAGCACGATGCTTGCATTCAGTGCGCTGGTCTGTTCGGTCGTGCGACCGCATCCTAACGACAGTGGGTCCCTACTTCTATTTACGGACTGTCCACGCCAGTACGCCCAAACTTCCTCGGAAAAGCAGAAATGAAAAAAAAAATCAATGTACACTTTTCGGGACTCTCTGAAATTCGGCTGTACTTGTCCGCCACTTTCCATGATGGTGGCATCAGAGAATGTTTTAAAAGGAACAGGAGGACTGATTTGGGAACCTTTGTTTCCATTCTTTCTGGCGTGTGAAAACGGCTCAAAGTGCACAAAACAGCTACGAGTGCGCGCGTCCAAGCAAAGGCGAGCTTTCAGTGCACCTCGTGCCGGCCAGAGGGTCACCAGAATGTAGACAGCGCCAGTCGCCAAGCAACGTGGCGGCGCTCTCGCGAAAACCGTCTATAGACCAATCGGAGACGTGGCCGGCCCTCTGGGGCCCAATCGGAGTTGAGGCCTTTGCTCGCTGGGAAATGGTGGCTCGTGCTTGTGGAACAGGGTCCTAAATCCGCACGCTGCCCCTCACATTTTACGAGGAGCAACGGAAAGAGCTGAAAGTGACCGTAGGTGTTTCAAAACGCGCGCATTGCATATTTTTTACAAATATAAAAACGAAGTACACAAACGAACATCAGCAGTACGCAGGAAACAGAGCGCGACTGACATCCTTCCTGTTAGCCATGCCGTCGCAGTTGCAGTTCGTAGCACAACAGTAAGCGGAGACAAGTTGGATCGCGGCTCTATGGGCGACATGACGCTCGAAACAAGAAATGCACAAATAAAGGCGAGTATATTACGACGGAAAGGCCACCGCGTTTGCCAACTCTGGTATACGGGCGAGTTACGGCGTGTTTGCATTAGCCACGGAGCGTGCATCGGAGTATCTGGGACGATGCCGAACAGAAAAAAAAAATGGCACATAAGCGAATAGTAACTGTCACGAGAAAGCACACACTTGAAGCGCGAAGCGAAACGACAGCTTGCCGCGAGAGACCAACTGGAAGCTTTTCTCCTGCTTCTATTAATTTTCTCGACAGAACGTCACAACTGGGTGAACACGGCCCTAGACTGTAGGGGCCAGTCTCTGCTTCTCTGCTGAAGAACAGGGTGCCTTGACGCGCCTTACGGAAGAAGAATTACTGTATATGCCGCATTTAGGTACACTCTGCGACAGCTTTTCCTGGCTGTAATGTGGAAGCTACACAGAACCTATACCCTTGCCTGCAGGTGTTCCAAGAAGTAGGCACCTATTTTTATTTTCCAATTTTCTTCATAGTTACCTGCCTGATATAAGTAAACCTTTCTAGATTATAAGGATAGAACAAGTTTGAGAAGCCGTTAGTGGATAATAAATAATTTACACTTCCAATTTTTTTTTTGCTTTCATTTCTTGGCCAGCACTACGTTTTCCGCACGCCTGTTGTATGTACACAAGGCGTCAACGAAGCCGGCTAGACCACGTGCGGCCGTAAACGTACCGTTTCGTTCTCCGGGAAATTTATTACTGGAAATGTGAGAAAAAGCGGTTGTCAAAACAGACCAAGCAAGCTATCTGCAATGTTCGAGCTAGGGATAAGGTGCTGCCAGCCGGAATTGTCGACGAGTACTGCGAAAACGGCGTTCTGCGAGCAAGCAAAACCGAAATCTGAACTGGAATCAGCTGCAAGCTTGTGGAATACTCGCTTAGTATCAGAAATGTGCAGTATACCCGCCTCTGTACCCATCGCTGCAGTTCCAAGATAAGTTACCAAGTAAAGCAGAGCAGCGCATCTGCCTAACAAACGTCTCTAGCAACCATACGTTGAGAACAAGCAGACTCTTGGACCAATTTTTGCATTTCTCGACACCAGCGCCACAGTGAACCAGTTTGTAACTAATCATGGACAGTTCAAGTTATTCACCAGTTTTCGGCTTGATGAACATCGTATATCGGCTACACAGTATGCATGTCACCTGCAAAAACGAAGTGCGACTTTGCCGCATAGCTGTGGCTGATAGCCAGGCCTGGCCACCCATACTCCTTACGTAAATATAGCATATATAGTAACTCTACTTCAGCGCATTCCTTCGTCCTTACGCTGCTGATTCCCTGCAGGCAAAGTTGATGCACCGTAAGAGTTTATAATACGTTCGAGCAACATCGTTGTGAGCGGAAAATTATGGCACACGTTTTATAAAGGGGCGCCGTTTCTGGTTTTCGCCTGTCTGCAGCAGCCCATTTGCTTGCTACAAAGGGGGCGCTGGGGGCAGGACAGAGGCCTTCCTGCTGTGTCTTGGTCCACCGATATGAATATGCAGCAGATTCCTGCTTGTGATACAGAAGATGAAATAAAGCGTTTCTTCTTTTCTATTTTCTCGAAACAAGTGCTTGCTTTCGTTCTTTCCAGACAACCGTCTTCTCTCTCTCTCTCACTGTTTTGTCTTTAGAGCACCTAGATCATCTTTTCGTTGAAAACGTCAAAACAGAGTCGTTCTTCACGCTGTCTTCGATAACTGGGCTCTATGCTGCATTTTTTTGCTGTCTCTTTTTGTGTTCACTTCACCTGTATTTTTCAGCCCGAACGAAACGTTCTTTAGCGAGCCCAGGTCCGCAGTAAACCTCCTTCGTCATGCTGCCCGCTCTCTCTTTTTTGTTTTATTTTTCTTTCTCCTTCAGCAAAAACAAATGCTTAACCAATGTTGCAAGTCGTGAGTACTCAGCTTTCTTTTTTTTTTTCTGACCGACTAAACCAGACTGAAGCCCATGAAAAAGGGCCTATGACGAGAACTGCCCTCAGCCCGCAGTGCTGAATGTATATGTATAGCTTATACGTCGTCTGCTACGTTGTCGTCTGCTACCAGTTAAAGTCCACATAATAAAAGGAACTGCGCAGTTAGCACTGCTTAAGCACGATGCACACTTTCACTTAGGGACGTGGAACACCACGTTTTTTTTTTTTTTTGAGGAAGCGACGGGGGCTTAAGAACACGTGGAAGTGGTGTGTGGTTGTAGTCTCAGAAAGTAGGCGTGCGCAAGAAGCGTGGACCCAGGCTGTAGCCGCATAACGAGCTCGCAGATATAAGTCATCACGGCCATTGCAGTATGTGCACCGTTTATGGCCTCATGAACATTCTGCTTGCCGTACCATGGTATGTAATACAGGAGCTAACCTAAGTTTGCGCCTTTTGTGTTCGCTTAACTGTCTCGCGGGCGGCTGGGCATTCTGAACACCTGCACAAAAACAGCAGGACGACACTTTGCGCTTGGCATACTTTCTTTTTGTTCTCGGTACTATTGGTAGACTTACCGAGTTCCACTGGCCGTTCGGAGCAGGTGCCTTAGCGCGATGTTACGTTGCCGCTTTGGTCAGCTTTACGTAAGAGATGTTTCACATGCTGCGACTGCAGCGAAAGACTACCGAATAGTCGTGGATTTTTCTATAGGCTGGATTCATCAAGTACGCTCGTTGTCACTTTAACTTAGCGCTGTTCACCACTACAATACATGCGGGTTCCAGGACGTCCCCATTCAGTCCTGGTTTTGCTGTTTTATGGTTTTGGTTCACGTAATCAAGTTTTACAAACACGCTTGTGACACATCTGCCAGCTGAAAATATCAGAGGACGTGGTAACAGCGTGCGAAATTGCG
This sequence comes from Rhipicephalus microplus, assembly GCF_013339725.1. Classification (NCBI taxonomy): domain Eukaryota; kingdom Metazoa; phylum Arthropoda; class Arachnida; order Ixodida; family Ixodidae; genus Rhipicephalus; species Rhipicephalus microplus. The sequence goes on along the minus strand of NC_051175.1, from coordinate 50,838,602 downwards.
CATGTGTTGAGTTTAAAGTGTGACGTGCGTTAATCGTACTACATTCGACCCGAACGTTACCACTTGGTCCGTTAGACCTAATTTCCCATCTGATCCACTCTCTAAAGCTCGTGGTCGTTTCAGAAGCAACAAAAATAGACAAAACAGTTGCTATATCTTATAATATCAACACGGTTAGCTCTTGCTTAGTAAGTAGTTAGGGTTATTTTTTTTCAATTATGCTCAAACCTATATGCGGTATTACACTCTGATTTTCTATGAACTATAGTTACGTTTAGCGATATATAACCAAAACGCTAGCAGCTGCATACCTGGTCCACTCTTCTGGCCTAATAGATGAGCCCGTGGGGAGAGATGGTTCGAACGGACTCGCTCGTTTGTTTTTTGAGTTTTTGCATTATGTACATTTGCAACAAGACTCCGCGCATGCGCGATACGGCTTGGCTTTCGTGTGTGTATAATACATACTATATACGCCAGGTTCGGTCATCGTGGACGATCGAACACTGCTGGGGCAGCGTCTATACGTCCCCTCCTGTCCAGTGCGGCCCGACAACGTGCAACTACACATCATGGGTGGCGCGGCCGTCTCGCCATCGTTTACACCAAAGAAACGTACTTCGCACAACTCGCCTACTCCCGTTCGCCTCTTCGAAACTCGAATACAGATCGCGATTTGTCAGCACCTGTCGTTGGGCACCACGATGGGAAACGTTGTAGCCGGTTTTCCCGTCGTTGAGCGTGCTAAGAAGAGTATTCCGTGCCGCGTAGAGTGTTGTCGATGGCACCAAAACAGCGCTTCCGTCGCCTTCCACGAGGACGAACGGGCGCCAACATCTTGTTACGCTCTTAAAGTGTCGACTCTCGTCGGCCAATCCATCCGTTTCACTCGGTCGTCCGCGCGCCTCGCAAGCGGCGCCATTTTCGTCTGCTACGAGAGACGCCGTCGTCTGCTTTCAGAGGTGATTCGGCCGGTTCTACCGCAACGGCAGTTGCGGACGGGTCATACCTTGTGCCTAAAACGTCACGGGTGTGGCACATTTCTTTCCTAATGGCCGCCAACTGATGCACTGAAATGAATAACTTGACAACGAGCATGACCTGTTGGAGTCAACTTTTTTTTTTCCTTTTTTCTGGGGCATCCCAGTCGGCACGTGGCCCGCATGCAGAGCTGACTGCAACCACGAAGTTAAATGTACGCGTAATGATTTTTCTTACAGCCCCTCTTGATGTGTTTACATACGGGTGCTGCAACGCAACGCATGGAAGCCTTGTAACGCGCAGCACAGAGACCGGTGGGGCACACCGTTATGAGTATGAGACTGCGAGTTCCAGCCTCGCCTTTGATATCGTTATTTATGGCCTGGCGACTTTATTTGCGCAATTCGACCGGCACTCTGGTGAGGAGCCGTTTAGCAAAATCCATCACCTTGCTCAATCTTATTAGAGGAAGCGAGAGAATGGAAGCAGATTGATCACGCGACCGACTGGGAGAATAGTCGCCCGAGGAAGCCAGTCAAGTGATTTCGACGAATGTGTGGCGGCGCGCGGAATGGTCGAGAAATTTGTCCACTCAAGGTCAACGCAGACTTCGGGGGGAAAGGGGCTGTCGCCACATTTATTGTTCAAACATGCCGCAGGGGTTCAAAGTCTGCTTCGCGTAACCGTATACTCGTATAACGCTCTGTAAATATAGTCGTTTCAACGTAACAAAATGAGAAAATATACGTCGTCTATGAATTTCTCCGGGCTATGCGGTACAAAAAAGCACAGGAAAAAATATACGAGCCATCTACGAGCGAAATGCGTGCTGTTATCACACCAGAGGCAAAGGTGAACGGGAAAAACGCCCCCCTGTCGAGTCGTGCGGCCGCTTGCCGAGCATGCAGGTAAATAGTTGTAAATAGCACGCGGAGTTTATTTATTTCGACGTCCGCAGAGGGATTATATGTCTTTACTGGATATGGTTTGCTGAGCGCAATGCCATCGCGGTGACGTCACGTCTTCTAACGTGCTACCTTTGGCGACGAAGTTCGAAAAGGCGATATTTCCTTTTGTTTAGACTACAGATGCTTGGGAAATACACCGCGAAAGTGTCTGCGTATCTTCAATCAATATGGAGTTGAGCGATTATATATTTTTTTTTACACAGCGAAGGCTTCTTGTTACAGACTATTGGTATGCGTGCGTCTAAATATTTATGTAACTTACTGGTATTTGACCGGAAATGATGGGCCTGTTAAACTAAATAACGTAGAGTCATTTTTTTTCTTAATTTCGAGTTAAATGTAGCTGCGCACTAGTTATTGGTGTTGCACATGTTGATTGTAACGGTCCGAGAACATTGCCGGCAGTTGTATTGATGTGCAGATGTGGATGACCCGCATGTAAACGCATACATATGTAAACTCCTAAGAGGAGATACAATCGCACTCACCCCTAATCTGCCGCTCCGGCACAGCAGTCGCTGACGCAGCTCGCTATAGGTAGCCCTTTCAGAAGATAAGCTTCATGACGTCACCGGCGATGCACGCCCTCTCCCGTTCCCCTTGCCTTCCTTCCCGTATCACTTATTCACCGAGGCACCGCGTAACCGTTGACACACCTCGCATTGTCGCGATAACTCACAGCGAATAAACAATATATCTCAACAGGTAACAATAGTTGTGATCTCGTCAACAAGGTACACACACCGTTGAACACAAACGCAAGTGCAGCAGACGTTTTCAGATCGCGCAGCGTTGCGGCGGCTGAGACGAGCGCCCCGGGGGGCTCCTCGCCTTTCTCGTTCGTGGGTGCTTTCTTATTTAGAAAAAAACCTGCGAGTACGTTCTGGTCCGTAGCGTGACCAGGTAAGCACAAGGACCGTGTACCAAAAGTGTCAAAATGGAAAATGAAAAACGTTCGCTTCTTGTCTGTGTGTGTGCGTGTAAGTTTTAGCAAAATGCACGTAGCGTCCGTAACGGCACTAAGTACGCTGTAGCTCACGTACGGCCTCGAAAAAACGGCATTATTATAAGTGCCTTCCATCATGGCACGAGCGAAAACTTTGAGTGCGATGACTGCAATGGACAGCTTGCACGTGACTTCACAGACGCAGGTTCTTAACACACTGGTGCTCCGTCATGACGAGGTTTTACGACGTCGGAATATCGCAATGACGTGGCAGTTAAGCATCTACAATGTATTAACGATGCCAATGTAACGTTTTCTTTTTGGCTAGTGTGAGTGATTAAATGAAGAACATGCGTGCAACGTATTGATTACGTCAAAGAGACATCGCAACTTTCGCGACTCATCCTATTGGTACTCCGGCGTATTGGTTTCTGTGACGTCAATGCAAGCCATCTATAAGCATATTCAAACCACAGCACGACATGCCAGTATTTGTGTACGGCGCGAAAGGGGGGGTGGGAATGTCGCAATGCATGGAAACCATTCTTCTTAGTGTTTTGAAGTATCGCTCTCTTTCTTTCCGACGTTAGTGATACTGGCAGCCGGATGTTCAAATTGTATTTTGCGCATGCCCCGACGTTTCTTAGAGCTGAACAAATGCTGATCGCGGTAATTGTAGGCCCCTACGTTCAATCAAAGAGCAATTGAATCACGCAGGCAGAACATAGAAAACTGGCATAAGCATCCCGTCAATTTTGGCTCTATCTCTGGGAACAAATTTGAAAAAAAAAAAAAGAAAGTGCCTTTCCGGACCATGCCGTGGAAGTCAATAGGTTATAAAAAAAGAAAAAAAAACTCAGAAGCGACCACCTTTTAAACTAGAATGTGTCGGCTTACTAAGCAAAACTGGTACATCGAGAGATCACATCGGAGCTCAGCAAACGTTTGAAGCGTCACCCACATGAAACGCCTTGTCCCACGTTCTCCCACGTCGCCGTTGCTAAAGCGACTATTTTGTACTCATCCTAACTAACCACTAGGCGAGCATGGTTGCTTCTGTTTGCCGAATGGGAAGGCAGCTTTTAAAGCATGCGCTCACTCAAGTGCCTAGATTTTCCTTCTCCTTTCCTTCAAGTAGCGACAACCAATGAAGCGCCGCTGATGAATCTCATCGAGCCACACTCGTTTCCGGCATCGACGTTCTTCTCGTCGTAACGCTTCTCTAGGCGTTCGCCCTGCAAAGTCGCGACTTTGCAAGGTTACTTTGTCTCCTACTGTCTCACCAACTTCATCAGGGGAAGCTGGTGAGAGACAGCAAGGGGCAGAGGGGAACGCGAGCGTCACACCTTGCCTACTACAACTTTCGTAGAACTGCAAGACTCAAGGTTAGGAAGAACATGGCGGATATTGACTGCGCGGACGAGCGGGCCAAGAGAGGAGAAACATACCGCTATATACTGAAACAAAGGGGTGAAAAAATCTAGAAATTTTGGCGATGATAAAAGAAGCGGAGCGTCGACGCCTACAGACCTGCGGCTGTATTCACAAAAACGTTTAAAAAATTTTTCATAAGAGAATATTTGAGCCAATCACGACTTGACACACATCAATAACAACACCAACCGGTCCATATAAAAACGCGCTTACGAAATAGAAGTTTCGTGATGGAGCGCCGTTCGACGCTCGGGGAAATCCCGTCCATGTGGTTGTGCCCATGTGGTTTCGACAGGTATCCTAATGCCCCGAGGCCGCACGTGAAGGTTGGAACATGTATGCGTTCGTGTCGGATGAGTGTTTGTGTGGTGTGTTTATCGAGTGGTGGCTTCTTCGTCGGCGTCTCCTCTGGCGTCGGGGGGGTTTCCTCACATGACGAGACACTTGCCCTTGAGTTTTTCCTTGCGAAGCTGCGACTTGGTCTTCTTGGTGTCGAGCTGAAGCGAGACGGAACGGCGCTTCTCCATGTTGAGCAGCTCCTGGAAGAGCTCGCGCACGTTGTGGTTGGTCTTGGCCGACGTCTCGAGGAAGCCGCACGACCAGCGCTTCGCCTGCTCCTGGCCGGTCTCGGGCGGCACCTCGCGAGACTCCGCCTCGTCGTACTTGTTGCCCACCAGCATGATCGGGATGCCCTCGGTCTCTCCGCTCTTCACCTGCGAGAGAACCAGCAGTCGTTCAGGGCGAGCACTGTACAGAGGTATCACACCTGAAGAGATACGTTGCACCGGTTGTGTTTTCTCTCCAAAAGACCCGTAGACCAATGGAAGTCCCTTCTTTTCTTACCTTCCTACTGGCGATGTATTCTCCTCGCCACTCATTTATTCATAAAACACGGGGACAATCTCCTCCACCAAATGATAAGCTTGTCAGGATTTACAACGCTTCGAACAACTATCTTCAAGTAAGGCTTTCGGCTGCATGGGCAAGTTGCTTGACATCAAAGGGATACATAACAGAGCAAACTTGGGAAAAAATGCCCCAAAAGCCAGAGGAAACAAAGGTTGGCGGCAGACCTTTCAGCTCCCTGCTACCCTTTTCTCAAGCACTTGTTTAGGTCGCTTTGTATTCATCAACATCATCATCATCATCATCATCATCATGACTACGCCCACTGCAAAGCAAATACCTCTCTCATAATCCACCAATCAGGCCGTTCTCGTGCTTTCTGCCCCCACGTTACACCCGCGAACTTTTTAATGTCATCGACCCAACTAACTTTCTGTGTTCCCTTCGTGCGTTTGTCTTCTCTGGAAAACCACCTGTCACTTACCCTTAATGACCAGCTGTTATCCTGCCTGCGCGCTACGAGCCCGGCCCATGTCCATTTCTTCTTCTTGATTTCGACTATGATATCCTTAACCCCGGTTTGTTCCCTGACCCACTCTGCTCTCTTCTTGTCTTGTATGGTTACACCTATTATTTTCCTTTCCATCGCTCGCTGCGTCGTCCTCAATTTAAGCTCAATCCTCTTTGTAAGCCTACAGGTTTCTGCTCCGTAGGTAAGTCCCGGCAAGGGGCAGCTGTTACATACCTTTTTCTTGAGGGTTAGTGGCAGATTACCATTCATTATTTGATTATGCTTTCTGAATGTGATCCATCTCATTCCTATTCGTCTAGTTATTTTACTCTCATGGTTCGGCTCCACGGTTACTACCTGCTCTAAGTAGACATATTCCTTTACAAGTTCCAGCCCCTCTTCACGTATCACAAAGTGTTTTCTGCCGATATTGCTGCACAATAGTTTAATTTTGTGCATATTAATTTTGAGACCTACTCTTATGCTTTCTGTGTCCAGTTTAGTAACCATGAGCCGTAATTCGTCCCCTCATTTACTAATCAAGGCGATGTCTTCAGTGAATCGCAGGTTGCTAAGATACTCTCCCATAACTCTTATACCTAACTCTTCCCAATTTAGGGCCCTGAAAACTTCCTTTAAACGCGTGGTGAATAGCATTGGAGATATCCTGTCTCCCTGCCTTACACCCTTCTTCATCGGAATTCTGTCGTTTCTTTGTGAATAATTATGGCGGCTGTGGATTCACTCTACATTTCTTCCAATAGGATTATGTAGGATTCGTCGATCACCCGACTCCGTAGTGCCTGCATGCATTACTGTCTCGACTGAGTCATACGCCTTCTCGTAATCTGTGAAAACTACGTATAGTGGTTGGTTGTACCGCGCATTTCTCTACCTGATTTCTTCTATGCATATTGTCTGTTCTGGATAGACCATACGAAATCCGGCTTGGTCCTTCAGTTGATTGAACTCTAATGTCGCCTGATGTCGCCGATGGAACTTTAATGGGAAAGCAGGGTGGGACACAATCCGCAACTGATATCCCATCAGGAGTGTACTTCCACATGACGTGACGCGAATGGTTTGACGGCGTCACGAATAGCGCCGGATAGATGGGACACTCCAGGTGTGAATGAGACGAAACATTCGTATCTTCGGAAGTTCTTAATAGGGCCCCTTAAGAAACAAGGTGGTTTAGGGGTTTTTACCTATGTGCGAGTACCCGCAAGAGAGCACCAGTCTTCCTTGGAAAGAAACCACTGACACAGTAGGCTGTGCTACGGGCCGATGCGAAGCGCGGTTTGCTGAAACACAAGTTTTGTTTCCACACGAAGATCGCACGACACGTACCATATGAAGTGTCTAACCTTGCAGCGGTTTCTCTGGACAGTGTGTAGAAATCCCTAAAACTGAAATTTTGGTCTGGATCCGGTCTCCTTCCATCGGTGGGATGAATGCCCAAAACACTGTTTGATGGAGGAGATCACAACTGTAGGGACGGTGAAAGTGGAAAACTGAAACTGAATCCAGCCCTTGCAGCTTCATCAAGTTTATTTTTGTTTATTATTAATAAAACAAATACCTTGTGGCAATTTAAGGCACGCACACACTTTTTTGTTGTTCTTATGAGCGGCGGCAGACGCCGTGCTTGCGTTTCTGCACCGTTCGCAGGCAGGCCTACTGGCATGAGAGGGGCAGGCATGAGAGGGAAAAAAAAAAAAAAGCAAAACTTAGTCTCTGACGCTGCCTCTGCCTCAAGTGCGGAAAACACAGTTACAAGCAATACATGTTTGTTTTTAAGCAAAATATGTCTACTAGCGAGAATTAGCGAGATTTACCACATCACTGTTGGGTGACGCTAGTGGTCATTTTATGTCGACTTTCAATATCAAGTTAAAATTGTAATTTTTTTTTTTCACGAGACAAAAGCGTGCTCGTTGCCGCCGGCGTGATGAATGATCTTCTCATTTGGGCCACAATCAGTAAAAGTTTTCCGAGCGGTAGAAAGTCCCTCTGATAGGGCTTTCATCTGCAGCCAACTTTGGCCTCATCTACCTAAGAAGTGACACTGCTCAAGGAGAGAAAGTAGTTGGAGAGAGGAGCAGATGTCACGTATGTTGAGTGTTTTGCTTTGACCAGCGGGGCGCATGCGCTAGTAATAGGCGAGAACGGGGCTTGGTTATATATTTCCTCTTGAAGCAATGAAGGCTCTCAATTGGTGTCAGCGTCAGTGCTGCGCCCTTTCTTGTGCCTGTCACCTTTGCGCTTGTATTTTGCAAGCACTGGACCTTACAACAGGAAATGATAATAGAAGGGAGACAGGAAGGCCAGCCCTGCTGCATCCGATCCGCTACCCTGCGCGCGGGGAAGGGCGAGCAGCGTGTGAATCACCTCTCGTATGACTTCGAATATGGGCCTGAGCTCCTCCAGGCTCTGGGCCGAGGTGATGGAGTAGACGAGTATGAACGCGTGCCCCCTGGAGATGTTGAGCCTCTGCATGGCGGGAAACTGGTGGCTGCCCGTCGTGTCCGTGATCTGGAGCGTGCACACGTTCTTGTTGCAACTGATCACCTGCAACACAAACACACAAACACTTCCATCAACACACTTCACACCTTTGCACTTGTTCGCTCGTTCTCCTGGTTAAAACTGTGGAGTGAGTTACGCGATTAAGGGGATACCATTTACATGAAAGATCCGGCTATCGGAGAGGGTTATAAACTGCCGAACGTTTAATTTAAAAAAAATCGGAGAAGTTTGTGCTAAGCAGTGCAAAGTTCGGCACAGGGCACTGGTTGTACCTCGGTTCCTGGTGCTTCACCACGGGAATCACAACGCCGGCGGCAATTAGATCCAGTTTGCTTGGTCGAAAGATGGAGAGCCATTCAAGAGACGACGACGGGCGGATCCGCAATACACGCAAATCCTGCCAGTCTGAATGAATTGCGATCGCTGTCACAGAGCCATGGTGTAAGAAACTGTGGCGGTTGCTATGGCAACGTCTAGGCTGCGGGCGCTCCTCAGCGCGGGGCGGCTGGGCTATCTTTAGGAGCGAAGCTCCTTAGGCCAACACTTCGCCGTCACCGCCGTCGAAGGTGGTGGTGGTAAAAAACATTTATTTCAGAAAAAGTTTACTAGAGAGTGCCGGCGTGGCCCATCGGCGTGCTAGAGTGGCAAGACCCTATTCCGGGACGCCAGTGGAGCTGGAAGCTGCCCGTGCGCGCTCCACCAAGGAGCGTTGTGCAGCCAAGGTAGAGCAGCCGAGCAGGTGCTCCTCCCAAGCCTCTCTAGTTGGGATAGGAAAAGGGGATGAGAAAGGGACGGGATTAACTGGGCACGATGCTACGACGTGATATGTGTCGGCGAGCACATGACAGGTCGAGCAGGTGCCATTGATTTCCGGCAAAAAGTGCCTGGCGACCGCCGGACCGTCGAAGCTCCCTGCACCCTGCCGCGGCGGCAGATGGCTCGTGCATGCAGCGCTGCGCGTGCCGCACGCACACTCGCCCAGTCGTTCCCGCCACTCACCGAAGCATATGCTCTCCCCTCCCTACCACCTTCATGAAAGCCAGGAGTGAGATCAAATCAGATAGTCATTTGAGTCTCGGTTGTATTCGTACACGGAAGTGCCAGTTTTTAGCACACGTGGCGCGAAGCTATGGCAGTGGCTATGGCAAGTGCGCAGCAGAGTTTTTTTTTTTTTTTGTCAGCGGATGTCTCACTACCAGCTTTAACAGCTTCGCTCTTAGGACAATAAAGATCTTTTTTGCTGTTTCTGCGTGCGAAAACAACCTGTGCCACATTATAAGGCACAGGTTGATGAGAACATGGAAACTTGGAGAGATGGGAAATTTTCAAACACAGATGGGTGTAACTTGAATCAACGCTACGACAAGCGGTAATGTCTTCAAGAGTGGCGATGTAGGCTTGTTGGTGAAGCATTTGAAAGAAATTTATGTAGCGCGAGGCGAAAAAACGAACACAGGAAAGAATAGACTGCGTCGCAGCTCCCGGAGTTAAGGTCAGATTAAGGCGTCTCCGTCGTTATTATTTTTTTTTCATGAAATTTTGACTAAGTTTGCTAAGTGCATTGCGCATTGTGAAAGTGTTTATTAACGTTGTCTCAATGTGCAATGCAATTAGCCGAGTGAATCGAGTAGCACACGTCCATGATTCTGGTACGTTATTGCAAAAGCGCTAATGGTCAAATATTTGCCATACTAAACTAGCCAATACTCATAATTATTAGCCAGCAGTACCCAAATTTGACCAGTCCAGATATATTAACAATATTTTCAGACACGAACTCTGGAAGACCACGCATTTCGTTTTTAATGAAAACTAACTAGCTGTCAATAATATTGTTTCTAAAAAAAAGCGAGTCCTACCACGTTTTTTTTTCAGCATTCATTGTTTCAGAGCGTATATCAACTAGATAGAATTAATGGAAAGTTCGTATGTTCAACATTACATGACCGTAGTTTTTTTTTTCTTTTCATACTTGCATACTCCCCAAAGTATACAATATTGGAACGTGTTACCAGAAAAGTATGTTTCTATATATGATAATCATTATTTTATTTTTGATAGTTCTTAAAGTAAAGCATAATTGTCCTAGTTTTTTTCTTCTGAGCTTTCTGATAGCTTTGAAAACGCCAACCTATTGTTTACTTTGATGTTAACCTTGTTAGATATATTCTTGCTGTTTGCCACGGCGAAACATGTAGAATGTGATACTAAACATGTCTCCTATACGATATAATGCCTGCGAGTAAATGAAGGTATCCTGTAAATAAATAAATACTTTAGTTATAGTCATGCGCTTTCTGAGAGGGGCCGAAGAAGAACTGCTCGAACCTCCACTTGCTACCCAGAAAACGCTTCGCGCTAAAATAAAGATAATACTAAAAAAGAAAGAATGAATAGTGGTTGGGCCTCAGAGTGAAGAAAAGGGGTGCGCGGTCTTCGAGCGGAGTGGAGTCCCACCGTGTTCGAGCGTAGCAGTTTCGATTTGATCCGACAGACAGCGCCACTTGAGCAAGCGCCGCTACCGCGCCATCATCGGAGGCGAGAGAAAGCTGCGGAACGGAGGTCACCCCGAAGGAGAGGATATACCGGAGGAAGGGGGGTAGAAATATATGCACAAGCTACACGTTAGTTAAACTTGCTTAAGTATTACCTAAATGACGAATTGAATGAAGAAAAGGGTACACACTAGTTTGGGTAAAGTAACGCCGCCGTCAGAAGCAAATGCCGTGGTAGCGACGCCGGTCTCGCCGGCAGGGAGCGACTAGGGAAAAAAAGATCGAGCGCCTCCGAAGGTGGGACAGGTTGGCCCCTCCCGTCTGCCCGGACGATGAACTCCATGGCGGCGGCCCCTTGACCGCGAGGTCTAGGTTGTCGACCCTGGCTCGGAGCGCGGAAACGATCAGGCGCCCGCCGGAGTGGACCTTGTGGGAGTGTGTTAAGCGCACCGCTGCGGAGACGAGGACCGAAACTGTGCGAACAGCTGCGCAGTTCTATCCTCACCTTCTAAGCGGTGCGCGACAACGTAGTGATGAATGGATACCAACTAGCCAAAACAAGCATCCTTCCTTAATGCTAATGACCACAGGCACAAGGGGGTCAGACGTTCTGTTGGGATAGTCGGTTTGCAGTTTTCAGACGTTATATAACTCTGCGAAAAAAAAAAAGGAGAGCGCAAGTAAGACACAGTGCTTCTGGTGTTATGGGTGTTGTTTATTTGTGTCCTCATCTTATCGCGCATTTTAAGAACATTTAACATTACCGGGGTTCAGCAGCACACATATAAATAAAGACATGCAGAACGCAAAATAAAAAAAATGAAAATAAGAACCTAAAATAAGCCAGCTCTCTTCCATGGCCAAAAACCGCATTGAGCCCCGCCATGGTGGTTTAGTGCTTAAGGCACTAGATTGCTGACTCGCAGGTCACGGGATAAAATACCGGCCGTGGCGGCCGCATTCGATGAACGCGGAAAACGCTTTGAGGCCCGTATGCTTAAATTTAGGATGACGTCAAAAATACCCAGTGGTCCAAATATCTGCAACTTTCCACTACAACGTCCCTTACATTCATATCGCGGTTTTAGGACGTAAAACGCCAGATATAATTAGATGCGCTACTGAATAAACCTTTCAGTTAATTTATAGCTTCACCCACTCACGATATAAAATACCCAAACAGGTTTGCTATCATGTGTAAAGCAAGCACAAAAATGCAAAGGTGCCGCAGCGCGCATTTCCTATTTTTCATATCTTGCTCCTCCCACGCTATCTTGTAAGACAACGGTAAAAAATAATACATTTACAGATATTTAGACTAAAAAATTTAACGCCGCCTCACCCTAGCGTGCGCTTTAATGATTTGTATAATGTATTTTTCTGAATGTGTTACATTAAAATATCCTTTTTTCTTCCTGATTCTGTTTTATTGTCTGGAAACATTTCTCGTGGATCAACCCAGCAGGGATCCGCAGTGAACGTTGAACGGGCTATATATCTCCTTGCTACTGAGTTCAAGAGCACCTATTTAATTCAATTGCAGAGGCAGACGCACTCCACTGGCTGAAAAGCGCAAAGAAAAAAAAGAATGCGTACATTTTTTTTGAATTCCTAAAAACGGCTTTGCTGATTGAAATTAAACGCATGTCCTGCACAATAGGAGGCTCTCAGTGCTCCTTTTCGTATGGCAGATGTTTAACGCCAATCAAATCAATCAATCGAAAATGCATCCTGGCGGAGGCCTTCGAAGTAGCAGTGCGACTCACCTGTCTGTAGGTGTCCTCTATGGTGGGGATGTAGCTTTCCCTGAACGTTCCTTTGACGAAGCGTAGCACCAGGGAGCTTTTCCCGACACCACCGGCTCCAAACACGACGACCCTGTAGTCGTTGCTCTGTTCAGGCATGCTCGGTCTCCTACGATGCTCTAGGTTCGAATCCCGCAAGGGGCAGCAAGGGGTTAGGAAGAAAAACAGGAGCAAAGTTGAAGGCGGAGGCGAAAAGAGGAAATGTTCTCGCAAGAAGCCTGGGAGCGACTCGAAAAAGGGGCTACTACGATCGCACCGGTGAGCAAGCTGGCTAACAATACGGAGGAACCAGCGCTACCCACTTCCTTTTTGTTCTCTTTTCCCGCGCTTCTAAACTTTGATGTCACGCGCGCGCGCGCGCAACGTCCCCGCTTGCCCCAGAGAACGCGGAAGTGTGAGCTCGCCAAGATGCTGCTCGCCTTTTGACAGGCGTCGTCCTCGCCGGGTAAGCGCGCGCTTTTTTTTCCCGCGCTATCCCCAGTGACCTCCTTTCCACGCGCGTGCGCGTGCTTTCGGGGTTCCCGCGGTCCACACTTCTCCGCGCACCGGCTCCCTATTGAAAAGAACCCCCCTCCCCCCCCCCCCCTCTCAAACAGGGCGCGGCAAGCGCGACGACGCGCTCCGAGTTTCCCCCTCTTCCCCATTGGTCGAGCCCGGGCAGTGACGTAACCGGCGGGCGCCTATCGGGCTGTTACGTTTCGCTCTAGCGCCCGATCGTCTGCAGGAGCGCTTCTCGAACTATGTTGGTGTCCGTGCGGTCAGCTTGGTGTAGCGTCGTGTACTCCCGTATTTCGTCGTTCTTATATTTCACCGCGAAAACTTCCGGCCATCGTACTGCTCCTCTCCTCCTACTTTATTTGTGCCTTTATTTTTTTAATCATACACACTCCTTTTTTTATTGGGTGCAGCAGCTCTCTCTGAAGAAAATGAGGAGGAAAAAGAACCCTGCAGACTCTTGACGACAGGGCTCCGGTTGTTGTGGGTCTCCTTTTTTTTTTTCAGGGCGAAGGCATCCCAGACTGCGCGGCGCCGCCTAGAATCTAATTTGGCGCAGCGCCCGCTATTGTACACACGACGCTCAGTGCATCGCCAGACGATCGAGCAGTCGGTCAAAGTAAAACGTCTGACAGTTTGCAATCTATCGATTTGTTATGTTAGAGGCGTGTAAAGAGTTTAAAAATTGGGGAGATCCTTGAGCTTCACCTTTTAGAATTGAACGCAATAGCGATATCCTATCCTTTCTACGTACTTCAAACACTTAGTGCATGAAATCTTTTCGAACTTGCTATGCATCCACTACGTGGCTCTAAAGGGTCCGAACAGTGATTTTCTTCGACCCAATTTTTTTTGCGGTGCAACAGAAAGCATACCCTTCGTAGTGTTCGTAGATGCAGTAGTTAACCCAAAAGCACGTAGTTATATTATAAGCAGAATTTTTTTTTTATCTCAAAGGCTCTGAACACGGATGAGCTCTTTCATCCAGCAACACTGAGAATTGATAGCGATGCCGGTAGCTTCTCTGGCGACTTGTGCATGCCGTCGTTGTTCTGCTTTCACAGGAGTTCCTGTAACTTTGCTTAGGCACGTTTATTCTGATCTTTACAGTTATTTTTTGAAAATAACAAGCCGTTCCAGTGAGACAATGTGGCTTTATACAACGTCGCTGTAATTGTACCACGTTGCATGCGCCTGTTGCATCTGTGTTGTGGATTGCTCGTGCCGCCATCGTTACGAGCCAAGCCAATTCACCGATAACGTCACTGCGCACTGCGGACCAGCAGGGCAAGTCTTTTCCGAGACAAACTGTAGGTAGAAAAACCACGTCGCCCCAAAATCTTAGCGGTCCGCAAACTGCGGGCACAGTTTCATGATCTAGCAATAAAGTGAGCACGCAGAGCGTGGGATCACTACGTCATGCGAAGGCAGCGCCACTTTTATGCATACTACTAACGCAAGGCCAATATGTAAATTTTTATGGAGTAATATATTTGACTGTAAAGAAGGAAACAATATTTCAATACTAACAGAAAAAAAAACGCCAGGCCTACGCGGAAGGCGCAGTACAGTCACAGCGAAAGCTAGAAGAGCGGCCTTTCAGAGCCTTTTCTAAACACTCATTCGGTAACTGCTGCAAGCACACTTGCTTGATGCCCACTACGGCATCATAATAAAAATTTTAGGGTAGTAGGCCGGCTTTCGCTATGCTATTTTCATCATTCTTCTATTAACCTCCCTGCCTTTGCTCTCTATTTATCTGTCTCTCTCATCATTCTTCTGAGGAGCGTAGTATCCGCTGAACTATGCGAGGAATTTCGTGCCAATTGTTCATGCAGGCTGGCGACGATGGGGAATCATGCCTGAAGTGGGTATGCGCCAGAGTTAATAGCTGAACAAAAAGAAGCTCTTGAGATGGGTTGGAGCATTGGACGACCCCCTCGTTACGCTATTCGCATTGTGCGACGACTGCTTGTTCTTTCGCTGTTTCAAAACGCTTTATAAGTCGTAGTAACGCGATTGTTTTCCCGAGATCAAGCTGCCTAAGGCAAGTGTGCCAACAAGCCCAAAGCACTGGAATGGCTCTGTGGTAGTATGCTTGACTGGTACGCAGCAGACCCGGGCTCGAGTCTTATTGTTTCATTGGTAATAGGTTTCCTTTTTTTTTAATTTCGCGCGATGTGGTTACGGACACCAGCGGCGGTGGCGGACAATTACGGCGCTGCGCGAGACCTGAGTGGTGATCTCATAACAGCTTTCGCTGTAAAATGTTGAACGTGTATATTAGTTTATGGTAACATGACAGGTCACTTCAAATAATTGAAGTGTCTGCCACTAGGTGGTGCCACAGGCTATCTTCGCAATCTTCAACGAAGAAATAAAAATAAAACTTCACTCCTCAGAAGAAAAACAACGTTGGTTCGAGTCACTAGGAGGGACAATCTTTCCATCCGTGCAGTCGGCTTGTTTCATGTTCGGGGCAGTTGTCGGCCGGTCCCTTTAAGGGATTAGGCGCAGTAACGTGTGTGCATTTTGTAGAGGGTGACGTGATTTAAACCTGGAATTCATTATGATAATCACTTGTTCTGACGCCCGGTGGCAATGTACCCTTGTAACGCATCATTACTGTAATACTTCATGTTGTACTGTGAAGCATGTATACAGGACGCGTGTTTGTAAAGCGTGAAAGTTCCTTTCACTGTATATCGAAGCACAGGAAGTTAGTTTCATTGTTTTCACAAGCAGACGAATGACTGTGTGGTGGAACACCCGCTTTCTACTCAAGCAACTCGGTTTAGATCGCCACTCGGTCCCAGGATAGATCCATGTTTATTTTATTTGCATCTTTCTCAATTTTCAGCTACGTACAAGATGATGATTTTTCACTCACGACCAACGACGCCGAAACGAGGTCTTCAATGCTATCACGTTGTTGTTTTTTTTTTCATAGACGTTTGACAACGTCTTATGACTTCCTTCTCAGTTTTTGTGCTAGTTCTGTTCTTTTTGCTACCCTGAGTTATTTTTAAAAACCACGGTATCAGCTTTTCTTAACGTGCTCGTGCAAAATACCGTGACATTTCCGCGGCCTGTCTGCTCACTGGTTCCATTGGTAACACACGAGCCGCCTTTCATACGCTTTTAATACCTAACGTCACCACAAGTAGCCAAACCGATGCGTGGAGTCACCGGAATCGACACCTTTGAATGACGTCACACTACTTTGAATGCCAGTAGGTGAGCCATGCGATAGTTGCCGTTAATCTCGAAATACAATATCTTGTCAGGGTTCCCTAAACCTCATACTTGCTCAGAGCCGTCGGTATACACGGGAGCTTTGTGTGGTGGTGTTTTTTCACAGACGAGTGAGAGAGCGTGTTATGACTTTCTCCACAGTTTTCGTGCCATCAAAGAGAAAGCTAATTTCTGATATCATGAAGACGTTCTGGAGCTGAGGCGCAAGCGTAGCGCCAATATATATATATATATATATATATATATATATATATATATATATATATATATATATATATATATATATATATATATATATATATATATATATATATATATATATATATATATATATATATATATATATATATATATATACACAGGCGCGCGCGCGCGCGCAGACACACGTTTTACGCTCAGCGCTTCTCGGGGAAGCATTTCAAGCTCGGTGCTGTTCGACGAACTTGAAGTGCTTCCTTTGTAAAAGGTACTTTGTTGTTACAAAACGCTTTATGCGGATAAAGCAAATGCAAATCAAGTATACTTTCGTTGACTTTGCAACGAATGCCCTCGTTATGTTGGCCAGAAAATGGCCTTAGTTACAAAGCACTTGGTCACCGTACTTTTCATTACGGAAGCGATATATAGCGAAAATCGGAGTCCGGTGAATTCTACCACTTAGTGTTCCTTAGCATGCATCACTACATCCTTTTTGCTTCCATCGAAAATGCAGCCACCGCACATAGAGTCACCTACTGGGCCATTCTATAACTGGGATGTAAAATGCTTGCACTGAGCCCCCCCCCCCCCCTCTTTTTTAAAGTGGGGCTCACTGTTGCCCGCACTGACTCAGATACCGAAGCGGCTTGGGTTTACAGCTGCCAAGTCCGAAGATGCGGGTCAGACTTTTTTTTCCATACGGGCAGTAGTCGTACAGGAACGAAAGGCATAAAAAAAATAAAAAATAATAAAAATAAACAACAAAAACTAAAGGCTCCATTGTTCTAGTGTTGACACGAGCGAAGCCAGTGTGGAGCTGGGCTACCTTACTAGTTTCTCTTCGGTCTACGCCTTTTTTAAGGGCGAATCTCCTTATGGCGCCACCCGTTCGTCTCCCGTTATCGTTTGTAACCACCGGTGGCGCATACCCGAGAGAGCAGTCCCTAGAATGTCCACTAAATGGCGGCACTTGTATATAATGAATACATCATGAAAAGATGTGAGATGGCGGTACTTCGAGTGTACACTAATTAGACGGACGAACGGATGGACATGCAAATGGGCGGACGGACAGACAGAGTGAGGAGCGGACGCACGGACGGACGGACAGATAGATAGACAGACGAACTGACGGACGGACGGAAGAAAGGACACCGGACGGACGCACCGACGGTTACACGGATGGACGGACATACAGACGGACGCATGGACGGAAGCAAAAAGGAATGGACGGACTGACAAACACTTCGCCCTACCAATCATCATTCACTCCATGGATATGCTGTGATGTTTTTTGTCGTTCTCTTGTCCAGTTCTGCGGTATTTTTTTCTCCTTTTCTAATTCCCGTTTGCTTCCTCCAAGATTTTAGATGCGGAAGCATCTTATACTCGCGCCTTGTAGTGCGCCGTCCGCACCGCTTCTCGAACATTCGACAGCTGACGCGCGCGCATGCGCCGTCGCGCCGTCGCCCACTCTTCCACCATCTGTGCATCCCTTCCTCCTCTACACACCGCGCGCGCTTCACTCCTCCACCATCTGTGCACCCTTCCTCCTCTACACACCGCGTTCGACATCTACAATTCTCCTGATTCTCCAGTGGACGCGCATGTGGCGTCGCGCTTCGAGAACATTCAACAGCTGACAGTGCATGCGCCGTCGAGCTGTATATATACTCAAGGTCGGCGCTCGCTCGCTCAGTTGCCGCTCGTCGGTTGGTTTGTACGGCGCGTCGACGTCCAAGGTCGCGGTGAAATGAATTCCAACGAATCCACAAACACAATGATCGACGTCCCTTCGACCAGCGCCGCCCTTTCGCATACGTGTGTACGTGTTCACTCATTTAACACCCCCTCCTACAACCACGTTAACCAATTTAGCCATCGACCCAAGTAAGTCGCAATTTAACACCCCATTTCACAACCACGTTAACCAATTTAGCCATCGACCCAAGTAAGTCGCACTTTAACACCCCGTTAACCAATTATATGCTCCGCATCCTCCTCAGAGTTCCCCCGAGGGAAGCTGCGGGCAATTTTTTTTCATGCAATTTTTCCCTTGCCATAGTAGCAGTGTCCGCACTTTATATTGCCGCCGAGAATATGGCGACAATATCAAATGTTACATCGTGACAATATCATCATCAAGGTGCTCGAAGAAAAAGAGAAAGAAGACTTATCTCCAAGACGAGCGCGCGCTGAAAGTGCTACTATGGCATACGAGGGTTTGTCTACTTTAGGACAAGCGACGACGACTGCACACGGCAGCATACGACAAGTGGGCGCCAGGTAAAAATTGGGCACGACCCTAATACCTGACCGGGGTGTCTCCTTATGGAACAAGCCCGTCAGCGTTATTTTGTTGAAGAAGAATGGCGATTTGGGCAAGTTGGTTTGAATTCATGGTAATAAGGGCTGCAGCGCGAGCACGAATGTGCTAGAAGAAACAGACGAAAGGCGAGGCACGGAAGGCAAAGAGATTATTCGGCAAGGGACATGTCCGGAAGAAGTTCGCAGCGCTCGTGTTGTCCTCTTTGCCTTCCGTGCCTCGACTTTCGTCTGTTCCTTCTAGCACATTCGTGCTCGCGCTGCAGCCCTTATTGTTATTTGTTCTTGCAAGAATTTTAGCACAGGGTTGCCAGGTGAGAAATATAAAAAATTGCCATAAATGTGGAAGAACTAGCCAAAGTAGCCAACTTGAGTTAAGAGCCATAAAAGTAACCAGAAGTAGCCATGCAATTGGGGAAAACTGATTCTGCATTTCGATTGAAATGGTCAAACTGAAAACGCATTTCGGCTAAAATAAATTCATGTGCAGCACAAACAGTTCAAAATCACATTTCCTGAAATTCCCACACAAATTGTTGACTTAAGCTACCGTTTTATGCATGAAGACGTACTACAGGAGTTGATATCTGGGTCAGCTGGTTCGTGTTAAAGGGACACAAAAGAAAAAACACTGACTTGCCTTAGATCGAAAAACTGCACTTTGAGAACTCTAATGTCATATGTTTCATAAGTTAATTATTAGCGGAAAAAATAACGGTTGAAGTTCAATTTTTAAGCTTCGCGTCGAAATCTCTGCGCGTGGCGTAGAGGAAATTTCAAAATGTTCACTCGGTATTCTCGCGACATTGGCTCGGTGAAATTTTCCACAAGGTTTGCGTGCGAAGTCTCTGACACCCGCAGATTACAATGTACTTTATTTTTATTGATTGGAAGCTGCGCCGGACCCCCAGTAGACGCCTTTAAAATTTCTAACATCACGGTGGTTCGTGCTCCAATCTCAATTTGGCGTCGCCACCTGCGTTTTCTTTTCGCGCGTTTTCTCACCTACAAACCATCGTGTCACGTTAAATGTGGTATTTCGAGATTTTGAAATTGTACTTTGGTAACGCGCAAAATATCGACTTGCTCTTTAGTGTCCCTTTAAAGCAGGTAGCGCGAACAAACAACGACACAAGCAAGTAACAAGTACACGAGAGAAGCGCGGAGGAAAACTGCTGTTAATCAGTTCTCTTCTTTTGCAATGCATGCTTTAAAATAGATTCCACCAAACTAGCCCAGCTCTGCGTTCTTATTAGCAGTTGGAGAGGGGTGTGAGCATGTGCCTCAAATGGTGTTTTCATTGTCCCGTGCTTTTGCTGGCTTTTCTTCAAGTGACATTAATACATAACGTTTCCGCAGTTGAAAAAAATCACAGCATAACCACGAAGTGATTGATCATCATCTAAAGACAGCGAGCATGCACTGCAGCCATTTTCAGAGCCCTAAGCTCCACCGCTTTGTTTTCGTTGCTCATACTCGAAGCACCCAGACTGGCGGCAAAAGAGGAAGCCCACCAAGAGCGAACACATTTTAATGCAAGAGCGAACACGGTGTCCTATCACACAGGAGCACGCATCGGAATCGAGCGAGCGCCACAGCACCATCTAGTGTGCAGTCCAAGTACTAACGGATGGATGGATGGATGGATATGGCTGTACCCTTTAGATCGGGCGGTGGCTAGCGCCACCAAGCCGTAATACCTAATGAACCAAAAACTATACTTATTTTTTTCCTTAAAAAGTGAGTTTGAGGATTCGTACTTTGCAGTGAAGAGTTTAATTTTCACTCATGCCTTGACTTTAGCCACCAATCAGATAACCTCCTTCTAGTTAAGTCTACCCGCTTAAAGTTTATTTTGCCCTCCCGGTCCCTAAACCCCAGTGCTTTGAAAAACTCTGCGCCATCATCCTGAACTATAGGGTGAAGCCCTTTACAGAACATTATCAAGTGTTCGGCAGTTTCTTCTTCCTCTCCACACGCACTGCATACTGTGTCTACCCCTTCGTATTTGGCCCGATATGTCTTGGTTCGCAGTACTCCCGTCCTGGCCTCAAACAGTAGAGAACTACCCCGAGTATTATCATAGATCCTTTCCTTGGCAATTTCCTGCTTAAAAGTCCGATAGATCTCTAGTGCGGACTTCTTAATCATGCCCATTCTCCACATGTCCGTCTCCGTTTCCTTCACTTTCTTCTTAACCGATAGTTCTTTTTGGTTTGGCGCCACCTGCTGTTTTCTAAGTATTTACCAGTCAACTTCCTGGTTCGCTTCCTCCATTTTGTATCGACATTCTTCATGTACAAGTAGCTGAAAACCTTCCTAGCCCAACGCTCTTCCCCCATTTCTCTCAATCGTTTCTCAAATTTTATCTTGCTGCTAGCTTCCTTGCCCTCAAATGATGTCCAGCCCATATCACCTTGTACTCCCTGATTTGGTGTATTCCCGTGAGCTCCTAAAGCAAGCCTACCTATTCCACGTTGCTTAATTTCTAATCTTGTTTGAACTTCTGATCTCATGCACAAGACCGCATTGCCGAACGTCAGCCCAGGAACCATGACCCCTTTCCATATTCCTCTCACAACATCATACTTATTGTAATTCCACTGTGCCCTATTTTCCATGACTGCTGCATTCCTGTTACTTTTAGTCGTCACGTATATTTCGTGTTCCCTCAGATACTCGGTCCCATTGCTTATCCATACGCCCAGATATTTGTATTTATCTGTTATCTCTAGCGTGACCTCCTGTATTCTAAGCTCACTACCTTCGTTGTCATTGAAAATCATGACTGCTGATTTTTCCCTACTGAATCTAAAATCCAACCTATCTCCCTCATTACCGCAGATGTCCATCAATCTCTGCAAATCTTCCTTGTTGTTGGCCATTAGCACTATATCATCTGCGTACATTAATGCTGGTAGTGCCTGATCAATAAGTTTTCCTTGTTTGACTAAAGAGAGGTTGAAGCCCAGTCCACTTCCCTCTAATTTTGCCTCTAATCCTTGTAGATACATCATGGATAATAAGGGTGACAGGGAGCACCCCTGCCTAATCCCCCGTTTTACCTCTGCATGCTTGGATACCTGTTTTTCCCACTTTATAACTACCTTGTTACCTTTATAGATACCCTTTAAAAGATTAGTGACTACATGTTCCACGCCTAGTGTGTCCAGTATTCCCCACAATTCCTCTTGAACCACGCTATCGTACGCTCCCTTGATATCCAAAAATGCTAGCCACAGGGGCCTGTGTTCCTTTTCTGCTATTTCGATGCACTGCGTCAGTGAGAACAGATTGTCTTCCAACCTCCTGTGTTTCCGAAACCCATTCTGCAGTTTCCCCAGCACCCCCTCATCCTCTATCCACGCCTGCAGTCTTTCCTTTATAATCTGCATCGCCAGCCTGTAGACCACTGATGTCACTGTTATAGGACGGTAGTTCTTTATGTCAGCTTTGTCCCCCTTTCCTTTATAGATCATGCTCATTCTGCTAAGTTTCCATCCATTGGGAACTTCACCATCGATTATTATTGTGCTCACTGCCTCTCTCAAAGCCTGCTTACACTTCGGACCTAATGTCTTTATCAGCCTAATTGGAATGCCATCTGGGCCTGTTGATGTACTACTAGGAACCCTTTTCTCAGCCCTTTCCCGCTCTTGTTGTGAAAATGGAGCCATTGCACCACTTGATTCGTCCTTGTCTATTGTGGTGCATAAAGTACTTCTTTGTTGAAATATTTCTGTCACCCTTGTTCTTATATATTCAATAGCTTCGTCCCCTTCTAGCCTAGCACCTTGGGCTGTAGTTATAAAACTCTGCTCTAGGCTCGTCTCATTTCTTAGGGAGTTTAGATGGTTCCAAAATTTCGCAGCTGCCTTTCTATCTTTTTTATGTACTTCTGCCAGCCACTGAGTCCTTTCCTTCTAATCTTTTCATTGATCAGAAGGGATGCATCCCTTCTACAGCTTAGAAAGGTTGCCCATTTTCTTTCAACATCATCTGTCGGTTCACCCCGCTGCTTAGCATGTCTGTGTTCCCTAGAGGCTTCCTGACGTTTTGCTATGGCTCTCTTAACTTCCTCATCCCACCAACTTTTGGGTTTGTGTCTTCTTTTCCGGGGTGATTTGTCACGCGTCTTAGCAAGCTCTAGCTCAAAGAGTCTAATTAGATTCGTGTATGTCCACACCGTCTTATTATCCTCCGTGATTACTTTCTCAATTTGTTTAGTGGCTATTTCAATTTGCCTTTCTGGATAAAAATTTTCCTGTAGTTGCTCATCTTGTCTCCTTTCCACTTTCACTGCTCTTCCAAAACTTAGCTTGATACGTTTGTGATCGCTACTCAGACTTATGGAGCCACCTTCATCAATGTGCATTCCCCTGAGCTTATCATACATCCTATGTGACATCAGTGCATAATCTATCGTCGACTGAAGCTTTCCTACCTCCCATGTTTTTTGCCCTTCACACTTCTCGGTACTGTTGCAAATGATCAAATCAAGCCTTTCACACATATCCATGATAACTTTGCCTGTCGGGTCGGTATACCCATCTATATCTTCTATGTGCGCATTCATGTCTCCTAGTATAATTATCTCGCACTCTCTTCCTAACTCCTGAATGTCCTTTGATATACACTCTACCATTGCCTGGTTTTCCTCTCTGGCCTTTGCTTCCGTCCACAAGTACACGAAACCAAGGAGTGTCATTTGACCTGCCACTTTCCCTTTTAGCCATAAATATTCCTTGCACTCCTGCTTGACCCTTTGCCAGTCTGTACTTTTATGAATGAATGCCCCAATACCACCCCCCTTTCTGCTGCCTTCTGTTCTATTACAATATTCCCACGCGTAGTCCGGATTGTTCGGAGGTTGTTCCATGTCCCTGAGATGTGTTTCTACAAAACCGTATACCATCGGCCTCTCTTCCCTTAGCTGTTCTTCTATCTCTTCCCACTTCAGCATGTTCCTACCACCCTGCATGTTAATATACCCTATGTCTGAATTGGCTCGGCGCTCGTGGCTACGTCTATTTATGCCCCGGACTATACCTATCTTAGATATTGGTGCCACTTTGGAATCGTATCTGTCCATACCACCTGTGGAAGAGTCTCCCTGGTTGTTTTCCTCGTTACTAGCTATCCTGCACCCCGAAGGGCTCGCTTGCCTCCCAAAAAAGCTACTGTGCGTCCTGCAAGTCGCCAACCCACCTCATGACCTAGCCGCCCATCGAAGTGAATTCTGTCTCGTTGAAAACCCCCCACCTATGCACCTCTCTGTTTATTTCCACCACCTCAAAGCCTTTCTCTCGACT
Organism: Rhipicephalus microplus; assembly: GCF_013339725.1. Classification (NCBI taxonomy): domain Eukaryota; kingdom Metazoa; phylum Arthropoda; class Arachnida; order Ixodida; family Ixodidae; genus Rhipicephalus; species Rhipicephalus microplus. The sequence goes on along the minus strand of NC_051175.1, from coordinate 50,814,502 downwards.
CATCCACCATATTTCTTGGTTTGCGTTGACAACCACTTTTTGCAGGTTGCTATCACGCCCCGGTACCTCCGGTATCGTGCATATAACTACCTGTACCTTAGGAGAAGTGGCGCGCATGTCATCGACGCCTTTCGCCAGTGTGGCTGCTAGTCCTTCCGCATCTTCATTGAGGACATCGTTTAAACCGCCTGAAATTATCACAAGGTTTCGTCTATCAGCTGTCGTTTTGAGCTTTGCGCTCGCTTGCCTCATGACTGCTTCCAGCTTGCGTCCTGGGAACGCCCCTACCGCAACCCTCTTGTCAGCTCTTACCCTCTCTTTGATGGCTTCTGTGCATCAATTTAAATTCGAGTCCCCGGCGATTATCACATGCTGTGACTTTTCAGCTGGAGCGTTCTGCACCTGGGGGCTACTTGCACCTGTGACGCCGGCTGCTTTGTTCCCTCCCTGCCCCACCACTACCTCGCTGAAGCTGGCCTTGCGACAGTTGAGCCGGCTAAACCTGTTTTTTCCAAACTTGCTTGCTTTTCCTTCTCCACCGTTCTGGTTGCCGGTTCCCTACTGTTCTCTCGGTAGGTCGCTTCTTTGTTCAGCTTCGCTAGCGCTTCCTCGGCGGACTTCAGTGTTTCTCCCATTGCCCTCGTTTTCTCTTGCTCTGTCGCCAACGCAGTCTCGAGATCGACGATTCTCATCAGCAGTTCACTCTGGGCAACCATCATTTTCTCCATTTTTTCCTCGACCTCACATTGCCTACACTTATCGTCAGCCTCTTCTCCATCCGCTTCTACGCTTGGGTCCACTTTCAAACCCACTCCACATCCTGAACACTTTACAGTCTTTTTAACCATGCCTTTCTGACACCAATTGTCCCTATAATCGATAACTACTAAACTCGAGCCCTGCACTTCGAAAAAACAGAAAGTCTAAGCTCTACTACAAAAGTTTGCGTGTTCAATGTACGCGCACCTCTCCCACGGGGTGGCAAAAGAAAAAAAAAACAAAAAAAAATTCAAACACACACACCCGCACTAACTAATAAATACCTGGTGTCTGGCCCCCGAAAAAGCCGTACCATAAAAAAAGTGCTACGAAGATTTCAACCGCTGCCTTATAATTATAAAGACAAGCTCAAAACATGCAAAAACACTTATCTGTGCAGTCGATCCGGAGCGCTCAAAAAACACGTCCATCCACCTTGACAGCCTGAACTGAACGGTGCGAGCGCAACAGTGCCATCTAGTGAGCGTTGTGAGTACTAGCGGTGGCTACTACAACGCGAGACTTGCCTACGTGTTAAGGAGCTTTGCCCCCAAAAGAAATTACGCCATAACCGCAAAGCGAATGACAATGAAGGAGCTCACGCCGGAGCTCGGAAATCTTGTAAACGGTGAATCCTCATACAAAGACGTGCCCTATCAGGGGCAGCAAATGTCCCGTGTCTTGGAATGGCGGCAACTATGGTCATGTCAACGGATGCTGGTTGCGTCGGAACTCACGTTTTGATTGCGTAGCGTCGTTCGCCCAGCATGCCCTCTCATGCAAGAAGAGAGACACGCGCGTCGCTTTTCATTATGACCCTCTCATTTGATCTAAAAGGAGCACGGCTACGACGGTGGGATGGATGGGCAAGGCTTGAGAAGAAGGACCAAGCTCTTAAGAGCGACTCTTTCAATGCGTTTGCAAGATTTTTCTTTATATAAATAAATGTTGCGATATTAAAGATGCGTATGCGGCAAGACGAGTGTGATTGAAGTCACAGCTGCTGGTGATGGGACGATACATTTTTTAAAAAAATTTTCCTATTTATTCAGTGATGACCAATCCAAAGTCACAGCTTGTACCTCAACCTGAAAAATAATGCAAGCGGTTCTTCAATTATCCAGCAAGATTGTTTGTTTCATCAGTGAGTTTCACGTCATTCTAAAGACAGCTCTAAAAAACAAGGACGCACTAAGAAAAGCTGGCAACAAAGCACCCAACCGGAACAAATTGTGCGCACGCGTACACAGACAAACGTCCACGTACACACGCCACACACATTAAAAAACAACAACAAGAAACCCGGTGCCCTTCGCAAAGCCTGAAGTGTTTTAGATGCGGAGCATCTTATACTCGCGCCTTGTAGTGCGCCGTCCGCGCCGTCCGCACCGCTTCTCGAACATTCGACAGCTGACGCGCGCGCATGCGCCGTCGCGCCGTCGCCCACTCTTCCACCATCTGTGCATCCCTTCCTCCTCTACACACCGCGCGCGCTTCACTCCTCCACCATCTGTGCACCCTTCCTCCTCTACACACCGCGTTCGACATCTACAATTCTCCTGATTCTCCAGTGGACGCGCATGTGGCGTCGCGCTTCGAGAACATTCAACAGCTGACAGTGCATGCGCCGTCGTGCTGTATATATACTCAAGGTCGGCGCTCGCTCGCTCAGTTGCCGCTCGTCGGTTGGTTTGTACGGCGCGTCGACGTCCAAGGTCGCGGTGAAATGAATTCCAACGAATCCACAAACACAATGATCGACGTCCCTTCGACCAGCGCCACCCTTTCGCATACGTGTGTACGTGTTCACTCATTTAACACCCCCTCCTACAACCACGTTAACCAATTTAGCCATCGACCCAAGTAAGTCGCAATTTAACACCCCATTTCACAACCACGTTAACCAATTTAGCCATCGATCCAAGTAAGTCGCACTTTAACACCCCGTTAACCAATTATATGGTCCGCATCCTCCTCAGTGTTCCCCCGAGGGAAGCTGCGGGCAATTTTTTTTCCTGTAAAGGGTACTTTGCCGTTACAACATGCTTCACGCGGAGAAAACAAAACACGTCAACTATACGTTGTTTTCTTTACAAAAAGTACTCTTGTTGCGCTGATCACAAAAATGGCTTTGACTGCAAATCAATTTGTCATCGTACTTTTTGTTGCCAAAGCAATAGCAAAAACCGGAAGTACGTCATCGATGTCATGCTTTGGTGAAAGGTATTGCCGGTCGTTTATATCCTCAAGATTCATTTTCACCCGATCAACACCATCGAATAATCTACTAGGCCATTCTAATTGGGACATGGTATGTTTTAATTAACTGCTTTTAATCGGTACTTTTGTGGCCGGCTTTGCCTCTTGTCTACTTGCTTTACAGTGATGACTTGAAATACCAGATACCCGGTTTCTAATGTCGATCTGCATAGAACACCCTGGATTCCAAGCGCTTTCAATTGATGTTCACTTCCTATTGTGACTCAAAGCCACGTCTATAGCAATGGCTGCAAAAAGGAGCCCCGTGCAACTGTTCCCACTGTGTGCCATCAATGTATACACAATGATTTTGTTTTTGTGAACGTGAGACGGTCTTTCATGGGAGGTTATGAAGGTGTATGTTTTATACTTATGAAACGCCTGCTTAGGCCGCTGCACCACGTTTTCCTTTAAAGTTGTCATCTGCGTAATCAAAGTGCCAATTGGAGTTTTAGGATTTGAAAGCTTGCTTCTTGCTACTATGTAATGGCGTCGTATACACGAACACCAGCAGCTGAGGCCTTTCCAGGTATACATAAGTTCGCTCGAATGGAGGGGACGCGAAAGTGGCCAGAAAGTAGCCAAGACAACGTTTCTGCCACCACCAGTCTAAGTATGCTAGCCAAACTGGCGCAACGGAGCTAAAACTCGAAACGCCGTTCGATCGCATCGTTTCCCAGTAATTGACACTGTCCCTGTCACGCGGTTGTCGGTGATGTGCCGTTTCTGGCGCGGCAATGTGATACTTTGTCGAGGACACTCGCCACACCACGTTGCGCAACGACGTTTCCTTGTTGCCTTTACGGGAACGCGTAAGGGTCGTCGTGGCGGGCAGCAAATGAAGCGTTGCGCCTCTAAACACGTGGACGACGGTCCTATTGCAGGCGCGACTGGAAGGAAGTGGTACAGTAGGTGCATTGCGCAATGCAATATAAAAGTGAAAATTATTAAATAAATGAAGAAAAGAAAGAAAGGAAGAAGGAAAGAAGGAGAGAAAGCAATCAAGAAATAAAGAAAGACTGGCAGTCCTGAAGGCATAGACAAGCTTCGCCTGCACCCATTTTTCCGGTGGTACAAGGGCTTCTAATGTTTTTTTCTCATTTTCGCAACGCCGCTGAAACGCCGTAGGGAAGGCGCCTACACAGATCGAGCCAGCGCTAATCGAAATGTAAAGAGAGAAACCAGCAAACAAGCGATGAAACACAGGAGAAAAGGGGACGAGGCCAGGAACTAATTTCGGCAACGGCTCGTCTTCGCCGACACGACGAAAGGCTTCCGTCCACGCCCGATCGCATTGTCAGCTTACGTAAGCGGCGTCTTGGTTGTCGTTTATTTCAGATTGCTAGGAGACGATGTCCGACGGAAACATCTATTAGTTCCTACGAGGCGGCCGCCTGCCGAAATGTAGGTCTCGAAGACAGCGTTGCACGCTCGCAAACAGAGATTACGTTGTGCATTTTTGCAGCGAGGCTGTTTAGCTCTCTCTTATACCATGTGCCGGTACCAGAACACTATCATCATCATAAACCAGCACGTGACCTCTTAGGTCTTTTTTTCACGTTCCTGCTTCGCTCCGAGCACACGTGCGCCCATTTCTCTGGCGTGGGATGCACTTGCCGTGATGGGTGAGGAAATGAGTATAGAGAGAAAGAGAGGAAAAAAAGAGATAATGAAGAATGACAGAAAAAGACAGACAGACAAAGAAGAAAGAGGCAGCGAAAGAACGCGATATAAACAAACAGGCATAAAAAGAAGTAGAAGAAACAGTAAGCGAGCCATGTATAGTACAGCAGGAGTTGCAAAAGGGAAGTGGGGATGAGGGAGTAAGACACTGTAAATTGTTGTTTGACATAGTATATTATAGTGTAGGGTATATCAACAGGTGGTAAAAAATTTGGCAGATTTCCAATACCTGGGAATGGACGTTATGTGGAGCATGCGGAGAGAAGGTGACCATGTTGCACGCACAGACATATATTGAAGAGTTGAAGGTGTTTATATAACCAGTTGTTTGCACTTGCGCAACGATGCCAACTGGCACATGTGTATTAACAACTCTAGAAGCTGATTTAGAAGCGCTGATGCTCACGAAGATATTGGCCCTGGACACCGCCACATAAATCAACTTCAGCGCATGGCAACTAACCACACTTGACGTTAACCCAACGTGGCGGCTGTATTAATGGAGTAGGTATGTAGTGTTTATAAAATTGGGTAGGCAGCACTGCAGCCACTATTCGCGTTGCACGAAGATTAGCTTTAGCGTCTATTTTAAAAGCAGTTGCGAGACATGGCGTAGCTCTGTGGTAAAATGCTTCATTGCCACGCAAAATGCTTGGGTTTTATTTCAGCTGGGACCCTGACATTTATTCTTTGCATTCATCGGGTCGACGCTACTAATGTCGGGTATTTGCTAACGCTTGCGCGTTAAAATTGTCTATGTGTATTCTCGTCGTTCCTGGGTAGATAAATAAGTGTCAATCACCTGTAGCACATATCCGCATACCAGTGGCACATACCCGCCCGTGGGTATGTGCCACCGTCTGGCGGGAAGTGTTTGACGACGTACGCGACGGGACTGTGACATGATTTATGTCTTGACCAGCGCGTCATATTCGTCAAACCACCTTACCCTCCCATGCTAATTTTCGTTCACGCCAACTTAAGGGGGTGCCCACGAGTGCACCCGAACGTAAGCGGCTAGATGGATAAATAGATAGATACGCTCAACGTCACCAAAGTTCGCTAAAAAATGCTTCGCATTTAAAAGTAGTGTGAGTGAAGGGTATACTGTCCGGTAGCTGGGTCCCGCCAAGCTACGTAAGTAGCTTTTAATCCAACGGAACCATCTAGCATGTATATACTGTGAAATAAGTTGAATCGAACTTAAAAATGAAAGAGAAGGAAAAAAAGGAGGCAACACCGCCAGCTCCACTGCTTACTCAATCTTGTCATCACTAGTGCTTAGCGTTCCCATTGTTTTTTGTTCTATTAGATGTGATGTGAAAATTCTGGCTTTTATTTAAGGGGCTTATGAGTAGGGTTTCCTGGTAAGGCAACATTTTTTAGGGCAACAGCAACGACAAAAATGCCTTGGCCACTTGGCTATTTTTTGGCTACTCTCTTGGTCACTCGATTTGAAACAAGTTATCGACACCTTGTTGCGTAACCACCGTGGGCGTTGGAGAGGGCGGTACTCCCAAAATGGCGTACGGCTATTTCGTAACGCAAAAAAGTAAAGCAATTTGAGTTCGCGGATGGCACTCGAAGGAAAAAAAAAATGTTGCATGGGAACTCAGTTTGAAGACCTCTTATGAATGAACGCGGCTTTAGGCCACAGGTGGATGTGATGTAAAGAAAACCGAAAGCACTCTTTATCCGGAACGCTCTGCACTCATGAAGATTAGCAATCAGATGTCTGAAAAAGTGTGTCTTATTTCTTGAAAGTAGGTACGTACATGGCTAGGGAATATTAACTGCTCGCACTGTGGCAACACACGGTAAACGACGTTAAAGTGAGTGCGATTATATATTACATTCATTACACAGAAACTGTGACACGCATTTAGAGCTCATTTTTATTGCCCCCGCTACCATACTGGTAATTTTAGTTCTATTAAGGAAACATACGGAATAAGCGCGAATAGAGTGTTATTTCTCTAACATTGCAACAAACTGAATATTCCTGCACGAAATGACTGCTAAAGTCTACAATTGGTGTTTTAATCACAGCATTTATGATTTTGAAGAGTTCTTACTGTATAGTCACTAATGTTTCCACCAGAATACTCCGACATTTAGTTATGTAAACAAAAACACCACGGCTGTTTTCAAACACACATGTTACATTTGGTTAGGTTTGTTGCCTTTGGCATTAGGTAACTACTTCCTGGCTAGTTTTTGGAATTTCTTGGCAATTTTTGTTTCGGTGCAACCATGTACCCAAACAACCTTCGGAAGCACAAAAAACAAAAAACAAAAAAAAATAACTAGCGCGTCATTTTTTTCTCTAACTTGCTCTCTTTTCGGCACCTTTCGTGACGCCAAAAGTCCGTTAACTTGACGTCACGAGAAAACAGGCTCTTGATTGGTACACATGTGGGGGATATGTGTTCGATTGTCTTCTACCCTACTTTGGCATGCAGGCACACGTCCGTGCTGCCTTGTCTCGCTTCAGTATCGTGCACAATAAAGGGACGTCACTTCATTTCGTGCCTTTTCCATTGCGCGCGCGGAGATTATAAAGTGTAGCCAAAGACCGCAAATTTCTGATAGGCTAACGCTTAGCGCAGACAATGTCCAAGTGTTTTATGAAGAAACAGGTGGCGAAACAAAAGTAGTGCCCTTAGGAAGGGTCGACAAGGCTATAGGGGGGAACCACTCTCTCCTCTGTCTACTCAGAAAGGGTTAGCAGCCCAACAACACCTCCCCCTCTTAAAGCTTCTCCCATGTCGAAGTGAAGCGCATGATCGCATCAGGTCATTTCTCTAAATCGGCACGAGTACTAGCGGCCCTCACTCTTCTGTTCCAAGTACTTACGTCCGGTTTCTCGAACGAGCGTAATAATAATAATAATAATAATAATAATAATAATAATAATAATAATAATAATAATAATAATAATAATAATAATAATAATAATAATAATACTAATAATAATAATAATATTAATTGTTGGGGTTAACGTTACAAAACGAAGATTTGCGGTTACGAGAGATGCCGTAGTGGAGAGCTCCGGGCATTACGACTTCCTCGGGTTTTTCAGCGTACAGGCCTGTCAAAGCCAGACGGTGGCTTGGAGGACTTGGCCCGGCACATCGGCAAACGAGAGAAAATTTATATATAACGTAGGCTACGTTAAAGCCAGCTATCCCGACATCAAGGCAATAATTTTCAAGGCACACAGGAATATAAGAAAATTATTAAAAATACATTGAGGAACAACAGTCAGAAACACTATGTACCCATGTACAGCTAGTATAGGCCGTATAACGCAAAGGCAAGGTCTATGGGCCTGTCCCGGGCGGAGTAAGTCCCAACCACGCACCCCATTTCACGTGGGATGTGGCATATAGTTTCCTGAAAACTAACCAGAGGAGAGACTGGCGCTTCGATCATTCATCCACCAGCGGAACAATGGGTAGTACACGGATTTGCCTTGTATTCGTGCTTGCAGGCTCCAAACACACTTGTGGCTTTGTTTATTGCTGCGTTATGGGTTTGCTGCCAAAGAAAAACAACAACTGTCTTGAGCTTCGCGACCCGATTTGAATTGTTCAGCCTGAAAAGTTATGATGGTGAAGCACAACTGCTGAATATTTGCCGATTGTCGTTTCATGACAAAGCAACTTCAAGCCACGAAAAGCTTAGCGGACCTGAAAGTAGAAAAAAAATAGACAAATCCCTGTACTACCCACCATTGCCGCGCTCGCTGAAGCACCGCGTGTTGAAGCTCCCATAAACCCAGAGTTCCTTTTGGTGTATTTCTAGGAAACTCAGTGGCCACTGGGATCCACTCCTACAGTGCAACGAAACGCAAAGTTGATCCAAATAAGACGCCGGACCATACAAACGTTGACGTGCGAGTGCTGCTATACCAGACACCGAAGCAAAGGATTAGGGTCGCCTTCATATTTGGTGTCGGGTACACGAGCAACGAACAAAGGGACTGCCGCATACTACGGCTCGTCAAAAGCGGTCACAAAGCATGCACGAATATTTTCGTTTGTAAGTCCGCTGCACTACTCCCACGTTGGAAACTACACGGTTGGCGTGCCTGCTATGCCCTCGATAAAGCCGCGGACTTGCGGTCTGGAATTGTGTCACGCGGGTGGTGTTACTTTGACGTCTCTGCATCACAAGTGGTGCGCACTGGCGAAGAAAGTGCATACGAGGCGCCTATTGTTTTATGTCACTCCAGTCTTTATTTATATACATATATATATATTTTTGTAATTCATAGGAATCATAACCTAGCTCGCAAAAGCTTCTTCACTTGCCTTTGCTTTTCTTTAGGCATTGCGTTTACGTCTCCGAGTCACTTTCTTGGTTCTGCCGAAAGAAGGCGAACGCGCAGAAGGCCTCTACAATGAACGTGATGGCATACAATTTGCATACGAAGTGTCCAGTTTGTTCTGGCGAACAGTATACACGCGCGCTAGAACAACCGTGTCCCGAAACGCGCGTAACTAGAACTAGGTCAGATGATGTTTTTTTTTTCAAAACTTGGCATCGTTTTGTGTTTCTTCACTGTAACGGTGAATAATGGCTCGTGTTTCATCTGCACCTCCACGTATTGCTTTTATTATGCTTTTTAAAGGGAGAGGTCAACTTCTGCGCATAAAGACCCAGGAATCCCCTCCTGCATGAATATAACCCTTAAACAAAGACAAAAGGGAGTTTTAGAGTACGATTTGCACGCGCTGCGGGCGTTGCGGGGGAAGCGGGCACGATAAGAGCTTTAGAATAGTATTTGCCCTGCTGCGAACCGCAACGCACGATTGCAGTGACATTGTAGCCTCGAAACCAGCACTTGCGGGCCACAATCGGGCCGCCATCACCGGACGCAATTACGGATTTTCTGCGTGCGGCCCGCAAACGCAACCGCCGACTCGCGTTACGACGCATGCGTAGTAGCAGCGACCGCACCGCAAAGGCTCGTGGTGCGCTATTCTAAAACTCCCTAAACACACAGCGAGGTGCTCCTTGCGGGCCTTGTGCCAGTGTAGTTCACAAAAAACAGGTCACTTTACCATGGCAGAAAGGAGGATTCCGTAAGAAGGAGAGAGCAGTAATTGATGGGAAGAGTGCATAAAGAAATAAATAAAACAAAACAAACTTCCTTGGCCTGGTTGTGACTCGGGTGCCCTCGGTGTGAAGACAAGTTACAAATATCGCCTGTTTCACGGCCTGTATAGGCGCCGCTGCACGTGTCTTACATCATGGCAACCCAAGCAGATTATCGCGTCGAGCTGCGCTTCCGCGGCGAGCTGGAAACTCACTGTCGCTGGGGCACTTTCAAGTGCGGAGAAGTTTAGTAAGTCGGGATGCCATATGCTGTTGCATTGTGTTGTCTGCGTCACTTGGCGCGTTCAGCATAGTCATCTGTAGCATGCTGAACGCACGCTCCCACCAGGAAGAAGTCTTCTTCCGCTTGTTTTTTGGTCGCCTTGATGGCGATACGGAGGACTTACAGATGCCCGGTCTGTCCTATTCCGTCGTCCTAATCAGTCAAAAGCGCGTGTAAAATAGTGAAATAGGAAACAAGCGAGAAACAGAAAGCGAGAGACGAAGGACAAACAGCGACAAACACAGAAAAACAAACTGAAATAGACGAAAAAGGAGGTAAATAAAGAAAGAGAGGAAAGAAACAGAAAATCGGAGAGAAATCAGGAAGGCCGTCCCGATCCGCAGTTGTTTCAGGCGCGGCGCCACCAGCGTGAGGCTGCCTGGATTTTTTAGGGGCGAAGCTTCTTGAGGCGTGGGTCTGTCCATTCCTTGTATGTATGTAGTAGTACGTAGCCACCGGTGGCACATACCCGCTCTAAAGCGGGTATGTGCCACAGGAGATGCGACATGGGAGAGATGGCATTACTTAGAGTGTTCACTAGATGGTCGCACGGACAGACGGACGGACAGACTTGCAGGCAGATGAATGGATGCATAGACGAGCGGACGTATAGATGGATGGACGTACGAACACACAGACGAACGGATGGATGGACAGACTCACGGACGGACGCATGGATGGACGCACAGATGGTCGCAAGGATGGACGGAAGCACGAACGGGCTGATGGACGCTTCGCCCCACTCATCATCATTCACTTCGTGGATATGCCGTGGCTTTTTTGTAAACCTGTGGCAGCCCCTTCCTGACACGATGACAGCATTGAACGCCTTAGCTGTAGTGGCTGTCATCTGCTGTGTCACCTACGAAGCCCTTTCCACACATATTTGCAAGATGTTTCAGCGCACGAACAAAGAAAAAAGGACAGGGTAGACAGAAAGAGCGCTGACTTCCAACTATTTTTCACAGAGTGGCAAGAATACATACTGCTAAAAAGGATGGTAACAGAGCATGAAGCTAAAATGCAAGCCTAATCTACACATCAGTAACAAAACACGTGTGACGGGTCCTCTATTGCCTCAAAGCCCAGCCAGGTAACCACGTTCAGCCTGTGATAAAGCAATCGATGATGTGCTTACACATTTATCTCATAGCAAGTGTATTTTTTGGCTTCGATAATTTCTCGGGTAAGCAGGTCCCTGTGCCTTGCCAACTGATCAAAGAGAGGGGTGCACCCACAATCTCGGCAATGAATGCCAAAATGCCCTTGTACCACGTTGTGCACATTGTTTCGGTGTTCTCGGAGGCGGTCATTTATGCACCTGCCGGTTTGCCCGACATAGATGCACCCACACGTCAGTGGAATCAAGTAAACGACTCCCACTGCGCATGGGACGTAGGGTGTCCTGTGCGCGACAGAGCACGCGGCAGAATTTGCACGACGTGCATTGACCCGTTTGCAAAGCCTCTGCGATTTTTCCGGTGCAGAAAAAAACACAAAAACGTTGGCGTCTCGAGCAATCTCTTTTAGCCTGTGTGATATGTCGTGCACGTAAGGCAGTACGACAGGCCGGCTATTTCTGACACTGTTTCGCTTATCCGGTTTGTCGCCTCGCTTCAAGACAGTGACCAGCTTTTCCGCCACCGAAACGAGAACATGCGCGGGGTAACCAGCTTTAGTAAGTCGCTCTACTTGTAGATCAAAGCTGTGGTGTACCATGTGGGGGCAGGACTTCTTTTGTAGTTTTTTCTGCACCGGAAAATTGCAGAGGCTTTGCAAACGGGTCAACGCACCTCGTGCAAATTCTGCCTCGTGCTCTGTCGCGCACAGGACACACTACGTCCCATGCGCAGTGGGAGTCGTATACTTGATTCCACTGACGTGTGGGTGCATCTATGTCGGGCAAACCGGCAGGTGCATAAATGACCGCCTCCGAGAACACCGAAACAATGTGCACAACGTGGTACAAGGGCATTTTGGCATTCATTGCCGAGATTGTGGGTGCACCCCTCTCTTTGATCAGTTGGCAAGGCACAGGGACCTGCTTACCCGAGAAATTATCGAAGCCGAAAAAATACACTTGCTAGGAGATAAATGTGTAAGCACATCATCGATTGCTTTATCGTAGGCTGAACGTGATTACCTGGCTGGGCTTTCAGGCAATAGAGGACCCGTCACACTTGTTTTGTTACTGATGTGTAGATTAGGCTTGCATTTTACCTTCATGCTCTGTTATCACCCTCTTTAGCAGTATATATTCTTGCCACTCTGTGAAATAATGTTAGTTGGAAGTCAGCGCTCTTTCTGTCTACCCTGTCCTTTTTCCTTGCTTCGTGCGCTGAAACATATTGCAAATATGACTACGCGCCAACTAGCCCAAGATTCCACCCTTTCCGCACAATAGGTTATGCAGATACGGTTACACCCGAAAGATGCTACGATGCGTGGCACCATTCTGAGGAATTCGCAGAGCGTGCGCGCGAATTAAGAAAAAAAAATTTAAGGCAGCTTCGACCTAGCGGCGCCACGCCTGAGTGAAGCGTGGAGCTGGGCAGCCTTCGTTCGGTCTTCGCTTGCTTTCGGCCTTTCATTCTTGTTCCCTTTCCCAGTGTCTCCGCCATTTTTATCTTCACTTTATTTCTGCTTTTCTCCCTATATTTCTTGTTATTTCGTTCTCTGCCTTTCTATTGATCGCTTGCCACGTATTCCGATATTGATACATGACATGCGTTGTGGTGTTTCCCTAGGATTTGTGGTAATGACTTCACTTAATAGCCTTTGAGGCACTCAAACAATGATAGGAAGAAAACATCTCTTTGCGCCAGCGCATGCTCAGTATACTGCGGCTGGCTATAGTATATATAGATTTGCCTGAGGTAATATCAACATGAAGAACAAGAGGAAGACTTCTGGGCTCGAGCTCACGCTCAATATGCTACAGGTGGCTAAGGTAGATGTAGTTGTGCTTTCGTTGCGCCAAGCGACGACGAGGGCATAGGACAGTCTCACCTTCTAATGTGCTCCACACTTCACAGAAACCGAACTGTTCATTGCAGAAATTGAGACACTTTGTAAATTCCAGCGTATTTGGCGAAAGGCTGTGGTCATTTGACTTACTATGCGAAGTATTTATTGCTGTTTCACACACTTATGGCACTGCTGCAAACCGCTTGTTGTGGAATCGCTTGCCTGCACGCCAGGCCTTCTCTGAAATTTCGGCTTCGGCGTCGTTCATTTGAGCGAAAGCGCGGGAGAGACGCAAATAAAAACAAACATGAAAACCTTCGGCTCGAGTCATAGAAGACAAGCCTGTCGACGCTTTCGTTTCGTGTACTACATATTGGTACACGAGACCGCACCGCCACACACGTCGGGGTTGTGGCGGCGTTTCGTAGTTATGGGCACCTTGCCTCCCGTGTTAACATCGCGTTGTGTCACGTGAGCGTTCGAACGCGTTCGCAACATTCTCCGCTCGCCTGCTCGGCTTCCCCAGGAAGCCGCAGCGCAAGGGTGTCGTTCCACTCCCACGAAAAATAAAAAAAGCGCGGTGGGTCATTGCACGCGAAACGGGAAGGCTAACCTGAGTTACCAGGGGATGCAGGGAGGAGGAGGAGGAAGGAGGTCGATGGGAGAGAAGGAGGAACCACTCGGGCAGGAGGTGACTGGGTCGTCTTTAAAACTGTCATCATATGGGCAGACCAGTGCACGCTGGGGGAAGGGGGAATAGGGAATAGCAGGCAGAGGTGCAGTGGGGAGCGTTTTGTTTGGGGGAGGAGGGCAACTCTCCTGGATGGGATGAGGAGAGGAAATGGAATTCAGGCTCTCTTTACTCTACTACGAGCGGCCGCGTGCTGCCGGATGCTCCGTCGTGTTGAGGGACAGAGGTCTGAAGGAAGGAGGGGTTGGTGAAGAAACAAAGCGACGCTTGGGAGCGGAAGTATAGGAAAGGGAACAATCCAGGAAGCAGGGAAGAAATGGGGAAATATAGAAAGAGAGGGAAGAAGAAGAAAGGGAATCGAAGCCCCGCCATGGCTGGCCCGGGGACCCCCACTTCGGAAAAAAAGAGTCCGCCCTGGATTCCCGGGACCTCGGTCGTTGACCTGGGTAGTGCCGTCGAGTGCTGTGGCGGCGTGCCGGTGCAGGTAACGCGCATCGATTGGATTCGTGCCTCTCCTCTCTTTCCCCATTTCCCGGCAATACATTCTCGCCATTCTGCTTTCGCAAGCGAGCGCTTTCTTGCTTTCGCGCGTTTTTCCCCCTCCACTTGTGGTTCCTGAACTTGTCTGAAACGTGGCTTATTTAGCACTCTGCGCTAGACAAAGAGCTCCTATCAAGTGCCATCGGTATATTAGTTAACCGTTTCTTCTGCGCCTTACTTCATTGTGCCGCGAGCGCGTTGTCGCGTAACGTGGGAAAATAGTGAGCCAGTGTGCCATATTTGCCACTCTATGGCCTACCTTCTTTGACAATCGTGTGGTTCCCCTCTCTGGTTAGCCTTCCTAGGTTAGGTGACCTGATCGATAGGTGGAAGAGTAACAAGGGATCATCGCATTCCCTTCAGGGGAGGGGGGTGCAAAGGTTTGTCATAGCACCCCCCCCCCCTTATTATGTCAATGTACGGGGCAGCCTTTTGCCACTTAAAACTCCTCCAAGTCGAAAGGCATATACTGGTGAAGCACTTGGCCTTGCTCGGTGTCTATCGATGTACTGGCGTCCACACTCGCATCACAACACCTGCTACACAGCTGTGAAAAAAACGAGCTTGCCTGTCCGTATGTTCATCCGCCCATGCGTCCATCATTGAGAGCTTTCAGCATCTGATATGATACAAAGATTGGAACCGCCTGGCCTGATCTTACGTTGCTTCCGTGATCAGGTCATTTTTGACCAAGCTGCGATGTCACGTGATGACGTCGTCATGGAACGCGACATTGGGATTACGTCGAAAATTTAGGCAATCTGTGACGTCTTGATGACGACAAATGGTGATGTAACCCCGTAATCACTCGTCACGCGTCTCTGACGCTACGGGATGCAGACGCAGCCAACGTGGAACGCCGGCACTAGAACTTGGCGTCCGATGAGGCATGTGATACTTTCGTCGTGAAAGAAGTCGCACGATTCCTTGCGCATGTGCATAAGGTGACTTGAAGGAGGAAGCCATCTTTTCTTCATAGTCGATCTCATCTCTTCTATCTCTTTTTCGCACCTATTTCCTTCTATTTATCCGTCCTCTTATGTGTTTCTCTTCCTCTATATAGTTTAATGCCTGTATTCCCTTTATTTCTCTTCTTTTTCTATTTAGCTATCCTTTCCTCGCTGGTGTCTCTCATAATCACATGGTGATTTCGGGACGTTAAACCCCACATATTAATCAATAAATCCTTCTCTCGCTCCCTCTTTAAAGTATTTCACGCGCTCCATTTCACCGAGCAGAGCTTTAGTATGAAGCTCGCACTCGACGTACTCAGAAGTGGTCCTGTTCGCCGCGGTGGCATTGCGGTGCTTGGTTTCTGACCCGATGGTCGGGGGTTTGATGCCGAACGCGGAGCTCGCATTGCAATTGAGGCGAAACGGTACAGGTCTGTGTACTGTGCGATGTCCGTGGGGCAGGTTAAAGAACACCAGATGGTCGAAATTTTGGGAGCCCCCCACTGCGGCATCTGTTATAATCGTATCGTGGTTTTGCGACATAAAATCTCAACAACAACAACAACAACAACAACAACAACAACAACAACAACAACAACAACAACAACACAACAACAACAACAACAACAACAACAACAACAACAACAACAATAATAATAATAATAATAATAATAATAATAATAATAATAATAATAATAATAATAATAATAATAATAATAATAATAATAATAATTAAGTACTATATATACATTTTGTCCCCTTTTTTTCCAATAAACAACAGTTGTGAGTCACCGCCGTCTTTTATTTCTCTTTTGCTTCTTCCCTGTCTGTGTTTTCTGGTGTTGCGCTGTAAATAAGTTCACGATGTATATCTACCACTTACCACAGGTGATGGGCATCTCGGGTGGTGGGGAGGGGGAACTATCGTGTTTTCAGTAGTACCAGCAAGATGGAGCAATGAGCGCGCGACGGCACGTCCTCTCATCTCCCACGCGTAGCTTCTGTCGCAGAGAGGAGAAGGTGGGCACTCGCTCGCGCGCCCTTATCTCGCGGTTGGGAGGATCGTACGTCTTGGCTGGTCTGTGGCTTTCACCGGAACGATTCTGTTGTATTTACCGGGCGCACAAAGGCCACTGCAAATTGTTGCACAGTCTACGTTTGCGAAAAGAACGCGCTTTTCAAACACAGAGAAACGCTGAGACGATTATTCACGTTAATCGATAATTGTACGTTTCATGCGTTATTTATGCGTGTTAAACGCGGGAAACGTTCCGATCTCCTTGCCATTCTGCGCTTGAACTTCCCATTTGTCGCTATCGAGTTCATTGCTTCGCCTTTGCGGCAAAGCTGTGACTTTTTTTCAAGGGGAAAAGCCTTACATTTCTCATAAAACGCGAAGACTCACCGGAGTCCTGCGTCGGCGTCGCTCGTCGGCGGCTTCAACACGACTGGTGCAAAAATGATCACGCGATGACTTCATCGCAACGTGACAGATGCCAGAACTTGTTGCCATTATGGCGTTATTTTGACGTTACAGTGGCGTAATATTGTGCGATGACTTCATCATATTGTCACGTGCTTGCCCAAGAAAGACGATGACAGTTGTGCATGTGCCACGAAGGACTACGAAATGGACGAAGAAGAAGAACTCGCTTGCGCGTTCTAATTAAAAAGATCGACCTGCTTCTGGTGTCTCAGTCTCTACGGCAAGACCTCTGTTTTGACGTCGTGACACTGGTGGAAGTGCTGGAGCCTACAACCGGAAGCAGGACAGTCTTGCTCGGACCCGTTCACCTAGTCCAGAGACCCAGCCCCTCGTCGCGACTCCGGTGCGCCAATTCAGTCGGCGCCTACTAGGCCTAAGTCCGGAGTCCGTACCTGTTCCACCTATAACCAGCATGGCAGGTCCTACCACATCCACGGCTACCCTTCCATCGCACACCACTCTTCCCTCCCAGGTGACTCTTGAAAATCCCCGCGTTCCTGAAGTTTTCCATGGTGAAGAGTACGAGGATGTCGAGGACAGGCTCGAACAGTTTGAACGGGTCGCTGTATCTAACCACTGGAACGAACAGCACAAACTTGGCCGTGCATATTTCGCCCTGGAAGATAGCGCTCGCACGTGGTACGAGAACCACGAGGCTACTTTCCAATATTGGGAAGATTTCCGTCGAAAGCTCCTCGCCACATTTTTGAACACGGACCGACGGGATCGCGCACAGCAACTGATTGAGGCTCGCGCACAAAAACCCAACGAAACAGCCGCCATGTACGCAGAGGGTATGATCATCTGTTTCGACGAGCTGACCCTGACATGCCCGAGGCGAAGAAGGTGCGTCACCTAATGCAGGGTGTCAAAGAACCAGTGTTTGCGGGCCTCGTACGAAATTCACCTACAACAGTAGATGAATTCATAAGAGAGGTGACTGTCATCGAGCGCGCACTGCGACAACGATACCGACACTTTGACCGCCTGCCGAACCACACGGCAGTAAGTGCTGCAGCTCAGAACACTGCCATGTGTGAAAGTTCCCTGCGACAAATTATTAGGGAAATACTGCGTGAGGAACTTCAGGCCCTCTGCGTCCCTCCTACCCAACCGCCCGTCGCATCTGTTGCCGAAATCGTCCACCAGGAGTTGAGGCAAGCCGTTACACCACCGGCGCCAAGTCCTGAGCCACATCCAGCGAGCTACGCTGATGTGGTCCGTCGTCCTCCACCGTCATTTGTGGCGACACCCTTCCAGCCACGACCCGCGGCCGTACCTTGGTGGCAACGGAATTCCATGAGACGACCACCAGTTCGCCGAACTGACTTGTGGCGCATGGCCGACCGTCGACCTATTTGCTTCCGCTGCGGAGAACCAGGTCACATTGCTCGCTATTGCCGTCATAGCGATTCCGGCTTCGGGAACTTTTCTCGTCCCGCTTCTTTCCGCTCTGAAGACCGTCGTGCCCACGATGCCGATCAACTGTCGACTGGCCAAGCAACTACACCGCGTCGCTGGCGATCTCTATCTCCTGCGCGTCACCGTGACTTCCCTCAGAGCTACGCGGACGTCACCAGAGGCCGTTCGCCTAGCCCGCGCCGGGGAAACTAACTGCTGCGACCTCCGGGGGCAAGGTTGCCAATCGTCGAGACACCGAAAAGTTCCCTCTATCATCGCAAGAAGATATGACGACAACCACGACGAATACGACGACGAATACGACGACGAATACGACGACGAATACGACGACGAATAATAATGCCGGTGAAGTTGTACGTGCTGATCTTGGCGTTTTCATTGACGGACATTACGTTACAGCACTGGTCGACACTGGCGCCGACTTCTCAATCATGCGACAAGAACTCGCCGACCGCCTTAGAAAGGTCAAGACACCGTGGACAGGGCCACACATAAGGAGTGCTGGTGGTCAGCTGATGATTCCCACGGGTAAATGCACCGCTCGACGTCGCATTGGGAATTCTAGCTTCGTGGCCACTTTTGTCCTGTTGCCAGACTCCTGTAAAGAGCTAATTTTGGGCATGGATTTTCTTCGAGATCATGGCGCTGTTATCAACATCCCTCAACGTATGGTGACGTTTTGCGCGCATCCGTATGTCGACGACAGCAGCGACGAACTACGCGGCAGTTTACGAATAGCCGACGATGTGACGCTTCCACCGAGATCCTGCTGCCTTGTGCCTGTGTCCAGTGGCTGGCCTTCCTATAAGGATGTGATAGTGGAGCACATAGTCGCTCTTTTTCTCACGCAAGGCATTTCCATCGCAAGAGGCATCCTAACGCTTACTGGTGGACAGGCAGAAGTGCTCCTTACAAACTTCAGCAACGAGCGCCGTCAAATCCAGAAGGGTACCGCAATTGCCTACTTAGACGATATAGACCAAGCCGGGGATTGCTGTGCTTTGCAACCAGATGACGCGACAGTCCCTGCCTCGACAACATTGTCGGTGGACATCTGCTCCATGCTACCGCCCTCTGATAGGAAGCGTCTGCTTGGACTTATACAGCAATTCGAAGACTGCTTTTCGCGTACGTCAAAGGTCCAGCGGACACCATTGACCAAGCACCGCATCATTACTGAAGACAACACGCGACCGATTCGGCAGAACCCCTACCGTGTGGCTCCGAAAGAACGTGAGGAGATTCAGAAGCAAGTACAGAAGATGCTCGTGGATGACGTCATACAACCTTCGAAAAGTCCTTGGGCGTCCCCCGTGGTTTTGGTCAAGAAAAAAGACGGCAGCTTGCGTTTCTGTATTGATTATCGCAAGTTGAACCAAGTCATGAAAAAAGACGTCTATCCACTGAATCGCATAGACGATTCACTGGATCGGCTGCGTCATGCACGCTATTTCTCTTCAATGAACCTCCGACGCGGCTACTGGCAGATAGAAGTCGACGAGAGAGATCGTGAAAAAACGGCCTTTGTGACGCCTGATGGCCTTTACGAATTTAAGGTGCTTCCTTTTGGGTTGTGCTCGGCGCCAGCCACTTTTCAGCGTCTCATGGACACCGTACTATCGGGCCTGAAGTGGCAAACATGCTTGGTCTATCTGGACGATGTTGTTGTATTCTCAGCATCATTCGAGGAACATCTCAGCCGTCTATCCACCGTACTCCAAGCCATACGCTCGGCCGGCCTGACTTTAAAAGCAGAAAAATGTCATTTTGGTTTCAACGAACTCAGCTTCCTAGGCCACGTCGTCAGTCACGAGGGTGTTCAACCTGACCCGGCCAAAATAGACGCCGTAGCGCAATTTCCTGCACCCCGTGACAAAAACGCTGTGAGACGCTTCTTAGGGTTGTGCGCCTATTACCGACGATTTATCGAGGACTTTTCGTCTATTGCAGCGCCATTGACACGACTCACACGTGAGGACGTTCCCTTATTTTGGGGTGAACAGGAGCAATTGGCATTCAATGAACTGCGACAACGCTTGCAAACACCTCCAGTCCTTGCGCACTTCAACCAGGACGCCCCTACAGTACTTCACACTGACGCCAGCAATGTAGGTCTAGGTGCCGTTCTGGTGCAGTGGCAAGACGGCTGTGAAAGAGTGATAGCCTACGCCAGCAGAACTCTCTCTCGCACGGAGGAGAACTACTCGACCACCGAAAAAGAGTGTCTCGCCGTGGTGTGGGCAGTCATCAAATTTCGTCCGTAATTGTACGGCCACTTCTTTAAGGTTGTTAGCGACCATCACTCTTTGTGCTGGCCCACCAACCTTAAAGATCCATCTGGTCGTTTGGCGCACTGGAGCCTAAGACTTCAAGAGTTGAACATGACCATCGTCTACAAATCTGAGAAGAGGCACACTGACGCCGACTGTCTCTCACGGTCGCCAGTGGAAACTGTCGCTCCTGATGACGAAAACATCGACGCGGCATTCTTGGGAGTTGTCAACACGGCCACTATTGCACGAGAGCAGCGCAGTGACCCTGAGCTGTTACCACTCATTGAATATTTAGAAGAACGACGTAAAGACGTGCCGCGGTTATTTGCTAGAGGACTGCCATCTTTTTGCTTGCGAAACAATGTTCTCTATAAGAAAAACTTCTCACCAACCGGTAACCCGCACTTGCTCGTCGTGCCTGCCTCTATTCGAAAAGAAATTATGGAAGCGTGCCATGATGAAGCAACTTCTGGTCATCTAGGCTACACCCGAACATTGTGCCGACTACGATGCAAGTACTACTGGCCAAAGTTACCTGCTGCTATTAACCATCACGTGCGAACGTGCACCGACTGCCAAAGACGCAAAGCACCTCGCAGCAAGCCAGCCGGTCTTTTACATCCAGTCGAAGCACCAGAAAAGCCGTTCACCCAGATTGGAATGGATTTCCTGGGTCCCTTTCCAACTTCCACAACAGGGAACAGATGGATTATTGTGGTCACTGATTACCTGTCCCGTTATGCGGAGACTAAAGCCATGCAGCGTGGCACAGCAGCAGAAGCCGCTCAGTATTTCATCGAAAACATCGTCCTTCGGCATGGCGCTCCGACAACAGTGATCACAGACAGAGGACCTGCCTTCACCGCAGAGCTTTTGGAGTCGGTTCTCAGACTCAGCGGTACAGCTCACCGGAGAACAACTGCATACTATCCGCAGACAAAGGGGACCGACGGAGCGCCTCAATAGGACCCTCACAGGCATGATCAGCGTGTACGTTGACACGGAACATAAGAACTGGGATCAGATATTGCCGTACGTGACCTTTGCTTATAACACCGCTCGACAAGAAACCACTGGAATGACACCGTTCAGTCTGATTTATGGTCGCGAAGTCACGACAACATTGGACGCCATGTTGCCGCATGAGTGTGACGACATCCATGTAGACGCCGAAGAATTCACTCAGCGTGTCGAAGAAGCCAGACAGCTCGCGCGCGTGCGCATCTGTCATCAGCAGCATCAAGATGCACAACGCTACGACACCCGACACAAGTTTGTTAGCTACTCACCAGGCGACAAAGTGTGGGTCTGGATTCCGATACGTCGACGTGGACTGTCTGAGAAACTGCTAAGACGGTACTTTGGTCCATACAGCGTCACGCGACGCTTGAACGACGTGAACTACGAAGTCGTTCCCGACACTAATTGTAGTTCTAAGCGCCAAAAGCTTTTGCCCGAAGTCGTGCACGTCGTGCGTATGAAACCGTATTTATCGAGTTAATTAGCTCCCGGTTACCGTTTTCGTACGACCACTTCATAGGCCTGGTAGAGCACCTAAGTTGCGCATCGGGACGATGCTTCTTTCGGAGGGAGGCAAATGTCACGTGCTTGCCCAAGAAAGACGATGACAGTTGTGCATGTGCCACGAAGGACTACGAAATGGACGAAGAAGAAGAACTCGCTTGCGCGTTCTAGTTAAAAAGATCGACCTGCTTCTGGTGTCTCAGTCTCTATGGCAAGACCTCTGTTTTGACGTCGTGATAATATGACGTCGTAGTTTTGTCGAAGGTCGGCCGGTGTAGGAGCGTACTTTGCCCAGCGGAGAGAGGGAAGTGGACGCTCACGCGCGCGCTCGCTTATCTCGCGGTTGGGAGAATCGTACGCCTTGGGCTTTCACCGGAACGATTTATTTGTACATAGTTATCGGGTGCGCAAAGGTCACAGCACCCATTGGATAGTCTCCGTTTGCGAAAAGGGCGTGGTTTTCAGACACAGCGAAGTAACAACTGAGAGGTTCATCTGTACCTGTGAGTACGTTTCGTGCGTAATTTGTGCGTGAGAAACACGGGGTATGTTTCGATCTGCTTGCCATTCTTCGCGTGTCCTTCCAATTTGTTGCTATCGAGTTCATTGCTTCGCCTTTACGGCAAAGCTGTGACTTTCTTTCACTGTCCGTGTTGATGCCGGCGGTCACTTGACACATTTTATGAGACAGATCAACGGCTCTCACCACAGCGCAGTGTCAAGGGTTTCCATATTTGGGCTGCTTGCGCAGTATCAAGCCTCGTGCATTTTAAATGCATTTTTAGCGAACTTGTTCGATATTGAGTATCTATCTATCTATCTATCTATCTATCTATCTATCTATCTATCTATCTATCTATCTATCTATCTATCTATCTATCTATCTATCTATCTGTCTATCTGTCTATCTGTCTATCTGTCTGTCTGTCTGTCTGTCTGTCTGTCTGTCTATCTATCTATCTATCTATCTATCTATCTATCTATCTATCTATCTATCTATCTATCTATCTATCTATCTATCTATCTATCTATCTATCTATCTATCTATCTATCTATCTATCTATCTATCTATCTATCTATCTATCTATCTATCTATCTACTCTATCTATCTATCTATCTATCTATCTATCTATCTATCTATTCTATCTACTATCTATCTATCTATCCATCCATACGCTCACTACGCAGTGCTCTTCTGTCCGCATCATTGACACGATGTATGCCGAAATGGTATGGCGGAATGTGTTATATAAGGGCTCATTTTCTTTGACAACGCACATGAGAATTGTTTGTCAGCCCTCTTCAATATAGTTGAATGGGTAACATGACTGTAGGACGAAACAAATGGCGGATGATATCAAGGTATTCATTACATACTTGTCATAAACGGCACGATTTACACGCCACGTCCTTGGTGCATTGACAGCCATTTCGTTATATTGATATCTACCAAAATTAATTTGGAGGGACATAGGTTACTCTGATGGAAAGCCTTAAGAGGCAAATCATGACACGCATGTCATGTACACCATCATTGATATGATATGGATTCAGGAGCATTCGCGGTAGTTCAATTAAATAGATATGTACCAGAATTGGTACGATGGTACATTTATGTTTATGGAACATAAAACAACAGATTATAAGACGACAAACGGAAATCAAGACATTCATTTCACAATATTTATGGAACCATATGCCATGATCGTGGTGCCTTCGAGGCCGGCTCGCTAGCTTGATATACACCAAAATCAGAAGTGCGTAACGTGACTACGACGAACACGACTATGGCAGGTGGTGACATGAAAATCATGACCTGCTTGTAGTGTACGGCATGATCATGGTTCGCTCGCGGCCTGTTCACGCAGTACCAATCAAGCTAGTGATACGGCCTCGAGTGCACCATGGTCATGGCATGTGATGACACAAAAAGAACACACACACACACACACACACACACACACACATTATATATATATATATATATATATATATATATAATATATATATATATATATATATATATATATAATATATATATATATATATATATATATATATATATATATATATATATATAATATATATATATATATATATATATATATATATATTATATATCTATATATATATATATATATATATATATATATAGGCGGCATGGTGGTTGAAGGTGGCCGTAGCGTTGCATATAGTCTAGTAGATTCCTCCGTGAGCGGTCACAACGTGGTTATTTCGACCGTTTTCGGCCTAGAGTCGGCCTTCATCAGGATGAAGATACAGTTTGTCGGTGCTCAGCTTAACAATCTCAAATCAGAGGGCAAGGTAAGAGGAAAAAAAAAGAGAAGAAAAAAAGAAAAGAAAGAAAAGGAAAGAAAAAAAAGAAAAACATGAGAAAAATAATATACGGTGAACGCCCCTCGGGTGCCCCCCCTCCACTTTTCCCTCACTCCCCCCCCATCCTCTCTCCCCCCTCTCCCCGGTTCACCTTCTGATGTCAGCGGTCTGTGTATGTTTCCGTTCACTAGCGCATTCCTCCGATCAGACGTCCCTCCTGGCACTGGCGGTCTGTGTGGGGCAAAAAAGAGCTTTTCTGAAAAGCTTCCCTGACGAAGGCCGGACCCCGGCCGAAACGTAGGAGCAATAAAAGTTTTCGCACGTTTGTCCGCTCAAGCCAATTCTATATATATATATATATATATATATATATATATATATATATATATATATAACATAAATGAGAGCTCCCAGCAGGCAAATCTTGACATGTGTGTTAAGTCCAGCATGATTTTCTCCTTGCTGGCCCATTCGCATTACATCTATTCCTACATGAGTGCGTGGCATCTGCCGTTTCTTTTTTTCCTCGCTTCTCCTATCCCCTCTTTCGTTCGCCTTTCGAGTGTCCTCCTCGCCCGTTGCGCCTATCGGATTTCCCCGCCGCGGCCTCCCGCCGTCCACGCCCACTGACCTCGTGCGCCGCCGTGTGCAAGGCGCTGGACCGCTTCGTCGCGCGTGCGGAAATAACGGTGGATGGAGGCATCGAATGGTTTCCCTTTTGGGACACTTTGGTCTCTTCTATGTCTTCTCTTCCGTGTCAGTTACAACATCGCGCCATTATGAAAAAAAAAAAGACACTGGAAAATATCAGTCTGTTCCACGCCATCATAACAACCGGAGAGACAGAGTGAAAACGCGCGAATGTACTTGAGGGAAGGCTAAGGAAGTCAACCACATTTATCATTAAAGTACAGACAACGGCAGTGAGGGCTAGGCGTAAACTGCCGGCATCACATCGATGGCCGTGTTTTGTCGGATATTACTAGGCATAAGTGTTTACGAAAAGACTCCCAGGGTCTTTTGCACATTCACTTAATAGGACCCGATGGCGAGGGCCACCTTATTTCTCTTCGCAGTCGATGTATGCAAAGGAGCACGGAACACGAGACGTGGCTTCACGTGCCAAGCGCCGCCTTCTTTTTCTTCTCTTAACGTCGCACGCTGTCGTTTTTGTTCGCTCTCTAAGGAGCAGGCTGCACCATCATTGTGTGGTGTTACGTCACATGACGTCACATGCTTACTACATCACGTGATTATAACTTCTGTTGGACCTAAACTCCTTAAGTCTGCGCAATGTCCGCAAATCGCCGTCCGACGTCTACAGTAGATGTAGCGCAGGTGAGTGTGAACAAAGCGTAACATCTGTGAAGAACAACAACAGAAATTGTGAATAGTTTGTTAATCAAAACAAGCAATATAGAAGGCCACAACACCAGAAAAACAGCGGCTTTAACCATCCATCAGCCAGTGCATGTGTTAGCACAAAACATCAGAAAGAACAAAAGGAAGTTCTGTGAACAAGAACAATATAAAAGGCCATGATTAACGATCTAATTCGCCCTGCTTCTTCCCATCCCTAGCATTCGCTTCGTAGATATGCGTGCCTTATGCGCACCCATCGACACCAATGCCGTGAGACAGTCATCATCAAATTTATGATTTGCCGGTGCATATAAGAGATCAATTAAAGAACTTTGTTCCTTCCAGAAGAGGCTGGTAAATACAATACCACACATAATAATTCTCGTAGTAGAAATCTTTGTAAGACGAGCATTAAAATACGCAGCTAAAGTGTGAGATTTATTCACCATATGAAACATTGCAAAACTAAAAATATAACTTAGTAAAAAATGTATACAAACAAACAACCGACGGGGTGGCGCACACATGTAATTCGAAGAATGTTGTAGATTACATAAAGTGCAGGAACATGTGGCAATATTCCTTACTTTCAAAAATTGCTCGCAAATAGGTCGCGGGCTCGATGCCAGCCGTGGAAGTCGGATTTCAATGAAGGCGAAATCATAGAGACCCTTCTACTGTGTGGTGACAGCGCACGTTGAAGAACACCAGATGGTCCAAATTTTCTTAGACCTGCACTACGGCGTCTCTCATAATCATTTATGGATTTTCGTGACGTAAAAACCCAAGACTAACGCTTATTGTGAGTGTGTTACATCAGGCGTAACAGCCGTTGTTGCATACATCAGTACATTTAATCTTGATTGCACCGAGCAAATATTAACAAATAGTAGCCCCGTGGTGGTGGTATAGTGGCTAAGGTACTCAGCTGCTGACCCGCAGGTTGCGGGATCGAATCCCGTAGGCGGCGACTGCATTTTCCATGGAGACGAAAATGCTGTAAGCCCGCCTGCTCAGACTTGGGTGCACGTTAAAGAACCCGAGGTGGTCGAAATTTCCGGTAGCCCTCCACTACGGCGTCTCTCATAATCATATGGTGGTTTTGGGACGTTCAAACCCCACATATCAATCAATCAATCAATCAATCAATCAATCAATCAATCAATCAAGGAATTAGTGGATGGGAACCTAACTCTTCCGTACTTTCCTGGCTCGTAGGCGAAAGTGCCTTATAAGCATTTCTCTGGTCCCTTCCACCCCGAATGATTCATGCTGTTTTAGAAACTCGCTCCACATCGGCTGAGGTAAGCGCTGTACACTTTCGAGTGTAAGTTAAGCGCAAACTTTCGAAATCGGAGTGATGAACCCGTATGCGTATGCTTTGCTTTCTGTGGGGCCATAGGCGGCGAATGCTTTCATCTCTGTTTCAACTCTTCGCTATCGAGCGCCTCAGGCTTCATATGTTTTTTTTTTTTTTTGCATTGTGTGTTACTCGAAAGCTGAAATCGCTAAATGTCAGCGGTTTCGCGTGCTGCTGCTAGGGAATCCTCCCAGCAGGCGCGTAAACGTCAGCTGCTGATTTTCCGGCAAAGCTCACATTCAATGCGCCGCTATTCTCAGCGCTGCTATCCGCTTTTGTTCACCTAGCCCGTCATGCGAAAGTGTGGCAGCGTATATGAACTCAAAAGCGGTGGAATCTCTATCTGTGTGGCAACTTTTGCGCTGTTTACTGTAGCAGCTAGGCAGGCGTACTCGCGGTCGCGATGCTTCCCGAGTGCTTCTGAAATGACACGATATATTTACGATACCTATAGGTGAAACCTGCTTGTCGGCCATGTGTTCGTATCACTGAATATCAAGAATGTTGATCTTTCTTGTGTGCAACTCCGAAAACGTGAAGGAAGAAAATGAAAGCATTAAGAAACTGATTCGCAGGGTTCGGAACAGTGGCCTGGCGAGAGGGTGGCTTACCAGGCACATGCCACTCCCAGAAATTCATTTTTGCTTAGTGTTCTCTCGGCGGGGTGGGAAACCGCTCTAAGCAGTTCCCAGCTCGCCAATCAACTCTGCCGGCAGTCCAGTCAGTACGTTAAGCGGCGGAGAGGCAAGGCCTTTGACGTCCTGATGTGGGAGTCCTCAGCCCGGGCCATTATTGTGCTGGACAAAAAACATGAAGTATTTCCATTGATTGGGACACAGAGTACAAAATGACACTGGCCCTCAACTGCCTGCTCGGTACTCATTACGAATGTAAAACGTGATCCCCTTCCCCCCAAAAAGAAGAAAAACTAAGTGAAAATAAATTCCTGCCTACGTCTGATACGCTCTGGCAGCATCCTGCTTTACGGGACAAGTCCCTCACCAGCGAACACGATGGAGACAGGGCCGTCTTATTCCTTTCATGAACTTCAAAAGGGCCCACGAAAGAGCGGAGTGCGCGTAGTCACCAGATTCTGACGTGGGAGCATTTAGCGGGAAGCGAGGGAAATGCATTTTAAAATTCGTGCACGTTCAAATCACGAACTCAGAGACTATAGTAGCCAGGTCGCGGTCAGAAACTGCAGACTTTTTTTTTTGATCAGTTGAGGTTCTCTGAGAGAAAGAAAACATCAAGGCTGCTTCACCCTAGTGTGGCCAAGTCTTAAGGAATTGAGGAGGTGGCCAGCCTTTTATGTTCGGTTTTCTTTTTCTCTTCTTTTGTCTCCATTTTTATTTCTTCGGTCAGTCCACGCCAACTGTCCCAATCAGGGCACTCGCCAAAAATAAGTTTCTATAAAACATTCTGACAAAATTGCGCACACAAATAGGCATTAGTTCCACGCGATTTTCCCGAACTATTTTGAGCGGCATTTTTGTTTGCAGACGGGACTATTGAAATTCACTAAATGGGCAAAAATCAAGTAAAGAATGATAAATAAACCGTTTAGCACATTCTTTTAGCACTTGCTTCCTTGCATTTGTTGATCATTGTGCTTTTATTACGGGAAAGTTTCTTATGGCAGCTTTATATTTCTCACTCCTTAGCTTGTAGGCAAATTTAAGTAAATATAGCATTTTCGCTAAATTTTCTGCAAAGTTAAAATAATAATAAAAAGAATAATTTACCTCTCTCAAACTTTCCACAAAACGTACGGTTTCGCAATATTATTGTTCTGCGTGTGTACGTGGCGCATAGCCTTAAAAAACACTTAAATCTTGGCAAAACATCATTTTGGCCCATATTGAGACCTCTGTAGCACCCCAGGGTGGTCTATGAAAACATATTGGGAAAAGCACATACTGTTAATAATAATAACAACTTTTTTCTCAGGACGTTTACTTGATGTAATTTTTGTATTGGCACAAAAAACGTTTCTTTTAACGCGATAGTGTTAAGGAGGCTTCGGTGTCGGCGGCGGTGTCGGCATTGTTGGTTGTGAGAGAAAAATCGTAATCATAAGTCTGACCGAAAAATCGACAACAATGCAAATAAATAAATGACAAAAATCTAGGAGCAGAGTGGGGACCGAACTAGGGTTGTTAGGGTCCAAGTGGGGACCGAAGCCGGGTCGTTTGTGTGGCAAGCAGATGTTCTACCACACGGCCACACCTCCGGCTTGAAAACATGTGAAAAGAAGTTCCTCTGCTTGGAAATGCAGTGAGAGTAGCTTTCGTGCTTCACAAACACATGGGTCCTGTATCCAGGCTTCACAATGCAACGTGAAATATTGCTTTATGATGCATGGTATACAAAGGTACATTGCCAACGGGCGTCAGAATATGCGACTATATCATTCTGGCTCCGTGGTTGAAAAGCCAGTACCACACTACATAAGGCACACACGCCACTGCGCCTATTTTCTTAAGGTCACGTAGTGGGTGCATAGCAAATTCGAATAGGTTTCATGCACTAAGTGTTTGAAGTACGCGCTATAGGAACAGCATGTCGCTATCGCGTTGAACTCTTAAAGGCGAAGCTTTAGGATCCCATAATTTTTTTGATATTTTGTCTCACCATTGCATATTTAAAGGGGCCCTAAAACGATTTTTCAAGTAACCACGAAATGAATTCACTGGAAAAGCTTATTGCCTCAAAAATTCAACGCCACAAATACTTTAAGAATCCATCCAGTGCGAGTGGAGTTACAAAGGTTTGTCGCATGCTGCAATTGCATTATCTGTACTCTCGTCCCGACGAAAGCGCTGGAGGCTAAGCAGGAAAGGATGGCAGGGCCACAGAAAAACGTCACACTCGCCTCGTGGCCTTGAGCACTTTTTTTTTCTTCGAATGCGCCGCCTTGTAAGTGTGATCGCGCGCGCATGGATGGATGGATGCTATGAGCGTCCCCTTTATAACGGGGTGGTGACAAGTATGCCACCAGGCTCGACAAAAAAAAAAAAACCTTTTTTCTTTTTTTATGTTGGCCTAATGCCTCTACTTCGATAAATTCTATCTTAATGGGAAAAAAGGTAAATTTTCAGCTTAAGTTCTCTGCCATTTACGGCACACTGTCCATATTTTATTTTTCCAATATTTATTTTTGTCCTTTCTCTCTAATTTTCTGCCACCAATACTCTAACCGTCTCTTACTTATTTCAATCGCGGGTGTGTTCAGCTTTCCATTGTTGTCCCTAAAACCCAAGGCTTCCTGTAGGCTCGTGCCCAAACGTACACCTGGGTACGCAAGCGTGGACAAATTGCGGCCTCCAGTGGCGATCTCTGCAACGAGCGAGCGCGCCATATTCAAACCAGCCAATGGCCGATAAATGGGTAATTCACGTGTGATTTTTTGGGCGTATTCCGCCATTTGTCGAGAGAAGAGAAAGCAATTTTTAGCTGGCTTTGATAATTTATTGTGAATTCCAGGCCGCGTGTTGTGCTATAATATTTGGCTCGTGTGTTGTCGGAAGCCTCTACTACCGATCGGAGGTGTTTTCTGACCATGCTGAAAAGGGTTGCAGGACCCCTTTAAGCAGCAACCGACTTTCCTGCATAAAAATAAGTGGAAGTGTAGACGCAGAATGTAGTCTTAAGTTTTCTTTTAATAATTACTTCATTTTGTATACTACATATAGATGGCATTATATCAGAGTTAAAAATATAAGATTGCAATTTCCTTGGATGACACCGTAAGCCCAAAAAGCAATCGCGTTACTTATCGCGAAGCGCACACAGGAGGCGGTGGATGAAAATTACGCCAAAAATGAGATTTTTCAATGAAACGAATAAATAATATTTCGCCTTTATCCTGAAAATAAATGACCCTTCGTTAAGCTTTGATGTCGTATGTATCTAATCATATATACTGTTAGCTCGATAGATTTTGTACGATCTTCATTAAACGATATTTTTGCAGAGTATTAGGCCAACCAGAAGTGAGTGCTCGACCGGAAGGGCTTGAAAGAGACGAGAGGGTGTCACACGTTGCTAGAACAACTAAAAAAATTGGCAGATCCCAAATACAGTGGGAATCGATGATATGCCAAGCCCGAATGAGGAATGTTGATATGTCACTTTGAAATCACCACAACGTTAGAAGGTGATGGTAAATTATGCCGTACATGACTTCCATGTCATAACTATCATGTTTGGATGTGTCGTTCACCTTTGTTAACTATTCACGCTACACGATGCCAATTTAAGTATATGTGAAGGTAGCTAAATGGCTGCGAGCATGCTATTAGAGTGGTATGTTGTCATGTTCTTACATGACACGCATCTCATTATTATCATGCTTGCACCCGCCATATACCTTCTTAATCTATTGCCATCTCATAACACCAAAATTGGTATATGTGGAGCTAGTGAAACGAACTCAAGTGTATCATGAAGGGCCCAATATACTCAATCGCAACGTTGACGGGCGCGCACACTAGAAACAGCGACGCTATACGTTAACAAAACGCGAGTACTCTATAGTCTGACGCCAGGCGCAACCAGCGCGACCAGCGTCCACCAGCATGGCCCAACGGCAACCGGCGCAAAATGAGACATGCTGCATTTGGCGTCGATGCGTTACCATGACAGCACTGCGTCTGCTTCTTTTCGAGACGGAGGGACGCCGGACGCGCTGAAACGCACAAGTGTCAAAGCAACACAGCGCGGCGCGCGCCTGCGAGAGAGGACTGGGAGGCGGCCCTGCTCGGCTGTCAAGACCTGAAGGCCCAAGAGGCTTTGGTTCAACGGGCGCGGGCGGCGTTGCTTGCCAATGGAGCCCCGGAATAGGGGTTCCACCTAGTGCTGTGACGGTAGGAGGCCAATTAAGGCCCCAACCCAATCACCTCTCTGTAACCATTTAATGGTTAGTAAATGTTTTCACCACCTCCACCACCCCTGCGAGTATACGGCATGACCCACGCCAGGCGTGGCAACGCCGGCGTGACGCGACGAAATGAACACCGGCGAGCACGCGCGCCCGGTCACGTCGAAGTGTATTGCGCCTTGACTGTGGCATGTAGTCATGTTCTCAAATGACACGGATCTCATGATTATCATGTTTGCGCCAGTCACATACCTTGGTCATTCATTGACGTCTCGTAATACCAAATTTTGTATATGCGAAGCTAGCGAAATGGCCTCAAGCTCATCGTGAATGTGTCATGTAGTCATGTTTTACATGACACGCATCTCATGTTTATCATGTTTGCACCAGTCTCATACCTTCTTCATTCATTAAGTCTCGTAATACCAAATTTGGTATAAGTGAAACTAGTGAAACGGCCACCAGCGCATCATGAGCATGGCATGCAGTCATGTTGATACATGACACGCATCTCACGATTATCGTGTTAGCACCAGTTAGATACCTTCGTCATCCTTTCATGTACCGTAATACCAGATTTGGTATATGTGACGCTAGCGAAATGGCCGAGAGCGCATCATGAGCGTGGCATGTAGTTATGTTTTTACGATTTTCATGTTAGGGTTTGTCGCTTGTGTTCGCCATGCAATCATGTCATACTATACCAGTTTTGCAATATGTCATGAGAAAGAAACCACCAATATAGCAGCCCGACCATGACATTGAAATCATGACATTCATGACATACGTGTCGTTATTTTCATGTTATGACTAGTCAAATATGCTCGTCATACAGTCATGTTATGCCATACCAAGTTTTGTATTGATACCATTATCCAAACGGCCAGAGAGCTAAAAGTCGTAGGTGGCTAGATAGATATAGATAGATAGATAGATAGATAGATAGATAAATAGATAGATAGATAGATAGACAGACAGACAGACAGATAGATCGATAGATAGATAGATAGATAGATAAATAGATAGATAGATAAATAGATAGATAGATAGATAGATAGATAGATAGATAGATAGATAGATAGATAGATAGATAGATAGACACACTCAAAGTCGCCGAAGTTTGCCAAGAAATGCTTCGCATTTAATACTGTTGCGTTTTCGGAAACTTAGAACGTTTACAAAGACCCTGTAGGGAAATCCCACAGTGTCATAACCTTTCCTTTCGAGTCCCTGTATAAGTGTTTTTCAATTGACACTTCGCACAGTGAATGAGTGCAGCGATATCTCGATGTCGCGGAGTCTAAACAATTACAAAAAAAAAAAAAAACGAAACCAATGGTGTCAACATGGTTGATGCACGTACAATATATGTTCTTTCCACTACAGTGTTTTTTTTTGTATGACACCATTTGACCGGCTTCTTCTGCAATCGTTACACACGCGTGATATTATATCCGCGTACTCGATAATTCACTGGAAGTCTTCCTAATGTCTCGGTTCTCAAGAATTTCACCCTTTCCCACCAAACATACAGGCAGACTCTCGCCGAATCTTCAAGGACCAATGTGGGCAACCTAGAGAGGCACCTGAAGTGCAACCCCTTCTTCATTGAGAAAGCTCTCGTCTCGCTTCCTTACTTTTGTTTTCAACGCCAGCATTTAGTGTTGCGAGTTTAAAAAAAAGAAAAACCTCGGAAGCCCCGAAAGGTGATCTCGGTAAACGTTGACTCGCCACTGAAGCCACGTTTCAGGGTGCTTGTCACGCCCACCTCACTGGCGCTTTCGTCTGCCACGTTCCACAAAGCTGGAGTATGTTTTATATTTTGAAGGTGAAGGCGAAGATGCCCTAAGCGTCCCAAGTTGAACGCAAATGGCTCGACTATCCAACTTATCCCCTTTTTTATTATGGTTAAAACAACACGTGCAGCATAGCCCATGCATTTCAAGGAAAGGACAAGGTCAGGAAAAAGAAGACTGAAGCTTGCTATGAATGGCAAAAAACGCAATTTTTGCACTCTTTCTGTTTTTTACGTTTCCTTTATCCTTCTTTGTTAGGGTTGCGTATCACCTAAAAGACCTTAAATTTCTTATACTCAATTCTTGGCCAATTCCCCTGAGTGGGCAGGAGCCATAGTGGAGACACCGGCAACATCATCATCTATGAATAAATTCGTGAACAAGAGGTGTTTTCTCGAGCGGACGTTTCAAGCGAACTTGTTGCAGTCTCGAAGAAGCTGCAGCCTTGAAGACTACAGGTACACTTGGAAAAATGCCGGCTGGGGGACACAGTTTCTGTTTACCAATTTTTTTCATAGCAGAGGAAGGAGGTGTAGAAAGCGCTAGTGTTGTTCCCGCCGCTTTGATTGCAATGAGCCAATACCAAGTAGCCCAGGTGTGAATTTCGCCACAGTAATATACTTCAAGAAATGAATATTGACAACTGCCCGTTCGTAGGACGACGCCACAAGAACATTCACATGGAAATCCACATAGATTTCTCAGAAATCAAGCCTCTTAGTGGTCTAATAATTCATCCTGGTCGCGGGGTCGAACCCGAGACCAACGCCTTTTCGGGACGGTCACTCTACCAATTAAAGCTAACCAGGAAGCTAGAACTGCGGAAACGTGAAAAGAAGGCGTGTGACAGAGGCTTTGATAGCTTAAAATCTGTAATTAGCATTAGAAGTTGAGCAATGAGTGCAAAATGCCTGTTCATGGCATGGTGTGAATGGGCACCTCAGACGACTCCCGCCTAAAAATTTCATCGTGCGAAATTCTTCGCATTTCGCAACCATTGAAAGGTGGCTGCTGTCACTGGCAATGAAAAAAACACCCTTCGGTTGAGTGCCGTGACACCAATCCTAACAACA
The DNA here is from genome assembly GCF_013339725.1 of Rhipicephalus microplus. NCBI lineage: Eukaryota > Metazoa > Arthropoda > Arachnida > Ixodida > Ixodidae > Rhipicephalus > Rhipicephalus microplus. The sequence continues at coordinate 50,779,749 of NC_051175.1, read as the reverse complement.
CCCTTTAGTATATGCGAACGCACCGTAAATTTTTAATTCACCTACAAGGTGATTTCGGCTTGTACTGGGTCAGCAACGAACAATATGTTCAACTGCTAGTAAGTGGTTATTAGAAATAAAAAAAAAATAGCTGACAACGCTCAACAGTAAAGCTAAACAATGACTAGTGATGGCTGGTGTTGCCGGAATGCAGACAAGTGTGCGTTGTCTTCATGATGGCTTTTCGTTGTTATGACGCAAACGTTGTCTTAATCCAATAAGTACTCTTTAATATCTCAAAAGACAGATAACTTGAGGCAACCCTAATACTTGACTTAGGTGTGGTACTTGCGCATCGCCACTCGCATGCTCTGGAGCATTTCCGCGGTTAACTTTGAGCTTCAGGCTTGATGATCCCGGAAGCCACGTAGAAGAAAGAGCGTGGCTGAGATAGCCCCACCAGGTGGCGATACAGTCCCAGTTGCTCACACGAAAAATGCTGGCTCTTTCTTAAGTAAACTCATTCAAGAAACTCCGCTAATTATCCTCACAGTTCATGAGTGAACTGATGTTCTTAATATATGTATCGAATATATTGCGTAACTGGAACTCGAACACTGAGTTTCACACCATTTTTATTTTTTTAATTACTTTTCTTGAATATTAGTGATGCCAGAGGAAGTGCGTGCTCCACAAGTGACGTCATAACCTTTTTCTGCATTTAGGGCGCACCGCACAGCGTCATTGCCGAGTATCCTTTTACATTAGGTGCCACATTATTTCACCTATCACTACTTTACTGTATTACTTTTATTTTATCTCTCTTTTTTTGCTTTCCCACTAAAATGTCAGTGTTGGTCTACTTTTTGTATTATTTGTAATATTATTGTGTTCATATTCTGAAATTTTACTGTAGTTTTATAAATAACCACGATGGCGTGATAAAACAATAGGGAACAAGTGCCGATACATCTAGATATTTGTTCTTATCATATAACATATAAATGTAGGAAAGTACTACCAAACACCATTATTGAAGGCGGGATTCAGTAACTGATATGCTAAATTCATGCAATTTAGAATCACTGGAAATTCGAAGACGGAAACAAAAACTTAAAACATTATTTCGTATAATCCAAGGGATATTCAAAATACTTAAAGACGAGTACATACGCCTTCCCGGAAAACGTAGCACTAGATTGAATCATGATGCCCCCATTGAACCTTTTAGCACTCGCACTGACATCTTTCGGTGGTCATTTTTCCCGGATGCTATAGAACAATGGAATTCTTTACCCCAACATGTTATTAATAGTACCGATGTGCAAACTTTTGATAGAGAAATTGATGCTTATTTTGGTAATGGTTGAAGTACTGCCCATTATGTTTTCCTGTGTTTATTGCTTAGTGGTTTTTTTAGGTGTTCTGTTTGTACTCATATTGTACTCCCTCCCTGTTATGACCCTCAAGCGAGGGTTGACAGTATTAATAAATAAATAAATAAATTGCACTAAAGAAATGTCCACGACTTCAAAAATGCTGTGGACTCGCACTTACTTTTATAAAGTGCTCAAGTTAATCTTTCCGTGCCAAGTGACATAAGCGACTTCATGTTGATTGTACATATTTTGAAAAAAGTCAGTGAATTTTGCATTGTTGTCAGTAGTATTTAAGAGACCATCTGTTGTCATTGTGACGTGCCAAGTGTTATGCAATTGACGTACATTGTATCTTTTTATGCATGTGATTGTATTATCCTCTCTGTTATGTACCTTTATCAGGGTTGAAATTATTGATAAATAAATAAACGAATAAAGTATGAAAGACTGCTTCTCTTGTACATGTAACCACTTCCTTCTGTAATCTCTCTTTACCGCGATTGTATTATAACATAAATAAATAAATAAATAAATAAATAAATAAATAAATAAATAACTATGGTACTCGACTTGAAATGCCCGCTGATGACACTTAAAAATAAACAAGTAAACACAAGAATAGTGTGTTCCTGTGATATTTCTTGTGCCATTTCTTCACGGTCCTGTCAAGTAATGCTAGTCAGGAGGTATCGTTATGCGCGGAGAACGTCGTTGTACGTGCAAAGTGTCGAAAATGCTGTTGCTAGTCGCCTTCTGAGATGCTTGCTGCTGGAAGAACTGTGGTTTGTCTATCTTATTCGTAAATTGTACGCTTTATAAATCAGGTGAGTGGACCCATATCTCTGATACACGTATAAAAAAAAGAAAGTTTGACATGCCTCTAAGTTATTCGGCGGAGAATATTTGACGAAACTGCGCAGTTCTTCACAGCGTGTTCAGTCCCAAACCTTGTCACAACCCTTTGCGACGTAATCGCTGCCCCTCTGAGAAATATGTGCGGGACAGTGTGGCTTAGGCTTTCGTGCGCGTAAAAAAAAAAAAAAAACTCTTTGAAGGGCGTTGATCAAAATGCGTCTCATGGGGCTGAACTGACGCGAGTTTCTTAGAAGACCCGTCCGGAAGTTGAAACAGCAGTGCGGATATTGCTGCCCATCGTCAACTTGGAAATGCAGTAATTTAGAAGCAGTTGCGCGAAATGACTCCGGAAGTGGAACGGCTGCCCAAATGTATAGTGATAAAATGACATCAAAAGATTATTATAAATTACGGCGATAAAGCAAGAAAAAAACACAGCGTAAAAAATAAACACGCGGGAAGTTTCCACGACGTCGCGCAAAGTGGGGCATCATCAAAACTCATTGATCGTCAAGTCTTCACGTTAACGGTGGTTGCTGCTCTGTTGTAACTCGCTGTTGCAAAACTTGGCTGTGTAGTAACTAGGTTTGGTATGTTCTAAGTAGGCGCTGATATGTTGTAACTAGGTTTTGCTTGAGAATGCACTATGTTAGCTGGGCCGAGCCGTGCACGACTTAGTGCAAAATTGCCGCATTTTTTTCTCGGATCCCGACAGACATTTTACGCCGAGCTAGCACACCCCTGCTTCCTTTTTGTACGATACCATACACGGCTATTCTATGTTAATTCTGTCGGCGTGTCTAGATAGCCGAGTGGTTGAGGTGTTAGCCTTCGGACTGCGGGCACACGGGTTCGAATCTCACCACCTCGTGAGCATATGTTTTCACCAAAATTTCTCTCTCTCTCTCTCTTTCTTTCACCACTTTGGTTCACGCTGGACGAATCGGTACGCGTGTTCTGAGAGTCAAGCAGCAGATGAGGATGAAGAGACAGCGTGCCAGTTTGTAATGTTGACAGTTTGGTCACGACATTTTACGTCGAGCTACAATGGCTTCAAGCAAAAAAGAGAGGAAAGACGCACGCACTCTTTCTTCTTGTCTACGTTTTTCTGTGCGGTGTTTGAACGGCGTAGCGGCTGAAGTTCTGAGTTAGTCAGGCGTTGTGGACAGACATGGCTGATTGATTGATATGTGGCGTTAGACGTCTCGAAGCCACCATATAATTATGAGAGACGCTGTAGTGGAAGGCTTACGAAATTTCGACCACCTGGGGGTTCTTTAACGGGCACCCATATCTGAGCACACGGGCCTAGAGCCTTTCCGCCTCCATCGGAAATGCAGTCGCCGCAGCCGGGATTCGAACCCTCGCCATGCGGGTCAGCAGCCGAGTACCTTAGCCACTAGACCACCGCGGCGGGGCGGGTTGTGGACAGACAACTCGGTTGGTATGCGCCCAAGGAAGCGTGTGTGTGCCAAGCAGTTCGCAACATAGCATGGCCACGTACTATGATAGTACAGCAAGGGGTTGGGAAATCTAAGTTCGGGTGAAGTGGAAGAAGTGGCATGACCCCGGGCTGGCACACCGAGCCTGTGCCCCACTGCCCGAAATTTTTTCGCTACTATGACATACAGAGCAAAAAATGTCAACATCAAAAGAGTGCCCACCCATACCCCCGAAATAAAAAAAATAATTCGGGCTACGTCATTCGGAGGAATAAAAATATGTTGGGGTTTAATGCCTGCCAAAAAGACCATATAGTTATGAGACACTGTAGTGAGGGCTCTGGTAATTTTGAGGGCTACTTGTCTAATGTGAGCTTTCTGTGGCGAGCCATGAACTATCGATTATTACTTTTTGACATACAGACGATTTACTACAGTTCGTAGATACAAGTTAGAAAATCCCTACGTGCTATTGGAAAGAATTTATCCATGCCCGTGATTCTGTCGTTTGAAGCCTCTATTTCTGGGTTAGCGAGTGCGAAAGTTTTTGAGGCAGAGCGGAATTATCTGAATGAAACGAAAAGACTAACAAACTAATATTAGTCTTCTGTGTCGACATACGCATAACTTCTCTCTCTCTCTCTTTAAATTAGGTTTTGATCTAGGTTATTATCTATTACTAATACAAAAACTTTATTGTAGGTACAGATAAGTGATAATCAAAACTTTGTTCAAAAATTTGTAAGCTTATAAGTTCCTTTACTATATATTCGAAAAATACTTTATAATTCATAATGAGAAAATTGGAAGCGCAAACCAACGGTACACAAGTACACTTCTCTGAATAAACTGAGTTTCAGTCTGCACTTGTTTGTCTCTTCTCTTGTGTCCCGTTGGTTTGCGCTTCCAATTTTTCATCATGAATTCGTACCAACTAGCCCGCCTGTCAACCCATCTGCAATACTTTTTAAGACCGCCCTTTTATTGGCCGTTCTCTCACGGAGGGTGTGAGCCACAAGTGAAGGTGGACAAGAACAAGAACCTGGCATCCTTCAATGAGCAATGAAATCAAAGCACGCGAGAAGCATTTTCCCCTCCATAGAAAATGTGGCCGCCACGGGCGGGTTTATATCTTACGACCTGCGGTTCAGCAGCCGAGAATCTTAGCCACTAGACCACCATAGTTGTTGTCCCTGGGAGGAAAGTTTGTGGGCTACGAGGAGAGAAAAGAGGACAGAGGCATAAAAAGAAGGAGTAAGAATAAGCTGGTGCTAAAATAAGGTGAAGAAAAGTCAGTTTGCGTTCGTCAGGTGCAGCCGCTTGCTTGGCAGCTCCGCCGTTCACTCAGATTTACTCAGCGAAGAAGTATTTTGGAAGTCTACCGGTCAGCGAAATTAAGTGAAAACATCCACAGCTCATGGCACAGTGTTGAAGAAAGAGGCAGTTGATGAGCGCATTTAATTGAACCGAAGTTTGTTTAAAAGTCAAGTCCTGAGCAATAATTATATACAGGGGGACGGGGGATGAAGGACGAAGGAAGCAAGAGACAAAATGAAATTAAGAGGAATAAGGAGATCGCATCAGACAGTTTTCTATACCACGTTGGGGAAAAAAATACCATTTCACGTCGAAGAAAACCGGTAAAGTGTCGAAAAAAAAAGGCCGGGGATGGAGATGTACAGACAGTCAAGCAGGTGTAGCTACGAACCAATGAAACTTGAATTCGAAAAAAAAAACTTCCTCTTAATTTCAGAATTTAGTAGTCACCTTTGTGTCACTGATACAGTCTCGGATTTTACCTCTAAGCTTTTTTTGTTTTCTTCGTTTTGTATGTCTTGGTCACTTTCTCCGATCGAACTTAAGATCGAGTTAGGTATGTTCAACAAGCAACACACTTAAAACAAAACGTCAATAGAATGCAATGATACAGACAGTTTGAAACTCTTATGGAGTATCCTCTACTCAAGCAGGGATTGAGAAAACAACAATGAACGAGGCTATTCTCTCTTGACTTCAGAAGAAGTCAGTCAGCGCTGCCTGGTGCCACCGAGAGAAGTAATGCAGTGAAGCTGACTGCGACGCCATCGCCATCTATTTCAGCTGAGAGTAACTAGAAGGCGGAGTTATCGATTGAGGAGTTTTCATGTTCCGTTTCGATTTCTGTCAATTCCTCATCCTTGTCTCCCGCCTCTTTCTGTATCCGTGACGTGTTTCAAGAAACGGCCTCACCCTCTGTCTCTCCTATGGTCGATAGTAGATGGCGCCACCGCGGCGCTCGTTCGGTTAGCGTTAGAATTCGCAGCGCGCACCGAAGGCACACGTATGTTCAAATAACAAGAACCGGGGGCCGCACTGTACTACCTAGCGATCCGCATACGGCTCACGGGCTGGAAGTTGACAATCTCTGGTGATCAAATAACTTCAGATGACAACGGATGACATATCGCATAGAATGTGAGAAGTGCCTTTTTATATCTGTGTTATCTGGGACCTTTTCTTCTTTGACATGTCTTGACGAATTAGATTTTCACGAATGATTTTCAATTATTACTTGAAGTAGTGAACACGACTTGCTGTTAGTTTAATACATAACTTTTTGCCCGCTTTTTACCGAGGGGTGGGAGGCGCTAGTCTAGCTAGAGTACGTGCCTACTTTACTGTTAAGGTTACGTTATGTTCCGTACTCAAGCAGTAAAATAATTTAAAACTCAATGTTTCGAATCCCTGGTTCCTGAAGCTTTGTCTAGTGATTTTTAGTTGAAACAAGATGTGTCACGTTGCCACGCGCCACGTCATATTTGACAGCGATCACCGTTATGAGTTCGCCACAGCAACCAATTTGGTGGTGGTGGTGTCCGCCACCACCAAAACACAACAAAATAAGGGAAGCACTGATGAATAAAAGAATAAAAAATACAAAAGCAATCACAAACACCATGTACATATACAATATGTGGCTTTCTCCCATCACATGTGCGTGCTCTGCAGGACAGACACACACACAAAAAGAAAAGAAAGCTGATCTTCAAACAAGCAACGAAAAGCAAGCAAGAAAACAAAAAAACCTAGAAAATGAATAAATAAATAATTAGGTAAATACTAAAGCAAATTTCTTTTCACAAATGTGCATGTTTGTTGATACAACAAATGAACGAATTTGTTTGTGCGTCCATGCGTGCTTGTATTGAAAGTGCGTAATATATCATTCGATATAAATTTTGTGTATGATGTTTTCCTTTCTCCTTGACTGTATTAATCAATAGCTTGCTCATGCTTCACCGAGCCTGACTTGTCGACTTAGGCTTTCTCCACATGTTAGGTAGAAAAAAGGTGAAGTACCCTTTACAGGAGAAAACCACACGTCTTCGATGCAGCGTCAGTGCGTGGCAGGCGCATAGCCAGAAATATTTTTCGGGGTGGGGGGGGGGGAGAGGGGGGAGGCATCTTCTTGTTTTCGGTGAGGGCACCCCTTGAAATAATCGTTTTTTAAATGCGCATGCATTTAACAGTCGGACTAATGTCGGGCAGTCGGCGTTGTCCGCGTGCTGGCCGGTGTTATCTCTTTACTTCTACTCCCTCTCCCACAGCAACAGCTGCGTGCGCGCGCGCTTATCCTCGCCTCTAGCAACCGGAGCACGTGGTGCACGTGGTGCGAGAGAATGTAGGAGAATATAGGTGCAATGCTGTGCTGCTCTTTATCTCGCCAATTGCTTTGACGAATTATGCCTGTGGCTTTTGTAATGGGTTGGAGCATACAATGACGCACTGGTTAGGCAATTCGCATTTTGAGACACCAGGTCGTTACTTTACTGTTCTAAAACGCTTTCTTACACATTTTAACGCAATATCCTACCTGAAAATTGTTTCTTTATTCTATTATCATTATTCAATTATTTCTTTTATATCAGTCGTTATGACAGTCACATGTTTTGACGTCCGATGGTAATGCACGTTTGTCCCACGCAATATTATTGCGATATTACATGTTATATTGTGAAAAATGTATATAGAAAGCGTGTGTTTGTAAAGCGCGCACATTATTTTCCCTGTTTTTACAAGCAGACCCGTGGCTGTGTGGTAGAACCTCTGCCAGCCACGCAAACGACCTGAGTACGATCCTCACTGAAACTCATAATTTTTTTACTATTTATATTGTTTGCCTTGTCTTTATTTTCACACACCAGTTTACTTTGAGATATTGCCACCTTTCTCAATTTTAGGTCACGGAGAAGATGATAATTTCTCGTTTACAACCAACGACGCCGACGCCGGCATTTCTGCGAAACGAGCTCTCTAACGCTGTCGCGTTAAAAGCGTTTTAAACTGCATCTTTCTTCTCCTCGATACGGCGGAGCGAGCTGGCGAAGCAATATGGCGAAGCGAGAGGTGTGATCATGGTGCCCCAGCTATCTTTAGCCAGAGTTTGAAAATGCGCCGACACACGCGATAAGGACGCGATCCAATGAATGTCGCTGACTGTTGCCTGAAGTTAATCAGACTATTTCTTTTGTTTTAAGATTTATTGCCTAATTAGACCCCTTTTATTATCCAACGTAATAAGCAATAAAATGGGCCAGAAGTTTCAATGAGAAAGTCGCTCATCGGTTTGAAAAATATCTGATTAGATAGCTTCGATCTTTATGTCTGTTAATGTTTAGTGTTTGTCTACTGAATAGAGGTGCCCGCGAAACACACACACACACACACACACACACACACACACACACACACACACACACACACACACACACACACACACACACACACACCCACACACACACACACACACACACAGTGCCCAGCCGCGGTGGTCTAGTGGTTATGAGGTACTCGGCTGCTGACCCGCAGGTCGCGGGATCGAATGCCGGCTGCATTTCCGATGGAGGTAGAAATGTAGGCCCATGTGCTCAGATTTGGGTGCACGTTAAAGAACCCCAGGTGGTCGAAACTTCCGGAGCCCTCCACTACGGCGTCTCTCATAATCATATGGTGGTTTTAGGACCTTAACCCCCCCCTCCCCCTCCCCACACGCACGCACTACGTGACACGCCAGCGGTGCGCCTGTGTGCGCGATGATTATAGTGTTTTCTAACGTTCCACGTACAAGCTACCTCAGCATTTGCCCGATTGTGCTGTCTCGACAGGGGCACGACGATAGTGGTGGTTTTACGATGAACACGTTTTGCTATCGGCCACAAAAGCGATAACCGCTGTGACCACGTATTGCTGTCATGAACCGGTGCGAAGGAAGTGCATTGTTCTTACGCGGGACGTTAGGTAGCACGAGAGTCATGGCGCTAGAAGGTGCACCAGTGGGTTTGCCACGTGGTACTTTTTATCGATATTTGACAGACATTTGTAGTTATAATAAAAACGTTAGAATTAACAGACATGCATTTAGAATTCGTTTGATCAGACATACATTTTGCAAACCGATATATAACCTTCCCATTACAATTTTTGACACAACTTTGTTCCTTCAAAAGTTAGTTCATCAATGGGGCCACAGTAAGCCATTATCAGAACGCAAAATTTAGTCTTCATTTAGACTTCAGGCAAAGATCAGCAACATGAATTTGGTTCTGTTGTCATTGCGCGTGTCGACATATTTTTAAAATGTGGCTAAAATAGCTGTGACACCCCGTATATTCCTAAAATTTCAATTGAAGAAACTCAAGAGTTATTTTCCGCTACTGAAAAGAGGCAGTTTAAGAAGAGTTTTCAAATTCTATTGAGCATGGTGTACATCTAGGCCCTACTTGCTTTCTGTTTATTTTCTGTTCTTTGTTTATTTATTGCCTGTGAAAAAGCAACTGTGTCCATTATTTGCCTGTTCGTTGGCAGAAAAAAAAGTTATTTAGGGATCATGTAACCACGTCGCTGACACTGGTCCTGCCTGGTTTAGTGACACAAGTTTTTGTAGTGACACAGGATGGGCCCGTTTCCGTGTATCACGTGCTATTTCTTGATTTACGGCTACCGTTTTCAAGTACACTGAGGCTTTGGGAGTGTGTTTACTTTGTATACTTTTAAATGTAACTCCCCTGCTGTAATGCCCCATGAGGCGAAGCAGGCATGCAATAAATAAATAAAATAAATAATTTTCGTAATGCATTTAAACAAGGTGGTGGTTTCGGACGCCCGCTTCGAATTTAAGTTCACGTTGCTATTCAAGGAGTCATTAGTACGCAGCAAATAACGGTGTAAATGATACCTTTGATTACAAAGTACTACAAACACCGGGGTTTTTAATATAGCTTCCCATTTCGAACGTTCCAAAGACTACGAAGAAGATTCCTTTAAAATGTAAAAATTTTTCCTTTTGTTGATAGGTACATGTTTACTTACTTTTATCATTATAGTCAAGAGTCCAACAAAATCTCGTCTGGTTGGGAACAAACATAGTGCAAAACAAGAAAAACACCGACCAAGGTGAAATATACAAACATTAAAAAAAGGCGTTTCGTTTGTTGTGGGTGTGAGTTATGAACAAGGCTCCCATGTAAAGAGCCGAAACATCTTTCCAATTTTAGTGTGTTTTACCTTGGTCAGCGTTTTTGTTATTTTGCGTGTTTATTATTACTATAAAAGCAGTAACGTATATAACACGGGCGAACATTCAGTTTTTCTTTTCACTTTTTTTCACGCCAATATAATCAGCTCGGTGACGCCACAGTGTGAGATTGGCTGCCTAGGCGTGAACGTTTGCAGCACGTTAGCGCTCTTTCCTTAACCCCCGCTATCACGCTAACTCTGAACGTAAACAGTCCAACGACGCAAATGTATGTGTGGTGTGGTGTGGTGTTGAGGTAAAAAGCTTGAGAAGGCCATAGACCTCGTGCTTGCTCTTTGCGTGCACGCCATTTTCCTCTCGGCAAAACATAAAAAAGACCAGTTCTCCACGTCCACCACGACAGTTCCCCGACCGCCGCCTGATAAGGTCAGGAGGTCTTTCGTCATCGTAATATGCTTGCTGGCGACAGGACGTCACGTTTTGAGCTTTGGTTTCAGGCGTCGTTCGCAGTGGCCGTCTGCTGTTTTTTCTGCGACTGCACCAACGCGTATGGCATGTACGCACCTAGAATTCAGCCGATAGAATGGGCGCCAAGAGAGTGCTCATTATTATCTAAATAGCGCGTACAAACTGCATGCCGTTGCCGAGATTGCGACAGAGCTGCCGCCAAGAGCACTTCCGACATTTCCTCTACGCCATTCTAGTATCGCACGATGCAGGTCACTTGCGAAAGAGCGAGCAACTCTATGGGCGAAGTTTTGCTATAGTTTCAGAGCTGACTGTTCTTGGTTAGCTATTCATTCAGCCAGACAGAAACGCTGCAGGTGCAGAGGTTGCAACTACACCAATTCGCTTCGCTATGGTGCGGTACTTTGGAAGCTTTTTTTGTTGTGGGTGTGAATTGCTTGACGTTGTGGGGGCATGACATCGGCATTTCACTCGCGCGGCACACGTGTTCTTGCTCATAGAAACGTGTTCCATTCAGTTCGAGTTCATTTTCGTGCAAAGAGAGAGAGTCCTAACTTCGTTGTTCCTTCTTTTTTTTTTCTTCAAAGGACGCGACAGCAAAGGTCATTGCTTGCAATCGCTCGCGAAGTTTCTATGTTCGTGATGCATAAAAGATTTTGTAACGGGCACTCCCTCGCTTTCCAAATAAGTACGTCTAAAAAAAGACCTGCTGCAGTATCATAAAAGAGATTTTTTCTTTTAGGTCTTTTACTGCTTCTGGCATGAGATATAATTTCCGGCGCCACACTTAAACGTATTTGTTACCTTCCATTGCCAGGTGCTCTCGTTACGCACAATGTTTGTTTGTTTTATCTGTTTCTTTCTTTTTTTATTTTAAACAGTAGTAGTCCCTTGTTGAGAAATGCGATTGTTCGGAAGTGTCATGTTTGCGAAACTTAGAGATATAGCTTTGAAGTCTGCTGCTTCGATATTACTACCTGAGCTCGGCTATAAACTTTTTTTTTTTCGAAATCGATGCCACGATGGAATTTCAGGTCGCGACTAAGACGATGCAACATCGGAATTCTTCGAAGTAGTCTGGAACGTGTAACGACTCTTTCGGCGCACTTGGGAAACCATGTATCCGTGCATTTTAGGATTTTGTGTCGCTGCTCTTGCGAGTGATGTTTCTCTCTCTCTTTTCTCTTTCCTTCTCGACTTCTCTCCCTATCTGTATTCCAGCTTTCTTTTTTCTCTTTCTATTTCTATTTATTTCTATATTGTTTGTCCGATTTCGCCTTCATTTTAATCTCTCTCTATTTTTATTAGGCTTCTTATTTTCCCCCCATTTTGATACGTGGTTCTGCCTGCGTTACGCAAAGGGACCACAGCATATGACAGCGCAGGACCATACAGTGCCCAGCATTTATTGCCATCGTCATCAAGGCACTCGAAGAAGGAGAGGAAGAACACCTCGTCTTGGCGCAAGCGTGCACTCATTATGCGACGGAGATCATAGCCGAAATCAAGAAGAAGAAAGGGGCATGAACCGGGCACGTAGCGCGCAGGCAGGATAACTACTGGGAGTTAGGGCAACCGACTGGATTAGCAGAGAAGGCAAATGCACGACCCACCTAACAGGAAGTTAGGTGGGCCGGTCAGACTTGAAAGGTTCGCAGTAATAACGTGCTAGCAGAAAGCACAAGACTCGTTTGTTTGGCGGATGATGGAAGAGGTCTTTGCCCGCCAGTGGGCGTAGTCAAGCTGATGATGATGAGTATGACGATGATAATGATGATGACGATGATTATGTTGTACCTTGTTTTGCCAGTGCTACGCCAAGCTACAGGGGACGACGAAAGCTCGTGACAGCCCGGGCACCATAAAGTGATCCGCACTTAAAAGTGAGTGCTTTCAACAAACGGGACGATGTCAAAGAGCTGAACAACCTGGTCTATCTCGGCTACGTGGCATATGACATTCGCAGCGGCAGCGCTACAAAAAAATTGGAGGACCCTTAAGCTTTCCGAAAAGAGACGAACGGGTTGTCGATGTCCTCTCCCTATAGTGCACGGTACCTCTACTACTCAATTCATACTTTTTAGTGCATCGCGTTACCCGAGAACATTAATTTGTGGATTACTACAGTGTAATCAATGAAGTTGAAAGTCAGTGAAGCTTTCGCATATGGCTGAATTTTGTGTAATGAGTGGCACGCTTTGAAACCGCGCGAAATTATGGGCGTCAAATGTGTTCGAGCTTGCTATGCACCCACTACGTTGTCTCAGTAACGTGTGTGCCTTTTGTGATGGACGGCCGGTATTAAACCACGAAGTAGTTATGGCAAGCACATTTTCTGAGAATCTATCGCTTGTGCGACGCAATAATACTGCGATAGTATGTGTTCTATTGCGAAGCCTGTGTAGAGAACGCGCGTGTGTGTAAAGCATGAAATGTATTTTCAAGCAGAGGAAGCTATTTTCCTTGTATTTCAAGGCAGACGCCTGGCTGTGCGTTAAAACACTTGCTTGCCACGCAAACGGCTCGGGCTCAATCTTCACTCGGGCACAGAAGCTTTTGATTATATATTCTATTTGCACCTTTCTCGACTTATTGGTCACGGACAAGGCGATGATTTTTTCGCTTACAACCGACTACACCCACGCCGACGCCAGCATTGCAGCGAAACAAGCTTTTTAACGCTACCCAGTTGACGTATAGTAAACGCAAGCAACACAGGAGGGTACACAAAGGCCAACGTGCGAGTACCGCTACAAGACACCTTCAGTGTCGCCTCTGCAATTTACCTTCTTGCTTATCGACAGTTTAAAATGCATTTTTAATGTTTAGCAGGTGGCCTGCTGTATCACCCACGCATTAAAATTTTCTCTAAAAACACAAAGTGAATAATCCTATGTCGGATACGTTCGCCAGACAATGCCTTTCCGTTTACCTCGCCACTGAAAAAAAGAAGAAAAAAATTACGGCATATTCACGGGGTGAATGATGATGAATGGGCGAAGCTCCGGAGGGATTCATCGGTAAACTGTGAATCTTCCGTGTAATTCGCCCAGTCGATCATCATGTAAAGACGTGAGAAACGCTGTGTGTGTATATACACAAATCAACTTTTATTTGTTCTTAGACGATGGATGGCTTGCGATGTCCCTTGCCTCGCGCGCTCGCACATCGGGATTCTGTCTGCGAGCGCGCGCTGCTGCCGCCTTGCGCTCTCTCCGCTGTGCAGCCTTATCCATCCGGCGACTCCGAGCGCGCGCCAACAGCGAACGGATTTTATTACAACGCTCCCCCTAGCGTACGTCGCCGCACTAAATCGAACGATTGCCTTCAACCAATGACACGCGCCATATGTGACATCATTCCTATTTTATAAGATCTCGCGTCTTTCATCAACTACAAGTACCGCTTTCTAGTTTATAACATCTTGCATTTTTTCATCATCAGCTACAAGTACCACCATCTAGTAAACACTACAAGAACTAAACGAGAGGTGGCTACATACAGGAGACGGTACCGCCATCTAGTGAACACTGCAAGAACTAAACTAGAGGTGGCTACATACAGGGGACGGTACCGCCATCTAGTGAACACTGCAAGAACTAAACTAGAGGTGGCTACATACAGGCTACAGGGGACGCACAGCCCACGCCCTAAGGAGCTTCGCCCCTAAAAAAAATTAAATCCACTTGGCGATGAAATGAGCTTTCGTTGGGCGCGTGCAATTTTGTTTGAGCAAGAAGCACGGAAAATGCCGCTCATCAGTGTGTCCTTTTTACTTTTGTAGTTCCTTGGCGACGATTTGTCCGGCGAACGTGGAAAGTTCGGCGGCGGAGGTTGTGTGTGTGTGTGTGTGTGTTTTTAGACGGCTCGTATTTGGTCATTCGACCGCCACATGCGATTCTACCGTCGTTTCGCCACGAAGCACCACTTTGCCAAAATCTAATTCGGCGACATCGAGGGTTTTTAAAGCACCGACGTCGACAGCCGTAGCTTGTTATACTTTGTCCACAATTTTTGTTTTCGTGTTCTATATTTACGACGTACAGTGATATATTTTTTGGCACGTGACAATATACTCTGTGCGTGTTTTTCTACCGTCTACTCTAGTTTTGCGAAATCCCGTTGAACCGCTGCGATTTGTCATGTTCTACCGATCACAATAAAACCACAGACGTGAACACTGGCAGAAAAAGAAATAATCGGAAAAGATAAAACACACGTTGGAAGGTTCTGTAAACTGTCTCTCCCAAGTCTTCTTAATTTAGCTCGCCTGTTTACCTTTCTGATCCTGCAGTAGTATTTATGGCGAACGAAAGTTCCCCTCTGCTCTAATGAAATTTCTCCATAACATTTTTTTTCAGCATGCAGGCGAACGGCTTATGGATAGCGTCGTCCGCTAAACAAATATTTTTACTATTATGCTCATTTTTTTGTATTTGTTCAGTCAAGCGTCTGATGTGTAGATCAGAATAAGCATGTTTCCCGATCGGGTCACTGTAATGCAACGAGCTATACGTATCACCGGAATCAAGCTAGAGACTCCGAAGCAGGCGATTCTAACGATAAGGTCTCGGCGTGTCGGCCTGTTATACCGTCATGGTTCATCATAGATGGGAATGCGCTACGAAAACGGGTTATGTATCCCAACGCTTACGACCAGTCTATACTACGCATATTATAAGTTAAAGGATCGTCACTACTACCTAAAATGTGTTTGGCTTAGCAGCGCTGCCGGCTTAGCAGCGCTGCGACCAGATTTACCGAGGCACTCCAGTTTCTCATCTGAAAGCAAAAATACGCAAACGTGCGTCCCTACAGCAACGTCATTGATGAGAAACGCCACTTCTCGAAACATACCTGCAAAGTGACGATGCGCCAGTGGACCAGTAGCGATTAATGCAGTGAAAAGTAAATATTTTTCTGAGGAGAAGACCGGTGCACACCGCACGCTTCGACCATCCCCATGTTTCAAGTCACGCCCTTTCGCCACATATTTATTAACTTTAAACACTTTTCTTTCTCTTTGCCTTCATATTTTCTTTCTTGCTCAAATCAGGAACTTGATTCCCACAATAGGAGCGTTAGTACTTTGCGGTTTCATTAGGGCACTGTTTAAATAAAGTTTCATTTCTGTACAAGGCCAGGAACAGGTCTGCCACCTACGTTCAGTAAAAATTTCTTTCTTGATATTTGACTAAAGCGTTCACCTTCGTTTTGTTCTTTGCGTAATAAGAAGAAAGCTAGTTTTAAAATTGTCTCTAGGCAGCCTCTGAAAATACAAGGAATGAGCGCGTTATTTAATCCTATATTTTAGAGCGTCTAGAGGGTACGTGAAGAATTATACATTCTTTCTTTTTTTTCAGGAAAGCGAACAAATTTGCAGAAAGGTTCATAATATCGCTTTTGCAACTCGATCGACGTAGTCTTCGATGAATGATTTTTTTACATACGCGATCCCTTAAGCTGTGGGCGACACCGACAAAGGTCGCTCAACTTTCTTTGTTCCGAAAGCTTATAAAACTTTGCTTAATTGAATCAATGTGGTGGAGCAGCAAGCTGAAATGCTTAAGTAAACGGCGCATACTGACAACCCCCCACTGTCATTAGCTCGCACTCGAATCTGAACAAATATATGAAACAAAGGCCGCCGACGACGAACAATGCCACGGACCACTGCGATCAATGAATGGCGGCGAAGATCCTCGTCTGACAAAGTGGCTGCCGCCGACTTCGGCTTTCGCGTCTCGGTGTCGTATTCGACAGTTCTCGCGGGCCATATAGCTTTTTCTTCTTTTTTTTCGCCCGTTCCTTCAGCATCTATTTCATTCGCGGTGTTATTGCCGCTCTAGTAACCTTCCAAGGGTGCTCTCGTCTCGGCAGACTTTATGAGGACCTCCCCATTCAATATAGTAAAGTGCCTATTGCGACAAATACGAGGCCGTCGTCTGATGATTCTCTGAGACGAGTCGTCTGCTGCACGATGAGCTCGAGGGAGATGGACAAGTGCGCCAGTAGCTCCATATCGGCTGCAATTGTTCCACGCTCTCTCAATTGTCTGTCTGTGACATACACGTGACACGCGTGGTCGTCTGCTCTTGGAAGCACCGCCTTCTGTTTTTGTTATGGCAAAAAAGTCGATGTGTCCTTCAACTGCTGGTACACGTTCATCCTCACGCTTTGTTTCATTCCGCTGCTCAAGATTACAATCTCCAGGCTATCCCAAGAGGTTTATGAGCCATCGTCGACTGATACGAAAGCATCCCGCGAAAATGTACAGCCTTCTAGTCATTACAAACAGGGTTGAAGGACTTTCTAAGACCCAGCACACTTAGCTCACAAGAGAAGATAGTGGGGTTCCGTAAGCTTCAGGCAGGTACATACCCACACACCAGCCTGTTGCACTCCGTAGATACCGCAACTTGCGGAAACTAGCGCAAATTTTTTTTTCTGCGGCAAACAAACACTCTACCATGTGTAATGAGAGACGCAGGCCATCAATACCAGCTATCATTGGACAACGTAGAATGGTGATAGTTCCAACTGACAAGCTCTAACTTGAATAGCAGTGACGACTGGTGAGCTGAGCTAAGCTGTCAGCTCATGCACATGGCGTCCTGGACTAGAGACCCCACACACCTGGGACGACTGTGCCATCGGCTACCATCGTTGAACAAAGTTAATTAAGGCGAACGCCTTGAATGCCTCGGGAAACAGAAACTTTGACCATTGGCGTCGGGGGCCAGTGATACTAAAATTCATGTCGAAGTGACGTTCCAACATGACGTCAAAGATAAAAAAAATGAGTGACCACATTCTGATGTGATCATGATGTCACTGTGATGTCACTTCACGTCGCATGACGACGTCGTCCCGTGTCGTGGTGGCTAGGTCAATGACGGAGGCAATGCAATACAACGTTAAGTGCAGCAAGCAATACATCGGCTGAGAGGGAAAGAAAAACAAAACATAACAAGATGATTCTCGCCTTCGAGTCGTCTTAGGTGAATGCAAAAGGGAGCGTGCGAGTTTTTATATACGAATAATCATATGATCGAGCTCAATCCAGTGTGAAGCATGACCACCCAAGCGCGAGAGGGAGGTGACGCACAAGCGCGTCACCTCTCTCTTTTTTTCCTACACTTCCCTCTCTCACCTCACCACCCCTATGCAGGGAGCGTCTAATACGCTCCCTGCGTATAATAATTTAGCAAACTCGATGGGGTAGAGCAAGCCAATGCTTGCTCTACCCCATCGAGTTTGCTAAATTTAACCAGAGGGGACTCTAGCGCTGCGATCATTCAGCCACCATGGGAATGATGTGTCGTACACGGATTTGCCCTGTCTTCGTACGTGCGGGGGCGAATCGCACTTGTAGCTTTGTTTATTGTTGTGTTTCGGTTTTGTTTCGAAGGGAAGAACAAACCCTCTTGAAGTTCACGACCCCTAACTTATGTAAGCGCTAAAGGCACGCACGTAAGACGAGCGAAAGACCCAGGACAAGCGCTGACCCGATTACCCGATTTGAAATGGTTAGCCTGAAAGATTAAGGTGGTGAAGCGCAACTGCTGAATATTTGCCACTTGTTGTTTTGTGACAACGCAGTTTGAAGCCACGCGAAGCCAAACAAAACGTAAAGACTAGGCAAATCCGTATACTACCCATAATTCCCATGCTCGCTCAAGTGCCATGCGTTGCAGCTCTCCATAGACACTAGCGCCAGAGTTCCCGCTAGTGTACACACGGAAAACTTTATGCTCTCCTCTCCCCTCTCCTCCAGACATCCCTCATGTGGCATTAACACACCCATTGCACATGCGCATCTCCTCCCCCTCTCTCTCTTCTCTTACGCTACCCCTCTCTCGGCTCCCAACACCGATGCAGGCAGCGTCGGTGTTCACGCACTCGGCCTTTGAATTGACGTGCTCGGACTTTGATATGAATTGGCATACACAGAGGTGACACGACGCACTTTCTTAAAAACAACGAAGTTCAATCACACTTTAAAAGACCGAGGCTAAGGAATGGCACCCTTAGCCCAATTTCCGCATTCGACATGTGACGCTCACCTTGCTATAACGCCTCTCACTCTTTGATTATACTTTGGCGGTTAACTTCTACAGATACCACAATAGCTCGTTCAATACGATTATCATGGATGTTAGTCGTCAAAATGGAGATGTACCTAGCATCAACAAGGATACATATATACACGATGAATAGAAGACGTTCGGCGAACCCTCATTTATGTACATTGAATATTAAATTACCTCTGTAAAGCCGAGTTTTACTTTCCAGTTTTACTGCCCCTATAGCTCGAACTTCTATGTTACCATAAGCAAGGCTGATCAGGTTTATTAGTGACTGAAAAATAGTTTTTGGTGTTTCAGTGCGGAAAAACCTAGACATCAAAAGCGATTCGTCACACTCATCGGCTCGCAACAGCGTCGACAGAGCAGCGGTGATGATATGCCCTTTTCGTAGAAAAGTTTTTTTCCGGAAGCCGCAAATGATTTGACCGGTCGATAAAGAGTTTACTCGTTCAAATCCACAAATGCATCAACAAGTCACATCAGAATAAAAACATGAACAAGTGATGTATTATAATAGGGCTCCTGTTCAGCGCTTACCTGCTCTGCAATACTACAGCACAAGACGTGAAAACATCGTATAGGCGACCACCTAATGGGAGTCTAACCTTCTGCCACACAGTATCAGGTCCGTTTAAGAGACACCTGCCACTTCAAAATATTCATATAGTAATATTTTTCCAAAGCAGATTCGAGCCATGGCGTGGCTTTGTTGTAGACCACCCGCTTGCCCAGCAGAAGGTCTGAATTTCAATCTCACTCCGAGGGAATTTTTTTTAATTATTCATTTTATTTGCGTCTTTCTCAATTATTTGTCGCTCCCGAACAACGCTCATTTTTCGCTCACGACCAGCGACATTGGCCCCGCGCCCACGCGAGAATGTCCACAAAATGTGCTCTTTAGTGCTGTTGCGTTAAGGTTCACGTGGTAACTCATTCACTTGCCGGAGACAACTCGAATGCCAAAACCATCTCTATTGTTCTTCGCCTTGTCAGTGGATTGTATTGATCGGACTCCTTTCTGCACCTAGCTTTTCGCACCAAACATCGGCTAGCAGTACTCCGGGATTGGATGCGTTAATAGTTTTCTGCACGTCACATGGTCTCGCAGTACCATCAGGATTGGTACACTTTTGACGAAGCGACGACGTCATGCGAAGACGTCATATTCAGAATTGTCACGTTGCTTGGCATCTTCGACTCAGTCACAAACTTGGGTGATCTGTGATGTAGTAATTAACGTCACAGGGTGACATCACCACATAGTGGTGAACATTTACAGCATTCCAGTTGATGCCAAAACCACTGACCGTCACTTCTCGCGTCTCTGATGAGGCGTCTGAAGATTTAATTTTAGCCCTTTCAGTACCGTCAAAAAAGAAAAAAAAAGATCTCTTGAAAATTACCGATTTCTTTTTCGATGAATTTGTACAGATCTCTATAAATGAAATGGGGACATTCTTTCAGTTTGATGGGCTGCCCTTATTTTAATAACTGCGTAAAAAAGAAAATTTCAAGATGGCTTCTATGTATCCCTGTACAATAAAAATTGCAAGAAAATAAACGTCGAAACACATTGGGCTAAACATGAGCAAGTGTAGCCATCTAGCGTCAAGAAACTCAAGCATGACGAGTGTGTTGAGTCATAGGGCTATATCTAGAACCTATTTCTGTTTAATGAGCAGGGTAACCGTCATCAACCATGACGTATACACTCGTCAATAGTAGCGAAATGGTTTAAAGAACAGTGTTATAAGCTCGCGTCAGCTTCGAGAATAACCGAGCCGGACATATGAAACTCGCGAACATGATAAAACAGCAACAAAAACAACAAAGAACGGATATTTGCGATCGAGATGACCCGTCTTTGTTCAGCGGAATCATACGGACGCGTCGAGGGAAACGTACCGCATTTCGTCGGTCTTTCCTCGCGTCTTTTGTTGAGATCGGCGCAACACTGAGAACTTGCACGCCCCGATTGGAGCTTGCATACATGTTGTACATTCTTGGACGGCGTCTGGGGGGTATGATTGTCGCTTGCGAACTATTAACTGAGCTGTTATTAATTTTCAGACGTATATGCCGTTATGTTGTCATTGAGTGCATATTAATGCGGACGTAAAATGAATGGCACTCAAAGTTGACTATGAAATGGTTCAATTCAAGTTGACTTCGAATTAGTGGACAGGTGCTAGAATGAACAGACATGGCACCAAACACCCAGAGAAGCCATCCCCTGACTCGTTCGCACATATTAAACGATACTACACGTTTGTGACGGTAATTTCTTAAGTGACGTTCATGCTCAATCGGCGAACAAGATTTATTCATCAGTCACTGATATGCCATTCACACACATTCACTTGAGCATTCAACTCTAAATGCCAAAATATACGAAGCTATTTGTGCTTCGAAGCACGTTAATTTATACGACAGAGTTGCTGTAATCTAAATGGAAAGCCTTTATTTATTTCTTCATTGAGAACAAGAGTGAAATTGCCCAAAAATACACGGTAGAAGGCAAGCATTGCCTGACTGGGCCTTGCCGCCCATAGAACAGCAGCAACAGCAGACTTTTACAACCATAAAAGCATACATGAAAATCAGTTATAACATTTATTTTACATAGTTTAAAATAATGAATAATTTAGGTGCTCATTCAGGGCCAAATTTTCGCAGAAGAAATGAAAGCCAGGGGGCTCCCAGTTCGAGTGAACCGTTGTAGACACCGACGTCACAGTCATCATGAGCGCCTGGTACGCCAAAGGCAGGGCAAAAGCCTGTTTCAAGCTAGTCCAAAATGAAGATGGCAGCCGACAGATGCAAACATCTAGTGGGATAAGCAGGATGAACAGCGCAAGTGCCTCAGGCAGGCTGGCCAAAGTTTCTAAAGGAGGACCTATCTTTCTCAAAGTGGCCTTGTCGCCCTTGGTGTGATAGTTCTAAAGGGATCTGTATTGACGTCATCTCCTGTGGTGACGCGTATTTCTGTTGAGAAACGCCGTCTGGAAAGAAAAAAAATACCTATGAAGCAGAAGGCTGCAGCCCTCGATTCACGCTTCTCTGGGGAGATGCCTCTGAGGAGAGTTAAGGGAGAGGCCGCCAATAAATCCGGTCGTCGGCTTGCTGCGGTCTCGTTAGAACCGCAAGCTTCTCAATCTCACCTGCTCATCAAACTTATTGTCCCTCTTTCGCGCGTTTGCCTTCTTCTGGTTTACAGTCAGTTACCCTTCATGACCAGCTGGTATCTTGACTTTGACTAAATGTCTTCAACGGCCGTATGTTGCCTGATACACTCAGCTTTCTTCTTGTCTTTTTAAAGTTATGCCTATCATTTTGCTTTCTAGTGCTGGCTGCGTTGTCATTAAATTAAGTTTAACCTTCTTTGAAAGCCACCCTGTTATTGCACCTTAATTTGATTGATTGATTTTTGGGGTTTAACGTCCCAAAACCACATACGATAATGAGAGACGCCGTAGTGGAGGGCTCCGGAAATTTCGACCACCTGGGGTTCTTTAACGTGCACCCAAATCTGAGCACACGGGCCTACAACAGTTCCGCCTCCATCGGAAATGCAGTCGCCGCAGCCGGGATTTGATCCCGCGACCTGCGGGTCAGCAGCCGAATACCTTAGCCACTAGACCACCGCGACAGGGCTGTTATTGCACCTTAAGTAAGTGCCGGTAAGGTGCAGCTGTTACATACCTTTTTCTTGAGGGATAGTAGTGAACTACCACCCATGTCATGAGAATTGCAATACGCTTTTCCATTTCAATTGTATATTTTCAGACATTGACATACAATGTGAAAAATGTCCTGAAGATAAGGCAAAATGAGGCTCGTATGTCTCCGGACAAGGCCTTCACCCCAGATTTGAATGTATGACAGCAAGAAGCAAGGCCATTAGAAGCGCGTTGATCACGAGAGAAATCACATAACTCATTATACAGTGTGCAAGCAAGAAGGGACATGAAATAAAATTAACAACTTGAACGTGAACATTAACAAATAAGTCAATATTATTTCTAACAGAGCAGCCAACAGGTTTGAGGCATTGACTATGAAGCACCATGGTAATTCTCACCTTTTTATGAGGAATCACGGAAAAGTTACATTAGGCTTGAAGGAGGCATGAGGAGTGTAGTGTCACTCTTTTTTCGAAACGAGGCGTTCATAAGTTTTCATTTACGAGTTTGATTGAGGATGGGTATGTGCACTACGTAATGAAATAATGTGACTGATGACGTACTTAGACTGCTCGTCAAATCGCTTTTTTAGCGCTGGTAATGGTCGCGAAACTACGGTACGTTCGCTCGCCTATTTCCGCCGACGCGCAGTGGTCGCGTCCGCCGGGCCGACGCTGTGTTTTCCCTTTATGTGGCGCCTTCCCGAACCTTGGCCTCGTTCGTGTGGACGCAGTGACGTCTCCGCTGGACAGCTTAACAAGGCCGCGACCCGTTGACCAGCATGGAAAACTGGAACGCACTGCTGGAAGCTTTCCAGACACTCTAGTAAGGAAACACATGGCCACCATTCTGCTGCTACAGCGCTTGATTTTGAGATTCGTGTCAAAAATGACGCGAGGGACATAAACGAAAAAAAATGTAAAGCGACCCTGACGTAAGAATTAGGAATCTGAAAGAAGTTTACACTGAATGCTTTGGAAAACCTGTCATTGACACCACTGTCACAAGCCTAATCAGATCACGATCAGTGTCAATACAGATAAGGTTAGACCAGAATCAGGCACTGCTCTACGGTCACCTTTAATTACAATTACGCCCGACCGGGATTAAGACTGCTATGATCAGCGCATCGCGATCTGCCTCCCGGTACGGCTGATGTCTGCGCCGAACTCGATCCGCATCAGTTCAGACTTTCTAGCAGCGAATATTGTTGGTCGCGATTGAAAAGTCCAATCTGGATCTGCCCTAATCACAAATCAAAAGCACCCATGTGACAAACGGTATAGCTGTGATCCACATTTCTTATTTTCTTCTGAAATGTATTGAATCATGTCCCTTTGTTCGCAAGTGGTAGCACTCCTGGCGGCTCCACTTTTTATGAACAGTTTTTAACGTCAATACCATACGTTTCACCCTGTCCTGCTCACTGCACATTGATCTGTGAAAAGAAAACCACGTGAAGGATCTTTCATTCCAGGATCAAGGTTCAGCTGAGACTGTCTATCTTTTTCCACTACCGCAATTGAGAACAGCGCACACACTAAACAGGCCGCACCTAACATACACTGTCAAACTGCGCAGGCAACATATGACTGATTTTATTTTTATTTGCGCCATGAATCGCTGATCTCGATAATGCTTTCAAGGCAGGGATACTTTAAAATAAATAAGCGAAGCGATCCAAAGCCAGAAAGAAAGATTTGTGCTTTTGCGTACCTTGCATCTGTTGAATTCCCGAGTCTGTGTCAATTATTTGAGCTGGGATTTACTAGTGTACACGAGTCATATTGTAACAAGACAATAGGTCTTCCTAAATGTCAGCACATGTTAAACAAATCTGCTTTTTATCATCAATAGCATACTAGAATATCCTATCATCATCTGCGGTTAACTGTGAAACGGCAGAGTCTTTTGTTCAAGAAATCAGCGGTATTTTTTCTTTTAATTAGGGTATTGTCACCATTGTCATTTGTTTTTATATGAATGAGCACCTCCTTACCACAGTTAATGTCTCTAAGTACCTAGGCGTCGTGTTTTCTGCTGATTGTTCATGGAATGCGCACATCAGTGAGACAGTTGGTAGGGTTAGACGGGCGCTGAACTTTGTTCAACGAAACGTAAGACGGCCGCGGAATTAAAACGGAATGCGCGTACTACATGTGTAAGACCAATACTAGAGTACGCCTGCCAACTATGAGATCCATCGGAAGCCAGTCTGAATTCGCAGACAGAAGGTATTAAAAATGGAGCCAGGTACGTCCTGGGTAGTTACCGCAGAACGGACGGCGTCACAATGTTGGAACAAGAATTGAATTGGGAATTGTCTTCGTGACGGTAGAAGTTAAGACTGAAACTGTTTTTTTTTTCAAATATATAAGAACAAGGTAGGCATAATTATTAAGTACACCTTTTTATGTTTGCGTAATGATCACAAGCACAAAATCCGTGAATACCAGCCCAGGACGTGCATATATGCGAATTCTTTTTTTTTGAAGTGTTTAGCCAAATGGAACAAGCTTGCTGAAATAACAGGATGCTGTGCAAATGAAGACCTATTTGTATCTCTGTTGTAAACCACTATGCTGTTACGCCCAAGGGCAATGCGGGGTAAATCTTGAATAAAAAATAATGAGAAAGATTGTATTTTTGCAGTGTGCTCGCATGTGATCTGAACAATGTATCTTTGAAACTTTTTAACATGTCACACAGAATTGAACTGTTTGTTTAGAATGTGTTCGTCGCTTTCAACAGAATTGTAACCGTTTATGTACTACCACTCCTGCTTGGACTGCGAAAGTCTGCAGTTTATTGAAATAATAAGGGAAATATATACAACATTTTTATTTATATAAACACCGGTCGAGAGGCACATTAGGGGACATTTTCAAAACGAGAGCTTTAGATGCCCCATCAAACGCGAAATTTGACCAAACCAGATGCTACAATTCTGGTTGACCTCCCTGCCTTTCTCTCATATTCTCTCTCTCTCTTGACCGGAATAGTCATTCCGTAGCGTCAGGTACGAGCTACGCATGAAATCATTGTGTTATGACGTCCTCATATGACGCGGCAATGACATTACAGATAGCAGAATCTTATGACGTTATCATGACATAATCATAACGTTGCCGAGAGGCCACGTGACATCACATCGCATCATGACGTCGTCAGAAAACATCGCGACTTGGTAAAGGACAGTCCAATCACGAAGTCAATGCGAAACCACGTAAGCTGCACCCGATGTCGGAGGCGGTGCGAAACTAGGTAAGGTGCAGAAAGTTTTTGAACGGTGGCTGGGCTGCATCAGCGCATTGGCGTTGAAGAAAAAGTCGGTAGCTTACGCCTTCGAGTCATCTTAAGAGAATGCATACGGGAACCATTGAGTTTTTATGTTTGGGCTGCAAATTTTTCAACATGTGTGCATGCGGATACGTCGCGATTTTCCGACACAACCCGCGATGCAAACGTGGTGTAAAATCAAGAAGAAAAGGGAGGCCTAAAGAGACAATCTATTATTGATTAAGAAATGTCGCTGGAAACAGCGTTTCGGCAATACTGTTTGTAAAGACGTTCGTTCCTGCAAATCATCATCCTCAAGACTTTTTCGGCGTAAATATAGTCAGTTGAAACTTTGTTCATATAGTTGACAAGCAAACTGCTTGGGGAGTTGTGAATCACCTAGATAACTTTCTGTAGTTTTCATCTAAAGAAAAGTAAGCCAGAAGTGTAGGAAAATAAAAACTATATGGTTAATTTCACACAAATTACTGCAATGAAGCTACATAAATTGATATCATAAGAATTAAGGGTGGAACTTTACAGGGTCTCTGAAACACTTTTTCAAGTAACCATGGAATAAATTCAATGGAAAAGTTTATTTTCCCACAAGTTCAAGGCCGCAAAAATTTATAGAAATCCTTCCAGTGCGTAAATGCCACGCCCAACCTCATGCGACACAGTAAAGTTTCAGCGCATCGTGGGAACCCGGATGGCAAACGAAGTTGCAAGTTTGGGTCGATCGAGTACAGGTGCGTGTTGGAGAAACCCTGCGTATTTCATTGTAGGAGAGATATACGGCGAGCAAGTGATTGTAGTAGCCTTGCAGCGTCCGTTCTCAAGAGTGGTATGGGCGTGCGCTGGTCTTGGTCATGAGCCAATCGAGCAGCTTCATCCGCGCGGTCATTGCCGACGATTCCGCAATGACTCGGCAACCACTGAAATACAATATCGTGACCGAATTCGTACTCTCGTACGAATTCGTACTCTCGTCTCCTTGGAATGGCGAGCACTTCGGCATGCAACATCTGCGCCTGCGAGGAAACGCTTGAGCACATTCTATGTCATTGCCCAGCATACCAGACTGAACGACGTATTATGGAAGCCAAGCTCTGTCAGCTGGATTCACGGCCGCTTACAGAAGAGAAGATCCTGGGACCTTGGCCGACGGCTTCCCATACGCGCAAAGCCACGAAAGCCCTCTTGTACTTTTTAAGGACCACCAAACTTCACGACCGCTTGTGAAAGAACTGTGCGAGGCCGTGCTGTGTAGTCTCGAGCTGACTATTTATGCTTCTCTTTCTTACTCCTTTTCTTTTCTGTCTCTTTCCGCTCTATTATTCCCCTTTTCCCCCACCCCAAGTGTAGGGTAGCCAACCGAGCCAAGCTTCGTTAACCTCCCTGCCTTTCCTCTCTATTTATCTCTCTCTCTCTCTCTCTCTTCCAGTGCGAGTGGAGCTACAAAGGTTTGTCGCATGCTCTAATTACATCCTCTCTTCTCTCGCCGCGACGAAAGCACTGGAAGCTAAGAAGGGAAGAATGGCGCGCCTCGTGACGTTGAGCACTTTTTTGTTTTTTTCTTCAAATTCGCGGCTTTTTTCAGTGTGATTGCCCGCGCACACGTGGACAAGCAGTGGCCTCCCGCGGCGACCTCTGTAACGAACTAGTGCGCCATGTTCAAACCAGCCAATGGCTGGTAGATGAGTTTGCTACGTGTGATTTTTGGGCATATTGCGTGATTTGTTGAGTGAGGAGAAAGCAATTTTCAGCTGACTTTGATAATTTATTGTGAAAACAGGCCGCGTGCCGCGCTATAATACGTGGCTCGCGTGTTTTCGGGAGCCTCTACTACCAATCGGCAGCAATTATCGACCATGCTCTAAAAGTGTTGCAGGACCCCTTAAACAACATCAAATGACATTCTATCGAATGCGAAGCAGGGGTGCCCCGCATGAAATGTGAGTCGTGTGAAATACCGCGTCGATAGCTTGTCTCAAACTAAGGAAAAGAATTCACGAGCCCTAACTCGATTGATATGTGGGGTTTAACGTCCCAAAACCACTATATGATTATGAGAGACGCCGTAGTGGAGGGCTCCGGAAGTTTCGACCACCTGGGTTTCTTTAACGTGCACAAAAATATGAACACACGGGCCTACGACATTTCCGCCTCCATCGGAAATGCAGCCGCCGCAGCCGGGATTCGAACCCGCGCCCTGCGGGTCAGTAGCCGAGTACCTTAGCCACTAGACCACCGCGGCGGGGCACGAGCCCTAACTCAAACGCAAGAATGGTGGTAAAAATATTAATGATATGGTTACAATTTTACGTCCCGAAATCAGGGTAGGGTTTTGAGGAATGCCAAAGAAGAATCCCTTAAATTTCGACTACCCGAAGTAATTTAACGTGTACCTAAGAGTAAGTACACGCACCTCCAGAATTTCGCCTCTGTAGAAGTGCGGCCGCCGCAGCCGGGCGGGGGGGGGGGGGGCAGAGGAGCAAGCGAAGCTCGGGGTATGCGTGCCTTTCCTTCTTTCTTTCTTTCTTTCTTTCTTTCTTTCTTTCTTTCTTTCTTTCTTTCTTTCTTTTTTTTCTTTTTCTTTCTATCTTTCTTTCCATTTTTTCTTTTTCATTTAAATATCTATATTGCACTGTGCAACGATCTCTATGAGCTGTTTCCTTGCTTCGTAACGGGAAGTGGACCTTCATTCCCGTACTTAGCGGCGTTACACTTCACTTCTCGAGGCAACGACGACCGTCATGCTTTCATATCCAAGCAACAATTAAACATGGCAACGAGACATGACGAGTGACCTTGATAAATGATCGGATTTCGTAATCGAAAACTGGTGTTGGCCGAGAAAACCACGACCTCGGGAGCATCAATTATTGGTAAAGACGCACAAAAATGCGCACAATAGAAGCGCAATTTTGAGGGCCATATTTCACGCAACCAAAGGCGCAGTGTTTCGCGGCTACGCCAGTGAAACCTGCGAGTCTTAACAAGCATCGCTTGAAGGATCGCTGGCTTTTTCATTAGAAGGTGTGATTTGTCTGTTAAAATTTTTCCACATTGCAAGTAGTGAAAAGGTGAAGCACCTTTTACAGGAGGAACGTCTCGGCATGTTTTCAGCGTGCAGTGCTTGTATTATTGTCGCAGGAAAAAAATTCGTTCAATACAGTGAATAGGGACAAGAATATTTTACGTTTTTCAGCTTCATTATATAGCAACGCCACTGCCAACGCTTTTGCAGTAGATCAGTTTATAATTCGGCCATTCAAATTCGGCGAACCTGCAGATTTTAAAACTATTATCATCACGACCGTCCTGTACGCCAGATCAAATCGCCACGCCAAAACATCAGATAAAAAATACCAGAAACTACTGATCACCGACAAGCTTGTCATCGAGAGAGTGCGAATTTTTTCCCAGTGCTCGCCTCCGCCGGGTTGTTCGCTTGCAATGCCGCCATCACTGTTAACAAAATTTCCAACTCATGGAAACTCCGCTTGGAAAGCTTACGAACGAAAAGTATAGAAACACCACAACAAAGGACACCAAAACTTCACGTGAAGTCCCGTCACCCTTGCAGGGAATATCATTGTCCACCTCGGTGGTGTAGCGGTCATGGTGGGTGGCTGGTAGCGCGACGGTCACGGCTTCATTTCTGACTGAGGTGGTCGCATTTTGGTGGACGAGAAGTTGTAAAGGCTTGAATACTGCACGGTGGCTGTGCAATTAAAGAACATTAGAAGGTCGAGAGTTTCGGACCACTCCACTACGGTGTCCCTCACATTCATATCTGGGTTTAGGACGTAAAATATCAAATGCTTTAGTATTACTACTAATATTAGGAAATATTATTAATGCAAAAGCGTAAGTTGGCGGCACAACTAAGAGAAGTACCGGTATATGGTATAATGATTCAAGAACTGCCGTCCATGCAATGCCTCATTGAAGGGCAACGAGGCTTAAGGGCTCGTGTATACCCCGGAAGTGTATCTTTACGTCACACGACGAGGCAGTTGACCAGTTTCGGTACGAGCTCTGTGATTTAGACGTTCTATATATATGGCCCGGGTCAGGCAGCCCCATAGGCCATTCAGCCACGCGTCCAACCCGAAAGTAATCGAAAACTGCCGGGCAGCGACCCAGTTTGTGGGACCTTTTCTAGTACTCATATAAATTCCGCAACATGGGCCAGATTTATGGCACACTTTGTCCGGAATCTGAAGCATAATTCAGCTCTTCGAATGGGGCGCTTTCATGTATGGTTGGTGAGGCGAGACACAATGGAGGCTGGAAATCGTGTTGCCCAGAATCGAGGAGGCAGAGTGCAATGACTTTTTGTCTCGGAAAAAAAACAATACTGTCACTGTTGTTCATGTGTTTTCCCCAAAGGATCGGAATAATAAAGCCATCCTTCCTTCTGTAACACAAATGTGTTTTATGTCAGGGTCCACCACGGCTCCCTTGACGTATTTCCGTCATGAATATGACGTTGTGAAACATACATTCATCATCATCATCATCAGCCTGACTACGTCCACTGCAGGACAAAGGCCTCTCCCATGTTCCGCCAGTTAACCCGGTCCTGTGCTTGCTGCAGCCAATTTATACCCGCAAACTTCTTAATCTCATCTGCCCACCTAACCTTCTGTCTCCCCCTAACCCGCTTCCCTTCTCTGGGAATCCAGTTAGTTACCCTTAATGACCAGCGGTTATCCTGTATACGCGCTACATGCCCGGCCCATGTCCATTTTCTCTTCTTTATTTCAACTATGATATCCTTAACCCCCGTTTGTCTCCTAATCCACTCTGCTCTCTCCTTGTCTCTTAAGGTTACACCTACCATTTTTCTTTCTAGTGCTCGCTGTGTCGTCCTCAATTTAAGCTGAACCCTCTTTGTAAGTCTCCAGGTTTCTGCTCCGTAGCTAACTACCGGCAAGATACAGCTGTTATATACCTTCCTCTTGAGGGACAGTGGCAATCTACCTGTCATAATTTGAGAGTGCTTGCCGAATGTGCTCCACCCCATTCTTATTCTTCGAGAAAACGAGAAAACCGCAAGTGGACATGGAGGAGCCCTAATGGCGAAAATAAGAACGAAATAGACCTCATAATGACTGCACACCCAGGAATCGTGCAGTATGTGAAAGTGGTTGGCAAGGTACGATGCAGTGACCATAGAATGGTACGGTCTCGAATTCGCCTAGACTTGAAGAAGGAACGACAGAAACTGATACGCAAAAAGCCAATCAATAAGCTAGCACTGAGAGGGAAAGTACAGGAATTCAGAGTGTCGCTGCAGAACAGGTACTCGGCTCTTAGTGAGGAAACCAACCTTAGCGTAGATACAATGAATGATAATCTGACGAGTATCATTACGGAGTGTGCAGTGGAAGTTGGAGGCAGGATAGTTAGACAGGACACTGGCAAGCTTTCCCAGGAAACGAAGAACCTAATTAAAAAGCGTCAAATCATGAAAGTGTCAAGTATAACAGACAAAATAGAACTAGCAGAGCTTTCGAAGTTGATTAATAGACGTAAAGTATGCGATGTAAGAAGGTATAACATGGAGAGAATTGAACACGCTCTGAAAAACGGAAGAAGCGTCAAAGCAGTGAAGAGGAAACTTGGGATAGGAAAAAGTCGGATGTATGCACTAAGGGACAAAGAAGGCAAAATAACTACCAATATGGATAGGATAGTTAAAATAGCGGAGGAGTTTTACAGAGATCTGTACAGTAGCCGAGACAACCACGACCTTAATACTATAAGAACTAGCAGTAACCCAGATGACACCCCATCAGTAATGATAGAAGAAGTCAGAAAAGCTTTGGAGAGCATGCGAAGAGGCAAAGCTGCTGGTGAGGATCAGGTAACATCAGATCTGCTGAAAGATGGAGGACAGATTGTGTTAGAAAAACTAGCCACCCTGTTTACGACGTGTCTCCTGACGGGAAGGGTACCAGAGTTTTGGAAGAACGCTAACATCATCTTAATACATAAGAAAGGAGATGACAAGGACTTGAAGAATTACAGGCCGATCAGCTTGCTCTCTGTAGTATACAAGCTATTTACAAAGGTAATTGCTAACAGAGTAAAGAAAACAATTGAATTCAATCAACCAAAGGAACAAGTAGGATTTCGAACAGGCTACTCAACAATCGACCACATTCATACTATCAATCAGGTAATAGAGAAATGCTCAGAGTATAGCCAACCACTACACATAGCCTTCATAGATTACGAGAAGGCGTTTGATTCAGTAGAAACATCAGCCGTCATGCAGACACTGCGGAATCAGGGCGTAGATGAAGTATATATAAACATTCTGGAAGAAATCTACAGGCGATCAACTGCTACCATAGTGCTTCATAAAGAAAGCAACAGAATACCAATCAAGAAGGGTGTAAGGCAGGGGGACACAATCTCCCCAATGCTATTTACCGCATGCTTACAGGAGGTTTTCAGAAGCCTAGAATGGGAACAGTTAGGGATAAGAGTTAATGGAGAATACCTTAGTAACCTGCGCTTCGCCGATGACATTGCATTGCTGAGTAACTCAGGGGACGAATTGCAACTTATGATTACGGAGTTGGACAAGGAGAGCAGAAAGGTGGGTCTTAAAGTTAATCTGCAGAAAACGAAAGTAATGTACAACAACCTCGGAAAGGAGCAGCTCTTCGAGATAGGTAATAGTGCACTTGAAGTTGTAAAAGACTATGTCTACTTAGGGCAGGTAATAACCGCTGAGCCTAACCGCGAGATTGAAGTAACTAGAAGAATAAGAAACATACATTAGCAGATGGCAAAGCAACAGTTCCGTCATCGGGAGTTGAACCTACGACCCCTCGCGCACGAGCGCGTGGCATGATTCGACTGGGGCCACAGAGCGTACGTTCTTGAGCTCACTGACGACGAGCTATTTATATACACCACATACTGCTGGCGGCACTCAGAGCTCGGCGACTTCAGCGTATTCTTGTTACCAATAGCGAGATGGCACAAAGGGTGCGGAGGACGCGATTTAAAGGTCTTCGCCCCACGCGTGTGAAGGTGCACCATAGGGTCACTCGTGCCCGCGCTCTTATCTCGTAACAGGAGTGGTTGTTACGTCTAGTGTTTTCACCGCACGTTTGAGTTGAAGTACAGAAAGCACGGAAGTCACCTCACTCACTGCGGCAGCCGCGTTCATGAAAGGAGTGTGATGCTCATAGAAAAACAATAAAGAATTGGTACAATCGTTAGTTAGCGCTCACCCTGTCTATACCTGCCTGTTCGTTTCGTGCGTCATCCTATGTATTCGAGGAGAGCTCTTTATGTGTCCAGCTATGACAGTCGTTACTCCATCATTGTCCTGCAGGCGTGTTTCTTTTCAGTTTCTTGTATTGTTTTTTGCGTCCTCATTGCTCGAGAAGTGCACTGCAAGAGCTGCTTGCCATTTTTCACGTGACATCACAATTTCTTGAGACAGCCTTCATTCCTTCGCCCTTCCTTCACCCCTGAATAACGCCCGAAACAAGCTTTATGCATGACTCGAAAGTCATACCTATCGCAAATATGGCCGCTTCGTTTTCGTTATTTTTCGCCCTGTCACAGTGTCTTGTCTGTCTGCTTTCTTGACGCATCAGAATCCGGGAGAACTGTTTAGCTTTGTCTTCAACAGTAGGACGCAATAGCGTGAGAAGTCGATGTAATCGTGACACGTTTACATCGCCTTCTCATTCGCTAGCAAAGCGCCGCTTCACAGAGGGGCCCACAACCGTGTCGTCTAAACGCCAAACGTTGATTGTTTTAAACTTTCCTTCAATGTAGACTGGAACTACTGTTACGAAGCACCGAGTACGCCATAATTTATGATTTTACGAATCATTGAAGCAACGTCACGCATACGAGCAAAGCTACAAGCGCCCCCACGCAGCGGCACACGTTGCTGATGTGAATCATCACCATGACCAACTGTGGCTTGTCTATTTATAAAGGGTGGGCATTTCGACTACCCACACGTTGTGCAGTTGACGTAGCGTGAAGAATATTGCAGTTCTACGCTTTCGCAACGCTAGAGTGCAGGTTTTCAAGCGACTACTCGCACCGTATGAATCCTGTGTGGGTTTTTCGCTGAAACAGTCCCAGACTCTGAAGTGAGTACGTTGTTGCACACCGGCATGCCGCGCATAAAGCTTCACTTGTTTTAGACTGAGATCCATTACTTTTTAAGGTGAGAGCTCTAAGTGCCGAACTAAATGCGATAACTTCCCGCTGTCGTCCAGCGTCGGCGCTGTCTACACTAGTTTTGAAAAGAAAAGTAATCACGTGATGACGTCAAATATAGAGAAAACTTGTGACATGAACACGACATCACATGGCGTGGCGTCACGTGATTACGTCATCTCATGTCATCATTGTTTGAGCAGAGCAGAGCCAATCACGCAGGCAGTGCAAGAACAGGTAAAGTGCAGACAGTTTGCCTTGCCTCCGATCTTGGAGGTCGTGAAAATACTTATTGTTCGGGTTTTACGTCCCCAAAACCACGATATGAATATTAGGGACGCCATAGCAGAGGGCTCCGGAAATTTTGACCACCCGGTTTTCTTTCACTTGCACTGGAATTGCACAGTGCATGGGCTTCTGGCCTTTCACCTCCAACAAAATGTGAAAGCCACAGTCGAATTCCAACCCGCGGCCTTCGTATCAGCAGCACAGAACCATAACCAATACTTCATCATTGTGGACAGAGCAAAACTACGTTAGGTGCTGGAAGCTCTCGGATGGGGGCGTGGGGTGATCAATACATCCATCGGGAGGCCAAAGAAGTCGATGGCATCGGCACTTCGAGCCCTCATTGGAGAATGCGTATGAGACCCTGTAAGTTTTATTACTTGCACACGTCGCGAGTATTCACTCACGGTCAAATCAGACTTCATTTCACAACTAGAGACGCCGACATCGATGCCGGAGCCGACACCGCAAATTCTGCGAAACGAGCCTTTTAATGCAAGGATTTTTGAAGCTATAGGAAGAAAGCGTCAGTTGTGGTGTAGACTGTCTGACTGAGGCCGAGGCGACTTACCAACTACGCTTCACCGCGCTGGTCTAGTAGCTAAGGTACACGACATCTGACCCGCAGGTCGCGGGTTCGAATCCCGGCTGCGGTGGTTGCAGTTTCGATGGAGGCGGAAATGTTGTAGGCCTGTGTGCTCAGACTTAGGTGCACGTTAAAGAACCCCGGGTGGTCGAAATTTCTGGAGCCCTCCACTACGGCGTCTCTCATAATCATATTCCTGCATCAAGTCTCTCTTCCG
Source organism: Rhipicephalus microplus (assembly GCF_013339725.1). NCBI lineage: Eukaryota > Metazoa > Arthropoda > Arachnida > Ixodida > Ixodidae > Rhipicephalus > Rhipicephalus microplus. The sequence goes on along the minus strand of NC_051175.1, from coordinate 50,744,755 downwards.
TAACAAACGGAGGTTTTGGGACGTTAAAACCCACATAAGAATACGTCTGCAGGAGTAGTGAAATTACTCTTTTTTATATATATTTGCTCTTTTTCTCGCACTGTCCGGACGAGTGAAATTTGGTGCCATCAGTATTAGAATTCACGTATGGATGGATGAAAAACTTTATCGGGGTCCCAAAGGATTCCACTCCCGTAATATAGGACTTTTTTTTTTTTTACTTGGTTCAAGCTCTCGAATCAGCCGGCGCTTCATGGGTCGAGCGCAGTGGACCGGAAACTACGGTATATGAAGCGTGCTCGAATGTAGGCGCCGGGATTCTCAAACTCGCTGGCTTGCCGCCCATTAGGGGGCCCGCTGGGCCATCTCGACGCAGCCGTTCATATTAGGGCCGCCTCTGAATGTATGGCGCCACGCACTACGTCTGGCGTGGGCGTTATTTAGGTGATAATATCGTCGCGAACCGAGCAAATGGCCTTAGGGAGTCGGCAAAAAAAAAAAAGAAAAAAAAAAGGCTGAGCAGGAGTCGAGCGTGTGTGTACGCGCGCCGTTAACCTTTAAGGCACGAGCTACGAAGGACTGTCTGCAAATGCGTCCAATCTACTAACTAACTACGCAACTCTATTCTGACGCAATCTGTATTCAATATCGACCAAACTATGTATGTACATACTGAAATTATATATATAAAGAATTGTTTGTGTGAATGCAGTGCTGTGCTGTGTACGCGTCGAAAACGATGGACGAAGGTGCGAAAATGCTTATTTCTTCCTCCAACATTTCGGCAGCTGGGCCTGCCTTCGTCAGAGAATAGAAGGCGCAGGCAAAAATGCACTTTCTAAATACTTGAGTAAAGCGGGGGCACCCAACACCTGCTTAACTATTATCGTCATAGATATAGCATATATTACGTCACTATCAATAAACATAGGCACTTATGTGATATAGTTATTACTTCATGAAAAAAAAATTCTGTAAGCAAGACCAGTTCTCAACTAAAAAGCCTAAGATAGGGTATTCATGCTTCTACCAAGCTTGCAATGCTTTGTGATTTCGTTTTGTTTAGGCAGCGTAAACACGGATGTATGGTTATCATCTGCTCCATAGGGTATTACAACAATCCTGGAAGCTTACTCGCAAGAAGTATGCCCTTCGAACGAACTCATTCAATTAGATTTATTTATTATCGGGATAGTTTTTTTACCCTTATCTTAACTGAACTTATCATCCCATGTCATAATTATCCAATTTATTTTGTCTCTAAAATCTTTAGCTTTTAATCTCTGAACTATTTAATCAAGAGGGTCACTGATAGGTCGTGCCACTAAATATGGGCGCATTCTCGAGTAACCCGAGGAAGTGGCACATAAACTTCCATTGGGACAGTGTTGCGCATGTCATCAGAATTTTTACCTATGCTGCCTGCGAGATCAAAGACGTTGCAAGCTATTTCGCAGCTTATTTGGTTTTACGTATTGAATATTGATTATTGAATACGTTGTTTGGAGTGCTATGTTATGTATTGAATGCTACGATAAGCTGTGTATTGTACGTGCTTCAGGTTCGTTATGCTTAGAAATTCGGACCTTATGTGCTCTGTGTTAGGTCACTATGGGAACTAATGAGTAGCCGACAGCTTATATGCGTGCCAAAACCTCCTCATAAGTAAAAAAAAGTAAAAAAGAAACTTAAACAAGAAAGATAGGTTTACATTGCCTCTGGCATCGACCCACAATTGACCAGGCGTCGATGTCACGTGATAAAATTTTTCTATGTAATGTCTTAGGGACGTATAGTTATGACACCAGAGTTTTGCCGAAGTGTGCGTGCCATTAAAATGTCACATGGTGACGTGATGACATGATGGTAATTTTTCGCCTGACTAGCGTTGACGCTGATACTGCGTTTGCGCGTTTGCCGAGACGTGTAAAGCTTTGTGCCTTCAAAAAACAAACAAATGTCTAAAGCAAAACGTCATACGTGCTGGTTCCTCCACGTTTTTAAGCATCAGGCCCTATACCCACTTACGGTCCACCGTTTTAAAGTAGCGCTGCACCTGCGGTACGCTTTAAAAGACCCTCGACTGAAGCGGCCGTCGCTGTTACAGCGCACATACACAAAAAGGGAAGAAGAGGAGAAAATATCGTGAAGATATTTCGGGAGAATGTCGCGTAAGGGCGCCGGGATAGTGATCGTAGCCGCCAAGGAATTGCGCCATCTCACATCGTGCGACGATGAAGCCACACGGAAGCCATCTCCGAGACTGCCTCGGTTTTTTGTGGTCCCTTTCTGAGGCGAATCGTTTTCTCTTTTATGCAAAAAAAAGGAAGAATGGAAGAACTAAACACGAAACTATCTCTCTCTTTGTCTGCATTCTTTCAAGCTATGTTTGTTCGGAAGGAGAACGATGAATACTCTCGCCAACAGATATAATTATATTCGTGCGATGATCTTTTTTTCCAGTTTTACTTTCTGCTTGTCAGTTTGCCTAGCTGCTCATTTTCGTGCTCTAGTTCACCCCGGTGGCCCGATTTCTCGAGTGCCGGCAGCACCGGATGGCAAGGAGACGATAACGTTACTGAACTTTAACCCGTCAGGGAAGGCCGTGGCCCAGAAATGTTTAGTGATATCACACTGGCGCCGACATTGGCGCCCCATTAGCCTCCTTTCGCACCAAGAAAACGAACACACAACATAAAGACAAAGCACTCTGAGAGAAACTACTGCATGCCTCGCTGTTTTTTTCTTTTGGAACTATACTTGTGCTATCCAGTACAATAAATGTATAGCATAGGTACTTAATCACTGTTCTTAACAGTACAGATATTTACACCCTTGTCAGTGTAAAAATGGTGTTTGGCTGCGCCTTAGCTAACGCATTGTTGTTTAATCGGCAAGGGACAGATTTGCAGACATTACAAAAAATAAGTACTCGATTACAAATACAACTACTTGTTTTGAAATTTATTTGATTACAGTGGTCAATTAGAGCACCAGGATACTTTTTCGGTACTTTCATTTTTTTTTTGCCGTAAAACAACTTAAGTTTCCTCAAACTACAATGAACCACTGGGGCTTGTATGCAACAGATAAAGCTGAAGGATTCTGTGATGACTGAGATGCTCACTGTATCTACGGCGATGTTGTTAGGGTGCTGTGTTTTCAGATTTTATTATTATTTTTTTTTCAAATTCGGTGGGTGTTTTTCAGAGTTTGTTTCCGGGGGAAATTTTGGCGTTTATCGAAGCTTAATTCTGGTAAATTCCGTATTTTCTGCATTTTTTGTGTTTATATTAGTAATATTAGTTTTGCAATATGATTCTATAATTTCAATAATAATGAAAAGGAGTTTAGATGTAGCTAATAATACTGTCCTTCCGGTATTACGCCTCTGCCCTTGGTCTTTATTTGTTCTGTTAGTAGGGCTGGTATGTTCCGCTGTAAACTCGCGAAAGCGTATTTTTCGGAGGCAGGAGCTCACCAAACTGATTCTCAGCTTTTTGTCCCAGCATTCATGAACTTTTATACGAAAAATAAAGGAATTCTTGTTGTCGTTGTTGTTGTTTTGTTGTTGTTGTCATAATTATTATTATTCCGAATACTGCTAAGTCTTAGATGAAGCGATATCTGAGCGCAAAAACATAAGAGTATATTAAGGGAGTTTTCGATGTATGGAAGGTCTCAAGTTCTGAACGCTCTAACACGCCGTACATGCTCAAGCACAAATACCCGAATACAAAACACCTACGTTCCTTTGAGCTACAATCTAAAGCTTGTTATTATAGACGCAAGCATAATGTACGAGGTCACTGTCTCTGATGATGGTACGCTCCTTTCTACTGCGGATTCTCAGCTTTGAAAATGCCCTTTGAACGTTGAAAGCGCCCGTCGCTTAAAATCGTAGTTTATCGGATTATTTGCGATTGCTACAAATACTACTGACCAGCGTTTATCGGAATTTTTTTTTCGTTTTTATCTGAAAACACGGAGCCCTAGATGCAGCTGTAGCACTCTGAATCACGGTTCGAGAAAACCTAGAACGGTTTAATGACACTTCTACGCCATTCTTAGTACTACTTACTTGTTTTTAGACCGCTCCCCACGACCAGCACATGTCCCAAGTTGTGCGCTAACAGAAGAAGAAAAGTCTGCCTCATAGTGTTACACGTCGTTAGCGTACAACAGGAATTGGTTGTTATTGTTGTCGTGTCCCTGATTCATCGTTTTCAGTGCAGCAGCTCATCTCGTTCAGAGGTCAGCTGCTACACGAACCACACTACCTTAATATGCCCTGGAGGGAAAGAGTGGTATTTAACGTAGGAACACCTTGCGCAAAAGTCCGTAGTTGCGTAGTTCTTCGATACTAGTGTCCATGTCCTCTGTGGAGCCTCGCGCCGCACGGTTGCTGGCGGATGAATAAGGCATTGCAGGTAAGGACTAGAAAAGGGTGAAAAAAAAAACAGGTTCTGCAGGGCTCTGTAATCTTTTAAGACTGTAAGAATGTTACAAATTTAAAAAAAATGTAATTGATTAGAGCCAATCAATTAGTTGCGACGCATGATGTACAACTTTAGAAGAAAAAAGCGGGGGTAAAAACAAATGCAATTTTTTTGCTTACCACATCGTAAGTAAGAGTTACTTTATATGCAACACACGACGAGAACAAGGCAATGCACGTATCATAGCCTTCACTGCCCAGTCTTCGTATCGTGTGACTATATGCATCAGGTGGGCATATTTAGCGTGTAGGATTTAACAATTTTGATATTTGAGCTCGATCTTTAGCGCAGTTGGTTTTTCCTATAGCGATGAGGGAATGCGTATTACGCATGACATCGTGGAACCCCTTTAAGGCTTTAAAATTTGTACCCCTTTTCCACAAAGTCACTCTAACAAAAAAAAAAAAAACACGAAAAAACTAAGCGTCCGTTTCGCATGCGCCTGAGACTAGTAAAAAAGGAAAGCCGTCCGGTATATGTTTCATGGTAATGATAATAATTTTAACAGTAGATTGAGAGGTCAAGTGAGTGCAGCATACTTTGTGATGCTGTGACTGCTGTTGATGTTGATAATGCTGGCTAGCAATAGGTCAGCCTTGTGCACCAGGCTGGCAACCTTCGACCACACCTTACTTACGCAAATCCCGTGATGTGACGTGTAGCGCGGTTTTGTTTTCCTGCGAGGCAAAATTATACCAGTTAAAGTGAGCACCTCCACGGTGGTCCAGTGGCTAAGGCACTCGGCTGCGGACCTGCAGGTCACGGGTTGAATCACGGCCACGGCGGCATCATTTTAATTGAGGCGAAAATGCTTCAGGCCCGTGTGCTTATATTTAGGAGTTCTTTAAAATTTGGGAGATTTAGATTTAGAATTCCAGATTTAGCACTTTAGATTTAGGAGCACTCCAGAAATTTCGAGCACCTCAGGCGGCTCAAATTTCTGGAGCCCTTCGTTAAGGTGTCTGTCATATCATATCGGGATTTTTGGAGGTTAAACCCCAACAATTATTATTATAACAATTTTTAGTCAACATGACTGGTTGCCCGACGTGAAAACTTTATAACAGGAGTCTCAAATGTGTAACCCATGAACCTTTCGTGCACGACTCACGGTCCGCACATCGCTATGTCGATCGCATATTTCTTTCGTAATAAGTACGCTTGTGAGCTACACAGGTATGAGTGGTCTAAATCATTGTTTTCGTGAGACGCCCCATGTGGTCACCATGTGTTGAAGTGCAACCCAGAAACAGTCTCCAGGTTTTACTTATTTTGGAGGTGGGTATTGACATGTTTTGATTTGATTGATATGTGGTGTTTAACATCCCAAAACCACGATATGATCATGAGAGACGCTGTAATGGAGGGCTCCGGAAATTCCGACCACCTGGGGTTCTTTGACGTGCACCGATATCTCAGCACACGAGCCTACAAAATTTCCGCCACCACCGGAAATGCAGTCGCCGCAGCTGGGATTCGATCCAGCCACCTGCGGGTCAGCAGCCCAGTACCTTAGCCACTAGAGCACCACTGAATTGTGGTATTGACATGTTGCTGGATGAAATCGAGCCTCTAAATCTTAAGGAATCACCTGCATTTTATACATGAGAAAGGTTTTGTTTTCAATGGTACTGTTCGCTGACAATGTTTACGAACCGTGGAACGTACGGATATGCCGTCCTCATAGGTGCACCAGTCACGGGCGTGTCACAGCCGCTTCCAACAACTGATGCGTTTTCGATCGTGGTCATTGTATCGTATCGCGCCTCACTCGTGCGCTACGCACGATAAGCTCAAGGGGCTTCGCCCGATCTTGATGCTATCGCGTGTTAATCAAAGGGGCGTTGCCCAGAGTGTATTATAAATGTGACGGACTGAATAAACGGAGCAGCACTAGCTGCCCGACGCACGCACCTGCTGTAACGCTGATCCCTGGTCGCATACAGTCATGTCGGCGATCAACCACTTCTCGTAGGGCGACGTGATCTTTAATTGTGGCGAGTTCTTACTTGACGTTGCAACAATTGGTCACTGGGTGGATATAAAATGAATAACCGTAGTTGTTGGCTTTTGCGACGGAAGCGTTGCGCTGCTAAGCCATCTGAATGCCATTTTAATTCCCGGGGATGATTAGGGTGCTCGGCTATTGACCCTAAGTTCGTATTGGTGTCGTCCCGGCCACCGCATTTCGAATGAACGAAACACAAGAGGCTGGTGTGTTGTACGATGTCTGCTTGTGTTAAAAAAAAAGAAAACAGATGGTCCAAATTTCAGGCACTTTCCTCTACCACGTTTCTTATAATCCTAATAGCATTTCGGCACACTGAAACCGAAACATTTCCATGAAAGCGCATATCTCCAAATAGAGGAAGGAAATAAAAAACGAGTTAGAAAAGAACACCCTAAAATGCGATTAAAAAGAGCTAAGTTGAAAAAATAAATTTTCACCCTCTGCCGCCAAAGGGGACCATGAGGCGATAAGCGTGGGAGGTGCGCACTGCGTTTGTAATCGGTTTGACTAGCTGTTCCCGTTAATGTTTCCGTTGATGGTGCGTATTTAGTGTTATAGTTTGTATTGTGTTTATGTTCTTGTTGTTAACTACACACCCAGTCAAACTAATGCGAATACGGAGTGCATTCTCCGTGATGCTTCGCATCGCCTCATGGCCCCCTTTGGGTGGTGTAATTTCTTTAGACTTTTCATCATCGAATCCCGGGCGTTGAAGTTCTCTAGCAAGGCGTTCTGCACGGGCATTGGCCCACAGCCGGCACGTTGGCTCGACGCTGACGCTTGGTTTCGACGTCGGCGTTGCGTACGGCGGGGTTTGGTTGTCGACGCTGCCGCGTGGTGTGTAGAGGCAGCGCTCACGCCACGTCACCTTCTCGCACCACTCACGCGAGGAGAATGTCCCCCCTCCTCGCGTTCACGCGAGAGGGAGAAGAGTTGGCGCATGCGCCGTAAGGGTAGTCACGCCGCACGCGCACCAGATTGAGCTTCGCCATAAGCTGCCTCGAATCTAAAATAAAAAGATTGAGTTAGCATAGAAGTGACTATGTAATTGACTCACGACCTAGTGCAGATAGTGCGGGAACCAACACGTGTTCAAGGTACTTCGAAATCAGTACTGGATTTGGTTTTTTTACCCAGACAATTATCAGAGTGCACAGTTCAAGTTGTGGAAGGTATTTCTGATCATCTTCTTGTCAGTGTTTGCTTACACATTGTTGCTCCTATGAAATCAAATAATTCTGTGAAGCGTTCTTTCAAAGACTACTCACGTGCAGACGATGCATCCATAATAGAACATTTGGAAACATGTCTAACTGATTTCACCGACACTGATGTCATCTCACTTTGGTGCCGTTTCAAAGATATATGTAATTTCTGTACAGATACGTTTGTACCAACCAAACATAAACTAGTTAATAGGCAGACACCATGGATGACGCGTGAAATCATCCACCTGAAGCGAAAAATAAAGAGATTAAAAAAACAATGCATATCTATCGGCAATCTAAAAGAACTAAAAGATAACCTTGCACGTACGGTAAGCTCTTCGAAAGATCACTATTTTAAGACGGTGCTACCAAACTTTATTTCAGAAGATCCTAAAAAGTTTTGGAATTATATAAGCGAAAAAAAGAAGCCAGTGTCTCAAATTTCTATTAATGGCTCAATTGTTAATGATCCTGGTGACATCGCATGTCATTTGAATGAGTACTTCCAGAGTGTTTTTAGTAAGTCTGGTGTTTGTCCAGCCAATCACACAACATTTCATCCCTCTGATGTCAGTTTCATCTCTTACCCTGGCGTGGTTTCTATGCTATTGAACTTGAAAACGAAATCTTCATGTGGTCCTGACAACCTTCCTAACATGTTTCTGAAGCGATATGCTGAGTCTATTGCAAAGTTTCTTGTTATAATTTACCGTAATTCTTTACTTCATGGTAAACTACCGGATGACTGGAGGGTAGCCAGAGTCGTTCCCATACACAAGAAAGGTGATCGATCTTTATTAGAAAATTATCGACCGATATCACTTACATCATCCTGTTGTAAACTTCTTGAGCACATTATCGCCAATCAAATTAATGAATTCTTAGATGAACATTCAGTTCTCTCTAATCATCAACATGGGTTTAGAAAAGGCTACTCGACAGTTACACAATTAGTTACCGTTATTCATTCACTCGCTTCATGTTTTGATAAAAATGGTCAAATCGATGCAATATTTCTAGATTTCAGCAAAGCCTTTGATAGGGTTCCGCATGACAAACTGATCTTAAAACTCAGAAAAATCAAACTTCCGGAAATTTTAATTACATGGATTAGGAGTTATTTGACTAATCGATCCCAGTGTGTGGAAGTTAATGGGCGGCGGTCTGGCTATCTTCCGGTTGGTTCCGGGGTTCCTCAAGGGAGTGTATTAGGGCCATTGTTGTTCTTGATATACATTAATGATATCGTTACAGTCATTGATCCTAGCATTGAAATTAGATTGTTTGCAGATGACTGCGTGTTGTTCCATGAAATCACTTCACCTAACGATCAGCACCTCCTTAACACTGCTCTTGCTAACATTTCCGAATGGTGTAACACATGGGACATGAAACTTAATATTGGTAAGACAGTATATCTTCGTTTCTCTCGCAGAAAAGCTCCACTTTCCTTTGAATATAGGCTAGGCTCATTACCATTGCATGAGGAAACGGCATACAAGTACTTAGGTGTAACTCTTACTAATACTTTGTCGTGGAATACACATATAAATAGCATTTGTTCTTCTGCATACCGCAAGTTATATTTTTTAAGACATAAGCTCAAACAGTCTCCTCCAGCTGTTAAATTACTTGCTTATAACACACTAATTAGGCCAAAACTCGAATATGCATGTGTAGTATGGGACCCCTTTACTAAAACCAACATTAATCACCTAGAAAATGTGCAAAGAAAAGCAGTCAGGTTTATTTATTCCAAATTTTCACCGTATGACTCACCCACTGAACTGATGCAGGCTAACAACATTCCATACCTTGCACTGAGACGGAAAGCTGCACGTTTGGAATTTCTTTACCTCCTTTGGAATCATAAACTAGCGATTAACCCCTCACCATATCTTTCATCTTCTACATCAAGACTTACTCGCCACCATCATCCTAATTCTTTGACACCTTATTTTTCGAGAACAGATTTATTCAAATTTTCTTTTTTTCCCCGCACCGTAACAGACTGGAATGATTCATTGTAGCATTTAAGCGCATTGGGATCATTGCTCATTGTAATTGCATGACTATACTTGTTTGCTCCGTTTTGTTGTTGTTTTATTCTTCCCCCACCCTGCTTGGATCTGTACAAGGTCTGCAGTATTGAATAAAGAAAGAAAGAAAGAAACTAGGAAGTAGAGCACTTGATGATAAAATGCACATGGCTGCTGTTTCGTGAGCTTTTTCGCTTTTGCGCAGCAGCGTAAGACTGCCGGTGTGTTCACATCTGACGCTGTACAACGGAAACATAAGGGGGAAGGCAGGGTGGTTAAGTGGTACTTAGCTCCTTGCAACAATCACGAGGAACACGCGCTTCTTAAAAAAAAAAAGGTATACTTCAATTGCCAACCATTCAATCCATCAAGTAACGAGCGAATGAATCAGCTAATTTGTACATGAAGGGGTGAATAAATAAATAAATAAAATAAATAAATAAATACTTAAGTAAAGAAAGAAATAAATAAATAGAGGAGCCAAAACGAATCAATAAGCCAGCCAATGACTAAGCCAACAACGAAACAATGAAGACATACATAAACTACTTTCGCCCGGTATCAATAATTATTGTGATAAATCAATGCACGAAGGAATAAATGAATGAAGGATAAATAAAAGAATGAATGAATGAATGAATTTTTTTTCGTGTGCATCACCCTTCATTATGCGGTGTAACGGCAAAATGCCACTCGAGCCTGCTCTTGGCGCTACGCCTCGCGCTGCCTTGCCATTGGAAACCCGTGAAACAGGCTTAGAAACACACGCTCTTTTGAGTACAAGCGAAGCGAAATGAAGCCTTCATGGCTGAATACCTTCCGTGCTGGATAAAAAAAAATCGATAAGAGTCGGCATCCAAGCATCGCTCGCGCCCACCCATGGCTTCGTTGTCCTTCACCTTGGTTCCGCGAAGATCCCGCGTCATCAAACGTCTTTCCTTTGTCCCCCGTCTTGCTGTTTATTAGCCGAGTTTGAGTGGGGCAATTCTCTCGACAAACTCCTCTCTTTCCCCAGCTCTTCCATTTACCGCTTGTCTTTCTCACACTTTTATTTCCTTTTTCCTCGTCACCTCCACGAAAATTCTTCGGTGTGAACTTTTAAGGATGCGCACTCTTGTGATTGAAAGCGAACTGTCGCCATTGCTCCATTATGCTTGAGCGTTAAGTTGAAGGCAGTTTTTTTTCAGCTATGCATATAAAGTGATTTGTCCGTATTCTTTTCCGATACAACTTATTTCGTTCTGTTGTTGCAAACTCCGAGCATTCATTTGCAGAAAATATTGTTTGGGTCCCCTTCGAGGTATCGATTGCTACCTCCGTCAAGCCGCTTGCGAATAACAGCACCCGTGAAAATACGCAACCGTTTCTTTTCACACTGAAAAAAAAAAGAGAAAGAAGTTTTGCTCAGTGCAGAAATTAAAAGTAGCAATCCAACGAGAAGTTTTTTTATCCGACGTCGCAGTCGCAAGGAAGCGCTTTTCGCAAACACTGAATGGGCTGGCTTCCGCCGTTCCAAGCAGCAACATTTTTTTTTGCCTCTCATCTTTTTTATTATAAAGATATCTCAGCGAAGTAAACGCAAGAAGGAAGATGCACACAACTTGAAGAAAGACTGGAATGGACATCTTTCTGCGCATTGCAAGCTCTGCTCAGGCTTTCCAACGTTTTATGTCAAGATCTTGGGCAGGAGTAATAAAGAGAAAGTTGTAAGAACTGCTGTGTAGATTCCTTTCTGCTTTCCTTGTGTTTATCTGTCATTTTTTTGCTGTTTTCTGTCATTTTCGTGCGATTATTTTATATTGTATTTTTTTATCTTGGTTGCTTTAAGAAACAAGCACGCAAGCGCTGACGTTCCAAACGTGCCACCTGGTGAGCTTATGTGCCTGAACGAGGCATAGAGAGAGAGAAAGAGAGAGAGATGGTGTGAAGATAGACAGGAAGGTTAACCAGAAAGCAAGTGTCTCGTTTGCTACCCTGCACTGGGAAAAGGGAAATAGGAGACAGAAAAGTAAGGAAAAGGGAATGAGAGAAAGAGAGCGGGACGGAAGCGAAAACACACAAATACACTGAAACGTCACAAACGAGGCGGGTCTAACCCAGAAACTTCAGGAGGGCTTTCGTCGCTTTTTGGCATGAAGCTCGATCCTTCCGGTATTACAAAATAATTTTTCGGAAAGTGGATGATCGTCGAGGTGTTAAAACACTGCTGTCAGGGACTGTTTCTGACAGTTGTACTGAGGGCACTCACAGAAAATAGGTTCAATGGTTTCGTCAGCGCCGCAATGATCACACGCAGCACTGTTTGCCTATTTGATGCGGCAAGCAAAGGCGTTCATAAAAGATACCCCAAGCCACATGCGACAGAGAGCATTGTCTGAAAGAAGATCTGGATAACCCAGAAGGAATGGAAAGTCGTAGGTATGGGTCCAGACGGTGACGACGGGTGTGTAGAAATCCGGGCGTGTTCCACAGAAACCTAGTGACATCGTGCGCGATTGTATTAATCTTCGCTGCTGCGTTGCTTCTTGACAGTGGAATGGGATACATCATGCCATTTTCCTGAGCGTTCTTTGCTACACCGTCGGCATGCTCGTTATAGATGATTCCGCAGTGGCCTGGAAACTATTGAAAAGTTACATCATGTCCTTTATCTAGTACTTCTTAATACAATTGTCTTGTTTCCAGCACCAAATGGTCTTTAGGTCCACCATGAGGCGCACATAGAATACAATACAGAGCTGGTTTCGAATCGGTGAAAATGCACCATTTTAAAGACCCTTCTCGATCAATCCTGCGGAGTGCACAGTGGAGTGTTGCAAGCTCTGCGGCTGTCGATGTTGTTTTGGGAGACGTTCGAAATTGGATAGTTTCGGCTTTTGTTGAGAAGATCACAGCTCCTGCAGATCCCCTAACATTTGTCGAACCATCCGTATAAAGTTTAACGTGGTGTTTGTATCCTTCGTGCAGCATATGTAGAGTCAGCTGCTTCAAAGCTGGTGCCAAGAGATCCGCCTTCTTGCAAATTCCTGGCACTGTAAAGCGTAGGTTGGGACGGTCTAAACACCAAGGGGGTGTCAGGATACGTTCCGAAGGTCTGTGGCCTGCTGGAAGGCACTCACAGTAACTCACTACTCTCTTACAGAAAGAGACACTCGGTCGGTCTTCTGGAAGCAAAGCGAGGTGGTGGGCAGGGGCGTGAGCAAGGCACCTAATATTCGCTCGAAGTACCTCTAGAGTAATGTGCACTGAGGCCGGATGATCTTTGGCGACTGCAATGGTCTCCGCTGTGAATGTGCAGCGTGGCAAGCCAAGACATACTATGAGTGTCTGACCCTGGGCGTTTTTGATTGCACGTATGTTACTTTTGCAGCTGCTAGTCAAAACAGGCAAGATGTACCGTGGCTACCCCAGAAACAACGTCTTGTATAGCTGCAACATTGCGTGTACTGACGTGCCCAATTTTTTTCCTCCGACGAAGTTCAAAAGTTGGAAGATGGCTGTTAGGCGCTTTTTCAGAGTGGCCACATGGGGATTCCAGCAGAGATTTTTGATCAATGGTGACTCCCAAAATCCTGCGTGTGCAGGTGTAGCATACAATTTGAACAACGTCCTGTATAGCTGCAACATTGCGTGTACTGACATGCCCTATTTTTTTACTTCGACGAAGTTCAAAAGTTGGAAGATGGCTGTTAGGCGCTTTTTCAGAGTGGCCACATGGGGATTCCAGCAGAGATTTTGATCAATGGTGACACCCAAAATCCTGCGTGTGCAGGTGTAGCACACGCAGGATTTTGAGACCATCACCATCCATTGATGGTGATGGTCTTAAAAGTCATTGCCTTTCGCGTGAATGCAACTAGCGCCTATTTTTCTGAAGAAATCTCAAGGCTTCGCTGTCTAAGGTACGCCGAAATAGAGTTCGCAGCCTTTTGAAGTTTAGCCTGTATCTGCGGACGTGTTACACCAGATTTCCAAGCACCAATATTGTCTGTATAGATAAATATCTGCACAGATTCTGGTATAATTTTCACGAGGCCGATCTTGACAAGACTGAATAGTGTGGGGCTCAATACACCACCTTGGGGAACATCACGGTGTATGTAATGCTCAGATGTCGGCCCATCATCAGTTTCCATAAACAATGATCTCATATGAAGGTAGCAGCAGATCCAGCGGTACATTCGCCCACCCAAGACAATAGACTCGAGGGCAACAAGTACGGCTTCACGGGATACATTGTCCTTAAGCTCCTTTGACATGCAAAAATAATGCCACGGATGGTCGTTGGCTCATTTTCTGGTGTTGTACGTTTGTCGCGAGATCAAGGACGTTGTCAATGAAGCTACGAAGACGACGAAAGCCGGCCATGGCCTCTGGATAGACTCTGTATTGTTCTAAGAACCACTAGAGTCTGGCAAGAACCATTTGCCCCATCAGCTAGCCGACGCAACTAGCGAGCGCTATTGGTCGGTATGACGCCATCTCTAGAAGTGATTTTCTAGATTTGAGAATTGGAACCAAACGGCTTGTTTTCCATTGTCTGAAAGAGCTTTAGCTAGCCAAGACTAACTAAACTTGTCTAGTAAGGCTTTACGTGCGCGATCACCGAGGTTGCACAATGGGCAATATGATATACCATCTGGCCCGGGCGAAATCGATGACAAGAAGCAAGAGCTGCGTCCAGCTCCTCTATCGAAAAAGGCAGGTGCATGCACGGATCAAGAGAGTGTGGTACTGTAGCAGCAGTAAGGACCCCTGTGCAATGTCATGGGCCTGCAATCATCCAACTAAAATATTCAGCTATATCTGCCATTTCTAAGTTGGAAAAGTGCCAGGGATTTAAACGGGAAAACGTTGTTCGGGAACCGTGCGTAGGCCTCGCACGGTTCGCCATATTTGAGAGAGTGGTTTGCGAGGGTCTAGAGAATCGCAAAACTTTGCCCACCTTCGGAACTCCAGTTTATTCATAAGGCGCTGGATCTTCTTTTGCATGCGCCTTGCTATGCGTAGATCTTCAATGGGCCTTGTGCGCCAATATCTGCGCTCTGCACGCCGACGAATCGCGCGAAGTCGCTCTAACTTTACGTCCATTTCGAAGGGCCTTGAAGAGCACGTCATCGTGCACATCGCGCTCTGCGCTGCTTCTTTGATCGCTAGCTCAATGCCAGAGGATAAGAATTTCGCGCATGCGCCTTATATGTTGGTTGTGAATGCAGACAAATCGATTCTCCGGATGTTTTTCGGCGGTTGTCCACTGGCGAAGCGTTTGATGTTGAGATTACTGGGGATGTGGTCGCCACCACGCGTCTCGATGTCTAAAAACTACGCTTGTGGCGAAGCGACGGGACACACATGTCAAGTCCAAGCAGCTGCAGTATGTGGACCCTCGTAGAATAGTAGGGCTCCCATCATTAAGTAGAGAAAGTTCATGAGCCCACAGAAATGAAGCTGGTTTCCCGCCTGTGACAATGACATTTGGGCTTCCCCTAATAGGGCGGTGGGCGTTGAAGTCCCCTGTAATTATCCATGAAACCAGTACGCTCGCATGTATGTCATCCAGTCTTTTCCAATCAAAATGAGCTGTAGGGGATAGGTAAACACACTATAATGTGAAGGCGAGAGTTTTTTTGCTTCACGGTCAGGCAACCATACTGGTTTTCGTCATGTGGTCGCACAGGATGAATAATGTAAGTTATCTCGCGACGAATGTACACAAGGACCTTGCTGCTTTAGCTGTAGGTTTGGGACGGAATCGATACGTATCTTGATAGTCTGATTGGGTCTGTTAAGTTTGGTTCACAAATCACAATGATTAAGAAACGTTTCAAGAACACGTACTGACGAAAATCTGAAATCCGTGATCTAAGTCCTCTTGCGCTCCAGTGGATAACTGATGCTTCTCTGACCGCTTCGCAGAACAATTGCTGATTTCCTGCCATGGTTCTACGTGAGGGCGGTAATGATGGGCTCAACGCGTCCAGCACCTGTAGGCCACCTAAGCAGTTGGAGTTCCCAAGCTTCTCACGTGGTCTGCAATGACAGCGACCAGTGATTGTAGCATCGGGATAATCAGTCGATCTACCCTTGACATATCCTCAACGGAAGTAGGCTCGGAGGAAGCTTTAGCGTGGGGAGGCCTGAGAGGGGACTTCTTCGCAGGCTGCGTACGAGGAAGTGTAGGCCAGTCATCCGCAGCTATGGGCTTGTCCACCTCACTTCGCTTCGTACTCACTGTTTAACTGGTGTTAGAATAAGATGGGTTATGCTCGACACCCTGTATTGCACGCCTTCTACGACGGCTGCATCGTCGCCGTAGCCTTTCAGCAGCCTCTCTGTGCGATGAATTGCCTCTGAGCATTATGTGAACCATCACAGTTTCACACTTCAGGCTTGATGCCTGGCATGCGTCTGCACTGTGTGGTTTAGCGCATTGGGGGCATACTGTGGTGTTCGTGCATTCACCCTTGACATGTCTGATTTTCATGCATTTATGGCACTGAAGAGGTGTAGGATCAAATGGCCGAACAGGATGTCGGAAATGTCCCACCTTGACGTGTGACCGAATAGAATCTCTTTTGAACATGATAATTACACAGAGAGTGTTTCCGAGGCGAGTACATTCGTGACAACAACTTCCTCGTTCACTGGTTTTATAAGAATTGGAAGATCGAAGTTCGCGATGGCCAAATCAATGTCATAGATTACTGCCGCCATGCCGGTACCATCCATAGGAATTATCGGTCGGACTTCGATGTCTGCGAACTCCAATAATCTGCGTAGCTTGTCTAAGACACTGCCAGTCAAAAATATTCTTGCGTGGGTTCAAAATTACCCTTTCAATTTCGTTTGACGCAGCCCTCTCAAAATACATAGAGAGAGCTTGCCTGCTTATTGATCGAAGGCTGATGGAGAGGTCCTCGGGCACAAACAAGATGGTGTGGGGCCAGTGTTTTTTTTTACTTCTCAGTTAACGTGCCCGATGACGAAGATGGCTTGACGTTCCTTCGTTTGGCTTCCCTGCTTCTCATGGTCTCGAAGGTGTCATCCGATGAGTCGTCGCCAGAGGCCGAGTACAGTTCCGTGTCCTCACTGGCACTTGAACAGGTGCTTCGTTTCCGCAACAAGCTTGCGTAAGTTGATCTCTGGTCAGTCAGCTCCGCAAAAGGATCCGCGTCCACTGCCATTGGGCAGTGACCATCAGTAGGTCTGGGCAAGGCACGCTCATTTAACGAGCAGCTCGCCATGGCAGACTTCTGACTGGGCGGGCCGGTGGAAGACTCCGCGTCTGTCGCCCTGGAACGGAGAGCAGCGTCTCCCGGAAAAAGCGAAAACTCGATAAAATTGCTAGAAGCATAAAGAAGAAACGTTTTATGAAGAGAAATGAGGCATAGAGAGTTTCCTATAAATACACCAGAGGAAACTCTGGCGCTAGTGCCTATGGAAGCTGCAACGCATAGTAAATCAGCGATCGTGGGAACGATGGGTAGTACATAGATCTGCCTAACTTTTGTACTTTTGGCTCCCGTTGACAACGTGGGGCTTGAAGCTGCTTAGTCATGAGACAACAATCAGCAATAGTCTATCAGTAGCGCTCCACCAACGCCATATTTCAGGCTCACCAATTCCAATCTGGTCACGAAGTTCAAAACGTCGTGTTCCTTTATTGGAAACAAACCAAAACGCTGCATTAAAGCTAGGTAAATCGGTGTACTACCCATCACTCCCACGGTCGCTGAACAATCACAGCGCCATGGTCCCCTCTAGTTAATTTTGGGAAACTCTACGGAACGAGGGACCTGGGTGATTTCGACGCGAGACTTAAGGTTGTGCCAACTGCCGACGCTGGCGTTTCACTGCCACGTGAATGTCTCGAGGAGACGAGTAAGCGCCTTTCGACGCGCTACCCGCCCAGCCGCGTGGCGGCACTCCTGCCGCACCAGAGCAGGGGGCAAACCAGCGAATCGGTGACGCTCTTTCATCCGCCGCTTGTGTGAGGCAGGGGCTCCGACACGTGCGTTGCGGCTGTGCGGGTAGCGTGTGGGAAGACCCTTAGTCCTTCCAACACTGGTTTTCATGGGGAAAGCAAGCGCTGCTGTTCCAAACGTGCAGCCTGATCAGCCTATGCGTCTCGAACGAGGGACCTGCGTGACGTCCACGTGAGACATGAGACGACGGCGAAGTGGTTCCGTAAACTGCTCCTGTTAAAACGAGGCACGAGTTTTCGGAAGTATCAAAGAATGGAGCAGTGACTGTGTATGTAGTTTGGTGTCTCAATGAAGGTGTGTGGATGTACAGTGTGTTCGTCCTTCAAGTATTCATGCAATGTTCTGAACACCGTCCCAACGAGTTTCTTACAGTATACACAAGCGAGCTTTTGGCATTAGATTTTCGAGAAATCAGAATTTTTCGGACAAGTTTACTGCTTGATGTCGCCACCAAAGGTCGTTTTTCTTACTACGAGAAATCGTTTCAACAATGCTTTTGTAGCAAGTATTCTCCTTTTGCTTCTTTTTAAATTCACGTTTGCGGCTGCGCCGTCGATACGAGTTGACGGAAAAAATTATCGTCCTCATTCGATGACACCAAGTTTATGATGTCTTCACGTCATGATGGCGTCACCTTAGGGACGCCATCACGTCACGGTGGTGGTCAAGATCATGCCTGTTCTTTAAGTCACCATGACATCAGAGTGCGAAACACGTGGTTACTATGACGTCATTCAGACATCACAGCACACGATGTCACATTGTGACGTCATAACACCACATAGTCGTTTGGTCGCAAGTAGGTAGATCCCGGAGGCAATGGCAAACCCCTTTGAATGCGAAAAGCTCATGACCAGGGTTTGAGTACGTTTGCACCTAGTGCCGACGACAGTGGTGGCCTGCCATAACTGAACTGCAAATAGGTGAAAAAATTGTGTAAGACGAATAAAAAGGTAGTTATCAAACCTACCTGGTTAAAGAGAGCACAAACTTACTCAAATATTTTGTTAAAGATACAGCGTCATACTACAAACCGCGTGGCTTCCCATGATGTTTAATAAGAGGCCACGCACTTTTTTCTGCGACACTGAAATTTCGCCTAGGTATTCCAGTAGGTGTCTGCTGCATATATCTAGAGTAATTGTTTTATAACTCGCTTATTTCAAAGATATGCTTCTTTTTCCCCTTCTTTTTTCCCTCATTTATGACAAGATGCCGTTGCTGCCGCCGAGAGATGACCCCTCAAGGAGATGTGCCCAAATCCTAGAAACGTTCTTGCCGGAACCGATGCAATCGACCGAGAATAAGAACGAAAAGAAGAGTGCCTTCGACTTAGAGACATCTTAGTGAAAGTATAACGGACCACGAGACTTTGTAAATCACTGGTACGACACATTCATTCAGTTCAGACAAATTAGAATTTCGCACGTGTAAAGAAAGGTGGGTGATAGACTAGCCTTCATCACCCGAGGGCGTGGTTTGAAGTCCCAGCACCAACTAGAAAATTTATTTTCTTCGACACACTCACTCCTTTATAGCGGTGAAAGTCTTACCCAACGGACTCGAGAAGACACTGTTCTCCTATTGCATCCGCGGAGAAACACTCGCTCATTTTATTTGAAACAAGTACGCAAATAACAAGCCCACATGCATGGCTTCGTTTTGGAGACTGGATAGCGTGTTTCGGGGGAGCCCGACATGCAGACATGGTCCACGAGAGAACAAAATAATTCTCGTTTGTAGCACACAGCTGCCCAGAAAGTCAGCAGCGATAATTAAGAAGGACAGTGACTGCTTTCTTTGGGACAAATCTGTGACAATTACTTCTGCAGGAAACTTCCATCCCATAAGGAATTGGCTAACCTCCCTGTCCTTCAACTTATTTCTCCTTATTTCTTTGTTCTACCCGAAAATATTGGGGAACTTTTTTTCTGACTTCGTGCTACACAGTGTAAAATCTACGCCAGTTTGTTTTTAAAATGCAGGTAAGCTTCTTAAAACTCCTTTTTAGTTAATTTGTGCTATATGCTTATACTATTTACGTAGGTGTGGAAATAGCGTCCCCTATGGGTGGGCTTCGCCGATGAGCATGGCGGCTCGTTCTTTCCTCAAAATTTTGTGCGATTATCGGACCGTCGTCGTGAAGGGCGAGTCAGGACGGAGCCAAAGTAAACGTGAGGGCTCCTGTCTCGCGAGCCTCCAGACGATGCCTGCACTCACGTCAGTCCATGGGTGCTTCTAGTGGTCTCAGTTGCAACTGGAGTCACGCTCCCAGGTCTCGGTGGTGGTTAGGCCTCGCACATAAGCTCTTACGACAGCTTCACAAAAGTCTTCCAGGCTACAACGGCGGTCGAAATTCGTAAAGTCCACTCCTTCTCAACTCCGAAGGTCCTTCCTCCCACGTTTCGGTACCAAATTATTGAGGAAAGAACGAGCCGCCGTGCCCATCGGCGAAGCCCACCCGTTGACCTGTTCTTTATTTCGAGTGCCGGTTTAATCCCCTAATGACGATAGTGACTATCTTTGTCGTTCACACAATATTTAACAGTCGTCGCAGAATCCAGGGCTAGCGCAATAATTGCTTTTTATTTGACAATCACACGAGTATGAATGCTGAACCTTGAGCAATATTGGTGTGCGCTGCGGATGGGGTTGGTCTTTTTGGAGTATTGTTTGGTGCTGTTTGGTGTATTGTTACGGCGGACGAACAGACAAATGTACAGACAGACAGATAGACAGACCAAAACTTTGGCGTCGAAGGTCCCCAACAAAGACTATCGTCTATAAAACTAGGAGCAAGCGAGCGGGGGCGTGCCCACGCCTGACTTACTATTTTAACGCGATAGCGTCGACAAACCCGTTTCGCATAAATCCCGGTGTTGGCATCGGCGTCGTTGGTAGTGAGTGAAAATTCACAGTTGTCCGTAAGTGAATGAAACATCGTGTAATATGCAAATAAGCGAAAAAAAAACAACTTCGCTTCGAGTGAAAATCGAACCCATGCTTTCTCCGAGGCAAGCAGGTATCCTACCTCTGAGAAAGGCCATAGCTTGAAATTGATTAAAAAAAAACACTATATTGTCACGATGAGTCACAAGTACTGGGGGATTTATTAAACCACCAGGTAGCTAGCACTAGGACGATGCGTCAGTCGTGGCTGGCTCTCAAGCAGAGAAGAAGCACGCGATCTTCTTTTTTTCTCCAGATTGAGAGCCGCTCTTGCTGTCAACCCACTACGTGCTGGTGGCATTATCCCCCCTTCCGAAAAGAAAAAAAAACAAGTACCAAAAAGAGGAAAGGAAAGTACATAGCAGCACCGCGATGCTACTACATAGGCACGTGAAAAAAAATTGAAAATTCGGATAAAGTGAAAGTAAAAATTGAAGAGCGTGCCAATATAGGAAACGTCAATGAACGAGAAAGTAAGTTCACAAAATAAACAAAAACACAAAGAACGCTGTACGGTAAAGGAAAAGTTACGAACAACGCGCAATAAATGGTTTCATGCGCAACACATGAACGACGTCCGGCCTCAGCCGTGTCCTGCTCCGTGCATGGGGTGTTGAGTCTGGAACCACTTCGTAGTTCACGTCACTGACGCGGCGTAACACTTTATATGGGCCAAAGTACCGGCTTAGCAACTTTTCACTAAGGCCACGGCGGCGGACGGGCGTCCACACCCAAACTTGATCTCCGGGGCTGTAAAACACTTCTCTGTGGCGGGTATTATAGCGTCGTGCGTCTGCCTGCTGTTGCTGGCCGATGTGAAGTCGCGCGAGTTGCCGGGCTTCCTCAGCACGCTCTGCGAATTCTTTGGCGTCTGTTGCAAACTCGTCTTCGTCCTGACACGGTAGCATTGAGTCTAGCATGGTCTGCACTTCGCGGCCGTAGAGAAGCCGAAATGGCGTGAATCGCGTGGTCTCTTGCACGGCGGTATTATACGCGAAGGTCACGTAAGGTAAGATCCGGTCCCATGTTTTGTGTTGTACGTCGATGTACATTGAGATCATGTCTGCGAGGGTCTTATTCAGTCGTTCGGTAAGTCCGTTGGTTTGCGGGTGGTACGCAGTTGTCCTTCGGTGTCTGGTGTTGCTCAGTTTGAAAACTTCGTCCGTAAGCTGCGCCGTGAATGCCGTCCCTCTGTCCGTTATTATACTGGAAGGAGCACCGTGTCGTAACACGATGTGGCGCATGAAAAATTGTGCTACCTCAGAAGCCGTGGCTCGTGGGATCGCCTGGGTTTCAGCGTAGCGTGTCAAATAGTCGGTCGCGACGATCACCCATTTGTTGCTGTCCACAGACATAGGAAATGGCCCGAGAATGTCCATGCCGACTTGGTCGAACGGCGTGCAGGGTGCTTCAATGGGCTGAAGCAAACCAGCTGGCTTAACAGATGGTTGCTTTCGGCGCTGACATTCCCGACAGCTCTTGACGTACTTCTTTACGCTTGCTGAAAGTCCTGGCCAATAGTACCTCTCGCTCACTCTGGCAAGTGTCCTTGAGTAGCCCAGATGACCGGATGTGGGTTCGTCATGGCAAGCGAAGAGGACGTCGTCTCGCATGTCTCGAGGAACCACCAGGAGGTAAGCACGGTTGTTCGAACGAGCGTTCTTCTTGTACAGCACACCGCCTCGCAGGCAGAACGACGTCAACGAGCGGGATAAATGACGTGGTATGATTGCGCCCTGGCCCTCTAAATGATCAATGATTGGACGAATCTCTGCATCATCTCGCTGTCGTTTGCTCAAGTCTGATGCACTAACGGCGCCCAGAAAGCCTTCGTCTTCCTCTGCTTCCTGACTGACGACATGAAGGGGTGCGCGTGACAGTGTGTCAGCGTCTTCATGCTTACGGCCGGACTTATGGACGATGGTGACATCAAATTCCTGCAGCCGCAAGCTCCACCGTGCTAGCCGACCTGAAGGGTCGCGCAGGCTTGCCAACCAACAGAGCGCGTGATGGTCCGTCACTATCTTGAAGGGACGACCATAAAGGTACGGGCGGAACTTGGTGATTGCCCACACGACTGCGAGGCACTCTTTCTCCGTAGTGGAATAATTCGCCTCAGCACGGGATAGAGAGCGGCTGGCGTAGGCTATCACTCTTTCGATGTCCTCTTGACGCTGAACGAGCACTGCACCGAGCCCAATGTTACTAGCGTCGGTATGGACCTCCGTGTCAGCATCATCGTCGAAATGAGCGAGAACGGGCGCTGATTGCATGCGCTGTCGCAGCTCATCAAAAGCTGCTTGTTGCTCGCTTTCCCAGACAAACGACGTGTCGTCCCTTGTGAGACGAGTCAGAGGTTCTGCTATCTGTGAAAAGCCATGAATGAATCGGCGATAGTAGGCGCACAAACCAAGGAAGCGCCGGACGGCTTTCTTATCGACAGGAGCTGGTAATTCGGCAACAGCGGCAAGCTTGTCCGGATCGGGACGGATTCCTTCGGCGCTAACTACATGTCCAAGAAATTTTAGTTCTTTATAGCCGAAGTGGCACTTCTGTGGCTTTAGTGTGAGGTCCGCCGATCGGATAGCCTCCAGCACGCTGCGCAGGCGGTGAAGGTGCTGCTCGAACGTGGTAGAGAACACCACCACATCATCAAGGTAGACAAGACAAGTCTGCCACTTGAGCCCTGTGAGGACAGTGTCCATCATTCGCTGGAAAGTTGCCGGTGCTGAACACAAGCCAAAAGGGAGCACTCGAAATTGGTATAGGCCGTCTGGAGTCACAAAGGCTGTTTTCTCACGGTCTCGCTGATCTACCTCGATTTGCCAATACCCGCTTTTGAGATCGAGAGAAGTGAAATAATGGGCACGACGAAGTCTATCCAGCGAATCGTCGATACGTGGTAGCGGATACACATCCTTTTTCGTCACGTTGTTAAGCTTCCGGTAGTCGACGCAGAAGCGTAGCGACCCGTCCTTCTTTTTGACAAGTACGACTGGAGATGACCATGGGCTGTTAGATGGTTCAATAACGCCATCGTCAAGCATCTCGGTGACTTGCGTACGTATCGCTTCACGTTCTTTGGCTGACACGCGGTAGGGGTTCTGGTGTATCGGACGTGCGTCCTCGTACGTTATGATCCTGTGTTGAGTGATGGACGTCTGGCGGATCTTTGAGCAAGTTGCGAAGCAAGACCTGAACTCGAACAAGAGCGCTCGTAGCGCAGTCTGGTTAACGGTGGACAGATGAGGATTGATGTCAATATTACTCAGTGACGTGTCTGCGGTATCCACTCTTTCCGACGTGAGACAGTTGGTGACGTTTGCTACTTCGTGGGCAAACGCTATCGAAGTGCCACGGAAAAGATGTCGATGCTCGTTGCTGAAGTTGGTTACGAGCAATTCAGATCGGCCATCACGAAGGTGTATTACACTTCTAGCTACACAAATGCCTTGCTGCAGGAGGTGTTCTAAATTTGTCTCAGCCACCACATCGCCATTGCCCAAACCACAGCATGTTACGTCGACTAGAACACTTGTTCGTGGAGGAAGCGTCACACTCTGTTCAGAAATACGTAGTACGTCGACACGCCTTCCACCATCCTGCACGTTGATTGCTCGCTGGGCTGAGAACGTGACGCGGCGCTCTTGCAGATCAATGATAGCTCCATTTTCTTGTAGAAAGTCAACCCCCAGAATGACGTCACGGGAACATTCGCGTAGAACAAGGCAGCTTGCTACGAATGTGTACCCTTGAATTTGTACTCTAGTTGTGCAGGCACCCAGTGGAGTTACGACGTGGCCACCAGCTGTCCGAATCTGCGAGTTATGCCACGGCGTGATGACTTTCTTCAGCTGCGTTGTCAGTTTCCCGCTCAGTATGGAATAGTCTGCGCCGGTGTCCACTAACGCATTAACTGCACAACCATCAATTGTCACTGCTATGTCGAGTGAAAGTCGGCCATCCTTTGCAGCAGTACGTGATGTCGGACCGGTTTCTGTACAGTTCTGCGTCAATGGGAGGTCTTCAGCGCTTCGACGTTCAGCGACCCCGCCCCCAGAGGTCGCTTGGTCTAGTTTTCCCGACGGGGGCTGGGAGACCGTGTGGTAGAATACCGCTGGGGCGTTGATGAAAATCGCCTCGGTGATGGCGAGCGCGACTGGCGCCCGGCAGATGGTGGTGCATGCTGCTGGGAGAGGTAGTTTTCGATGTCGCGCGGTCTCTGGCCGTAACGGGGTGGCGGTGAGTACGCAGAGAAGCCGCGAAGCCCAAGACGGCGATATGGGCACTGTCGGTACAAGTGATCAGCTTCTCCACAGTGAAAGCACAGAGGCCGGCGATCAGGTGTGCGCCAAACATCAGACTTTCGAGGAGACGTGCGCCGATCGTCGATGTACTGAATTGGTTGCACTGAACGATGGGCGACAGAAGCACCAGGGACAAAGGCCAACGGTGGTGGCGTGTACGTGCCTTCGTAGTACGGTATGTGCTGCGCTGACTGTAGTGAAACAGCAGGAACAGGATGGACGAATAATGGCGGCGATGCAGCAGGGCGTTTCAAAGCTTCCGCGTAGGTTGTCTCACGGCGGTATTCAGCAGGAGCTGGCACAGCTGTATCATGAGGCAAGGTGTCCCGGAGGGCCTGGTGCAGCTCATCCTTGATCACAGTTGCAATAGAGTTTACTGTAGGATGAGGTGTTACACCAGCCTTTTGTAACTCTTCACGTATTATACCACGGATGAGTTCACGTAGACAGTCGTTGTTGGTTCTAGTGGCGGTGAAAATGTCGGCAGTAGACATGCCATTGACTTGCCTGTTGTATTGGTTGGATCGCTGCTGCAGCATTTTTTCCATTGTCACGGCCTCGGACAAGAACTCCGCGACCGTCTTCGGAGGGCTGCGCACGAGGCCGGCAAAAAGCTGGTCCTTGACACCGCGCATCAAGTGACGCAACTTCTTGTCCTCCGTCATTCTTGAATCAGCCCGTCGGAAGAGGCGCGTCATGTCTTCGACGAACGTGGTCACAGTTTCGTTTGGCAGCTGGACGCGGGCCAGAATAGCTCGTTCAGCTCGTTCTTGGCGATCAGCACTGGCATAGGTCTGCAGAAGTCTACGACAGAATTCGGGCCACGTCGTCAGCTGTTCCTCTCGGTTTTGATACCATGTACGTGCCCCGTCTTCGAGATAGAAGTAGACACGACCCAGTTTCGCCGCGTCGTCCCACTGATTCAAGGTGGCTACGCGCTCGAAATCCGCCAACCAGTCCTCAACGTCCTCGTGCTCCGAGCCATGGAACGTCGCCGGTGCGCGTGGGCTTTCCAACGTGTAGCGGTTCGACGTCGTGCTTCCCGTGCCGGTTGCCGATGTTTGCACCGAAGCGCTGGTCATGTTTGTCGACGTGGTGGGAGCAGTATCGTCGGCTTCCGGAGGCAATCCCCTGATTCGGCGGCTGGTCCGATGCACGGGAGTATTCACTGGCACTGGACTCGTATCGCGGCTTCCTGGGGGGGTCTGCAGCATCCGTGAGACTACCCAGCACCTCCACCAGTTTGTCACGATGAGTCACAAGTACTGGGGGATTTATTAAACCACCAGGTAGCTAGCACTAGGACGATGCGTCAGTCGTGGCTGGCTCTCAAGCAGAGAAGAAGCACGCGATCTTCTTTCTTTTTCCAGATTGAGAGCCGCTCTTGCTGTCAACCCACTACGTGCTGGTGGCAATATGAACGTCATGTAGTGAGTGTGGTCTCCCACACGCATGTAACGTTTCGTGGCAGAAGCGTAGAATCGCTCCACTCGTCAGAACACGTGAATGTATCAACGAAAAGGCGCTTTGAAGGTGCACGTATTAGAAAGCACCGAGGCATACTTGATCGTCATCATTAGCAAAAACATCAACTAAGTAGGTGATTGCGTCTGTACGCGTGTTGCCTTAGGATGCGTACTGGGTCCTTTGTTGGTTCGCATAAGGAATAATTACCTCGTAGTGGGCACTGCGCAGCTCTACTCGCAGTAGGCATTATGAGACAGATTGATATGACTGATGTTACTCGCACAGACGTTGTTTTTCTTGCAGCATGGTTGAGGCAGGCAGCAGCAAAACTGAAACCATGGATGGCAATTCAGAAGGCGATGCGTGCAGGGCTAGATTAGATTTACACTTTCCTCGTGCGCAGAACGTTTCGGAAAGTAAGTTTAGAGAGAGCGCACTCTGCCCTATCTGAGTTCTTTTCCGAAGCGTTCTGCGCACAAAGAGAGTGTATATATTCCTTTAAGAATGCAACCCCCACGAGCCTAAGTAGGCACCGTTTCGCCGATTAGGCTATCGGGTTCCACTCTTGAAGGCAAAGCTCAAGCGTCTTTCCAGCTTCTTCTTTCTGCTTATCGAACTGCGGAATGCTCCATTCCAGCTTTCTTCTCCCTACATGCCGGCAACTAGTAGTTCATCCACGTGCTTCATCCACGTGCTTAGATCAGCAGCACCTTTTTTCAGGGGTGAAGCTGCTTAAGCCCTGGGTCGTGCGCTCGCTGTGTATGTAGTAGTAGTAGTAGTAGTAGTAGTAGTAGTAGTAGTAGTAGTAGTAGTAGTAGTAGTAGTAGTAGTAGTAGTAGTAGTAGTAGCAGTGGTAGTAGGTAGCTACTTCCATGGCCGGACTAGAGGAGAGGCACGCGCGCACTCTGGAAATCCGCGCACGTTAATCATAAATAAAAAAGATAGTTGTCTTTGGTGAAACAACCTACAGAGAAGAGTATCGGTGACTTATTCTCCAGTAAAATTAAAGTTTGAGTGCTATCTGACCTGAACAGGTTGCCACGTTAAACTCACTGGGCGTAACTTGCTTGGTTTTAGCAAGGTTTAGCAAGCGTTGCGCCCCAGTGACTCTAACTAGCGGCGGCGAAAGGTGGGAGCTTGACACGAAGCGTAAAAGAGTGCGCGCGTGCCGCTCCTGTAGCCCGGCCTTGCCACCTCTCTCATTTAGTCGTTGGAATCTCCGTTGGACGACGGTGCTTCTATATGATGAAAACATGAGAGATGGTGGTACTAAGAGTGTTCACTAGATAGACGGACGGACATACAGGTGCACGGACGGATAGATGCACCGACTTACCCTCTAACGAACACAGGGACAGTCGCATAGACGGATGGATGGTCGCACAGACAGACGCCCGGACGGGCGAAAGCAAGAACGAATGGAAGGACAGAAGCGTGGACAGACTGATAGATGCTTCGCCCCGCTCGTCATCGTGCACTACGTAAATATTCTGTGATTTTTTTTGGCAACAAACAAAGACGAACATGCGTGAAACAATGCACTGCAACAACAAATTGTGGCAATGTGAACTGACAAGTGCTTCTATGAAAGATCAGATCGCCGTGATAAATACGACTGACCAC
The DNA here is from genome assembly GCF_013339725.1 of Rhipicephalus microplus. NCBI lineage: Eukaryota > Metazoa > Arthropoda > Arachnida > Ixodida > Ixodidae > Rhipicephalus > Rhipicephalus microplus. Next base: position 50,716,667 of record NC_051175.1, on the reverse strand, counting down.
CGACAAGCTCAACATTGACAAAGCATTAACTGATGGAAAATGGCACAAACAAATACACATATACCCAGCGCTACCTTTTTGGCTGAGCTTGGACACGCGCAAAATTTCTTACCTTCACGAGCGCTGGGGTTTAATTATATGTGTTGCCGTTGTTGAAAGCATGCAGGTAACATGGGTGGCTGCAGTTACAAAGCCTGTTGCGTCAACGAGGCACGTTGGTCTTCTTGTGGGTTAACAGGACTCTCTAAAGAGAGCATAATAACTCTTCAAAAAGAGTAGACGAGCCTCTTTAAAGAGAGTTATATACATAAAAGGCCATAACTCCCGAATCAGAGTCAAAGGGGCTTTTTATTTTTACTTAGAGTGAGCAGGATACAAGTTTACTTCCTGCTGCCAAACCTGCCTGCCCATGTTTGTGCAAACAAGCGTACCACGGTCGTGGTGTGCTTGCTCAATTGTTTCCATTCTGTGCTTTAGCAGCATAAAAAAAGTGAGGTTTGGCATTTTTCGGAACCATTGAAGGGGAATGCTTTCCCCGTTAAGGGGTTTCTTGCGTGCTCGGCTCCTCCTAATCGCCGCAACGTCGTTTCCTGCTAAGCGCTTTTCACTTCCCTCGCTATAGGTGTGATTCGCTCGCAAGCCTTTGTTTTTTTTTCCCCCACTATTTTCCTGCCGTTCGGAAAAAACCAATTTGCTCCGCCACTCGCGCGTGGCTTCTCCTACACACGCTACTAACTCGCTGTGAAGCCCGCTTGCGGGTGGCACTGCTGCCAAATGACGTGCGACAGCCGCGAAATAGCGATACAGATGCAAGCCTAGCTTGCCTGCTTGCTTCTTCTTTCTGTCTTTCTTTCTTTCTTTCTTTCTTTCTTTCTTTCTTTCTTTTTCTTTCTTTCTTTCTTTCTTCTTCTTTCTTTCTTTCTTTCTTTCTTTCTTTCTTTCTTTCTTTCTTTCTTTCTTTCTTTCTTTCTTTCTTTCTTTCTTTCTTTCTTTCTTTCTTTCTTTCTTTCTTTCTTTCTTTCTTTCTTTCTTTCAATATTATTCTGAAAAGAACAGTCAGTGCTCAGTGTCTGCGTTTAGGCGTACTCTGGCCCCACCGCGGCAGTCCAGTGGCTAACGTACTCGGCTGCTGATCCGCATGTCGCGGGCTCAAATCCCGGCTGCAGCAGCTGCATTTCCGATGAAGGCGGAAATGTTGTACGGCCGTGTGCTCAGATTTGGGTGCACGTTAAAGAACCGCAGGTGGCCGAAATTTCCGGAGCCCTCCACTACGGCATCTTTCATAATCATATGGTGGCTTTGGGATGTTAAACCCCACATATCAATCAATAAATAAACGCACTCTGACAGTTATCAATAAATAAACAAATAAATAAATAAATAAATAAATAAATCCATTATATCATTTGAAAAAAAAAACACGATGGCCTGGGCGCACACTGAAACCCGGATGTCCTGCACACTCTTAAATTATTTTGCGTCGTCCGAGCACGTGTGAATCCGCCCGCCAACAAGACAGCAACGCCGCATCACTGTTTACTTCGGCCAGCGGTCATCATGCGCCCAAGAGGACTTCGGCCTCTTCCTACGTACTTTTCCGGCTTCGTTATAAATATATTTTTATTTCGACTTTTCTTTTAGCCTTTCTACGCTAGCCTTTTTAAACTGGTTCCGACCCACGCCGTGAATTGTTGTCCCCATCTCACTAAGCCGCTGTGGGCGCCGCAATTTCCCGCTCTTTGGACGTTCACGCGGCGACCGCTGGAGGCGCCAGCAGAGCCAGATGTGGCAATCGATGGCGGCGTGCACACCAGGGAAGGCCCCTGCTGTGGCACTTTCCTCCTTTTTCTCTACGCAGCTGGAGAGAAGAAATAAAATAGAGCAAAGCAAGGAACACAAAGGAAAAAAAAACCTTCGTTCAGTAAATCAGAAATGAATGAATGCGCATCTTTCCCATTCTTCCGCACTCTAGCTGAGAACTTTGTTCTTTCGCTCCCTCAACCCCTTCTGAACAAAGACCACTCCTTTCGCCGTTCCCCACAACCATGGCTTCTTTTACGGTTGTCGATATTTCTTTCTTTCCCTCTCTCTTGCGCTGGCCAGCTTTATGTTTCTACATTTTCCTCTCATATTCATTGGCACTGTTGGTGCAGGAAACCAAAGCCAGGATGGGCGCGAAAGGCCGCGGCCATTGCATTTTCTGCAGTGGGTCCGTGTTCCCACGAGGAAAAGCCTTTTTTAAAGTAGTCAGTTCGTTAGACGTGCTTTTCTGATTCGCGTCATTGACTAGCTTCGTTTGTAGGGCGGCGTTGTGCTCTTTCCCCATCATGTCGCTCTCTCACGCTGTTTCCTCCATTACTATCTCTCCCTCTTTGTTTCTTTAAAGCGGAGTTGTTGTCTCCAGCTGCTTTGTCGTCTCCTCCAAGTCCGCCCTTTCCGGAACCACCACACGCTCTGCACGAGAAATCCCCTGCTTAAGGCCGCGTGCGATCTCACAAAAAAGAAAACAAAAGCAGATTCAAGGCCACATTCAAGGACAGATTCAAGGCAATCATTCTGCCGTCGCTCGAATCGTGGTGCCGCCTTGTAGATCGAATTGTCGTTGACCGAAAATATCATTCATAAACGCTGTGGCGAGGTGTTTTTTCCTCGTCTATAGGGTGAATGTGCAATCGTTTTTTTGTGTGTGTGTGATAGCGCTAATGTCTAAATGTTTTTTCTGTTTTTTTTTTGCTGTCGAAATGCGTAGACTATTCGCTGACGGATGTTTCATTTTGAAAGAAATGTCTGCGGGTGTATTGCGATTTGTGGACGTTGAAATGTTGTCCACTGAAGCCCCGTACGCCACAGAAAAAAGCAAGTGTGCGATTGCACCGCTTATCGGGCAGTTTTCTATTGAAGATGTTGGGGCTTGTGACAATTGATAACGAAGAGATTCTGTAGAAGTATGCATCAGGAAGAGAAGCACTTGGTTGGCACAAGTGAAAGCGCTTATCGCAACCGTTTTGAAACTGCGTACGCTTCGCTGGACGCTACGTTGTCGCTGTATTTCTGGACTAAGCCTATGACTTCACGTCTCCTACTAACTCTATGACGTCATCATCAGTGTTTTTTGTGCGTGTTTTCTCTCTTATCCAGATACTTCTAGGGGCTAGAGTGATGCATTGTACGTTATCTTCACCGTTCATCTTTATCAAAATCAGTATATTTCATGGCTAAAGCAAAATGAAGCCCCCCCCCCCCTTCTCCTCCCCCCTCATCGCCCTGAATCGCCATGGTACAGCGCGACCTCCTCTGTAGGTTTTGTGCCTGCGAAGATCTCAGTTTTATCACAATCTTCTCTATAGAGTACGAGGGGGCGACTTCAAAGTAGCAAGAACAGCGAATGCCTTGACATTTAAAATTCCGTTGCAGTAACCAAGGGTTCTACCCTAGCCAACCGTGAAATAACACATTGTTTTACTTTTCTAATTAAGCAAAAGACATTTTTACTATATTATACAGTATTTCTGGTTTTCTATTTGGGTCACACAAATATCCAGCGATACGAGAATTGCATATGCTGTGCAAGCTAAGCGTTATAATTCGTTCAAATGGTTAAATGATAATCTGTCCACATTGTCCATTGCTAGGTAGCTCTTTCCATGCATGTTCAATGAAAATTATTTTTGGATTGTCCACTACACGTCCCCAAAGTACATCCTCCCAATGTTGTCGAACCACGTGATCATGGCTTCCAGGTTCGTTTCACTTAGAGATTGACGGCAAATGTTTGCTAGCATTTTTGTCGTGGCTTGCAATATAACTCTTTTTTTTCCCTCGAATTTATGATGTAAAGGTGGAAATAATTAAAAAAAAGAAGAAAATCTTACACCTCATACAAAGGTTATAATAATAGTTGTTGGTGTTTAACGACCGAAAACCGCGATAAGATTCTGAGGGACGTTGTAGTGGAGGACTCCAAAAATTTAGACCACCCGAGGTCACTTACTATGCCCCGAAATTCATTTATACGGGCCCGGAGCACGTCAGTTCGAGCGATACTAAGACAAGCTTATGATCCCGTGACCATCGCGTCAGCAATCCAGCCCCATGCATAACCACTAGAACACTCTGATGCGCTACGCGGAATTTCGTTCTCTAGTTTTAAATAATTGAACTTTCGCTTTGTATTGTTTTATCATGGACAGAGTGGCAGCCTACTTTGGAGGCCTTGGGAAGGAGTGGGGCCACAAATGTGCATCACTACACAAGCTCGAAGTAATGAATAGCGTTGAACGCAAAACAAAAAGAACACCAAGTAACATTTTTTTTTTTGGGGGGGGGGGGAAGGGGGCTGCTGGAACTCTTGTAAAGCTGTTTGCGCCAGGTAGCGCATTTGTCTCGCGCAGAAGCCGTCTTTCGGGGTCACAACTATAATTGAGCGGTAGGTGTGTTCGCGAGCATTGATCACTACTATCATCATCATGGTTAGATCGGTACGCACGCGGTGACCCCTGGCGGCAAGCCTTGGTGGGGGCACGAGAGTTTGAGCGACTCTTTTTGGCTGGGAGTGTTTGACGCTGAACGGTTGTCTCTCGCAGTGGGACCCCGGTGCAGGGCACCGCGGGCCGTCTGCAGGGGGCCCTTGTGGTGAGTGAAGCGTTGGCGAAGCCGCCCTGAGTGTGTTCTTGTGTTTGTTTTGCCATGCTGAATTTGATGTAATATTCTGTAAGGTTGTTTAGCGTGTTGATCACACTTGAATTTTTAATGATTCGGCTGACGCTATTGTCGTTCCAAAACAGTTAAATAAATGTGTGTTGTTTGGTTTGTTCCAACCACGTCTGCTGTTTCCGTTCACTCCAAGAGCTTGGCGCTCGCCACTCGAGATCCCACACATTCTATGAAGCAATCACGCTGCTGAATTCCACAGAGAGAGAGAAACAAATTCTACGGCAGTCACTACCCACATCCCCTGTACAAAAAGGGGGAAATGAGAATGATCACCATTTACGTTCTATGTTATCGTACACAAGAATAGTTTAAAAGATGTTTGGAGGGAAAAACAACACGAAACATATTTATTAATCATAATCCTTAACATTTGTACATGCTAAACTTTCAAATTGGCAACTTGAACTGTCGAACGGGAAACCATGCACCCAGCGACACCACACAGAGACAACACAAACGCAGCTTTCCGGATCGTGAGCTCCTGAACGCGAATCACGCGCACACAACCAATTAGCTTTGGCAAACTGTATTCGCGAGCCATCCTTTTAAATTTCAAGTGCTTCGTGCAAGTATGCTTTGCATGTCCCATCGGCCTAATTAGCTTAATTACTTGGCTGAATACGAAGCACAAAGTGCATCGTAGATACTTCGGATCATTCGCGCTAACAAGCCCTAGTTGCCTGGAAGTTCGAATTTCCACGGCTTCGTTAAAACCTAACTGGAACTTAGCTGCCGGAAGGATTCGCGTGTCAGTTTCGCGTAAGTGGGCGCTTTGCACGTGCATTTGAGTTATGGCGCACTTTAATTACGACGGGAAAGCTCGCTAAATGTAAACATTAACCAGCCGTGATTCTTGTTATCAGAGGCCCGTGTGCTGTGAAATATCAATGCATAAAAGAGAATACAGATGGTGGAAATTTTGTATGTGGTCCCCCTCTCCCCCACTCCACCACTGCTACGTAACTCCTAATTATATCGTGGCTTCGGCTCGTAAATCATCAATTATTATTATTATTATTAATATTATTACTACAGTGAAATCCATAAATGTCCCGTCAAACACGAAATTTGAGCGTCGTCGTACCAAGGCATCAGAGGCGAGGGACTAAAAATTATCAAACGAAGATGACATCGCCGTGTGACGTCAACATAACGCCACTGTGACGTCACATGATCTAAGGTCGTGAGGCGGACACATCACAAGAAATCGTATCCCGGTCAGAGGTGTTCCAATCTCTGAGGCAACGTGAAATACGGTAACCACGGAAGGCAGCGCTACAGCCCGTTAGGTGTGAATTGAATTCGAAGGATGGTGGGGCAAAATCAGGGCATCGACGGAGAAGAGAAACAAGATGGCGGCTCTCGCCTTTAAGTCGTCTTAAGTGAATGCATAAGAATTCTTATTCTCAGTATTATTATTCTTAGTAGTAGTAGTAATAGTAGTAGCAGTAGTAATTGTGCCGTTATTAGACCTAATCATAAAATAGCACTAAGTACTGAGACTGATGAAAACAGATACGAGAAGAGAGAATTGTGCTTCTGTCTAGTTCAATTTACTGAAAAAAAAGCACAATGGATGCACCGTGGGGAGTCGGGCATATTCTTGAAGGCTCGAATACGTATTACCAAAAAAAAAACAAAGAACAATCACACACTCCCTTAGCACTTTCCCTCAGATAGCTGAAAGGCTATGGGCATGTTCTTGCTTGTCCTCTAAGACCGAAATACACCGCCTGAAGTCCTCCCCCCTCCCCCTCCCAGCAATGTTTTGCTCTCTCCGCGATCAACCCACGTACGACCAGGCAACTGTCTTTCTTACGACACAAATTAAAAAACGCTCCTCCTGATGTCAAACTCCTGGCCTACCAATCAATAACCGACCAAAGTAAGAATATGCATGCATAATATGGGACCAGTTCACACAGAAAAACGTCAATAAACTAAAAAGAATTCAAAGAAAAGCTGTAAGCTATATATACTCTAAGTTTCGTCACACTGATTCACCTTCTGAGTTAATTAGAGCTAATGGCATTGAACTCCTTGAGTACCGACGGAAGACATTTAGGCTTAATTTTCTTTCCAAACTTCTTCAAAGACAAACACCACTAGACCCTACAAAGTACCTGACACCCATATCGACAAGGCATACGAGACACCATCACCCCGGAACCCTAACACCTTATTTTGCACGCATAGATGCATTTAAATTTTTTTCCACGAACAGTGAAAGAATGGAACCTTCTAAAAGACTTTGTTTAAAGATTCACTTTGGTTGATTTATTACGTGTAAACTGTGTGTTGGGTGTGTAAACCTGTACTTGTATGTTGAATTCTTTCCTTTTTCCTTTTCTACGTGACTTGAGTGCCTAACATGTACTTGCTACTTGTACCGTGCCCATCTGCTTGGACCTGTGAAGGTCTGCAGTATGCATTAAATAAATAAATAATAAATAAATAACCGTTGTACGACCGTCGGCTAGCCTTCGCGCTTTCTTTCTTTTTCTGATTGGTGATGTGAGGGGCACATTGATATGACACCGTCTACTTTTACATGCGGAGCATGTTATACTAGGGGCTAGTCATGCGCCGTCACCGTCCGCAGCCTCCCCTCCTCTTCCGCCAGCCATCTGTGCATCCCTTCCTCCTCTCAACACAGCGCGCGCTGCGCTCGCTTCTCCCCTCCACGCGCCGCGCGACCTTTAGTTTTACGTGCGCCAGCTGTATGCTATCGCGCGCATGCGCAGGCCGGGGCCGGTGCTCGCTATAAATAACCGAGTGTCGGGGCGCGCCGCCCTTCATCCCTGCGTCGCTAGCTGTCTGCGGAGTCGACGTCATGACGATGTACCTCGCGCCCAACCTATCGCATGCCGCCGTGGAGAAGGTACGTCGACGAAGCCGTGGAAGAATACCTGAAACTAAGACCGCAACGACGACCCTTCGTGATAGTTGGCGACTTCAACGTCGACGTCATCAAGGACGATTGAGTGGTCGACTACATGGAGTCACGGCACTCGCTGAAACGAGCAACGCACGACGGCAAACATCATCCGACTACGGTTCGCGGGACGTGCATCGACCACGTCATTGCAAATTTCGACTTTCGACCGTTGCGACCAGACCCGCTCACCCTTCACTTTACGGACCATAAAGCCGTCTTGCTCAAAATACCCAAAGCGTCTCATCAATAAACATCGTTTTTCGCAGCATACGTGCGTGCGCGTTCATTCGTGTTCACTCGTGTTCACTCATAACACACACGCATGTCGCAAATTACAAACCACATTTATCGCAGTTCAACATATATGCTCCGCATGCTAACCAATGTTCCCTCTCGGGAAACTGTGGTCATTTTTCTTAGCTCTAAAACGTGCTGAACGTAAATCATATAGCGTCCGAAATTTTCAAGCATGACAAATACACAGCTGATACAATATACGGCCTTAGAATAAAAGTCGAGATGTAGCATAGCAGCCAAAATAAAACATTCAGCAATCACGCCTATGTGTATTCATGGTGAGCTTAAAAAAATCAAAGAAATATCTGTAGATATCTTAACCATCCTCGGAGGAGAGTGTTCAAAAGGTGGCGCTTCACGACTGTCAAATATATTATTTATGTTCACTTGTGCTGCTAAGCATGCGGCGACGTACTCTATCCCTAATGAATGAGGCGTCTAGAATGCAGAATTTCGTGAAACATTGGCATCGACGCTCTCTATCACTCTTTTGGATGTGACGCTGGCTCTATAATACCCTTGTTACTTGGGCACGCTAACCTGAGTTACGACAAAGCTCGGTTAACGTTTATATCCTTAATCGCGAAACAGAGTGTCACGTGGCTTGCTTCAGAACCCAAACTAAGGATAACATTTCGCGCTGAGCAAGTCGGGACCCCCATTTTCCTGATTAAAAATAGAAATGCTAACTGAAATTGTCGTAACTTAGGCCTTTTAGCGTGTCTAGCACAGTGCACTGGCTTTTAAGATGGTGCCCCACGAGCTTCGTGGGGTGGTTATTCGAGCCACAAAACGAAGGACGTATAAAAATAATGTTGAGCGATTTAGAGCACTTAGGTACTTTACTATAGGAGAGCATAAAGCCGTCGCAGTGTGCACCTAGATGTGTAAGCCTGGTTTAAGAGAATTTTATGTACAGCTTACATAGCTTATTTAAACATAGATATACAATGAAGATAACAACGAATGATAGACAGAAAGATAGACAATGAAGATCATACGCATGTACAGTGCAAGCTGCTATGTACAGCGAAAATAACTTGTTTGCATATGCAGAGATGTACAATGCAAAAATTGTACAAGTACGGGACATTCATGAACTTCGAGATGAATAAACATACGTAAACAGTAAGGCTAAATGCACAAACAACGGGGTCATTCACAGTGTAAGGTGATGTTTTTGTCATCCACCTGTGAGGAAAGTTTGCTGTCGTGCTCAAGAACAACATTTCACAAAAGGACACGTTTGTTTGTTTAGAACAAACTCGGCAGATCCCACGTACCTGGCTGTCAACGTTATGCGAAGCATGTGGAAGGAAGGTGACCGGGTTGCAATTTTTTTATTGAGCGACACGCCATGAAATGACGCTAAATATATGTACAAATGTTGCACGCAAAGACATATGTTGAAGAGTTGCAGATGTTTATATAATCAGTTGTTTGTACTTGCGCAACGATGCCAAATCAAACGTGCGCAAATTGCAACACCAGAAGCTGATATGAAGCGCTTATGCTCGCGAGGATGCTGGCCCTGGGCACTGCTTACATGAATCAACTACAGCACATGACAACTAACCACAATTGACGTTAACCCGACGTGACAGCTGTATCAAATGAGTACATACGTAATGTTTATAACATTGTGTAGGCAGCACTGTCCCCACGACTGATGTTTCACGAAGATTATCGTCTATTTGAAAAGTAGTTCCGAGACCTGGCATAGCTCTGTGGTAAAATGCTTCATTGCCACGCAGAATTCTTGGGTTTGATTCCAGTGGCACCCTCACATTTATTCTTTGCATTTGTCGGGTCGACGCTACCGATGCCTGGCATTTCTGAACCCCCGCGCATTATATTGGTCATGTGTCTTCTCGTCCTTCCTACGGTCAATCCCCTGTGGCACATACCCGCATACCGGCTGGCACATACCCACCCGTGGGTATGTGCCACTAGTCTTGCGGTAAGTGTTTGACGACGTACGCCACGGGATTGCGACATATTGATGTCTTGACCAGCGCATCATATTCGTGAAACCATCTTACCCTTCCGTGTTAATTTTGGTTCACGCCAAGTTAAAGGGGTGACCACGAGATCACCCAAACGTAAGCGGCTAGATAGATAGATACATAGATAGATAGATACGCTCAATGTCGCCGAAGTTCGCTAAGAAATGTTTCGCATTTAAAAAAAAATGGCAGATTTTTCATACAGTGGGAATTGATGATATGCGAAGCACGAACCAGAAATCTTGATATATGCCACTTTAAGATCAGCACAACGCTACGAGGTCGAGGTAAATGATGCCGTACATGACTTCCGTGTCATGATTATCATGTTTGGATGTGTCGTTTACCTTCGTCATCTATTCACGTCACGTGATACCAGATTTAGTATATGTGGAGACAGCGAAACGGCCGGCAAGCCCGCAATGAGCGTGGTAAGTTGTCATGTTCTTACAAGACACGCGTGTCAGGATTATCATGTTTGCACCAGTCATATTTTTCGTTATCCATTAACATCACGTAACACCTAATTTGGTATATGTGGAGCTAGCAAATGGCCGCGAGCACATCATGAAGGGCCCAACATACTCCAATGTAGCGTTGACGTGCTCGGACGCTGGGCACAGTGACGCCACGTTAGCAAAACACAAGCACTCTACCAGTCCGACGCCAGGCGCGACTAGCGTTCGTCGGCCCGGCCCGACGGCAACCAGCGCGAAATGCGACATGCTGCATATCGTGCACCGATGCGTTACCCAGACAACACTGCGTCTACCTCTTTTCGTGGAAGGAGGGATGCAGGACACGCTGAAACACGCATGCGTCAAAGCAGCGCAGCGCGGCGCGCGCCTGCGAGTATATGTTAAGACCGGTGCCTGACGTGGCAACGCCTGTGTGACCCGAGAAAATGAACGCCGGCAAGTGCGCGCACCGCGTCACGTCGAAATGTATTGGCACCTTGACTGCAGCATGTAGTTATCTTCTCACATGACACGCATCTCATTATTATCATGTTTGCACCAGTGACAGTACCTTCGTCATCCATTAATGTCACGTCATATCAAATTTGGCATATGTGAAGCTAGCGAAGCGGGCGCAAGCGCATCATCAGTGTGACATATAGTCTTGTTGTCACATGACACGCAAGTCGTGATTATCATGTTTGGATGTGTCATTTACCTATGTCGCCAGTTCGCGTCACGTAATATCAAGTTTGGTACTTGTGAAGCTAGCGAAATGGCCGCGAGCGTAGCATGTAGTCATGTTGTTACATGACACGCATTTCATTTTTATTATGTTTGCACCAGTATCATACCTTCGTCATCCATTCACGTCCCGTAATACCAAATTTGGTATATGTGACGCTAGCGAAACAGCCGCAAGCACATCATGAGCGTGGCATGTAGTCATGTTGTTACATGACACGCATATCATGATTTTCATGTAAGGGTCTGTCACTTGCTGTTGCCATGCAATCATGCCATACCCTACCAGTTTTGCAACATGCCGTGTGAACGATACCACTGCAAGAGCTCCAGGACCATGAAATGTATATCACGACATTCATGACATACACGTCATAACTTCTAGTCAAATATGTTCTTCATACAGTCATGTTATGCTATTCCAAATTTGGTATCGATACCATTATCAAAACGGCCAAGAGAGCTAAAAGTCGTAGGCGGATAGATAGATAGATAGATAGATAGATAGATAGATAGATAGATAGATAGATAGATAGATAAATAGAGAGATAGATAGATAGATAGCTAGATAGATTACGCTCAAAGTTGCCGAAGTTCGCTAACAAATGCTTCGCATTAAAAATGTTTAACGATTCTAAGTAAGTACTTGGTACTCAACTCTGGGAGAGCAGTAAGCTGTCTCTGTGTGTGTGTTTAGAAGAAGTGTTAAACGCTTTAGGGCTCTGTGTACTCTACTATGGGAGAGCAAAAATCCGTCCCACCTAAAGTCAAATATTTCACAAAGCACCGTTTCTGTGTGTTTAGAAAAAGTGGTTAACGATTTAGAGTACTAGGTACTCTACTATGGGAGAGCGTATAGCCATCGCGTAGGCCTGTATCTCAAACGAAAGAGAAGCCGATTCTAATAAAGCAGCCTTGTTTAGAAAAAAAATTATCTACAGTACGTACAGAACACAAAGGCTTCATAACATTCCAGTAACAGGGCACATAACTTCGGCACATCTATGTATCATGACCAACATCACTACGTTGCAGTGAAGACATTTGCTCTAATATACATGACAATGTTGGAATACACGTAAACAAGAACTCAATGCGATATCATGATACAATGGGGTTTAGAAAAAGTTGTAAACGATATTGAGTACTAGGTACTCTACTACGGGTGTTTAGAAAAAGCTGTTAACGATTTAGAGTACTTGGTACTCTTCTATGGGAGAGCATGAAGCCGTCCCAGTGCGCTTAATTTTAGCTGTTCATAGTAAAAAATAACGGATGTTCATGGTGCAAAACTAACAGTGCACACATAGCTTGAGTCACGCTGTAAGGCCTCCATTCTTGAACCCGTTGAAACGGTGAGCTTTGCTACACATTAAAACTTCTGCACTTGCAACCTAAGCGTCAAAAAGTATTCTGGAGCTCGAACGACGTTTACGTTTAATCCTTTAAACAAAGAACTGTTAGGTTTTGACAATGCCTGCACTGCCTACAATCAGAATCTACTAGAAAGTTCTTAAGCAAGCAAAGAGCAAATGAATAAAAATATCACAGCATATCTACGTAGTGAATGATGATAAGTGGGGCCAAGCGTCCGTAAGTCCCGCCGCGCTTCCGCCCATCCGTTCTTTCTTGCTTCCGTCCGTCCGTGCATCCGTCGGTGCGACCATGCATGCATACGTCCACCCGTCCATCCGTGCGTCCGTACGTGCAGCATCCATTCTTGCAACCGTCCATGCACCCGTCCGTCCAACCGTGTGTCTTCCCGTCCGTCCATCCATCTGATGAGCACTCCGAGTACCACCATCTCACATCTTTTCATCATATATTTATCGTTTAAAAGTACCGCCATTCCACGCATATTCCAAAGACTGAATGAGAGGTTGCTACCTACAACAACAACAACAACAACAACAACAACAACAACAACAACAACAACAACAACAACAACAACAACAACAACAACAACAACAACAACAACAACAACAACAACAACAACAACAACAACAACAACAACAACAACAACTACTACTACTACTACTACTACTACTACTACTACTACTACTACTACTACTACTACTACTACTACTACTACTACTACTACTACTACTACTACTACTACTACTACTACTATACTACTACTACTACTACTACTACTACTACTACTACTACTACTACTACTACTACTACTACTACTACTACTACTACTACTACTACTACTACTACTACTACTACTACTACTACTACTACTACTACTACTACTACTACTACTACTACTACTACTACTACTACTACTACTACTACTACTACTACTACTACTACTACTTCTACTACTACTACTACTACTACTACTACTACATACATCGTGGACGCATGACGCACGGTTTAAGGAGCTTCGCTACTAAAACATATCTCAGAGACGCGTGACAATTGAGAGGATCGGCGTGACTCAGCGAGAGCGGCGACGTCACGTGCTCAGACGCACGTGTGACGCAAGCAGTCGCACACTGTATGTGGGTGGCCACAATAGCTCCCTGAACTATGGCGGACCAACGGTTTCAATTGGGATTCAAGTATTTGCACTGGCATTGAAAAGAGCAAACAAACAGGGGAAGTGTTAGATGAGGCAATTCAGGACAGGGGCGAAGATGTATGCTAACAGTATCGGCTTTTGCGATGCGCTTACGGTAGCGGCAGATTACAACGATCACATGACACAACGTTACCAGAACAAGTGCAACACTGGGTATTTTGTTATTTGTGATTTGTCTGTACCGTAAGCGCATCGCAAAAGCCAACATGAACCAACTGGCCCATTTCGCTGCATTACTCCACTGCCCTACAGTACTGTACGGAGGAAACATTGACGCTGTCATCGATCGGTCACCATTGGAATGATGGGCAGTACATAGCTTTGGCTAATCGTAAAGCTCTGCTCCAAACGAACTTGTGGCTTTGTTTAGTATAGCATTTTGGCTTTTAAAAAGTGAATGGATCGTTGTGAACTACAGCCTATTTGAATTGGTGAGCTTTGAAGGCGGTGAAGTGGAAATGCTGCACGTTTGCTGAAATTTTGTCTTGCGATAAAGTGGTACTAGGTCACACCGAGCCAACCAGAGCCGGAAGAACGAAGTTTAGACAAATCCACGCACTGCCCAGCATCCCTATGATGGCTGAAGCACCACGAGTTGTAGCTACCGTAGATATTAGCGGCAAATGTTCCTCTAGTGCATTGTTCGGAAACGATTACTAACAGGAAGCGTAAGCAGTGGCGGGACTATAGTGTACTAAAGCTCCAGGTGTGACGACGCTGTAGAGAAAGGGACAAGCCGCCATAACTGTGGCGAAGCCTCTCATTCACATCATTATTCGAATACACAGATTGATTGATTTTTCTTTTATCTACCCCGATCTCAGTTCAAACTTGTCCAGCCTCAGCCTCCCCCCCCCCCCCCCCCCTACCCTTTCTTCGTCCACTTACCTTCGATCAGTGTCTTCGTCTTCATGTCGGCGCCGCGCACATTTCCAAACAGACGCAGTATAGACGCAGGATCTTCGATGTGTCGTGATAGACGCGCCGAAGGCTAGCATGCGACGGGCGTTCGCCGATCGGAAGCGATGTTCGGTGCCGATGAAACACCGCCTGCATTTCAGGCCTTTTATTAAGGCGCGTCATCTCTTCCGGCGAGAAATTCGTTCTTTCGGGCTGACGTGACGGCTTTCCGAACGCTGGAGCTGGTACCCATACACACAAATCGATAGGCAGGTACGTAGCTCAGCACCAGCGCTTTGCCGAGTGCTCCCAGCGCTTGAACTGAGTTGTGCATGCTCACTTATTTATGCGCGCCAGTTGCCGTGGCCAGAATATGTGGCCGACGATTGGCCGCGCGGTTCGGACGCTTAGCTCGCTCCAAAACATCTGCCTCATTCGATCCGAGGCACATTGCGTGCGTTCTTGCCTGGCGCTAATTTCGCACTCACTTTCGACTCGCTGCGGTGCAATAGCGCACCGATCCGCGTTTCAATGCGTTTTCAGGTGGTGAGCTGTCACTGCGTCTGTTTCGATGCGAGCAGTTTTACGGGGCGCCATTTGTGGTCAATTACCCCTGAGCAATAAACAAAAGCTGGTGTTTCGAATGACGACCGTGTTCGAATAATAACTGTACATACCATTTGCTTTGTTAGCTTAGATAGCAATTTGGAAGTAGAATTCATCACAAGCTCCTTCAGTGAATTGTCAGAATAGCTGGATGGCGACGAGCGCTCATCCGAAATTGAAGACGCCATTTAGACTGTGAGGTTCGCATAAAATGCGACGTTTGCAAACGTGCAAGGACACCAAATGACATTGCACAAGGTTAAACAAGAAAGAATACCTCGTCGGTGCATGCTGCCCATTTATAAACAGTATCCCGTAGAAAATGAAGTAATGTTGATTTTTTTCTGATTCTCATGGAGAAAACAAAGACGCCATTTTGGGTCTATATCATTCACCGGTGCCCCACGCCCACTTCGGTTCCATGGCCTTCCTTTCGTTGCCAAAAAAAGTTGTCCGCGAGTGTGGCAGCTTAACTGTTAAAACTTAAATGATGGTAGTGATGGTCTTAAGCGAGTAGATTATCGGCACTACTTCTTGGAGTACAGTCGAATATTAAGAGGTAGAATTAGGCACGATTCTAACGTGAATTTTTTTAGAAGCAGCGCGTTGAGATAAGTCCTCGACTAAACGTGATAAGACGGACAGGTAACCAATGGTCATTTGGAACCACAAAATAAATATCAAGGGACTGTATACACACAGTTGAGGACGAAACTATGAAGGAAGGAATTTAAAAAAAATGCCGGCATAAAAAGAATCCCCCTTCTCACAAAAGAGGGCGGCTTGGTGACCATTGGACAAGCCTCGTTGTTAGTTTTGTGATCTCTCCTACAGACAAAGTACAATGTACTAGCGAAATATTACTTTTTTGAATATATTAGTCACTTCAACACATTTTCCTACATGTCTTTGTTTTCAGTGTTCACGTGCATTATGTCGAAATTATTGTCGGCTAAGCAGTACACATGTCCATCGTCCTCCGCGACAGCTATTTCACTCGCTAGGTCTGTTCCGCAAACGTACTTCACGTCTTTCAGTGTTTCCTTGTGTCCTTCATAATGGCTACTGCAATAATTTTTATAAGTATGACGGGGAAAATCGTAAGAAAAATGAACGAGGCATCAAAAATGAGCAGAAACGCAGCGCGTAGCAATCGTTAGGCAATGACAAGTGCTGAACATAGGAAACAGTGCAGACGACACGTTTTTGCAGACGACATCACGAACATGTCGTCTGCAGAACATTTCTCTGTTCTGCACGGACGGTTTGCGCAAGGGCCCTTTATCACCGACGCTTCCGGCTAAACGCAGCTAATGGCTCGACGAGACGATTTCGCAGTCTGTTGGACAGTGTCCGGACACTATAGCCCGATATCGCCGTCTAAATAGCCGTGCCTGCTGTATGTAATTTCAGCCTTCGGCCGCGAGGGCTGCCGTACCACAATGTGTTACATCACACGATGTGTATTACTGGTATCAGCAGACGACACCAAATGACAGGACCAGAACAGTGGCCTTTTCAGCCCAGCAGACGTCATTACGTTTGCCGTCGTGTACGAGACACGACAATCTTTTCGAGGAAGGCCCCGTGGGTGCCGCCATTACTGGGCTGATGTAAATGCTTCAAAGAAAAAAGACGATTAAGCCCCGCCTTCAAGAGTGGAACGCGATACGTAAGCGGGCCCTGTGCACCTCGCCTTCTCAAATGCTAGCCTAGCACCGAAAACGAACCGCTATATGCGTAACATCGACCACTTACATTTATCCAAAAATGCCTACTGCAAGTACAGTTGCAGAATTTTTTAAGAATTTCTTAATATAACAGGGTCAGATACTGGTAGTAAAATAATTTAAATGATAGGGAATACACTAAAGAGGCTGATATACCTAACGCTTTCCGTGATTATTTTTCCACATGCCAAAATGCATCTTCTTCTGGAGTACCACCCCATCTTCCACGTAGCTCTCGGTCTTTCTTCCTTCGTTCTGTGTCATCAGAAAAAGTGTGTAATGTATTTCTTCTGTAACAGTTACGGGACCAGGGCTGGATTTTATCCAGCCTTCTAGAATAAAACTGGTTGCTGCGGGTATACCCACGGTTGTGGCAGATATGGCTAAAAAAATCTTCAAAACAGGTAAATTTTCCGAGTTGTTGAAACGTGGTAAAGTGATCCCGGTATTCAAAAAAGGTACTCGTGATAACATTAACAACTACCGCCCACTTTGTATTTTGCCATTTTTTTAGTAAAGTCATTGAAAAGGTTCTGTAAACTCGTTTGATGAACTATCTAAATAAATTTCAAATGTCTCCCCACGCCAGTTTGGTTTTAGGAACTGGCCTTAATTAATTTCACGGACAGCACTAAACAATTTATTGATGAAGGATTTGTCGTAGGAGCCATATTCATTGACTTAACAAAATTATTTCACACACTAGTGCATTCCTTTGTTCTCGATAAGCTGCAGTCTTTCGGTAACACTGGTCCACAATTAAACTTACTTCGCAGCTTCTTGTGTGACAGGCCACAAGTATATATAGTCTATATTATTGGCCAATTTTCATCAAGTAAATAAATAACTGCGGCGTTCCCCAAGGCTCTATATTAGGCCCTTTGTTGTTTCTCCTATTCATTAATGACTTATTCAATACGCTTACATCTTCCAACTGTTCGCTGTGTGCTGATGACACGACCGTTTATTCACCACATAAATCAGTCACCGCGCTTCGGGACATACTTACTACAGATCCTAAAAACGTTCACTCATGGTGTATAAATAACCAACTTAGGAATTAATCCTGCTAAAACAATTTCTGTGCTTTTTCATAGCCCCCAAACAGTGATTACTTCTTCCATGCTTGTCTCATTGAATAATAGTGATATACCGGCATCTGATAATGTTAAATTTCTGGGTATTACTCTGAATAAACACCCTAAACATATTATTCATGCCAACTCGCTCATCAAAAAAGTATCTTTTGGTATCCGCATTACAAATAAAACACGTTCATTCTTTAATGCTTATATTTTTATCTCGCTTTATCATGCCTATAATAAATGCCATTTATCATATTGCCTATAATAATGGGTAACACATACGCCATTTATCTCCAACCGCTTCCGAGCGCCTTCAACACTAGGCGATAAAACTAATGACATTTAGCCCATTCCGTTCCCATTCTATACCCATCTATCAACAGCTGCGTGTTCTACCAAGACAAGAGTTGTTTTATAACAGATTATGCCTCATCACATACCTTCTTATTTATCGTGAAATATCATTAGATAGTATTCCTCACCATGTCTTTGTTTTAACCATAATACTAGGTTTTCAGAGCGAATAAACTTCCTTTTACCCAAAATAAGATAAAACTATGGTAGATTTACAGCTCGCTTCTATGGAATTCATCTTTGTAATAGCATACCTCTTCACACTAAATCAATATATACATATTTGGTAGATCATTCTGTTTCAATTGCGTTTTCAATTTGTTCGCTCTTTTTGCTGCCGTTAGCTTCTATGTACGACACTAATTATAGGAGGTCCCCCTGAAAGTCTCGTACTTTGTGACCTTCTGATTCTGTGTTTATCATGTAACCGATTTTTTTGTACGTGCAATAATAATGAATAAACTTGAAACTATACGACACAACTCTTCTGCGAATCAGTGAAGGGCCTACTGCGAGTGCGTAAGGCCACACGCGAACGTAAGCAGCTGCTCACTTAGTAGATGCCTTTGCTGATTATGATGATTAGATACGCCTGAGCGCTTTGCAGCAGGTGGGGCTTAAAAACTTCTCCTAACATATAACATTTATATAGAGTAGTCATTCTTGGCGTACTTCGACGCAAAATTTTTTGTCTGTCTGTCTGTCTGTCTGTCTGTCTGTCTGTCTGTCTGTCTGTCTGTCTGTCTGTCTGTCCGTCCGCTGATACAATAACTGATGCAGCTAAAATTCAACCTTATCCGCAGCGACCACCAGTAATGCTCACGTTTCAGCGTTCATACCTGTGCGATTGCCATTCCAAGAGTAATTATTAGCGCATATCAGAGGCACAATAATAACCCGTCAATATTCTGTGGTGTGTCTTTTTATACTAGAGAAGGCATGCATAAGTAATTCAAAAGACTGTAGGGTTTATCAGGCTGCACTGACAATGCAACGCTATGCACAAAAAGGCAAGTGTTTCAAACGCTTTCCTATAAGACGACACGGTGGTGGCACCTACCCGTCGCCTTGCGCTCTACACCTTATCGCCTCCGAGACAGGCGCGCACGCCATCCTTCGTTTTAGAAGATAACTGCCAGATAGCGCTCATGTCTCACGTGCGTCGATGCGCTCGTTCACCTCCGCTGCACGCATCGAGGCACTCTAACGCAGTGTATCCAGAATACCATTCACCGATTTCTCGCGCAGAACATCAAAGGAACGTTTAGTTCACTCTCTTCGTTTGCTTGTTTCACTGCAAATGTCCTTGGACGACATTTTCAGTGAAACATGCACGTACAAGACGCATTTTTCGTTCTTTGAAGCACTTTCAAGCTATAGCTTTCTCACTCGAACAGATAACGTTCATTATTTATTTCATTGGCATCTATCTCAATTTTTCATTGGCGGACAAAGCTGATTTTTCCTCACAGCCAATGACGATGACCCTGCAATATCTGCAAAACGAGTCCGTTAACGTATTGCAGTAAAACAGATAGCTGGGCGAGTTGGTATGCATCGATGATATAACATTTCTAGCGTGCTCAAAAAAAAAAAGAAAAACAGGACAAGAAACAGACAGACGAACGCTGATAGCGCTCATCTGTCTGTTTCTTCTCTTGTTTTTTGTGCGCGCTAAAAAAGTTATATAATGAGTGCGTTAACGCTATCACATTAAAGCACTCCAGAAAAGGGAAGAGTATATTACACCTTTTTGACGAAGAGAAGAAAAACCTCCTTACTCAACTGTCGCACCGGAGTACTAAGGCCGACGCGAATGCCTCGGCAAACCACTTTAGTGAGGGGGGTAAAGGCACGCATATTTGCAACAGCCCTCTGGGAATTATGACGGCATAGGCGTACGCACGAGGGAGGCGGATAAAAGGGAGGATGCACGGGGGGGATGAACCATTAACAATGATCGCACTTTCACCCTAGGTGCCTCTAGTTTCACCTTCGAGGCTGTTGCGAATAAGCGTCACTGTCCGTCCTCCACCGCCTCGCTACATGTGCGCCGTGAAGTAACAAATATATCGCCTCAAGAAGCTCCGTGGAGGACCTATTGAAGCATTTTTAACACGCTATGTTGTAGTTCCATGGCTGTTACGGTAGTGATCACGTTTCTAATACATTAACCCATTTATTAATAACTGTTTTTTAGTATTCATGACACTTCAATGTATTGCTTTTTAAACTGCCCTTTGCAAAGCAGAAGAAATACCGCACATATAGTTGCGAGTTTCTTCAAGAGGAGCTGTTTGTGGCGTCATGTACAGCGACTTACGGGTCGGTGAGCTTTGGGCAGCTACAGCATAGGGACTACACAGCCGACTTGCTTTCGCACGAGCCAGTGACGCGTAGAAGCCCTAACCACACGTGCGCGTTTTACGACGCGTCGGCGCGTGGCGTGTAGACTCAGCACCACAACCTTTCCTTGTAGAGAGAGAGAGGGCGCGTGGCTTCATGAAACTGCGCGCCCTCGTACTCCGTAGGCAGATGATTGATATGTGGGGTTTAACGTCCCAAAACCACCATATGATTATGAGAGACGCCGTAGTGGAGGGCTCCGGAAATTTTGACCACCTGGGGTTATTTAACGTGCACCCAAATCTGAGCACACGGGCCTACGACATTTCCGCCTCCCTCCGTAGGCAGACGGCGTGACACCGAGTCTACACGCCACGCACTGACACGTTGTAAAGTGTACGTGTGTTAGGATTTTTACGGAGACATTTAACGGCACTCAAGAGAGTGGCCACAAACGAGGATGCTGCCAATTAGCAGGCTCTGTCTGTAAGCTGAACTAGGCTCGCCGCGAAGACTAACATCGAGCTACTCACCGATTCCGACGCCGGCTATTGAAGGGACCGTGATACAGAGAAATACCTTCAGGGCTAAAGGCACGGATGCTTCATCGAACTAAAAAAGCGACCGTCGCCGTCAGTGTAGGTGGTGTAAAAAATAATCATAGTGTGATGGCTTCATGCTGTGTCGTCAACATGATGGCACTATAACACCACGTCACGATGTCGCCATATCATATCATTGCTTGATGAAAGGTGAGCCGATTTCGGAGGTAGTGCAAAAGCTTGCCGGGAGCACAAGGCGTTAAAATCGGTGGGAGGGAGGGGGTGATTATTACGATAGCAAGTGCACTGCAAGGAGGGCACTTGCCAGGCAAAACTTTATGACAAGGCAATAACCCACAAGCACAAGAAGCGAACGACAAAAGAAACAATGGAAGTATTTAGAATTAGGAAAGGAGATGATAAGTGCGTCATCCAGGCGTCTGCTTTGCCAACAGATTCTGAATTTGACTTTTTGGTCGTAACATGACTCGGTGCTTTTCTTTTCTTTCTTTTTTCATTCTGGGGGGGGGCGGGGGAGTTGTAAGACGTGTTTACCTGCTGCATGTCATCAGTTATCGTAGCGGTCTTTTGTTGATTCCCATTGTTTGTGATGATAGGGGTGGTTTGTAGTGACGTGAATGCGTGTTATGCATGTATAAGAGTGTTCTATCCGAAAAAAATCAGTTGCTAGCTGTCGCTCCCCCCTGTGTCCCTAGTAAATCTTCATACATTTTGTCGCTTTATCATGAAATAATATGATCAATCGAGAAATAAGAGAACAAGAAGATGGATTTAAGAATCGAATTGACCTAGGCGAGCACGTATGGGACCATATTGCCCTAATGACGGAAGTAATGAAACCACTGTGATGAAAAATGCGCTGAAGTTCAGAGACCAAGGCAAGTTTGATGTATGTTACAGGCTTGAGAAGCGGGCCATACAGTTGGTATCTGCATATCCGCACTGTAAGAAACATCGTTGAGAATGGGGAGTCAGAGCAGGCCTTCCGTGAAGTTCCTTCCCCTTTCATCGTAACAATTGTTTGTTTTCGTACCAGGAAACGGGAGCAAGCGCTTCGCAAAAATGACCCCAAGTTGGCATGGATTAAATTGAAGTTTGCAAACTTGGGCGTTGGTGATCCCATCTTGAAATTATTGTCAAGAAAGATAATAAATTAGTTTCGGAAGGCGGGGGGGGGGGGAGGGGGTTGACCTGAAAAGGCGACATCAACGTTGCTGTAAAAGGGTCTGAACTCGACCTTATACTCCATCTCAGACGTTCCCTTCTGTACTGTGAAGGTTTCTGGGCCTCTTAGCCAATATAAAGAGCAAAAATACCTCAGGATTTATCTATCCGCATCACATTGTTGGCTGAGCGTCCATCTGGAATCTGTCTTCGCACGTTGAATTAAAAAAAAAAAACGTCAGTGCCGCAAAAAAAAAAAAAAAGCTGCACCCGCTCAAGCTTGTGCCCGCCCTTCGCATTGAATTCATGAAGCCGTCGTCGTGCTCTGTGTGATATGTAAGTTCGAAACTGACGCTTGTTTTGGTTTAGATCTGTGTCCTCATGCTTCGAAAACAATGTGTCTACTTTTGACTATATTGCGCTGCTTTGAAGAACCATGCAGTATAACATCATCTGGGGCGTTAGCCTTAACCACCGTGGTCGCTAAGAAAAACGTGATCGCGCTGATAACGACAAAAAGTGCCTGGACTTTATTCCTCAGCGTGATATGACAAGGAGCGATGGCTTATTTCGACATTAATTTGTTATTGTCAGCGCAGTCAGCGAGTAACAGACACAATTGAAGCAGGTGAGGTTGCGTCTGTCTGGGTGCTGCCATGTAGACTTGTAACCATGCACATATGCCGGTGGTTACCGATACAACACATAGGATGTAAATACGTAGAAAAAAATCGGCTATCGATGCGACGTAGCACGTGCGCTAGAAGCGCCAAACAAGTGCTTCATTAAGCTGCAATGTCTGAACCGTGCCAACACTAAGGGGGGCGGGGGCAAGGACAACAAGAGAGAAGGCAGGGAGGTTAACGAGGCACATGCCTGGTTTGCTACCCTACGCTGGAGGAACGGGAAGGGGGGCTATAAAGGTAAGAGAGATAAAGCGAGGAAAGAGAAAAGAAAAAGATCATTTTTTGTTTTTTTTTTTGTGCCAAGACTAAAGTACTCAATATCTCGTTCTATGTTGGGCTGTGAAAGATTGCGGATTGCTCTAACCTCGAAATTTTTGCAGTTCTGAGTGGTTATTTATTTATTTATTTATTTATTTATTGAAAATACCTTACAGGCCAGAAGGCATTGAGTAAGGGGGGTTACAGTGAAAAATCGCATGTAAATTTCAAAATAAAAACGGTACAATGTCGGTTAGTAATAACAAAAAAAAATTAACAAAGCAATAAGTCAGCAATACGTAAACATGGCGATGAAGTATATAAGAACACTCCGTAACATAAAAACCCTCGGAAAAGAAGTAAAAGAACGTCAAGATGAAATATTAAGGAAATGCGTCTGAACTTTTTGCCGAAACGTGTTGGGGTTGCTATCAGAGGCGATATCGTCGGGAAGATCATTCCACATGCGGATGGCTTGTGGTAGTGCGGATGTGTTGAACGCGTTCGTGTTTCCAAAAATGCGAGTGAAGCTGAGATGGTTATGTAATCTGCGTGACGTGTAGAGCGGGCGTTGAAGGTGCAACGACGATGTTTTGTTACTGTAGACGTACTTATGAAATAGGCATAACAAGGACACGTGACGACGAACATTTAATGCTTGGAGGGAATGATGGAGTTTAAGCTGAGTCACACTGGAATTGATGTCATAGTTTCTAGAAATGTAACGGGTGGCTCTGTTCTGGATTGTTTCCAGCATGTTAATTTGATACTGAGCGGAAGGGGACCAAACAGA
Organism: Rhipicephalus microplus; assembly: GCF_013339725.1. Classification (NCBI taxonomy): domain Eukaryota; kingdom Metazoa; phylum Arthropoda; class Arachnida; order Ixodida; family Ixodidae; genus Rhipicephalus; species Rhipicephalus microplus. The sequence goes on along the minus strand of NC_051175.1, from coordinate 50,692,436 downwards.
TGAGGCATATTCAAGTTGCGGGCGGACGAAAGTTAGGTAAGACATTTTGCGAATGTTAGTGGGACAACGACGAAGGTTTCGGCGTAAATACCCCAATGTTTTGGAGGCTTTTGCACAAACGTTAGTGATGTGATCAAACCAGGAAAGCCCTGGTGTAAGGTGGATGCCAAGATACTTGTAAGAAGTCGCCGTGGAGAGCCTGTCACATTGCATATGGTAAGTGAAGTTAGATATGACCTGTTTACGTCCAAAAGAAACAACTTTACACTTATTAGTATTCAACCTCATAAGCCAAGTGCTGCACCAGTTAGAAATAGTGTTCAGATCATCTTGAAGGATGGAGTGATCGTTAAGACAGTTTATAGGTCTGTAGAGCATGCAGTCATCAGCGAAGATTCTGATATGCCATGGATTGTAGTTGGCATTGATATCCGTAGCTGTAAGCAACGCGAAATAAAGAAAGTTATATTCATTTTGTTCTGTAAGGCCGGAGTGCACCTGACGTTTGCGAAAGGTTTCTCATACATTACCAAGGGCCTGTATGGCATTGCAAGCTACCGATCGCGTGGCAGCTTGGGCCAGTTGGTATGGCATAACGATAGTTATAGCGCGAGAACAAAACGACAACGTGTCCTTCTTGTCTCTGTGTCGTCGTTTTGTTCTTGCGCTATAATTATCGTCCTACCGATCGCGTTGACAGAAAAGCTTGCGGTACAGACACGCGGCCAACGTAATTGCAGCACTTCCTTCCGAGGTTTATCAAACCCCAGGTGGTCTAAATTTCCGGAGCCCTCCACTACGGCGTCTCTCATAATCATATAGTGGTTTTGGGACGTTAAACCCCACAAATCAATCATAAATTCGAGGTTTATCGTAAAGCAGTAGCGTCTTGGCGTCTGCGTGGCTTACAGAGTACGAAATCTCCACTGCCACTGTTCTTTAACGTATCTGCGGATGCAAAAGTACATTTGGCGACCACCACGCTATACGTCACACAGATGACGAAGAAAGATGACACAAACTAAAAAAAATGCAACGAATAGATATGCAGAAAGTAAAGAGAGAAAGAAGGCTCGATGTGAGTGGTCAGTCAACTATCTCCAGCTCCTTGACGGCGTCGCACTGATCCCTTTTCGTACATGCAAACCAGATGCGTGCCCGTTAAAATGGATCACATGCGAAACGAGCCCAGGAGAAGGTCGTCGAGAAGCCGATTGGTCGCACGGAGTGAGATGTGTTACGCGCGGCGCCGCCGTAATCTCGCACAGACGTCGCCTTCTTGCTGCGCCAAGCGGGCGCTCTTCTCACGCCAGCGAAACAATGTACTCAAACGGTGGCACGAAATAAAAAACAACCGCACGAGAAAGACGCCCTCTTCCGTGCAGCAACCTTCTGAAACGTTCCGCCACAGCTGTACGCTGGCGTGCGGCAAAGCCGTCAACTCTGCTGCCCGCACGCTACGCTGTCCCGCTTTTACGACGGCTGGCTTTGGGCTCCAAACGACCTTGTTTTACGACGACCGCCGCTGGAGCATTTTCGTAGTTGCTGACCAGAGTGTGACGCTTCCTCGGTTCTCTAGAGCAGAGTGCCAGTGGTAGTGAATCCACACCATTTGTTTGCACGGCTTGGGACTATAGTACGATGACTCCAAGGAGTACGTGACGAGTGGCTCGTAGTTTGACTGTAAACAATCATTCCCGCACTGTAAGCATATACTCGTACGGCATCAAAGCTTGCCACTAAAAAGCACGCTCACTGTTATCTCTTTCATTAGTTTAGTACTGAGGCGAAAGCCTAGCGTGCCTTGTCAAAGGTGCAAATGGACCACTGGTGGCATCGACGGCGTCGACGCGAGGGATGCAAAAAACAATCACGCGACGACATCACCGCAAGGCGTCATAATGATGCCCGAAGATCGTCAAAACCGGTGGCGTTCTCCCGACGCCACTTAAGATGACGTCACGAAATGACGTCGTCCTATGTGGTGCTAGCGTCGCTCAGTCAAACGGGTAGCGATAGAGGGCTAGATCACGTCTAGTGCAGAATTATTTTATTCGTAGGTGAGCGGAGGGGGGAGATCCATGCACCGAGGGAAGTAAAAAAGAAGACCAAAATGGCAGTCCCCTTCGCGTCATACTTGGCGAATGCAGAAGTGATCGTGTGACAATAATTAGCTGACAGACTAGAGCGACGGCCATTATAACAAGTATAGTCCTAAACACGAAATCGTCTGTACCTGCCCATCGTACTTCAGCGTCGTTTACGTTGCCGACAACATGAGAGCACGGTTTGAGACGCCGAGGAAAGTAAAATGAAGGAGACGTGGTGCACGTCAAGTTGTCAATTGAACCTTTCATTGACTGATTGCTGCAATCATGGATGAGTTCTAACTTACCCGATTCCCCACGGAGTTTCCTAATAAATGCACTAGAATACGGAGTCCATGGTTGCTGCAACGTGTGGCGCTTCAGCCAGCAAGGTAATGACGGGTAGTGCACCGGATTTGTCTAAACTTCGTTATTTCGGCTTCGTTTGGCTTCGTGTGGCACCGCAGCCGCTTTGCCGTAGTTCAGCAAACGTGCAGAAGTTCCACTTTACCATACTAACCTTTTAGGACTAACCAATTTAAATCGGTCGATGAAGTTCAAAACGATCTATTCTTAGACCCAAAACAAACGTGAAAAGTCTACAATAAACAAATCAACAAGAGCGTTCAAAGTCGCATGCGCAAAGATTCGGCAAATTTGTGTACTACAGATCATTTTCGCGGTGGCTGAGCGATCGCAGCGCCAGAGTTCCTTCTATAGTAAATCATGTACAGAACTCCATGCGATTCGCCACGCTTCTGTTTTTGATTGTGTGGTGGCTTTTAAATTATCTTTGGGGGGATGTTCACCTCAAATACGTGTGCATATGCTGTTCACTATGTTACGAAGGGGATCGTCTTTGTTTGTTACCCATTTACAACGTTTCGATAACTGTTTTGGTGACAAGCCTTTTACTGCTACTACTACTGGGGCTAGAAATTCTGTTTCTTTGAAGTATAGAGTTCATACTTTTTTTTTTCCCTCTCGCAGTGTATAGTTTAGAACTATTTGACTGAGGACTTGTTGACCCACATGATGAGTTTGAAACAGTTTCAGTGTGCTCTCTATCCGCTTACTAGTCTGAAAAACTGGAGAACGATAAAAAGAAAATACACGCTATCGCTATGCACTTGGTCGGATGACTTAAAGGCGAAAGGCTGCTCTGTTAACAGCGGAGATCTTAATACCGGCCGTCAAAAACTTGGTGTCCGTAGAAAACCGCAGGTGGTGTGCGCAGTGTCCACCTGCGTAATTGGGCCGGCCCAGTTCTGAGTGCAGAAGACGTGAGCGTTTAAGGAATACTCTGTTCGGCGAAGTGGTTACACGTGAAAAAGAGTGACAAACAAAGGGATGAAAAGGTAAGGAGAATAAAAAAAAGAAAAAAAGAAAGTGATTCCAGGGGGGATAAAAAACAGAAGGAAATAAAAGGAATGACCACATAAAGAGACAGAAAGGCACAGAAAGAGAGAATAAGAGATGTAAAAAGAGACACGAAAAATACATAGAAGAAAATTATGGCAAGACAAAAAGAAAAATAAACGAAGGAAAACAAAGAAAGGTAAGCAAAGAACAGCAAGAAAGAGATAGAGTGACGGAAATATAAATCAATTCATATAAAAAGTAGATAAAAGAGAGAAAGAAAGAAAAAAAATAAAGAGAAAAAGAAATGTGAAAAGAGACAAGAGAGACCATCCAACTCCACGCTTCGTTTTATGGTTGGCGCCGTTAGCGTGAAGTTGCCAATTTTTTTTCCTTAGTAACGTATGTACTGTATCGGTACGCTCTCTCTCTCTCTACCCCTTCCCCTCTCCGCGATCTACATCAACTTGGAACTTTTTTTCTGCACCTCACGCGGTGTTGCACTGCCTCAGGCATATATAGTTTTTTATATATACACTAGAGGAATCTGCTGAATGACCATAGCAGTCACAATACTTATCGTTAACATTTCAGTGATAAAACTCCTAGCATTGGCTTCGACAGGGAGCCAGAGAAGCATGAAGTGAAAAGCCGAATTATGGCTTGTGAGGAGAAAAAAAAACGCGTGAAACGTGCCTTAATAACGTCTATTCACGGGTTATAGGGAACTATTTTTAATAAAATACCTGGGGCTTAAATTGCCCAAACCACGTTTTCATTATGAGGGACATTATAGTGCAGGGCTCCAGAAATTCCGACCACCTGGTGTTCTTTAACGTGCACTTTCATTGCACAACACACGGGCGTATAAAATTTTGCATCCATCAATATGCGACCATCGGGACTGGAATTGAACCCGAGCCTTCGAGTCGGCAGCCGACCACCGTAACCGTTGCACCACGGCGGTGGACAGAAAAAACAACAACTGCGTTTATCTGCCCTATGATCATATAATCCTTTCCCTGCGTTAAGAAGCTACAAATTAATCAACAAGAAGTTCAGTAACAGGCTTAAGATTGGTAAAATGGAGAGGGGCAGCCACGGCTGTGTGGGAAGTGGCATGAACTCCACTTATTTTTTTTATATCTTTAAACAAAAACAACGACGTTGCCCAGAAACGAAAAGGTTTGTCGGCGAATGCCAGTTTTCTTGCTGATTTACAACATTAGCTGTTCCCCTCGATATTGTACACTTTCTTGCGCGTCAGCTCAAAATGCGGCTATAGCCCTTGTGTGCTTTTTTAAAGGCACACTAAAATGAAACACTGTATCAGTTTAGGTAGATAAAGTGTACTGGTAGAACTATAATGTTACTCGTTTTACCATCCTACGTTCGGAGGAGAAAAACAAGGTCAAAGTCTCAATTGTAAATTTTGCGTCTAAATCTGAGCGTGTGGTGTCAGTGGATTTCCAAACGCGCTTGTCTAAGTCTGGTGACATTGGCTCAATAAGCTGGCCTCCTCAGAGGTCAATGCACTGCATGTTTACGGGTAAGAGCTACGTAAGCCACCAAAATTTGTACGTTAAGTCGATGGCCCAGTCTGGCGACATTGGCTCAATGATAAGCTGGCCCCCTCAGAGGTCAATGCACTGCATCTTTACGGATAAGAGCTACGTAGGCCACCAAAGTTTGTACGTTAAGTCGATGGCCCAATCAGAGGCCAATGCACTACATTTTACTGATAAAAAGTGCAGATGGACACGGTAGATGCTGTTAAAATCTATGTCGTCATGGCATTTTGTGCGGGCATTCGAAGGTTTTGCCTTTGCGGGTTTTTTCGCCTACCAAGCATCTTCTCACGGCTAGCGTGGTGATTACGGAGTTGCGAAACAGTATTTTCCACTGGAAAAATTTCTTACTCTCTCTTTCGTGTAATTTAGAGACTACTGTCTTCAGTGAAGGCCCTTGCCACAAACGTACGAGAACATTTACTGATCATTTACTTCTTTCCTGCCACCCACTGTAATCTTTTAAAACTTAAGCTGTTGTTAGTAGAACCATCCATGTCCGCTGTCGTCGTAAATCGTAAACGAGTATGCGTTACAGCCAGTGTAAATACCACTACGGATAAGTGCTGCTAATCCTCCCACCACTCCCACTATTGCACCCACCTACCATTACACCCGCCACTCCTTCCACGTCACTCGCCCACTTCATTACAACTTCATTCATACTTCACCCAAACCTCACTTTACTCGCATCCCACTTCATTACACCAGCTGAAATAATTCGCGAAGCGAAGGATTCGTTGTAAGCTACCAGCTTCGCCTCTTCATCAGTGTCCGCCAAGTGTAGCTGCCTGAATTTTTGTTGACTTCTCTTTCTCATTTCCCCTGCAGCGTAGGGTGCCCGACCGGACATGTGTCCAGGTAACACCACTCCCTTCCCCCATTTGTTTTCTTTTACAGGTGAAGCCCTTTACCGTAGAGGCTGTCGGGGTTGTGCGCCGTAGCCGCCGCCGATGACGAATATTATGCTGAGGGCAATGAAGAACAAGCGCGTTCCAGACACACATTATCTCTCTGCCATTACGGCACAGTACATGCATGGTGCCCATTATACGTCATGACGATGGCACTAATGATGATGACAATGATGATCGCGGGTTACGGCCAGCTTGCGCTATAGATGACGTCAGCATTTGCTCTACGATGTATTTCGTATGACTGGAAACAACCAACGACTATTAGAGGAACGTGCCCAGACCTCGTCCTTGCCAACTTGATGTTAGATCAGATACCACAAAGGAGTAATAACGAAAGTGGAACGAGATTCACTACTGAACACAACATACCAGTAATGACCAAAAAACATTGTACATAACTGCGCACCACTTGGCACTCATTTACGTGCGTGAGTGGTTAATTTCATGGGTGATTAATGGTAACACCGGACGATCCCACTGCTTAGCCCATTCATAATAATTCACTTCATGAATATGCCTTGATTTTGTTTTACCTTCAACAGCACTGAGCTCACAACTGGCACGCCACACTTGGAGGCAATCCGGACTAGCACAAGCATGAGTAAATAACACAGAGGAAAAAGCTATTCCATTACAGAGGTTCTAATAAACCGCACTACTACGTACTCGTAATGTCATTATCTTTTTGCAAGGTACCTACCACAAGTTAGGCCCCAGAGGCTCTCACACAGCGATCCACAAAAGAAAGCAGATTCGATTCGGGTTCTGGCGTGAAAGCACAGCACTTCCAATCGCAACAGTTTTAGTGGGTCACGTCTTTCGAGAGCACGTGCGCCGTCTGGATCTTGTTTTTAGTCGAGCAGAAAAACTTAGCGGTCCCTGCTTTTGGGAGAGCCAGGTTTTGCTGCTGGACTGAGTGTAGCACGTCTGCACACGGCCGCCAGGCGGTGCTACGGTTGTGATTACCAGACGGTCAATATTAATACGATTGCTAATGTTCACACGCTTTCGAGCCCATTGCGTCAGTTCTTCAATTACGTCAGAAATTAAGTTGGCGTTCTCGAGGCATCTTTGCCGTCGCCGTCGGTGTTGCCGTGAGGCTCTGTGTAAAGTGCACATGGATAACATGGACCCGCGCCTCGCATGTATGATGTGCGAGGGCAGCCTATGATCGCTGTTCAAGAAAAAATGAAGTTCGCCGGCCGTCTATATCACGCAAATGGCTCATGGGAAGGCACTTTAGTCACACTAGACCCGACTTACCGATTGAAAAAAAAAAGGCTTGACCACCCATTTTTGTTTGCTAACATTTTTTTGGTAAAACAGAAAAGCGTTCTGTGAAGTAGCGCTTGGTACATACGTTTTTCTAGAAAGTTTCATCATCCCGTCGTTGCATTTATTACGTAGAGTCCAGCGTTCCAGGCACCTTGCCACGCACCCAATTCACCTTTTGTTCACGTGCCAACGGCGTGCTTCTGTTTAATGGGTGTACCTCAAGGACGGTTGACCACACATGGGAATGGCGCATCAAATTGCCAACATTGTATAAAAATAGTCTTCCTTTCGAACAGTATCTTATAGGTTTAGAGGGTAATTATTTTAGGAGTGACGTATTTCAAAGGGCTATAGATTTGTCACAAATGATCCAGTCTTTAATGATGGTTGTAACCCAAACAATCAGGAAAGATGAATATTTAAGGCGACCATCCCACTCTAGACCTACGCTTCTGAAAAAGAACACACTAAGAAACAAGTTAAACAAGGAATTTCGAAAATGCCATGTATACTGTTGGTCCGCATATGATTTTGTGTGGTTATTTATTTGCCCGTGGTTAGGTAGAAATTTAAAACCTTCATAATAATTCTATATAGTTCAAGGCTGTACACCGCACGGCCGTCGGCATTTTGAACGTTTTATAAGCGCAAGTGCATAGCTTTTCGTGTCTTATTTATTATTTTTTTCCTGTGTTTTATAATCAATGAGACGGCATGGCGCAATAAATTTTTGTCCTTCCTGAATATTTTTGCGCAAAGGACATCAAAACCGCATGCTTTAATAAAAATGCGGCCTGATGACATAAGTCATTAAAAAACATTACAGCCAATCCATCGATTATGATGCCTCAGGTGACTGCTAGATAGATATGCGTGTAATGTTTTTTAATGACTTATGTCATCGGGCTGCATTTTTATTAAAGCAGCAGGTTTTGATCCAATCTCGGAGAATGTGAAGGAACGGTGCTAAATCCCCTCTTCCCCCAGCTTGCGCGGTAAAAAACGGTCCAGACTTTAATAAGTTCATTCATTCATGATCATTCAGTCATTCTTCATTCATGCATATCATTCATTCATTCATTCATTCATCAGTCCATCATAGAACCCACGGAGGAACAATGATGAGTGGGTGAAGCATTCCGAGGGTTTATTGGTAAGCCGTGAGCCGTCACGTTACAGCAGTCTGTGCGTCCCGTCCATCGTCCATCCATCCACCCGTCCACATGTCTGTCTGTCTGTCTGTCTGTCTGTCTGTCTGTCTGTCTGTCTGTCTGTCTGTCTGTCTGTCTGTCTGTCTGTCTGTCTGTGCGTCAGTCTATCTGTGCGTCTGTCTGTCTGTCTGTCTGTCTGTCTGTCTGTCCGTCCGTCCGTCCGTCCGTCCGTCCGTCCATTCACGGCGGCTGAGCGAGCCGTATAAATAGGCGGTCACGTATCAAGAGAGGCATGCATATAGAGGCCACGGCTTAAGGTGCTTCGCCCCTAAAAATCCCTCTATTAAGTATGTTTCTACCTAATGAAAAACGTGCAGATACCCGCTAGAGTTCGCTTTAATAGATTTTCACCTAATTTTTTCTGGTAATGGTGCTACGATATAGACAATGACTGAACGGATAAATAAACAGGGATACAAATTTAAAAAAGAGCTTTGGATTCGCTTTACTGAGAGATATTTCCCGGAATTTCACTAACACGCCGCGAGCATTATGCCAGCGTGACATATGCGAAGCGAATTCCCATAAAGAAAGCTAGATAAATAAGCCAGATTGGATTGTACATAGCGCATAGCTGTCTGTTTGTGGTGAGGCTTAGAGAGGTTCTTATTGCTGGTTACGATTTCACCGGAGCGCTTACCTGCACGGGCCATTAATCTGGCCATCGTTTTGTTACTACCTGCATGACATAGTTGGATGATGCAAGAATAAAGTGTAAGTAGAAGGAGGAAAACTCCTACGAGAACGCGGTCATACGTGAAAAACAAAATGGCGCCTGAATCTTCCCACGGGGGAACACGAGTAAACATGTCGCAGAGTGGTGAGGGTATCACGTGAATTTGGTATGGTTTGCGTATTCTTAATTGTTATATCCTGTTTATTATTCTTATTTATTGAATCAGGGAGAAGCGAAGGCAAGTACTGTAAAGTTAAAGTGCGTCCTAATTGCTTGGTGCCGTCGTTGTATTGGAAAGTCCAGTAAAGACGCCCTTGACTAAGTTCTGACCGCACGCTCCGCCGCTTTTTTACACACACCGCCCGCGTTCGAGGAAGACGAGACGAGCCGAGCCTGCGCAGTGGTGGTGTGGACGGCGCCGACGCCGAAGCGTGACATGGTGTGACCAAGAAAGGCTTCGCAAAAAAAAAAAAGAACAAGTGAAGCCTGTTTCATCTCAAGGGAAAGCTATGTAGTTCCAACTGCGAAGCATTCATTTGCTGCTGTTTCCCTTGCTTTACTAGGGGGGAAGCATCTTAGAGTCTCGGCTTGTCGGTGTATAATGTCGGCGTCTTGTTTTCTCGGCTTATCGGTGGGTCATGACATCGTCACGATCCATCATAAATGGGTACGTGCCAGAAAAATAAGGTAAATAAAAGTGCTGAACAGAAATCACTCTGGCCGCTGCGATCAGAGCGAAAATTTCCAACATGTTGGAAGCTAGCCGCGGACCACTGCGGCGGGAGCGAACTGCCCTTTTTTTCGCTGCGAGCGAATTTTCGGACCGAAAATCGCTACTTTTTGTGTCATATGAAACGGCCTTTAATGGACCGGTGGCGACTGATTCAGTGGAGAGTGAAGATTTTTCTGTAGAAAACACAGGCGCAAGCTGCATGTTCCGCTTCTCTACAGATTTTCATGTTAGCCGAACTGACTTTGCGTAGATTCCTCATCACAGGAATTTTTTCTCTTGATCTGCTCTTTTCTGCTCCTATGTGATATAACATGACGCGATGCTTCAAAAACTTTTCTTGTGATTAGGTGATTTGTTTTGCGATTATATATTTTCTGTTCCGCGGTCTGCTTTAGACTGTTTGCTGACCCCAGTGCAGTGTACTCTCGATGCTGGCTTTGCGCTGTCATTGGCACGGATAGGTGAATTGGCATTTGGATGACGCTGGCGTTTGAGGGCACGAATGTGAAGGCATTCCAAACGTGCTACCTGCTCGAATAGTGTGTATCGAACGTGGGACGTGAGTGACCATTGACGCCAACTCGGCACATGGAACGATGGCGGGGTGGTCCTTTAAGCTTGTTCGAGCTTAAAAAAGAAATAAGCGTAGCTTGCTCGGGGAGCACAATGGTAAATAGACGAAGAGGCTGAGGGGTACATAGGTTGTCCTGTCTGTTGCTGTTTCGATAAGTTTAATACGTTTTTTGTTGCTTTCTTGCTGTACATTTAGGGGCGAAGCTCCTTAAGGTGTCACCCGATTGTCCTCTGTCGTAACCACTTCTATCGGATATCGGGTTGGGGAGTTTTGTTCCTGAAATGTCCGCTAGATGGCGGTAGTTGTATACAATCAATATAAGATGGAAAATTGCGAGATGGTGGTACTTGGAGTGTTCACTGAACGGACGGAAATACAGATGGCCAGAAGTGCGGACGGACAGATTGCCCCCCAGTTGGACAGTCGGAAGGATGCAAAAACGAACGGACGGACGCTTGGCCCACTCATCATCATTCAGTCTATAAATATGCTGTGATTTTTTTAAATTTACCTGCTCATTTTGTTTTTGTTTGTCTTTCTTGCCTCTCACTCTCTCCCTATGATTTCACTTATCAGAAACGGTTGGTCGCAGACAATACAACAATCCAGATGTCATACATTATGTGGAAACGACGTATAAAACACAGCATTGAGCATTTGTTTGAGTACACCCTCGTTCTTGTAGTACACGTGCCGATGCTGTTAGTTGTGGAGCATATCTTGCTCGGGGGTATTTCACGCGTCCATAGCCCACACTCACACTATGCTGCTTGTGCTCGCTCCCCCATTGCGCATGGGCGTCTCCTCCCCTCTCTCTCCTCTCCTACGCTCCCCTCTCTTGTCTCGCAACGCCGACGCAGGCAGCATCTACAAATGTACGCAAGCTCCCCCCTCTCCTCTAGGCCTGCCTACCCACGGCGTCTCGGAAAGCCGACGCAAGGAGCGTCTGAACAGCTGTGCGCCAATCTCATCCAACACCGACTAATTTAGTCGGTGTTGTCTCATCCCTTCTCTCTTACCACCGACCTGCGCTCGCTCCCCCCGTGCGAATGGGCATCCCCTCTTCTCTCTCTCATCTCCTACGCACCCCTCTCTTGCCTCGCAACGCCATCGCGTCTGCAAACCTACACTTGCTCCCCCCCTCCCCCCACCCGGCGTCTGGGAAAGCCCGCGTTGCCAGCGTCTGCTACATGCTTCTTGATCTGAATAAAAAAAAAGGCACATCCCACGTACAGTGGGAATCGATGATATGCGAAGCACTAATGAGAAATATTGATATGTCACATTAAAATCAGCACAACGTTACGAGGTGGAGGTAAATGAGTCTGTACATGACTTCCGTGTCATGATTATCATGCTTCGATGTGTCGTTTACCTCTGTTATCAATTCACGTCAAGTGATAAAAAAGCTAGGGAAACAGCCGCGAGCACGCTATGAGCGTGTTGGGTTATCATGTCCTTACATGACATGCGCGTCATGGTTATCACGTTTGTACCAGTCATTTATTTCGTCATCCACTGACGTCACGTAAAACCAAATTTGGTACATTTGGAGCTAGCGAAACGGCCACGAGCGCATCATGAAGGGCCCAATATACTCCGATGTAGCGTTGACGTGCGCGCACGCTGGGCACAGCGATGCTACGTTAGCAAAACGCGAGCACCTATAGAGTCTGACGCCGGGTGCGACCAGTGTCCGTCGACGTGGCCCGATGACAACCGTCGCGAAATGCGACATGGTGCATTTTGCGCCAATGCTTTATCCACACAACACTGCGTCTCCCTCTTTTCGTGACGGAGAGATGCCGGACGCGCTGAAACGTGCATGCGTCAAAGCAACGCAGCGCGACGCGCGCCTGTGAATATATGGCAGGACCGGCGCCTGGCGTGGCAACACCGGCGTGACGTGACGAAATGAACGTCAGCGAGCAAGCGCACCATGTCACGTCGAAATGTATGGGCGTCTTGACTGTGGCATGTAGTGATGTTCTCACATGACACGCATCTTATAAATATCATGTTTGCACCAGTCACATACCTTCGTAATCCATCGGCATCACGTAACACCAAATTTGGCATATGTGAAGCTAGCGAAACGGCCACGGGCGTTCATCAGTGTGGCATTTAGTCATGTTGTTACATCACACGCATGTCGTGATTATCATGTTTGGACGTGTCATTTACCATGCCGTCCGTTGGCGTCGCGTAATACCGAGTTTGGTACATGTGACGCGAACGAAACGGCCGTGAGCGCATCATGAGTGTGGCATGTAGTCATGTTGTTACATGACACGCATGTCATGATTTTCTTGTTAGGGCCTGTCGCTTGTGTTCGCCATGCAATCATGCCATACCATACTAGTTTTGCAACATGCCATGTGAACGAAACCACCGCAAGAGCTGCAGGACCAATGAAATGTAAATCATGACATTCATGACATACATGCCATGATTTTCTCGTTATGACTTGTCAAATATGTTCTTCATACAGTCACGTTATCCAATACCAAGTTTGGTATCGATACCATTATCGAAACGGCCAGGAGAGCTAAAAGTCATTGGTGGCTACATAGATAGATACGCCCAAAGTCACCGAAGTGCGCTAAGAAATACTTCGCATTTAAAACCGTCTGCCCGCGCTGCACAATTGCAATGCTCCGCATCCTCCGCATCACCCCATGGTCCCCTTCGGGGAGATGGTGTGTTTTTTTTCCCGCGAACCATGCCACCGCCGGCATGGAAATCTCTAGCTAGCTGAATTCGCACTCCAAAAGCAATTCCCCACTGCAGGGTTCTCCATGGAGAGCTTCCGTGGTGCGGCGCCGGGTGCTTATGTAGTATAAGCGAAGCGGCATTCGCGTGACTCTCACATCCAACGGTCGGGAAACTTTTGAGTCGACTCATTTGAACTCACTCACATTCAGATTGAGCCGTGAGTAGAGTCTGAGTAAGTTCTGGCGAGCAATATTTTAGTGAGTTAGAGTCAGGGTTAGTCCAGCTCCGCCTGCGAAAAAACAAAAACAAAAACACATTTAGTGAGCCCAAGTCCGAGTGAGGCGTAAGTGCGATTACTTCAGTGATTCTGAGTGAGCTCCAGATTTTCGGCTGACCTATGCCGATTGTATGGTATGCCGAATGAAGCTCAACGAACGCAAAATGAGGGACGACGAGCCAAACGGATCGTCAATTCTGCGTAACACTTCCCTTTTTAATACATTGCCACTGAGGCTTGCTCATTCGATACATCTCAGCGATAGTATAACGGACCCTCGTAATCGTTTCTTCTTTTCCTACTACATACGGTCCCCGTGCTAAACAACTCCCAGCCCGATTTCCACCGCCAGTGCGAGCTGCTATCGCAGCCGCCATGATGCCACCAGCGGCGCAGGGTTACGTATTGATCATTGCTCCCGGAACCAGTCGAGCATTGAGTGCGCCGTTGAATAACACATTGCGAGGACAGACGATAAACAAACGGGAAACAGATGGGACCGCTCTTCGTACATTTTAATTTCGTATGAGGTGATGTTTCTTATGCGATCTTGACACGTACGTTGATTGCATTGTTTATCGTTAATTCTGTGTTTTTTTTTTCATTGTACGCTGCTTGTATCCTTATCTAAGCCACACCTGCTGAATGCACTTCTGTGGCCAGTTTCCCGATGCGTTACGCTTGCGTTTGCTTTGTATGAAATGCCATAAGCTGCCCCCCCTCCCCCCCCATTCTATGCCACCATTTTAAGAGTTAATGTTTCCTGGTACATTTACGAGAGGGACCTGTGGCGCTGCGATCGCAGAGCCACCATGAGAGTGACGAATATAGTCAGAGTTGCTAGATGCTGCCGAGGTAAGAAACAGACAATCACCACAAGAGAAGCCCCAGGGTAACAACGGCAATGTAATGAATTGTTGATATTCCCGAAAATATTTTAAGTTATAACAAATAAATGTCACTAAGGCATGAATGAAAGTTGAAGAAATTACCCTAACTACATTAGTCCACTAAAATATGCGCAACTACGACAAAAAGCACCTATTTAATTTCAACAATGTCTCCGCTTGCTTGAATGCATGTTTGCCTTCCCTGGGTAAACATTACTTCTTGGTTCATCCAACATATGTTCGTCTTGAACACTCATCTTCACATTGTCACCGAAAAAAAGGCTATCAGAGAGTACGTGATGATCCCTATATATCTCGTAAAGAATGCAAATACCCCCCCCCCCCACACACACACACAAAAACAAACAAGATATGCAACTGGTAAATTTTTCAAGCAACTCGACAAACAAAAGAAGCCCAAATGCGCTTCTTTTAAGTGGAACTGGCCACTCTGCTTCATACTGTAGATGAATTGGTCCTATCTACGTGCTTACGGCTTCAAAAGCCCTTATGTCCTTGTTCATCTTTCTGTTTTCGCTTATGTATCGCGTAGATGAATCACTCGTTGAGAAATTGATGAGCTCATTTCAATTGGTCAGACTAAAATGGTGTAAGTTGTTATTGACATGGGCTCTTTGATTCTTGAATGCAGTCTCGTGCCCTTATTCAGCGCATTATTTTCAAGCATCCTTATCTTATGTATTCTTGCACTGTTTGCTTTGAGTTATTTATAGCTTGTATACTTTGAATATGGCAGTGACTTTGCATTTAATTGCTATGTGCATTTTCTTAGATTTATTATACCCTCAAATGTTACTGTGTCATTAAACTTGTACGAAGACTCATGATCATATTAACTGCACCTTTGATTCTGACATGCACCTCTATTTTATGTAGTAGATTGGACCAGCACCTAACCGTACAGGGTAATGGTACAAATAGTTTTGTAACAATTTTCGTAATAGGTTGACTGTATAAACACAGACTAATTTATTTATTTATTTATTTATTTATTTATTGACTGATGCGAAAGCTGAACTTCTGCTGAATTCATCTTGCAGCAAAGCGGCTGCAGATCCCGCTGAGCTGAAGGAACGAGGCTTAGGAAAATCCACGTACTGGTCATCATTTCCATGCTTGATGAACCGCCATGTTCCCACCACCACGCCCTATAGTTTATGATGTTCGACTGCTGAGCTGCAAGTCAAGGGATCTAATCACAGCTCCATCGGCGGTGGCATTTTCAATGGAGGGCCAAAATGTTCAAAGCACATGTGCTTAGATTTAGGTGCACGCTAAATGGTCGAAATTTCTGGAGCCCAACACTATCGCTTCTCTCATGATCGTATCGTGAATTTGGGAGGATTAATTCGATGAACTAGTACGAAGACGCAATCCATTCGATGACGTACGCCTTATTTATTGGCCAGTTCGTATGAATCACCATTTTCCTTTTCTAACCACTGCCATCGCACTGCACTGAAATTGCTTGATGTTGTGGTGGAGCCATTAAAATTCATGGAAACACGGCAATGCCTTCAATGAAAGCTTCGTTTCTCCAGGATCTGTTTTGCGAGCGAAGCTTGTTGCTAGTTACCGATTTCGGTGGTAGTGACGCTGCGCGCGAGAAATCCGACGAATGTGCACAGATACGTCCACCGAAGCTGCGTCGGTCACGTGTATTTCCACACGCCGTTTCGCACTTACTGATGATCTCTAGATTGGTGGCTTCTAGGCGATCAAGCTTTCTCTGATGTAGCATTTGCAGACTTCATTACAGACCTAATAACATGGCCTCCACGTTTTCATGGTGGTTACTCAGCATTACAGCGCAAGTCAATACCGATGTAAACATGTTAAACAATCTTTTTCGTTGTTTCAACATGACCATAAATGGGAAGCACTTATTTAGAGAAAATCCCAGCATATCCAAGGAGCGTATGTTCAGTGGGGAGACGCGTCCGTGCATGCGTGCGTGCATGTGTCTGTCTGTCTGTTTGTCTGTCTGTCTGTCTGTCTGTCTGTCTGTCTGTCTGTCTGTCGGACCGACCGACTGACTGACTGACTTGACTGACTTGACTGACAATGACTGACAATGACTGACAATGACTGACTTGACTGACTGACTGACTGTCTGTCTGTCTGTCGGACCGACCAACCGACCGACCGACCGACTGACTTGACTGACTTGACTGACTGACTTGATGACTGACTGAATGATTGACTGTCTGTCTGTGTGTCTGTCTGTCTGTCTGTCTGACTGACTGACTGACTTGACTGACCGACTGACTGACTGAATGACTGACTGAATGACTGACTGACTGACTGTCTGTCTGTCGGACCGACCGACCGACCGACCGACTGACTTGACTGACTGACTTGACTGACTGACTTGACTGACTGACTTGACTGACTTAACTGACTGACTGAATGAGTGTCTGTCTGTTTTTCTGTCTGTCTGCCTGTCTGTCTGTCTGACTGACTGTCTGTCTGACTTGACTGACTGTCTGTCTGTCTGTCTGTCTGTCTGACTGACTGACTGACTGACCGACTGACTGACCGACTGACGGAATGACTGACTGAATGACTGACTGACTGACTGACTGTCTGTCTGTCTGTCTGTCTGTCTGTCTGTCGGACCGACCGACCGACCGACCGACCGACCGACCGACCGACCGACCGACCGACCGACCGACCGACCGACCGACCGACCGACCGACCGACCGACCGACCGACCGACCGACCGACTGACTTGACTGACTGATCTTGACTGACTGACTTGACTGACTGACTTGACTGACTTGACAGACTGACTGACTGACTTAACTGACTGACTGAATGAATGTCTGTCTGTTTTTGTGTCTGTCTGTCTGTCTGACTTGACTGACTGACTGTCTGTCTGTTTGTCTGTCTGTCTGTATGTCTGTTGGTCCGTCTGTCCATTCGTCCGTCCGTCCGTCCGTCCGTCCGCCCGCCGGTACCTTCTGAGCGAGTCATCGAAGTAGGCGGTCATGAACCTTGACGAGCTATAGGAGGGACAGACCCATGCCTTTACGAGCTTCGCCCCTGATACTATTTAGTTGCTGTCACTGCAACAGAAGTTGCGCGTGTTTATTGTTGTGTTTGTGAACCCGTCTGGTGTAATCGTGGTTCGTCAGGAAAGTTAACAGGCATTTCACAATTTGAGCATGATCACAGTTTCTATCTCTGTGATGACCACCGGGCAGTGGAAAACTGAGCTGCACGTGTAGTGGGAACAAACAAACAAACAAACAAACAACCAACCAACCAAACAAACAAACCATCAAACAAACAAATGGAAATGCCGAAAACAAGCACAGAAACAAAAATAAAGTATACGGACATGTTGAGAAATGAAAAGAGAAACAGAAAAAAGCAGTTATAAGGCAAGGAAAGAGAAAAGAGTGAAATCAAAAGACATGCAGAAAAAGCAGGCAAAACAAACAGCACCAGAACGAACCAAGCCTTTATTCAAGAAGGCAAAAAAAGGGCACATAAAGACAAATAGACACAAGCACACACAACTAAACAAGCAAACTTAGTGCACATTGGTGACAGACGCTCTCGCACGCAGCAGACGACAAAACAGAAGACAGTGCGGAGCAGTCAGAGTGGATATACGACACCACGAATCACCGGGTGTGAAGAGGAGTGGTCGAACTGGGGAACACGCGCACGAAGACGCTAATTACCTAACGACCCCGAGTTGCCTAATTAGCTTTCCAATTGGGTAACTAATCACACACGTCGTCCCGGCCTGACGGAGAGCATCGGATCGACAAAAGAGGGGCACGTGCTGTGAAAAGATCGCTGCAAGCTTCATTGGCCACTTGTGTTTAACGCTTTGGGAGGCGCACCGAAACGCTTTTTCAGCATGGTCGATCGGAAAACACTGCCGATCGGTGCTCGAGGCTCCTCAGAACTCGGCTGAGAAACGAAATGACCGCGCCACATATACCGATGTCACTGCCATTGGGTGGTTTTGGCATTTTTTTGTAAGACTACAGCTATATTTTATTCAAATCAATCAATCATAAATGAGTTACAGGGTACACACTGACATGTAAGGGACACAGTAGACAAAAAGAGAAATAAATGCTTGACAAAATGCCGTCC
Organism: Rhipicephalus microplus; assembly: GCF_013339725.1. NCBI lineage: Eukaryota > Metazoa > Arthropoda > Arachnida > Ixodida > Ixodidae > Rhipicephalus > Rhipicephalus microplus. The sequence goes on along the minus strand of NC_051175.1, from coordinate 50,674,017 downwards.
TCCATCCTCAGTCAATAAAGCACATAAGCCACAGTAATGTAAATACGTTAAAACACTAATAAACAAACAAGATGCGACAGTTCCACATTTTTTCATAGCAGTTCATAAAATATCATTAGAAAAACACTGATGCCTCGAGACCTGTCTGTAAGACGTAATTTGTAGTAATGGTGTAGCGTACTATTTTTTAGACTATAATATCAAGGATTGCGCAGACCCAGACGTCTTAAATGACAACATGGAATTACAACGCACTAAATTAAAATCGAACATATATACGTCAATTTTTGCAAAAAAACAAACAAACAAACCTGTCTGATTTCATAGGGAGAGGAAAATTATTTTTGAAGCATTACTAGACATGTGTGTATTTTCTTTTTAATTGCAATTTTTGAGCGGCTCTCTTTCACTGTGGTGGTAGTTGCGGGATGTGAACTCAAGAGTTCAGGGATCATATGCTGTAGCCTTTGTGTGCTGTAGATTGTTCGTATTCTTTCGCTGCAGTATGTTATGCGTCTAAAGCTGTATGTACTCTGTCTTCGAGAATATGCATCGTGAAATGCGGCAGCGTTAGATTTCAATTTTCAATTCATCGTATATGCTCATCGATATTTTGTGTGAGTTTTATAGTTACTGCGGCCGCCGCGGGAGGCCGCCACGAGCCATCTAGCGGGCTCACGATCGCACCGAAAGTATAGCCCCATGTTTAAAGGGGGACAAAACAACATGGTTAATTCTACTTTTATAGGAATTAACGCGACACGGAAGTAAAACGCCTCCTTACAGAGGTAGTTGAATGTTTGCCGGGCGTTGATATGAGAGAACTTTCACAACGTCTATTAGTGCTTGGCAGCTATAACACCGTAACGCTTTGTGCAATTCAAAAGAAAGAAAGAAACAAACAAACGACGAAACAAACAAAGTAAGAAAGAAAGAAACATATTATACGTCAACCAAGCACTCACCAAGCTTGGATTGGCGCCATTTTCCCGACAGGGCAAAAGTTCCAATGTTTTCTTTCGTTTTTTTTTTTGGGAGGGGGGGTGCAGGGCGGAATTATAGCAGTCGTGCCTTCATACGCTTAAAATTGAAGTTCACGCCTGTGTTATTTCACTTGTCTATAATAAACATACGGATGCGATAGAGAGCTGCTCTTTGGAGACAAAGTCGCGTATTTGATGGACGGTTTCCAACCTCCATTTTTTTGTTTATATCAATGCCCGACGCTTGCTCATGTCGCGAGGAGTCAACGTTAAGCAACAACTCAATCTTTCTGAAAGTACTAATTTTTGAGCTCTGTTGTTTGGGTATGTCTTCGTTTTAAGCACACACACATAATTTCACATCGCGGAGGGGAGTAGTTTCAAACTCTCAAATTCTCACGGCTTCAAACTTCTTAACAGTGGTAGTAGAAAGTAGAAGTAGGTTAACTGTTGGAATTTCGCGCTTGGCGCAAACGTGTCAGGTATCGCTTCCTCAAACAACTCTCGCCACAGTGAAGCAAAAATTTTTGTCCATTATTTAATTCTAAGGCCTTAGAAGCGTTATCAAAGGCAAAAACTGACAATTGGCGGCGTCAACACGAACGATGCACGAACGATTCTTTTCTGCCCAAGACGCGAATAAGGTTGGTTTTCATATTTGACCCCGAGAGAAAATCGGCGCCTTTGTGCGGGGATCAATTTCGCAGCGCAGTCGGCTCGTATTCCCGAGCTGTCGCTCACAGCTGACGCTTGCGCTGTCGAAAGTAATAATGCGAGGATGACGAAAAATAAAAAAAAGAAATAAGAGCGCTTCACATAAAATATAAGGAAACCCGAACGCTTTGTCCTGGTTTGTGATGAATGGCACGGTGTTTGAGGCAGGTAAATGCGCGAGTTAACTCGAACTAAGTGCAGCACCAAAAAACAAAAAAAGAGGAGATTCCTAGAGTAACATCGACCAGCCTAAAAACAGAAAAAAAACATCAAAACTGCTTGAGAAGCCCGGGCATGATGATTTCTTTCTGTTGGCTTCATTCCATGACTGAATTATTTGTGCTGCATTAGTGTAAAGCTCTTGCTTTAATCGTATGTATGTATGTATGTATGTATGTATGTATGTATGTATGTATGTATGTATGTATGTATGTATGTATGTATGTATGTATGTATGTATGTATGTATGTATGTATGTATGTATGTATGTATGTATGTATGTATGTATGTATGTATGTATGTATGTATGTATGTATGTATGTATGTATGTATGTATGTATGTATGTATGTATGTATGTATGTATGTATGTATGTATGTATGTATGTATGTATGTATGTATGTATGTATGTATGTATGTATGTATGTATGTATGTATGTATGTATGTATGTATGTATGTATGTATGTATGTATGTATGTATGTATGTAGTGCGCTCGTATTTATGCATGCGTTTGCGTAGGCGTGCATACGAAGACACATATGTACATGTATATGCGCCTTCGAATATAAATATGTGTATGTAATATGTCTTGTCTCCTGTTACCAATATTATGGTGTTTATGAAGTAATTGCAGTGTGTCCATGTTTACAGTCCACATTTTGCGGATAATGTCGAGGCCGCAAAACTTCTAGACATTTCTTGAGAGTACTTATAATTCCTGCCAGGGCTGTGGCGCCTCTGGTAGAACACAAGTAGCGTACCTGTATACCCTAAGCTAATAATAATGATATAAAAGCACCAAGGATCTGAAGTCACATATGTTAACAGGTCAGGTGGTCTTCCACACGATCACGCCAGCACTTGAGGATGCTTCGGGAAAATGCGTCCCTAAGGGCGAGAATTCGATGACATCGCGTAGCTGAGACTTCGAATCACACCAGGTGTCCCACCATCTGGAGCTCTCTCGGGTCAACATACGAGTTCCGTAGCCGGTGAGCTAATGAGGCGATAGGTGGCCGGAATTAATCGCACAGTGGAGCGATGCGGGAAAACATGGTCACGAGAGAACCCAAAAACACTAACACCTTCGCGTGAGTTGTTTTTTTCTGTTTTTTTACCACAGTTAGCTTGATATCTTCCCACAGAAACATAATTGTGTATGAAATTGTGGTATGCCTAACAACAAGCTTTCAAAATAGGAAACAAAGCGAAGATAATAGTTACACCATAGTTTACAGATTGCGGCACAATTGTTGTTGGTACATCGTGTAACTTTTCTAAAGCGATCGCCCAACTCCTCTCGCTACAAACCCAGGAAGTGCGACTGCGCAAGCATTTGGCTTCACAGCTGAACTTCCTCGCACGCGCGTCGTCATAGCAACACACATGTGCTCTGTCGATTCACTTTCTTCTACCACACACCCACTTCTGTCAGTTGGAGAGAGCCAAGAGCCGGTGGGCGCGCGCGCCCCCGGCCAAAGAAACGTTGCCTGGAGGCGTCAGCCTCCGTCACATTACTTGTGGAGGGAACTGTAACAACATGCCGCTTCTTGCCTCGCAACTCGACGTCTCGATACAGTTGCTGTTTTTGTTTGACAGTCTAGGTTTAAAGGCTCGTACACACCTGCGGCTAGCACTGGCTGGTGACGTATTTTTGCGACAGGCGACCGAAACGTGACGCGAGGCCACCGATGTTCGCACCCGCTTGTGACTTGTACTAGTGGCCGCAAAGAAATCACGTGTATTTACCGTGTAATTGAAATTTCATGGTAAATTAAGCCAACGTTTTACTCCACGTGTGATTGGTTCAGAAGTTAGCGAAGTGAAACCGAGCAGCGTGCGACTTATCCAAAGCAGTCGCAGGGCGACCAAATCGGCCCTTTGCGACCAGTCGCTCTGCGGGCTCACTTGTTTTTTCTGAATAAAAAAAAAAAAACAGTTGTGTCGAGAACCCTAGAGTATTTTTGTGCTTATTGAATGTACTTTTAACGCAACTGTATACTTTAAAGAAGCACTGTGGGTTTCAATATCAAGACAGTGGCTTCTGAGTGACGTGTCATCACAGTGTGACGTCACATGGGGACAGCAACTCGCGGCGTACTAGCGACAGATCGGTTATTTGCTAGTGGTGTACGTACACAATGTATTGCAATTGTCATTCACTGACCACGACAGCGATATCTGCGACATAGGCAGCGTGTAGGGGCGCAAGTCCAAATTGAGTGAAAAAGTGTTGTCTTGTCGGGATAATGTCCATAGCGGTGCACCTGATTTGGTAATGCTCAGTGATGAAAGCATTGAAATCAGTCTAAAATATTTTGTACGTGTTGTCTGACTCTCATGAGTGGAGAACGTTAACGCTGCATATGCATTTCGTTTCGCTGCATAACGGTACTGATATTGAGTAGCCGAGACAATCGACCTCAACCTCTCCACAGCAAAGCAGTTGGAACAGAACCAAGGAACCGAAAAATGTTGCTTTTGCGACGACTCAAAATCACGCCAGTACTCTTTTAAGCTCGTTCAACGATGGCACACTCATTTTTAATTCACCAACTTCAATTGATAAAATTTTCCACTAAGCTCATAAATCTAATGCGCTGAAAAGGAACAAAATACAGATACCAGTAATGCATTAGAATAATTGCACCACTAAGCCGCAAAAGAGATTGCTCAAAAGAAGCGCTCGCACGTTCTTTTATCCGACCCGGCAGCGAGAGTTATTAGCGCGGAATAATTTATGAGCGGTCGTTTCGCGAGCGGCCATGCTCCTGGATCAAGCCGCTCGCGTGTTTTCGCGCGCACACACCGACTCGCACATTGTGTGTACGTGGATCTCAGCGCAGCTCGCATCGAAGTACTCCCCTCTCCCTCATCCCCTATTTTGCGCGAGGCTCCCCTGGGGACGCAACAACACAGTGGTACCCGAACGCGACTTTCCGTGATCGCCGCACTCTATGCATACACACTGTTTCGGTATCTCAGTCGAAGTGCTTTGGCATCGCCCATGCGCCTCTTTGCTGCTGAAGTTAAATAGTCATTGGTCTCTGCGTGTGTAAACGCAGTCACGTCGTGTTGTGTAAACAATGTCACGCGGCCGTCTGCTATCGCGCACGCCGATTCCTCTGCTTTTTCGTCTGCAACATCGTTTTGCCCCTCTATGGAACGTCGTCTGCTACGTGCGTGGTGTGTACCGTGTTGCGACCACGACCACGTAAGAACAGGCTCCAAACCAATCGTCTTGATTGCATGCAAGCCTCACAGGCACGGCGCAACGCCCCCGCGGGAGTTGCGATGTGGAATGGTGCAGATTGCCGGAGGGCATTTCGAGTCAAGGCTAATGCCGATTCGAGTCACTTTTTTGTGCCTATCTTTAACGGCGTTAAAATGATTTCGACGTGAATTCTGGTTTCTCTTTCACCCCATTTTTTTTTGTACAAAATGAAGCGGTCGATATCTCTAGGGGAAGGGGAGGGAAAGTTTTACGAAAGCATCCCACCAGCTCCTCCGTCACCAAGCGCTTACTGATTTATTCATTATTTGCTTTGCATACACGGATACACGAGGACACAGGAAAAAGAGAAAGAGAGGAAGCTGGCAACTGCCACCTGGAGGGGCACAGCACCTGCTCACTCTTTCGGGAGGAAGGAAAAGATACAGAGAAAAAGAACATTGCAGGAGAGAAAGAGAAAAAAAAAGAGAAGTAAAGAAAAAATGCCGAAGAGTTAGACAAGCGTAAACACGAAAACAAAACAGTTTAGAAATAGGTGGCCAAGTCCGTTTGGTCCATGAAGTCAGTAGAGCTCTCGGAAAGAGGTAATCATCTAGGGTCGTGCACTTAAAGGGACACTAAAGTCAAGACGATAGTTATAGCGCGAGAACAGAACGACGCCACAGAGACAAGAAGGACACGAAGGACACTTCTTGTCTTTGTGTCGTCAATCTGTTCTCGCGCTTTAACTATCGTCATGTCATACCAACTAGCCCAAGCTGCCACACTAAAGTCAAATAACAATTTACGTCAGAATGAAAGCTCAATGTATGACAACATCTAAAACGACACTATTATCAACAACAGTGCCCTACTTACCGAGAAATCAAGGTAATGCGCAAAAACATAAGCGCCGCAGTAGGACATTTTCAAAATGATCCCAATGACATCAGACGGACCGCCTTCAAATAATCACTAATAATCGATCTATCTGCACTAAATAAATAACCTTCTGTGCATCAAAAGATGCAATAAAATGTGTTTTGTTCGTTTCTGTTTGATTCATGGAAAAAAGAACCACCGGATGTTGCTATGGGGAATGGCACGAGTGGTTCAAAAACTCATTTTTCGCGTTGTTACACGGGACATGTGGTGCCATCTAGTGGGACGCAGTAGAAACAAAAAAGGTTGGCAATCTCGGAGCTAATGGCAAGAAAGTGATCAATGGCCTTTGTTGTTGCTGTGGCTCCCGCTGCTTTCGAACTGCTGCACTAGCGAAGTAAAGCCGGGCAATGTTGTGCACGGAAGCAGTGACGTGAGCGGGTCCGGTGAGTCCGCTTTTTGAGGCGGGTAATTTGAAGTGCGCTAACCCGACGCGGAACCACTAAAACGTGATTTTATTTCAAAATAGGCCCCTTGTTGGTCCAAAAGAAACACTGCGAGGTTTCTGAACCGCCACTTCAACAATCAACGTCGACTTAATAGTCGCCTTTAGTGCCCCTTCAAGCCGCAGGAATTTCTATTCCTGTTTTAGGAAAAAAATGCTAAATAGCATGGAAAAATTACAAATAAAATGACGCGATGGTGTGCTACTCCGAACGGCCTCTCATTGACTCTTATATATATATATATATATATATATATATATATATATATATATATATATATATATATATATATATATATATATATATATATATATATATATATATATATAGAGAGAGAGAGAGAGAGAGAGAGAGAGAAGACTTCATTGAATTATCCAGCGGATGGCTATCCCAGCCTCGCGAGGGAAGGGTCATCACGATGCAGCCACACATCAAAGATTATTGATTTTGAATTTCTGCCATTAAAAGTTCGCTGTAAACAGTACTTGAACTGCAACACTGGGGGTATTCATTGGCCACTACGGAAGGAAGTGACTCTACTTGTCCCTAGAACAAGTATAATTGTTTTTTTCAGCTGAGTGCGTGATGAGTTGCCTTCCTTCGCACTAGAGGTATAATGCTTGCCTACGCGAACACGAGAAAAAAAAAGATGCTGTTAAAGAGCGACATTTTTGGTAGCTCCCTCGTTCCAAAGTCATATGACGGTCTTGTCCCGTTACCAGGCGGCTTCATTAAAGCTTCCTTTCGGCTCGTGCTTAGAACTCTCTCTCGCCATTTTTTATTTCATTTTGGCCTGTTAGTTGCCTCGTTCACTTCTCGAAGCCAAAAAAAAAAAAAAAAGCCCGTTCATTCTGTCATCCCGACTCGCTTCATGGCGTGCCAACTTTACTTTCCTGCCGCTCGGTGACACTGCTGGCCGCTGCAATATAGCTGCCGTTGGCAACGGCTCTCTCTCTTTCTCTCTTTTTCTTTATTGCATCCATGGGATGAGAACGCCATTTATTTAGACGGCGGCTTTCCATTCAAGGACGACCATCATACGACTATGGCGCCCTCTTCGCAAGCTGCTCGACGTTAGCTTTCTCATTTTCCTTTCATTTTTCCCATTTCCTCTCGTCTTGCATTTCGAGCTATACAGCCTGCCATTACATGGTGCTCGTCTGCGTTCGTAGCAGACGACACCCACGCATCTACTAGCAGACGGAGAGTCCATAATTTTGACGCCATAATTTTAGTGCTTGTCCATCTGCGTTTCGACAGAACGAGCACATCTAAAGGGAATGTATTGCTGCACACGAGATCATCTGCTCTGGCAAGTGACATGCGTCAAGTGAAAGACTTCTAACGCACTTACTTGAAAAATATATATGTATATTTGATTTTCGGGCTGCCCGGACAAAAACACGTAAACGTTTAATGCAAACACAATCCCAGGACGGAACAAATTTCAACCCTTATGCAGCTGAATGCCTTAACGTTAAACGGGAGTTAGTTCAAGAGTATCGTCTGCTGAAGGAGCGGACAGCTTAGCGTGCTTTTTTGAACAGCAAACACGATATGAGGTGCTTTTTTGGTGCATGTAGCTGAGAAATGGTCGTTAACCTGGCTTCACGGGTGTCGACTCTGTAAAGGGTTGCCAGAAAATAGAAAAAAAAAGTGAGAAAAGGACATTGATCGTTCACTAAGGTGACTGGACTGCTCAGCAAACAGAACACTTCGTGGATTTTCGAAAATGTGGCACCTATTTGGATGCATGTACAAGCCTGACAACACGCACACGCTGCAGAGCGTCAGTGCAGTGGCCTGCCTACACAGATCCACGCCATCTGCCTATCGAAAGAAAGACAGAGAGAGAGCGAGGCTACACAAAGCTGCGTGCCCGCTCTTTCCACAGAGAGAGGGCGCGACGCCGCGTCAAAAGGCCCCGCGCTGACGCGCTGCAGCGCGTACATGTGGTCAGGCCTTAAGACGGAAGCAGGGTGGAAGCCTTCTCTTACGTCAGCTTCCCTTTCTCAACCTGTCCCGTTACACCTTACTCTCTTCCACAAGAGCTCGGACACCTGCCACACTTGGGAGCACTGTCCTGCCGCCTAGCCAAGACAGTGGTCCTTTCGAATGCAGGCACCAGCGGCCGTAGCAGTGGGCAGCAAGAAACACACCTCACTCCTGAAAAATCGGCGCACGCTGCTCTTGGAGTGAAGCAGCAGACAAAGATGGGTACGGAGAAGAAGAGGTCGCTATAGAGAGCGTGTGCCGGTTCAAGATGATGCTTTAGCTTCCGTTACCGTTACGGAACAACATCGAGATTAAAAAGTTGCACTGTTGAATAGTCATGTTGGCTCTCGTTCATTCATCTCCGACGACCGAGAGACGAAAAGCATCTTTTTTCACTCGACGCCAAACAAACGAGCGCTAAGAAGGGGAGATAGATGTCAGGGTTGAACCCCCGATACAACGATGAGATCACGACAGACGCGGTGTAGTTGATAGCTTCGGGAATATCCACGACCTGGGATTTCCGAACGTGCTCCCGAGTCTCAAGCATTTTCAGCCTTCATCAAAAATGTGACCTGCGCGATCGATCCCGCGACCTCCTGGTCAGGGTTCGAGCACCGTCACCGCACACCTCCGCCATGTCGGGTTTAATAAACGGCGAAAAGAAGAGACACACAGAATAGTTGTTCGAATTTCAACTGAAAGTTCAAATTATGAACCAATTTACGCAAACTGGGCTCGTAGCAAGAAAAGGTACCATAGTCACCCCTTCCCCAGCTCCACGAAATTCGGATGAAAGGGGTGTTTTACAGCGGACAAATAATGAAAAAATTAAGCGATCCTTGATTGATTGATATGTGGGGTTTAACGTCCCCAAACCACCATGTGATTATGAGAGACGCCGTAGTGGAGGGCTCCGGAAATTTTGACCACCTGGGATTCTTTAAGGTGCGCCCAAATCTGAGCAAACGGGCCTACAACATTTTCGCCTCCATCGGAAATGCAGCTGCCGCAGCCGGTATTCGATCCCGCGACCTGCGGAAATTAAGGCGATCCTAAATTTTCGCCTTTGAGAGCTGTACGCGATAGCGATCTTCTGTTCCTAGTGCGTACTCCAAACACTCAGTGCGTGAAACCCTTTCGAACTTGCTGTGCACCCACAACAAGTGCACCCCCCCCCCCTTCTCCGTTCTAACCTCGGTAATTTTTTCTGGGTAAAAGCCCCGCCTAAACACATTTATGCTGTTTACTCTCATCTACTTTGTCTTTTTCTGCGCAGTCGAGGGTACCTAACGAGAATGATAGCAATCTGTCGCGGGAGTGGCAATGAGTTGGGAATTAGTACTGTGGATTCTGCCAAACTCCTCTATAACTTTCTGCACGTCACGTAGTTTCGTGCTGCCTTAGGGATCATCTCAGCCTTATATACGCGAGGATTTCAGCCGGCAACGTGGTCATGTGACGTGACAATACCGCCATTGGCGGTTTCATGCCATATTGTACTCATATAACTTTTAGTACACCAACGTCACGCCTTCGTTCTCTTAACCTACACGTTGGTGATGTCAGCATTTGTTACTTAGTTTTGCTTTGTGATTCGTGAAAACGTCGTGAAGTAAGATCATGCCTCGTCTTATCCCTCAAAGATCATTCCTAGCCTGTTTTCATAAGACAGCCACGGTTTCTGACTAAACTGAAAATTACAAACGAAACCATCTCTATTGTTTCCTTGAAGTCTTGATCTGTTAATTTTACAGCGCTTGTGTCTAACCTAAATAGGCCCATCGATGGAATTCCCATCTTCAGCTCAACACACAAAAAACAACACAACATAACAAGGTGTTTTAAACTGACCAGTTCCCACTGTTCTTTATTCGACAAAGTTCTTCATCTACTAATTAGCAGAGCCTTGAAAGAGAGACGGTGAATGTCACCGATCGCCGTCTGCCAGTGACAGCGACGCGGCTCAGAGACGCCAAGATTAAGTTTTTTTTGTTTCCCTCTTCGATCCAAGCCAATCCGTTGAAAGCCGACGCGCACTCGCCTTTGCGACATCCGCGTGCAAGGTCGACGTGACAAGCTTATTAGGACGGTGACGGCTCGAAACAACAAGGACGAAAAAATAAACAAAATCCGCATGGATTTTATTTTTGCTTCATTGGCGGTCCGTCGTGCAAACCTCCACGGCTCGGGTGGAATCTCGACTACGTCCCAAATACAAGAACGCACCAAACCCATGAGGATTTGTCAGTAGAAACCAATTTTCGCGAGTCAATTGTCTGAAGAAGTCTAACCGGGTGCCGTGCTTTAGCGATTGGCCGTAGAAGGGAGAAGGCGTGACGTATAATATGATATTCCGAGCGCTTTCCAAACGTGCTGAAAGCACCGCCATCTTGGACTGATAACATTGCAGTGTTGCACCCGTATCAAATGAACGAACAGTAGTATACGGTGAACTTTCACCTATGCCCATGTTTCACGGATGAACTTGCTGTTATAAAAGATTTCTTATGTGTATTTTGATATGTGCTGTGAAATGATATGTGTTCCAGTAGAAAATATTCCTTTTTCTGCATTTCTCTTCATGCACATTTCCGTTCAAATATGAAAATATTTCCGTTCAAACGTGAAAATGTGCATAGAACCGCTTGTCAGCCCAAGGTGGCGGCGCGCCTGAAGTGAAAATAAAACAATGTTTAAAATGTGTTATTAAAAGTAAAACTGATGAATTCTTGGAAGCGTGAATGATCAGCATAGGTGTGCCTATAGTTATTCGTGCGATCAAATGGCCCGTCGGAATACAGCAAGTTTGGAAACAAAATGTCTATTTATTTATTTATTTATTTATTTTCCTTAGTTGCATTACTTTGGTTCTTTCGTTTACATACTAACTTTATTATACTCTACTTACTTACTTACTAACAACCCTGCTAGTCTCCTATAGGGACTATAGCACTGACAGTTGGGCATGTTGGGGTGGGTTCATATAGTTCATATATTGCCTACCCGAAAGCCCCGTTTGGCGTCATTGATCGGCCCTCGCGAGCAAAATGCCCTTCTCGTCCGAGCACACTATAAAGCATGGAAGACTGGTGTAATGACACTGGGTGCGTGATTTCGACGCACTCACACTGCGTAGGAATGAATGGTGCTGCAGCTATAGATGCAGAGCAAAGGGTGTAAAGTCAACGCTACTGAACCGCGTGCTTCCCTCTCTCTCGCCGCCGTTTCCAATTTTCGTACTGGAGTCGTTGCTTTAAAGGTTTCGAAATGCGCTTGACGCCAACGCGCCTTTTGATCCTTAAGTAAACCGGTTTTTACTCTAAGCCTCCTTCGTCGAATGAAAAACAAGAGCGCTCTCTTGCGTGTTTCTTTGGGACTCGTTCAACGAAGCCAAGCTTGCCGTTTGTCCTCGGGGATGCGTTGCGAAAAGACGCATTTCGAAATGATAAGACTTTCTCGGCGAATAAGGTGAAAAAAGACCGAGTCCGTTTTACTTCTTAGTTTTTCCAGTTTTCTTTTTTTCCCCTCGTCCGTCTGTTCAACTCTCTCCCTAAGCTTCTGCTAATCTTCTGAGAGCTTTTACGTACGAAGTGAGAAGCAGCTTTCAAGTACTTTTCCTAACCTGCCTTCTTGCGTGGTTTCGCGCAGGAAGCCACTCCTTGATATTACAGCCGAGTGACCAATCATATGAGCCATACGAGTGAGGTGTTTCTCTAGAACAACCGTAAAGCACTTTAGGTGATGGCTGTTTGCGTCACAGACGACACACTTGGATTGGAAAGGAACGCCCGGTGTAAGTGAAGTTGGTGTTATAAAACTGGATGTTTAGGTACAAAAACGAAAGGCGAGTTGATACAGGGCTGCCTCTTTTTCTTCGATAGAACATGCGGAAACCAACAGACAGCTAAGTCGAGCACACGATAGGGGGCATTATATGTAGTCCTTAATTGGAGTAATGTGATAAAAATTATGATGCAAGTGTAAAATATTAAGGTAGGTAAAAAGAAAACTTGCTGCCGCTAGGCACCGAACCTACTATCTTCGCACAATGCATCCGATGCCATAGAGCTACAATGGCGGTCATCCACTCATGAACTTCATTGGATATTTTTGTTCCCCTGGTGGGGTGTTAGCCATCGCTACTCGTAATAAGGGCGACGTGAACGGGAAGAGGACCGCCACTCTATAAAAAATTGATGAAATGAATGATTCAGTGTGTACACAGCTTACCTGGTCTTCCATCAGCACATAGGAGAATGGCTCGCAAATTTTAAGTGTGTAGCCCGTCAGAGGATCGGGACGTCATATTAGGTCGTCTCGTGGCGTCATGCTCGAAGTAAACAAAATAGGCCAAGAAAGATGGCATAACAGGTAAACTGGAGATAAATACGTCAAGAAAGGGCGTCACTGCCTCACAAAGAAAGATTTCCGTCATGAAGAAAACAACGTAAATTAAACAATGGTACCATTTTATTCTGGAGAAAAAAATCTATGTGTTTAGAAACAGTGGGTAACAATTTAGGGTAGCAGGCACTCTACTATGGGAGAGCGTAAAGCCGTACCGTGGGCCTCGCACTTCTTGAGGCCCTGTTTACAAAAAATACGCCGTAAACGAGTTCACGACAAACAAGCTTCGAATAGCGTTGCTCCCGTGTTTAGCGAAAAAAAAAGCCTTTATCTGCGTAGTATTCTAATGGCGTAAATTAATGTCGAGACGAAGATTTGTACCGTAACAATGTATTCACACATTCATCAGCCGGTGAACGGTCGACAGTCTGGCACGCGCTTCACTCCATTTATACGTACGAACGAGCGAACGAGAGAGTGCACACAGGGAGGAGAGAAGCACTGCGAGAGAAGCACAGCACCTACCCTCATCTACACTGCCACCAGGCCCACCACACATGCGGGAGTTCCACCGAGCTACCTGCTACCACGATGCGAGCGCCCTCACATGCCAGAGTGCGCTCCTCCTCTCCACTCACTCTCCGCTACGTTCTCCCGCACAACCTGCTCCGGTTGCTAAGAGCGAGAATAAGCGCGTGCGCCCGAAGATGTTGCTATGGGAAAGGGTGTGAGAGCGGAGAGATAACAATTGCCCACGCGCGGACGCCTGACATAGCCCGACTAAGAATTGCACTCGCATTTAAGCGCTGTTAACAATTTACAGTACGAGGTATTCTTCTATGAGAGAGCACAAAGCCGTCCTGCTGGCCTCAAACTTACGAGGACAGCCGAAGAATCTCTGTGTGTGTGTGTTTAGAAAAAGTTTCAACGATTTGGTGTACTTCATTCCTTATTAGAGCAGAAAGCCGTCCCAAAAATATTGCCCGCAGCTTCCCTCGGGGGAACACTGAGGAGGATGCGGAGCATATAATTGGTTAACGGGGTGTTAAAGTGCGACTTACTTGGGTCGATGGCTAAATTGGTTAACGTGGTTGTGAAATGGGGTGTTAAATTGCGACTTACTTGGGTCGATGGCTAAATTGGTTAACGTGGTTGTAGGAGGGGGTGTTAAATGAGTGAACACGTACACACGTATGCGAAAGGGCGGCGCTGGTCGAAGGGACGTCGATCATTGTGTTTGTGGATTCGTTGGCATTCATTTCACCGCGACCTTGGACGTCGGCGCGCCGTACAAACCAACCGACGAGCGGCAACTGAGCGAGCGAGCGCCGACCTTGAGTATATATACAGCGTGACGGCGCATGCACTGTCAGCTGTTGAATGTTCTCGAAGCGCGACGGCGCATGCGCGTCCACTGGAGAATCAGGAGAATTGTAGAATGTTCTCGAAGGGGAGAAGTGCGCGCGGCACAGATGGTGGGTGACGGCGCATGCGCGCGTCAGCTGTCGAATGTTCGAGAAGGGGGAGAAGCGCAACGGCGCATGCGCGCGCGTCAGCTGCCGATGTTTTCGAAGCGCGACGGCGCATGCGCGCGCGTCAGCTGCCGATGTTCTCGAAGCGTGACGGCGCATGCGTGCTACATTATACAGCTAGCGAATGTTCGTGAAGAGGAGAAGCGCACGCGGTGTGTAGAGGAGGAAGGGTGCACAGATGGTGGAGGAGTGAAGCGCGCGCGGTGTGTAGAGGAAGAAGGGATGCACAGATGGTGGAAGGAGGAGGAGGAAGCTTGCGGACGGCGCCGCACTACAAGCCTCGAGTATTAGATGCTCTGCATCTAAAAAACGAACACAATAAATGAAAGCAATGGGTATGTTTAGAATAAATGGCTGATGATTTAGAATACCGGGTACTCTATTATGAGAGCATGAAACCGTCCCGCGGCACTCGAGCAAAACCAAGCATTAACAATTTGTTTCATCTACGAAACAATTGTTGCTGATTGGCGAAAAAGTGTGCCGGGGATCATAAATCATTACGTTCTATTGTGTTTTGGTTAGCAGCCTTTTATATTGTTATTGTTAATCTTTTGTTTTTATTTTTTTTATTTTATTAAAATCTTTTGTTCTGTCACATGATTTATTAGATGGGTGGTTATTTTCGGTGTTTTTACGATGTTGTGGCCTTTTATTAAGTTTGTTACAGTTAAAAGCTTCTCGCTGTGTTCAGAATAAATTGTGACGATTTAGAGCTCTACACGCACTCTACCATGGAAGATCCGTGAGCTGTCCCAGTTATGCACGGGCTGACATGATTAAGTTTTCTTCGTTTCACGCAAGGTGCTTGGTTTCACTACTTCTGTCGATAGAACCTTTTAGGAGCTTTCTCGCGAAGCCTTTTCGGCGCGAAGCTCCTCTTAGTCTAACGTTGTGCTGCGTCAGGCATAACCGACAGTATCTCCCGAACAGTATAATAGACTGCGCTGTCTCATCGCCAGTTCTCGTCTTATTTCCTGGATGGCGTTGGTCCAATGTGTGTGCAATAGGACGGACGGATGGACGGAGAAGTGTGTGCAATAGGACGGACGGACGGACGGACACACGAATCGACGGAGGGAAGCACATACGAACGCAAGGACGGACGGATGCATGGACGTACGAATGGACGGCCGCGTGGATGCACGAATGGACAGGCAAACGGATGCACGAACGGACACAGGCACGGATGGATGCACGGTCAGACGGATGGATGGACGCACCACATGTAATCATTATCATGCACTCCGTGGATATGCTGTGAATTTTTATGCTCCTCAGGGCAAGTCTCTTGGCGTGTACAAAGGGCAATGTACCTACTACACGCCCATTGGAGCTTTCGCGAAGTAGGAAAGCACCAACTATGCCCCTATGTCATTCATAATTCTGCTGATAAGCAAGGTACTCGCCACACATATGTAAAGTCCACTTTGTGCTTAGAATAAGGCTCGTCGACAGGCGGGCTGCCAAGTGAGAGCCCGCGAAGCAGAGGCGGCACGCAAGCGGCGGCAAGAGAAACCTGGAATCGGGATCTGATCAATGTTGCTTTCTCCAACTTTCCCCCGCAACCTCTAATTCCAGATCCTCTCACTACCTACTTCACTGACCACAAGATCGTAATCTTCAAAATAAAACGCGTTACACAGCTTTGTACTCAGTAACGTATTCTTCGTATATGATCACATGGTTATGTAAATGATTACATCATCATGAGTGTGTACAAGTGTATATACTATCAACGATATGGAAAAAGATTTTAAGTACAAGTGTACATACAATCACCTCCAAAGCAAGGTGCCACGTCTTTATATGGTAGTAGAGGACTATTACGGATGACTCACGGCTTCTCTCGATCAGTTCCCAGCAAACTCCTCGATCGTCGTTCACTTCGTGGAGATTGCGGGGTTTTTTGTTGTTCACCGATTTTTGGTTGTTCCCATGCTGTTGGCGTTGCCACTTTGCCGCTTTTATGGTGTTCGTGGCCTTATATTTTGTTCTGGTTAAGAGCCTTCTATTTTGTCATTGTTGTCATTTTGCTCTGCGATGTAGGCGCATTCCTTGTTTGTAAACACAGGTAGGCTGATGTCGACATTACGGCTAAAATTATAGCGACGTCCGCAAGCAACTTCCGTCATAAGCGCTGAAGGCTGGGATTTGCGTCAACAAAACGACGTTTTGTGACGTCATAAGCATTGTGAAAGGCATAAGCGCTCAGGGATGCGATGTGCGCCAACAAACAACACTAAGTTGTGAGACGCGACTCACATCGAACCGCGACGCAGATAGTCGGCGTACCGTTTTTTTTTTCGTTGCTTGACGGAGAACACCGCATGCACCATTGAAAACCCAGCAGAAACAGTGGTAGGCAGAGCGTCTTTTGCCTACCGAGACAGCGCCACCGAATTTTTGTGACGTAAGTCCGGTGGAATTTGTCTATACATCGACTGATGAGGAGAGTGGTTCAATGGCAGTGTTTTTACGGTGTTGTTACCTTTTATTTTTTCAAACTATATACACGCTCTATAGACGTTTTCAAGATCGCAGGCGTTGTACCCCAGAAATCTTCTGGTCACCTTATTTACCTGCTCCTGACTTCGAGAATGAAAGCACGTTTTGAAGTTACTTTTAAATGTAAACAACGTATTTCATTGGTTTTTCAGGTAAACGGGACATGCACGAAGTTCAAAGAAATCTGTTATTCATTTTATGTAGCTGAAAAGAACATTCGATTTAATATATTCAGCCTTATAAAGGAAGGAAACTATAGAAAATGAGCGGGCTACTTTATAAAGCAAAGCTTTTCTTGCCCACCGATAGTATTCCGGCAGATCAGTTGAAAAAAACCGAATGTCATTAAGTCGGGAATGCCCATGGGACGGCTTTATGCTCTCCCATAGTAGAGTACCAAGTACTCTATATCGTTAACTTTTTTCAAAACACACATATTCATGTTTTATTTGTGTCTCTTGTTTACCTTGAAATATTTTCTGTGGTTGTGTTTGTGTGAACCATCGTATGTACATGTTCTTTCAACGTCATCTCATATCCCTGTTCATGTAAATGACGTCTGTTTTGTCATCATCGTTAGAGTATGTCTAAGAAGGAAATGTTTGGTTGATTGATTTGTGGGGTTTAACGTCCCAAAACCACCATTTGATTATGCGAGATGCCGTAGTGGAGGGCTCCGGAAATTTAGACCACCTGGGGTTCTTTAACGTGCACCCAAATCTGAGTACACGGGCCTACAACATTTCCGCCTCCATCGGAAATGCAGCCGCCGCAGCCGGGAATCGAACCCGCGAAAGGTTTGGTTGAGTGTTTTGACGTTTGTGACAATAATTTTTTTCTAAACAGGGTCTATGTCTGTACAAAAATGGCAGCATATCCTCGGGGTGAATGATGGTGAGTGGTGCGAAGCATCCGTCCGTCCATTTGTTCTTGCTTCCGCCCGTCCATGCGTCCGTCTGTGTGACCGTCCGTGCGTCCATCCGCCCGTCCGTGTGTGCGTCTGTTCGTGCGTCCGCACGTCCATCTGTGCGTCCATCCCTGCGTTCGTCCATGCATCCACTCCTGCGTCCGTCCATGCGTCCATCCGTCCGTGCAGCGATCCGCGCGTCCGTCAATGTATCTGTGTGTGTGTCCTTTCGTCCACCTATTCAACACTCCAAGTACCACCATCTCGCATCTCTTTATCATATGTTACTCATATAGAAGCACCGCGTCCAGCGGAAATTTCAAGGACTGAACTAGAGGAGGCACACGCACACTTTCTTACGGCTTGCACTTCGAATCTACTTCCCACCTTTAACCTCCTCGAGTTCATGGTATATGCTAGTTCACTGTATTGATGGCACTGCGGCCCAACGCTCGCTAAACTTTTCTAAAACCAAGGAGGTTACGCCCAGCGAGTATAACGTAGCAACCCTTTCTTGCAAGATAGTGCTCAATGCACACGCCAATGGCTGCTAATGGGAAATGAGAGATAGGAGAATTCGGCTTTTAGGTAACGCGCACGCTGCCATTTTTTTTTATTGTTCAACAACACACAGAAGAAATCTCCCATTGGCACCACCTTGCAAGTCAAAGTGTAAGACTGGTTACGCACTACGACTACGACGAGGGACGAACGGGTGCCGCTGTAAGGAGCTTCGCCCCGAAAAAGCATCAAATCACATAAACGGCACCATACCCAATGCCGGATGTAGAAGTTTGCTTACAGCGAGGGTTGGCGCCAGCTTTTAGCGGGACGGCTCAGTTCTCTCCCATCGTTGAGTACGAAGTACTCGAAATCGTTAAACATTTTTTCTAAACAAGTGGTGTTCTTTCGCAGTATGTATTCTGCGTGGGAAGCCCACGGAACGGCTGTATGCTTTGCCATAGTAGAGTACCTCTTACTCTAAATTGTTAAGAAATTTTTCCGAACACACTAACGGTGAAAGGGTCTATATGCTCTGTGGACGGTTTTGCGCACAAATGTTTTGCGTCTCTGCGTCGATGGTGCCCGGAGCCCAGATCAATTGGAGCCAGCTGCACATCGTAATGCCTCAAGGAGCTCCGTTCCTTAAAATAAGATAAAAAGTTTGGTTTATTTGGCCCGTTTTAATGAGGACCCTCCGCACCAATATTATCACGCAGAACACCTCCTAAGCGCTTAATTTTTCCTTTTTTTCCCACCACGGACGCCAATAAGGTTTGAAACGCCAGCGTCGCCGAAGAATTAGTTCGACTGAGCGAGCCAGTTAAGCGATAACGAAACCCAGCGCCAGAGGCGGATCTAAAGACGAAAGAAGCAGAGGCAAAGCGCCAACGAGGTAACCCTCAGCTACAGAACACTAAGACGCAAGCTGAGCGCCAACTAAGAGATGCGAACCCGTTGCTTAGACTCAAACAAACGTAAGCCAAGCGTGAACATAGGCAGGAAGATCCTTAGCTCTGCAGTTCCTGTGGGTTTCACGCTGTTGAACTGGCGAGGTGTCCTCAATTCCTTTCGCCAACGTTTGAGAAGCTATGGCTTTCAGGGTCGTACCAGCAGGTTGCGCTAATTGAGTATTTCTGCCCCCTTTTTTTACTAACAGCCCAAACATGACTTTTATGTGTATGTTTTCCTGTCGCTTTGTAGCTCTCTTTGATCTTTGCTACCATTTACGAGCGTAGACGTCATCAGATATTGTATATAAATACTAAAACAAATAAGATAGACAATGACTGCACTCGCCAGCAACAAAGAGTGGTCCGACACGGCACCATCGAAGACTGTACTCGTCCCGTGTGTGCTTTTTGACGCTAGCTGGTCACACTTGTCAGTGTTAGACCATTCGTGTATCAGCCTTCATTTTATTGCCATTTTCCAGTGTGCTACTATTCGAAGAAGTCACCTTCTAGTTACCATCTTTAAGCGATAAGTGAATTAAGAAAACCCCACTGAATAAAAGAAACGGTACTATGTTATTATTAAAAAAAAAGCTCAACAAGTCGAGAACAACAGCAAAAAAAAAAATCTACGGCAATTGTGGCACATTTTTCTTGTTTTTTTCTTGAGGTAGCAAAAGGGTTAGTACGAAATGGCGCATGTGGTATCGGAGGAAACTTTGCCCACGAAATCAGGGTTGCGAACTTCTGACATCATGCGTCAGCTAACAAGAGCCACCTCGACAGCTGTCGATATCGATGCAGCGCGCTGGTGAAGGACATCCGGCTACTCTTACCGCGTCCTCATAGGTTTCTCCCGACTTCATCGCAGACTGAAAGGTCGATAAGCTTGTCAGATTCAATCAATGTCACAGGAGCGGGTGCCCCGATCAGAAGTTGCCGACAAAATTGGAAGCGACCGTAATCTTTGACTTGAGTGCCTGGTGTGTGGCACTCGCAGGGCGGTGCTCGCGCGCCGCTCTGTGTTTGTCGAGTCAATTGTTTCATCGCGCCAGTGAAGTAGATCTCATTATGATGAGATGACGTAACTGAGTATCGCACTCGTGAGGTCACAGGGCTAGAAAAACGGTATAAAACACTCGGAATGGGTATGCGACATTTTCGTCATATATAATACCACTGGAGAATCTGTTGATGGGCCTGTTGTGTGAAGGAACAAAAAAAAAAACAGCTTACGGACGTGTACACACACAAGAAGAGAATACGGTAGACACACAACGTGCGTCTGCCATTTTCTCTTCGTTCGTACGCGTCCTTAAGCTGCTTGTCTCGTTTCTGAGAAAGAAGAACTTGAGGGCTAACATCGGTAGCAGTTGCACGAGAGCGGAGCAGAATGCGACACAAATACGTAAAGTGATATTTTTTTTTCAGAGGTACGAAAAAAGAAATATTACAGCAGTAGGGTAGGGTGGGGTAAAATGAGACGCGGGGCGAAACGTGACATTTTGACTTTGCCAACCTCTGCAGCTAATAAAAAGGTATATTTTCTACATTTATTTTTGAGCAAAAAGTGCTGGTACTTGTTAACCTTGTCATGTGTAAACGTTGATTGCTTTCAGCGCTTGCGTGGGGAAAAAATTACACGGCTAGTGTCAGTGTGTTAATGACCCATCAAAAAAGGGCGCAATTATGCTTAACCATATTTAAGGATCCATGAATGTAGCTACTCTGGCATAAATACAATGAGGGAAGTATATATTTGTTACAATGTATTTCTAACTAGTGTTAAGGCGTTTATTAGCCGGCACACAGTGAGCATGCACAATGGCGACAGTAACAACCAAGCACGGGCTCTCAGCACGAGTGGCATCCCTTTTGGGTAGACCCACTAGAAGGCACCTGAGAGTTCGACCAATTTCAGTGTTCGGAAGCTTCTCTACAATTACCCCGGGTTCGAAGAGGGAGCCGCCTGGCTATCTAACAGCTTGTCACTATGAGCGGGTCATAGTAAGCCTTCAGGCGCTCCACGTTGACTATGTCACGCCCGCGGCGGCGCATGTCCCAAGTTTGTTCAATTGGTTCGATCAGATAGTTGACCGGAGATGTGCGCTCCATGACACGGTAGGGGCCTTCGTATTTCGGGAGTAGTTTGGAAGAAAGGCCAGCTACAGAGGTCGGGATTGAGAGCCATACAAGAGAACAAGGAAGGAACGTGGGCTCAGAAGTGGCGGAGACATGACAAATACTCTTCTGCCGCTCTTGCTCATGCGTCGTAAATGTCTTGGAAAGCTCTCGACACTCTTCAGCAAGCCTGGCTGTCTCATAAATAGGTGCACACTCAGATGGATCCGGCGTGTACGGGAGTGTAGTGTCGATAGTGTGTGACGGGTGCCTTCCGTACAGCAAGAAGAAAGGTGAAAACCCGGTTGTGCTCTGAGGGGCGGTGTTGTAGGCGTATGTGACGAAGGGCAGTATAGTATCCCAATTCGTGTGGTTGGCGGCGACGTACATCGAAAGCACGTCACCGAGGGTGTGGTTAAAGCGTTCGGTGAGACCATTCGTCTGCGGGTGGTAAGCAGTAGTTTTGCGGTGGACAGAATGGCACTCCGTGATAATGGCTTCGACGACTTCTGACAAAAAGACACGGCCTCGATCGCTGAGAAGCTCCTGAGGTGGACTGTGGCGCAGTATGAATCGATGCGGTAGGAAGGACGCAACATAACGCGCAGTACCCGCAGGGATAGCAGTGGCTTCTGCGTATCGCGTTAAATGATCTACGGCGACGATGGCCCAGCGGTTACCAGCCGACGTCAGAGGAAGTGGTCCATACAAATCGATACCTATGCGCCCAAACGGACGCTCAGGGCAAGGTAACGGTTGCAGACTGGCTGGCGACGTGTGTGCTGACGGTTTGCGGCGTTGGCAAGCGAGGCAGGAGCGAACGAACTGCTGCACGTAGCGGTACATCCCCTGCCAGAAGTAGCGTTGTCGAATGCGATGGTAGGTTTTGAATACCCAGAGTGCGCGCATTGCGGATCAGAATGTAAGGATTCACATATCTCTGACCGCAGACTTCGGGGTATCACGAGTAACCACTGCCGGCCATCGGCGTCGTAATTGCGTCGGTGTAGAAGGCCGTCACGGATGGCGAAATGGCGAGCTCGACGACGCAAGGCACGCGTGGATGGCGTTGCGGATGGATTTGAGAGCAAGTCGATCAGCGGGCCGATCCAATTATCCTTTCGCTGTTCGGTAGCGATGATGTCAACGTCAATGGCAGAAACAGCAGACGAGGATACTGAGCAGAGCACATCACCTTCAGGCAGAGGTGAGCGCGAGAGGACATCGGCGTCAGCATGCTCGCGTCCGTTGCGGTACAGCACGCGGATGTCGTAGTCTTGTGAGCGAAGAGCCCAACGGGTGAGACGGCCTGAGGGATCCTTCAATGATGAAAGCCAGCATAGTGCATGATGATCGGTGACGACATCCAATGGGCGACCATACAAATACGGTCAAAACTTTGTAAGAGCCCAGACGATCGCCAGGCACTCTTTCTCCGTGACGGTGTAGTTTGTCTCGGCTCTCGTGAGCGTACAGCTTGCATATGCTACGACATATTCAGGGAATCCGGGTTTGCGCTGCACCAGGACAGTGCCGAGGCCTACACCGCTGGCGTCTGTGTGCACCTCCGTCGGGGCCGTAGGGTCGTAGTGGCGTAGAATGGGAGGAGACGTAAACAAATGGCGGAGCTTCGCGAACGCGTCGTCGCACTCAGACGACCACGAATTGAGGGGCCCGTTACTTCCAAGGAGCTTCGTCAGCGGTGATATGATCGTGGGAAAGTTTAGTATGAAGCGTCAGAAGTATGAGCACAGGCCCACGAAACTGTGCAGTTTTTTGACGGACGCAGGTTTGGGGAATTCGGCCACGTCCCGAAGCTTGGCTGGGTCAGGAAGAATGCCATCCTTGGACACGACGCACCCAAGGATGGTGAGTTGCCGTGCTGCAAAGCGGCACTTCTTCAGATTTAGTTGCAAGCCGGCAATGCTGACGCGTGCAAAAACTTCTTTCAGACGTTGGGATGCGTGGAGAAATCTGGAGCGAACACAACAACGTTATCGAGGTAACACAAGCACGTGTGCCATTTCAAGTTGCGCAGAATGGTGTCCATCATGCGCTCAAAGGTCGCAGGTGCATTACATAGACCAAACGGCATGACGTTGAATTCGTACAAGCCGTCGGGTGTGATGAACGCAGTCTTCGGTCGAGCGTCATCAGCCATGGATACTTGCGAGTACCCCGAGCGCAGATCGAGAGAAGAAAAAAAAATCGGCTCCGTGAAGGCTGTCAATTGCGTCATCGATGCACGGCAGTGGGTAAACATCCTTACGAGTGATCTTAATGAGCCGTCTGTAGTCCACACAGAACCGCACGGAACCATCTTTCTTCGCAACAAGAACAACAGGAGACGCCCATGGACTGTCCGAGGGCCGAATAACGTCGCGTCTGAGCATATCATCAGCCTGCTCATTAATTTCCCGACGTTCAGCAGGCGACACGTGGTAGGGACGTTGCCGTAATGGTGGATAGGTACCAGTGTCGATACGATGCGTAACAGTGGACGCACGACCGAGAGAAATTCACCCGACGTCGAAAGAAGAACGATACTCTCGCAACAGGTCCAGAAGCTGGGAACGCTGTACCGACGTAAGGTTGTGATCAATGTAGGGGCCAAATACATCAGGAGATGATGAATCAGAAGTGGAAACAGCACTGATGGTACGCAAATCGGGACAACGCGAGTCATCAGGTACGTCCAGGACTTGTGCGTTATCCACTGGTTCCACTCTGCCGAGACATTCCCCTCGAACCAAGGTAACAGTGTACGGGATGGGTTGGTCACGAAAATAGTGGCGTTGCCCTGGGTGATTTGCACGGTCGCGAAAGGTATTAGCAACCCTCTCCTTCGGCAAGCACGGTCGGATGGCGAAACGAGTGCAATTGTGTCGGAGAGTTCAGAGCAGTAGACAAATACACCCATCGTGGAGCTTGGAGGCACTATGGTATCGTCTTATACAGAATCTTGCTCAGTTTCGAGGAATTGTCTTCCGGCGTCAAATGCGAGAAGGGGGAGAGTTTAATTTAGGCGGCGGCACAATGGATGACGGCGTCGTTGCGGGAGAGAAAATTTCACCCCAGGATGACGTCATGAGAGCTTGCAGGAATGATGATGAATTGGCCGACATACAGAACGTCCTGAACGACAACGCGAGCTGTGCACCCTGCTGTAGGATGGATACGATGCGAACTGGCGGTACGAAAAAACAACCCAGAAATTGGTGTCGTCACTTTTCGAAGCAAGCGGCAAAAGTTTTCGTCCATAACGCATACTGCAGCTCCTGTGTCAATAAGAGCAGATGCATGAACATCGTCCACAAGCACGTCAATGACATTAGATGGGCGGCTCTGAGGGCTTTCACAATGCGATAGCGTCGCAGCCCTTGCCTCGGGGACTGCGACGACTAGTTGTCCCGATCGTGAGCAGCTGAACTTGGCCGCATGGGGGACGGGGAACGACGTCGTGGAGACGGTGACCTACGAGAAGATGAAGCTAGGCGAGTTGGCGGTGGCATAGACGGCGTTTCGTCGTGATAGGTACGCCTGATCTGGCCAGCAACAGGCGACGAGATATGGGGCGTCTGTACGTGAGTGCAATAACGTGCTACGTGACCGGCGTAACCGCAGGCAAAGCAAATGGGCCGGTTGTCGGATGTGCGCCATCGGTTCGCCGGGGTAGGTCTTCTTCATGACGAAAGAGCCGATAGACAGAACGGTGGCTGGAAAGGCTGCAGGGGGTCCTGGAGCTGAGTCTGAGAGGTCACGTCAACATACGTAGCCGGCATACCCGCTGCAAAGGATGGAGGTCGTGCGGCAGCTTCGGCGTCAGTGGGGCGGGCGCTTGAACGACTGGAGGTGGCCTGGTGACCACTTGGGCGTAACTTGGGGGACAGGGGCCAGAAGCTGTTGTGGGTGGTACGCAGGCATGACCTCCGCTATTTCCTGCTCAATTGCTTGGCGGATGGGTGGAAAATTGGTAGTGGCCGATTGTTGAGCAGCCGGTGGGTGGGCAAAGGGCAGGAGAGAGAACTGCCGCGCGATTTCTTCACGTATGAAGTACTTGAGGTCTGCCAGCAGTGCCACCTGATCACAGCTCGCCTCCAAGCCAGCAAGCCCTGCATCTCGGGGTGTGGAGCGACGGGTCATCGAACGCTGCCGGCGGAGCTCCTCGTAGCTCTGGCACAGCGTGATGACCTCAGCTACTGTGCCTGGGTTTTTGGCAAGCAGCATCGTGAAGGCATCATCGTCATTGCCCTTCATGACGTTCCGGATCGTGTCTGATTCGGACATGCTGTCGTTGGATTTCTTGCACAGGTCCAGGACATCTTCAATGTAACTGGTGAATGATTCACCGGCCTGCTGAGCGCGTTCACGTAAGCGCTGCTCGGCTTGCAGCTTACGAACGGCAGGGCGGCCAAAAACGTTGGTGATAGCGGTCTTCAAATCGGACCAGGTTGCGAAATCGGATGCGTGGTTGTTATACCACATGCCGGCCACACCCACGAGGTAGAAAACCAGGTTGCCGAGTTTACCTACCTCGTCCCAATGATTGGGGACGCTGACGCGTTCGTACATGGCGAGCCAGTCCTCGACGTCGGTGCCATCCGCGCCAGTGAAGACAGGAGGGTCGCGGATGCGGGGGACACCGGAATATGGCGTCGGCGCAGGAGGAAGCGTTTGCTGAGCGGCGTCTTGGTGCATGGTAGAAGGCACGGTACGATATCTAAGCTCCCAGGGCATCGAATGTGAACCGAAGGTGTTTGAAGGGCACATCACTCTCCACCAAAATGTTAAGGCGTTTATTAGCCGGCACACAGCGAACATGCACAATGGCGACAGTAACGGCCAAGCACGGGCTCTTCAGCGCGAGCGGCATCCCTTTTGGGTAGACCCACTAGAAGGCACCTGAGAGTTCCACCAATTTCAGTGTTCGGAAGCTTCTCTACACTACTTATGACAAAAGCTTAGTTTATTTGGTGCCTGGGACCATGTGGATCTTTTTTTTTTCTATTCGGGCATGCCAGAGGGGCAGAACACGACAAAAATGCTTTAAGTTGCTTTAGAGATTGTCATATTAAATGAGCCGTTTACTTACACTGAAAGTATAATATAAATATTTGTTTAGGAGGGTTCGGACGTACAAGAGACTAAGATGTACAGCTTCCTGGCAAGAAAACAACATGAAAAAGCACTAATTGATGTTGACGACAGAAGTACCTCCATTCGCGCTGCGTTGAGGTTTTTCCGAGTTTCCAAGGATGTTCGCAAGAGGCACATGAAAAATCGGAATATCCTTCAACTCAAGCCGTTCACAAACACGTGTACGAATTGAGTTTTGAAGAAGTTTTTTCATAGCGATGTTTTAAATTAATAAGCAATAGAAAAATTGAAATTCGTCGCCTCACAAAGTCTAATTGACGATATTGAAAGCCAAGAATTGCTCGTGTGGTTCTGCAAAATGAAGTGAAGAAGAGGTGTCAAAACGTATTTATAGATTTCATCGCTGAATATTTTGATGAAATATAAGCGTTCAAAAAAGACAACACTAGCAAAAAGAGACTTACGGTGTTTGATTTACAAGGAGTTTCAGAGCAACAGAGGGCCTGTGTCCGTCTGCGTTCAATGCGTGGAGTGCAAAAACAGGGCTCGTGAAAACTGCGTGAGGGCCCACGGGGGGAAATTCAAGTGCCTTTACATGAACAACTTAAGAGATGAAATTTTCTTCACATCGCCTCGTTTCGCTTCACAGTCTGGGACGAAATGGGACACATGTTGCCGTTTTTGTTACATTTCATAATAAACTTTCGAACTGTGGGAGCATGAGTATATCGAAGTAGCACATGCCTTATAACGAGAGAAAAGCTTCTGCATTGCCGTTGAATCGTAACAAGTGAGTGGAGTAAAATATATATTTACTATATTAAAATTTTTGTCTCCTTTTAATCCAACCTACACAAAGTCGTGAGTTCAACATCGCCCGCGGCAGTCGCATTTTGATAGCAGCGAAATGGTAGAGATCTTTGCACGGTGCGACGTAGCTGCACGCTCAGCAACACCATACAGGTGGCCGAAATTTTGGGAGCCCTCCACTGCGGCGTCCCCTATAATCATATCGAGAACTTGGTTCACAAACCCTATATATTTTTATTCGACTGCTAACAAATGAAGAGGACAGCGAAGAAATCGACAACCCTGCCATGTTTTTTTCGTTAGTGGTCAAGATATGAAGCAACAAGCTCCAACTAGGCCAGACTGAAGTTCTGCACCTTGCCGCCAATCGCCTTGCCGGGAAGTCTTCATCAGTATCAGGCACAACGTCCATGCGTGTCATTATAGCTGAAAGTATAACGGTGCACAAAACGCGGCCTACCGCTCACCAGCCGCATGTTACCGTATATACTCGTTTAATAGCCCAACCAACAACAGTGTTAAAGAATTGACCAGAAATATACTTAATGGATGCCTGTGCGTCACCCACGCCCTTAATTTTTGAGAAGGTTAACAGTGTTATCCGCTCTGGAATTTTAATGCTTTTTTCCCTCTCTGGTTGTAACAAGTCAGCCATGGCTAATTGTCAGTGAACCACAGCCGTCAAGATGTAGCGAATGCCTTCGAAATTACTCCAAGGTGCGGCCTTTAACCAAACAAACACCGAATAAATGGCTGAATATGGCATCTCAGGCCGATGTATGCCACTGGATTCTGGAAGCGTGGGGTAAGGTATCGTTCAAGACGGCCCAGAAAAGCGTCTGGGTTACAGGAACCTCGAACCAATTAGCGAGTTCGAGGATGGAGCGAGTTAGAAAGATCAGGGCGAAAAATAAATAACATCTTCGCAACTGCGTGAAAGTCACGAACGTTGCTTCATTACGCTTCTCCCAGTACTGCCAATTACTGCGATTCAATAAAGATGGGCAACACCAAAAAGGTGCCAGAAAAAAAAAGAGTTGCCACCCCCACTCCGTATATTGGCCGCACTCAATGTCCCCCCCCCTCCCCGAATGTCGGAGTATAAAAAGCCGCGACCATTAGACGGGTATACGCGGTATTCGAGTCATGCGTCGACGCGAAGCTGCACGTCACTCCTTCCACGGCGCCGTTCGAAAGACAAGCGCGGCGTCCTTGAACTTGAAAAAACGCACCGCGCGCTTCGCGAGAGCCACGCTCAATATGTCGGCGCTCGCGAAAACTGGAGTCCGTCAGCTGAGATGGCGCCCCCTCCAAACTTCTATGAGTCACACGCGAAGGCGCATGTCGATGTATTCTCTTCGACACGACTGACGTCTCAAACTTGGCCCAAGTTCATTCTACCCTTCGGTCTTTTCCGGTCCTTGTCGAATCGCTCCCAGTTGGCCTCAAGCGAGCGTAAGAAAGAGGAATTGTTCAGCAACTCACCTGAGGAGTGGGCTCAGGCGTTCCTTCTCACTGACAGTTCGTGGGGCGCACGATTAAAAGGTTGTCGACCAAAGAGGCACTACCCGTCAAGGTGGTTGCACCTGTCCGCCGTGGTGGTGGTGGTGGCGGACGACCATTTTCTCGGCTTCGTAAGGCAAGCGCACAAGGCGACAAGACAAAAGGGTCGAAGGTCGTTTTCTGCGTGATGTCCCCCACCCGATGTTCAAAGCTCGTCGTGCCTTTCTCTTGTCGTTCACACCAGCTGTCCTCGCGTTCCAGCCACTGGACACTGTCTCTGAGACCACCCGACGCTCGCAGCTGACCACCGCCCGCTCGGCGTAGTATACTCGAGGGTGAGGTGGTGCTGCGCTGTTTCCTACAGCTGTTAGGCTGTCGTCATCATTGACGCCCGCAGCGCTGACGCTGTTGTCATCGCCTCGGTCGTCCTCGTCGTGTTCAGCAGCGTCGTCCGAGCAGGCATTCGTTGTTTACCACCGCCGACAACGTCGACGAAGCGATCCCGCCGAGTGGCAGAAGCCGCGCAGAGCGGGAGTGAAAGGTGGAGCGAGGGAAAAGCGCGCCTGCCTTTTCCCTTCTTCCACGAGGCACTCTGGCGGCCGGAATACGTCGCTGTCGGCTGCGGCCCGAGCCAAATGTCGGCGGGTATTCCAGCGCCGCGCGTTCAACTTTCGCGGTGGGCTCCACAGATGGCGCAGTCGTGCGAATGCTGCAGCAAGAAATAAAAAAAAAAGCGCGCTCCGCTCCGAACGGTGAATGAAAGGCGAGGAGATGTATTTGCCTTCTCCCCTTTCGCGGCTCACGTCGTATCTCCTTCCGAGCGCCGCCCCCTCCCTCGGTTTTCCCCCTTTTACGGAAAGAAAGGCGTAGCAGGGGCAGGTTGGTGACGTCATGAGCTCCGTTGCCGTGGCAACGGAGTAGTGCGCAGCGTAGTGGTAAAGGCGCAGGGAGAGCGGTGGTGGCAGCGCGGATGCTAGCCTGGGGCTCGTCTCCTGCGGCCCAGTCTTGTCGCTGTGTAGCAGTGTCGCTGTTGCCCGCTCTCCCCGGCTCGCTGGCGCGCGTTCTGTATCGACCGGGCTGGGAAAGGAACTACGGCGAACGGAGAGCAGCGGAGAAACATAAGAAGTGCCGCGGAGGCGGCGAGTAAATTCCACGAAAACGTGCCCTTGGTCTCTCTCTTCAGCCATTCCCTATTTGCCGATGGTGGAAGGGAAGACTGGCCATCCCGACCTTCCTAATTTCTTGTCGGCGTGACCTTTGGGAAACCTCCCCAACTAGTGTGGAATGGGTGTTCGTATATTCTCGCTCCATCCTTTAGCTTCCACGCTTCCCAATAACCCTCTCCCTTTTCGCGCACCAAGAAGGTCGCCATTGATGTGTGTGGGAGAACCGAGAGCTACTACGCGAGGGTCCAAGAGGAGGGGGACACAACATCCTTCCTTGGTCTATGTTTTCGTTCATTTTTACTTTTTACTTTGGCCTCTGTCTCAATATTTTTGGCGAGTGTGGGTACCGGCACGCGCTCGCGTCCCCGGTTCCTTTCCCTAAATTCAGCTTGCTTGTTTCTGTTGAAGGTGCTTTAACTTGGTTAGTTCCCTATCTGCAGCCACCGCTGCCTCAAGGGCAGGCGTGGCTCCCTCCCTGTTTCGACAGGCGCTATTTCCTTCACTCTGGCTGCCCGTCGATGGTCAGCTGGAAGTCGTCGTTTTTTCTATTCTTATCAATCCTCAACTCCACCACCTATATCTCCACATGCTCCCCCCCGTCTCGCTTGTTGTTGAATGCTTGTGTTGTGGCACCTGCGTTACGAGATTATCTGGTCACCGTTTGCACCCCCCTTTTGTTCCTCACCTCCTTCCCGAATGCTGTTTCTCCACCTCCTCGAACGAAAAGTGAATCTGATTTCGCTCTACCAATCACCCATGCTGAATAAAAACAGCCTGCTTCCCAACGTAGCATAACGCTCTCCCGTTTCTTAATTCGAGAAGAAACACAGTTTCCTTTTTCTTATGTTTTTACCACCTTTTTTTGCCGGATTCCCTCGTCCTTTCTTTCAAGCCGGGGATGCCATATTGAACGCGAGAAGTGGTTGTCGGCGCAACACAAACAATGCAAAAAGTAATTTTTTTTCTAGATGACTTCGTCTGTGACATCATGACGTCACAGATTCCCGAAATACTGCACGCCGTCATGAGCTGACTTGACGTGACGCCGTCATCAAAGGACATTGCTTCAATAGATTTCTCAGGAATTCATTGAGTTTTTTTATACGAAAACTCTCTCGTAGTGAACGAACTATTTTTCACCCAGGCATTGAGTCCTCGGCCAGTTAACGCTCTCCTTGGGTGTTCACATTTTTAACAGAGCTAACAAAGTACAATGAGGGAGGTGGGATATTAGAGGGCATTTTTATCCATCTCGGTTTTCTTTTTGATATTGACATGAAGTAAGGAGATGTTGACACACAAATAAGGTGCCGGCTAATTCTTAGTTTTTTTAAATATCTAGCACAGAGCACATATGATCCTCGTATCTAAGCGTAGGAAGTCAAAAACGCACACAATACGCTATTAAAATGAAGTATTCGGGGTGTAGTTCTGCTACACAACAATAATCATGATCTGGCTTGCTCACTTTTCCTTTCTTGAAAATCCCGTGCAGGCCACTTTCCTGTCAGGAATGCCATGTCACACTGATAACATGCGCGCCGTTCGCGACTGCGAACTACCGAAACCATGGTAATATCGCCAAGAAAGTACTCGAAGCACATGACGATTATTCTTGCGTGGCAAAAGCTACCCAAATACTTCATTCTTTCAGATTGAGGTAATGGAGGTTGCTCACGTCTCTACATATCTGGTGTGACGTCATTAAAACCTACACTGTCCATAGAATTTCCTAAGTTGCACTAGAGGAAACTCAAGCGCTAGTGTCTATGGGAGTTGCAACGCACAGCGCTTCAGCGAGCTTGGGAATGAAGGGTAGTACACACATTTTTCTAATCTTCGTACTTCTGGCCTCTCAGTGTGTGTTCGTGTGGACTGGAGCTGTTTTCTCACGAAACAAACATCAGCAAATGTTCAGCGGTTGTCTTCGCCACATTATTTTATAGGCTTACCTTTTCGAATCGGGTTCAAAAAGGTCCGTTCTTTCCTTCGAAAAAAAACAACTAAACTAAACACAGTAATAAACGAAGCCGTAAGTGCGATTCGCCGCTCGCAAGTACGCAAACTAGGCAAATCTGTGTACTACCCATCATTGCCATGGTCACTGAATAATCGCAGCGCCAGAGTCCCCTATAGTTAATTTTAGGAAACCCTATGTCAGTGCCCTTCTTATGGAACTACGTCAGTGTTCGATGCGCTACCGATGGGGTTCAAGTGAGAGAATGAGCATTTAGGTACACTGTGGAAGTCAATTTTAATATATTCCAAAAGCCCTTTCAGTCGGTTTCAACAATGCAAAAGCAGCATCACGTGTTGCTTCCAAAAAAACTTTTCGTCACTTCAGTTATCACTTTCTAACACCGAACTAAAATACTAGTTTCTGAGCTTATGCTAGAGTAAGGAAATATTCCTTTTGGGCTGTTTAGTAAAAAAGAAGTCCATTGAAGTAAAGGACTAACTACTAAAGTCTTCTGTGTAGCTTAAGAGAAAGTGCATTTGAAATTTTCGGGCTAAACATAAAAAAAGTATTGAAAGTCAGGAGGTAACATGCGAAGGCTTTTGTTTAACGCCAATGCTACCACGCTACGTCGGAACCCAAAGCTACCCAGGACCTCAGAGGTCGAAATTTGATGGCACCACCCTTTTGAAGAACCAGTAAACAACCTCTGAATATGCAGACATGCAGCGAGCGTGTCACAAAGGCGAAAACTAGAGATGCCTCATCAAACGTAAAATGTTACTGTCGACGTCAGCGGCGTCATCGGGAGTGACACTAAAGATCCCGCTCATCTGACGACATCATGACATGACGCCCTCATGATACCCCATTTTTGTAAACTTCTGTGATGTCCTCAAGAAGTCAAGTTTGAGCTCAAGTGATGAAGTCAGCATATGATCGCCTGTCATGGTGGAGCAATGGTTTTGGAGCTGAGCTGCAGCCCCGAAGGTTTCAGTCACAATTCGATGGAAGTAAACTACTAAGACCCCTGTGCTGTGCGATGCGAGTGCGCGTGAGAGGACCCGAGATGGTCGAAATTTTCCGAGCCCTCCACTAGGGCGTCCCTCATAAAGATATCGTGCTTTTGGCACGTAAAGCCCCAGAGGAACGTGTGGTGTGGGACTAGTTGAATAATAACTGATTTATTATATTGATTGCTCTTTCCCCCAAGAGCAAAGCGAATGCTCCAATATTAATTATTGCCATACATCAAGGATAACAGCTTAATCATGGAATTTAACTTCTTTCTTCGGTAAACAAGCTTCACTCACACTGAAATAACACGATACGGCTCTGATGAGTGTGTCAGCGCTGCTTCCTTACACCTGTACGAGAAAGAAATTGAACTTCCTAATTGTCATGATGTTATCCACGATGTATGGTTATGTTTGATGAATAAACATGCTCTTTATTGTTGTAAAAAAGAGGCTTCATTCAAAGAAAGTAGTCTGCAGTGGTCCCGTCCACTTTGTCTTGTTTCTAGTAGTACTATAGTTTAATGCTTTCTGAAACTAGATATTTTCGTATTACGATCCCGTTATATTGCCGCTGAGTAAATGGTTGGTTGTCCAGTCGCGGAGGCACTTCAAAAAGTCGTGAAGTGCAGAAGCCTTCCAATTCATTTGACTTCGGAGGCAGTACAAAACCACGTCGGATACGGAAATATTTCGGGCGGGATCAACCCAATTTAATAAGAAGAAAAGCGAAGAAATCACCACATGGCCTTCCAGTCGTTTCAGGCGAATCCACAAGGGACGACGTGACTTTTATCTCCGGGCTTTTTCCTTTCTCCCAGCTCAATTCATGACGTCAGCAGTCTTTTCACGTGACGTAATGGGGCTACAAGCTTTAGATTGGTCCATTCACGAGGATATCAGCTAAGAATTGACTCCCACACTATCTGCTTTGCCATCAGGTCACACCCTCGTGACGCCTTATCCCACGTGGCTATCGTGCGTGATAGTGATGCGGGACAAGGCAGCATGGGCATGCTTCGCTCCGCTCCGATTTCAGTTAGTTTTGGGCGTTTTCAACTGCTCAAGTTAATATTGCGAAGTCCTCAGTGGATTAGGCCTATAAGGGACATTGCCCACGTCTTTTATGAATACGTAGTGAGGAGGCGATATCACATGTAGTAAGAGAAGATAAGGTGAGAAAGAAACCACTTTTTCATCTTTGAACTCGGAGTGCTTTAGGGGCTCCTTTAAATACAGAGTAATACTCTAACATATGCGCATATTGGCAATGATGTGCATAAATATGGGACATACAAACTTGGTGACAACTGTTCTCGGCAGTACAGTGAAGGCTATGGAGGCACAGCATCCACACATCTGTAATACTACAGAAGTAGTCTGGTAGCTTGCAGCACATTTTTTTCATGTTTCGATTTTGCTCGAGCAGACCAGACCCTGTGATGTAGGCTGTGATTGGGCGTTGCGTTTACCAACGCCTACGCTTTCCGCATTAGGATGGCCGACACCGCAGCCTGTGGCCACTGTGGCAAAGAGGAAACCATTCAACATATTCTTTGTGACTGCCTAGCGTATTGTAAACAACGACTATGCCTTCGCAAGAAACTCAATAAATTAGATGATCAACCTCTGTCGGAGCAGGGAATTCTGCAGTATCGTCAGGATGCGACTTCACAGAAGAGAGCCCTGAAAGCGCTACTACACTTTTTGCGATTGACCGGCCTTACTGAACGGTTGTAGCTAGGACGCTCTTTCTTTGTGCGTTTTCGTTTTTTTTATGAGTGCGCGTGCGTTTTTTTTTTCTCTATCTAACCCCTCTTTCTTGCCCCTACTTCCCCGCCCCCAGCGCTGGGTAGCAAAGCAGATGCCAATATCTGGTTAACCTCCCTGCCTTTCCTTTCTCACTCTCTCTCTCTCTTGCTTGCGCTCAGCATTCATCGGCACTTCCGACTGATGGCACCTCATCCCAGCATAGACGTTGCAGATAGCTTGCATCGTTTGTTTTGACAGCCACTTTTTGTCACATTTCGAGTAGGCCTTCATTGGAGAACGAAAAGAGCATTTGCTGTTGCACGTGGGTAAGCCAGCACTGAGGACGCCATGTGTACTGCTAGAATAGGCTTATGGAGAACATGGTGCTGTCAGAGAAATAAAATCACAGCAAATCCACGGAGTGAATGATGATAAGTGGGGTGAAGCATCCGCCCGTCAATACATCAGTGTGTCCATCCGTCCGTGCATGCATCCATGCGTCCGACTGCGTTTGAGAATGCAGACGGCGCACGGGTAACACTGACGAGTCGCAAGCCAAGGAAGTCCAGCGCAAGCATCTTCAATGCGCCCGCCGCTCTGCTAGGTCCATGTATCACCAACGATGCGCCACGTGTGGCGACTATCCAGGAGACTCAGAGAGGCACTCGTTCTCCGCATACCCAGGCGCAGCCCGCGTAGCAGCCAATCGGAGAGTAGCGGTACAGTGCCATGTAGAATACCCTCACTCAACTGCAGTTTGTATGTACTTCTATAAGACAGCACCCTGCGTCAAAAAACGGCAGCCCTGCGTGCAATACGCAGCCGAGTCAAAGCGAAAGCGGGAAGAGCGGTTTTTTAAAGCCATTCTTAAACACTCCTTGGGTAACTGCTACAAGCACAGTTGCAGGGTACTCACTATGCCATAAATCAGCATTTTTTGTAGTAGGGAGACATCCACCATCCGTCTTCTCTGGACCAAAATGTTTTCATCATCATCATCATCATCATCATCATCATAATCATCATCATCATGTCATTAGTCGTCATTTTTGGGAGAAGTGTGGCACGCACTGCACAGTTGCATGGTATTATGTGTATTTTGTTAATGCTGTGGCTGACGACAATGAGAAATATATACCTGAGGCTTTTGTAATGGTTTGTCGACGAACGTTATTCGACAACCCACTCGTTACGCAATTCGAATTGTGTGTTTAGAAAAAAATTTTTTTGACGATTTCGAGTACTTGGTACTCAACTATGAGAGAGCACTCAGTCGTCTCGGAGAACCCAATGGATATTATGTGGTGCCTGGTTATTTCTTCGCTGTTAAAAAAACGCGTTATTGTATGTGTGAAGAGGTTTATTAGCCGTTAAAGGCAGCGACGAGACAGCGTGAAGAACCATCCAGCGATCGGCACAGCAACGAACCAAAGCACGAGCCGAGAGAGCCGGGCGTTGGCGATGCTGCTTGCTGCTGGCACATCTTCTTCTTCA
Organism: Rhipicephalus microplus; assembly: GCF_013339725.1. Classification (NCBI taxonomy): domain Eukaryota; kingdom Metazoa; phylum Arthropoda; class Arachnida; order Ixodida; family Ixodidae; genus Rhipicephalus; species Rhipicephalus microplus. The sequence continues at coordinate 50,637,839 of NC_051175.1, read as the reverse complement.
CAATCGCCCCCGCTGAAAAAAAGCCATCCTGGCGACCTAAGAAGTTTCAGGGAGAGGCTCATGATACGGTTTTAGGCGGGAAACATGGACGATGTCACGTGCACGCCGGCGCATGTCATCCGATCGGGAAACTGGCTCAATTAGGTAATTAACCGGAGAGGTTTTCTCTAAAACGGTGTAAGGCCCCTCGTACCGGGGGACAAGTTTTGATGAGAGTCCCGGAGTTTGGTATGGGATGGCAAGCCACACGAGAGACCCTAAGGCATAGCTGGGATCCGGAAGAGAGGTGCAACGGTTTTCTTTCCGGCGTTGCTGCTCGTCCGAGGTGAACGCACGGACGAGCTGGCGGCACTCTTCGGCTTGTCGAGCAGCATCGGAAATAGGTGGACATTCTGAAGCATCAGGATGGTAGGGAAGTAGAGTATCAATTGTATGGGAAGGGTCACGTCCATAAAGAAGAAAGAAAGGTGAAAATCCCGTGGTTGCTTGTATTGCAGTATTGTATGCAAATGTCACGTATGGGAGAACACGGTCCCAGTTGCTATGATTAGATGCCACGTACATCGAGAGCATATCACCCAGCGTGCGGTTAAACCGTTCCGTTAGCCCATTAGTCTGCGGGTGGTATGCTGTCGTTTTCCGATGAATGACGTGGCATTCCGAAAGCAGAGCTTCGACGACCTCGGAGAGAAAAGCGCGGCCTCTGTCACTAAGGAGCTCTCGAGGTGCGCCATGTCGAAGGATAAATTGACGTAAAATGAAAGAGGCGACATCCTGAGCGGTAGCACTCGGTAAAGCGGCTGTTTCGGCGTAGCGTGTTAGATGGTCGACCGCCACTATAATCCACCGATTGCCATCTGATGTCAATGGAAGGGGGCCGTAGAGGTCAACGCCAACGCGATCAAAAGGCTTGGCAGGGCACGGAAGTGGCTGCAATTCGCCAGTAGCACGTAGCGGTGTTGATTTGCGTCGCTGGCAGTCAGGACAGCACTGCACAAATTTGCGTACGAAATTGTACATGCCGCGCCAGTAATAGCGATGGCGAAGGCGTTCATATGTTTTGAACACCCCGGCGTGGCCACATTGTGGATCGTCGTGAAGAGAAGCGCATATCTGCGATCGCAAAGCGCGTGGAATGACCAGTAGCCACCGGCGGCCATCAGGAGAGTAGTTGCGTCGATGGAGAAGTTGATCGCGGATGGCAAAATGGAAAGCTTGACGTCGGAGGGATCGAGATACCGGAAGGTTGGGCGTACCGGATAGATATTCGAGAAGAGATGCGATCCACGGGTCACGACGTTGTTCGGTGGCAATTGAGTCAAGATTTAACGATGACAAGTACTGGAGGCACGTGTTTCCGCCCGTCGGATCTGGTGGCAAAGGTGAGCGGGACAGGGCGTCAGCGTCAGAGTGTTTGCGTCCACAGCGGTATACAACGCGAATGTCGTACTCCTGGATGCGGAGTGCCCATCGCGCAAGGCGGCCAGAAGGGTCTTTCAGCGTGGAGAGCCAGCAAAGCGCGTGGTGATCAGTTACTAGATCGAACGGGCGGCCGTATAAGTACGGCCGGAACTTTCCAAGCGCCCACACCAGAGCCAAACACTCTTTTTCTGTCACGCTGTAATTAGTTTCGGCTTTCGTCAGAGTGCGGCTAGCGTAGGCTACAACGTATTCTGAATAGCCGGGTTTTCGTTGCGCGAGGACAGCACCTAGCCCGACGCCGCTGGCGTCGGTGTGCACTTCGGTAGGAGCCGTCGGGTCGAAGTGGCGAAGAATGGGTGGCGAGGTGAGCAGACGGCGCAGAGTAGTGAAGGCAACGTCACATGCAGGGGACCAGGAGGAGAGGTTCACGTCACCGCGAAGAAGCTGGGTTAATGGTGACATGATGGATGCGAAATTGCGAACAAAGCGCCTGAAGTATGAGCATAGGCCTACAAAACTGCGAAGTTCCTTCATGGTTGTCGGCTTGGGAAATTCTGCGACTGCTCGAAGTTTTGCTGGGTCAGGTAATACGCCGTGCTTCGACACGATGTGTCCTAGGATGACGAGCTCGCGTGCAGCGAAGCGGCATTTTTTCAGGTTAAGCTGCAGGCCAGCGTTGGTCAGACAAGTCAAAACCTGCCTGAGGCGAAGGAGGTGCGTAGGAAAGTCGTGCGAGAAAACCACGACATCGTCGAGGTAGCAAAGGCACATATTCCACTTGAGGCCACGTAGCGTATTATCCATAAGTCGTTCAAACGTGGCGGGCGCGTTACAAAGCCCAAAGGGCATGACGTTAAACTCGTATAGTCCGTCAGGTGTAATAAATGCAGTTTTTTGGCGATCGGCTTCAGCCATTGGAACTTGCCAGTAGCCAGACCGCAAATCCAGCGACGAGAAGAATTCCGCTCCGTGAAGGGTGTCGATGGCGTCATCAATGCGCGGCAAAGGATATACGTCCTTGCGGGTTATCTTATTCAAACGACGATAGTCTACACAAAATCGGATAGATCCGTCTTTCTTACGCACCAAGACGACAGGAGACGCCCAGGGACTGTGAGATGGTCGAATAACGTCTCTACGAAGCATATCTTCGACTTGATCGTTGATGACGCGGCGCTCTTCAGTGGAGACACGGTATGGTCTTTGACGCAGTGGCTGGTGTAGGCCGGTGTCAACATGATGCTTGACTTGCGACGTGCGGCCTAGTTGAGGTTGGGACACATCGAAGGAATTCCGGAACTCATGCAGAAGATCAAGCAGGTCGGCATGTTCGGTGGGAGTAAGGGTGTCGGCGATGGCGCTGGAAAACGTATCCTTAGACGACTCCTCGAGGGCCGACAGTGATTTTGGGTGGTCGCAGTATTCATCCGGGACATCAACCAAAGACGAAGGGTCGAGATCCTGCACGCGGCCGAGACATTCTCCCGCAAGCACAGTGACAGTTGTGGAAAGCGGGTTGAGTATGAACATATTGCTTCTTCCGGCGGTAAGGTCAATCGTTGCGAAAGGCAGCGGCAGAGCTCGACGACTCGTGAAGATATCGGAAGGCATAAAAAAGACTGTAGCGTCCGTGTAGGCGTTGCATGAAATCGGAACAAGTGCGAAGTTTTCAGGCGGAATATCGGTGTCTTCATGCACAAACAACTTCGGCGGCTGATGAAGAGCGTCAAGTAATGGGACATCACAAAAGGGTGAAAACTCAACTTCAGCGCGTGCACAGTCGATGACGGCATTATGGCGGGATAGGAAGTCCCATCCGAGGATGACATCATGCGAACAGACAGCAAGGACAATAAACTCCACAGTGTAAACAATGCCTTCGATGGACACTCTTGCAGTGCAGGCTGCGAGAGGCGTTACTTGCTGTGCACTTGCGGTGTGGAGTGACAGTCCAGAAAGCGGCGTCGTGACTTTACGTAATACACGGCAGACATTAGCGGCAATAACAGAAACAGCGGCGCCGGTGTCTACAAGGGCGAAAGTAGAATAACCTTCAACTGTTACTGCGACCACGTTAGCAGGAGAGGGGCGAGGGCTTAGACAGTTCGAAAATGGCTCAGTTCTTGCCTCTTGAACTGCGGTGCTTAGTTTTCCTGGTCAGGTCTGGGCCGGCGACGCATGGGGGAGGGCGATCGCCGACGAGGAGAGGGTGCGCGCGGCGTCACGAAGTCGGGGTCGTTAGGAGGGGCATAGCGAGGTGACGAGACCGGCCCGTATTGCGCGAAGGGTTGGCTGCCGGTTTGCGACGATCGGACATAGTCGCCGAACGCCTGAGGTCGACGGCGGCAGTAGCGAGCAACGTGTCCGGGAGTGAAGCAGGCGTAGCAAATCGGTCGGTTATCGGGCGTCCTCCAGGGATTGGCGACTGGTGCTGCCGCCCAAGGTGCAGTGTAAGCAGCCGGGTGTGCGGGCTGTGAGCGCGTGGTGTAGGATGGTTGCGGAAGCCTACGCACAGCGTCTGCATATGTGAACGGCGCTGCTACAGTCTGCATAACTTGCGAGCAGGCGACAGGAGGAGCCACAGGCTGTGCTGCATACGTTAGGGGCGCGGCCACAGGCTGCATGGCTGGCGGATAGGCGACAGGAGGGCCTACTGGCTGCGCGGCACGCTGGCAGTGGGCAAGGCTGGATAGAGGCGGCTCGTGGTGCGCAACAGGAACAGCTTGGGCAACCTCTTCCGAAATAGCAGTGCGAAGCGGGGCAGGTAGACGGGTGGTGGTCTCGTGAGTGAAGGGCACTAAAGAAAGTTGGCGGGCGACTTCCTCACGGACGAAGGCTCGAACTTGCTGAAGCAGTGGTGAATTGTCCGGCAGGGTGTCGAAACTGGACAATGACTCACCACCATGCTGAGGCTGCCGAGTCAGAGTGCGTTGCTTCTTTAACTCGTCGTAGCTCTGACACAAGCTGACGACTTCGGAAACTGTGCTCGGGTTTCTTGCCAAGAGCATTTGAAATGCGCCGTCGTCGATGCCCTTCAGGATGTTTTTGACCTTGTCAGATTCGGGCATGGTGTCATTCACACGTCGACAAAGGTCGACGACGTCCTCAATATAGCTGGTAAAGGTCTCGCCAGTCTGCTGAGAGCGGACGCGCAAGCGCTGTTCTGCCCTCTGCTTGCGGACAGCCGGCCGACCGAACACTTCGGCACATGACGTCTTGAAGACGCTCCATGTGGGGATGTTGTGTTTGTGGTTATTAAACCACAATTCGGCGACGCCAGTGAGATAAAATATCACGTGGCCCAGCTTGTCGGCTTCATCCCACTTATTGTTGGCGCTCACCAGTTCGTAGTGCTCGAGCCAGTCTTCGACGTCGGTCCCATCCGCACCGCTGAAGACCTTCGGCTCCCGTAGCGTAGGATGGCCAGGGCAGTTGAACTGGAGCGAAGGCGTCGATGTAGTGGCGTTGGCAGTCATGACAGGTGGTAGCGTGCGGCTTCGCAGCTCCAGGGTGTAGCAACGGGGATTAACAACACCTTCCACCAAATGTGAAGAGGTTTATTAGCCGTTAAAGGCAGCGACGAGACAGCGTGAAGAACCGTCCAGCGATCGGCACAGCAACGAACCAAAGCACGAGCCGAGAGAGCCGGGCGTTGGCGATGCTGCTTGCTGCTGGCACATCTTCTTCTTCACATATGTATCAACATAGTTTCTTACTCGACATGAAGCCTGCCTATAGGGTCAGCTTGCAACAGAGTTTTAAAACCTCCCCATCTTTGGCAGAGAGAAAGCATGCAAACCTGCTTCTGGCAACAATAATATTCTACGTACTGGGAATCATTTGTTGTTCAAAGTTTTTTATATAGAGAAGTTTCATCGCATATTTGCTAGCTTTATTTGGTCATCAGCCTATGAACCATTGATGCGAGACAATACTCTTACAGCAGTTTGTGCAGGTGATTTTAGGTTGGTACACATTTTTATTCGACAAATGGTGTTACGTTTTTTTTCAAATTTCGGTGCTGCACTCACTGACTGCTTTGGACATTCTTGAAAGTGAATTTCGCGGATGTTTTACCAAATTTAGGGGTACCTACTAATTTTGCATTGCCTCCCTACTTACAAGGATTCGTGCGTGAGGTCAATGAATCAGTGAGTTTTCTGACATATACATTCTCCAATGATTATTTCTTTTCTCGCCCAAGAAAAAATCTGTAGTATGATGTATTAGATATAGTACTTCCGGCCCCATTGTACCGCTCTCTATATATCAAATGATCTTGTCATGATGTGTTAGTACGTGTGAGGAAAATGCCTATTTCACCAATAACCAAAACATTGTTCTACAAGGTGCATAGATAAACAAATTACCTCTAAAAGCCTGGTTAAACACCAAAAGTACCTTGACATCCTCAACAAATTGCCGCCTCTGCGAAGTGGAAGAAACAAAAAACATTCTTTTATTTGTTGTCAAGACGCCATCCTCTTTTGGAATGTCTCGCAGAAGCCTTTAAAAAAAGCAACTGGATTTAATTCTCATAACCTGCGTTATCTTGTACCACCCAAATGCAATCATATACTGGTTGGCATGCTATTGTTGATTGAATGATTGATATGTGGGGTTTAACGTCCCGAAACCACCATATGATTATGAGAGACGTTGAAGTGGAGGGCTGTGGAAATTTCGACCACCTGGGGTATTTCAATGTGCACCCAAATCTCAGCACATAGGCCTGCAACATTACTGCCTCCATCGAAAATGCAGCCACCGCAGCCGGTATTTAATGCCACGACCTGCGGGTTAGCAGCCGAGCACCTTTGCCACTAGACCACCGCGGCGGGGCGGCATACTCTCGTTAACAGGCATGCATAGTTTATGGGAAACCCGCATGTTATAAGGGCATGCGGAACCAATTGTGTCTTCGCTATCCCAATTTGTACAAAAGACTGTGCAGCTAAAATATTTTTGTGGACAATTGCTGTTTTTGATGAAGGCAAAAATATTGTAGGCCCGTATACTCAGATTTGGGCACATGGTAAAGAACCCCAGGTGGACAAAATTTCCGTAGACCTCCACTACGGCGTCTCTCATATGGATATGGTGGTTTTGGGAAGTTAAAGCCCACATATCAATCATTCATTGGATTCGTTTAGTAATGCCTATTGTAAATTTGTCGTAGCGGTATCAAGTATATTGTACGCGATGTATATACGTAAACCGCATTTGTAATAAATACTGTGTAATGGAAAAAAAGTAAACTGGTGTGGCTTAGTGGTAGAATACTGGGGCTGGAACGCAGGGGGCCCGCGTTTAAACCGCACTTTCTCAGTGGTATTTTCCTTACTTACTTTTTTATTTCGTGCGATAGTGCTTATGAACACCGGCGGCGATACGTTTATATTGTGGGTATTCCGTGCACCCATTTGGGTAAGATTCCCAGCCTCTCGCTACTATGGGGCCCCAGTAACGTTGTTTCAAACATGAATCTCGTTTGAGCGGGTAATCACGACTGCAAGAGTGCTTTCAGAGTTCCAAATGTATATGGTGCCTGCGAGTGCCAGGCAGGGGGGGGGGGAGCTATTTCAGGACAGAGGGAGCTGGAACAACCAGCAAAGTTTATGAAGAGAGCTGCTTCGTGGATCTCACGAAAAATTGTTCCATAGCACGCAAACAATCCCATGTCTTATCATCCGAGTTTATTTTAGTGTTTCTTCAAGTTTGCTACCTTGTAAGTTTGAATCAGTTTTTTTCTTTCCGAAAACTCTCGTCTCGTTCAATTTCAGAAATGAAACGACCTTCATATAAAAAGAAAGAAGCAATGGCATCAGTAGCAGGCGGAGGGGAATGCGTCAGGCATGGACTCGCCAGAAAACGCGAACGTATTTTAGCGAAAAGCGCGCTATTACTCAAGTGCGGCTTTCGATATTTCTTCCTAGAAAACGAATGCCTTTTTACCCCCCCCCCCCCTCTATAATTTGGTTAGCCACTTGTCCAGGAAAAAGAACAGAAAAAGAAATGAAGGAAGCCTGAAGGGGCGTTGCCCGAAACGTTCCAATTGAATTTTGTATTCGCATATCCGTTGACCTTTAAAATACTACTCGAATGAGGCCATTTCCTTTTTTGTTACTTCGGAGATTCCTCTAAATTTCTCTGTGCTCACTTCCTTCAGAAGTAGTAACGCAAGATAGTTAAAGAACTCCAGGTGGTCAAAATTTCCGGAGTCCTCCACTACGGCGTCTCTCATAATCAAATGGTGGTTTTGGGACGTTAAACCCCACAAATCAATCAATCAAGATAGACCACTGAGGTACGAAAATGTGAAATAAATAAACAAAAAATCGAGTGGTTTTTCATACGAATACAACCGGTGAGCGAAAAGCTCCTTAGAAACGGGACGCAGACGACCATGCTCCTTTTCTCGCTGCTGAATTTCATGACGCCGGTAGGGTGGGCAGCAGGCGGGGAAAGCGTTTGCTGCTCTCAATGGCGGGTACGGCTGATCCAGTGAGCGTGCAGCGCACGCGGCGCAGCGCGAGCCTCCCGCTTAGGGTTCCTCTATGCGTGCGCAAAGAAGCGGAGGGGTGTGCGCGCATTGAGGAACCCTACTCCCGCTGAACCGTGAGCGGGCGTCTGTTCTGCTAGGTGCGCTTGCCCGGTGCAGGGAGCTTCGGCGGCGACGACGGGGTGCGGGTTCCAGGAGCTTCGCTCCTAAAGAAGCTCCGCTGTAGTGCATAATTCTTCTAAAGTTTAATTCACATGGGGATCATGCCCACACTTTATTCTGCTTCTGTGTTTTACCTGATTAACTGACGTTTACCACGATTCTACACGTAAAAAGTAAAGGACGTGCGGTTGGCTAGGACTATAGGATGGCGCAAAACTTGGAGCTCATAGGGAAGGAGGAAGGAAGGAAAATAGAGGGAAAAGAAAGGCAGGGAGGTTAACCAGCCTCGGCAGCCGGTTTGCTACCCTGCGCATGGGAGAGGGATGGGGGAGATGAAAGAGAGCAGAGAGGAAAAAGAGAAACAGCACATTCGGCAGCACACGCGCGCACACTCATAGTCCAGTCTTGTCTTTCGCGGTGTGTGACATAGCTGTTACAGTCGCTTGTTCAAGTCGGTGTCGCGTAGGAATTTCAACAGAGCTTTTGTCGGCTTCTGTTAAAGCTTATAGGGACTCCCTCAAGAAACATGTAATCGGAACTCTACAATATACCTTTCGGTCTTGAAGCTTCAAATATGAGTTGTCAGTGATTTCGATCGAATAGCAACAATGTTAAGAAATACGCCACCCATATGAGGTGTTGTTATAAAGCACGTCCCATGGGAGAACTAGCGGGGTAGGGGAACTCATGGCACCCCCTCGGGAGGGCGACGAGCCTTGACCTTCCCCAGCGAGACCTTTCACGGTAATTCTGGAGAAAATATCTCGTGAATCATATCTTCAAATGAAAAATCTTCTACTGAATTCCAACCAAACTTAAATTTGAATGTACGATACAAAAACGTACCTAATTGAGCACTGTTAATGCGAGGTATTGTCGTTAAAGAGAATTTAAAAGAGCATTGTAAACTTAGTCTAAAATTATATATGTACGCTAACAGAATCATGAGTCGAGTCACTCAGGCTAAGATCGAGCCGCGAGTTTGAATGTGAGCGAGTTTCGAGTGAGCGATGTGATGGTGAACTTGAGTTCGAGTTAGTTCGGTTGAAAAAAAAACGAGTGAGTGAGGGTCCGAGTGCACCCACGTGATAATAATTTTGATGAGTGCAAGTCTGAGTGAGTGCTAGGGGCAAAATAAATTTCATGAGTGAGTCTGAATGAGCTTTACACTGTTGGTAGGCCTATGTTCTTCACATCAAAAAAATTTTTTACTGCTGCGCCTCTAATACACAGCGACCAATAGGAAACCTTCTATTCCGCTTTATCTGACACTTTCTATATTTCTTGAGCCTCTTGACATATTCAGCGTCAAATCTTTTAAAGCGAAACGTTACCTTCTGAAGGGAAAGGAAAACCCGGTGGTTCTTTGTGCGCAAAAAAAAAAAAAAAGAAACTGTCATAATTATCAGCGGGAATGTTACCTCCGAAAAAAAAAAAGCTGATAAGCAGTTTTGATCATTCGCGAGCAGCGCTGTTTCCCTGTTATTCGTCCTTTGGCTGGTCTGGGGCGTCTAGATTTTCTTTGAAAGCACTCAAGGTTATGCACCAACTATAGCACAACAACAACTTCTTCTAATGGGCATGTTACCACGGATATTCGGCAAGCTCTACTACTCTCTACTGGTACAGCAAAAAAAAAAAAAAGTCTGCTACGGTTTCTTTGCGATAAGAACTTTATGGACACTGCAGGCGCGTTACAGCCGTTGCATCGACGGCAGATACGCGCCAGGCATGAAAAGGAGAAAATGGAGAAGGAGAGAACAAGCTAAAAGAGAGAAAAAAGGAGGAAGCCAGAATACAAGAAATAACGGGTAGAAAGACAGAAGGCGAAAGAACGGTGACAGAAAGAGAAATCACCAAAAAGCAACCGAAAAATAGACGGAAAGAAAGACATAAGAAGAGAAAGATATAAAAAAAAGCCATAAAGAATAGAAATAAAAGAAAAAGGTATAGAAACACGAAAAAAGAAACAGACATAATATCTTTTTGCACTGGGATCAATCCAGCGGAATCAGGGTAATTTCTTTAAGCGTAGAAACGGGCCTGACTCTGCTGGAACTGACCATGTGAGGTGAAATAACAAAACAATCACATTTAGGCAAAAAAGTTTATCCCCCTCTTGCAGACCTAAACAGAGCACAAAGCACAACACCAAGGCAACTTCAAACAAAATCGCACTCTTAACCGGTTCAATTCAGGGAGTGGTATGGAGCGGAAGAAATAGAAATTACATGCAAAGCTAGCAAAAAGTATATATGCACGTTAGAACACACTTTCTGAGGCTATAGTTCCCTCGGGCCCCGTAATGAGCGGAACTTCTTCAAAATAGAGAGACTATACATCCTTTCACCACCACCTCAGTGCTCGCCACGTGGCAAGAGACAACGCACGCCTTTTTTTTTTTCTTTAATGAACAACCGTTCACCGGCCACCCCGTATATACAAAGGTACTGGGCCTTTACTTGCAATGTAGTGCTGGAGGGATATTTCTTTTGCGTAAATGAACAATGAAGATATTCGCAGCATGCGCGTAAACTAAAAGCGGACTGCATTCTTGGCGCTTCTCCAGCTTTCACGTTAGTGCAGCCTTTTTTTTTTTATTTTGCTCTCGCTGTTAACTCTGCCGCCACGCAAGGGTTTATTTAATCATTGACAAGGAACTTTATTCAGTGCAATAAAAAAAGTCACAGCTTTGCCACAAAGGCGAAGTAATAAACACGATAGCAACAAATTGGAAGGCCACGCGCAGAATGGCAAGCAGATCAAAGTGTGCCCCGCGTGTCTCACGCACAAATGACGCACGAAAAGTACTCACAGGTACCGATTAACGCGAATAAGCGTCTTAGTTGTTACTTCGCTGTGTTTGAAAAGTGCAGCGTTTTCACAAACGGAGGCTGTGCAATGATTGATTGATTAATATGTGGGGTTTAACGTTCCAAAACCACCATCTGATTATAAAAGACGCAGTAGTGGAGGGCTCCGGAAATTTTGACCACCCGGGGTTCTTTAATGTGCGCCCGAATTTGAGCGCACGGGCCTGCAACATTTCGGCCTCCATCGGAAATGCAGCCGCCACAGCCGGGATTCGAGCCCGCGACCTGCGGGTCAGCAGGCGAGTACTTAAGCCACTAGACCACCGCGGCGAGACGCTGTGCAATGATTGCAGTGACCTTTGTGCGCCCCGTAACTGCAACAGAATCGTCGAAGTGCAAGCCCAACGCCAGTCAAGACATATGATCCTCCTTACCGGGAGATAAGGGCACGCGAGAGATCGTCCAGTCCCCTACCCTTCTCTCCGCGGGATAAAGTACGTGTGAGATGTGAGCCGCCGCGTGCTCATTGCGCCATTTTGCTGATAATGCTGAAAACACGATAGTCGCCCCGCGAGACGCCCGCTAACAGTGGTGTGTGGTAGATATAAATAGCTTGCCGTTTGAACGATGAAAGAGGTATCCCTCGGTGGCTTAGTGGTTAACGCATAGCATTAGAGATGTGGAAGTCTCACGTTCGATACCGCGCGCTGGAGTCTTTTCTCTGTTATTTTCTTTCTTGCGTTCCAATATATATATATATATATATATATATATATATATATATATATATATATATATATATATATATATATATATATATAGAGAGAGAGAGAGAGAGAGAGAGAGAGACGTATACAAATACGGTGCATGACACCGGCGGCGCAATCCAGCCGAGAGTGTTCATATAATTGCTAACACAATAAACTGTACCACCAAGTGAAGGGACCAACCATGAGTGTGTGTAGGACTTGTTAGATGTGTTGTTGCCGAACACTGGTCGTTACCTCTGTGGCCTTTAACATCAGCGTTCTTCGATTTGGTTGGAGGAAAAAAAAAGAGATGATACGAAGAAGTAAACACGTGTTATCGGACTTAAAAAAAAAAGGGTTCAATGTCCTTGCTGCACCGCGTTCTTGGGCAAGGTCAGCCGATCGCTTAAGCAAATACTTTTCCAAGAGTAGTGGAGGAGATGACGACCACCACGCCGGATAAAGAGTATATTGTTTCTTTTTTCAACGCTCTTCATCACCGGATGGTAGCTGCAGGTATTAACAAGTTTCTCGATGAGTGGGAGGACAAAACAAACACCAGTGTCTCGCGGACAACACTGAAATCCCTGATACCTTAAGTACAACTTTAGTATATATATATGTGTGACGGCGGAATGGATGTGTTTTTTTGCTTATATTTGGGTTACAACAATGAAGTTCCGGAAGAACAGGCCACCAATGGGCTGCATATCTAAATCGCAAATAAGAGGAGAAACAGACCAAAGAGAAAGTAGTGAGGAGGGTCATCCTGCTGGCTGGCTAACCGGGGCCGAGGAAAGGGATAAAGGGAAGAAAATGTTATACAATAGCGAGAACAAGACAACAGAATTAGAGAGGAGTATAATGTGGCTCTGCTTAAAGACGTGAAACCACAAGTTAGCCTACAGTACTTTATCAGGCTTTTAAAACTCTAATGTGGCTAATTTTCTCACCACAAGTTGATTATAGATGAAAAATCAAACGGACTCGTCACGTATATTGAAGGAATTCATTGTATTTTCGGGACATTATCTCAGCGCTACGTTCAGAAACGTGGTCGCTCGCTCTATAAGAAAAGCACGTATTTAATGTTTACCAATGAGGAACTACGTGGGGCCTTAGTAGACGCTGTCTTATTCTATGATATCACGTTGACTGCTGCCGAAACTTTAAGGTGCCATCCCACTACGCATTTTCTTTCTCGGCGTTTTCTCAGTCAATATGCCTGTTCGCGCAATAAGCATGACGCTTTTGGTACCATGAAGCACTAATTTATTAATAACAGCAAAAAAGTCACATTTTCTTTTTTTTGTGGCCCTTTGAGTTTTTGTTCTACACCACAAAGATCATATTGATTATTATCCGGACCAACAGTGTGCAAGGCAAATGTCATAGAGTTTTCTAAAATTAACTATAGAGAGGACTTTGGTGCTGCGATTTTTCTGTGACCATGGGAATTATGAGTATGACATGGCTTTGCCCAGTCTTCGTGCTTGCGGGTGACGAATCGCACTTGTGGCTTCTTTTATTGCTGTTTTTTCGTTTTGTTTCGAATGGAAGAACAAACCATTTTGAAGTTCGTGTTCTGAATTTGAATTGAGGATGTTAAAAGGCGAAGGTGCAGAAGCGCAAATGCCAAAAACTTGTGATTGTTGCTTCGTGACAAAGCAACTTCAAGCCCCGCGAAGCCAGAAGCAACGTAACGTACGAAGACTAGGCCAATTTATGGACTACCCATAATTCTTACGCTTGCTGAAGCGCCCTGCGTTGCACCTTCCTTAGACACTAGCGCGTGAGTTCCATGTATAGTGTATTTTAGGGTACTCTATAGGAAAGGCCAAGCTTTTTTTTTTTTCAGTCAAGTCGGTCATCAGGACTTTTTGTTGTCGCTACACAGCAAACTTCTTCTCTCTATCAATTCACCAGGATTTTTATGCCCCCACCCCCCTACCAATCTCCCTCGCATGCTTGCCTTCTCTTGGAATGTTGCTCGTTAGTCTTACTGACCAGCGGTTCTCCTGCTTAGAAGCTACATGTGTAGTTCATGACCATTTCTTCTTCATTTCCACTAAGTTTTCGTTAACACACAATCGGAACAGTTCTCCATAAAGACCAGCTGCCACAAATAAGCGCATAGACGATTTCGGTGCCTCACACGCTGAGTAAGGTGTCCGGAAGTGTTCCAGGAGCTATTCTGAATGAAAGGAGTTTATCGAGCTACCTAAAGCATTTGAAGAGCTATTCCATGACCGCTGAGAAACGGGGACAGTTACGGAAAAGAAGAGAGAATTTTTTTTTTGTCGGAGGCACAACTGTCGCATGCGGAGTTATTGACCATTTCTATCTGTAATGAATACGCATTTGTGAAGGCGTGGTTAAGCCGTAAAGGTAACGGATATTTCACCTCAGGCAGATATGTTCCTGACAGGGTGGTGCGAATATTTGAGCACCGAAGTAGAATCGAATAATATTTGATTGAATCAAATTGCTTTCACGTGACGTAAGTGCACATTCAAATGTGTAATGCTATTTGCAATAACAGGCTAGTCAGTGTACTATTAAAAATTATGGCGTTCCAAACTGCGTTAATATGACATGTTATGTGCATAATATATTGTGAAGATGGTCAGTGTCCTGTATATATGTTACCTAATTATGTGGCTTTAGTCTCAAGCCAGTAGAAACCATGTGAAATAAATAAATAAATAAATAGGTCGATTACACTTTCGAATAAACAGTATTTGAAGTTTCGCATAACGCGACGGGAGAAATATTCAAAACGCGACTAAGGCCAATGGTGCAACTTGGCAAAGAAGCGGCCGGGTAAAATTAACTATCATTAACAGTATTATTATTATTATTTATTAAGTACCCACAGCGCCAAAGGCATTACAGTGGGGGAGGGGTTTACAGTCAGTCTGGACAGTTCAATATTTTGTCATATATAAAGCGTGGAAAACGGTAATAGCAACAACAACAGCTACAGCAGATCGACAACATAAGTTATTCACAGCAGTATGCAGTATATGTGAGAAACAAGAACACTACAAGGTCGAGTCACTTCAACAGGAAAAATAAGTGATTTGATATCGGAGTATAGCCACAATTCCCTTCTGCATACAGTGTGAGGACAAAAGAAAGAAGAACAAAAGATAAGAACAGTAATACATACAGTACGTCCTAAAAAGATCAAAGAAACAATCATTTCAGCAGGGCAAAAAACATCTCATTCGAAACTACGTTGACGATGTCAGCAGGTAACCTATTCCAGTCGTGGATTGTTTTTGGAAAGAAAGATTTCTTAAAAAGTTCCGTGCGGCATAGAACCTCTCTTACTTTTCGCTCATGGTCCACGCGTTGGGACCTATAGTTAGGCGGTATTATATATATGTCTCTCTGTATGTTAATCGTACCATAGTAAATGGAATGAAAAAGCTTCAGGCGCAGCTTTCTGCGTCGTTCTACCAGGGTATCCCATTTGAGTTCTTCCTTAGTTCTTGTTGCACTGAAATTAATTGTGTATTGACGGGACACGTACCTCGCACCGAGATTCTGAACTCTTTCAAGTTTAATAACGTCGCGCGCCGTCGTAGGGTCCCACACTACACAAGCGTACTCGAGGACGGACCTCACGTACGTCTTGTAGAGTAGCTCACGTGTGGACTGACTGAATGCACCAGAGTTCCTGCGAATGAAGCCCAGCATTTTTCCCGCCTTTCCGGTTACGTAGTTAACCTGCTTCTGCCACGATAATTCTGGGGTATACCAAACACCTAAGTATTTAAATTCGGTTACTTTACCAATTACAATGTTATTCAGGGTGTAGCAGTAATTTAGAGGGTTCTTCTTTCGAGTGAATGTCATATTGACAGTTTTCGTGAGGTTTAGCTGCATGCGCCACCTAGTGCACCATGTGCTGATTCGATCGAGGTCTTGCTGAATCAGGTTGAGGTCTTCCGTACCGTTAGTGATCCTATAAACCACACAGTCATCTGCAAACAGCCTCAACTGCGATGTCAAACCGTCGCCAATATCATTGATGTACAATAAGAACAGCAAAGGTCCCAGGACGGAGCCCTGGGGTACACCAGATGAAACGCTTTGTGCCCGTGACCGAACCCCATTTACAACCACGAATTGCCGAAGTAGTGCTTTCGTTAAAACTTTCACTAATATACTGGTTCGAAAGGCAGCTTACTTTATGAAATGCGACAGCTTACTTTATGAAACGCAAATTATTCGATAAAATGCCCTCACTCGGTAACTTTCTATATAGCAAAACTGTCATAGCCGAAGATCAGTGTGAGACGATCAGGCTTCACTGGTCACTAAACGAATAACGCAAATACCTATCGCTTGCATAATGATATCCTTTCACTCAGTCACGCGGGGTACATACCCGAACACGGGTAATATTAGGCGGGTATCCGCCACAGGTAGTTCACAGCTTCAATCAACAAATTAACAGCCCATACACGTATTGAAAATTACGGCTGATTCTACGCATTGTGAGAACCGATTGGGAGGACTTCATTGATTTCCTCTAACCGACATCCACATTTTGTAACAGCACTCTTCCTGCACTTCTCATCGCCGCGATCACGAAATGATCCGATAACGAGTCCTGTCGAGCTAATGGTACTCACTGATCACGTTGATGATCTTGTTTTAGAACTGCCAAGAAACCCGCCCGCACGCGCATACGGGCTCGTGAAACGTGCGTGTTTTCTCTGTCATAACGGACAAGTATAGGCACTACTGATCAGCTTACTGCTTCTGGTGCTGCTGATAAGTATACGTCGCTGTTGGCATCATTACGCAACTATATACAACTGGTCAATAACACTCATGTGTCTGTTCAACATATTAGTGTTTGTGTAACATTTTGACATATCTAAGTTAGCGTCATTTCGTAAGGTTTCGATCAATAAAAAAATTGTGCCACAGTCGTCTTCCAGCCACGTGCTTCCCATAACATAAATTCCTACGGCACGCCGGAATTCCTGAACTTTTCGAAGAAGATCATGGTTTCCGTGGGTAATGGCTCCCGCAAGAAAGGCGAGGCAATAGTCTGGGAGAAAGAAAGTGAGTGAGAATTTATTAGAAGGCAGAGAGGTTGGCCTGAGCTAGTTCGCTCTAGCCTGCTACTCTACACAGGGGATAAGGGAAAGGGGAAAGAAAGAGGGATGAAGGGTGATGATGGGCACAAGGAGAGGTGGTGCGTATGTACAGTAGCCACTTAGTACAGTACCCTACAGTCTAGTTTCTAGTCCAGTGCTTTTTATAAAGTCTAGAACAGCCTTTGTAGCAGTTTTTGACACTGTTTGGTCGTTCATTGCTGACAATATGTGGCTTTAATATAATGGTGTTCGTCCAGTGCTCGCCAACGTTGCAGTTAGCATTTCTCTTTGTGCCACGTATAATGCACAGTCACAAAATATGTGAGCTATCGTTTCGCGCACTTGGCAGCGTTCACACTTTGGGCTGTCCGCACGGCCGATTAGGTGGGTGTAGTGACGAGTGAAGGCGACGCCCAGGCGAATTCGGTGCAGTATATTAGCATGTCTTCGGCTGATTTTATCTGGAAAACGAAAAATCATACTGGGGTCTGTTTCCCGCAGGCACTTGTTCCGGTGATCTGGTAGCAACCAGTAAGTGGCAGCGCATTCGCTCATGAGTGATCTCAACAATGTGTTGAAGTCACCTCGCGAGTAGGGTACTTTGACGTACATAGGAGCGTTGTATATTGCCGCTCTTGCTTCGCTATCGGCTGTTTCGTTGCCAACCAGGCCGCAGTGTCCAGGAATCCATTGGAGTGTAATCAAGTGACCGCTACTGTGTGTTAGGTCAAATGCTTGGACGATTCCTAACGTTCACTCGTAAAATTGGCCTCTTCTTAAGCAAGAATGGATAGCTTGAAGCGCTGATTTTGAATCAGACAGAATCGTCTATTTACGCGGTGCTTGGTCGTTCACAAATTTTATGGCTTCTTGTATAGCAACAAGTTCTGCAGCTGTCGAAGATGACCTATGATCTAATTTGTACTGTCGGGAAATACCGAGTTGAGGGATCACGAAGGCTGCAGCTGAGGCGGATGAAGTTACGGATCCATCGGTGTAAATGTGCACAGAGTCGCTGTATCGGTCATCTAAATGTGCCAAGGTGAGTTGCTTGAGGGCAATATAAGAAACATCCGACTTATACGAAATTCCACGTATGTGAAGGCACACCAGCGGTTTAGTCAATGTCCATGGAGGCACTGCAGGAATTACGGCAGGTGCAAAGCGTGACGGGATCATGTGCCTATGCGTATCGAGGCTTCGCGAATAGGTACAGCCTGGTCGGTCCACTTGTAGCGAAGATAACGTGTGCTGTGCATGTCGGGTCAGCAGACGAAGGTGCACTCGAAGAGGCTCACAGGACGTGTAAACCTGTATAGGGTAGGTGCGTGACTCCTCTATAGTGCCAGAGGTAGATGTGCACCGTGGCAGGCCAAGGCATATTCTCAGTGCTCGTGCCTGAAAGCTCTCTAAAGTACGAAGGCACGTTGCCCGCATGCTGGAAAGCACAGGTGAGCTGTACCTTATATAGCCCACAAACAATGCCTTTTATAACTGCAGAAGACTTTTCTCCGAAAGGCCCCATCTCAGTCCTGCTCTAACACGAAGAACATACACAAAACTGATTAGTTTGTTTCTCAGCACAGTCACATGCTTTGACCAGGACAGGTTGCGATCAATGACCACCCCTAAATAGCAGTGGTGCTTAACCACGGGAATCACTGCTCCGTGAGCGAAGATTGGGTACCGCGACATTGATTTCTTCGTAAATGCCAATGCAGCACATTTTGGTATTGAAAGTTCCAGGCCCTGACGACGTAAGTACTTAGATGTTATTGATGTGCCTTGTTGTAGCCTTGCTCGCAGTTGTTGTCGCGTTGCTCCAGATGCCCATATGCATATGTCGTCCGCATACGCACTGATTCTGACAACGTCGGGAAGCTCAGCTTCAAGGCCAATGAGTGTTATGTTAAAAAGCATGGGGCTCAGGACGGCGCCTTGCGGAACTCCACGGCTTACAAGGTGCCTGGCCGTGTCACCGTCGGATGTCGACATAAAAATGGTACGTCCTCTGAGATAGCTCCCTATCCATGCGTGTAGTCGGCCACCTACGCCGATGTCTTCAAGTGCGTCAAGAATGGCCTCATGGTAGACGCTATCGTACGCGCCCTTTATATCTAAGAAAATGGCCCCTACCAATCTCCGACGTTGTCTTTCCTTTTAAACAGAACAAACTAGGTCTGCAACACCGTCTATAGATGATCGACCTCTACGGAAGCCATTTATAAAATCTGGTAAGCCGACATTATTCTACAGCAGCCATTCCAATCTTGCCAGCCCCATGCGTTCCATCACCTTACCGATGCAACTGGCTAGGGCAATGGGTCTATAAGAAGACAACTCGTGTGAACACTTGCCTGGTTTCAGTAAGGCCACTATGCGGCTGCACTTCCAACTCTCTGGTACTGTCGCTGTTTCCCACGTAGAGTTGTAGAACGACAAAAGAGCCTGCCTTGCTTCCTGGCTGAGGTGATATAGAGCCGAATAAGTAATTCCGTCAGGCCCTGGTGCGGACGACCGTCGGGACGTAGAAATCGCAGCGTCGAGTTCGTGCATTATGAATGGCAAGTCGAGGTGATCGTCGCTGGATGGCGGTGAGGCTAAATACGAAGGTGATATCGATGAGGAGGACATACTTACGAGTAAGTGGCAGTAATCTTCTGGAACCTCTACTTCAGGTCGACCTTGCTTTAGAGCCAAAGATCGGAAAGGGAACAACTGTTGAGTGGGCGTCTGAAGGCTTCGGACAGTTTGCCATATTCGAGACAGTGGTTTTCTGGGATCAAGAGAGCTAGAAAATACCCTCCACCGTTGCCTATCGAGCTTATCGAGGTGTCGCAATACATGTCGTTGTGCTTGGCGTGCTGTAGATAGGTCAGCTGGTGATTTCGTCCTCCTGTATTTTCTCTCTGCCCGGCGATGAATTGCATGAAGGTATTCATATTGTGCGTCAAGTTGTGATCTTGGTAGCGACACATTCACAAGTTTCGTATGCGTTGTTAAGGCTGATGCAATTAGGCTTTCTATTTCAGATATAGATTGAATGTTCCCGCACTGAGCATTTACAGAAGCTTGGAATCCTGGCCAGTCTACGCTTTTCACAGGCCGGGGAGACGAACGATGGAAACCTTTTAGCTGTATATATGTAGGGAGATGGTCACTTCCATGTGTTTCAACGTCTACAAACCAACAGGTGGTAGGCAAGAGACTTCTGCTCACAAAACATACGTCTAGACAGCTGCTGTACGATGCGCCACGGAGGTAAGTAGGTGAGCCATCCTTAATGGACATAAGGCCTTGATTGAGCACAAAATCGGCAATGTCCCTGCCGCGGGTGTTCATTGAGGCAGAACCTCACATGGGATGATGTGCATTAAAATCCCCAACTAATACATGTGGTCCAGGGCAAGCTTGGAGAACAGACAAGAGATGGGGACAGTCCACGTGGCTTTTAGGAGGAATGTATCCACCAATGATTGATATTGAACTTCGCTTGTGCTTTATAGATAGGCAAATATAGTCGTTAGAAGCATTAGGAGCCACGGCATGTCTCACGTACGTTAAATCTTGACGTACGCATATAATTACTTTGCTCGCATTTCGATCATCACGTGACCACAAAGTGACGTATCAGGAAATACGAAACGACGACATTATATTCGGCTCGCATATTACAACCAACAGAAATTTGTATTTAAAGATCCGTTGTCGAAAGTCAGACAATCGGCTTCGCAAACCCCGTGAGTTCCACTGCATTATGGCAGAGGTGCGCACACGTTCATCGAAGAAATTCGCCATATTGTTTATGGAAGGGTCAGCAGTAGCGGTTCCAGCACGTTGAGGATCTGCACTGCTGTTTTCGCTCCTGATGTGTGTAGCTCGTTGAGAATCGCACGAATAGATTTTAATAGATGCTTCAGCATAGTTTGGCTCTTCTCAGTGTCTCGCCTATCATTTTCCGCCCTCTTTGAAGTTGCAGCCCATGATGTGGTCTTTTTTATTGCTCCAGTCGGTAGCGAAGACCACTCAGTATCTGAAGCATCGGCGTGCAACGCGGGCGTTGGTCCACTTTCTGCATCCCTGGGACGTGGTGCATACAACATGGGTGTAGCGGCCTGATAATGCGTACGCGTATGTTCATCTGTTGCTGATGGTGATGCATCACTCCTATGTCCACTATGCTGTCGTTGGTGCCTACGTTTTGGACGACGTCTGTGTCGGCGGATGAACGTGACTGCTTCTCTGTGTGTCGAGTTGTCTCTGACCATCTTCCGCAGGACGCGAATTTCTGCTTTGATCTTCGGGCATTCCTTCGACGTTGCTTCATGTGCACCAGAGCAGTTTGGGCATTTCAATGGAACAGCAGTATCGCAGTTTTCCACCTTATGAGACCCGCCGCACCGCTGGCAAGTTGTCTCAATTTCGCACACTGCGCTGACGTGTCCGAACTTGCAGCACTTGTGACACTGCAAAGGCCGTGGCACGTAAGGGCGCACGGGATGTCTCACGTATCCAACCTTCACGCTAGGGGGCAGAGTCTCAGAATCAAATACTAGTTTGATGCAGCGAGACTGCCCGAAGTGGCGTATGGTCACGATTTTGACTGTTGACGTCACAAGATTCTGTAGGTCAGCGTCTGTGATGTCAGCGTCGATGTCATTTATCACGCCACTCATTGTTCCTTTCCCGTGAGCGAGAAACGCGCGAACTGAAATACTTCCGAGCTGCGTGATGGCCTTCAGTTTGTCAAGAATGGTTTTGTTTGTCACATCAACTGACAATATGTTTTTCCTGCTATTTATGCGAATTTCATTCACTTGAGCAGGTGCAACTCGCTCGAAATAATTAGTCAATGACTGCCTGTTTAGTGAGTTCAGGTTGTCTGATGTAGACATGGGTACATACGAGATGGTGAAACATCGCTTGCCTTTGTCTAGCGCCGGTTGTGGCTCCACCGTTGATGACGTCCTGCGAAGCTTTGTGATTATCCGGCGGGTATGAAATGTCCTGAAGTCGGCTTCCGATTCCATCTCTTCCACTGATGAGCTCTCGGTAGAATCATCACAAGGAGCAGATGCGCCAACGCGGTCACCCACATTCGGTCCATCCTTATGCAAACGGCTAGGGCCCACTGTCTCGTTGGATGGATGGTCCCCCATCCCGGGGGGTGACGTCTTCCGTTCCGCTTGTTCAGAGAAAGTCAGGAATTCTGACAGTTTAAGAAAAAACGATAGTTGTTCAAGGCAGAATTATGCGCGAACGCACTTCTTCCTCGTCCTCTCTCCGGAGTATGTCATTAGTCTGGGAGGCTGTCGAACTGCTAGCGTGAAAATATAACCAACACTGCTATAAGTCTTTTCCCATTGTTCCATGTTTAGGGGGACCCAATGCGACTACCGAACCTCCTCCTCGATACCCAGTTGCAATAACTTAATTTCATTAAATGACTAACTGAGCTTTATTTAAATCCCGGCAGATTTTGTGGAAAAAATGAAATTTCTAATCATCATCGACGGAGACTGGCATGGGACAGCGGTTAATCCCCTCTCCCCCCACCTCACCCGAAGGAACCTGACGGGCTTTAAATGAAGTCTACTCATTCATTCAGATTCTAGGCACAATGAGCATCATAGTAAAAAAGGTTCAGAAATACTTTATTGAGCTCCTGATCCGAAATAAAGGACCATCCTTTGAAATACGGGACATAGCAGGGCGCTGCAGTTTATTCAGGTGTCACCGAAATCACTTTATGGTGCCTTGCCCACCTGCTGATAAGGTGCGCAGGCAGCGCCTGCTTTCAGGTGCACGAAACAACGCACCATCATGGAGAGAGAGTCTGAAGTCCGGTCACATGGAACAGGTTGTGTTTCTGCATGATAATCTGCAGCTGTTCGTTAATGTTCAGTCAATCTATCATATGCGTGACGACCTGCGTAGATTTTCATTCTTTGTCTTTTCTTGCAATATACAGTAAACTATTTAGGACAAAATCTTATCATTGTGCACGCCTATTTCTTGCCGGAAGGCGCACATTGATGGCAGATGGAAGGCGGATGGGCATTATAAAATTCCGTGAAGTTTAATGGTGACTGGGTGAGTTCACTAGTTCAGTTGCTAGTGAACGAAGCCTTGCAGCTCGCGTCCATTGCGGAAAGCGTCAAGTCGAATCTCAATTAACGGAGTATAGCCACGGGGCTACCAAACAGCTCATCACATTTGATATTCGTTGTAACGGCCAAGATAAAAAAAAAAAAAACGGGCTCCTAAAAGATGGCAATCTGGCACGCGCGAGTATCCTATACACAAGAATAAATCGTTCCAGGCTTAAGACAGTATTTAAATAAGGTAGTTCTTACCTGTCTTACAGTGGCAATTCAAACTAAATTGACCAGAGCATTGATTCATATGTTGGGTTTAATACAGAAACAACCATATGATCATGAGAGACGTCGTAGTGGAGGGCCCCGAAATTTCGACCACCTGGAGTTCTTTACTGTGCACCCAAATCGGAGCAGATGGGCCTACACCATTTTCGCCTCCATAAAAAATGCAGCCGCCGAAGCCGGGATTTGATCCAGCGACCCTGTGGGTCCGCAGCCGAGTACCTTAGCCACTAGACCACCGAGCACCAGAAAGTGGTGCGTCGAGAAAGTGAGATCGCTACAAAACAAGGTTGTCTTGGGAAGGATTGCATGCGTTCACATTGATTTGAAGAAGGATGTGGTCTTCATTTGAAGGCTTTTCGGAAAGAATCATAACCACGTTGTAACGATAAAACCGGCAGGGAATTTCCCTTTTGCGCTAAGGGAAAACCTTGATGTTGGCTGCCCATTAAGATTGGAAAGGAACGGGACAATCATGTGCAAAGAGGACGGTCTTTCAATCAGTTTTAGCTAACTTCTTGTAGGTCAGCGCTATTGGCCTCTGTTTGACCCGCCTCTTTCCAGACTTTTTACGCATTGGTAATATCTCGCAATACATTCATACAAACTTGCCCAAGTGTCAAAATACCTTTCAAACACTTTAAAGGGACACTAAAGAGCACAAAATGATTGTTCGCGAATCAGTAAAGTAGGATTTAGTAATCACAAAAACACCCCTCTTAGCGCGAGACTACGCTCGGTGAGCGAGACAATGCGTGAAAAGAAAAGGTGGGTGGAGACGCCACCTGGACATTCCTGCACAAAACACGGTGACGTCATAGTTCTCAAAGCGTCTACTGTTCCGTACGTTGCTTCTAATATGAACGACAAACATTGTCATCTGTGGGCACCTTAGGCATATCTTACGAAGATTCAGAAAACTTCATCGAGCCAATGTCACAAAAATATAAAAACAGACATTTATAATTTTTTTTGTAATTGGGAAGTTTGGAAATGAAACCTTGACTTTCTCTGCCTATAATAAACCTATGATAATAAAACCAACATCATTATACTTATCAGGGTGCAATTTTTCCATCTAAATTAAGTCTTTCTCTATCTTAAGGGCCTCTTAAAGATATATTTTAAAGAATATTCCCTCAGCAGTTGCGACGGAAGCTTTGCGCACCTTCGTTGACATTCAATTTTGCAGGGCCCTGAGTCAATTTTTTCATTACGCAGAGCTGCGCTTACTCTCAACTATAGGTAGTTTATTGTGCAAGAGAGGGCTTAATTCTGTACGTACGCGGGAAGAAATAGGGCGGAATCAAATGCAACAACCAAACAAAATCGCTTAAAAGAAGCCACCTTGCCAGCAAATCGTTTTCGCGTCGCCTATTGCTCGCCTCTGCAGTGCTTCTAACTGGCATCATGCTCACGCTGCTGACCCTTGAGAGTACGACGCAAGAAGACAGAGAGCAAAGATGCCAAGGAAAAAAAAAGGGGGGGGACGGGAAGAAAAAAACCAATGAGTCGCTGCCGATAAGCGGCCAAAAGTGGTTGCCAAGAAAGGTCCTGCCCGAAGATGCCTGGCTTCTTTCGTGGATCCTGCCATTGTCGTCGACATATCAAGACAGTAGCAAGCGTCGCTATCTGCCACTTGAGTCACTCGCACAAAAGAAAGGCACCGGGAAGAAGTGGTTGATCTTGATAGAAAACGACTCCATCCGCCTTTTGTTCGTCGCGATTCACTCTCGCAACTCTTCTTCGGCTCTGCCCCAGTCGTGGCTGTGAAGCCGACAAAGCAGCACCCCCTCCCCGACCCTCTGCATTCAACTTTTCTCGACATCTCAGGATGCGGTAAGCGACGGTGTGCCGCTCCGCTGAACATTTCTTGCGTAGGCGTGCTTTCAGTGCGAAGCACTTTCAGGCTTGTCGGCGTCTAATGTCACCTACAGAATAAAGAACCGACTTAGAAAAGGGAAACTGTTGTCTTGACAATGGTACGAAAGATAAGCAGCGGTAGCACACGAAACTGCCGAGGGCACCCAAAAGACAGGGCTGCGCAAACAGGAAGCGGAAAACATGAATTGGTCCTTTTTGTTTTTTTTTTGATTAGAAAAAAAGCAAATGGCCACTCTTTTGATTCCGTAACAGGAGCGCATGCGCACACACGGGTTCCTCGGCTGGTTCTTTATTTCATGGATGTCTCTTTAAAACAGAAGTGGACGAAAGAGACCGGGACTGATATGTGCGGTTTAACATCCCAAAACCATCATATGATTATGAGCGACGCCGTATAGTAGAAGGTTCCGGAAATTTCGACCACCTGGGTCTTTTTGACGTGCACCCAAGCTTGAGCACACCGACCTACATCATTTTCACCTATAGCAGTGAAAATACAGCCGCCGCAGCCGGAATTCGATACCGCGGCCTGCGGGCCAGCAGTCGATTACCTTAGGCACTAGAAAGAACACCGCAGCAGGGCAAATAGACCGGAACTCGCGTAGGGCTACGGGCGTCTAGTTATCTTCCGCCCGATCGCTACAAGCGCGTTGATACGTCCGGCAGCACGTCAAAGCGCCCTTCGGGACGCAGTACCTGTGCATACAAAGGTTACGTGGTATACTAAAAGGCAGCTGGCACCAGTAAAAACAATTCAAGAGTGAGTATGAAGAAGAAGAATATTTATTGAAAGCAAAAAAGCAATGACGTTTCAATGCGAAAAATAAATCTATCTTGTTAGAGCCATTATCGAGAGTTCGCAAGCGGCACACCTTCATGTTTAGAGGTGAAATGAAAAGAAAAGCGTGTGCCGCTTGTAGGAACTATCATTACAAAACAAACGTAGAAATGGGCATTGTAAGTGCGCAGCGAGAGTTTCGAAATTTATCTCTTGCTTTCGTCGAGCATGGGTGAACACCACCCCTTTTATTGCATTATGACTTACAGCGGTCAAGCTGAAGACAAAGGAAAGTGGGGTTTTTCGCAAGAAAACCATGTTGGAGTGAACGTTGAGAGAAGCCAACGCTTTTAAAAACGTTGAGAAAAGCGCAAGCATTCGAACACGTGTAGGATCAGTGTGCAGGTAGTATACATATTGTTACGTAAAAATGACACGAGCTGTGTCTATTTAAAATCTATATTCAAAATGATGCGTATGGCGACGACTAAGATGGAAGCAGCACGCGCAACCGACAGACCACTTCCTCGTTGTCGTCTTTTCACCGCTGATACGTCAGCTACGTAGCATTAACCCCCCCCCCCCCCCCGGCGGTAAAAGAGCCGTCTCGGTGCACATTAACTACGGTCTTCAGTAGGCAGGTGGTAAGGTTTTAGCCTGCTGACGTGCACAACATCACTGGGTGTGGTTGCAGGCAGGCTTGTGGTCTCAGATGCAGGAATGATCTCATAGGTGACGTCGGTTACCTGGCGGATGATACGGTAAGGACCCATGTAGCGAGACAATAACTTCTCTGATAAGCCAACCCGACGAACTGGGCACCACAGGAGAACAAGAGAACCGGGTGAGAAGTGAACGTCAGCATGCCGGCTGTCGTAGTTGGCTTTCTGGGTGGCTTGCGAAGCCGAAAGTCTAGAGCGGGCGATCTGGCGTGCGTGGTCGGCACGAGCAATAGCGTCGCGTGCATATTCGGTTGACGGCGTTGTAGTGGTTGAAAGTAAGGTGTCGAGTGGTAACGTCGGATCGCGATCATAAAGCAAATAAAAGGGTGAATAACCAGTGGTGTCGTGGCGCGAAGAATTGTACGCGAAGGTCACGTGAGGTAGCGCCAGGTCCCAGTCATGGTGGTCGGAGGACACATACATCGCGAGCATGTCCGTTAGGGTCTGATTTAGCCGTTCGGTAAGGCCATTTGTATGGGGATGGTAGGAAGTGGTCAGCTTGTGGTGCGTCGAGGAAGAGCGCAGAAGATCGTCGATCACACGGGACAAAAATGCGCGGCCACGATCTGTGAGTAATTGGTGAGGAGCGCCATGCTGTAGGATGACGTCGTGGAGCAAAAAGTCCGCAACGTCAGTAGCGGTGCTGGTGGGGAGCACTCGAGTGATGGCATACCTAGTCGCGTAGTCTATAGCAACAGCGACCCACTTGTTGCCCGATTTCGACTCGGGAAAAGGACCGAGAAGATCTATACCAACACGGAAGAAAGGTTCGGTTGAGATAGAGATCGGTTGAAGAATTCCAGCCGGGGGCGCAGTAGGTCGCTTCCTACGTTGGCATTTATCGCAGCAGGACACGTAACGGCGAACGGACCGGGCGAGACCGCGCCAAAAGAAGCGGCGACGCACGCGGTCGTACGTCCGAGATACACCCAGATGACCAGCAGTTCATCGTGAAGCTCGTGCAGCACGGTTGAACGCAAATTTTTCGGCACGACAAGAAGGAGCTCAGGGCCATCTGGCTGGAGGCTACAACGGTACAGCGTGCCATTCAGGAGCACGTACATGCGAAGTGACGTGTCGTTCGGAGCAGATTCGAGACGGTCAATAAGTTGTCGCAGAGAAGCATCACGACGTTGTTCATCAGCAATCTGAAGAAACTGGGACATTGACATGACGCTGAGGCTAGGCTCGATGTCTGGTTCGTCGGGCTGATCAACAGGGTAGCGGGATAAGCAATCGGCGTCCAGATGGAGACGTCCAGACTTATAAGCAACCGAGTAGGAATACTCCTGTAGGCGTAATGCCCAACGACCAAGTCGTCCAGTGGGGTCCTTCAGAGAAGGAAGCCAACACAGCGCGTGGTGATCTGTGATGACACGGAAAGGGCGGCCATACAAGTAAGGACGGAATTTCGAAACCGCCCAAACAAGAGCGAGACATTCCCGTTCTGTTATAGAATAATTGCGTTCAGACTTAGAAAGCAGACGGCTCGCGTACGCGATTACACGGTCGTTGCCCCGCTGAATTTGCGCCAAAACTGCACCGATTCCGTGACCACTCGCGTCTGTTCGCACTTCTGTGGGAGCATCGGGGTCGAAATGTGCAAGAATAGGAGGTGTCGTTAGAGCGGTGATTAGCTGAGAGAAGGCGTCAGCTTGAGGAGGGCCCCAAGAAAATGGGACGTCTTGTTTGAGAAGGTCGGTGAGTGGCCGTGCGAGTGCCGCAAAGTTTTTCACGAACCGGCGAAAGTAGGAGCAGAGGCCCACAAAACTGCGAACATCATGGACAGAGCGTGGGACTGGGAAGTTTGTTACAGCGCGTACTTTCGCCGGGTCTGACCGTACGCCGGCAGCGTCAACAAGATGACCCAATACGGTAATCTGACGAAGACCGAAGTGGCACTTGGAGGAATTGAGCTGCAGGCCGGCCCGTCGAAATATGGATAGAATGGTCGAAAGGCGTTCAAGGTGGGTTGCAAAGGTAGGTGAGAAAATGATCACGTCGTCCAGGTAACACAAACATGTCGACCATTTAAATCCTTGTAGGAGCGTGTCCATCATTCTCTCGAAGGTCGCTGGAGCGTTGCAGAGCCCGAACGGCATGACCTTGAATTGGTAAAGGCCGTCAGGGGTAACGAAGGCGGTCTTTTCTCGGCCCATGTCATCTACAGCAATTAGCCAGTAGCCAGATCGGAGGTCGAGAGATGAAAAGAAGGTGGCGCCATGGAGGCAATCAAGGGCATCGTCAATGCGTGGTAGAGGGTACACGTCTTTTTTGGTAATTTTGTTGAGGTGGCGATAATCAACGCAGAAACGCCATGAGCCGTCTTTATTTTTTACTAATACCACGGGAGATGCCCAAGGGCTCGTTGATGGTTCGATTACGTTTTTCGTAAGCATTTTGGCCACTTCTTTTTGAATCACTTCTCGCTCAGATGCTGACACGCGGTACGGCCGACGGTGAATGGGCGCAGAGTCACCAGTGTTGATTCGGTGAGTGACAATTTTAGTCTGGCCCAAGGGACGATCGTCGGTGTCAAAAATGTCACTGTATGAGACCAAAACTTGGCAGAGAGCGTCGGCCTGGTGAGGCAACAGCTCCGATCCAATCATGTTTCGAAACATACCATCATCTGAGCTGGGTGACTGTGAGACTGCGCTTCTATCAGGAGCAGATACAGCGACAACACTGACATCGTCCTCTGTTATGGCAGTTAGCTGGGCTAGAGACATCTGGCAGGGCAACACTTGAGGGGTGAAACCAAAGTTAAGGAGCGGAAGTAACACACAGTTATCCGCTATGGTCGCGATGGTATAGGGCACAGTAACACTGCGCGTCAGCCGAACGTCAGTAATTGGCGTAACGATATAATCACCGTCAGGAACGGGAGGGGTCGATGACAAAGACACGTACGTGACGGCTCGAGGTGGCAGGCGAACGAAAGTGGTTGGGCTCAAGCGGCTGTTGGGCTTTGCAGAGTAGTCGGCAAAGATTGGTAGATCAAGGCTGAGGGTACCAGACGAACAATCAATTAAGGCCGAGAGTGCCGAAAGGAAATCAAGGCGAAGTATAAGGTGATGAGGGCAGCAGGCTAGCACGGCAAAAAGGACCACGGCGTGACGACCGGCAATGCTGACACGAGCAGTGCACATTTCGATTACTGGTACAGTACCGCCATCGGCAACACGTATTGCCTGCGTCGTAGATGGCGTCATAATCTTTTGTAAGCGGCAGCGTAGAGAAGCGCTCATAATAGACAGGTGCGCACCTGTATCAATGAGGGCGGTCACAGGAACATGGTCGACTTGTACTTCAAGCAGGCTATGGTGCGTGGGCAGCGTCAGTAGAGGATTTTCGGTCGTCATTGGTATTGCAGCTTCACCTCTATAAGCTGCAATATCTAGTTTTCCTGCTGCGGTCGTCCAGAGAAGCCCGGCGAGGAAAAGCGCCGAGGTGGCGGAGAGCGGGATTGGCGACGTAGCGGCGACGGGGAGCGAGAGCTGCGGCGACCGGACGAAGGGGCGTCAGGGTAGCGGCGACCGGGCAAAGGGGCGCCAGTGGAAGGCTCGTAAGATGACGATGAATAGAAATTGAAGGGTGTGGCGTCTGAACGTCGAGGGCTCGTCGGATGCATGAGCGCCGAGGTAGAGAAAGTCTGACGTGGTTGGTTTGACCGACGGCGGCGGCAATAGCGAGAAACGTGCCCAGGCTGGTGGCAGGAAAAACAAATAGGCCGGTCGTCGGGTGTTCGCCATTCCGAAGGGTTACGGAAGGGCATTGTTCGAGGTGAACGGCGAGCGTGTCCTCGGGAGTAGGACGGGACTTCAGGGCGAGTCAGGGGACATGCTGAGGGAAGTCCGAGGTTCGCAAACTCCTGCCTCACCACAGCTTGTATTAACGCCACTGACGGCTGTTGTTGGTCAGAGGCGAGCGTTGCGAAAACGGGTGGCTGAAGAGGAGCCGGACAGGCGGCTTCGATTTCCCGACGAACAATACGTGTGACGTTGTCATACGTGGGGGACTGGCGGGCGGCTTCACACGATGAGGTTGCGGCCGTGTTGGGCAGCCGGGTGAATCGCTGAGTAATACGGTGGCTCTTGGCTTCTTCGAACCGCCGGCACTCTTTAATGATGGCGTTGACGGTGGCAACGTTGTTGTAAACTAGTAGATTAAATGCGTCGTCTGCTATGCCTTTCAGCACATGGGCCACTTTCTCCGACTCACTCATGTACTCGTCAATCTGGCGGCATAGGGCGATGACGTCGTGAATGTACGCGACGTACGACTCCGTCGACGTCTGTGCACGGGCCGCCAGTTGATTCCGCGCTGCGATCTGCCGCCCAATGGTGTCGCCAAAAAGGTCGCGGATCTTCTCTTTAAAGGAGTCCCAGCTCGTAATCTCCGCTTCGTGCGTCTCGAACCACACTCGGGGTGGGCCATCGAGGTAAAAAAGCACATTGGCAAGCATAAGAGTCGGGTCCCACCTATAGCTTGCGCTGACCCGTTCGTACCGGTTGATCTATTTGTCGACCTCAACGCCATCCTGACCGGAAAATACACCGGGATCACGAGCAGGAGGTAGAACGACGTATGTAGAAGTCACGGTAGGGGCAGGTGGCGAAGACGATGGTTGTTCAACCTGTGTTATGGTTGGACCTATGATGATGCGGCCGTTGCGGAGCTTCGTGATGAAGACGGGGAAGTACCCAGGACCTCCACCACAAAGATGTTACGTAAAAATGACACGAGGCGTGTCTATTTATAATCTATATTCAAAATGATGCGTATGGCGTCGACTAAAATGGAAGCAGCACGCGCAACCGACAGACCACTTCCTCGTTGTCGTCTTTTCACCGCTGATACGTCAGCTACGTAGCAATATGTACGCAACACTTACAGCGTTAACAAGGCTTCAGAGTGAAATGCCCGACCAAATCTAACAAATATGCGCGCATTGGCAAAATGAATCTACCTGTCATTGCCGTGTAACTTGCAGAAGTCGATGCCCCCGCCGGTATGAAAGTCCATGCGGCACCATATAGCAGTACAACGACCTGCAGTGACTGAAGTAAGCGAATAAGAAAATCCTAGAAAAAAAAATTGGCAGATCCCACGTACTGTGGTAATCGATGATATGCAAAGCACGAATGAGGAAGGTTGACATGCCACTTTAGAATCAGCACAACGTTACGAGGTGGAGCTAAATGATGCCACACATGACTTCCGTGCCATGGCTATATATGTGTGGATGTGTCGTTTACCTTCGTCATCTATTCATGTCTCGTGATACCGAATTTAGTATATGTGAAGCTAGCGAAAGTGTCGCGAAAACACTATGATCGTGGTATGTTGTCATGTTCTTACATGAGACGCGTGTCACGATTATCATGTTTGCACCAGTCATATATTTAGTCATCCATTGACGTCACGTAACACCAAATTGGGTATATGTGGAGCTATCAAAACGGCCGCGAGCGCATTATGAAGGGCCCAATATACTCCAATGTAGCGTTGACGCGCGCGCACGCTGGGCACAGCGAGGCTACGTTAGCAAAACGCGAGCACTCTAATAGTCTGACGGCATGCGCGACCAGCATCCATCGGCGCGGGCCGACGGCAATCGGCGCTGAATGTGACATGCTGCATTTCGCGCCGATGCGTTACCCAGACAACACTGCGCCTCCGCCCCGCCGCGGTGGTCTAGTGGTTAGGGTACTCGGCTGCTGACCCGCAGGACGCGGGATCGAATCCCGGCTGCGGCGGCTGCATTTCCAATGGAGGCGGAAATGTAGGCCCGTGTGCTCAGATTTGGGTGCTCGTTAAAGAACCCCAGGTGGTCGAAATTTCCGGAGCCCTCCACTATGGCGTCTCCCATAATCATATAGTGGTTTTGGGACGTTAAGCCCCTCATATCAATCAAAACACTGCGCCTCCCTTTTTTCGTGAAGAAGGGACGCCGGACGCGCTGTAACGTGCATGCGTGAAAGCAACGGAGCTCGGCGTGCGCCTGCGAATATATCAAACACCACCTAGACTATTGACAAGGCCCCTCCAGGGAGAGCGTGACGTCACGCTAGTTGCCCACCTGCACCCCGGCCGTCGTCGCCACTCATTCTCGTTATATCTGCTGTGGGCACTTATTGAAAGCCAGTGTTTCTCTTTTTTTGTTCTTTTTTTGTTCCTGCGCGGTCTGCATTTGTTTACGCCTGCCTTTACACTTTAGTGATCAAACTGTAATAGTCAGAAATGCATTTGTAGAAGTGGTTTTATTAGGACGAAAGGCTAAAACCATCCTACCTCATTTCTTGTTCAAGATTTCGATTTTTCTGTCAGCTGCCTTTTTTTGTGCGGTGCTTTGGATGGTGTCATTTCGAAGTCTACAAAAGTTGTTCAGAGCGACATTTGTTGCAACACGCACTACATGCCGCACAATAGTCTCAGAGGTATGGCCATTTTCACAAGTCTCTAGCTCAACATCTGCTAGCAGTGATGTGGTAATGGAGCTTACAATGCCACGTTGGTTGTTCGACGCGAGGAACGCCTTTGCATTTTCTCCCTTGGTGAGCTTTTCGACAACAAGCGTTGTCACCAGCACCATGTGCACAGTACATGGCTGCGGAAACTTTAAGCTTCCTCTTGACAAGTTGTCAATCATTGTGTTACCTTCCACATCTATGTTCCTGCTCTCCAGGACGAGCACGCTGCTGCAAAATGCGCATGACAGCTTCTTCAGAGCTGAATGAGCACAATATCCAGCGATATAAGCAACGACCTCCATGTCATGCTTTGGGTTGGAAATTTCATCATTTGAGATGTGAACAGAGAAGTTATGTTGCGATACTTCTGTGCCACTTTCGCTGCTGATGTCTGGCTGCGAAAGCATCAGCAGCTTTTGCAGACGAATTTTCTTTTCAGGCTCCAGAAGCTGTCTCACGGAAACATGATATTGTGCACCAGCAAGCTGACGGTAGCGACCGAAGCGATCTTCAAGAGTGTCAGTTTGAAATTTTCCCAGCAAGACATACTTGAACTTCAGTCCTTCTAAACAGTACCGCGACAGCTCAACAAGAGAGTAGCAAGTGAGTCTCAACGCAGAATGTGTTTCCCTTGTCAAGCAGCCACGGCTCAAGTTGACGCTGCTCCAAGCATCCAGCCAGTCTACCATGCCACTAAGGAAAACCAGCTGTTGATCCACCGCAGAATTCACTGGATTTTGCAGGGTGTCGTTCAGTCGGCGACCTTTCGAAGGGGTCTTCACGTTGACGATTTTCCACCACGTCGATATGATGTTTATGAAGGGAGCTGTTGAACTGGCACATGTGGTTTCAAGGGCATCGCCAGGCGTCTCAAGTGAGTTTGATACAAACGGATTAATGACATTTAACACAAACTTTACATTTTGTCTCTCCATAGGTGTTGGATTGATTGCCTTGGAATTTAGCTTGTAGCCAAGCTTGAGAAGTGATGTCTGCTCCAGTGCATACAGCTGCCGTACGGCTTCAAATGATGCTGCTTTCATTCTGGGCGGCCCGTCGGGCAATATTTCTGACAGGCTCACTTCAGGAAAGTAAAAGCATATTCTTTCGTTTTTTTTTATTCATCCAGTTGTTCCTGATGCATTTCAGTATGTGCACAGGGTCTACGACATAAAACAGAGGCCGATTGTTGTCGGCTGGATGAGGATATACAATACTTACTTCCTGTTTCTCTGAGAAAAACGAGATCATTTTCTGGTTGAGGGAATTGTTGTCGGTAATTACAGCAATGACCCTGAGGCCCATAGATTCCACTTCTAAAATTACTTTCTTGCAGAACTCATGTAGCATTTCGGCGGTCATTTTAGCAACAGGAAGAATGTGAAGCACATCTTTGTTTGATGACAAGAGCGGCTGAAGCATGAAAACATGAGCGGTTGTGGCTGCCTCTTGAGAATTGGCTGCAGATCCAACTATGCTGCCCCCTTTATAATCGAAGTATGGCTTGATATGAATTTCATCAACCATTAGCGTCACCGTCTTTTCGTGCGGCTGCATGCACTTCACTCTTTCTCGAATGTAGGAGAGGAAGTTCGCTTCGTTTTGCTCCTTCAGTGGATCGCCTCCATTCTTGGAACAAACGCGGCGCAGGGTTGGAGGATGGGGTAAAGTCAACGTCGACGCTGATCTGGCAAAGCTATAGGCGTGTGGAGATATGGAGTGCAGGATGCTAGAAAACACTAATGTTTCAGCACTGTAGCGACGAAGGGGGGCAGCGAGTGCGAGAGCTATTTGCTCATTTAGCAAACGAAACAAAGCACTGTGTTCTTCGGTCGTGTTACTGTCTTGGGACAGTTCATTCAATAAGGAGCCGATATGCTGCAACACTAACGCTGTTTTCGACGGACTTGCAACTTCAGGCGTCTCAGTCATGTGGTTTTCCAGCTGCTGGAGCAGTGAGGACAACGTCCGGATGTCGCGCACTGCGTCTGGAACTGCGCCTCCGCAAGGTAATGAAACCAGCTTGATCATACCTGCTGAGGCTGCAAGTGAGAGATCAGCAAGCACAGTGACGGAAAACCTCACGTGCGGTGAAGGATTATCTTCGATGCGGAGAAACATCACACAACGATCGTTGGCCTTGATGGTCCAGAAATCATTACTGCATACAGCAGAAAGCTTGCCTCTTAAGTGTTCGAAAGAGGACACAGCATTTCTCTCCTCTTCGCTTTTTTTGCGCATATAGAGTCCTTAATCGCTTTGCTCAAGGCCTCGTCTTCCATTGAGCTCGTTTTGAGACAGGAGATTCTCGACGATTGCGATTCGTGCTCATTTAGGACGGACAGTTTGGAAACACCGATGGTATAGCATCTGACACTAGGCGCACCCTCTCGCTGTCGACTGTCAATGTCCGTCCCGACGCTGCGTCAAAATGTGACAGCTTTGTGATGAAGTCAGCCTCGATGAAGTGGAGTTCACAGACCTACACCAAGCATAACAGTGACTTCATTACTTTCATACGAAACGGGCTAATGGGAACTTTGACACGAGCCTGATTATTTCTGTTCTAATTTACCGCACTCCCTACCTGAAGCGCGACAAAACTACCATCACCACTCACGATACTCGCTCCGTTCAACAGTAACAGAGCCAGAACGCCAGTAATGCGATAGAGCCGGTAAGACAACAAACTTCAGCAGTTTCTCACCTTGGAGTGTATGCTTGGTGTGAAATCCTTTCGCGGAATGGCTTTTATCCAAGACTTCTTCCGAGCTTCATCCTTAGGGAATGCGAAAACACGCCCTTTGGGGCCACTGTCATAATTGCCGCGGCACCCGGGAACACAACAACGTCCCGTGTCGCACTGATTGATGTGTAATCACATACTCACAAATACAACACCAATAAAATAGGACACGTGGGAACGGATGAAGACTCAGAGCAGTGCAATGCAGCACCAAGCCTAACGCAGTCTAAACAGCGAAGCAGGTAGCGATGAAAGGCAAACCTGTCGTAGCTTGTCCGCCTTTCGGGGTAAAAAAGTGCGCGGGGTGACCAACACCACCACCTGAGCGACGCGTCCTCGGCCACTGGACAGTCGGTGATATGTCCGGGGAGGGGTTGAGGCTGCCACCCAGGATCCGGTGAAGGACGACTCTTGCGACGCGTCTCACGAACAAGTAGAAGATGCGTTTAATTTACATATTTGCAAGAGAAGCACATTGCAACGAGAGCGTACAGATGCGCCTTTCCATCACAAGGGCCCAGAGCGCACTCGAGACGAGCGGGCCAGCGAAGTCCAGAGAGAGCACAGCGCACTCCCGACACGCTCCTTTTATAGCCGTCCGTGCACGCGCTAGACGCCGACTGTGTGTCCCAGCGACGCTGATGTGTATTTCCTGCGGCGCACACAGACGCCTCCCACGTTCCTGCAGGACGCGGACAGCGTTTGACCGTTACGCCGATGAGCGTCCCTTGCAAGCCACCTCCTTGCTGTGCCGGTCATAACATCGGACAACTAGCGTGACGTATGCCGTCTGGAGAGAGGGGTATGAACGGGCCTTGTGAATAGTCTAGGTGGTGTTGATATATCGCAGGACCGGCGCCTGGCGTGGCAACGCCGCCGCGACGCGACGAAACGAACGCCGTCGAGCACGCGCACAGTGTCACGTCGAAATGTATTAGCACCTTGACTGTGGCATGCAGTCATGTTATCACATGACACGCATCTCTTGATCATCGTGTTTGCGCCAGTCACACACCTTTGTCATCAATTGACGTCTCGTAATACCAAATTTGGCATATGTGAAGCTAGCGAAACGGCCGCGAGCGCATCATCAGTGTGGCATGTAGTCATGTTGTTGCATGACACGCATGTCATGATTATCATGTTTCAATGTGTCATGTACCTATGTCGTCCATTCACGTCGCGTAATACCAAGCTTGGTACATGTTAAGCTAGTGACACGGCCACGACCGCATCATGAGCTTAGCATGTAGTCATGCTGTTACATGACACGCATCTCATGATTATCATGTTTGCACCAGTATCATACCTTCGTCGTTCATTCACGTCCCGTAATACCAAATTTGGTATAAGTGAAGCTGGCGAAACTGCCGCCAGCGCATCGTGAACGTGGCATGTTGTCATGTTCTCCCATGACACGCATCTCATGATTATCATGGTTGAATTAGTCACATACCTTCGTCATCCATTCACGTACCGTAATACCAAATTCAGTATATGCGATGCTTCTGAAACGGCCGTGAGTGCATCATCAGTGTGGCATGTGAACATGTCGTTACATGATAGGCATGTCATGATTTTTATGTTAGGGCCTGTCGCTTGTGTTCACCATGCAGTCATG
Organism: Rhipicephalus microplus; assembly: GCF_013339725.1. Classification (NCBI taxonomy): domain Eukaryota; kingdom Metazoa; phylum Arthropoda; class Arachnida; order Ixodida; family Ixodidae; genus Rhipicephalus; species Rhipicephalus microplus. The sequence continues at coordinate 50,600,461 of NC_051175.1, read as the reverse complement.
TCATATGATACCAGTTTTGCAACATACCATGTGAACTAAACCACCGCAAGAACTGCAGGATCATGAAATGTAAATCATGACATAAATGACATATATGTCATGATTTTCATATTTTAATTAACCAAATATGTTCTTCATACAGCCATGTTATGCCATACCAAGTTTGGTGTTGATACCATTATCGAACCGGCCAGGAGAGCTAAATATTGTAGGCGGCTGGAAAAACGCCGAGCTGCGCCGCCAGCGTAGATAATCGCAATCGGCAGGAAAAACTACGAGTCCAGGGAAAGTGTTCATACGAGTAAGTATATTTATTGCGTGTACTCAAGTGCGACACCAGTTGTTCCACTTTACAGCAGTGATTTGTGTGCAGTATGCCTGTATAGTATGTAGCACGAAATTGTACCCATACTCTTACGCAGGCTGCATGCCAGTAATAGGATACATTACGACGCACGCGTAATTGCAAGCACGGCGCACGTTTGCAACCGTAACGGCGTACTATAGCGATGCAAAGAGGCGTGAACGGTGCGAAAAGCATAGCTTTCGACTCAGGCGAACTGTGGCATGCCTTGACTCACTGGGCGAATCCGTACTTTCGGTTAGCGTCACCGTATTTTAAAATCTTGTTCTGGTTGGCACTTACGCAGTGCATGTGTGTTCCTATAGTGCCCTGCATGAATGCAAATGATAAACACATGCAGTGGATGAGCGCAAGTTGGAGTGAGATTCAAGAGCTACGTTGACGCCGTCTTACAGCACAAATTCTGCCTTGCCACCACCGTAGTGCGACTGAGTCGAAAACAACGCTTTCCGCTGTTCGCGTTTCTTTCTATCGCAGTAGCACGTACCTGATGAAGTTGCTTCTGTAGTCTTCAATGCACGAGCTGTAGACATCGCGGACTGCCGAGAAAGGTCTCCTCAACATTTCACACGAAATAAGCACAAAATTTAAGGAGAGGAAGAGCGCGAAACATCCTTACAGCCGGACTCGGGATGCTCACTTTCGCGATTGATGTGCGGGGTGCCTGCTCGCGTGGCAGTGCATGGATGTTGCTTCGCCGTTCTTGCAAGATGGTGCGACGCGCTTTTCAATACGGCAGCACGCTCTGAGCTCCCTGTATTCTAGTGTATAGGTTCTAGGGGTCGGCAACATAAAACGAAAAAAAAAAGATCATGTAGGGAAAAATATGTGCTCCTGTTTTAAAGGCGTCACGTCGGGTTAATACCAAATATAGTTGAGTGCCATTCAATGAAAGTGATTGATGCCATGATGCGAATATACACCATCGTCGACTATACTGACTATACACCATCGTCGCGAGCGCAAGCGCAAATCACCTTACTGCTACTGGTATTGCTACATAATACCCATGTTTCTGTTGGCATCGTTACGCGAAGATAAACAACTGGTTACGCAAAACATAAGTGACTGTTCAACATATGCATAATAAATTATTTTCAGTGCACACTGACACATGGACAAACAGTGTGAGCGACACCAGCGCTACTATATTTAGTAGCGCTGGTGTCGTTCCCTCTTTTCGTCCGTGCGTCAATGTGCATGAAAAATACGTTATGCATTCATATCAACTAGCTCGTCTTGCAGTATTACTTTCGTTCGACATATGCCTGTGAGTACAACATTGCTACACATATTTAGCGCTATTTCGTAGTATTTCTGCAAATGAAAGAACTACAACACACTCCCTTACCCTCCGCATGCTTCCCTTAACATCGATTCCCAAGGTACATGAGATGATCCTCTGAATTTTTTGGGAATAGTTTGTATATTCCAGATTCAGATGCAAACAAAGGATGCAATGTTGTTAGTTACGTAATAAGTATGATTGCTAATGGCATCGTATAACCCGCACGACAATAACCAGCACGTTTTCTTTATAACTTGTTAGCAAACCCCGATGGTAACAGCTCGTCTCTGTACGTTGTTTTCTGTCTATAAAGTGGCCCAGCGATAAACAATTCAGTTCTCGTTTCTACTGAATTGCGTCACTTCCCTAATCTCATCGACAAAAGCCCCAATATTTCCAACTCTGAAAGTGTTCATAGACTTTATTAAGAAGTGGCACACCTAAGCATCGGTAACCCTCTATCACGAGCTCCAATATAAATGACTTGTCCTTCATCACTCATATGGGTATAGCGGACCACGTCAAGAACTCATAAGAGACACACACACAGTGCTAACTTGCCATGATTTGATCGATCTGCTGTTGTATTGATAGCATGTGCGATCGCAAATAAAACATTAGTTGCAAGTTGGCGCTGTGTTTGTGCTGTCTCTCTTATGCGTCCCTGCCGTGGTGCGCTATACCCATATGAATGATGAACCCGAACCAACTAGCCCAGCAAAGTGCCTAAGTAATTTGTCATCTTTACAAGTAAGGTCTTCTAGCTTTTCTAGACTTTGCTGGAATCACTGTATACGCCAGCAAACAAGTTTTGGTAATATGTGATGCGCTTATGAATAATATGAGAGCCAAGCTTACCTTTTTTTTGTATACTGCTTATATGATGAAATATTCAATTTTAATAAAAAATAAATACCTTATCATGGTATTTTATTCTTTTTAAAAGGCCCGAATCTATCCGTGGTCTCGGAGACCGACGGTGTTTTAAAGTCTCTGCATAAGAAATGCTATGTCATAAAGGCCTTTGGTAACGTCCATCACGAAGTTCCAGTTATTACCTTCTTCTAAATGTTGAAAAACTTCGATCGTTTGGACAGTAATTACACTGCAAGTGTTGGACGTATTCTGTCGATTTTGGTTTTGTCTGGAGTGTTATCTACTGGTCTTCAGCATTACTATCAGCCTTATCTGTATTCACAATTTATGCTCACGTCTACTCATACATTTATTACAAAACAGTGTCGTTCGTATGGCATTTGAATATTTATTGATAAAAGGTGCTAGTTATGTAGGGGTATGCCTTGACCACAGCCCCCCCCCCCCCCCCCCCCCACACTATTTCGCCAACAAATCTTCCAGAGCAGTTGTGATCTATTTCAGCAAAAATGACCTAACAAGTTTTCGGGCACTAATAACTTGTATTTGAAGGTTCTATAGATGAAAATGCGCCGAGAAAACCACGCATAACATGGGATAATGGTGTTAAAGCGCAGTGATACCATAGTTGAAAAAGCTGATCATGGGACAATAAACTCATGAGTCGACTCACAAGGACACTCTTTCAGACTGAGATCAAACCGTGAATCTGAATGAGTCCGGGTGAGTAATGTTTGAGTCTGAGTGAGTCCGGTTGAAGAAATTGTTCGTGAGTGTGAGCTCGAGTGAGTCCGGCTCAAGCCAGTTTTAATAAGTCAGAGTCCGTGTGAGCCTTCAGCGAAAAAAAAAGTTCTTTCATGAGTGAGCCTGCGTGAGTTTCAGAAGTTTTGCTGACGTATGGTCTGGACAAAAGTGGCGTGAAAAAGGCAAGGGAAGGAAAGTGGTCTCTTACATCGGCTTTCAGTACACCTGCGTCACATTCCCGTGGCTGATAGGTTGTAAAACATATAGGTTGAGTAGAGTTTCAGATTTGTGTGTAATTTTGTTAGTGTGTTAATTACAATCAAAAGAACAGTAATTGTCAACAGTGAGGCACTGCTTGTTTGATGTAGCTGATAACAAGAATATATTAGAGTCATCACAGAATGTCGTCGGCATACAAGACTGACAGAAATATACTGAAAAACGTTCAAGATAATTAGGAAAAGCTGCAACAGCACAAGAAGGGGGTCTGTACATATGGACGATAATTGTGCTCTTGCATTTGATAATTAGATATTAGTAGGGAAAATAAAAGTTTGAATATTTTGAGGTATATATACTTTCATATCGGAGCAAGTTTTTTTTTTTTAATAGCTAGAACACCTCCCGTGGAGCTTTCACGCGATATCAGAATTGATTTATATTTACTAAAATATACATTGGAACTTTCCCCAGACAACCAGATCGCTGTGGACGTTAAAATGCGGAAATTTTGTTCGAGTGTATTGATAAAAGGCTTGCAGATGTTTGTTCAGCCCTTAGGCTCCACGCGTTCGAATTTAACAAAGACAGGTGTTTTACGTTTCGTTTAAGTTTTGATGGCTGAGAAGAACAAGGTTCATAATAGTGATGCGAATGTGTGGATAAACTTATAAGCTAGGTCGGCTAAGTGAACTGAAAAAAAAAAGGCCACTTTTACGAGTTATCGCAACACTTCGAGATCTTCAGCTGTTCTTATTTTGACGATTTGATGACGCGAGCTTCGTTGCATGAACATTGTACCATTTCTAACACCTCCAAAAAGAAAACAACCTCATAATCCAGTTCCCGGGCTTTACGCTCCATCTGCCAGAAGGATTTGTTATTACAGTAAAAGCTGTTATGCGATCAAAATAAGGGTCGCGTGCGCCTTAGTTGTCTGCCACCGCGGCCGCCGCAGGTGTTCGTAACCGCTATCGCACAAAAAAAGTTAAGAAACACCAACGGCGCAATGGGATTCGAACCGGGGTGCCCTGTGTTCCAGCCCAGCATTTTACCACTGAGCCATGCCTTTTTTTTCTTTCTTTATTGCCTGTGTACATACAACATTCACATCAACAAAGTTCTTGGGAAATGAATTAATGTCAGACGTTCTGTACGACAAGGCTGCCCTTTTGTCTTCCCTCCTATTTTCAATTTATATAGAGTCATTTTGTCAAAATGTCATGAAAAGCAGTAACATAGTGGGGTACAAACTACAAGAAGCTGAAGTACGTGTACTGGCATACGCAGATGATATAGCTGTGTTTTGTAAAGATTATGATAGTATCGCTGGAACCATAAAAATTGTGAACCTATATTGTGATGCAAGTGGTAGTTTGGTAAACTGGACCACTGAGCCATGCCATTACTCTCCTTTTTTTATTTATTGCATGAAAGTACAACCATCAAATAAGCCAATAATGCCAAAAAAGGCGGTCTTATTAAACTCGTCTTCCCTGCTCTTTTTAGAAGGCTATGGGTGGCTCCTACATCCGATTCTGACAGCCTATGGCAGCTTCAAGTCATTTGCCACTATGTTAAATGTTTTGAGAACATTCGCGTTCATTTATTGCGGAAGCCTATGCATTCCTAGATGTAGAAGTCTACTGGATTGGTTTAGATCACGGATTTCTTGTTTAGACTTGTCAATTTCCTGCGCTTCCGTGCGTTCTTGAAGCTTTCTCAACCACGTTTTTTTAGCTGTCTATGTCTGTAACCTGTTTCTTCATTTGAGCCGTTAACCCATTATACTTGTTGGACATTGCTTTTACAGGCTTTTCTATGGCATCAAATTCGGTAACAATCTGTTAAAGTGCATCCGCTTCTCCTTCATTTGGTTCAGTAGATCAAGCTTCCCAAGCGTACCAGCGAGTTTTTCCGCAAAGTCTGCGTGACGATCCATCATAACTTTTGCATTATTCTCGTCCCCTCGAACACTTTAAGTCCCACAAGTAGAACATTTCCAAGAAGTTATGGCTTCTGACGATTTATTTTTGCATGTGTTCTCTGTAACCCTGAGCAACAACCAAGATGATAGTCATAATTGCGCTCTTAATATTATAAACGAACTTTATCAGTTCGGATGGACTTGTGACAAACGACGCCGTTGTTCGCAATTTCACTAAGCAGCAGTGGCGATGAGGTCTTTCGGTAACAGTTGTACAAAGTAAAAAAAAAAAAAGGCCAAGCAACAACCTGGAAGGTGGAAAACTGTCTGGTTGGAAATCGCGTGAACAAGCTATTCGGTACCACTGCAGCTGAGCGTGTGTGAACTTGCAAACAATTTTCACTGCTTTCGAAGACGGCTACTGACGACGTAAGTCATCACGTGGTTTCTTGGTAGTCACATGTTCATCCGTATCTTGCCACATAAAATGTGTTGAAGCATTTTACTGCCCATAAAGTGAGCGGAATAGGGCGTACCAATTATTGATCATGTTGTGTGCGCCACATTTACGTGTAGGATCAACCGATGCCATTTTCAAATCAGCCTAAAGAGAACAGTGGTTGAAAGACTTTTGAAATATAAGGAAGAAGGAGCATGACTTTAATTTTAGGTCTGGTGGTCCTTTGCTGTCTATTTTCCCACAGGGTGGGTGTCCTCCCAAGCGACTATGTTCCGCTGAAAGGGTGCCGGGCCGGAAGTGCAATGTACCTATTTAATCAGTGAGTGCCTTGTAGCAGCCATTCTCTGCCTCGTAAAGCAGGGGCGGATGCTCAACTATTTCACCATAGCTGTAGTGGGTTGAGGTACACCCAGGAATCTCAACAGAACCTTACGGAACGTACCTCCAAACTTTTTTACATATAGCGTCACTATAACGACAGGGCAGGCCCGGATTCACTCAAATATCCCTATGACACAAATATTCGGTAATACGACATAAACTTGAAAACAACGCAACGCCGAAATTTGACACCGTCAGTGGTCTCTCGCGTCGGATTGCACGCGCTCAACACTTATACGGGATACGGCAGGGAATCAGCAGGACAAGAACTGTGAATTTTCAGAAAGGAAAGCTGCACTCACCTGCTAGGGAAGCAGATCACACGTGAATGTAATTGCTTCCACGCACCAGAGATGCACTGACATTTACTTCCTCTTGTAGGTCGGTGATAGGGGCTATAAACTGAGGTTCTTTGATTTGTACTAGACCGGTGCCGCGTTCAACTGCAGTGGGTGCTCCGGAACGCGATCGATGGCTGTTGATATTTCCTTCAAAATTATTTCACAAGTATTTCGCAGTATTAAAATTTTGTTTCTTTTGTTGTTCTTGTGTCATCAATATTGTATCTGCATGAATACTTTCGAACACTCTCGGCCATTTTTTTTTTTTTGCTGCTTCGCCTGTGTGGAGCTTCATTTAGCGTTTCTTTTTTTAGTACGTCAAAGGTCCCAACGGACATTACATGAGAGAACCATCGCCATGACCATCATGTTCAATACCAGTACTACTGCAACAAATTATTTATCACTACTGGTTAAACTAATTAATTACTGCGTATTTGACTGCTTCTTATGTACTTGATACATGAATGCTCTTTACGCATATTGTACTTGAGAGTGCCACAGAAATGAACTTCTTGTGTGGCCCCCTTACACAATGCCTGAACAGAAGGCTGTAGGTATCTTTAAATAACTAAATTAATTTATTTATTTTTATATTTATTTATTTACCCTCAGGGTCAACAGACATTACAGAGGAGAGTGGTAAAAACAACAAAACAAGTTTGTAAAAACAAGAGGCCATGCAATGTCTTTGGTTATACAACAGCAGATTGAAACAAAACAAAAGAAAGAAATTAGAAATATCAAAATGACATATAAGAAAATAGAAAAATACATTCTTATAAAAAAGATAAAAATAACGTTTCTAAGTATACAATGAGCATTGTTACACTTCAGTGCAACAGGTACAACAAATACAACAGACAACAGTGCAATCTTAGTTATAGAAATGTATAAGGTGAAATACTACGACCAGGCATTCAAAGAATTGGTTAATACAGTCACAAATGCGTCACGATCTGAAATTGTTACGAACGATTCGGGTTACAAACGATTAAACTAAATAAATAAATAAACAAAGTTTAAATTGATAATGTCCCTCCTCCCTCCACACAAGATACGCTTTGTGCGAAAATAAAAAGCACAAAGCGTATCATGTGTGGAGGGGGGCACCAACGCGGACGAAGCAGAGATGAAACGAGCCGGCCATATCTGCAACACAAAGTGTACAGTGGGCAACCCTCATTTCTGGAAAGATGGAGCGTCGTGCTCGGAAGCGCGCGTGTGACATCCCCAGTTGTAGATAAGCCACATCTGAGCATGCGCGGGGCTAACGACACGCCTGCCTTGCATTTTTGAGCGTTTCGCACCACCACAGAAGTAACAAGCCCTTGTTTGTGTCTTACCTTGCAACGAATCACAAGCATGAAGACGTATCGAATAGCCCCCATTGCCACCTTATTTTCCGAGTGTCACCAAGGTGTTGCGTACGAAATTCTTCTCTCTTGCAGGTGCTGTTACATCGATCAATCGGGACGGTGAGCTAATGACCACACATGTGAGCATTCGAACAAAAAAAAAAAACTACAGACAGTAAGTCCGAAAAAGAAATGATAACATTGGTGATGAAGCCCCGGAGACAATCAATGGAAATGCGGTTGTCCCTCGTCGTTTAAAGCAGTGGTCCACACGTTCTCCAAAACAATAATGAAACGTCGTTCTTCGTTCCTTCTCAGTTTTGTAACGAGTTGTCGTTCCAAGTTGCTTGAATGGAAAAGAAACTCGTTACAATTACATTTCTAATTTGAAAACATTACATCAACGCTTCCTATGAGTTTTTGATAGGAATGTAGAGTTAGATAATCCTGAGGCGGATTCAAATGAGCAAATTAAACCTGGTATCAAGCTACACATACTACACGAATTTAACATAGCCGATAGGAAGTTATACTTACGTAAAATGAACCTAAATAAACGCTCCTGGACAATATTCCCAGAGACCACCAGCTTTACTGTACAGACATGTATAACTGCAACTTTCGTGCTCGGCAATTTCAAATTCCGAAAATGTGTCCCTTTTCATGCTGGTCTTCAAGGGCGCCGTCGGTCAATAACACTTCATATAGTCAGATAAACACTTCTACGAATGCACTGATATAATTAAACTTTAACGCAGGAAAATGCATCTAAGTGGACAGTACTTTAATGTTTTCTGAGTGCTGATTTTATTATAAATAAAAAATAATGACCGGGATGCAGATTTGCACCTTAATAAAGTACTCTGTCGACATGCAGTCAGAAAATGTATTTCTGTATATTCTTTGTGTATTTCTATCTTTTCACTTTTTCTTACCATTTTTTCATCTAGTTTTCTCATAATTTTCATTTATCTCTTTTTCTTTTTCTACATCTCTGTTTTTCTCTGTAGTCATTCTCTCACCCATATATTTTTCTTCCTTCCCTGTTTCCCTATATATTTCCTTCTTTCTCTCTCTATACTGATCATTCATACCTCCTTTCCACCCTCCTCAAGCTATGTTCTTTTTACCAACCCCTTGACACACTATACCATACAAAGCTATGCTATGCGCTGCTAGAGTGCGTGCGCGATGCACAGAAACGCATAGCCAATAATTCTCTCAACATGGCTCTTCATTAGTACAGTCACTCAGCTAAGATATGTATGCGATCAAATGGTAAGTCAGGCACAATAACACTTGCATTGGTGAGCTGCTTGTCTTTACCGCCGTTCTAAGTGTACAATAGAAAATACCTTTACTTGGCATATTCGCTCTAGAGATAAATGCGAATTCTTGAGCGCTTTCTGTTAATTGTTGGGTTGCAATACGGGTAGAATGAACATGCTTAGTCTCTGTCTGCGTTTACTTCTAGCTACATTAGTGATCAGCACCTGCCCCCTCGAGCTCAAAGATTGAATGAAAAGGCAAAAGATCACAACAAATATTGGTAACATTATTAAATCACGCAGAAGGAGGATTTCGGGCTCTGAGCTCAATCTTACCAGTTTCTGACCGGCGAAAACGAACCTACAAGCAATAGTTCCCACCTTATGACCATATGGGGGCCGCCATCTTCTGTGGGACCAAGCCACTTTGAGGACAACGAGTCATAACTCGGCTTTTACACACCCCAGGACGACAAATCAGGTCTCAATTAAGTCGTTAAAATCCGGAGATAGCCGTAGAAAAAGCCGCGAGCGCCCAATTCAACTGAGAGCGTCAAAAGAGACTTATTCAGAAGACACACTCGGTGTTGCCGGACTGCTGTCACTGCTTGAGCTGGGTTTGGCGAAACAGCTTCCACAGCGAATTAAGCCCACCGGAACTGCTCCTCCACCTCTTAGCCAATAAGCACAGATTATTCCAACTGCGGGAGTGGGAGCGGCCGCGTCAGCAGCACAGGTAAGTGAGTTTTGCACATATCTAAAAAAAAACGCGTGTTGATGGAACTGCACTAAGAGGCCTGAGGTGCGGCCTCACCGGTAACCACCGCCGGGAACACACTCCCTCACCAGAGAAGGATTGGCCACCCTGGTGCAGTATATCGCCACTACCTCCCACATGCGTATACGCCAAATAACTCACGGCCCTCAGTCCTCAGCAGCTGCGAAGCAGCTGACTACGGCGGCGGTCAGATCTGCAACGCAGCAGAGGGTGCTAAGAATCTCTGGACTACAGGCCGCCATTGGAACCTGAACTTAGCAACGTTTAACGCTAAAACCTTATCTAGTGAGGGAAGTCTAGCTGTACTATTCGAGGAGCTACAGGGTGTTAAATGGGATATAATAGGGCTCAGTGAGGTAAGGAGGACAGATGAGGCCTATACGGTGCTACAGAATGGGCACGTCCTTTGCTATCGGGGCTTGGCAGACAGGAGAGAACTGGGAGTGGGGTTCCTAATTCACAGAAAGATAGCTGGCAACATAGAGAAATATTATAGCATTAATGAAAGGGTGGTAGGTATTGTAATTAAACTGAATAAAAGATACAAGATGAAGGTAGTACAGGCTTACGCGCCTACATCCAGCCATGATGACGATTCAGTTGAAAGCTTCTATGAAGACGTGGAATCGGCAATGATTAAGGTAAAAACACAGTATACTACAGTGATGGGCGACTTTAATGCAAAGGTAGGGAAGAAGCAGGCTGGAGACCAGGCAGTAGGAGATTATGGCATCGGCACTAGAAACGCCAGAGGAGAGCTACTAGTATAATTCGCAGAACGCAATAATTTGCGGATTTTGAATACCTTCTACCGAAAACGAGAAAACCGCAAGTGAACATGGAGGAGCCCTAATGGCGAAAATAAGAACGAAATAGACTTTATGATGACTGCACACCCAGGAATTGTGCAGGCTGTGGAAGTGGTTGGCAAGGTACGATGCAGTGACCATAGAATGGTACGGTCTCGAATTCGCCTAGACCTGGAGAAGGAACGACAGAAACTGATACGCAAGAAGCCAATCAATGAGCTAGCACTGAGAGGGAAAGTACAGAATTCAGAGTGTCGCTGCAGAACAGGTACTCGGCTCTTAGTGAGGAAACCAACCTTAGCGTAGATACAATGAATGATAATCTGACGAGTATCATTACGGAGTGTGCAGTGGAAGTTGGTGGCAGGGTAGTTAGACAGGACACTGGCAAGCTTACCCAGAAAACGAAGGACCTAATTAAGAAGCGTCAAATCATGAAAGTTTCAAGTACAACAGACGAAATAGAACTGGCAGAGCTTTCGAAGTTGATTAATAGACGTAAAGTATGCGATGTAAGAAGGTATAACATGGAGAGAATGGAACATGCTCTGAAAAACGGAGGAAGCTTCAAAGCAGTGAAGAGGAAACTCGGGATAGGCAAAAGTCGGATATATGCACTAAGGGACAAAGAAGGCAAAATAACTACCCATATGGATAGGATAGTTAAAATAGCGGAGGAGTTTTACAGAAATCTGTACAGTAGCCGCGACAACCACGACCTTAATACTATAAGAACTAGCAGTAACCCAGATGACACCCCACCAGTAATGATAGAAGAAGTCAGAAAAGCTCTGGAGAGCTGCAAAGAGGCAAAACTGCTGGTGAGGATCAGGTAACATCAGATCTGCTAAAAGATGGAGGACAGATTGTGTTAGAAAAACTAGCCACCCTGTTTACGAGGTGTCTCCTGACGGGAAGGGTACCAGAGTCTTGGAAGAACGCTAACATCATCTTAATACATAAAAAAGGAGATGACAAGGACTTGAAGAATTACAGGCCGATCAGCTTGCTCTCTGTAGTGTACAAGCTATTTACAAAGGTAATTGCTAACGGAGTAAAGAAAACATTAGAATTAAATCAACCAAAGGAACAAGCAGGATTTCGAACAGGCTACTCAACAATTGACCACATTCATACTATCAATCAGGTAATAGAGAAATGCTCAGAGTATAACCAACCACTATACATAGCCTTCATAGATTACGAGAAGGCGTTTGATTCAATAGAAATATCAGCCGTCATGCAGACACTGCGGAATCAGGGCGTAGATGAAGTATATATAAACATTCTGGAAGAAATCTACAAGGGATCAACTGCTACCATAGTGCTTCATAAAGAAAGCAACAGAATACCAATAAGAAGGGTGTAAGGCAGGGGGACACAATCTCCCCAATGCTATTTACCGCGTGCTTACAGGAGGTTTTCAGAAGCCTAGAATGGGAACAGTTAGGGTAAGAGTTAATGGAGAGTTTCTTAGTAACCTGCGCTTCGCCGATGACATTGCATTGCTGAGTAACTCAGGGGACGAATTGCAACTCATGATTACGGAGTTACACAAGGAAAGGAGAAAGGTGGGTCTTAAAATTAATCTGCAGAAAACAAAAGTAATGTACAACAACCTCGGAAAGGAACAGCGCTTCGAGATAGGTAATAGTGCACTTGAAGTTGTAAAGGACTATGTCTACTTAGGGCAGGTAATAACCGCAGAGCCTAACCACGAGATTGAAGTAACTGGAAGAATAAGAATGGGGTGGAGCACATTCGGCAAGCACTCTCAAATTATGACAGGTAGATTGCCATTATCTCTTAAGAGGAAGGTATATAACAGCTGTATCTTGCCGGTACTTAGCTACGGAGCAGAAACCTGGAGACTCACAAAGAGGGTTCAGCTTAAATTGAGGACGGCGCAGCGAGCAATGGAAAGAAAAATGGTAGGTGTAACCTTGAGAGACAAGAAGAGAGCGCAGTGGATTAGGGGACAAACGGGGGTTTAGGATATCATAGCTGAAGTCAAGAAGAAGAAATGGACATGGGCCAGGCATGTAGCGCGTAGACAGGATAACCGCTGGTCATTAAGAGTAACGAACTGGATTCCCAGAGAAGCAAAGCGGGTTAGGGGGAGACAGAAGGTTAGGTGGGCAGATGAAATTAAGAAGTTTACGGGTATAAATTGGCAGCAGCAAGCACAGGACTGGGTTAACTGGCGGAACATGGGAGAGGCCTTTGTCCTGCAGTGGACGTAGCCAGACTGATGATGATGATGATGATGATGATGATGACATTAGTGATGTTGAAAAAAATACCAATAAAGAAAGAAAACACTGGATAGCCGAGTGGTCACGACACTCCTTCCTAAGCATCGTGTATTGGCGTTGTCGAATCTCGCCTCACCGACGAATTTGTTTTCGGCGAGAATTTCTCTCTTTTTTTTCTCTACATATCTTGTTTCACTCCCTTTGCACTACTTCTCTCATTCATCAGAGCCATTGCATCCAACGCCGGACCGTGTTCTGAGAGAAAAGCAGAGGATAAAGAGGAGGATAAAGAATGAGCGCTCTGGTTCACCATGACGATAGCTTTATTTTCACGACACACGGGAAACCTTGAGCATGACAGCTCTGCTGTAAAATATGAACTCTGCACGTGGTCAGTCTAGGCGTCTTTCGCCTTCCTGAACCCCAATAGGCGCCTTGAAGTGAAAACCAGCATGCATCATAGTCACATGACCGGCGAGTGATGCATCGTTAGGGGCGAAAGTCCTTGCGGCGTGGTTCGTGTGTCTGTTGTTTGTAGTGACCACTTCTCGTTTTAGTCCTTGGAATGTCTGCTGGAGGGCGGTATTTGTATATGATGTATATATGGTGAAAAGATGCGATATGGCGGTACTTGGCGTGTTCACTAGATGGACGGACGGATGGGTGGACAGACAGACAGACAGACAGACAGACAGACAGACAGACAGACAGACAGACAGACAGACAGACAGACAGACAGACAGACGGATGCACAGATAGACAGATGGATTGACGGATGGATGGATGGACGCCACCACCCGATTATTCACGGTTGATTGATATATTGATCTGTAGGGTTTAATGTCCCAAAACCACCATATGATTATGAGAGACGCCGTAGTAGAGGGCTCCGGAAATTTCGACCACCTGGGGTTCTTTAACGTGCACCCAAATCTGCCTACAACATTTGCTACAACGTGCCTACAACATTGCCTACAACATTTCCGCAACATTGCCCACAACATTTCCTAACGTGCCTACAACATTTCCGCCTCCATCGGAAAAGCAGCCTCCGCAGCCGGGATTCGAACACACGACCTGCGGGTCAGCAGCCGAGTTCCTTAGCCACTAGAACACCGCGGCGGGGCTTTATTTACGGTTTACCAATAAGACCCACCGAAGCTTCGCCCCACTCATCATCATTCACTCCGTGGATACGCTGTGATTATTTAACCTAACGTGGTCGCCCATCCACCCTATTCTGCATGGTGTGCTGTGCTGCGATTCTAGAACCGATTATTGGTTCTAAAAACGTTGGTACTGCGTGCGTGCGCCAGTGGAATACCATGGAACGTTTACAAAAGGAACGCCACTCCTTCTGCCCTTTTCTCAAAAACGAAACGGGTTACCATTACAGTTCCACCGATCCTGAAAAGAACGGTGGCCCTTCTCCACTCTTCCCGAAAGTAACTAGTTCTTAGAACGTCTTTTACTACCACAGTGTCTGAAAGATACCACTTACCTGTCAAAATACCCTTACAAAACGTGACCGGCCATCTAATTCCAGAAGCTTATCCTACGCACCATAGCGGTAAGGCACGTGCAAGCTTCCCATCGATTGCCCTCCTTCCGAGGGAGGTAGAACTCATGTCCCGTTGACAAACTTATTGCCTCTGCGCAGGCTGAGTATTCAATGGTCTGTTGACTAATTGCGATAATGGTAAAGTATGTGAACGCTGACTCAAGGAATCAACACATTTGATCTCTTGTCAGCACCTTTTAGCACGTCGTTACTTGTCCCGTATCTTAAGCGCTATTTTTTCATCGTGCTCATGAATGTTTAGTTTTCCCATGCGATCGCTTCATACTGTACCAATGAAATCAAGCGAAGTCGACACAACAGAAAAAAAAAACACGCAAGCATGTCACTATGGCCTAAGCTTCAATTCATTTTTTTTGCCTTTCCCTAATCATCTTCATCAAGCTGGCTTTAACTACTCGTGACTATATTTAAAGCTATCATTACTCATTCTATGACCAAATTTGTTCCGCAGGTCGCTAAAGTCACAAAAACACAAACCTTAGATCACACGTGACATCATTCATACTAAACGTAAATAAAAAGACTAAGAAAATCTTACAAATCAAGCCCAGTCTATGGGTTCCAAGAAAAAATAGCTTGCTTGTCCTTGTCATTGAGGGTAAAAATCCGTTGTGCCAATGAGAACTTCTGCAGCACAACACTAAGTAAGCCTATAAGAGAGTCGCCCCAGAAGTTGTGGCAATATCTTGGTTCAAAAAACAACCTCCCTACTGTCGTTTCAGCGGAGCAGGAATTAATGAAACCTAATTCAATTAACACTTACTTCCAGTCTCTCTTCACAGCTGACAATGGTAAACACACGTCGCTTCTGTTTCGGGGTAAAAACTTCAGTGCTTTAAGCTTGCCTCAACTGTCTGAGCCGGGTTTGCTATCACTTTTATTGAACATTGATGGGAAGAAAGGTAGTGGACCCGACGGGATTCCCAATGCGTTTTTAAAGCGTTACGCTGAATCTGTGCGTAAATACCTTTTTCTTATATCTTCGAAATCGCTTAAGGATTGCCAGGTTCCATCGGAATGAAAAATTGCGAAAATTCTTCCCATTCACAAAAGTGGTGACTCGTCTTGTCCATCTAATTACACACCAATTTCTATTACGTGTACTTCCTGCAAAGTGCTTGAGCATTTTATTCTAAAGTCTCTTAACGAATACGTGGAATAAAATGCTATTCTCCATTCCAATCAACACGGTTTTCGTCGCGGACTATCTACTGTCACACAGCTGGCTGAGACCTTGCATGACCTTGCCAATGGCATTAATGATCAATCGCAGATTGACGTAGTCTTTTTAGATTTGTCAAAAGCTTTTGACCGCGTTTCTCATCCCAAGAGAGAGAGAGGGAGAGATAAATAGAGAGGAAAGGCAGGGAGGTTAACCAAGCTTGGCTTGGTTTGCTACCCTACACTTGGGGTGGGGGAAAAGGGGAATAATAGAGCGGAAAGAGACAGAAAAGAAAAGGAGTAAGAAAGAGAAGCATAAATAGTCAGCTCGAGACTGATCCAAAAGCTAATCGGTATACTGGGAAAAGGACCTATGACCAAGTGGATCGAACACTTCTTGACCGACCGCTGCCATTTGTTCAATATGGTGCACATGTGTCGGACACGGTTCCAGTATTATCGGGAGTGCCCCAGGGTTCTGTTTTAGCCGACGTAAAAATCAGATTGTTTGCAGATGATTGTATCGTGTACCAGCGAATAGACCGGGATCATTTAAAACTAGATGATTCGCTAAAAAAGGTCGAAACCCATGGTGTCGAAAGTGGCAAATGGAAATAAATGCTGAGAAAACTGTCGTCATGTCAACTACAAAGAAAAAAGCGAGGACAAATTTTTTGTATTCGTTGGGAAATGTCCCACTTCGCAACGTCGCTGCCTGCAAATATCTAGGCATCTTGATATCATCCGACTTAAATTGGACTGCGCATGTCAAACTTACTAAAAAGAAGGCACTCGGCAGGTTATTTTTTCTTAAGCGAACCCTTCGTCATTCGACACCCCAAACAAAACTTTTAGCGTATACCATGCTTATCTGCCCAATCCTCGAATATGCGAGTGTGGCCTGGTTCCGCTTCACAAACAAACATGTAGCCGCGCTTGAAAGAATACAACGCAAAACAGTCCGTTTTATCTATAACCGTTATAGGCGTACCGACTCACCTACTGCTCTTTTGACAAGAGCGGGTCTGCCACCCTGGCGAGCCGCGCCAAGCATAGCCTGAGATTTTTGTATCTGGTGCTACACAACTCTTTGAAAATGAATCCGGCTAATTTTGTTAAGGTTAACAGTAAGCGCCAAACACGAAATAAACATTGTCACACACTTGATGAGTATCCCTTCAAGAGCAATGTTTTTGGCCACTCTTTTTTCCGCGAGCCATACGCGCTTGGAATGCCTGCACCCCACCGTGTTACACAGCCGACAGTTGATAAATTTGTTAATTGAGCGAGTGAATGTGTGCTGACTTTTATTTAGCCGTGTTTTTCTGAATCGATAATGTCGTAAGTTTTAACTCTGTCGGTACAGTTTCGTTACGTATTGTTTTTTGCTTGCCCCAGCATTTGATCTGATTTTTATATTCATAAAGACTCTTTGCCTATCACTACGGCAAATTTTGCACTATGTTTGAGATATTCGCTTCAATTTCAAGTGCTTGCAACATTTACTTTTAGTCTATGTGTTGCTTGTTTTAACTATGTACAATGTGACCCAACTCCTGTAATAATCCCATCACGGTATTGACAGTATTCTGAATAAATAAATAAATATATACATGCTGCGGCTGCTTCGGTGGCCTTGCCATTATTCTCAACGTTTTTTAAATTGGTTTATGTTAAAGAAACAACCTGTACCTATTTAGAAGTTCTCCTTGTAAGCTGTTGATGCTGTTCAGTCTTTTTTATTGTTTTTTGTTCGTGGTGTGCTGTTTCCTCCGGATAAAACTCCGGATATAGGAATGACTTTTCAGCGATACAACTTTCACATCTCGCTGCCACAAAGAAACAAAAAGCGAGAAACGCCGTTTTTGTTCTTTGGCAAACATTTTGTTGATTTTTAGGGCTGAAAAAATAAGGATCAGTACGCGCTAAAGGCGCCCCAAGCTGTGCTATAAATGGCACCGTTGAGCATAGTGACTTCGACGAGGAAGTACGCCTCAACAAAAGCCACCAGCCGTCGCCTAGAAAGACGTCTGTCGACATTCGGCCGACGGTCAACAACTAGGTGGTTTTTTGTTGTCTTGTCTTTGTGGTGCCGGAATCAGCGCTCTGTTAAGAGACGTTCAGTTTTGTGACAAGGTGTGTCGTGGAGCTTGGATAGACGGACGGCCGTTGTCACCGAAAACACATCACTTCGAATTGCAGCTCCAAGAGCAAACGCGCTGACCTTTTCGAGACGTCGAAGGTTGGCAGCGAAGTGTCGTTTTTTTGTGCTGCATGTTTCAGCAGCTGACGTGGCGTTGGCGTCGTTTCACGCTTCAACGTCCCGAAAACATAAATAGTGGACTGTGAGTGACGACCACGCTGTACCGAGGGAAGGCGACGTCGTTTAATAAGACGTTATGAAAGAAAACGCTCCGAAGCTGCGCAATGCAGTGTCGAGAGCTATTGTCTACCACGAATATGGTTTCGCCTAATTAGTTTATGATGAAGTCAATATTAAAAATATACTAAAGAGGAACAATGACATGATTTAGATTGACAAACTGCACTCCAATAACTTTTTTGTGATACGTTTCTTTATCGTAAGTTCATTATTAGCGGAGAAAATCAAAGTTGTTGAGGTTTCATTTTTAAATTTCGCGCCGCAATGTCAATATGTAACGTGCAAACTTCTAAATGCATTTTTTCATGTTTCCGTGGAATTTAGAGCGACATTGGCTCAAATATGTTTTCTGAAACTTCATATTGGTCTATGGCGCCCAAAGATGGCAATGTAGTTCATTTTTATCGGTTGGAAGCTGCGTGGAACCCAGTAGATGTCTTGAGAATCTATGACGTCACCTTACCCAGTGTCTTGTGAAGGTGGTGTTTTTGAAATTGTAAAATTATACTTTACTAATGAGCAATAAATCGTCTTGCGGTTTAGTACCCTTTAGATGTACTTTGAAACTAATTTTCGAAGTAACATCGAATGACATCGGTATGGCAGTTTATTATCTGACGGATCGATTGCGAAAAAAAAAAGGCTTTACGTATGTCAAGAACGAGCTGGCTTTCAAATATTTTTGCGCGCTCTTTCGGTACCTTTTTTCTTCATTCGCA
The DNA here is from genome assembly GCF_013339725.1 of Rhipicephalus microplus. Taxonomy (NCBI): domain Eukaryota; kingdom Metazoa; phylum Arthropoda; class Arachnida; order Ixodida; family Ixodidae; genus Rhipicephalus; species Rhipicephalus microplus. The sequence continues at coordinate 50,581,548 of NC_051175.1, read as the reverse complement.
CCGGCGAACGTGCCGGCAGACACGCAGAGTGTGGTGACACGCTGGAAAGAAGCTACGTCAGCACGCACCATGAAAGGCTATGTGTGATTCCTGTGTGTCTTAGTGTGGCTACTATGTAATCTTCTCAAGTAAGGAGCGAGATGCCGAAACGTGGCGGCGTCCCCGGGGCGAGAAATGCATTCGACCCAACGCTGATTTTAGTTTATGCCGGTGATTCACCGACAGTAGTGTGCTATTTGTTGTACGACGCCGAACAGCAGGGGCTGCCCTCTCGACAGAGATTCAGCACAGGCCTCCATATGTAAAGAGCGCGGCTTCGAAAATGACAGCTTCGTTCTTGGTTTTCGAATTCTGCTTGACGCGCACAACTGCAAGATTTCGACTGGGCTGTTCATAGCAGCGCCTGGTTTTTGCAGGATTTGTTTCTTTTCTCCGAAATTGTAGGTTGGTTAATTCCTAATCAAGACTTTATGAGTAAGTGTATAGCCCACTGATCTCCACTAGGGTTGCTGGATGGCGCTTTGCCGCTGTCGCGGCCTGGCGCGCGCACGGCCACCGGAAGTTCAATGGCTTGTCCCGGAAGTTGAGCGTCTGCAACGCTTCTCAACCGCTGATCAGCGTTCCCATTGACGCATTTTGCATTTTGTTCTCACTTAATTGCATTTTGGTGATACATATCGCGTTCAGATCACAACTTATGCTATACCGAAACATGCGACGTTAATATGAAGCAGTTTATAATTGTGAAGGAGAACAAAATGTCACTTAGGTATCGGTTCGAGAGGAGACGACGCAGCTCGAACGGGATTTATGCTGGCGAGTGGACTTTATGATTCGTGTTAGGATGCACGTCTTACAATAAATTAACAGTCATGAAGGAGCTTGTATTAGTCGAAAACAATAAATCAACAGCCGTGAAAGGCCTTGGATTATCGGAAAATCAACTAGCTAAGCGAGTTCGATAACAACGCGGAGGAAGCTACCTGAAACAGAATAACCGATTTGATGTTTGCTACGTGCCGGCCAAAAAAAAAAAAATCCTGAATTGGCTGTGCGCAGCTTGCTCCTGTTTTACCTTTGAAGGTTAGTACATCGGAACCCTTTACAATATGAATTCAAGCATATATGTGTAACCAGCAGGTCAAAGTAAATTCTTTTAAAACGCGCTTCCTCATCATTGCCTGACAAACAGTATCGCCCTTTCTCTTGAAGGAAAATTTCTAGCTTATGAACACATTTATTGCTAGTTTTCAGGGACGCCCACCCATTGCGCACACGCAGTGCCTAATGCAAACTGGTCTATCCAGATTTAGATTTGCCTAGTGGTTACGGCTTCAATTGGACATTTTAGTGTAACCCTTAAAGAATGATAAAGGAGGACGCGTGGAACTGCTTCATTCGAATCGAGAGGCCTGCAATTGTACGAAAAACTCATTTACTCAGAACGTTTGTGCACGTGTCCTTGTTACTGACAATGCAGTGCCTGGAGATGGTTGGCAATAGTGCATGCAGGTTAATATTTAAGTATGCTTGCTGCCTCGCCATTGAAAACAAAACAGGCATACATGTACAAAGATGGATTTCACGTGTTTATTGTACTCGAAGCACTTAAGAACTGCCACGTCACGTCACTTCACTGGTGACTGAAAATAATCAACTCTGCAAGTCGCTTGAAGCACTTAAGAAACGGCGGCCATTTGTCCGACTTCCGGGACAAGCGCTCGAACTTCCGGCGGCCGCGCGCCGGAGAGCTCGAAGCGCCATCCAGCAACCCTAGTGGAGATCAGTGGTATAGCCTGATCTTGAATATTATTTTCTCGCTGCATTGTATTTGTGTGCATGCTGGGTAGAAATGAGACGTAGGTTGAGCCGTGCTCAACGAAGCACGAATGAACGTTGCAAGACGTATACACTGTTTCCAATTCTTTCAAAGGGGGAACTGTTCAAAGACTAGGTTTGACGACATAGAAATCTTCGCGTTGGATGACACGCCCCAGTTCTCAGATTCACGTATAGATGGCGTAGCTGCCTCAGTCGCGAATGATGTGGTATGCGCGTAGTGGAACGAAACGAGCGAGCGCCGCTGTAGAGTGAATGCATGAGAACTGAATTTTCGCTGTTTTTACAGATTCCAAACTGGATGAAACTGGGGCAATCTCTTTTCTAACGTTTGTGTGCCGTTGTATACGCCTTCACGTGCCGGTTAATGCTAAAGTCACGAAGCATATCAAGTCAGCCTACCGCCATCGCCGCCATCTTGTCTATTACTCAAAAAAGCAACTCGAACGCCTCCACTGCAGTCAGTTCTCCACGTGGGCTCTTTCCGCGAAACTCCGCCGTCATATAGATGTTTTCTCAGAGCCGTCTCCGAACTCCTCATTTCCTGTGTGTTTCACTCGGCCAGGCCGTTAATCCCCAGAGCTTGAAGGCGCGTAATCTTCTCGGCCCTGCTTGACACTGCCCCCCTGCTCTTGATCTGTTTACCCGGTCCGCTCTGATGTTGCTGACCAGGCTCCCTCCTTTTTTGGGCGGTTGTAAAACACTATTGGCTGGTGGTGGGGCACCAGTCGAGGCGGTTGGCTATACTCGATGATTAGCGCCACTCGCAGAGCTCGAGCAGATTGAGGAGTGCTTTGCCTCGGCGGACTGTTACGCCCAACGGTTGCGAGAAAACACATGGTGGTGCAATCCCGCACTCCGTTCACTTAGTCTCCACCAGTATCGCTGTCGCTAGATGTCAGCTGCTTGGTCAACAAATTCACTCTGCGTGCGTGTGGGATAGATGTGCTCTCTGCATTGCTATATTCGGACAGAGCCTTCTTAACTTTTTTAGATAACACAAAAAGAAAATGCTAGCTATGTGTTCAGCCGTCTATAGGTTCCTTTTGCAGCGAGAACTTGCATAAGTGGTCCATCTAAGAGCCACGCTTGCTCATTTTTCGGGGACGGTCAATGACTTACTCGTGTGCTTCAGGTAGTTTTCCTAATTATCACAGACAAATTTTGCGTAGCTCCTTCTAGGTCACAAACTTGAACGCCCTGGTAAATTTAGTCAGAGATTCAGACCTCGCTGCTCAGCTCAACGTTATGTTTTAGGTAATGGACGACAACATTCAACTCCTATGATGCACATTACACTCGCCGCGAACAATTTCTTACAGTTCTGATCGGAAACCAGCTAGCCACACTATTCTGTCGCAGTTGAAGGGTCGTGCTGCCGTGCTGTAGGTGGAGCTTACATTTTGTAAAACTTGTAATCGAGTGCTAGGAGTGGACTGCGCTGCTTTTCTCGTGAACATAGCCTCCAGTCCATTCGCTCCCCTTGAATCTATCTATCCATTTATCCGGACTGTCCATCCAGCCATCGTACATCCATCCGTCCGTCCAGCCGGCCGTCCGTCCGTCCGTCCGTCCGTCCGTCGTCCGTCCGTCTTCCGTCCGTCCGTCCGTCAGTCCGTCCGTCTGTCTGTCTGTCTGTCTGTCGTCTGTCTGTCTATCTATCTATCTATCTATCTATCTATCTATCTATCTATCTATCTATCTATCTATCTATCTATCTATCGATCTATCTATCTATCTATCTATCTATCTATCTATACTATCTATCTATCTATCTATCTATCTATCATACTGCTGGCATCAAAACCACTTGCCTACGAAATTCCCTGACCCATGATGCGAATAGGCGCAACCTATATTAACAATGAAGTAGGCGACACATCCGTTGTTTCACTTGTGGACGTAGGGGCTGCCATATCAGTGATGAATTCGGAACTTCGTTGCTGCCTTGGGAGAATTTTAACCTCACCCACAGTACTACTCATTCAGGTCGCCGACGGTAGCACGATTGCCGGTGCTTGGAATGTGCTCGCACGTATAAGTGTTGCCGACCTCTCAACGACCATACTATTTGCTGTGCTCTAGAAATGCTCTCACGAATTTATTTTCGGCATGGACTTTTTATCCACCCACTCTGCCCTTATTTACCGTAGAGCCGGCATGCTTCGTCTTGATCTATCTTGTAATCATGACGACCCAACACAATCTCAACCACGTCTGTGTTCTGTAGATCACATTCGCCTAGCACCTCAAGCCATAACGCACGTGAGCCCGAGGTCTGTTTTTCCTGTTCCCGATGGTGATTGCAGGCTGGCACTTATTGCTGACTGACGTCTTGCTGACGAAAAGTGTTTGCGTGCTTCAGAATTCTGACAAAAATAGGTAATTGAGCCTCTCTATGGATTTCAAACTTCAGCGGGTGCACTCAAATTATCCCAGATTGCTTGAATTTGGCTAAATTCTGTTTTATCAATGCTGCCATTTCGCCGTTCGTTGCCGACGCTTCTTCGTCTGCTGCTCAATTCTCCACATAGCACCGACAATGCCAACGTTGGCAAGATGATCACCCTTGACCTCCTTCAAGCACTGACAGCTGATATCCGGCGCCTGCTGAAATCCTACCATCACATTTTGCATTTTGATGACCACCCTTTGGGTCAGACATCCTTCGGAACTCATCGAATCTACACTAGAGACGCCAGCCACATTCGACGACGTCCTTATCGCGTGCCTCAGGTTGAGTGACAAGTTATACAGCACGAAGTCGGAAAAATTCTCACGAAACACGTCATCGAGCCATAGTGCAGTCCATGGGCATCACCGGTCATGCTAATCAAGAAGAAGAATGGCAGCTGGCGCTTCTGCGCAGACTACCGTCCCTTAACCAAAGTAACACGTGAGCACGTGCATCCACTGCCACGGATGGACGATTCTCTGGACTGCATACATGGGCCTGCCTATTTCTCATCTGTAAGGTCTGGCGTCACAGGCCAGGGGGGTGAGACTTCTTTGTCGCAAAAGGGCACGCTTTTCAAAGAGCCGATTCTCGGGAGACGATAATCCCGGCGTAAGGACGCCCGTTCTGGTAAGAAGACCGCGGTTCGTCGCCGCTTTTAACAACCAGCTAGGCGGTCCCCAGCCAGTGGAGTGCCGGCGGGCGACGTGAGGACATCCGGTGTATCGACACCCATCCATCTGTATTGGAGTCCGCGGGTGGCTGTCACGCTGGACAGCGTAGTTATCCCGTAGTAATGGTATGGGCCTGCAGCCGAACGGCGCCACCATCGCGTGCGTTCGCACAGTTCGCGGAACGTCCTGTGTAGCTTAGAAGTGTGGCAGCTTGGGCTAGTGGGTATGGCATGACGATAGTTATAGCGTGAGAACAAAACGACGACACAGAGACCTTGTCTCTGTGTCCTTCGTGTCGTTCCTGTCCCTGTGTAATCGTTTTGTTCTCGCGCTATAACTATCGTCTTGTGTAGGCCGGTCTTTTCGTCTCTCTTTCTCTGACCGAGAGGTCGAGAGCTTGGATAAGAGAGAGAGGAGAGGACTGCAATAAGTTTGTTTAGTCTGTCAAATCACCGGACTGAATTTGCTTTGGTTGGCCGTGAGAAAAATCAGGAGGGGCAACCGAGGGGTTAAAACCTGGCTCCGGAGTCCTCACGGGTTGTTCTGGTCACAGCAAACAGTGCTCTGCACTATCGGCTTTGCCGAGGCAACATGCGACGGTTTCAACGGTAAAGAGCCTTGTAAATTTGTACATAAGTTCCTTTACATAAAGTCGAGTTGTTGCAACGCATCGAAAGGCGCTAGTCTCTATCCTTTACAAGCAATGGCAGCCACGACAAGACAAGACGGACACCATGCAACCAACCTTCCACTCCCTTCTATAGCAACAGCCGCTACGCAGGTGAGAGAGCTCTGCTCAAGGGAACAGAGCGAGTGGGTAGAAGGTTGAGTTTTACTTCATCTATCGACTTAAGATCGCGATACTGGCAGATTTCTGTCGGCCATCGAGACCGTAAGAAAACCGCATTCAGAATCACCGGTTGGACTTTTTCAGTTAGAGGTTATGCCATTCGGGTTGTGTCATGCCCCAGCTGCAATAAAAAGGATGGCAGACTCCCCCTTCGTGGATACAAGTGGTCAACATGCCTGTGATATCTAGATGACGTTATCGTATCCCCCTCATTAGCCACCTGTTCTTGAGGTTTTCCGGACAGCAGGCTTTCAGCTCAGCTCATCCAAATGTCATTTTGGCCTCCGGAAAATCACTGTGCTGCGCGACCTTGTAAGTGCCCGAGACGTGTAACCTGATCCCGACACAATCTAGTTTTCCCGAGGCAGGTGATCAGTCGGTGAAGTAGGATGGCGAAATTGGAGCGAGCGAGACGATGTGCGATTGGAGAGCGGGGAAGGAGACTGACGAGCACGCGGGGATGATGAACGACGACGACACGGCATGAAGAAGCGTCTTCACTGATGGTGACCTGAGGTGTTTTCGGTAAGCTTGAAAACGTCCAGGATCTCTCTCCCTCTCTCTCTCTCTGGGTGATAGTAGTACCCATATGCCCTGGTGGTATTTGCCTGTTTCCAATACTACCACGTGCCTCGTCGCGGTGGTCTAGTGGCTAAGACACTCGGCTGCTGACCCGCAGGTCGTGGGATCAAATCCCGGCTGCTGTGGCTGCATTTTTGATGAAGGCGGAATTGTTGTAGGCCCATGGGCTCAGATTTGGGTGCACGTTAAAGAAGCCGAGGTGGTCGAAATTTCCAGAGTCTTCCACTATAGCGTCTTTCATAAATATATGGTGGTTTTGGGACGTTAAACCTCACCAATCAAAACAACTGGGTGTTACAATGGCAGGCCACCTGTCCGAAACAGCGGCAGTTGAAGCAACTCGGACGATCGTCAGCAGTCCTCCACTTGTATGGGTTGCGAGGACGCACCGGAATGTTCTGACCTTGGGCATACGAAAAAGGGGATCAACGACGGTCGGACGATTGACAGGGAGTTGTGGTGCACTCTGAGGCCATTGAAGCACTGGAAATCTCTGGTAGTACAAGGGCAAGTACCAGTGGTACCATTTGAGGGATAGAGTCACAGGCATGAGAACACGTGAACACAGGAGACAGAGATTCAAGTACAAGTGTGATGATCTTGGGCACGCGCTCTACAGTTAGCGGCGGCATGTAGTGCGGGCCCGTCTTCGCGTGACCAGGTTGCTCCTGTACTGAAAAGTCGAGTGAAATTGTGGGCGATACCTCGACTTTTTGCGGCCTTGAAAACGCTGGCACTCCTTGATTATGTCATTCACTGTGTTGCAATCCTTACGTATCAGAAAGTTGAACGCATCATCTGCTACGCCTCTTAATATGTGCACCACTTCCCCTGTTTCTTTCATGCCATTGTCTGCTTTTCGGCAAAAGGCGAGCGCGTCGTATATATGTTAAATAGGACTCTGTTGAGATTTGCGCACGAGATGCCAACTCCTTCTTGGCCGCTGCTTTTCTATCCGCACACTTGCCAAAAAGGGTGAGCATGTTTTTCTTGCCCGCATCCCAGCTTCCAATTTCTTCTTCGTGGTTCTTGAACAACACTTTTGCTGTTCCTTTCAAATAGAACAGGGTGTTGGTCGACATAAGAGTTTTACTAAAGAGGTCATTGTTACTTGTACGTTCGTACGACGGAAACCATTCTTCAATGTGAAGTGAAGTGAAGTGAAGTTTATTTTCCTTTCACACAAAGGGGGTAGCCGGGGCTAAAGGCTGGAGTGCCTGACAGAGGCCTCGGCTCCCTTGTACAGTCTGACATAAATAAACGAAAACACATAATTGCAGTGTTAGCTGCATTTGCCAGTGTAACACAATGCTGCCAAGCATGCAGCGTAGACAAAATACAAAGCATTATAAATATACAGAATATAAACTTAATACAAGCTTATACAAAGCACAAATCAGATTCGAGTAAATATTTCTTTGTTTGTTTTTTGAATAATTTCAATGCAACATCAAAATCAACATCCGTCAACATTTTATTAATAACCACAGTGACCTGATAATTTAATTTTTGTTTGCCATAGTTTGTGCGCGTTTGGGGACCCGGTGGATTTGTTTTCGAAAGTGATATGCATCGTTAGACAGAGTAAAGTCTTGAGTGTGCAGTTGATTGCTCTTAATATATTGCAACAGTCGAAAGAGGTAGACTTGGTTCGCTTTAAGCAGATCGTAAGTACGGAACAATGGCAACGTGGAAAAGTCTTTGGGTCTGCCACGGTACCCATGAATGCACCGCAAGGCTCTCTTTTGGAGTACTAGTAGTTTTATAGTTAGTAGGCGTAGTTGTTCCCCATACGAGAATACAATAGGTTAACTTAGAATACACAAGCGCATAATACATCTGCAGTCTCAACCACACGGGTACCAGACAAGCTACTTTGTAGAGACAGCCAACACTTTTACTTATTTCAGATGCTAATTTTGACACATGTGTGTTCCATGAAAGGTTCTGGTGGAACCAGACACCAAGAAATTTAATGCAGTCGACCTCATGTATTCTTACCCGACCAAATTGAATATTGGCCTTATATGAATCAGCAGTATTAATTGGCCTAAAAATAATGTAGCTAGTTTTGGATAAATTTAAGGAAAACATGTTGCGTTGTAGCCATGACTGCAAGTTTCCTAAGTACCAGTTTTACCGTAGCTTCCGCTTGTACAAGAGATTTGGTTGTAAAAATATGTTCGTATCATCCGCATACATAATCATGTCATGAGAGCCTGGTAGTTTAGTAATATCATTAATATATATTAAAAACAATAGAGGTCCTAATATAGAGCCCTGAGGGACTCCACAAGTGACAGTTAGTCGGTTAGATGCAACATCATTCACCCGTACGTACTGCATCCTATGACGTAAATAATCCTGCACTAAGTTATGTGTGACAACCACGTACACCATAGTAATTCAACTTTTCTAAAAGGATATTGTGCTGTACGCAGTCAAACGCCTTTCGAAAATCTAAAAAGAGACCAAGAGTGTAGTGTTTGTGTTCTATATTTTCAAGTATTTTGTCTTTAATAACGAGTAGCGCCTGCTCTGCGGATTTTTCTTCAGAAAACCGTACTGGCAAGCAGATATCAGGTTGTGTTTAGTGAAAAAACATTCGAGCCTGCAATTGATAACTCCTTCAAATAATTTGGAAAATACTGGTAACACAGAAATTGGTCGGTAGTTTGACATTTCCATTCGATTGCCACTTTTGTATATCGGACAAACCTTGGCGATTTTTAGGTCATCAGGAAACACACCAGTAGTAAACATTAGGTTTACAAGATAAGACAATACGTCAGATATCAAAGGCGCAACGCGCTTAATGGGGACAGATTTTATATCGTCATGACCTGCAGATACATCATTTTTTAACTTGTTGATTAAAATCACTATTTCTTGAGAGGAACTGGGTGAAAAAAACACAGACTTCGATAAAGAAGTAATATTGTTAATCAATACATTATCAGGTTCAGGTGTATCACCGAGCGGTTTACCAACATTGACAAAGTACTTATTAAAAGCACAAGCTAAATCAAAACCACACAAATTTCCGTCCGGCGTACTTATCTCGTTCAGCGCATTATTATCTTTCCCTTTCGTTAGATTAGCTACTTCTCTCCATACTTTACCACTGTCGTTTTGGATTCTCGTAAAAACGCTCGATAAAATAATTTGTTTTTGCTGTCTTTAATTCTTTACTCAGTTGATTTCGATACTTTTTATACTCTTTTAGAATGTTGGGATCCCGATTCTGAATAAAGGAGTGGTACATTTTGTTCTTAGTGCAGATTTTTTCATGCAAATGTTTGGTTATCCACGGCTTTCTGAACTTCTTCCTATTTACTCTTCTTCTAATTAGAGGAAAAGCGTCATTATAGGCATTTAAAAACTTCTTAATAAATTCTGAGTACGCCCTGTTTACGTCATCAATACTGTATATGTTATGCCAGTTTATATTCCGAATGAGGCATTGAAACTTGTTTAAATTTTTATCATTTATTTGCCGCGTCATATATCTATCAACTGTAACCTTGCGTTCGCGCACTCTGTTGATAAAACAAAAAATTGGAATATGGTCGCTAATGTCCGAACTCAGTAATCCAGATTCAATATTACGCGGTTCAATGTTTGTAACACAAACATCTAAAAGGGTGGCTGTGTCAAGAGTAATTCTAGTAGGCAAAGTAATGTGATTGTAACATGCGAAAGATGAAATAACACCGTTGAAATCGGCAGTGCACGGGTCGTCATGCAATAGATTTATATTAATGTCGCCCATGAGTACAAATGGAAGAGTGCTAGAATTCAAATTTTCAAGCATTTTTTCAAGGAAATCTAGAAACTCTCGCTTATTTCCAGTCGGTGGCCTATAAATTGCTACGACAATTACATTGGGCAGTGATACCGCTAAACATTCAACACTGGGGCTCATTATTGAGTAGTCCTCAAGAACAGAGTGCGGGTAGCAGCATTTAGCATATATAGCAAGGCCTCCACCTCTTCCATTGGGACGTAGGAGACCGTTATAAGCGTAGTTATTGAAATGAAGGCGGTCATCATGTGTGAGCAACCATGTCTCAGAAAATACTAATACATCAAATTCTGTTGTTAGTAAGGTAAAAAGGTGATCGAGGCGGTCGCCTTTGTTTTTGAGGCTTCTTATGTTAAAGTGAATAACAGACAGTTCCTGGCGTCGGTTATGGAACTTAGCGTTGAAAGATTCAGAGTTGTATAAAGAACAAGTCGGTATTTGGAACATAGCCATGATTCCTCAAGCGAGAAATAATACAGCTATTGTGATATTTTGCACAAATCGCTCTCACCGGCAATCCTGACGGCATTGGAAGATTCATTCCGTCTGGCGAAAATCTTGCCCCCGCTTGTCCAAACGAATTTCCAAGACATTTCTTTCTTGCGGGCAATTGTGGCTCCCAGTAGTTGCTTATTAGCACGGGTTAAATGTTCGTTAACGTACACCCTATCGGATCCAGGAAGCCCTAGCATTTGATTTGTGATCTGTCGTTTCCTAGCTTTCGCAAGAACGGCCTGTCGCTTGTCTCGGCGCACGAAGCGAACGATAATGTTGCTCTCGCCCGTTACTCGTGTTGCTATCTTGTGACATGTGTCAATGTCAGCAGCACAAACTGGTTCGTCAATAACTTCGCCAAGTTTTCGTATGACATCATTAGCATTGTCTGCTGCCTTCACGCCCTTAAGCTCTAGATTATTCAAACGGCTATATTGTTCGAGCTCATCAACTCGTTGCGCTAGCTGCTTGTTTTCTTTCTTGAGATCTTCGTTACTTTTGAGCAGGACGCTCAGTTCCTGCCTCAAAGCTTTCAGTTCGGAGTTAATCGCCTTGGTTTCATCGCAAGTGTCGCTACAAAACTTCACACTTTCTTTAACAGAGCGCATTTCAAGTCTCATTTCACGCTTGAAATCATCGAGAGCTTTCACAAAATCCTTCGTCATTGCTATGAACAGAACAATGCAGGCCTGGCAGCAGTGCTAAGAAACTTATAACGTGAATACACGAATGTCCCAATAACACAAAAAGCAGCAGCAGCAGCGGTGGTGGTTGCGGTATAAGACAAAACGTAATACCAAAGCTTGAGGAAAACCAACTGACCTGTAGAACGTAGGAACAGCAATTAGTCAAGTGCTCGCATCCGCAACCACACTGCTTTGGTGCGGGCGGGCCACCGGTCACTGCTTTTGATGCGTAGACCGGAGATCCGCGCAGGCGCAGGTCTACGACAAGAATGCGGTGCTGCAGTCACTATCGGAATGTATCGTAGTCCGTCAAGGAAGGGCACCGCTTCCCGATACGTAGACTGGAGATCCGCGCAGGCGCAGGTCTATGTCAAGAATGCGGTGCTGCAGTCACTATCGGAATGTATCCTAGTCCGTCGAGGAAGGGCACCTGTAGAACGTAGGAACAGCAATTAGTCAAGTGCTCGCATCCGCAACCACCACTGCTTTGGTCGACATTATTAGTCCCGCAAAACGTGCCAGGTTCTTTTACCTGAGAAAGGACAACAGTTGCTGCTGTGATCGCTTCAGTGGGAGCAGGCCTCTGGTTGGCCATGGTTGAAAAACCCAAACGGCGGCAGCTGCACAGCTCCGTTACATCGTGTTGCACCCCGCACCTCCACCAAATGTCACGGTGGTGAGAGTATGAATGAAAAAAAATATATATATACTTACGAATGAGCCAGGGAGAACGAGATGCAGCTGCAGCCAAAGTGGCAGAACAACAGTGCGAGCGCGAACGCATTCTTCGTCTTCATCGCCTGTCTGGTGATTTCTTGTTCCCGATATCATGTGACAATATCCAATCAAATCAAATATTCATTTCCATTGTGAATCTTAGAGTTGGAGGACAATGAAAAAAAATGTTCACCGACGATTACAATACTGCCTAATTGGAATGGCGGGCTCAGCTTTGTGTAAGGGTTAGGTCAACTGCTTTGAAGATTGGCTTTTCACAAGATATTGACTGCGCCATGAATCGTTAATTATGAGGAAGCAAGGTAGCACCCACTGGTATTCTTTCTGCGGATAAGCGAGGTATTCGCTACACATCTGCAAGGTATTATGTGCACGTTGTTTGTGCAGCATGTTCTGATGGTGCTTAAAAAAATTGTAGTGTGTGGCAAGCATTAAAATTTACACTCGTTGTGTAGATAACACTGTTCGATCACTGCTTATTATTGCACTCTTCTGCCACTCTATTTTACATCGGTCACTTCAGTTGCTTGCCCGACATGACGCCTGTTTAGGGTATTTTCGCAAATATATTTCGAACATTTGTGTGACTCTGTGGTAGAATACAGGACTTACTCGCAGAGGGCCAGGGCTTAAATCCTTTGTAATTCTGGTATTTTTATTCTCATTTCCATGTTTCATGTCTATCAGTTACGGTACCGACGACGATGCCACTCGGTGCTGGAACAGGCACGTAAGAGAGGCGTTCAGAAAAAGCTGTCTGTAGGTGGCTTGACTAGAGCACAGTCCAACGTTATCAGCGCGTGACCAACAGCAAAAAAAAGCAATCAAATAAAAGCGATAACATATGATTAGATATGAATAGTGCAGAATAAAACTCATCTAAAATAGCCTGCGAAAGAAAATATACAAGAATACAAGACCAGGATAAATAAATTTATTTATTTAAATACATAAATAACTTTTTGCTAAGGAGCAACAAATATAATGAAGCTAATTAGCTGAAGGTAATTTAACAATGCTGGTAAATAACAAGAAGTCCTCTAAGCCAGTGTTCAAACTGGGTGCGAAAGCATGCTATCTCTGTCCTAATTTACAGCAGTGCTCATTTGTTTCCACTATGTTATGGTGAGCGAATTATGTATATAACACTTCTCACTTTATATATAAATGTAGAACTGAAACAATATTGCAGTTTTTATAAGCTAATATAATAAGCAATATACAGTTTGTGAGCTATTAAATTACGCGTTTTACAGAAGAAGCCGATGGTTGTTGCAGTATATTTAGTGTTATAAATATTACGTAGATATCGTTCCACCATAACATAAATTGTTTCGTTGACTAAAGGACGCAATTGTACCCCCGATAAGTTGGCAATAGTTAACACAAGTTACTGCACAGCAGCCGTGGTGTACATTGCATAGATGCTTGTTTTATGCTACACGGCCTTTGATGCTTGGTCTCCTTTACAGTTTTGACTCATCAGTAGTATTGCTTGCGTATCTTGCTGCTGCTGTGTTGAGGCCTAGTTTTTCTTTTGAAATGGCTGCTGGGGACATCACCAAAGTGCTTTTCTTGTGATGAGCTAGGGACGGAAGCAACACTCTTTCTTGAAAGTGCGTCGTGTAACCATAGTTACCACGTCGGAAAATGTTCCGGGGAGACGGCCGCCGTTTTCCGCAGTAAGGAAGAGTAAACTAAAACCACCCAAAATGGCACAACCTGCTTTTTGACAAAAGAAAGAGACGCTGTGACGTACAGTAAGCCTCCGTAAAAAGAGACGCTGTGACGTCCAGTAAACCGCGAAGATCAAGGAGGAGGAGGTTTTGCGCTATATATCAAGAAATATTTTGGCTATGGCATTATCCCGCAATTCAAAGCTGTGCTTTCGAGTTATGAAATGCTATTTATTGAAACGAGAAATGTCTTTCCGGGCCCTATTTACGAGCTTAATGTAGATGGTAGAGAAACTTTCATGGATGTGTATGCGTTCAAAAAAATGGTGGCTAATATTCTGCTCATAGGGCTGAGGGCCAATTGGGTGAGGAGAAAACACTTCCAGAGAAACAAAGAACTAATCTGTTGTGACGCAATATCTGACAAAAAAGTGACGTTGTTTTGTTGACTGTACGGTGATAGAAATGCCAGTTCGCTCTCTCGTTTCTTGAATGAAACTCTATACTGTAATTAATTTGCGGAAGATGGCATGAGTATGGAGTGGTACATTATGAAAACACTCTATTTAGGTCCGTCGGGGCGTGGCTACCATGTAGTGGGCCACTCCCATGTCATGCCGAATAAAAATTCCACGAGCAAGTTCATAAGAAACGTTCACGGAATTTTATGGCAGTACAACACTGTCTGGTCATAAATAAATATCAAATTATCTACCATTGTTTGTAGCGTACTTGTCAAGGACTTGCCGGCTCGCATTAGCGCGAGTCATTATGGATCAGGGGTCCACAAGGACTATTTTACGTGAAATTTTACGCCAGTCCCCCATTAAGATAAGGAAAAATACAGGCTTCAGACTAGATAGTGTTAACAAGCAAACTGTCTACAGATATTTTTGTACAGTTTATGCCTCGTTATTAGTGCAGCGTGGGCATTGGTGTGTGTGAAATGCAATCAAGCGGAGCTTTTCTTGTCCCGCCGCGATGGTCTATTCGCTAAGGTATACTCGGCGGCATACCCCGAGGTCACGGGATCGAATCCCGGCTGCAGCGACTGCATTTTAGATAGAGTCGAAAATGCAGCAGGCCCATGGGCTCAGATTTGTGTGCACGTTAAAGAACCACAGGTGGTCGAAATTTCCGGAGCCCTCCAATACGGCGTCTCTCATAATCATCCGACAGTGGACCAGGTACCCGACAGTAGACAGGAGGGCACGGCGAAGCTTTTTTGGCCGCTTCAGCATTGTTGGTACCGACCGCCAGGTATACTAAGAAAATTAAACGCTCGCTGAACATAGTGGTACGCTGAAGTGACAGTTCTCTTTTGAGCACGTTTTGAAAGAACGCTTTCTGGGCACTTACCTAATCTGCCGTGACCCCCCTGCTCACAACTAAAAAAGAATATGATATACACGTGCAAGTGCAGTTCTACTGTGTCTACTCGTTAGGCTACGCATTGAAAGACTCGGTTTTGCTGCGCCTACTCGCTAGGCTGTGTGTTATGGCGCTACCATCAGATATCGTAAACTGCATTGCCGGGTGCCTATAGGTGGTTTTTTGGGACGTTAAATCTCAAATATGAATGAGTCAAATCAATGAATCAATTTATGCCTTTGTTGCTCCAACAGGCTAAACACCACTAGGACACTTGGTTTGTTGAGACGTTGTAGCTTTAAAAGTTGTATTTGGCAGTTTTAGCAAAGCGTCGTACACTCCCCGCTGCGCATAAAAGCAGCGTCTCATGCCAGTGCAGGAGACTACATGGAGTTCGCGTTTCTTTGTGGGCACGTCTTGCCAAAACTGATTCAAATCGACTGAAAAATGATGGTCAAGCGAAGTAGACGCTCAACATGAATTAGTGGCGCATATTTTCAGACAGAAGCGAATAAGACACGTAAGACACGGAAAAGCGCACGCTCGCTATTAAAATTTGTTCTTCTGAGAGCTTCGCTTAAGCATGGTCACTACACTACAGAAAGCAAAGTCGCAATATCTGAAAACGCCACTTGATCAAAACTTTATATGCAGGAAACTATGCTTATTTTGATAAAGATTAACGGAAGGACCTCTGGGACAAAGGTCGCCTAGCTTTCCGGACGTACATATAGCCTCAGCCAATTCCCGTGCACCTTGTCTTTGCTCTGCCACAGAAGACATGAGTTGCCCAGCAGTGGTTTGTACGTGCAAAGCCTTACTGTGATGGGGCAGACGGGACCCGGTCCGATTCTTATAGACAGGGCGTGCTCTGCTAATCGGTCAGTAATACACCAGCCAGTCTGGCCGATGTACATACGACTGCTGCTGGGCAACACATGTACATAAAAATCGTCCAATTGACTCGCAAACCATTACGCATGGCGTAGAATAAAGTTCAATTTCAAGACCTACCTTGTTCCTACATACATGACTCGTATTGCTTCTATTCCTCCCACCATCGAAATGCATGTCAATGGAGGTGGCAATTAAAAGAGCTTGCTTTTAACGCTATGGCGTTCAAGAGCTCGTTTCGCAGAAATTCGGGCGTCGGCGTTGGTGTCCGTGTTTGGCGTCGTTGGTTGTGAGCGAAAAATTATCTTATGAGTGACCCGCATGTCGAAAGTGTTGCAAATCAAATAAATGATGAAAAATTCCGGGACAGAGTGCGGAACAAATCGGGATTGTTTGGGTCCGAGTCTGGAATCAACCCGGGTAGCTTGCGTGGTAAGCGGATGTTCTACCTCATGGCCACACGTCTACTTGAGAATACAGTGAAGAGAACTTCCTCTGCTTGGAAATGCAGTGAAAGTAGCTTTCATGTTTTCTATATACACACGAGCTGTGCATAGATGCTTTACATTGCAACATGATATATTGAAGTAGTGAGCCGTGGTGCAAGCGCCCTTGGCTAGCAGGCGTCAGAACGTGTCATTATCATAATGAATAAATTAAATAGCACAACTTCGCCAAATTCACAACCACACAGAAGAAGAGAGCGCACAGACAGGACGGACACGTAGACAGGAAGGGTGATGTGTTATTTCTTCAGTATGATTGTGAACTTATTTATTTCAGAGAAGTATTCAAAGAATTTATTTATTTCGGACATGTACCAACTAACCCAACCGCGCGTTCTACCAGAGCTTAATATAAGGTAGGTTGGTAATAAACTTTATTAAGGATCCAACGAGGAATTGCTGGTCCGGTCTAGGCCTCCAGGAGCTGTCGTCCGCGGAGCATCGTGCGATGTCCTCGGCGATAGCCCTGGCTCGGTGGACAGCCCAGATTTGGTCTACTGCACGTTGGCTGAGAAGGGCGGCTCGCCACCGCTCAGCCAGTCGTCCTGGGGTACACTCACGCTCGTCCGAGTAGTGGCGGCGAACACCGCACTCGTACTCCCAAAGTATATGCGCCATGTCGGCTGTCTCGTGCCCACACCACGGACAGCCGCGTGACGGCTGGAGCGAGGGACACAGTCTATGCAGGTGTTGGAGATTCTCAAATGTGTCCGTCTGCAGACGCCTCAGACCAGACGCCTGAGACCTCCCTAGTGAGTCACCCACTACAAAAGGCACACTCACTACTTCGCCTCTTCCTTTAACGCCACGTATATACTTGGTGCATCACAAGTTCGAAAAGGTTTCACGCACCAAGTGTTTGAAGTACGCACTAGGAACTTGGATATCGCTATCGCAATCAATTCCTAAGGGCGAAGCTTTAAGGCCCCCTAATTTTTCCGCCTTCCAGTTCACCTCATCTCATGGATTCGGTGAACATGTGGCTCCAATGCTTAACAGTAGGGTTAAGTGCTTATCAGGTTAAGTTCTAACCTCGCTCCAGCCAGTGTATTTGCGAGCCAGTCTAAATTCAGAGCTGCCGAGCTAGCAAGCAAACAAGCTTCACAAAAAAGCAAATATAAAACTGGCACGACATTTTCAAAGAAGCCCAGGAGAAGGGAAATGGTAAATAACTTTTCCCTTTTTTAAATTATTTTAAATTAAGAAAATGTCACTCAATTCAAGGGGAGTTACAACAATTACTTTCATCATTTTGTGCAGCGACAATATGCGCAACCATGAAGGAAAGCATTCTTTTTTTTACATTGTCTTCATAGTCTCCATTCGATTCAGTGCACGTTTGTCACTGCCAGATAAACATTAGTGGTTGATTTCCTCAACGTGTGCTTGCCTTGGTCACTCAAGTTTTCGAGATCATCGACAAATACGCGATTGACGAGATGATCAATATAATAACTATATTTTCTTCAAAAATAAATTAAGCCCCTTACCCCTTCCGCACAAAAAAAAAAAAAGACAAGCGACCGGAAAATTATACAAGAGACTGGGCCAAAGAACAAGAAAAAACGCTCACTGGAAATGGAACTGGCAATTCTGCTACTAAGAAACAACATACCGTTTCCAATCTGTTCTCATTCTGAGCCTACAACTACCGCCGCCTGTTGGTTTCCTACAACACTGATATGACTGCGACGCGGCCTCAAAGATAGCTGCACTAGTGCAATCCATAGTTCCTCACTCGTACTAGCCACGGAAACTCGTTCCGAAACGCCGGCGTGCTCGTCACAGAAAACCTACCAATGCTGATGGTCTAAAATTTGTGCAAACCCAGGCGCCACCTAGGAGCTGCAACAAGAGAGTGATCACACATCACCACGATCGCGGTGGTCTTCGCTGTCATTGCAAGCTTTCCGAGGCATTGTTCGAGGGAATCGATTGGCAGTTTAGCTTTCGGCAATTAATTTGATTGACGTGCGTGACAGTGCAACCATGAGAGTAATGTGGCGACAAAACACATGCCTATAGTGAGTGCATTTGAGCAGCTGGTTAGGCAACGGAAAGACAGAGGTTTATCAGTGAAATCGAATCATGCTCATTCACTGTTACCTGCTGCAAACCTACCGTGTCCAACGTTTGCAGCACTGGTGTCGGCTGACGTCGCGGTGCTATTCTGGGTATGATCATGGTAATAAATGAACTTTATTTTGGTCCAGAGAAGACGAAGGCGTGAGATATCGCACTATCCAGCTAGTCCCACGCGTCAAACTGAACTTGATGGCTTCATCAAAGTCACTTTGGACGGCCATGGCTTCGTCGAATCCCGCCATGTTGTCCAATTCACTCATGGTCAAGTGTGATTGACCCGCATGGCTGCTATATTCTGTCCCATTGGCTTAAAATTCCACCATTGTGAAATTTGAAAAGATCATGGACACTGGCTGCAGTATACAGAAAAACAACCCCGGTTTAGGCCACGTGGCAAAGCGATCAAGTAACTGTGCTCATGGCTCAGCTTCACTTTTACCGAATCGGAACTACGTAGTCCCAAGTAGACAACGTCAAAATCTGTGACGTCATGGAGACTGGTCTAGGAACCTCAATGGGGCGTAAGCTGCATAATTTCCTGTATGTGGGTTTTCTCGCTTACTAGATGTGTTATGGCGGCAAGCTCAGTGATTTTGATATTGGGAATAAGTAAATTACTAATACTGGATCAAATTGCTATCTCTTTAGTTATTTTATGCAACAGCAGTATATATATATATATATATATATATATATATATATATATATATATATATATATATATATATATATATATATAAGGGAAACAAATGTATGCTTATGGCTCGTGTTTTTTCGTGTTTAACACATAATAAGCAGATCTAACAAAACAATAATGCCAAGGAAGGTATAGGGGAAGTTATTAGGTCAATCGTAATGTAAATGAGAAGAAAGAAAAGTGGGTGAAAAGATAACTTGGCGTGGGCAGGATCCGAACCTGCGACTTTCGAATAACGCGTTCGATGCTCTACAACTGAGCTACCTCGCAGCTACCCCCCCCCCCCCCCCCCCAGCCACTTTATTAGGTATCTATGTCAATTTAAAAGTGGGAGTGTTAGTCAACGCCACTAGTAGCCATGGCGGTGAGTGTGGCACACTCATTATGAGCGTTTGGCGTCACGTAGCACGTGAACTTATTCCTAACTGGCAGCTGACCACAGTCCCCGTATACAAACTAAAGGCACCATCTGCCAGTACGAGACCTCGTTATGAAATAAGGGAAACAAGTGTATACCTAAGGGCTGTTTTTTTTTCGTGTTTTGCACAATAATAATGAGATCTAACGGACAAAAATGCCAAGGAAGTTATCAGGCCCGGGGTTTTCATTGGTCCGCCGATTGCATTCTTGAAGGTGGGTCGCTTCGCTTTGCCGCTGATGTTTACACGATCACCACAAGCACGCGCACACTGCAAACAACCACCAAGCATTGTTCACTAAGTCAGCTAAGTAAGTAAGTAAGTAAGTAGGCTCCTAATCCCTTTTGGCACAGGGCAGGCGCCAGCAGCGCCACAGGACAAAGTTGTGGCGCTTCAACGCACATCCATACACACGCACACACACATCACCAGTCAGGCGCTTGCCGCGCCACCGTCAAAAAAAAAAAAAAAAAAAAACATTTTGTGTTTTACACGCACTTCACGCGAACACGCACTCACACGTTTTCCACTTTACTGTTCGAAGAAAGAAAGGTCTGGTAGTAAATTGCCAGTTTCGCCACCAGGGGAAACGTGCCCTCGGCCAAGTCTATCCAGTGGCGTCGGCGTCGTTTAGATATTTTCTGTCGGCCCTTCGTTGCGCTGGACACTGTCGGGGGTTTGTCCACCTGCCAGCACAGTCTGTCCCAGAGTTTTAGACGTCGCTTGGCATCTCGTGTGTTCGACTCGGTGTCGAGGATCATCTGGGAGACCCAGATATTCCGCCAGGTTTATTGGGTAGGTCCCTCGCTCCGAGTCGCGGGCAATCCATGGATATGTTGGATGGTTTCTTCCGTGGCCCCGCATAGGCGGCACGAGGTCCGTGTCGAACAGTTCCCAATGCCGCTTCCGCGTGGGCAGTGACCCCGTCCTGGCTTGGAACAGGAGGGCGCTTTCCCCGGTCGCCCCTGTAAAATGGCTCACGGTCTGGAGCCTGTGTATTCGAGGTATAACTGTAGGCTCCTTTTCTTTGCCGCCGACGTGCGCCACATCTCTGTGCTGGCTTCGGTTATGTGTTTTTTGTTATTATACGCCATTCTCGTTCCGATTTTGCTTCTTCCAGTTTTGTGTTATGGCCGAATTTATTTTCCAGAGAAGCCAGTCGTTTCATCCACTGTGTTTTATGCCCCTGTATCGAAGGTGTAGGTATATGCGCTGGCTGTAATTTGTTTCTGGTAGAAACTTTAGCCGGCCCGCATATTGTATTTTTGACCTTGCTTCGCGTTTCGAAAGTTGACCAGGCCAACTCCCCTGTTACTGCTGCGTTTGCTGTTGCAAAGCTGCCTCCCAGTAGCCAGCGCCCCAGTTCATTTGGTGGCGGTCCAAACATCGCACTGTTTGGTAGAGTACGCCAATGTGTCATGCGGCGGTTATGCAGCACGGCAAGAGTCTTCCAAAGTGTGCGGCCTACCCTGTAGGGTTGTGGAATGCCGTGACAGGTGCCACACCCTACCTTTTAGGCGGTTGGATTGTTTTAGGAGTAATTCTGGGTTTGTCAAGGTAATTCTTTTGGTCTGATATTGTTATGCCTAAATATCTGGGTGCGAAAGCATGCTCTCTGTCCTAATTTACAGCAGTGCTCATTTGTTTCCACTATGTTATGGTGAGCGAAGTATGTATATAACACTTCTCACTTATATATAAATGTAGAACTGAAACAATATTGCAGTTTTTATAAGCTAATATAATAAGCAATATACAGTTTGTGAGCTATTAAATTACGCGTTTTACAGAAGAAGCCGATGGTTGTTGCAGTATATGTGTAGGTTATAAATATTACGTAGATATCGTCCACCATAACATAAATTGTTTCGTTGACTAAAGGACGCAATTGTACCCCGATAAGTTGGCATAGTTAACACAAGTTACTGCACAGCAGCCGTGGTGTACATGCATAGATGCTTGTTTTATGCTACACGGCCTTTGATGCTTGGTCTCCTTTACAGTTTGATCATCAGTAGTATTGCTTGGTATCTTGCTGCTGTGCTGAGGCCTAGTTTTTCTTTTGAAATGGCAGCTGGGGACAACACCAAAGTGCTTTTCTTGTGATAAGCCTGGGACGGAAGCGTCACTCTTTCTCGAAAGTGCGTCGTGTAAACTAAGCTACCACGTCAGAAAATGTTCTGGTGGGACGGCCGTTATTTTCCACAGTAAGGAAGAGTCAATTAAAACCACCCGTAACGGCACAACCTGCCTTTTGACAAAAGAAAGAGACGCTGTGACGTCTAGTAAGCCTCCGTAAAAAGAGACGCTGGACGTCCAGTAAACCGCGAAGATCAAGGAGGAGGAGGTTTTGCGCTATATAAGAAATATTTTGGCTATGGCATTATCCCGCAATTCAAAGCTGTGCTTTCGAGTTATGAAATGCTATTATTGAAACGAGAAATGTCTTTCCGGGCCCTATTTACGAGCTTAATGTAGATGGTAGAGAAACTTTCATGGATGTGTATGCGTTCAAAAAAATGGTGGCTAATATTCTGCTCATAGGGCAGATCCGAACCTGCGACTTTCGAATAACGCGTTCGATGCTCTACAACTGAGTCACCTCGACAGCTACCCCCCCCCCCCCCCCAGCCACTTTATTAGGTATCTATGTCAATTTAAAGTGGGAGTGTTAGTCAACGCCACTAGTAGCCATGGCGGTGAGTGTGGCACACTCATTATGAGCCTGTTTGGCGTCACGTAGCACGTGAACTTATTCCTAACTGGCAGCTGACCAACAGTCCCCCGTATACAACCTAAAGGCACCAAGTCTGCCAGTACGAGACCCTCGTTAATGAATAAGGGAAACAAGTGTATACCTAAGGGCTGTTTTTTTTTTCGTGTTTTGCACAATAATAATGAGATCTAACGGACAAAAATGCCAAGGAAGTTATAGGGGAAGTTATATGACCAATGGTAATGCAAATGAAAAGGAAGAAAAGTGGGTAAAAAGATAACTTGCCTTGGGCAGGATCCGAACCTGCGACCTTCGAATAACGCGTTCGATGCTCTACCACTGAGCTACCACGACAGCTATCCCCCCAGCCCCCAGCCACGGAAAGTTATCTTATATATATAGATATATATATATATATATATATATATATATATATATATATATATATATATATATATATATATATATATATATATATATATATATATATGGGATATAGCCCAACGGGAGCGTTGTCAACAAGGATAAATATATTTATTTCCCAACAGTTTCGGGAGGGGACCTCCCTTCATCAGGGGATGAGTTATACTGACATGAGCTTCCAAACTTCCTTGCTGCCACGTCCCTCTCAGTTTGGAAGCTCATGTCAGTATAACTCATCCCCTGATGAAGGGAGGTCCCCTCCCGAAACTGTTGGGAAATAAATATATTTATCCTTGTTGACAACGCTCCCGTTGTGCCATATCCCATACCTTCACGAAGACTAACTGGCCCATTGAATTATTACTCCCACTATTGATTGATTGATTGATTTGTGGGGTTTAACGTCCCAAAACCACCATATGATTATGAGAGACGCCGTAGTGGAGGACTCTGGAAATTTTGACCACCTGGGGTTCTTTAACGTGCACACAAATCTGAGCACACGGGCCTACGACATTTCCGCCTCCATCGGAAATGCAGCCGCCGCAGCCGGGATTCAAACCCGCGACCTGCGGGTCAGCAGCCGACTACCTTAGCCACTAGACCACCGCGGCGGGGCCCCTCCCACTATATATATATATATATCTATATATATATATATATATATATATATATATATATATATATATATATATATAATCTTTCAAAACTGTCGTTGGACAGCTTAAACAGATGGCGTGAGCTTCGAACCACCAAATCGAACTTGAGTATAGCCCAAACAAAGCCCAACACGTAAACTTAAGGTAGCACAAAAATAGCCCAAATTAGTTGTTTTTCCAACATGCCTATATAATAAATTTACCGCAAGACTTTATTGCTAATGCATCAAGAATTATCGAAAAATCTTTTAATAGTCTCAAAAAGATATTATTAATGCAGCCGTGTCACTCCCATATGACTTGTCAAGTTCTTTCAAAATACCGCGCAGATTCTGTCAAGATACCACTGCAATGTCGCCATGGTCCCCAAGACGGAGGAACCAAGTCGGTTCCGATGCGCCGGGTATTCACGTATTTTCACGTACTTTGCATTGGTTGAAGTTAAAATCGTTTTTCTCAGTTCACCCACCTAATATTTAATGCCTATATTCAAAGGCTCCATTTGCTCAGTCCCAGATAAATCAAGGGGAGCCGGGGTGTGAGAAGGGGCAGGTGCTCGCTCGTCCTCAAAGCACGCTGTCTAAGTGATGAGCGATGACACGTCAAGCCCTTTCTTGGACTACGTTTACTATGTCTCTAAGTGGAGGGTTCGTTGAACACATTTAAGTATTTTGGTGGCGGCACCCCAAGCAGCGTGCGCAAGTTCTTGGGGCCTTGATTTCTTTGTATATTCATAGGGGAGGCTTAGATTAAAAAAAAAAAAACACCTGCGTGCTTAAGCTGTTTATAGTCTCCGGTTTGAAAATTCTCTTTGTAACTCCTTGGCTAGTCGATAACAATGTAGCCCAAAAACAGTCATATAGCCAAATATAAAAATTTTGACGCCAACGCGAACAAAAAGTAGCCCAAATTGGCCAGTAATAGCCCAATCTGGTAACCCTGGCAATGCGCTTACACAGCAGACGTCATGACGAGCGCTATTCACCAATCGTTGACCGTCGCTGAACGCGCGGACGTCTAGCGCCGTCTGTGGAGTGTCCGCAAAAACTAAAAAACGAGGCTATTGTTAGGAAGAAAGTAGGTAGCGCGACTTGTTGCAGCCTTTATAGAAGCCCTGATCAACGCTGCAACTGAAAAAAGGACTACCATTTTGAGCACAGCAAGTAATAAAAGGGCATATAAAAAAATTCTTGCAACAGAGGGCGGGAATGATGAAATGACTGAGTCGTTGGGGAAGTTGGCTAAACGCCTTGCAAATGAGAGCGCAGAAGGACGAACAGTCCATACGATAACATATCAATCTCCGAGAGATCAAAGAGACGAATCAGTGGCGTAGCCATAGGCACATTTGTTTTTCAGTGTGTGCGTGTATATACGAATGGAAAATATTTACACGCAAAACATGAAAGTTCAGCCAGGGTGTTGGAAGCTCAACCCAATACGCCGACTGCGTGACTTCTATTTGTATCTCCGACGCGTTCGAAAACCCCGACGCCTTCGCTACACACTAACAATATACATCACGTGATACGCGTAAAATCGCACCACGTGGACGGTGTTTAAACCGTAACTGGAGAGTCCATTCATTCGAAAACAACAAAACTGCTCAATAGCGTACTAATTCTTGGGTAAAGCAGTGAGATAGCAGGCGTCTACTTGGCTTGACAAAGCTAGCGCTAGGTCTTGTAGCTTTCTTGTTTAAGCGGAGTTCTATCCGACGACGTCTGTAAGCTGGCTGGGGTAGATCAGCTAGGGCTTCGTTATTTGCGGCTATTAGACGTCTTGGCAGGCTTGGTTGTAGATGGTGACATCTACTGCTTCAGTGAGTGTTGACTTATTACTGATAATTAAGGCGGTCACTAAGACACGGTCAAGATAAACTGGCAGACCCCACGTCCTGTGTGAATCAATGATATGCGAAGCACGAATAAGAAAAGTTTATATGCCATTATAAAATCAGCACAACGTTAGGAGGTGATCCTAAATTGTGCCGTACATGACTTACATGCCATCATTACAATCTGTGCACCTGTCATTAACCTTCGTCGTCTATTCATCTCATGTGTGATCAAATTTGGTACATGTGGAGTTAGCGAAACGAACACGAGTGCCAGATGAGCGCAGCATGTAGTCATGTTTTACTTGACACGCATATCATGATTATCATGTTTGGACATGTCATTTACCATCGTCATCTATTCACTTCGCGTGATACCAAATTTAGCATCACGTGACGTGATATGTGGAGTTAGCTAAACGGCCGCGAGCACGCTATGAGTATAGCATGTTCTCATGTTTCACGTGACACGCTTATCATGATTATCGTATTCGGACGTGTCATTTACCTTCGTAGTCTATTGACGTCACGAGATACTAAATTTGGAATATGTGGAGATCGCAATACGGCTGCGAGTGCGCTATGAGCGTAGCATAGAGTCATGCTTTACATGACACGCATATCATGATTATCATGTTTGGACATGTCATTTACCTTCGTCATCCATTTAGTCACCTAATACCAAATTTGGTATATGTGAAGCTAGCGAAAGGGCCACGAGAACGTCATGAGCATGGTATGTGTCATGCTCTTACACGGCGCTCATATCGTGGATATCATGTTTTCACCAGTCATGTACCTTCGGCATCAATTGGCGTCACGTATATATGTAAAAATTTGGTATATATGTAAAGCTAGCAAAACGTCCGCGAGCGCATCATGAGCGTGGCATGTAGTCTTGTTCTTACATGAGAAGCTTCTGATGATTATCATGTTTGCACCAGTCCTGTACCTTTGTCATTTATTCACGTCCTGTAATACCAAATTTGGTGTATGTGAAGCTAGCGAAATGACCGCGAGCGCACCATGACCATGGAGTGTAGTCATGACTATTCATAACATGAAAATCTTGACATGCTTGTCATGACTTGCAACTTAGGGTCCGTCAATTATGTTCGCCATGCAGTCAGGTCACACCATACCAATTTCGCAAAATGTCATGTGAACGAAACCACCGCAAGAGCAGGAAGACCATGAAGTGTAAATCATGAGATTCATGACTTGGATGTCACGATTTTCATGTTATGACTAGTCACCTATGCTCTTCTTACAGTCATGTGTTGCCATACCAGTTTCGGTATCGATACCATTATCGAGTCGGTCAGGAGAGCTAAAAGTCTTTGGTGGCTAGGTAGATAGATATTTTCGAGATGCGCTCAAAGTGGCCGAAGTTCAGGAAGAAATGCTTCGTGTTCAAAAGGAAATTACATCACTGCTTATCATGAACCGAAAGCTTTACACTGCCAGAAAGAACATAGATATCGAACCTAGTTTCGATATCTATGTTCGAAAGAACATAGATATCGTGCACCCATCGTACTTGTGCACTGCTCTTCAGAGTAAACACAGGCGAACGCGGCATACTGCATACTGCTGCATAAATATGACCATGTCGCCAGAGTTTGAATGTTTATTATAAAAAATAGAAAAAATGCACCACGTATCTCTTTTTGCCCTAAGCTTTGGGGCAAAACGAAACAGTGTGAAAAAAACTTAATCTTTTCAGCTGTTATACTAGAAGTGCCTGAAATTCGCTCCATGGACCTTCAGTATGCCCTCATAAGACCAGTTCTCGCACTCCACACATTGAATCCAGATAGCCTGCGGCACTCTGTTGCTCCAAAACTTCTTGCAAGTCAAACGCCGTCAGTTTTTGGTTTGTGCTTATGTTCTCTTTCTTGAAACCTTGCTTTTCACTGGATCACTAAACGATTGAAACCTAGGTATGCTCTGATGCACTTCGTGTTCACCTCTTTTTGCGTTTGGTACAGAACTGCACGGGCATTTCTTCGCTTTCAGCTTGGTCAGCCGGGCTTTGTGAGGCAATCGATGTGAAAAAAAGTTTATCGATTGTTATGTTTAAAATTGCGGCCCATGAAAAGAATTCTGAATAAATGTCGATTCCAAGGTGTATTTGTCAACGGATAGAGTTGGAAAGTCTTTCTATTTTTCATGCACCTCTTGATAGCATCCTTCGAAAAGCGGAACATCAGCGCAGCCCGAATGAAGAGAGTTCTGTCCTACACAGCAATCAGTACTTTTACATGTCGTTTGCCTTCCAGGAAGCTCTACATCATCTCATTTTCTGGGTCGGAACCCCCTAAACAAAGAATTATAATGAAAAATGATTGCAGGTAGATGTTTCACTTAACGAGACACTCTCTCCGGCAGCTGGATGCCTTTTTGTCGTGATTTCCAACTCTGAAATGCGCGAATTGAAAAAAAAAATCCAAAGGAACCAAACTTTTGGTGGTAAGTAGCCAGAAGTATAAAGTGTAAAAATAAGCAGTTACCTTGCTGTACTGACGCCGGAGTAGCTTCATGCATAGATTTGAAAATGATTGATTGATTTGTGGGGTTTAACGTCCCAAAACCACCATTTGATTATGAGAGACGCCGTAGTGGAGGGCTCCGGAAATTTTGACCACCTGGGGTTCTTTAACGTGCACCCAAATCTGAGTACACGGGCCTACAACATTTCCGCCTCCATCGGAAATGCAGCCGCCGCAGCATAGATTTGAAAATTGGGGGTAACAGAGTTTTACCCCCTTTTTAAGGGTCACTTACACGCCGACACTATCCGCCTAATTTTTCCCGCGCGAACGCCATGAGCAATCATTAGCATTTGCACATTAAACGGTAGACAAGTACCAGCAGTTACCGCTGGAAAAGAGAAACGAAAAATTGCTTTTTGTATTAGCTCCAGAGAGGCCAGCCAAGTCGAAATGTCGCATTTTCCACGCGTCTGATCCTGCACCCTACATGAAAACACTGGGCACAGTTATACACCTCTTTTGGCCTTTTTAACCTCCAGACTGTTTCCGCTGCCTGGAAGTTAAATATGCCAGTACAATTAGGGAGTACATGACTAACAAACATTCAGTAAATTAAAATACCTATTATAGATCACATTACACATAACTGAGGCCAACTGCAAATTCTTAAATTGAATGTTGTCCTTCGAATACTCGAAATGAGCTGGAACTGCATAGCTTGTTTTCATACGTTAGTATAAAGCACTATTACCACGAAATAGTGCTCTAATCCACCGTTTGCCCTCTCCTAATGCTTCTGAACTACAAACCGAAGCTTTAGGCATAGTAGTTATAGCAAGTGAAAGTGTGTTTATACCAGGTGGCGATGACCAGGTGATGCACCGCTTGCATTTAATTGAGCTTGCCAAGGTTGCACTCAGCAGATGGCATGGTGGGTAATTTCTAACTATAGTGCACATAGAGGCGGCCGGCTATACTGCTGCCAAACTAAACACTGCACTACTTTTATACACTGAAGGTACAGCTGGCTATATAGTTCCTTCCGATTGTCAGAACTTAGTATCACAGTAATAGTGTCCTGAATTTGCAGCGCTCATCAATACAATGTGTCAAGCGCAGTCTGTCTCAAAGGAGCAATCAAGAAAGCGCGCGCCTCCGATTCCTAATGCTTGCGAAAAATCTAGGCGCAGGTTCGTCTCACCGAAGCGTGCTCTTTAGAAAAAACAACCATCAAAAGACGCCGCACGTGCCCCTCCTTTCGCTTCTTGAAACGGCCGCCGACATAGAGTTTCATAAAATATCACCTAGAGAGGAATATGGCGCTTTCTACGCGGGCTTCTTTAGCGGCGTTTGTACCCGCATGGGATTTATGGGAAGTAGAGGCTTCGGATCCGCTTCGGATGGACCACGATCTTGAGATTCGCGACGCTTCTTTTCGGAGTGTAAAACAAAGGATATAATTGAAACTTTCTTCAATTATTTGCACGCAAACATTATTGCATACATTGTGTGACCAGAAGGCAAAAGTGAGACCTCGGCAAATTTACCTATCAGGGCTGCTGTGCCACTGCGTTCCAGATTTCACATAAAGATTTAATGAATTATTTGCAATATATTTTACAACACTTGGAAGCCAACATGGCTGCGTTTTCTCTCGAAAGTATGTATTATGTATTTATAGAAATAACAACAGTATTAAGTGAGAAATACTTATCGTTTCGTCTTCTGTGATGCTAGGTGCGTCAGTCCAAGTGGGCTGCCCCCAACGCACCTCTAGTTTGTTGCGAAGTCGAGTCGATGGAGCGTGACGGTGTGTTTACTTAGCTTCTTCATCGTTTTGGGGTCGATCTAAAAAGGTTTTAGACAAGATGCTCTCCTGAAAAAACACAAACTCGATGCAATATTCTGCACTGGCATTAGACGCTACATCTATGCGCAGCGGAGAATGGACGACGCTTCCTTTAAACTGTAAAATACGACTCGTCAAACTTCAACGTCACAGCAAATTTCAGACCTTGTTGTCTTAAGCCTCTTTGAACAACAATGGCACTATATCAGTGCTTTTCACTGCACCCACTACCCACGCGGCGGGAAGAACGTAACTTAAACTGTAGACAAAAGTTTGTAAACAGTTCGCTAGTTAACCCTATCCATTCCTAAGCCTGTACTTCCGATGATACCCACGGAGGTGTATGATTGAAGCGCAGGATTCTTCTCTAGGTAACTCTATGGCCACCGACAAGCCTTGGATTAAAGAATGAGCGTATGCTAGAAACACCCTGAAGGCGAGAAGGGACGCACGGCCGAGTTGCATCACGGGGCGAGGAAACCACGAAAAATGTCTCACCTTTTCACCAGCTTTGGCTGTGCTGCGCGCCGAGGAAAAGCATGGAAGCTTTGAGAACTCGGTGGCTAGTGGATTTAAGCAGGCAGCAGAAGGAGGCGAACAGCAGAGGAAGTCAAGGTGATTACACCAGCATGCGAAGGCCTGTCCTACAGTAACAGTGGGTGATTGGCCGACGGTGATGTCGGCGAAGAAGTTTTATATTGAAGTGCGGCCAATCGATTTGGAAGAATCGAACGACAACGCAGTGAGTTGGGAAGTTTTGAGGAGTTTTGTGAAAGAGAAACCTCGGATGAATGGGACGACAACCAACGCTGGACATTGCGTGTGAGTGTTTCCTGGAAGAGAAGCATTCTAGCTTAGCTTCATGAACTTTGGACTGAATACGTTTGGTGAACGTGTTTTTAAGTGCCTTGGATTGTCAATGCATGAGATTGCATTGTGGCACGTGTTGCTGTTTGTGTCCGTTGTTTTGAATGTATCGGAGTACTTCGTCAGTCGCGTTTGATAACTGTCGAGTGTGATATTCGTGTGTTATTTGTATACTGTCTTATCTGAGAAAGTAGTTTGTTTCTTATAAATTTTTTGCTCTAACTAGATACTTGGACCAGAACCATCGTTCGCTGGCGTACCAAAGTGACTAACAATAAATTGGCTGCGCTTTCGGGCTGCGTTTGGCGCGTCGATACGTGAGTCCTTGGAATCAGCCCAGCGATTGCCTCCGCATCAAAAAGATCAGTGACAGTCTAGAATATTGTGTAGAAGAACGGTTTTTGTGAGGCGAAAAACAGTCGTGCACTTTTGCCAAAGGCCCTTGTCAGCAGGAGACCACAGCCAGGTATTCTGTGCCTCTAATACCCCACACCAAAGCAGCTTTTCTAATTTCATTTCATTTCATTTCCTTAAATGACCTTATATTTTTCATGTTAAAGAATCTAAGGCAACTTGCCAATATAAATTAAAAAGCTAACACTTTCGTCATTGTGGCTAGCAATGGCAAAACAAGACACGAATGCCCAGCACCGTCCTATGTGACAATATCCTTACTCGACGTAACGCACGTTTGCGGGGGATAATAACAATGTGAATAATTCAATAATTGCTTAAGATATAATATTGCACGTGCCTCATTACTACGTGTTCTTTTTAGTAAAAGTGGACAGATTTCATGCAAGACTATCTTACTTTCAGAAATTGAATGCTGCTCCCTTTTTGTTGTAGCTGCTTCAGAAAATAGGGTTTGTTATCATAAATATTTGAGAGAGAATTTTGTTATGAAATATAATGGTTTTCTCCGTGTAAGCCGCTCAATTTCTTTAGAGCAAAAACCAGGTAAATACTGATGTAGTGCCCTTTATAGGTTGCATGACATCATACTGCTGCGTATGCAACTTTTCGGTTACGCTGCCATGGCTTGTCATTGCGGGAGGGAGGTAGAAATGATTCTTAAATCAGGAAAATTGAAAACAGAAATCAACGGTGTAACTGTCTGCAGTAATGTAAGACACCTCAACAGTAGTTCTCGGGGGTCATCTCATTTAAGGAGGAATTACAAAAATAGAAAGAGAAGATTGAGATGAAAGGAACAGCCGGGAGACGCTTTTGGTGTGGGCTCGTCAGCTGTGCCACAGCGCAGAGCAGTAATCCACTCACCGTTGTCATGCAGGTTAGTAAACCACATGATATGTTGTCGAAAAAATCAGGCAACTATATACTTTTTGATGCAGCTGCCGAGCCCACAGTGCTGCTTTTTTATTGTTGCCAAGTGCATCGATGTTATTTGTTCCTTGCTCAGGCAGTCAGGTGATGTTCAGTCAAACCCGGGTCCTAACTCGGGTGCTATATTTGAAGAATTGCATAAAATTTCAGCTGGTCAGTCAAAACTAATTTCAGATATAAATAACCTTAAGAACCAGCTTCTGACAACAAATCAAACCATCGCCCACATGAGCCATCGGATGAATGATGTTGAAAAACATTGCCAAATTCTTGCCCTGCTTCACGCGGAAACCGAAAAGTGCGACACTCCCCAGATGGCTCACCATGTTTTCGAACGCTAGACACGCCTTGACAATGCCGAAAATTGATCACGACGAAAAAACTTGGTATTTTATGGTTTGCCCGAGCGTAGCAATTCAGAGACTTACGCCCAAACAGAACAACTGGTAATAGAACACTGTCGTGACCATCTTGGCCTTACATTAGATGCAAAAGACTTTGAAAGGGTTCATCGTCTAGGCCACCAGTCTACCGAGCGTGGTCGCCCTATCATTGCTAAGCCTAGCTTCTACAAGACAAAAGAAGCTGTTCTTTCTAATGTGCGCAAATTAAAAGGAAAAAATTACAGCATTGCACAAGACTTCACCCACTCTGTCAGAAATGCTCGTAAGCACTCGGTGTTTTTTGCCAAAACGAAATATGCTCGCTTTTCCCTGCCTTACAAGACCCTCTCTAATCGCTCAAAGAAATATTTTTATGAAAAAGTCTCGCAATCTGTCAATGAATGCCAGTAGCAATCAACACGCTGTGAAAAAACAAAAACTCCTCATAGCAATGTTTCTCGGGCTAACCTTGCATTCTTTGTAACTTTTACTAATATTTGTAGTTTTTTGCCGAAGCGTCAACTTGTGTCAAACAATGTATTACCTTCTACCGGCAATGCAGTTATACTAACGGAAACATGGCTACATAGCAATATCAGTGATGCTGAAGTTCTAGCCGATATGCCTAACTTTAATCTGTATCGCAAAGATAGCCAAGATGGACGTGGGGGCGGGGTCCTTGTGGCAGTGGATCAGCAGCTATCATCTTCAACGTTTCACACTGATACAGAAATTGAAATGTCATGGGTTATCTGCCGCGTGGTACCGCGAACCGTACTTTCTGTTGTTTGCTATCAGCCGCCCCAAATGAACCCTGACTTCCCCTGCAAACTGAACAGCGTTATAAGCATCCTTACAAAAGTACATCCAAACGCAGACGTCGTTTTGTATGGGGATTTTAATTATCCTCACATGAATTGGTAAAACTACACAACTTCAACTAGTAGCCTCGAAGGATCTAACTTTATTGATGTATGCCCCATGTTTAACCTCTCGCAGTTGATAACTAAATCAACGCATTTCGCACAGGGCTCGTCTAACATCCTAGATTTGATGTTAGCTAACAACCCAGACTGTATGACATCTGTCACACATCTAAGGGAAGTAAGCGATCACAAAGTTATTCATGCAACTTTCAATTTTGCCCCGCTAATGCATGAAGCCTACAAAAAATGACTCGACTTTATGATAAGGCCAATTATGACAGCTATTAAAGGATCACTAACATCAAATTGTAAGATCGAGATGTGCACATCATTCGATAGCTTGGTATGCATAGGTACTTTTGCCAAGTTTGAATGGCATCCGTCACGTAGGAGTGAATTTATTTCGGTGTCAAACAGCGTAGAAAAGTTAAAGAGACAGAACGGAAAATAGACTGCCCTGCGACATCGACACCGGTGCTACGTGTTCGGTGATACATTCGACAAATATCATCCTGAGTGACGATGCCCTAGTAGCGATGACGGGTACGATCCGAGTGTTCCTGTTGTGGCGGCGACTGGCACAGAAGCGCAGATACGCACGCCTCTGCGTATACCTGAATGCTTTGCACGCCAAAACACACCTATATAGCTAACTGAGACACACGAGCAAACATGGCTGAAGCGTGCATCCTCGGGCACATCTGCAATGCGGCTTGGAATGGTGTCCATTTCGGAATCACTGTTCTGGAAAAGGTCGATCGAAGCAAAAATAATTCACGACGTCGCGAATCGTGAGGAATCCAAACTCCAGACTATCGCGTTGAACCCGAGTCGACACTTTGTAGGGCGACGGTAGCAATGCAGGTGACAAGGTATGACTTAATGTGTCCGCCAAGCAGACGAATTGTTTGCGGAGCAGCTGAGCCTGACGTCACTCTTTTCTGCGGAGAAGTGGTCAGCTGTGGCGTGATCTGGAGGTGACCGCGAGGTAGTGCCACTGCTAGTGCTCCAAGCGCTAAAAATGGCGGGATCACCAGCCGTTTTGAATAGTTGATTGATTGATTGATTGATTTGTGGGGTTTAACGTCCCAAAACCACCATATGATTATGAGAGACGCCGTTGTGGAGGGCTCCGGAAATTTCGACCACCTGGGGTTCTTTAACGTGCACCCAAATCTGAGCACATGGGCCTACAGCATTTCCCCCTCCATCGGAAATGCAGCCGCCGCAGCCGGGATTCAAACCCGTGACGCTCGGGTCAGCAGCCGAGTACCTTAGCCACTAGACCACCACGGCGGGGCCCGTTTTGAATAGCGCTAGATACTAGTGATATAAATCAATAAAAGTGATAGTTATTCATCTCTCAGTTGCGTTTTAGGTCGTGAATCGCTGCTAAGGGGCCTATAGCTACTCGCTGACGCAAAAATCTTGGCAGGAGTAAATTTGATGTCAGTGCTCCTTTAACAATGAGCTAACCAGTTTTTTTCCTGTATTTAAGACGGACTTTTGTAATTTTCCAGTGCACAAAAAGTGGCTGCTTTTCAAAAACAAAGAACTAGAACTAATTGATAAGCATATACTTGTATGTAGCTTCCGCGCTAAGATAAACTAACCATGGTTTCACAAATCACTAAAGCGGTTAGAAAATAAGAAAAAGAGATACTTTCAAGCTGCCAAAGAGAAAAACAACCCATTAATGTGGGATAAGTACTACTCAGCAAAAAAAAAAAAATACCTAAAAGCTATACAGAAGGCTAAGTGCAAGTTTTTTTCATTAGGACCTTTCTGGTATGCTAACACGAAAACCAAAACAATGTTGGCGTGTAATTAACCGAGAACACAAACACACGATAACACTAGCCAATGAAAACAATGGTGTCATAGGTAACGCAGAATGTGCAGACGTATTTAACACCACCTTCGCAAGTGTATTTACTAATGATCGTGGCATGCTTCCACCCGTAATAAAATCTACGCATACGTCTAG
The DNA here is from genome assembly GCF_013339725.1 of Rhipicephalus microplus. Classification (NCBI taxonomy): domain Eukaryota; kingdom Metazoa; phylum Arthropoda; class Arachnida; order Ixodida; family Ixodidae; genus Rhipicephalus; species Rhipicephalus microplus. Next base: position 50,546,287 of record NC_051175.1, on the reverse strand, counting down.
TGAACTTTTGATGCGTGACATTGTATTTTCCATTGATGGCATAATATCCCGTATAGAACATCTGAAGATCACATCGTCAGCTGGTTTTGACGAAATCAATTCAAAGTTTTTGCTAAATATCAGGAATATTTCTGCTGCTTATCTATGTCTTTTTTATTCCCAGTCTCTTTTAACAGGTCACTTACCCGATGACTAGAAAGGGGGAAAGATTGTTCCCATCCATAAATCCAGCAGTAAGCAGTCACCATTGAATTATTGTCCAATATCTTTAACAAGCATACCACGCAATATCATCGAGCATGTCCTTTATTTACAAATCACGGCCTTTCTAGATTCAATCGACTTCTTTCAGCGCTCACAACATGGTTTCCTTAAAAGTTTCTCCTGTGGAACTCAGCTCGCTAACTTCCTTCGTGATGTACACGTAAACTTAGGTAGTAATGAATCGATTGATTGATATGTGGGGTTTAATGTTATATATATATATATATATGTATATATATATATATATATATATATATATATATATATATATATATATATATATATATATATATATATATATATATATATATATTGTGGGCATTTGTAACTTACATCGTCCTCATCCCTGCATAGTTACAATCACCATCATCCGCTTGTCTCTTTGCCCTCATTGCCACTCTGGTTCATCATCATCGTCATCGTCTGTGTGCTGGCTCTGCCCGTTCGTTTTGCGAGGTCTTTCCTCAAATAAACGCTGTCGCAGCCAAGACTACCAAGACTTCATACGTGGTGGAGGTGGATTTTCGGTCCTCTGACCTCCCGCAGCCCGCTATACCCCCTGGAGCTTCGTTCAGGCCGCCGCTTGCTCCCACAGTCAGGCAGCATGTCCCAGACCGAGCCTGCCGGCACTGATGTCATCAACCACGCACCGCCGCAAGCTGCCCCTCCTACTTACATACACGGACATCAGCGGGAACCCCCGCTCTTCGCTGGTAGTCGTGGAGAAGACGTAGAAGACTGGATCGATGACTACGACCGCGTAAGTGTCGCTAATCGGTGGGACGAGGCCACCAAACTGCGTTACGTCCCATTTTATCTGACTGGAGTCGCAAAGACATGGTATTTTAACCACGTCATTGACTTACCCGACTGGGCTACCTTCCAGCAGCAGCTGCGGCACGTCTTTGGGACACCAGACATTCGATCCGCCGTCGCGAAGAGGACACTCGATACTCGCCGACAACATCGCGGTGAATCGTATACTTCATACATCGAGGATGTCCTCGCACTCTGCCGGCGTGTCAATAAATCCATGCCGGAATCGGACAAAGTGCGCCACATATTGAAAGGCATTGGGCCTGTTGCCTTTAATGCCCTCGCTGTGCGAAACCCAGCTACCATCGCTGATGTCGTTGCGACATGCCAGCGCCTTGATGCGCTGGACTCCGTCCGCCTTCAACCAGACATCGGCGACCACCACTCCACGTCAGATGGCCATCTGCGTGACCTCATCCGGGACATTATACGCGAAGAATTGCGGTCCATGGGCTTCACACCTCCTACACCGCGACCTACTCAGCCTTCAGGAATGCCCTTACGTGACATCATCAGGGAGGAACTTACATCCCTGACTGGCTCTGCACCCGTACAGCCACCTGCTTCTCACCCTTTAGCCACGTACCCTCAAGTTGCTGCCGTGCCTCCCAGCGACGCCCACGCGACATTGCCACGTCCATCCTACGCGTCAGTTGCTGCCGCTACCCCTGTGAACTACCATTCCGTGCCCCCTGACCCTTCGGCCCACCTGACCGCGCTATCTCCAAGTGCCCCGAATGCCTTCTATTCTCCACCGTGGCGCTCGTCTCGCCCTGCATGCTTCTACTGTGGCTATCGCGGCCACATATCCCGTTTCTGCCGGAAGCGCCAGCAAGATGAGCGTCGGAACGATGTGCGTGAACGGGATTTGTACGCCGGGGCGTCTTATCAAGGTCGGCGTTATTCGTCTCCCCCGCACCGGTCTCCATCTCCTCCTGCATCGACTGCACCACGAAACAGCCGAAACACGAGACGCCGCTCGCCTTCGCCCTTCCGCCGTTCCACTTCTCCACTTCGGCCCGCCTCATTCGCCTCTGATATTCGTTCGGAAAACTAAGTGATGCAGTTTGTGGAGAAAAAACTGCATTCGGAATTAGAACTGAAATTCCTCCATTAGGCCCGTGTAACATGGTTTCTGTGGAAGTGGAAGGAGTGCGAGTCGATGCTTTGGTGGACACAGGTGCGACATTGTCTGTGATACGTGCTGATTTGTGTGAACATTTAAGGAAAGTAATGACGCCTTACGATGGTCCCACGTTAGTTGCTGCCCAGGGGAACATCATTCGCCCTTCCGCGCTTTGTACTGTGCGTGTTTTCATCGACGGCATCCGTCATCATGTCCAGTTTGCTGTCCTGTCCCGCTGCTCTCACCAACTAATTTTAGGGTGGGATTTTCTATCATCTGCTTCCGCGGCGATTTGTTGTGGACAACGCGTCGTTCACCTCGCTGACACCGAATACATGCTTGACGACGATAATCAGAAGCCACTTCGTCTGGTCGCTGCGAAAGACATCGAACTCCCGCCACTACAAGAGCAAATTGTCACCATTACGTCCAACGGCATCTATCACGGGGATGTATTGGTCTCACCGTCACCACTTTGCGTTCGCAAAGGTATAGTTCTTCCGTCCGGTGTCGTTCGTTTTTGCAATGGCTCGGCACTTGTCACCGCTGTCAACTCTACACCGGAGAAGATCTTACTGCCACAGGGCACTACTGTGGCCCGTGTTGCTGACTTCGAGCCTGTACTCGTCACGCCACTTCAGGCCATCGCATCTAAAGAACCTTGCCTCGGTGAGCATGTTTCTTCCTCCGCCTTTACCACCACTATCAGCAGCGAATTGACATATTCACAGAGGCAGCAGTTGCTCGCATTGTTACAGAAACATGCAAATTCTTTCGATATTTGCTCGTCTAAGCTGGTCCGCACTAATACTACAGCACATCGAATTCAAACTGTTGGGACATCTATTGTACACCGCCGACCCTACCGCGTGTCTCTAACTGAAAGAAAAATTATAGAAGAAAACGTTGCGGACATGCTTAAACGGGAAGTCATCCGTCCCTCATCTAGCCCTTGGTCGTCTCCTAATGTTTTGGTCCATAAAAAGGATGGCTCTGTGCGATTTTGCGTGGACTACTGGGCGCTCAATAAGATCACACGCAAGGACGTGTACCCTATGCCACGCATTGACGACGCCCTTGATTCCCTACAAGGCGCGGAATTCTTTTCAAGCATCGACTTGCGTTCTGGGTACTGGCAGATCCCCATGCATGAAGACGATAAAGAGAAAACGGCATTCGCAACCCCCGACGGGCTATATGAATTCAACGTGATGCCTTTCGGGCTCTGCAACGCACCCGCGACTTTTGAGCGCATGATAGATACCGTGCTGCGTGGCCTGAAATGGAAAAGTTGCCTTTGCTACCTGGACGACATTATTATCTTTTCGTCAACGTTTCCTGAGCACCTAGAACGATTGGATCAAGTTTTGAAGTGCCTTGCCGGCGCCGGGCTTCAAATAAACACGAAGAAATGTTCTTTCGCTAGCAAATCTAGCAAGGTCTTAGGACACGTCGTTAGCAAAGATGGCATCCGGCCCGACCCTGACAAGATTTCTGCAGTCCTTCACTTTCCGCGCCCCGAAAAACCAAAGGAGCTTCGCAGTTTTCTTGGCCTTGCCTCGTATTTTCGCCGGTTTATCCAGAACTTCGCTTCGATTGCTGCTCCATTACACCAACTACTTGCTTCCAACGTCCCCTTTCTGTGGTCTCAAGAATGCCAAACAGCATTCGACCTGTTGAAGCGGGCACTCACGTCTGAACCTCTGCTCTGCCACTTTGACGAAGCCGCACCAACTATCCTCCATACCGACGCTAGCGGCCTTGGTATAGGAGCCGTACTTCTACAACGCGACAAGTCTTCCCTAGAGAAAGTTATTGAATATGCCAGTCGCGTACTCACCGCTGCTGAAAAGAACTACACTATAACTGAGCAAGAGTGTTTGGCTGTGGTTTGGTCGGTTCAGAAGTTCCGTCCCTATCTCCACGGGCGTCACTTCACAATCGTTACGGACCACCATGCCTTATGCTGGCTTTTTACACTGAAGAACTTGTCCGGACGCTTGGGTCGGTGGATACTACGCTTGCAGGAGTACGACTTTGATATAACTTACAAGTCAGGCAGAAAACATCAAGACGCCGATGCTTTATCTCGTTGCCCGCTTCCAACTACCCATATGAGCGTTGGTGAGAACTCAACCACCACATCTGCCAAAGTTCATACGCTCGCATCAATAACGCAACCCTTTTCGGATGACGAGCCAACATTTATCTCCCGCCAGCGGTCCGATTCATACTGCAGACGCATCATGGACCACCTTTCGGGAGTTTCTCATCCACCAAACGCGCGACTCCGTCGTCAACTCCTGCACTTTAGGCTGGACAATGGGGTTCTCCACCGCCACGTCTACCACCCTGACGGTCAGCGCTGGGTTCCTGTACTGCCACGCTCTCTCCGACTTCAGGTGCTCGAAGCCTTCCACGACGACTTGACTGCTGGTCATCTTGGTTTTAAAAAAAACTCTTGACCGCATTCGATGTCGTTATTACTGGCCTGGCCTTTCTTCTAGTGTAGCTCGGTACGTCGGTTCCTGTTACCCATGCCAGCGTCGTAAACTCCCCACGTCGGCACCTGCTGGACCTCTACAGCCACTTCCGTGCCCTTCAATGCCGTTCGAGGTTGTAGGTGTTGACCTTTACGGGCCTCTCCCCGTCACATCTGCTGGCAAACGATGGATAGTGACTGCCGTAGACCACCTGACACGCTACGCTGAGACTTCCTCTGTTATTACAGGCTCAGCTGTGGAAGTTGCAGACTTTATTCTTCACGCAATAATATTGCGTCATGGGGCTCCTCGTGTACTGCTTAGTGACCGCGGCAAAGTGTTCCTGTCACAAGTTGTAAATGAAGTACTGCGCGCATCTGGAACTACTCACAAGACAGCTTCAAGCTACCACCCTCAGACAAATGGTCTCACAGAAAGATTTCACCGAACCCTTGCAGACATGATAGCCGTTTACGTCCAACCCGACCACAAAAACTGGGGCACTCTTTTACCATTCCTGACATTTGCTTACAACACCGCCGTTCAGCGAACAACTTGCTACTCACCGTTTTACCTCGTGTACGGACGCACCCCGACTACCTTTCTCGACGTCTCCTTCTTTAGCAGCCATGGGAATTCATGTCAGTCTTCTAGCGAAGAATACATTTCCCGCCTGGCCCAGTCTCGCCATCAGGCTCGCATCAATACTGAAGCGAGACAGCACGAGCGGAAGATCATCTATGACGAATCCCACCGCGTTGTGTCTTTCCAACCTGGTTACGAGGTGCTGCTTTTGACACCTATTCGCACTCCTGGTCTCTGTGACAAATTCCAACCACGCTTCATCGGGCCATACATTGTTTTAGAACAGACTTCGCCGGTTAATTATCGTGTGACACCACTCGTCGCCCCAACAGACCGCCGCTACCGCAGCACAGAGATTGTACACGTTTGTCGCATGAAACCTTTCACGCGACGTTCCCCATCACTTTGACTTACGGCGGCCAGGGTGTCCGCTTTCAAGTGGGGGGGAATTAGTGTGGGCATTTGTAACTTACATCGTCCTCATCCCTGCATAATTACAATCACCATCATCCGCTTGTCTCTTTGCCCTCATTGCCACGCTGGTTCATCATCATCGTCATCGTTTGTGTGCTGGCTCTGCCCGTTCGTTTTGCGAGGTCTTTCCTCAAATAAACGCTGTCGCAGCCAAGACTACCAAGACTTCATAATATATATATATATATATATATATATATATATATATATATATATATAAAGAACACAAGCGAGTACACGTACGAAAGAGCAATACTTTTATGCCAACGTTTCAGCCGTGGCACGGCCTTCGTCAGGGAATGACGAAGGCCGTGCCCTGACGTGCCTGAGAATGACGAAGGCCGTTCCCTGACGAAGGCCGTGCCACGGCTGAAACGTTGGCATAAAAGTATTGCTCTTTCGTACGTGTACTCGCTTGTGTTCTTTATACGTACCAGACCCCTTGAACTTCCTACTGAATATATATATATATATATATTATATATATATATATATATATATGCTACGGGGCGCCACAAATGAACATTCTAGAAAAGAGGACGATGTTTAGAACGAGCTCGTGCAGACCGGGCTCCATATTGTATGCCTGCCTGTTTACCAAACGTAAAGGCATTTTTCACACGCCTTCTCCACGTAACATTTTGGTGGAGAGTGCGGGTCTTCCCACAGTCAACACCACGACGATTCTATGCAGCGGACGTTCCTTGGCTGTATGTGCGATGCCTGATCAAGACGAACACGAGGATTTTTCGGAGACTACCCCAACCGTGCTTCGTCTAACTACGCAGCAACCAACAGCGCCGCTTCCAGCTGCTACTAACCGCACCGTCGTCCTGACTCAACGACGTGACCCAGGCACATTTTCGGGCAGTGACAATACTGACATGGAGGAATGGCTTCAGCTGCACGAAAGGGTGAGCGCTCTTTACAACTGGGATCCGACGCTCATGTTGGCCAATATTATTTTCTACCTTGATGGTACGGCTAAAGTTTGGTTTTCCAACCACGAGGAAGATATCACAAGTTGGGACATCTGTAAGCAGAAACTCATCGATCTCTTCGGCAAGCCCATTGGGCGTCGTCGTGCTGCATAGAAAGAACTAGCATCCCGACTCCAGTCCGGCACCGAGTCGTACGTCACATACATACAACATGTGCTCGCCCTCTGCCGGAAGGTTGATGACAAGATGCCGGAATCTGAAAAGGTCGCGCACATGCTGAAAGGAATCGCCGATGACTCCTTCAATTTCCTCGTATTTTGAAACTCATCGACCGTAGACGACGTTATTAATGAATGCCGAAGCTTCGAAGATGCGAAAAGTCGCCGTATTACTCCACACTTTTCGCGTCTTCCCAACACGGCTGCAACATCAACCTGCGAGGACGCCCGTTTGGCACCAGCCCCTGCTGATTACGACAATATCGTGCGCATCGTGCGCCAGAAATCGAGGCAGCATCTCCACTGTCTGACCAAGTCCAGGCCCCTGACGACTCTGACGCCACGATTTCTTTAATCAAGAGTGTCGTACGCCAGGAACTGGCCAACGCCGGACTTCAGGCGCTATGCCCCGTTAACCAACCTGACTACCGACTGCCCAGTACACCTAATATGTCCCGCTGACCGAACAACCGTCCACGTTACCGGAACCCGGGAGAATGGCGAACTTCCGATGACAGGCCGATCTGCTTCAACTGTGGACGAGTGGGCCATATTTCACGTCATTGCCGCACTTCCTGGGGTTGGCAGCCATGGTCGCATTATGCCAACACCCGACGCCCACCTGCTGGCTCTGGGATGCCAATCTGCACGGCACAAGATGATGCTTCGCCATCCAGGCCCGCCCAACCAAGCCGCTCCCTGTCGCCCTCTGGACGCATGTCCCGCTCAACTAACCGACGTCGCTCCCCCTTGCCCTTCTACCACCAGTCCTCGGAAAACTGATGGGTGCAGCGCTTAGAGGTGAGCCTGCTTCGACGACCCGACCCAAAATTCCTCTACAAACGATACCCGGACACAACAACTTGATTAAAGTAAATGTTGACGGTACTTCTGTGGCAGCACTCATTGACACCGGCGCTCACATATCAGTCATGAACTCCAGCCTTTGTGCTCGACTCAAGAAAGTGCTCACTCCTGCTCCGATCACTCTTGTCCGAGTAGCTGATGGTGCGACACCAGTGGTCACCGGGATGTGTGCCGCACGTGTCACTGTTGCTGGACGTCATACCACTGTTCTGTTTTACGTACTGGACCACTGCCCACATGACATCATATTGGGACTCGATTTTCTGTCGGAGCATTCCGCCCTAATTGACTGTTCTGCTGGTGTTGTTCAGCTCGTCCTACCACACGCCGTTGACCCTCCTGATCCTGCGCCGCCAAAGCTATGCTCCGCCGACTTTGTTCGCCTATTTTGTCGAGGTGTGACGTATATCGACGTCTCTTCTGATCCACCTGTGGCTGACGGCGATTATGTCATTTCACCTAATCCTACAGTACTTTGTTCGCTCAATGTTGCGTTCACCCATACCATCATCACAATGAAGAACAACGTGGCATGTCTCCCTATTGTGAACTTTGGACTTTGCTCTGAAGTGCTGCCACGAGGAATATCCCTTGCAACCCTTGCCCCGGCCGGCGACTACCACATATCGGCATTAACAGAGGATACACCGTCATCTGCAATTATTCAGTCGCGCAGTACACTAGACTGCATAACTGGAATAATTGCCTCTGATCTCCCGGCCGAGCATGTGTCTGCGCTTCGTGGCCTTCTTGCGTCGTATCAAGACGTCTTTGATCTCTGCGAGTGACCCCTAGGTCAAACGACCGTCGTAAAGCATCGGATCAACACCGGCGATGCAAATACAGTACACCGGCGACCCTATCAAGTTTCCTCCACCGAGCGCCACGTGATCCAGCAAGAAGTCGACAAGATGCTTGCCCGAGACATCATTGAACCTTCTTCAAGTCCTTGGGCTTCGCCCGTTGTGCTTGTGAGAAAGAAGGATAACAGCTGGCACTTCTGTGTCGACTACAGAAATCTTAACAAGGTTACAAAAAAAGACGTGTATCCTCTGTCGCGGATCGACGACGCTCTTGACTGCCTTAGTGGAGCAAATTATTTCTCTTCCATCGACCTTCGTTCCAGGTACTGGCAGATATCAGTTGATGATCTGGACCGTGAAAAAACGGCATTTATAACTCCCGACGGGCTCTATCAGTTCGAAGTAATGCCGTTGGGGTTATGCAATGCCCTGGCTACATTCGAACGAATGATGGACGCTCTTCTTCACGGTTTCAAGTGGTCAATCTGCTTATGCTATCTTGATGACGTCATTGTTTTTTCGCCAACTTTCGAAACTCACCTCGAGCGTCTCTCAACAATTCTTTCGGTTTTACGCAAAGCAGGGCTCTAACTAAACTCCTCGAAATGTCACTTCGGCCGCCGGCAGCTCACTGTCCTTGGACACCTTATCGATTCTTTTGGTGTTCGTCCCGATCTTGAGAAAATCCGTGCCATCAAAGATTTGCCTGTGCCGACATCTGCGAACGATGTTCGAAGCTTTGTGGGCCTTTGTTCTTACTTTCGTAGATTTGTGCGGAATTTTGCTGACGTCGCACGACCGCTCACGGAATTACTAAAAAAAATGTGACTTTTGTGTGGGGACCTGAACAAACCAGAGCATTCGTTAAACTGACGAGTAGACTTACGACGCCACCGATTCTCGGCCACTTTGATATGTGCGCTCCAACGGAAGTGCGTACCGACGCCAGCGGCCACGGAATCGGAGCCGTTTTGGCGCAACGACAGCATGGCTGCGAGCGCGTTATTGCATACGCTAGCCGTCTTTTATCGCCAGCAGAGCAAAATTACTCCATCAAAGAACGCGAATGCCTCGCACTCGTCTGAGCAGTGGCTAAATTTCGGCCGTATTTGTATGGACGCCCGTTCACGGTTGTCACTGATCACCACGCCTTATGCTGGTTGTCGTCCTTAAAAGATCCTAGTGGACGTCTCGGCCGGTGGGCTCTACGGCTACAGGAATATTTTTACACGGTTGTCTACAAATCAGGTTGCCACCATGAGGATGCTGATTGTTTGTCGCGTCATCCAGTAGACCCAGCAGACCTTTCTGAGAGCGATGAGTCTACTTGCGTTTTGGCACTTTCCGCGTTTAGCAACATCGGAGATCAACAACGCCGTGATCCTCACCTCAGAGATATAATCCTTCGGCTTAGTGGTCCCACAACTCCGCCGTCTCTCCGTATATTCCTGCTCCAAGATGGCGTCTTATATCGCTACAGCATGCATCCTGACGGACCTGAGCTGCTGTCGGTCATACCACAACATATGCGTCAGACTGTCCTTGCATAGTTGCACGATATTCTGACAGCTGGTCACCTGGGAGTTTCAAGAACTTATGACCGCATTCGACGTCGCTTCTTTTGGCCCGGTATTTACCGATCCGTCTGCCGTTACGTCGCCTCATGCAAATCTTGTCAACACCGCAAAAAACCAGCAACCATTAAAGCGGGACGCCTTCAACCCATTCAAATCCCATCCGAACCATTTTATAGGGTAGGTGTTGACTTACTAGGACCGTTCCCTTTATCGGCCAGTGGAAACAAGTGGATAGCAGTCGCCACAGATTACACCACTCGGTATGCCATCACACGGGCCCTTCCTACCAGTAGTGCGACCGACGTCGCTGGCTTTCTTCTAGAAGACGTCATATTACACCACGGCGCTCCTCGGCAACTGCTTACCGATCGGGGTCGCTACTATTTATAACAAATTATCCAAGACATATTGCACTCTTGCACTACAAAGCACAAGTTCACAACGGCGTATCACCCTCAAACCTACGGGCTCACGGAGCGGCTAAATAGAATCATCACAGACATGCTCGCCATGTACGTTTCTTCCGACCATCGTGACTGGGACTCCGCCCTTCCATTTGTAACATTTGCCTATAATACGTCTCGGCATGACACTGCAGGTTTCTCGCCATCTTTCCTCCTGTACGGACGAGAAACTACGTTGCCTTTCGACACGCTCCTTCCTGCCGTTGGCCACACGTCAGAATATGCCCGCGATGTGATTTCTAGAGCTCTAGAGGCACGTGAGAATGCTCGCCAGCGTCTGAGTGATTCGCAGGAACGACAATGACAGGTCTAGAACGCGTGCCATCGTGATGTCCACTTCAGTCAAGGTGACACAGTCCTTCTCTGGACGCCGTCGTGGCGAGTTGGCCTGTGCGAAAAGCTGACTTCACCGTACTCGTGTCCGTACCGTGTGGTGCGCCAAGTCACCGACGTGACATATGAAATTAAACCTCTTAAGCGGCTCGAGCTCGGAAATTGCGGCTGGTGCATCGCCTTCCAAGCCTTCCAAGCATCAACCTTTCTGCTTAATAAATCTCCTTTATAATTGGTGGAGCCGTGCCGGGTACCGTCCCTTACACCTTCCCGCTACCATCCTGGAACTGCGTTCTCGACGGCTACCTTCTGCTATGCAGGACGCCGATCAGCAGACGCTTCCATCTTTTCCGGCCACCTGTCCAGGCAGTGTTCCTCAGCGGGAGCCTCCAATCTTCAGTGGAACAGATGACAACGACGTTGAAGATTGGCTCTCGACTTTCGAACGGGTGAGCGCTTTGAACAGATGGACGGACGCGGACAAGTTGACACGTGTGTCGTTCTACCTCGCGGGTGTAGCCAGCCTTTGGCTTAGAAACCACGAGGCAGACGTCCGAGCGTGGCCGCAATTTAAAACGTCGATTGTATCAGTCTTCGATCGACCTGCCGTCCGAAAACTTCGTGCCGAGCAACGTTTACGCACACGCGCACAAGAAACGGGTGAAACCTTCACAAGTTACATAGAAGACGTCATCGATTTTTGCAGACGCGTGAACGCCGAAATGACGGAAGCTGAAAAATGTAAGCACATCCTCAAAGGGATTGACGACGACACTTTTCAAATGCTCTTGGTGAAAAACCCGACCACTGTTAACGACGTAATTAGCCTCTGCCAAAGCTACGATGAATTGTGGAAGCAGCGAGCTCTGACAAGAGATTGAGAAGCTCAGACTGGTGTGCGGACGCACACCTATCGCGCTCCGCTGCTAATGCCAATTCTGACCGGTCAACGGCCTCGAATCTTCCTGAGCTGCACGGACCCTCTTCGGAGAAGTTCACCTGAACATTTCGACACCTGGTTCACCAAGATGGGCTCGTTTTTAATCATTTTAGAGGCCTTTTCGCTGCACCAGCGAGCTAAGCCTAGGCGAGGTTAGGCCAGCCTCCCCACCTACGGCGCTCGCACGCCAGCTGCGAGATGCCGCAGCAGATTGCCATGGAAGGGGACGACGTCACCCCTGAGGAGTTACAAGGAAACGGATGGTTCTCCGTTCTAAAAAGACGGCAAGAATCGCGAGCGAAGTCGCACGCAGCCCGCCAGCCTGGAACGCAACGAGGCGCGACAGCGACGCCGAACGCTACTCTACGACGCGTCGCAGCTGCGAGCCGACTGCCGGCGATGCCACGTAGTCACAATCGAGTCATCGTGCGACCGGGAGGCGGCCTCAACGTGCAATCCTGCAGCCCGCACAGGATTCTCGCCGCACTAACCATGGCAGCTCAGCTAGCGCCGTCGGTAACGGAGGAGGACATTATTTGTCCCAACTCGATGCAAAACATTTTTGTCGTCAGTACGCCCAGCGCTACTAATGCAGCAGCGTACAGCCGAGTAACAGAGATCATCCTCACCGACCAGAGACACCCGGTCACGGCCTACCTCTCACCTGCCGGTATCACGAGCCGAGGCGTGATTCGCGGCATCGACACTGACTTTGACGACGCCGCACTCAACCGCATGCTAATCCAACCGCGTAACTCAAGCCTACTGGGAGCGCGTCGCATCAAGAACACTCAAACTGTGATTCTGATCTTCAACGGGCTCAAAGTGCCCAACTACGTCTACTGCGGCCAGGTCATCTACCGCTGCACGTTGTATAAGCGCCAAATAGACACCTGCCGTACCTGCGGCCAAGTGGGCCATCGCCAAGACGTGTGCCCCACTCCTTCAACCAAGGTCTGCGACCACTGCGGTCACTTACCAACGGAAAACCCACACGTGTGCAACCAACCAGTGTGTGCCTTATGCGGTGAAGCACACCACACGGGCGACCGCGAATGCCGACATCGCTACCAGCTGCCTTACCTGGTGCGCCGTCGTCGTAAGCGCCGTCGCCGACGAAAGCAAGCCCAGCAGCAAACACCCACCCCAGCAACCAGCCCGGTTCCTGCCAAGACCACCAAACCGCAAGGACCTCCTCTAGGCCTACGAAATCCTACTCCCACTGACCAGCCTACCTGGGCCGACAAGGTGGCATGCGAAGGTGAGGCCCACGCAGCACAGCGTCAGGGACACTCGCCACAGCAACCTGACCCAGAACTAGCACAGTTAAAACGCATGTATGCGGAGCAGGCTAAAGAAATCCAATCGCTTAAAGAAGAGCTAGCAAAACAACAGGCCCCCGAATCGCGCGAGGGTAGCATTATCAGCGGCCCCGTCTCGATACGCGGCGCTAAGAAACGGGCAGGCCCGACGCTCCAGGCCGAAGAGCAATCCGATTTTGACCGGTTTACAGCCAATATATACGCGATACTAGAGCAGTACCGCGCAGAGACCACGGCCGAGTATAGCGCTTTCAACGCTAAACTATAGAGCATGCAGAAACAACTTATCGAGTTGGCTGCATGGCCAGCACAAATAGACGTGAGGACTAAGGTGTTGGAGGAGGACCTGGCACGCAGTAAGCGCGCTGGGCAAATACCTAGACCTTAAAATGGCGTCGTCACAATCATTCACATTTTGGCAATGGAACGCAAGTACCCTCCGTACGCGGAGAGAAATGTTACAACAATTCATTGGCTCTATGACCCAACGACTGGCCGTCATTCTCCTGCAGGAAACGCGTATCGACCGATTCGCTCTTCGCGGATACAGAGTCGAGGCCGTCTGTGGGAACAAAGCTCGAGAAATAGCCACTTGTGTGGCTAAGCCTTATGCTTACACGACACATGCAGTACGCCCAGACCTCAAAATAGAGCATCAGATGATAAAGATTATCCCCAGCGCTCACATTAAGCAATCGGTATTTATCCTTAACATGTACAGTTCACCTTCACACAGCACAGAAACATTCACCACACTACTAACTAAAGCGACGCAGATAGCAGGCAACCATCCCCTCATCATCGCGGGGGACACTTCAACGCCCCCCATGTACAATGGGGTTACAATCGCACAACACAGAAAGGACGCCACTTACAAACACACATCACTCAACACAATCTCATGTTACTTAACGACCTCTCTACCCCCCCACACATAGGTAACTCAGTGTCACGGGACTCATCCCCTGACCTGACCCTAGTACGCAACGTTTCGAACCCCACATGGGTTAATCTGCAAGCTAACCTCGGTAGCGATCACTTTATCTGTAGCACAACAGTCAATATAGGCAGCCTCGAGCCCAGAGACTTTAAAGTAGTAGATTGGAACTTTTTTAGGCAAATACGCAAACAAGACACAAACCATTACTCTTCACTCTCTGAACTCTTTGCGAGACTACAGCGGGACGTAAAAGAAGCTACCAAAAATATTTCTACAACACGCAACATAGATCACATGGACAGCCACCTCGCACATCTCCTGGAGGCTCACAAAAGTCTTCAAGAAAGATGGAGAATGCATAAACTCAATCGCAGGCTACGAAAAAGAATTGCATTGCTCAACCGACAAATCGAAGAGTACAGTCACACACTAGCACGCAATCAGTGGAATGAGGTGTGTAATTCGCTTGACGCACGCATGAGAAAGGGTCTAAAATGGGACCTTCTCAGGCATCTGCTCGGCGACAAGCCCACCAAGTCAGAGCAACGACTAACTCTAGATAGACTGTTACACAAAGCGCGAGGACAGCAACTTACCGACGCGCAGATTTTAGATGCTACAGCAGCCCGGTATCTATGCACAGAACCTACCTAACACGAAGACTATCCACCTTATGCGGGGGCCGCAGACGACCCATTTGAGCATGCTATAACTAGCGCTGAAATACGTGCGGTAATAGCAGAGCTCAATACTAAGTCAGCTCCGGGTCCTGACGGAGTCACCAACAAGCTACTCCGCAACCTTGCTGACCATGACATTGAATCACTAGCCACCCACATGAATGAGGTTTGGGAGCAAGGGAGCGTCCCGCCAAAATGGAGGGCCGCGACCGTCATACTCATTCCCAAGCCGAACAAACCCCTGGAACTCGACTCTCTACGACCCATCTCCCTCACATCCTGTGTGGGTAAGGTCATGGAGCACGTCATTCTCCGTCGAGTCACAAAATATTCAGAGCGAAAACACCTCTTCCCATTCAATCAAGTAGGGTTCAGGCCGGATATGGCCACGCAGGACGTACTTCTCATGCTGCAGGAGACGTTACTTAGAGTAAGGAGCAAAGACCTCCGAGCAATCCTAGCTCTTGACTTAGAGAAAGCTTTTGATACCATAAGCCACGCTCATATACTACACGAGATTCAGGAGGCAGGCTTAGGCCGCCGTTTCTACGAATACGTCCGCTTTTTCCTAAGAGCCAGAACGGCCACACTTAAAGTTGGGGATCTCAAGTCACACACCTACAACCTAGGCCCACGCGGCACCCCGCAAGGGTCGGTGCTCTCACCGTTTCTTTTCAATTTAGCCCTCAGGCAACTTTCGCAAAAGCTGAGACACATCGAAGGTGTAGAACACGCGCTCTACGCCGACGATATTACTATTTGGCGTACTGGAGGGAGCGATGGACAAATTGAAGCGAGCCTTCAGGAAGCAGTCACTGCAGTACAAACATTTTTAAAGCCCACGGGCCTCAGACTATCGGCATCTAAGTCCGAGTTCCTGCTTCTGCCACCACAGTACGGCCGCACCAAAGCCGAACCTACCATACACCTCTCCACAATGGATGGCTCGGTTATCCCGATAGTGTCGTCGGTTCGAATTCTGGGCGTTACCCTACAGGAGAATGGCAAAAACGACCTAACCATCACACATCTCACCAAAAAAGCTGAGGAAGTCATGCACCTCGTCCGACGCGTCGCTAATAGACACGCAGGACTCACAGAAGAAAGCTTACTACGCATCTTTCATGCGTTCTTAATGTGCCACGTTCACTACGTTGCCTGTGCTCACCCGTGGAGCAAAGGCGATGAAACTAAAGTAGACAACCTCATCCGAAAATGCACAAAACGAGTACTTGGTCTACCCATGTCCACAAGCACGCAGCTCCTGCTATCCCTTGGGGTACATAACACGCTCCAAGAAATCATCGAAGCCAAAGAATGTCCCAACTTATGCGCCTGTCTTCGACAGCTGCGGGTCAGGAATTCCTCTCACACATAGGTCTTCCTATCCCAACTCAAGTCAACGAAGCAGAATCATTACCGCAACACCTTCACGCTAAAATCACAGTGCTACCCTTCCCCAGGAACATGCACCCGGTGCATAATCAGGCTCGAAGAAGGGCACGAGCTCAATCCTTACTAAAAGCGGCCAACCTACACGCGACAGACATGGTTTTCGTAGACGCCGCTAAATACGTGGACAAACCCTACTTTGCAGCTGTGGCGGTCGCCCCAGACGGAAAAGCTCTTAATGCTCTTACCGTAAAAACTCAGAAAGCCTGCGAGGCTGAACAAGTGGCCATTGCCCTTGCTCTAGCACTCCCTCAGCGCGACACAATATTTACCGACTCTAAACCCGCTGCACTGGCATACCGCCGCGGTACACTTTGCCAGGCGGCATTAAGAGTTCTAGCATCTGTTCAGATAACTGTAGACAAGCATATCCACTAGTTCCCTGGTCATGAAGGGATCAACGTTCAACCAGGGGTCCCCAACGGTAATGAGCTGGCCCATAACCTCGTGCGTGATCTTACGTGCCGCGGGGGGTCGCGGTCCGGCTCAGTGGCCGGGGACACCAACACGCACCGGGAGCCGCTCCTATCATATCATGAAATTTGCTCGCACTATAAGTTATTTAGAAAGGAATTCCCCTCACCTCATTCAGCACTAAATAAAGCACAACAATTAACGCTTCGACTGCTGCAAACGCACAGTTACCCCAGCCCCTATATCTGCAGCAAATACTTACCAGATATAAGGCCAGAATGCCCCAAATGCCAAAATTCAAGGTGCGATTTAAGTCACATGCTGTGGCAGTGTCCCGTGCTAAACGCTAGCTTCGGGTCCCCTGCCACCGAGGACGACTGGTTCAACCACCTCAGGAGCCCCGACAGGGCCCTTCAACACGAGGCCGTCCAGAAGGCCCAAAAGGTGGCTGGAGTGCTCCGACTCCCAGTCCCCACATGGGCGGAGCCACCGGGCTGGCCCCCGTAAGGGGTGCCCAGGCCCCTTCAGGACCTTTATTAAAGTTAATTCTCTCTCTCTCTCTCTCTGACAAGACGTCCTCCAGCGCACGATTTGGCATCGCTGTCTAGTGTGATCAGTGGTCATGACCAAGCGTCACTAATAGCCGAAATAAAAGCATTTTGTCCGCGAAGAAGTTGCACGACAGCTTTTTTTGGCGCCTTTTACACCAGAACCTACCACAACTTTACCGTCGTCTCTTCGTGGTTTCATTCAAGGAGAGGTCGCCGAGGCCTTACCAGCTGCTCGCGAGCATAATCTTGTGGCTGCTCCTCTCACCTATGCCGCGGCTGCAGCCATGCCAACTCGCAAGGCGCCTGCGCCTCTGTTCCAGCCTCGCGTGAGCTATCCGCCACCTCCAGTTCACTGGACCAGAACTAACACCACCAACCCGTGGCGCACCCTCGACAATCGCCCAATATGTTACGCTTGTCGATACCCCGGACACGTCGCAAGGTATTGCCGCTGTCGGACGCATATCACCAATGAAAACCGCCGTCCCGCCTGACTCCAACGCGCGATACGGTTCCTCCACTCCAATGCCAGCCCACTACCAGGACGACCACCGCCCTCGGTCGGGACGTCTTCACTCGCCCTCCCCACGCCGCCGCTCGCCTTCTCCTAGGCGTCGACGGCCCGCGCCTAACGAGGAGGAAAACTAGACGACGCAGTTCCTGAGGCAAGAACTGCGCAAGTTTCGGTTTGCCCAAGTCCTCATTTGTCACCTACCATTGTTATTGATGTGTTCGTCGAAAATATCCCTACTGTCGCTCTTGTAGATACCGGTGCAGCTGTTTCTGTTATAGATGCTGGATTTTGCCGCTCAATTAGTAAGGTTACGACGCCTTTCTCCGGATTATCGCTTCGCACAGCCAGTGCTCAACCTGTTCACCCGAGCGCAGTATGTACAGCCCGCGTGACAATTAAGGACGTTCTGTATACGATAGAGTTCGTGGTTCTTTCATCGTGCTCCCATAATATTATTTTGGGATGGGACTTTTTGTCGCGTCATAACGCCGTAATCGACTGTGCTAGGGCTAAGGTTGAATTTTGCTCACTGGATGACCAAACGTCCGTCGACACCCAGTTTGCCGCGAAACTTATCGTTAGCGATAACACCTACATCCCTCCATGCTCTTTTTCGTTCGTGCCAGTTTCATGCAGCGCCATATCCAACGGCACGGTCTTCTTCACACCATCTCCAATATTTGTCGCCCGAAGAGCCCTCCCCCTGCCTTTTGCTGCTCTCGATATTGTAGAAGGCTCAACCACAATGCCAATTTATAATCATGAGTCGTCGTCTTTATCCCTACTTTGTCACGAGTGCCTTGGCCACGTCGAGACAATCGGTACTTCCAGAATTATATCCGTCCCCGATGAGGTGCCTTCTACCTCCGTCTGTGAACTGGCTGTCGTCTCAGCGCCTGACTCAACGTCGGTAAACATATTTCAACCATTCATCGCTGCAGATTTGACATCTTCGCAGCGTTCACAACTCCTCACCATTCTTGAGAGCTACCGCCACTCTTTCGACGTTGAACAAACATCTCTCGGCCGTGCCTTAGCAGTAGAACACCACATCGACACTGGGTCCCACTAACCGCTGCGACCACGACCATATCGCGTGGCCGCTACAGAACGCCGCGTCATTGCTGACCAAGTAGACGACATGCTTTGCAGAGGCGTCATTCGACCTTCACAGAGCCCATGGGCGTCTCCGGTGGTTCTCGTCAAAAAGAAAGACGGTTCTATTCGTTTCTGTGTCGATTTCCGGCGATTGAACAAGATCATGCTGAAGGATGTCTATCCACTACCGCGCATTGACGATGCTTTGGACAGTTTGCAGGGTGCCGAGTTCTTTTCCTCGTTAGACTTGCGGTCAGGCTACTGACAGCTGCCTATGGCGGAGGCCGATCGCCCCAAAATCGCTTTTGTCACGCCAGACGGCTTATATGAATTCACCGTCATGCCCTTCGGACTTTGCAATGCACCTGAAACGTTCGAACGAATGATGGACAACATCCTGCGTGGACTAAAATGGAAGATATGCTTGTGTTACCTCGACGATATCGTGGTCTTCGCCCCTAACTTTGACGCACACTTACGTCGCCTTCAGCACGTCCTTACTTGTTTAACTAACGCCGGTTTGCAATTAAACCTAAAAAAATGTCGATTTGCCATGCGTCGACTGAACATTTTGGGCCACGTTGTTTCCAAGGAAGACATCCTTCCGGATCCCGAGAAATTGCGAGCTGTTACGGCGTTTCCTAAACCTGCCACCATCAAAGAAATTCGAAGTTTCATCTGCTTGTTCTCGTATTTCCGGCGATTCATCCGAAACTTCGCGTCTGTTATATCACCTCTCACGCAACTCCTCAGCAGCTGTAAAGACTTCTTATCCTGGTCCCCTGCCTGCGACGAGGTTTTCACCACCTTGCGACGGCTTCTCACGACGCCACCCATTCTACGCCATTTCGATCCTGAAGCTCCAACTGAAATCCACACCGACGCCAGTGGTGTAGGCCTGGGTGCTGTGCTCGCACAGCGTAAACCGGAGCATCAGGAATACGTCGTGGCATAGGCTAGTCGCACCCTTACCAAGGCTGAGAGCAACTAGAGCGTCGCAGAAAAGGAGTGCTTGGCCATTGTGTGGGCCCTTGGAAAGTTTCGCCCATATCTATATGGTCGTTCTTTTGACGTCATGACCAACCACCACGCGCTGTGCTGGCTTTCGACGTTAAAAGACCCATCTGGCCGCCTCGCTCGCTGGGCGTTGAAAATTCAAGATTACGACATACGCGTGGTTTATCGGTCAGGACGGAAGCATGCTGACGCCGACGCCCTTTCCAGTTCCCACCTGTCCCAGAATGCCACGGCTGACTCCGCTTGCAATTCCACATTGTCCTCGCTTGAATTTGACACCATTGCTATCGAACAACGCAATGACCCGTGGACTGCGTTTCTCCTCAATCAACTCTCCGACACTTCTGAACTCCCAAAGACGCGAACGCTTCGGCGCCAAGTTCCACACTTCTTGATACGTGACACGCTTCTCTATTGACGCAACTACGCACCAGAGGGACGCAAGTGGCTGCTCGTCGTTCCACGAACCCTGAGGTCGCAGATTTGTTCCTCTTTCCCCGCTGACCCACAATGCGGCCACGCAGGAGTCTTCAAGACCTACGAAAGGCTTCGACATCGCTACTACTGGCATGGTATGTATACCTTCACCTGCAGCTTCGTCCGCTCTTGTGCCGAATGTCAGCGCCAAAAATCTCCACCACACGTCTCCGCCAGTGAACTGCAGCCTTTACCATGCCTTTCTCGACCCTTCGAACGGTTTGGAATAGATATTTATGGGCCACTTTCATTGACTCCGACTGGCAACAGGTGGATAATAGTTGCAATCGACCACCTAACGCGCTATGCTGAGACCGCTGCTCTTCAAACGGCTACAGCACAGGAGGTTGCCACTTTCTACTGCGTCATTTTGTGTTGCGTCATGGAGGCCCTCAAGAACTCCTCAGTGACCGCGGCCGCGCCTTCTTGTCCGAGGTCATTGAAAAATTGCTCGCTGAGTGTGCTATTGTACATCGCACATGTACCGCTTACCACCCTCAAACCAATGGGGCTACCGAGCGCTTTAATCGTACTCTCGGTGACATGCTATCTATGTATGTGACGCCTGACCACTCTAACTGGGACTTAGTCCTCCCATTCATTACATACGCCTATAATACGGCAACGCAAGCAACAACAGGCTTCTCCCCTTTTTACCTCCTCTACGGCCGTCACCCCTCCCACACCATTGACACCATTTTGCCCTATCGACCGGACGCGTCCAAGTGCCTACCGATCTTGGACGCCGCCAGACACGCAGAAGAATGCCGCCAGTTAGCTCGTCGCTTTACCTGCGATGACCAAAACAGGCAAAAAGCAACTCATGATGCCCAGACCTCAACTCCCGTTTTTCTTCCGGGTGCTCTTGTATGGCTGTCAGCGCCGCATCGCACACCTGGGCTCTCTTCCAAACTTCTGCCAAAGTACGATGGGCCATATCGTATTCTCGAACAAACTTCGCCAGTAAACTACCTCATTAAGCCTCTTACGCCACCATCAGACTTGCGACGTCGCAACCGCGAGGTTGTACATGTCCAGAGGTTCAAGCAGTACCACGGTTCAACGTCGCCTGCACAGGACTAAGTCGCCAGGATGGCTCCTTTTTTTTTATCCGTGGGCCATTTAAAGAAGAGGAAGTACTCCGGCGCAGAGGCAGCAGCATCGGGTGTGCAGCAGCGGCTCGAGCTCGGAAATTGCGGCTGGTGCATTGCCTTCCAAGCCTTCCAAGCATCAACCTTTCTGCTTAATAAATCTCCTTTATAATATATATATATCCCTTATGTAACACTTACATGTGGGCTCTTAAAGGAAATAAAATGAAATGAAATTGAAGTACGTGAACAGGGCTCCAATCGGCAGGTGGTTGGCGAAGAGAGAATTGCGGACTGGACAACCATCAGCTACGAAATCCACCGAGTCTTCTCGTCATTACGTGAGAAGTTTCATTTGTGAACTTGAATTCGGCGTTATGGCTACCGAAAGCTACAAGAAGGACTTACGCCCACGTGGCGTGAGCTCTTTCGACCGCGCCATATTTCCCTACTTAGCTTCCAGCGCGTTTGTCAGTACGAGAGACAAACGCGCTGTTAAGATGTTAAGGCCGAACCGTTTGCACGTGATTTTCGAGCGACAGTTACGAGAACAG
The DNA here is from genome assembly GCF_013339725.1 of Rhipicephalus microplus. Taxonomy (NCBI): domain Eukaryota; kingdom Metazoa; phylum Arthropoda; class Arachnida; order Ixodida; family Ixodidae; genus Rhipicephalus; species Rhipicephalus microplus. The sequence continues at coordinate 50,524,286 of NC_051175.1, read as the reverse complement.
CGACAAGCTTGCTCTGTCGCACCGTGAGGTCGCGACGACTGCAACCACAAGTCGGTGATAAATTGTCATTTTTCCTACATTGAAAACTATCGTTTGCAGGAAGAAGCTTAAAAGTAGGTCGGGAAGATTGCGGGAATTGCGAGAAAAAGTTTTAAAGTAGGTCGATGACAACATACCGAGTTTGATCTTGCATCTTCTTCTTTGCATCCTCGACATGCCACAAGTACCATGTCGATTGTAGACGGAGTACACAGTGTCCTTGAACCAAGATGGCGGAGTGGCAACCACCCACGTGCTTATGTACAATCGTCATGTTCATCGCCTTTATGGTGCCTTTGTAGATGTGAATGATGACTTGCATCAATATTGTTCTGCGTAGTATAAGGAAGCCACAAAAGCCTTTCACTATACCTTCTTTTTTCGCTATCTTTGCTTCAACCGCGACAGGGTGTCCGAAGCTAACGCTACGACCGGTACGACGTAATTCACATGACGATTTAACATTGCAGCAAGCTACAATAATAGCCCCACCATCATGGTCTAGTGGCCAAAGTACTAGGCTGCTAACTCACAGGTCACGGGATCGAATCCCGGCTGCAGCAGCTGCATTCACGATGGAGGCGCAAATGTTGTAGGCCCGTGTGCTCAGATTCAGGTGAACGTTAAAGAATCCCAGGTGGTCGAAATTTCCGGAGTCCTCCACTACGGCGTCTCTCATATTCATATGGTAGTTTTGGGACGTTAAACCCAACACAGCAGTAGCAGAAGCTACCATAATTGTTAAAGCTACTACCGGAACATTAAAACAAACCATGAATAATAAGATTTAGTACAGAATACAGTCGCTGTTTCCCTCTCTGCGTGAAATGCGAATGTAAAGAAGGTGGTCGATAGCTTGACCTTTCAAGTAAGAGCAGATAACAAGCATCGAGAGCGAATTGCAACCGTAGCCATGATCACGGGTGCAGCCATGTCACCGTAAATCATCACGCTGGCTTCCGGCCGACAAACTATCTTTTCTATTTGTGCCGAAGCGCGCGATGCAACAAGTGACGGTGACGGATAGGCCGCCGCGACAGCAAATCCTGTGTCTAGTCGGGGTCGCTTGTCGCCGTCATTCGAAAATCGCGTGCATGCGTTGGGCTTTTGTCAGCGTGCGACAAACTTCTGTAACTCCACTCGTTCTTGATGAATTCCAAAAATGTTTGTGGTGGTCAGTTGTGGGAGCCACTAACCCTCAAGATGTAGGTATGTAACAGCTGCATCTTGCCGGTACTTACCTGCGCAGCAGAAACCTGGAGGCTTACAAAGAGGGCTCAGTCCAAATTTAGGACAACGCAGAAAGTGGTGAAAATAAAATGATGGGTGTAATTTTAAGAGATATGAAGAGAACAGACAGGGTCGGGGAACAAACCGGGTTTAAGTATATGATAGTTTAAATCAAGAAGAAGAAATGAATATGGCCTGGGCACGTAACACGTCGGCAGGATAACTTCTGGTCATTAAGGGTAACTACGCATTTCCGAGAGAAGACAAACGCATGAAGAGAAGACAGAAAGTTATGTGGGCCGATGAGATTAAAAAGATCGCAGGTATAACGCGGAAGCAGAAAGCACAAGACCGGGTTGATTGGCGGATCATGGCAGAAGCCTTTGTTGCCCTGCAGTGGGTGCAGTCAGGTTGATGATGATTATGTTGATGACGAATATAGAGTATATCAATTAGTGCGAGGAAGTCCAAAGTACCAAATCGTGATGGGTAATATATTGACTGGGAATTCTTCTTGTGTCCATAAGGTACTCGCATTTGGTTTTGCAAACGTTTCTCTTGCGGTCATTCAATGATGACTCCTCAATGAAAATACTATTTTGAAAAGGGAGAGTATTTCGGAAGTTCCTAAATAAAACTACGAAAGTATTTCTTTTCCTTAAAGCAATGAAACGTTCGCACGTCAAGAAAGATCAGCTCTCGGCTGCAGTTTGAAATTTAGCAGAAAAATTGGCAGATCCCACGTACTGTGGGAATCAATCATATGCGAAGCACGAATGAAGAATGTTGATATGTCACTTCAGCATGAGCACAACGTTACGAGGCGGACGTAAATTATGTCGTAGATTTCTTCCATGCCACGATTATTTCGTTTGTATGTATCATTTGCTTCCGTCATCGATTCACGTCATGTGATATCAAATTCGGTATATGTGGAGCTAGCGAAATGGCCGCGTGCGTGCTATGAGCGTAGCATGTAGTCCTGTTTTGCATGACACATATTATGATTACCATGTTTGGACGTGTCATGTACCTGCGACGTCTATTCACGTCATCTGATGCCAAAATTAGCATATGTGAAGCTAGCCAAACGACTGCGTGCGCGCTATAAGCGTAGCATGTAGTCATGTTTTACATGACATGCATGCGGTGATTATCATTTTTGCACTAGTCATATACCTTCGTCATCTACTGATGTCACGTAACACCAAATTTGGTATACGTGAACTAGCGAAACGGTCGCGAGCGCATTATGAGAGTGACTAATCATAACATAAAAATCATAACATGGAAGTAATGATTTCCACGTTAGAGTTTGTCACCTATCTTTGTCATGCAGTGATGTCATACCATACAACTTTGGAAAATTCCATGTGAACAAAACCACCACAAGAGCAACAACACCATGAAATGTACATCATGACATTCATGACATAAATATATTGCTTTTCATGTTATGACTAGTTAATTATTCTCCTCATATAGTCATGTTGTGTCATACCAATTTCGATAGTGATACCATTATTGAAACGGCCAGGAGAGCTAAATGTCGTAGGCGGCTAGATAGATGTATATATATATATATATATATATATATATATATATATATATATATATATATATATATATATATATATATATATATATATATATATATTATATATATATATATATAGATAGATAGATAGATAGATAGATAGATAGATAGATAGATAGATAGATACGCTCAAAGTCGCCGAAGTTCGCTAAAAAATGCTTCGCATTTAAAACAAGACAACATGTTACTGCAACAACTGTGGCTCCATCGAAACTGTGAAACACATTTCCTTTTAGTGCAGAGCGTATGCCGATGAGCGTGCGCTCTATGAACATTGCATGAATTCGATAACGAAAATAACTTTCTCCCTTGTCTGTGTATTCGGACCTTTAGTTTGCCTCACGCTACCGAGGCATGCTATGAAACATTTATTCACGTATTTTGACCGTATCTGTCAGTTAGACAGACTTTAGATGTACCTTAAAACCGCGCAATGAGAATGCACGTCCTCACTTAAGAGGCAAAACATATGGCTTTCTTTATTTTTATTTGTTTTTATTTAATATTTTGATGTATTACTTAGATAGATTTTGAGTTACTCCGGCTGTGACGAGCAAGTCTAAAGCTTTATACGTTTCGCTGACTCTACAAACGCATAATATATAATTGTAGACTAACGACCAGATCTAGTTTGTATAATGTAAGTATACCGCGACGTAAGTATTTGGTCGTAAGGACGTTAGGCACTAACATACTTAAATATTGGTAAACTTACATTCATTTTCGAATTGCACCATAGATGGACTCAACGTTCACTTATCTGTCATGAATTTGATGAACTGGAATGCTCCACTACATAAACACTTCTTTCTAACACGCGTGGGTTGAAATATGCATATTGCCGCGAACCATGCATTGGGTTTGTTTATTTGTGTTTTGTTTTTTTCGGCCTGGCTGCGCCGGCCTGTGCTATCACCGTTTTCACAGCGTTTCGAACAAACGCTATCGAACACGCTTCAGGCGTTGTCAGCAAGGCCTTCAGCCAGAGTTTGGACTGCTCCCGGATAAAAAAGGAAAGAAGACGTAAAAACCACGATGATCAATGCAGGCACCATGACCAGCGCTACCAACCCTTTCGTCGTTCTGCAACAACCTCGTGAGCCACCATAATTCCGAGGATCTCCTGGTGAAGACCCGGAAGAGTGGCTGGAGAAGCTGGAGCGCGTCCGCATCTTTAACAGGTGGGATGACGAAGAAACGTTTCGTCATGTCTTCTTCTATTTGGAGGATGCAGCTCGAACGTGGTTTGAGAACCATGAAGGCTCCCTAACCGACTGGACTGTATTTAAGAGCGAATTCCTCAAAACATTCGCTACGGTTGTGTGGAAAGAACGAGCCGCCCTTTTGTTGGAGACGTGAATGCAACACCCTAACAAAGGTGTTGTACTGTTCGCTGAGGAGATGAAGATGCTGTTCCGGAGAGCTGACCCCGAAATGGCAGAAGAGAAGAAGGTGCGTTTTCTGATGCGGGGAGTTAAACAAGAGCTCTTCGCTGGACTCATCCGCAACCCCCCTAAGACCGTCGCTGAGTTCGTCACCGAGGCTTCGATGATCGAGAGGACCTTGGATATGCGTTCGCGGCAATACGATAGACCACTCAACACCCTTTCGGTGAACCCGGTAAACGCCTCTGGATTGGCGACGGAAGACTTGCGGGAGACCATCCGCGCCGTCGTTCGCGAGGAACTGAGGAAATTGTTCCCAGCAACGCCGCAGCCCCAAGTCGCCTCCCTCACTGACGTCGTCCGCGAGGAGGTTCAGCAAGCACTGGGAAATTCCACGCCGTCGGAAGCATCTTGCGAACCACAAGCGATTACCTACTCCGCTGCTGCTCGTCGACCCCGACCCGTCCCAACCCGTTATCAAGAGGCCCCGTCGTACCGCCGCCCAATGTCACCCGCCCGACCCCCTGTAACCCGAAACCAGGCGCCCAGGAAGACCGAGGTGTGGCGATCGCCAGTTAATCGTCCGCTGTGCTACCACTGCGGAGAGGCCGACCACGTCTACCGCCGCTGCCCGTACAAGAGGCTGGGTTTGCGTGGGTTCTCCATCGAAGCACCCCGCCCGCGAGCCGGCCAGCGCCCATTCGAGATCGAAGAATACCTGTCGAACACCAGCCGTGGACCATCCCGTTTCAACCGTTCGCCGTCGCCCTACCCGTACCAATCCCCCAATCGTCGCAGCAATGCTGACTTCGCCCGTGGAAGGTCCCCCAGCCCACGAGGGAGAAACTAAAAGCAGCAACTTCTGGAGGTGAAGTTGCACAACGGCGAGAAAATGAAAACCCTCCAACGACGCAAGACCGTGATTCACGACATGCCCTCATCCCGACTTCCCGACGACACCCTGACGAGACCCCCGAAAACGACGACAGCTACGCTGCGCGACGCGTACCCGAAATGACGAAGCCTGCCGCTGAGAAGACGACGATGACGACGCATACTGCCCGACCATAAACACGCGCAAGCCGCAATACGACACCCCGACGCACCCGAAATTCGAGGAAAGCGGCATCCGACGTCCAGTTGTCCATCGACAGCCTTGACGTAGTCGCCCTCATCGACACGGGAGCCAACTACTCGGTCATGAGCGGATCATTCGCGTCCAAGCTAAAGAAAGTTACGACCAGATGGGACGGTCCGCACATACGCACAGCAGGAGGCCACCTCGTGACCCCAAGTGGAATGTGCACATCGCACGTCACCATAGACGGCACTACGTACCTTTGGGTGTTCGTCATTTTGCCTAACTGCTCCAGCGACGTAATTCTCGGAATGGACGTTTTGACGGACAATGGCGCAATAATTGATCTGCAGACCAGGTCGATAACGTTTTCTTCCGATCACTCCACGACGCCGCAGCCGAACCTCGGACACCGTGCTACTGTAAGGATCGCCGACGATCACGTCACCCTGCCACCCCGCGCAAGCTTGATGATCGCCGTCTATTGTGAAGGTGCTGCTCCGGACGTCGACGCTATTGTGAAGACTGACCAAAGGTTGCTTCTAGACCACAGTGTGTCTGTCGCAAGAGGCATTGCGCAATTTAAGCAACGCAGATCCCACGTTCTGGTCACCAATTTCACCGAGGAGTACCAGCATCTAAACAAGGGCGCTGCGATTGCGTTCCTCGAAGAAACGCAAGAAGTGAATCAAGTGATCGTGATCGCCACCTTGGAACGCGCACGCGCAGATGCTTCCAGGCTGCCACATCCTTTCGACGTGAACCCGGCGCTGTCGCAAGAAAATCGGGACAGATTACTGGAGTTGCTCCGTCGCTACAGCGAGTGTTTTTCCTCGAACTCGAAGTTACGTCAGACACCTTTGGCGAAGCACCGGATAATAACCGAAGATGGAGCCCGACCTACCAGACAGTCACCGTACCGCGTTTCTTCACACGAGCGCGAAGCCATCCGGACTCAAGTAGATGACATGCTCAGCGACGACATAATAGAGCCATCGAAAAGTCCGTGGGCTACGCCGGTTGTACTCGTGAAGAAAAAAGATGGCACTTTAAGATTCTGCGTTGACTACCGGAGACTAAACAAAATCACCAAAAGGGACGTGTACCCACTGCCACGAATCGATGACGCCCTCGACCACCTCTGCCACGCCAAGTACTTCTTATCCATGGATCTGAAGACCGGCTACTGGCAAATTGAAGTGGACGAGAGATACCGAGAGAAGACTGCATTTATAACCCCGGACGGTCTATACGAGTTCAAGGTGATGCCGTTTGGGCTGTGCACGGCGCCCGCAACGTTTCAGAGAGTCATGGACACTGTGCTAGCAGGCCTGAAGTGGCACACTTGCCTCGTATACCTCGACGATGTTGTCGTATTCGCCCGGACTTTCGACGAACACCTCACAAGGTTGGAATCTGTACTCGGGGCCATTCCTACGTCGGGGTTAACGCTGAAGCCTGAGAAGTGCCGTTTCGCGTACGAGGAACTCAAGTTCTTGGGTCACGTCGTGAACGCCGCGGGAGTCCTACCTGACCCGGCAAAAACATCAGCCATTGCGAACTTCCCAAGGCCGAAAGATAAAAAGGGTGTGGGAAGGTTTCTCGGACTGTGCGCATACTACCGGCGCCTCGTCGCAAACTTCGCACGCATTGCAGAGCCACTCACGCGCCTGACGAAAGAAAGCACCCCTTTCAGCTGGGAAAACGACCAAGAAAAGGCATTCTGCGAGCTGCAACAACGCCTGCAAAACCCGCCCATGCTCGCTCATTTCGACGAAAACGCTGAAACGGAAATGCACACGGACACCAGTGATATCGGTTTGGGTGCCGTCCTCGTCCAAAAGCAAAGCGGTTACGAAAAGGTAATCGCCTATGCAAGCCGTGGTCTGTCGCAGGAGGAGAGAAACTACTCTGCCTCCGAGAAAGAGTGCCTGGCCATCATATGGGCCATTTCGAAATTTCGCCCATACGTCTATGGTAGACCGTTTAAGGTTGTGACAGACCATCATGCGCTGTGTTGGCTCGCCAATTTGAAGGAACCTTCTGGCCGTCTTGGGCGGTGGAGCTTGCGCCTGCAAGAGTTTGACGTTACAATATTCTACAAATCCGGCAGGAAACACTCCGACGCCGACTGCCTGTCCCGCGCCCCCGTCGACCCATCACAACAGGACTCCGATGAAGACAGCGCGTTCTTCGGAGTCGTGACAGAGAGCGACCTAGCCGCCCAGCAGCGTGCCGACCCTGACCTCCGCGCCATGATCGACTACCTCCAAAAACGCAACGTCGCCGTGCCTAGGGCGTTCAAGCGCAACTTACCAGCATTCAGCCTCAAAAACTCCATCCTAGTGAAGAAGAATTTCAACCCCGGGCCGAGAACGAATTATCTACTTGTCATCCTCGCAGACCTTCGTGACGAAATTTTGGAAGCGTGCCACGACGACCCGTCTTCCGGACATCTCGGAACAGCTCGCATAATTACAAAAATCAAGGCGAAATACTTCTGGCCCCGCCTTACATCCGATGTCACCCACTACGTCCGGAGCTGCCGTGACAGCCAGCGACGAAAAACACCACCGACGAGACCAACCGGATTTCTGCAGCCGATCGCCGTCCCAACGAGGCCCTTCCGACAGATCGGAATGGACCTTCTGGGCCCGTTCCCTACATCCCGATCCGCGAACAAATGGATTGTCGTAGCGACAGACTACATGACGCGCTACGCAGAGACCACCGCTCTTCCTAGGGGAACTGCACAAGAAGTTGCAAACTGCTTTATTAACCAAATTGTGCTGTGACTTGGAGCCCCTGAGGTCCTAATCACGGACCGCGGAACGACCTTCACTGCGGAGCTCATGCAAGGAATGTTACGCTACAGCAACACAGATCACCGAAGAACGACGGCGTACCACCCCCAAACGAACGGACTAACGGAACGGCTCAATAAGACAATCGCGGATATGCTGTCTATGTACGTCGACGTTGAACATAAGACGTGGGACGAAGTGCTCCCGTACGTCACGTTTGCGTACAACACGGCTATTCAAGAAACCACGCAGATGACACCGTTCGACCTCGTCTACGGAAGACGGCCGATTACGATGCTCGACGCCATGCTTCCGCACGTAGAAGACGACGACCACAACGCCGACGTCCAAAGATACTTCCAACGTGCGGAGGAGGCCCGCCAGCTCGCTGGAGCTCGTATAACGAATTAGCAACTGGTGGATGCCGGACGCTACAATCTCCGACGCCGAGACGCCGAGTACCATCCTGGAGATCGTGTGTGGGTTCGGACTCCCATTCGACGACGTGGACTCAGTGAGAAACTTCTACGACGCTATTTCGGACCCTACCAGATTCTACGATGTGTTGGCGAACTAACGTACGAAGTGATCCCCGATGAAGACTCCCGTACATCACGACGACGCACGCGGCCCGAAGTCGTCCATGTGGTTCACTTAAAACCTTTCTACGGACGATGACGAACTTTTATTTTAATTTGTGTGGACTGATCTTATGTTAGCATCAGGTCGATGCACTCTTAGATGGGGGGTAATGCCGCGATCCATGCATTGGGTTTGTTTATTTGTGTTTTGTTTTTTTTCGGCCTGGCTGCGCTGGCCTGTGCTATCGCCGTTTTCACAGCGTTTCGAACAAACGCTACCACAGCGTTTCGAACAAACGCTATCGAACAACGCTTCAGGCGTTGTTCGATAGAAACAACGCTTCAAGTGTTGTTTGTTAGAAACGCTGTTCGAACGAACAGCGTTTCTAACAAACACTATCACGGCGTTCCCGATACAATTCGACTATTCGAGAAACCCTCGCGCCGAGGGATATAAATTCCCGCACAGCCGCGTCATTCGATCGCCGACGCTCACTAGCGTGCCTGTCGTTTTGCCGGCCGCTGCTTCGCCGCCTGTGTATTCTTTCAGTTGTTAGGGGAGCACAGGTTCACTCCAATAAACTTGTTTTCCTTATAGACGACTGTGTCGTCCTTTGCTGCGTGACAATATATACCTCATAAAGGCACGGGGAGATGGGTACCACTGTACCTCACTTGGTAGGGCGTTGGACGCGCATTTCGGTCGCTTCCACCTCCAAGTCATCTTTTCGTCCACTTTTCTTTCTCCGCATTAAAACAAAAACATTAATACTATTAACATTTATACTTTTCTGGGCATAATTGTCTGCTAGTTTTCATTATTATCATGATCATATAGTTCTTATGGCACGCAAAATCATAGTAATTTTCAGTAGTCTCAGTTTTTCAAAAAATTCCTCTTAAAAGAAACATTTTCGAGTCACAATTATTCACATGAACGAAATATGCGTTCGTAACGTAAAAGTTCGCAAAAACGTTCACACAGCCGATCGCATACATAGGTGGCTGCCTCTCTGCATTCCGCGCTTTCCTTCAGTCTTCGCTGCGTGAGTGGGGCAGTTGTGCAAACAAGTGCCCGCACGTGCAACACCGGTTCGAACCGGTCACCGTGCCCAGGAGCAACGGGCGGCCCCGTCCTGTACGGTTAATAGGCGAAGCGTGGCCGAGAGCGCATGAGTCCACAACAAGCAGCTTCCAAGAAGGCCGGGTGCGCACGCCGGCTTCGAGCAGCATCGAGGACACGATCGTTTTGTCGCCGTGTCCGCGCGAGTCACGCGACACCCTGGCGGTGACGGGTTGCACGTGGTCGAATTTATATGGTTCGAAGACGATCGATCGCCCGTGGCGAGCAGCACGGTACCTCTCACCCATGCATCGTAAACCCAAGACAGTCGGAAGTCAAGGTGCCGTATATAACTGGACACTACGCGCAATACGCTTGTTGCATTTCCCTGCGCTGCCTTCGGCCTTTTTAGTCGGGTTTTGGTGGAGGCTGAGACCCAGGCTCGTAGCCAGGGGGTGGGTTGCGAGGACCCCCCTCTCCCGTAATTTGAATGGAGGTGTGTGTTTTACCGAGGGCCTTATTAAAATATAGGTGTGTTTAGAGGCCTTCAACATCTGCCCCACCCCCCTCCGAAATAGTGTCCTGACAACAACAACAACAACAACCACAATAATAATAATAATAATAATAATGATAATAATAATAATAATAATAATAATAATAATAATAATAATAATAATAATAATAATAATAATAATAATAATAATATTGTAGCGAAGCCTCCGAACTATGAAATGGGTCGAACTCTTGCGTACCTTCTAGTGGGGCTACCCAACAAGGACGCCGCTCGCGCTGAGAGCCCGTGCTTTGCTGTGACTGTCGCCATTGCATATTCTCGCTCGTTGCCGGCTAATAAACGCCTTAACAATTTGGTGGAGAGTGCTGCGATCCCTGTCTATGCCTTTGGAGCTACGATCACGTACCCTGCCATCTACTATGTACCAAGACGCTTCTCAGCAAACGCCTCCTCCAATGCCACCCTCTTGTCCCGGTGTCCCCAGAATCCGCGATCCACCCATCTTCACTGGCGCTGATGGCACTGACGTGGAGGACTGGCTCGCCATTTACGACCGCGTGAGCGTCCCCAACAAATGGGACGAGGACGGCAAGCTGACAAACTTGGTGTTTTACCTTGCCGGTGTCGCCAGTTTGTGGTACAACAACCACGCGTCCGATTTTGCCACCTGGTCCGATTTCAAGACCGCAATCGTCAACGTCTTCGGCCGCCCTGCTGTTCGCAAGCTGCAAGCCGAGCAGCGCTTGCGTGAACGTGCTCAGGAGGCTGATGAGTCATTCACCAGCTATATTGAAGATGTCCTGGACCTATGCAACAAATCCAATCACACCATGTCCGAGTCTGACAAGATCCGAAACATCATGAAAGGCATCGACGATGATGCCTTCACGATGCTGCTCGCCAAAAACCCCGGCACGGTGGCTGAGGTCATCACACTGTGCCAGAGCTACGAGGAGCTCCGCCGGCAGCGTTCGATGACCCGACGCTCCCCACCACGAGCTGCAACGCTTGCTGGCTTGGAGGCCAGTTGTGAGCAAGTGGCGTTGATGGCAGAACTGAAGTCCTTTATCCGTGAGGAAATCGCGCGTCAGTTCTCCCTCCTGCCCTTTTCCCACCAACCTGCTGTTCAACAATCGGCTACTACCCTTCTCCCTCCCATCCGCCGAGCGATTGAACAGGAAATAGCGGAGGTAATGCCTGCTTACCACCCCCAACAGCCTCCGGCTCCTGCGTCCCTGAGTTACGCGCAAGTGGTCGCCAGGCCACCCCAAGTCGTTCAAGCACCCGCCCCTCTGACCTACGCTGAAGCTGCTGCACGACCTCCGTCCGTTGCAGCGGGTATGCCCGCTACGTATGTTGACGTAACCCCTCAGCCTCAGCTTCAGTCCACCATGCAGCCACCGTTCCGTCCATCAGCCCTTGCGACATGGGTAAGACCTACCCCGGTGAACAGATGGCGCACACCCGACAACCGGCCCATCTGCTTTGCCTGCGGTTACGCCGGTCACGTGGCCCGTTATTGCCATCGCGTACAGCCGGCTCCAATTTCTTCACCTGCTGCTGGCCAACTCAGCCGTCCTTATCGCGAAGAACCGCCGTCTATGCCCCCTCGATCTCGCCCAGGTCCATCTCGAAGATCACCGTCTCCACGACGCCGTTCCCTGTCTCCCATGCGGCCAAGTGCGGCATCTCATGAGCGCGAAAACTAGTCGTCGCAGTCCCTGAGGCAAGGACTGCGACGCTATCGCAATGTGAAAGCCCTCAGAGCAGCCCCTCGAATGTCATTGACGTGCTTGTGGACGGTGTTTGTGCATCGGCTCTTATTGACACTGGAGCTGCCGTATCAGTTATGGACGAAAAACTCTGCCGCTTACTTCGAAAAGTGACGACGCCACTTTCTGGGTTATCCCTTCGTACTGCGAGTTTGCACCGGATTCATCCTACAGCAGGGTGCACAGCTCGCGTTGTCATCCAGGACGTTCTGTATGTCGCCCAGTTCATCGTCATTCAGGCATGCTCTCATGACGTCATCCTGGGATGGGACTTTCTCTCCCGCCATGACGCCGTCATCCATTGTGTCGCTGCCGAAATTGAGCTCTCACCCTTCTCGCATTTGACGCCAGAAGACAGTCCCCCGACACTGAGCAAGATTCTAACGAGAGACGATACAACAGTGCCTCCAAACTCGACGACGGCTGTGTCTGTCTACTGCGCTGGTCTCTCCGACACCATTGGACTTGTTTCGCCATCTGACCGCGCTTGCAGCAGGAAAGGGTTGCTAGTACCTTTCGCGACCGTGCAGGTCAACCAGGGCAACACTGCTATTTTTGTAACCAACCCGTTCCCGTACGCTGTTACCTTGCTTCGAGGGGAATGTCTCGGCAGAGTGGAACCAGTCGACGACGCACAAGTCCTGGACGTACCCGATGACACGCGCGCTCCCAGGTCGTGTACCATCAATGCTGTTTCCACTTCTGATTCGTCGTCTGCTGATGTATTTGGCCCCTCCATCGCTGACAACCTTACGGCCGTACAGCGTTCCCAACTTCTGGACCTGTTACAAGAATATCGTTCTTCTTTCGATGTCGGGCGAAGTTCTCTCGGTCGCACGTCCGTTGTTACGCATCGCATCGACACTGGTGACCATCCACCTTTACGGCAACGTCCATATCGCGTGTCGCCTGCTGAACGTCGAGTAATTAATGATCAGGTTGACGATATGCTCCGACGCGACGTTATTCGGCCCTCCGACAGTCCATGGGCGTCTCCTGTTGTTCTTGTTGCGAAGAAAGACGGTTCTGTGCGGTTCTGTGTAGACTACAGACGGCTCAATAAGATCACTCGCAAGGATGTTTATCCACTGCCACGCATCGATGACGCGATTGACAGCCTTCATGGAGCCGATTTTTTTTCTTCTCTCGATCTGCGCTCGGGGTACTGGCAAGTACCCATGGCGGACGACGCTCGACCAAAGACCGCCTTCGTCACGCCAGACGGCTTGTACGAGTTTAACGTCATGCCGTTTGGTCTATGTAATGCACCTGCGACCTTTGAGCGCATGATGGACACCATTCTGCGCAACTTAAAATGGTACACGTGCTTGTGTTACCTCGACGATGTCATTGTCTTTGCTCCGGATTTCTCCACGCATCTACAACGTCTGAAAGAAGTTTTCGCACGTGTGAGCAATGCCGGCTTACAACTAAATCTGAAAAAGTGCCGCTTTGCAGCACGGCAACTCACCATACTGGGGTACGTCGTGTCCAAAGACGGCATTCTTCCTGATCCTGCCAAGCTTCAGGCCGTGGCTGAATTCCCCAAACCTGCATCTGTCAAAGAACTGCGTAGTTTCGTGGGCCTGTGCTCGTACTTCCGACGCTTCATACGAAATTTCGCCACGATCATATCACCGCTGACGAAGCTCCTTGGAAGCAACGGGCCCTTCAATTCGTGGTCATCCGAGTGCGACGACGCGTTCGCGAAGCTCCGCCATTTGTTGACGTCGCCTCCCATTCTACGCCACTACGACCCTACAGCCCCAACGGAGGTGCACACGGACGCCAGCGGTGTAGGCCTCAGCGCTGTCTTGGCGCAGCGCGAACCCGGATTCCCTGAATATGTCGTAGCATATGCAAGCCGTGCGCTCACGAGAGTCGAGACAAACTACACCGTCACAAAGAAAGGGTGCCTGGCGATCGTCTGGGCCCTTACAAAGTTTCGACCTTATTTGTATGGTCGCCCATTCGATGTCGTCACCGACCATCATGCACTATGCTGGCTTTCATCATTGAAGGATCCCTCAGGCCGTCTCGCCCGTTGGGCTCTTCGCTTACAAGACTACGATATCCGCGTGCTGTACCGCAACGGACGCCAGCATGCTGACGCCGACGCCCTCTCGCGCTCCCCTCTGCCTGAAGGTGATGTGCTCTGCTCAGTATCCTCGGCTGCTGTTTCTGCCATTGATGTTGACATCATCGCTACCGAACAGCGAAAGGATAATTGGATCGGCCCGCTCATCGACATGCTCTCTGACCCATCCGCAACGCCATCCACGCGTGCATTGCGTCGTCAAGCTCGCCATTTCGCCATTCGTGACGGCCTCCTACACCGACGCAATTACGACGCCGACGGCCGGCAGTGGTTACTCGTGATACCCCGCAGTCTGCGGTCAGAGATATGTGAATCATTCCATTCTGATCCGCAATGCGCGCACTCTGGGGTATTCAAAACCTACCATCGCATTCGACAACGCTACTTCTGGCGCGGGATGTACCGCTATGTGCAGCAGTTCGTTCGCTCTTGCCTCACTTGCCAACGCCGTAAACCGTCAGCCCACATGTCGCACGCCAGTCTACAACCGTTACCTTGCCCTGACCGTCCCTTTGGGCGCGTAGGTATCGATTTGTATGGACCACTTCCTCTGACGTCGGCTGGTAACCGCTGGGCCATCGTTGCCGTTGACCATTTAACGCGATACGCCGAAACCGCCGCTCTCCCTGCGGCTGCTGCGCGCGATGTTGCGTCCTTCCTGCTGCATCGATTTATACTGCGCCACGGACCACCCCAAGAGCTTCTCAGCGATCGAGGCCGTGTCTTCTTGTCGGAAGTCGTCGAAGCCATTCTGACGGAGTGCCATTCTGTCCACCGCAAAAGTACTGCTTACCACCCACAGACGAATGGCCTCACCGAACGCTTTAACCGCACCCTCGGCGACATGCTTTCTATGTACGTCGCTGCCAACCACACTAATTGGGATAATATACTGCCCTTCGTCACCTACGCCTACAACACCGCCCCTCAGAGCACGACTGGTTTTTTCACCTTTCTACTTGCTGTACGGAAGGCACCCGTCGCACACCATGGACACGATACTCCCGTACACGCCGGATCCATCTGAGTGTACACCTATTTCCGAGACAGCCAGGCTTGCTGAAGAGTGTCGCGAGCTTGCCAAGACTTTTACGACGCAAGATCAAGAGCGGCAGAAGAGTATCCGTGATGGCTCCACCACTTCTGAGCCCATGTTCCTTCCTGGTGCGCTTGTATGGCTCTCGACCCCAACCTCTGCCGCTGGTCCCTCTTCCAAACTACGTCCCAAATACGAAGGCCCCTACCGTGTCATCGAGCGCACCTCACCCGTCAACTATCTGATCGAACCCGTTGAACAATCTTCGGACATGCGCCGCCGTGGGCGAGACATCGTCAACGTGGAGCGCCTGAAGGCTTATTATGACCCGCTAATAATAACAAGCTGTTAGGTCGCCAGGCGGCTCCCTCTTCGACCCCGGGGTAATTGTAGCGAAGCCTCCGAACTATGAAATGGGTCTAACTCTTGCGTACCTTCTAGTGGGGCTACCCAACAAGGACGCCGCTCGCGCTGAGAGCCCGTGCTTTGCTGTGACTGTCGCCATTGCATATTCTCGCTCGTTGCTGGCTAATAAACGCCTTAACAATATTATTAATAATAATAATAATAATAATAATATTACTAATAAAAATAATAATAATAATAATAATAATAATAATAATAATATAATAATAATAATAATAATAATAATTGTTATTATTCTATGAAAACTTTAACAATGTTGTTAATAATAGCAATAACAAGTTTCGCATTTAACACTCGAAAACAACGATACAATTACGAGAGACGCTATAAGTTGAAGGGCTTCGAAAATTTCGACCACGTGGCGTTCCTTAACGTGCACCTAAACGGTAGCCGAGCAGCACAACTTAACCAGGGGGAGGCGGGGGGCTCCTTCGGAAATTATTCACCTTTCTAACGTATACATACACGCACACATGCAAATCCATGCACGAACTTAAACAAAGTATAATTGAGACCCCCCTCTTACCCGCCAAAGAAAAAAAAAGAATTCTGGCTCCACTCCTGCACTAGATCATCGCTGCTGCTACCAGAGAGCTAACTGCGGCACTAGTGCATATAGAAGTTGAAACGCATGGTGCTTTGGAAAGCATGGTAATGATGGGTAGTATACGAATTTGTCTAAGCTTCATTCTTTCGGCTCTGTTTGGTTTCGTGTAGCATGGAGCCGCTATGTTGCCGGACAAACTTCAGGAAACGTTCAACTTTACCCCTGGGAGCTTTCCGGGCTCACAAACCCTAGTCGGCTCACGAAGTTCACGATGATTCATTTTTATAGGAAACAAATGCCAAAGGACAAAAATAAACGAAGTCACTAGTACTTTCGAAGCCGCAAGAATGAAGTCTAGGCTAACCCGAGCGCTTCCCATCATTTATGTGGTGGCCGGAATATTGCAGTACCAGAGTTCCCACTTGTAAATATTACAGAAAAGTCTATGGAATATATAGCCAGCATCGCCAGAACTAAGGACTACTGAATCATGAGGCGTCTAACGGCTTTACAGCTGAGAGAGAGCGCATGCCCCGTCATATTGTGAAAACGGGGATCCTTGTGGTGGGACAATTTTGCTTAGCTGTAAAGCGGAAGCTACAAAGCGGAATCTTGCATACACTTCGGTTAATTAACTCACGCACCGTGGGCGTGCAATAATTCCGCATTTTCAAACGAAGAAATTAATAAAAATATTTCATAGCACGCGGAGAGGGGACTGTGCTCAGCTCCACATCAGAACAACCGTCGGTCGTGCAGTGAGCTGAGGAAGCCGCTCGAGTCGAAATATTCACGGCGAGTGCCTTATAGGCTGGAGCTGAGAGCCACCCAAAATGTACTTCGCGGGTTTTTATAAATAGTTGCTTATAATTCATTCATTCATTCATTCGCTATGGGAAGCTTTGTTGGACAGGACGCGACGTAGGCCAGTAAGATATTCGTACTTGTGTTTAGTTGCAAGGGCGGAACTCTTTAGTAGCCAAGGCTGTCGTATATGCTGCTATTATAAGCTGTCATCGTCGCTTAGTGTAACGCAAGCAGAACTACAAATAACTTTCCATGTGTGCAGAAATTAAGCTTACATGTAAGGGCTAGTTTTCTTTGTTAGGCACAATATTAATGAGATCTACGCGACAATCATGCCAAGGAAAGTTTAGGGAGTGTAAGAAGTAATTGTAATGTAAATGTGAACAAAGTGGACGAACAGAAAACTTGTCGTGGGCAGGGACCGAAGCTGCGACCTTCGAAAACACGTCCGATGCTCTATCAAGTGAGGTCATCATCATCATCATCATCAGCCTGACTACGTACACTGCAGGACAAAGGTCTCTTCCATGTTCCGCCAGTTAACCCGGTCCTGTGCTTGCTGCTGCATATTTATACCCACAAACTTCTTAATCTCATCTGCCCACCTAACCTTCTGTTTTCCCCTAACCCGCTTCCCTTCTCTGGGAATCCAGTTAGTTACCCTTAATGACCAGCGGTTATCCTGTCTACGCGTTACATGCCCGGCCCATGTCCATTTCCTCTTCTTTATTTCAACTATGATATCCTTAACCCCCGTTTGTCCCCTAATCCACTCTGCTCTTCTTCTCTCTTAAGGTTACACCTACCATTTTTCTTTCCATTGCTCGCTGCGTCGTTCTCAATTTAAGCTGAACCCTCTTTGTAAGTCTCCAGGTTTCTGCTCCGTAGCTAAGTGCCGGCAAGATACAGCTGTTATATACCTTCCTCATGAGGGATAGTGGCAATCTACTTGTCATAATTTCAGAGTGCTTGCCAAATTTGCTCCACCCCATTCTTATTCTTCTAGTTACTTTAATCTCGTGGTTCGGCTCTGCGGTTATTACCTGCCCTAAGTAGACATAGTCTTTTACAACTTCAAGTGCACTATTACCTATCTCGAAGCGCTTCTCCTTTCCGAGGTTGTTGTACATTACTTTCGTTTTCTGCAGATTAATTTTAAGACCCACCTTTCTGCTCTCCTTGTCTAACTCCGTAATCATGAGTTGCAATTCGTCCCCTGAGTTACTCAGCAATGCAATGTCATCGACGAAGCGCAGGTTAATAAGGTATTCTCCATTAACTCTTATCCTTAACTGTTCCCATTCTAGGCTTCTGAAAACCTCCTGTAAACACGCGGTAAATAGCATTGGGGAGATTGTGTCCCCGTGCCTTACACCCTTCTTGATTGGTTTTCTGTTGCTTTCTTTATGAAGCACTATGGTAGCAGTTGACCCCCTGTAGATTTCTTCCAGAATGTTTATATATACTTCATCTACGCCCTGATTCCGCAGTGTCTGCATGACGGCTGATATTTCTACTGAATCAAACGCCTTCTCGTAATCTATGAAGGCTATGTATAGTGGTTGGTTATACTCTGAGAATTTCTCTATTACTTGATTGATAGTATGAATGTGGTCAATTGTTGAGTGGCCTGATCAAATCCTGCTTGTTCCTTTGGTTGATTGAATTCAAATGTTTTCTTTACTTTGTTAGCAATTACCTTTGTGAATAGCTTGTATACTACAAAGAGCAAGCTGATCAGCCTGTAATTCTTCAAGTCCTTGTCATCTCCTTTCTTATGTATTAAGATGATGTTAGCGTTCTTCCAAGACTTTGGTACTCTTCCCGTCAGGAGACACCTCGTAAACAGGGTAGCTAGTTTTTCTAACACAATCTGTCCTCCATCTTTCAGCAGATCTGATGTTACCTGATTCTCACCAGCAGCTTTGCCTCTTTGCATGCTCTCCAAGGCTCTTCTGACTTCTTCTATCATTACTGGTGGGGTGTCATCTGGGTTACTGCTAGTTCTTATAGTATTAAGGTCTTGGTTGTCTCGGCTACTCTACAGATCTCTATAAAACTCCTCCGCTATTTTAACTATCCTATCCATATTGGTAGTTATTTTGCCTTCTTTGTCCCTTAGTGCATACATCCGACTTTTGCCTATCCCAAGTTTCTCTTCACTGCTTTGACGCTTCCTCCGTTTTCAGAGCGTGTTCAATTCTCTCCATGTTATACCTTCTTACATCGCATACCTTACGTCTACTAATCAACTTCGAAAGCGCTGCCAGTTCTATTTTGTCTGTTGTACTTGACACTTTCATGATTTGACGCTACTTAATTAGTTTCTTCGTTTCCTGGGAAAGCTTGCCAGTGTCCTGTCTAACTACCCTGCCTCCAACTTCCACTGCACACTCCGTAATGATACTCGTCAGATTATCATTCATTGTATCTACGCTAAGGTTGGTTTTCCTCACTAAGAGCCGAGTACCTGTTGTGCAGCGACACTCTGAATTCCTGTACTTTCCCTCTCAGTGCTAGCTCATTGATTGGCTTCTTGCGTATCAGTTTCTGTCATTCCTTCTTCAAGTCTAGGCGAATTCAAGACCGTACCATTCTATGGTCACTGCATCGTACCTTGCCAACCACTTCCACATCCTGCACGATTCCTGGGTGTGCACCCATTATAAAGTCTATTTCGTTCTTATTTTCACCATGGGGGCTCCTCCATGTCCACTTGCGGTTTTCTCGTTTGCGGTAGATGGTATTCAAAATCCGTAAGTTATTGCGTTCTGCGAATGCTACCAGTAGCTCTCCTCTGGCGTTTCTAGTACCGATGCCATAATCTCCTACTGCCTGGTCTCCAGCCTGCTTCTTTCCTACCTTTGCATTAAAGTCGCCCATCACTATAGTATACTGTGTTTTTCCTTACTCATTGCTGATTCCACGTCTTCATAGAAGCTTTCAACTGAAGCGCCATCATGGCTGGATGTAGGCGCCTAAGCCTGTACTACCTTCACCTTGTATCTTTTATTCAGTTTAATTACAATACCTACCACTCTTCATTAATGTTATAATATTCCTCTATGTTGCCAGCTATGCTTCTGTGAATTAGGAGCCCCACGCCCAGTTCTCTTCTGTCTGCCAAGCCCCGATAGCAAAGGACTGCCCATTCTGTAGCACCGTATAGGCCTCATCTGTCCTCCTAACCTCACTGAGCCCTATTATATCCTACTTAACACCTTCTAGCTCCTCGAATAGTACAGCTAGACTTCCCTCACTAGATAAGGTTCTAGCGTTGAACGTTGCCAAGTTCATGTTCCAATAGCGGCCTGTCCGGATCCAGAGATTCTTAGCACCCTCTGCTGCGTTGCAGATCTGACCACCGCCGTGGTCAGTTGCTTCGCAGCTGCTGGGGACTGAGAATAGCGAGTTATTTGACGTATGCATGTGGGAGGTAGTGGCCACATACTGCACCAGGGTGGCCAATCCTTCTCTGTGGAGGGAGTGCGTTCCCGGCGGTGGTTACCGGTGAGGCCGCACCCCAGGCCTCTTAATGCAGTTCCATCAACACGCGGATTTTTTTTAATCCGGTGGGGAACTGCGCGGCACCAGGATTGGAACCACGGGCCTCTTGCATGCGATGCGAATGCTCTAACCACTACGCCATCGCCGCTACCCAAGTGAGGTACCACAGGGTATATCCACCCATACATCTTATACGGTATGCGTGTGCTGTAGACATGGGAGCGTCACCAGCGCCGCCAGTGGTGAAGACGGCAAGTGCGGAACACTCTTTTATTCGTCTGTTTGGCGCATAGAGTTTCATACAATAATACCTTGAGAAAAAGATAGAGAGAAATCGTTTCATTAAGTACATTTAAGCAAACATGTGGGAAGGAACTCTACTCAGAGTTTTTATGACGATCTCGGCGGCCAACCTGGCCCTTGAACCAAGGGCTGGTGGACCTCAAGAGGTCCGTCGCAGAGGGCGTCGTCCCGCCGCTCTTTGGTGCGGAAGGGGTGCAAGATAGCGGGAACGGGAGGAAACAATTTTGTGGTGCACTCAACCGTGACATGAAATACTGTAGGGGAGCTGCCACAGCCCGGGCAAGTGTCTGCGTAGCGGTCAGGGTATAATTTATGCATGAAGAGGAGGCTGGGGAACGTATGCATTTGGAGTGGGTGGAGTGCCACTTCTTCCTGTCGCGAGAACGACGGTGAGGGCGGGTGCATGGTGTGTCTAGCTCTGGTGTAATACGCCAATATGTCTCGGTATGTAAGTGGAGGGCCTACTTGATCTGGACTCCCAGCCTCGCCATGCCGGGTGGCTCGGTGGCTAAGTTCTCGAGCGACCACGTGAGCGCAATCATTACCCGGCATGGAGGCGTGAACAAGAGTCCAGAGCAAGTGGATACGTTGTGGTCTTGATCTTTCGATTTTTGATGCCTTCAGTAGGATGTGGAAAGCTGCCTTGGGAAAACCGCGTCCCATCAAAAAGGCTCAGCATGCATGTTGTGAATTGGTTAGTATGTAAACCTTCCCAGGAATGTCAAGAGTGCGTCGGACAGCAAGTGCTACACCAAGGACTTCACCGTCCGCAGAAGTAGAACTCTGTAAAGAGGCAGCTGTAAGTAATGTTGCATCGCCATCCAACACTACCACGGTGTACCCGTTGCTGCGTCGTGCAGAATTGGTATATAAAGTGTTGGCTTCATTGATGTCACTGAGCATGCGCATCAGGTACCCAACATGGGCGCGCCGGCGGCCGGCGTCCCGCGTCATGCTCAGGACTCATGTTCCGGGGGAGCGGATGCACCTTAAGGGTACGACGTACCCAATGTGGAACACCGATAGCGGTGTCTTCAACGTGATTGGCCAAGACTGGGTATCCCAGTCGCGAGAGCACGTACCCAGTGGGTGTGAGCAAAAGGCGCTGCTTTTGGCTGGTCCACTGAGCTTGCAATAGTTCCGAGAGTGTGTTATGGGTCCCTAGGGCTAGTGGACGTGTCGTGGCAATGTAGTGTGGGACCCCATGGGCAAACTTGGTCGCCTTTGGCAGCACCACGTCGACCCGCGTCCGCTCCGACCGTGTAAGCGTGGGGAAAGGGAGATGGTGTGTGATGCGGCTGATTACGCAAGCCTGCACCAGCCACAGCAGATCACGTTCTTGTAGTCCTGAGCGCCTGTTTGTCACCCGTCGTATTATGGCGAGAATCTGTTAGGTTCGTCGGGAAAAAACAGTGTAGTCCGCTCTTCCATTCACTTGAACATGCAAGCTAAGTATGCGAGCATGCTCGACCTGAGGGACGGCAACGCCATCCACGTGCACGACGATCTGGGGTAGCGACATGATGCTACGCGCCCAGATAATAACAAGCTCGGACTATTGAGGGGGACAGGTCAAGCTGCACTGTCGCGCGTAGGCAGTAACGATGCCGGCAGCCTACTGTAGGCGATCCTGAATAACCCGTCTGAGCCTCGCGTCGTCCAGATCATTATGTCGTCTGCGTAAATTGCATGGGTGACATTGGGGATCTGATCGAGCTGTTGTGGTAGTCTTGTCAGGGCAATATTAAACAGGATGGGGGACAGAACTGATCCATGAGGAGTGCCACAACCTGTAAGGCAAATCGTGTCCGAGTGTGGCCCTATCCCGAAGCTAGCTGTCCTCTCACGCAGAAAGGAACCCTTGAGAGGAATCTGGCGCTGCGATCGTGTAGTACAGGCTTCGGATCGGATAGCGTTAGCTCGTTAGCTGCGAACTGCCTACAGCTTCAGTTTCGTTCTTCGTGCAGTGCGGGTAGTGAGGTGCGGCGGAAAGTGCTGAAGCAGTGCCTTTGTTATTCGAAGATGCTGAAGACCACTAGATCCCACGATTTGGTGCGACAGTAGAGCAGTAAAAGTCGTATTTTAAATTTTAAATGAGGCGCACTCTGCCCACCGCTGCGCATAGACGTAGCGCCTCATGCTCCACAGCAGGATATCGCATCGAGTTCAAGTTTTTTTAAGAGCGCATGTTGCCTAAACTCATTCGAATCGATTGCAAAACTACGGCGAAGCTAAGCGGATGCACTGTCATGCTCGTCTGAGTGGACTTAAGAACAAAATGAGAGGTGTGTTGGGGGCAAACCACTTAGACAGATGCACTTGGTATCACAGCAGACGGAATGTTAAGTATTTCTCACTTGATACTGTACTGTTATTTTCACAAATAGATAATGTGTACTTTCGAGCAAGAAACAAGCATGTTCATTGTCAAGTGCTGTAAAAATGTTTCATTATATATTGATGCCAAATCTTAAACGCATTGGTAGAGCGAAGCACACCCTTGTGGATAAATTTCGCCAGGTCACGTTTTCTGGCATTGTAGGGTGGGGTGTACTTCTGAGATTATTTACAAAGAACTTTAAAAAAAAGAACTTCCCTCAAATTCATTGGGTATTATGTTTTTAACAGTAAAAAAAGAGGATGGACTGCTCTTTTGTTCTGAAAATGCTGCTTGGACTTCATTGTCAATGGCGGGCTAGAATGGCCGGTTACTACTGTGACCTTGACAGGCGTCCGGCGCGCGTGCTTTTCCGCGAAAGCATTGCTCAATACATTGATATACTAAAGAACAAGACTTTGTTCCGGAATGGCTCTCCAGGGTTGAACCACTCGTGAACCTAAAGAAATTTCAGCACCGTAACCCCTAATAGTTCCGCGACTGTCTTGTCATCGCTTCTGTTGCGTATATTATTGTTCATAGCGACCTATACTCATGTTTGTACCAGGTGCAAAACCAGCAATATAGAAGGAAAAGCCTCTCGGTGGCTCAGTGGTTAACGCCTCGCATTCACGACTCGGTGGTGTTGCAAAAGACGGCGACGCCAACACGGTCCCGAAGGCGCCACTGCTTCGAACTCCGCAGGGAAGGTCACCAGCCGCTTGGTAGCGTAGGTTTCTCAGCTCGCGACTGCTTCTGCGCAGAGCTGGTAGACGAGCGGACGAGACGACGGTGAGTTAAACAAGGTTTATGTACAGCATATATACAGAGGCGTTACAAATTCGGCACTGGGGCCGACCGAGACTCGAAGAGCCGAGCTCTCCTCTCTAACACATAGGTCTGCTCTCCAACGGGTCCGCTCTGACACACATGTCAGCTTTCACCTAGGACCGCCGATCGCGACGCGCCGCAGGGCTTCTTTTATATGCACCAGGTCCAACTCAAATGTCCAACCAGAGGCGCCGCTGGTCGTCAGGGCAGACTCCTCCAATGGGGTCGCCGCGCAATGCGTCAGACCCCCAGACATGAAGACGCCCGTTGTTTACTCGACGGGCTCGCTGGCACGTGCGCTGACTCGCTGCACGTGGGCGCCAGAGAGGCGCCGACAGAAAGGCGCCGTGGCGTGCTGACGCCGTTGAGTTGTTGATCACGTCAGGCGGGCTCGCGGCTGGCCTTGACACAGATTGCCTTTTTCAGAGGCACGGCCGTTCGCTGTGGACTCGCAGGCATAACAGCACCCCCGCCGCCAGACAATGCGCTGAAAAGACGAGCTGCTTCCACGGGGCTCGGATGACAGGCACGCTCGTTCGCCAGGTCCCTCCAGGTTCGCCTCCAGGGCCATGGGGAGAATGCAGCTCAAGACTCTGTTCCGGGAACACATCCCATTCTTGACGATGGATCCCCAGCTCCACTGGCTTGTCGCCACAACTTGTCGACCAGCTTCACTCGTCTCTTCTGACCATCTTCGGTTTCAGCACTTGTCGATGGTTCTGCAACTTGCTAAGAACGGTTCGACAACAGACAACACACGACACAAGCAAGTGCCCTCGGTCACCCAACAGAACACCAGACCAAGCATAGTACAATATTTACCTAGCTGCGTGTCTATCGAAATTTTGTTCCCTCTACATCAAAGAGGCACATGTGGTACACAAGACTCTTAAAATGAGAGCTCAATTTTTTTACAAGAACAACAGCGTAACGAATTAGAATAGAACATAAAGTTGGCTCCTTGAGCTCACTCTGGACGAGAGCACTCAGCTAAGACCGTTATGAGTACAAAATTTTGCCCCGAATCGCCAGCGAGAAACCGAAAGGTTGTGAGGGTACTAGCTAGAACGCACTGCTCAATGCACCTGCATTAGCGTTAGGCTTTCCCTTTTATTTGTGGCGAACGTCAAAGTTGCGCTGTCGGAGTATCACGCTCCATCTCAGTAACCGGCCACTTTTAGGCGACGATACCTATGCGGTACCAAGAGCGGCTCACACTTGCGACGTTGCACAGGGGAACAGCGATACGGCTTGCTACGGATTGACTCCTCACCGCTTAGCTCGATATCGTATTCGATCACCCTCGTGTTTCCGGGGCGGTCCGAAAATACGTCTCCAAACTCGGAAACAATCCTTCTCAGTCCTCCTTCCGGACTTCACTTAACCTAGGCTCTAGGTTTATCTGCTCCCAGATTACTTTCGATCCCCCTTCGATTACCTCACAAGAACTAAACATTTCTGCTTCCTCTTCCTCTGAAGCATTCAACAGCTGATTTCCGACCGTTTGATGTTGAACTTTGGGTTTCATCAAGTTGTAAATTTTGTTCTGCCGCCTTCCTAATTTCACTTCATAATTTGTATCGCAAGGCTTCGATATTACTTTGGCGGGCCCTTCCCAATGAACCTCAAGCTTGTTCCTTTTGGATGGCTGCAGCAGCATTACCTGACTTCCTACTTCAAAAGCACGCTTCTTCACCGATTTCTCGTAGTGCTCCTTCGGCAGCACTTGTGCCGCGTTTTTGTGGCTTTCCACTAGCGCTTCAATCGAGAGGTCCTCACGCTGCTCTCGAATGAGCGTCTCTCGATCAACTCTCGGCAGCTCGCTCCAACTTTCCGCTACAGGCGAGAGCGTTGCAACCCTCTCGGTCTGACTCAATGGCGCCATATCGTCTCCCCCTACGCATACCGCGCCAGTCGCTTCGGCGACGGGCCGCTCGCGTGACTGCTCGCATGACTCCCGAGGGCAAACAGCAAGAGGCTAGTGTGAGCGATGGAGAACCTTAAAGTGAAGGAACTCATCGAAATGGTGAGGAACTCGGCATTACTTTGGGCCGTGCGAAACAAAAGCAAGCGATCCTTGAGATCCTGAAGGATGAAGAAGTGTCGGCAGAGGAAGTCGATGAGGCATGGGCGGATATCAAGCAGGCCGCGAGGAGGCTGAAAGGCGAGAAGTTCACGAACGTGAAGAAGCTGAAAGGCGCGAACGTCGCAAGCGTTAGGAGGCCGAGAGACAGGAGCGCCTCGAGTTGAAACGAAGATAATTCGCAATCCTACAGTGTTCAGAGGCACTAGCGTAGCTTCTCCGACAGTTCAGGTCAGCGGTTATAGAATTCGGGACCAACTGCCACCGTTCGTAGTAGGCGAGGACATGTCGAAGTATCTCGTCAAGTTTTAGCACATATTTGAGCGAAATGCTTGGAGTGGTCTCTTTGGGCGCGGAACCTGTTAGCGCTTCTTCCCGGCGAAGTGTCCGACGCGATAACTTGCTTGTCGAGGGAAGCGTTTGAGAGCTATGACGAGGTGAAGGAAGTGCTCTTGAGACGTTGTAAGTTGTCACCCGAGACTTTTAGGCAAAGGTTCCGGTATGCTAAAAAGGGGAATGAGTCACACGTTGACTTCGTGTTTCGTCTTCAAGCCGATTTAATTGAATGACTCAAGCGCGAATGGTTTATGACGATCGCGAAAGTGGTAGAATGCATTGCATTGGAGAAATTCTACCGCTGCATCGAGGAGGATGTCAAGGTTTTGCTGCAGGACAAACTTGGTGAAATACAGCTAAACAAGGCAGTAGAGTTAGCTGAGGAGTATTATACTCGTCGAAAGTTGCATAGCAGGGCAGTGCGCGTTGAAAAGGATGAAAGGAAAGAGGGCTTTTCAAAGAAACCTGATCAGCGGAAACCCGCTCCACACCGTAATTTCAAGAAGGACCCGTCTCTTACGAAGGACACTATAGGGAAGGGCAAACGGAAGCGCAGAAGTTGAGTGAGGTTCCTTAAAACGCACTGATACCACACGGGCGTTTGAATCAAGGAAGCCGCTAATCTGCTACAACTACAAAAAGGAAGGACACATCGCGATAAACTGTAAGCAAAAGTTTGGTTTCGCAGCAATCCGAGAATCGGAAAAGAACATGCGGTTGTTAGAGCCGTATCTTCAAGAAATTAGTGTGAATGGGAAAACGTGTCGAGCACTTCGAGACTCAGCGGCAACCATGAACGTTGTCCATCCTTCATTGGTCTCTCCAGATGACTTTACAGGAGAATGCGCGTGGATCAGGCAAGTCGCCGAGGAGCAGAGTGCTTGTTTACCAATCGCAACGGTTGTCATTGAAGGCCCGTTCGGTAAGCTTCGCACCGAAGCGGCTGTGTCTGCCACGCTTTCCGATCATTTTCCTTATCTTTTCTCTAACAATTCAGAGCAGCTTCTCAAAGAGCAGGGTAAATCGTTCTTCCCCAACTTAGCGTACATGGCCCTCACGCGATCGCAAGCGCGGAAGCTTTCGCAGGAGCTTAATCTTGTTCAATGTGGTGAACCATCAAGTGACCTTGGCGGCGATTCAACAGAACCTCAGAGAGGAAATTCTCCGTGTGAGTCATGTGAGCAGTCACTCGAGCGGTCCGTCACCGAAGCGACTTGCGTGGTTCCATAGCAGGGGGAGACGACATGGCGCCACTGAGTCAGAGCGAGAGGGGTGCAACGCTCTCGCCTGTAGTGGAAAGTTGGAGTAAGGTGTCGACGGTTGATCAAGAAACGTTCATTCGAGAGCAGCGTGAGGACCTCTCGATTAAGCGCCAATGAGAAGCGTAAACTTAGGAAAAAAGAAAAGAATGGTTTTTTTTTGAGAAAACAGGGCTCCTGTCTGTATCGGAGATACACCAATGCGCAAGGTCGGAAGTATGAGCAGCTCTTGGTGCCACAAAAATATCGTCGCCAACTATTTGAAATGGCGCATGATAACGCATGGGCCGAGCATCTCGGCATAAAAAAGACCAAGGCTAGAGTTTCCCTTGAGTTTTATTGGCCGAAATGCTGGAAGATATCGAAGACTTTGTACGCTCATGCGGCACTTGTCAGAGAGCGGGGAAATGCACGGACAAGTGGAAAGCACCGATGAAGCTTGTGCCAGTTATCACAGAACCTTTTTGGCGCCAAGTAATTGATGTCGTCGGGCCATTGCCAGAGTCAAAGCAAGGTTGTCGGTTCATCTTGAGGCTCTCTGTGTAGCCACAAAATTTCCGAAAGCGATACCATTAATGAGCTCAATTCCCCTCATGTCGTGGTCACTGCTATCTATATTTGCACGCGTCGGATTTCCTTCTTAAATCTAATGCGACCATGATAGTGTCTTCACCAGCTGCCTTACCTCCACCTTTATGGATAAATGTGGAATAACAGTAGTACACAGCTCGATCCATCACCCACAATCTAATCCGATAGAGCGTATGCATTCCGTTCTGAAACGGATACTGAGAGCTCTTTGCCACGAGCACAAATGCGACTGGAAAGCGTGTATTCCCCCCGCTATGTTCGCTGTGAGATCAGCTCCTCATGAGAGCACTGGTTTTAGCCCTGCAGAGCTTGTGTATGGAAGGACTTTGAGAACACCATTGCGAATGCTACGCGAGTCCTGGGAGGGATTCGATGAGGACCCAAATGTAGTTGCGTATATTCTAGACCTCTTCCAGAGGCTTGGAAAAACAAAAGATCTAGTGGAAAGCCACATGAAGACTGCACAAGTTTGTCGAAGGAGTACTACGACAAATCGGCGAAGTAGCGCGCTTTTGAAGTAGGAAGTCAGGTAATGCTGCTGCGGCCGTCCAAAAAGACCAAGCTTGAGGTTCATTGGAAAGGGCCCGCCAAAGTATTATCGAAGCTTTCTGATGCCAATTATGAAGTGAAACTAGGAAGGCGGCCGAAAAAATTTACCACAGTAACTTGAAGAAACCATACGTTCAACGTCAAGCGGTCGTAAATCAGCTGTTGAATGCTTCAGAGGAAGAGGGAGCAGAAGTTTTGAGTTCTAGTGATATAATAGAAAGGGGATCGGAGGTAATCTTGGAGCAGTTGAACCTAGAGCCTAGGTTAAGTGAAGTCCAGAAGGAGGACCTGAGAACGAATGTTTCTATTTATGAGAAATCTGGACTCCCATATTTTAGTTACACAAATGTGCAACGTCGCAAGTACAAGCAGCCCTTAGTACCGCATAGGTATCGTCGCCTAAAAGTGGCTGGTTACCGAGGTGGAGCATGATACTCCAACAACACAACTTTGACGTTCGCTACAAAAAAGAGAAAGCTAAAAGATAATGCAGACGAATTGAGCCGTGCGTTTAGTTAGTACCTTTTCCACCTTTCGGTTTCTCGCTGGCTATTCGGGGCAAAATTTTGTCTTCATCACGACCTTAGCTGAGCGCTCTCGTCCAGAGTGAGTCAAGGAGCCAACTTTATGTTGTGTTCTATTTCGTTACGTTGTTGTACGTGTAAAAATGCGAGTTCTCATTTTAAGAGTCTTGTGTCCCACATGTGCCTCTTGATGTAGAGGGAACGAAATTCCGATAGACACGTAGCTAGGTATATGTTGTACTATACTTTGTCTGGTGTTCTGTTGGGTGACCGAGGGCACTTGCTTGTGTCGTGTGTTGTCTGTTGTCGAACCGTTCTTGACAAGTTGCAGAACGATCGACAAGTGCTGAGACCAAAGATCGCCAGAAGAGATGAGCGAAGCTGGCCGACAAGTTGTGGCGACAAGCCAGTGGAGCTGGGATCCATCCTCGAGAATGGGATGTGTTCCGGAACGGAGTCTGGAGCTGCATTCTCTTCATGGCCCTGGAGGCGAACCTGGAGGGACCTGGTGAATGAGCGCACCTGACATCTGAGCCACGTAGAAGCAGCTCGTCTTTCCGGTACATTGTCTGGCGGCGGGGATGTTGTTATGCCTGCGAGTCCACACCGAACGCCTATGCCTCTGAAAAAGGCAATCTGTGTCAAGGCCAGCAAATGAACCCTCTTGATGCGAACAGCTCAACGGCGTCATCACGCGGCAGCGCCTTCCTGTCTGGCGAGTCTTACGCAATGCGTGGCGACGTCACTCAACCTTGGCTGCAAACACGTGCAGCGGCTCCGGGTTCGATGAGAATGACGCAGCCCAGCGGCGACCCCATTGGAGGATTCTGACCTCACGGCCAGCGGCGCTTCTGGTTGGACATTTGGTTACTCAAAGAATCCACCCGGTGCATATAAAAAAAGCCCTGTATTACGTCACGAGCAGTAGGCCCATGTGTCAGAGAAAAGAGCTAGGCTCTTTGAGTCTCTAAGCTGTCGGCCCCAGTGCCGAATTCGTAACGCCTCTGTATATATGCATTACATAAACCTTGTTTAACTCCCCGTCGTCTCGTACGCTCGTCTATCAGCTCTTCGCAGAGGCAGTCGCGAGCTGAGAAACCTACATACCCGACGGCTGGAGGCCGTGTCGGTGGAGATCGGAGCAGTGGCGCCTTCGGGACCGTGTTGGCGTCACCGTCTTTCGTAACAATGGTGACAGCGGTGGGATCCGTGGCGCCATTCGTAACGTCGTCGGAGGCGCGCTTCGTAACAGTGGTCACATTCGATTCCGCGCACCGGAGTGTTTTTTTCAGGATTTTTTTCTTTCTTGCGTTTTAATCTATATATAGATACGTTTTTATATACCGTGCATGACATCGACGTTCGCATCGGCGTTCACGTCCACGCCGACGGCGGCGGTGAAGTCCAGCCGAGAGTGCCATATATTGCTATCGCAATAAAATAAATACCTCAGTGTTCGTATGACGCACCCACAAACTATTTGTTTTTCTTATGAGTTGTGGTGGATGCCGTGCTGGCGTCTGTCCGCCGTTTGCAAGCAAGCGAACACAACACCCGCAGTGCCACCGGACGCCTCTTTGAGCATGTCAGAAAACACAAAAGTTCAGTGTTTGGCGCAGCTTAAATTCGCCTCAAGTGCATGAAATACAATTTCAAGTTGCACATTCTTGTTTTTAAGCCCAAAGAGTCTACCAGGGAAGATTTATTGTCCTACCAGCAGATTGACCACGTCCCTGTTGGCTGTTGTTAGCGGTCATTTTTGTCGACTTTCTACATCAAGTTAAACTTATCACTTTTTTATTCGACAAAAGAATGCACGTTGCCACCGATGTGAAACGATTCTATATTTGTGGCACCTACAGAAAAATTTTTGCGAGCGGTAGAGAACCCTTTCAGTGTAGAGGATGTATTGTGATAGGAGCCCAGTGCTGCCAACCTGCGGAGCCACTTTTTGCCTTCTCCGGAGTTGAAAAAATTCTTAGATTTCCTTAGATTTTCATGGAGTGTTGTTTTTTGAAGACAAATGTGTTCGTTCTGTGATAAACAATTTCCAATTTCACTTTTATATAATAGTGCATTTGTTTGAAAGTATTGACAAAAATATGTGCTGAAGGAGAGAAAGTGCCACGGTACAAACTCAAAAGATGAAACAACGTTTTATCGCATGAAATCACAAAGGTAAGCGGTCACCACATTTAGGGGGGAAGGGGGAGGACATGTAGTATCGCTGTAGTTTATACCTGTCACAAAGAAAAAAGCATTGCATATAGGCTGAAGAAGGAATGAATTATCAAAGTAATATTTAGGAACACGGCTAGCTGTTCAATGTAAAACACGGAAAATTACACTATATTACAGTGCACTTGTGATAGCGTGGAAGTAAAATAATAATAATAATAATAATAATAATAATAATAATAATAATAATAATAATAATAATAATAATAAAATAATAATAATAATATAATAATATAATAATAATAATAATAATAATAATAATATAATATAATATAATAATAACAATAGTAACAATATTACCCAAACGAGTATAAAGTGCAGTACTTGAAATATTCCGCTAAGCAAGCTTTAAAATCATCAATTCTGATATTTGCAATTCTGTTATTCTGCAACTCTCCCGCAGAACGTGCTTAGTGGTGTTCATATAAAACACGAAGTGATGTGCACTTTCTTAAATTATAAACAATGTCTTGAAAAACGTACTCAAACTTTGTCATGACATCTGATGCAAGATATTATGACGGAAATGTTTAACCATGAAAGCATATATGCCGTGTGGCAGTTCATTACTCGCAACCTGCTGAGTGATTACGAAAAGATATGTTTATTAGAATTGTTGCATACAATACGTTCGTTTCAAATATATCCTTGCATTCTTCCACCAGCCACTTTTTTTTCCAACGTTTTTTTTTCAGCTGTGCAAATAACGGCTTACATGCAGCCTACTGCTCTGGCCGCACTTTTCACGGAAACCTTGGTACCTTGGCGGAGCCACACGGCTACATAGGGCAGCTCACTAGCAACGTGACAGCGTTCGCAAAGAATGAAAACTTGTCAAAAAACATAAACCAAAAAAATAATGGCGCGGGCGAAAGGAGAGAAAATGAGAGGATGGTGTAGAGCACTTTTTCTTTGGTTCGAACCGGATAGGCAATCGACGTTGAACACGGACGGCATAGAATGAACCCTATGAAGGGGGGGAGAGGAGAGCACTGGAGAGGAGGAGCGTTGGGGACAGAGACCGGCCCAATCGCCCCCTTGCACCCCTCTGAACCGCTACTGGGCATGGCACAGCGCTTTTAAGTGAGGGTAGAGGAGGTGAAAAAGAGAAAAGGTGGAAGAAGGAACAAAAAAAGTGGTTGTGGGCGGTAGGTTTCTCCATTGATCTGCTTGCTTCACGTGGACGCGAGAAGTTTCCCTAGACGTAGACAAATCTCTATTTTTCCCTAAGTATAAGCAAAAGTCCCTAGATCAACGGAAATTACCCCAGACATGGCAGCACTGCAGGTGCCAAAAACAAATACACCTTGCTACGGTATCCCTGAAAACCCTCCGTAATCTACCTGGTTACATTAAACAGTTATGCTGCCTATTCAAACAGCTTTGCTCATACCCTACTCAGCAGAAAGTACAAAAAAAAAAAGAAATTCCGTTTTGCTTTCATCATATAACCAAACGACAGGACGACAGTAAGAATTTCTGGAATAGTGCTGTCAAAAGCATCATCATCATCATAATCATCATCATCATCATCAGCCTGATTACGTTCACTGCAGGGCAAAGGCCTCTCCCATGTTTCGCCAGTTAACCCGGTCCTGTGCTTGCTGCTGCTAATTTACACCCGCAAACTTCCTATTCTCATCTGACCACCTAACCTTCTGTCTCCACCTAACCGCTTGCCTTTTCTGGGAATCCATTTAGTTACCCTTAATGACCAGCGATTATCCTGTCTACGCGCTACATGCTCGGCATATGTCCATTTCTTCTTCTTGATTTCAGCTATGATATCCTTAACCCCGTTTTTTCTTAATCCACTCTGCTCTCTTCTTGTCTCTTAAGGTTACACTTACCATTTTTCTTTCCATTGCTCGCTGCGTCGTCCTCAGTTTAAGCTGAACCCTCTTTGTAAGTCTCCAGGTTTCTTTTCCGTAGCTAAGTCCCGGCTAAATACCTTCCTCTTGAGGGATAGTGGTAATCTACGTGTCATAATTTGAGAGTGCTTGCGAAATGTGCTCCACCCCATTCTAGTTCTTCTAGTTACTTCAATATCGTGGTTCGGCTCCGCGGTTATTACCTGCCCTAAGTAGACATAGTCTTTACAACTTGAAGTGCACTGTTACCTACCTCGAAGCTCTGCTCTTTTCCGAGGTTGTTGTACATACTTTCGTTTTCTGCAGATTAATTTTAAGACCCACTTTTCTGATCTCCTTGTCTAACTCCGTAATCATAAGTTGCAATTCGTCCCCTGAGTTACTCAGCAATGCAATGTAATCGGCGAAGCGCCGGTTACTAAGGTACTCTCTATTAACTCTTATCCCTAGCTGTTCTCGTTCTTGGCCTCTGAAAACCTCCTGTATGCACGCGGTAAATAGCATTGTGCTCCCTGCCTTACACTCTTCTTGATTAGTATTCTGTTTCTTTCTTTATGAAGCACTATGGTTGCAGTTCATCCCTTGTAGATTTCTTCCAGTATGTTTTATATACTTCATCGACGCCCTGATTCCGCAGTGTCTGCATGACGCTTATATTTCTACTGAATCAAACGCCTTCTCGTAATCTATGAAGGCTATGTATAGTGGTTGGTTATATTCTGAGCATTTCTCTATTACCTGATTCATAGTATGAATGTGGTCGATTGTTGAGTAGCCTGTTCGAAATCCTGCTTCTTCCTTTGGTTGATTGAATTCTAATGTTTTCGTTACTCTGTTAGCAATTACCTTTCTATATAGCTTGTATACTACAGAGAGCAAACTGATCGGCCTGTAATCTTCAAGTCCTTGTCATTTCCTTTCTTATGTATTGAGATGATGTTAGTGTTCTTCCAAGGCTCCGGCACTATTCCCGGCCGTCAGGAGACACCTCGTAAACAGAGTGGCTAATTTTTTTAACACATTCTGTCCTCCATCTTTCAGCAGATCTGATGTTACCTGATTCTCACCAGCAGCTTTGCCTCTTTGCATGCTCTCCAAAGCTTTTCTGACTTTTTCTGTCATTACTGGTGGGGTGTCATCTGGGTACTGCTAGTTCTTATCGTATTAAGGTCGTGGTTGCCTCGGCTACTGTACAGATCTCTGTAAACCTCCTCCGCTATTTTAATTATCCTATTCATACTGGTAGTTATTTTGCCTTCTTTGTCCTTAGTGCATACATCCGATTGTTGTCTATCCCAAGTTTCCTCTTGACTGCTTTGACGCTTCTTCCGTTTATCAGAGCGTGTTCATTTCTCTCCATGTTATACCTTCTTACATCGCATACCTTACGCCTATTAATCAACTTTGAAAGCTCTGCCAGTTCTATTTTTTCTGTTGTACTTGAGGCTTTCATGATTTGACACTTCTTAATGAGATTCTTTGTTTCCTGGGACAGCTTACCAGTGTCCTGTCTAACTAACCTGCATCCAACTTCCACTGCACACTCCGTAATGATACTTGTCACATTATAACTCATTGTATCTACGCTAAGGTTGGTTACCTCACTAAGAGCCGAGTACCTGTTCTGAAGCGAGAATATGAATTCCTGTACTCAGTGCTAGTTCGTTGATTGGCTTCTTGCGTATCAGTTTTTGTCGTTCCTTCTTCAAGTCTAGGCGAATTCGAGACCGTACCATTCTATGGTCACTGCATCGTACCTTGCCAACCACTTCCACATCCTGCACGTTGCCTGGGTGTGCACTCATTATAAAGTCTATTTCGTTCTTACTTTCGCCATTAGGGCTCCTCCATGTCCACTTGCGGTTCTCTCGTTTTCGGTAGAAGGTATTCGAAATCCGTAAATTATGCAAGTTCTACTGATAGCTCTCCTCTGGCGTTTCTAGTGCCGATGCCATAATCTCCTACTTCCTGGTCTCTAGCCTGCTTTTTCCCTACCTTTGCATTAAAATCTCTCAACAGTATAGTATACTGTGTTTTTACCTTACTCATTGCCGATTCCACGTCTCCATAGAAGCTTTCAACTGAAGCGTCATCATGGCTGGATGTAGGCGCGTAAGCCTGTACCCCCTTCATCGTGTATTTATTGAGATTAAATGCAATACCTATCACACTTTCATTAATGCTATAGTAGTCCTCTATGTTGCCAGCTATGTTTCTGTGAATCAGGAGCCCCCCTCCCAGTTCTCCTCTGTGAGCCAATCTCCTATAGCAAAGGACGTGTCCATTCTGTAGCACCGTATAGGCCTTATCTGTCCTCCTAACTATATCCCTATTATATCCTATTATCCTATGAGCCCTATTATATCCCATTTAATATCCTCTAGCTCCTCGAATAGTACAGCTAGACTTCCCTCATTAGATAATGTTCTAGTGCTAAACGTTGCCAAGTTCAGGTTCCAATGGCGGCCTGTCCGGATCTAGGGATTCTTAGCACCCTCTGCTGCATTGCAGACCTGACCGCCGCCGTGGTCAGTTGCTTCGCAGCTGCTGGGGACTGAGGGCCGTGAGTTATTGGACGTATGAATGTGGGAGGTAGTGGCCAGATTCCGCACCAGGGTGGCCACCGGTAAGGCCGCACCCCAGGCCTCGTATTGCAGTTCAATCACCACGCGGATTTTATGTTTTTTTATCCGGTTGGGAACTACGCGGCACCGAGATTTGAGCCACGGACCTTATGCATGCGAGGCGGATGTTCTAACCACTGCGCCATCGTTGCATCCCCAATTCGTCGCTGTCAAAATATTTGCGACGAATTCCTCACCAAGTAAGAGGCAACTTGAGCAAAACAAGCGTTGATAGCCATAGCAATGAACTTTATATGCAGAAAAACACTCCACAATGGGAAAGGAGGCGTGCTACAGTTGCGATAACGTGAAGCATGGGAAGACGTGAAGCATGCAGTTCACGGCGGTGTTCTCTCACTGGAAACGTTTTACTCTTTGCTGCTTTACTCGCCACTGGTCCACTAGCACACCCTCCTCACTTTGCAGATCTGTTTCGAAAAGCCGGGTCTCAAACAGATAACTTTACTGTGAAGATGCACATTTGTGCTTCCGTTTCAGATAAGAAACTTGAGCGCCTTGGTAAATTTTGTAGGGGACAGACACCTCTGCTAATTAAGCCAAACACGATGTTTCAGACAATGGTGACAACGAAATTGAAACTCGCCATGTGCTTGGCATTCGTCGGTCGTGAGTAGTTGGATTTAACCAGTTTTGTGCCGCACACTCGTTTATGATTGACCATGACGACGACATGACACTCCCACAAGCTCAGAACATCACGGTAATCTGACACGCCAAGCGGCCTAGGCCTAAAGTGATTCGCCCATAAGAGAAACCTAGAGGTGTAGTACACCAGGTGCACAAGCTTGTTCGGCCCCTTTTCCTGATAAAAGGGTCTGCATTTTTTTGTAGCGTTAGCTACACTGGCCTCGCTTAGTCAATTTCGCGTGGCACTGGTCTGCGCATGCGCAATGATACTCGGCTGCCACCTTACGTGGCTCACCGCCGATGTGCGCGCAATTGGATGCGCTGCGAAGACGATCAGTGGTGTCACGCACCGGAGCCGGCACCTCCTTCGCACTCAGCCGCGGCCGCGCGCGACTCGCCGCCGCTGGTGTGCGCTTTCCAGAGGAGTGTTGTCATAGCCTTGGTAGACATATGGACGCCGACGCGCGCGCCTTCCCTGTGCAGTCGCCATCTGACACAGCGCTGGAGCCGCTTGATATCGCCTCTGACTGGCATTTGACACTGTAATATAGCCATGGAGGAGGAGAGTGCATATGCTGCTCAACGGTGCAGTAGAGCGGAGAAGCTTAACTCATCGGATCCCGAAGTAGTTGCCCGGTAAAATAAATATACATGTGCCACATAATACGTATACCGTGTGTGTGTCATTGGAACAGTTGTAAGCATGATATCTGGAAAGCTAAGAATAATCAGCTGAACCTTTGCTAACGCTACGTATATTCTGGCATAGCTGAGCTAAGCCACTGCCATTTTTTACTCTGTTTTTCTTCATTTTTGTTGTTTATGCGTGTTTGGTTTTTTCAGTATTCCTATAATTATGATGTGATATGCAGCTCTAGCGTAGCCTACTTTCCGATATTTTTAAATATATGAATAGCATACGAGGTGAAAAAACTTAAACTGAGAAATTTTGACATTCATGACGCTATATTGGGGTTACTATGGCAAATTCTCAAGACGGCGTTTCACCCATGGTAACTGTCAGGTGCTACTTCTAGAGAAGCGAGGGGTAGTCCTTCATACAGAAGGGCACGTCCATATTGCAAGCAGTTCGTGCGATCATCACGCAACAGCGTCTATAAAAAAACCATCGTGACAGAGCAACTAAAGACAACACACACGAAGAACAGACGAGGACTTCCGCGATCGAACTAAAAGCTCCGAGCGCACTACTCGGACCTGGTGTGCAGCAATACCTGCTCACGCAGTTATAGATCGATCGCTGAATATCGATCCACTCATTGTGTGGTGAACAGGCATATAGTCTAGATGGTAATCGAATGGAAAGCAAGCACCTATTAAATATCGCACGACACGCTTGTGTCCGGCCGGATGTGTCACGATGCAGGGAGAGAAGAACGGTGCTTGGCGTGTTCCAAAGTCATAAAGGCGCGCCCGTTATATCCATGTATCTGTGTGAAAAACACAAACCGAGAGGCGTGGCGGGCAGTTAGTGATGCTGTATAAATATAGTTGATGCAGTGGCTCCTGCGAGTGAAGTTCAATATGGGTGCTTCGCAGGCTTAGCTGGACTCGTTCGGAGAGACTCGGTTTACGTACGAGTTGCAAGTAAAGGTTGATTGATGGAAATATTAT
The DNA here is from genome assembly GCF_013339725.1 of Rhipicephalus microplus. Lineage (NCBI taxonomy): Eukaryota > Metazoa > Arthropoda > Arachnida > Ixodida > Ixodidae > Rhipicephalus > Rhipicephalus microplus. The sequence continues at coordinate 50,485,930 of NC_051175.1, read as the reverse complement.
ATCGCCGGTGTTGTTCAATATGAGAAGGCGTCCGACAAACTAAGCGTTGCTATATCGGAAATAACCAAACGCGAATAGTTTATCAGGTCAATATGATGCGCAGACTCGACTGCTAGATATTCAGTGTGACGCATTAAAATGTGGCACGTTCTAAAAACACGACTAAACGTAGTTTATAGAGCCTTCATTTCTCGTGATGAATATGTGTAATTTTTAATGTCGCGCTTTCCTTCGGTGCTTGGGGTTGTATTATAATCTTCATCATCAATCTCGTAACTTTCCGCCTAATTTTACGGCCCCTGCATGACAAGCACCTGTCCCAGTGATCTCCAATTTAACGTGTCTTGCACGAGCTGATTCTATTTTATTCGTGCAAACTTTCTGATCTTTGCACTGGGTGATACGTTTACATATAATCCAAGCATATCCTATCAAGTCGTGAAGTACTTCAGGGTTTTCCAATGTTCGTAAATAGTGTAATGAAAAATGGAATCTATCGTTTTGCTTCAAGATGAGAGTATGTTAGATACTTATGCAGGAACACTCGTTTACTGACGATAAGGCACCTCATCACATTACAGCTACTGTGGCCTTCCCTAAGGCGATGTACTAAGTCCTGTGATGTTCAATCTTACTCTAATTGCCCTCACTGAGCAGCTGCCAAGCAAAGCTAAGTTATAGATGTACGCGGATGATCTTTGCGTTTTTACGTCAGCTGTAGCACACCTACAGTTGTGAGCGACAATTCAAAGAGGTGCTGCTCGAACAGCCTGTACGAATTCTTGTGAATGGGAAGGCTTGGAAATTTCTTCCGAGAAATGTGCCATCGTTGCTTTCACACGCAATTTTATGAATAATTACAGCATAACCTTCAATTGCCAACCCACCCATACATTCGGCAATACAAGTTCCTGGGTATCATAGTTGAGAGGAATTTATCATGTAGTAATCTTGTATCCTACCTCAAAAAGTGGCTGATCGGCATATGCCGTTTTTTGAAGCTCTATGCAGGGAAGGCTTGGGGAATGTCGCCCAGGGCAATGCTAAGACTGTACAAGGTACTTTTCTCGGGTTTCCTACGGGACAGCTTGCCAGCAATAACAAACGTGACCAAAACAAGCCTAAGAGTATTACAAACGGTTTAGGACTAAGCCCTCCGGATTCGCTGAGCATCTCCTTGTTAGTGCATCGACGGCGGCTTCTATAGCGATCACTGTAAACCAACTCGTCAAGACACACACTGACGTTGAAGCACTCAGGACGCATATAAGACATCTCGCTTGACCACCACTGCCCCGCCGCGGTGGTCAAGTGGTTAAGATACTCAGCTGCTGACCCGCAGGTGATGGTATTGAATCCTGGCTGGGGCGGCTGCACTTTGATGGAGGCGAAAATACTGTAGGCCCGTGCGCTCAGATTTAGGTGGACCTTCAAGAACTACAGGTGGTCGAAATTTCCGGAGCCCTCTACTATGGCGTCCGTCATATTCATAGTGTGGTTTTTGGACGTTAAACCCCCCATATCAATCACATATCAACCTCCCTTCCACCACCTAGCCACGCTATCAGCAGACAGATGACGCACCTATTTTTGCCAAATGGTTGCCGCGTATCGCGAGTATTCGCCAATATGCTTCCACCGCCACGAGACCTTCCATTCCTTCGTGGTGCCTGACTATTCCTAGTATCAGCCTGCCATTATATGGCATCCGTGAAAAGGAGACATGTCATCACCGGCTTCTAAACAGCTCGCCTTGCTCCTGGTGTGTGAGAAGTACCGAGGCTAGAGGCACGTATACACCGACGGCTCTGTTATACCGACGACTCTGTTATGCTGAACAGCTCGACCGCAGCCATCGTTATACCTGTGAAGGCCGCAAAGATCAAATCTAGGACGCCTCACCCGACGACATTGACAGCAGAGCTCTCTGGGCTGCGTATAACATTAAATTTTATTACTAGTGAACGGGAACAAAACTGGGTGATCTTCAATGACTCAAACGCGGCACTACAATTCTTCTGTCACCGCTACACCACCGTGGCCCACACGAGCAGCTGGTATTGGAGATGGCAGATGAGGCCCACCCTTACTTGAAAAAAAAAGACGTGAAATAACTTTTCAGTGGCTCCCAAGTCACTGTGGGATTATCGGCAGTGAACGGGCCAATCGAGCGCCCGTTCAGCCTATACAGAAAACAATCAGATATTATTATCGTTCTCGAGGGGCGTCGCTGCATGAGCCGCACTTCAAGCACGCATGGCTGTATTCCTTGGATCCAACCCCCGTCTTCCAATTCCTTCAGAACTGCGCCAATGTGACCCTACCTTTGTGAAGGTTATGGTTGGGTGTCGCATTACGCACGCGTACACGTTTTGCACAGGGATGGCCGACACGGCGAATGTGACCGCTGTGGCAGTGTTGAAACGATTCCACATATTTCGTGTGAGTTCCCACAGTACTGTTTACAGAGACAAAGCGCACATTATATTTGTTAAGGCATAAGCCGAACAGTCTCCTCCAGCTGTAAAATTACTCGCTTATAACACACTAATTAGGCCGAAACTTGAATATGCATTTGTAGTGTGGGACCCCTTTACTAAAACCAACATTACTCATCGAGAGAATGTGCGAAGAAACGCAGTCAGCTTTATTTAATCCAAATTTTCTCTGTATGACTTACCCTCTGAACTAATGCAGGTTAACAACATTCCATACCTTGCAGGCGGAGACGGAAAGCGGCACGTTTAGAATTTCTTTACCTCCTTTGGAATCGTCAACTAGCAATTAACCCTGCACCCTGTCTTTCATCTTCTACATCGACTTACTCGCCACCATAATGCTAATTCTTTGACACCTTATTTTACGAGAAAATATTTATTTAAACCTTCTGTTTTCCCACGCACCATAACAGAAAGAATGATTCATTGTCGCATTTAATCGCATTGGAATGATTGCCAAGTGTATTGACTATATTTGTGTTTGTTTCATTTTGTTGCTGTTTTTTTCTTCCCCTTTCCCCGCTTGGACATGTATAAGGACTGCAGTATTGAATAAAGAAAGAAGAAAGAAAGAAAGGAGAAAGAAAAGAAGGCTGTGCAAGCGCTACTGCGCTTTCGGCGTTCAAATGGCCTCTCAGAACGGCTTTTATGTGAACGTCTTGCACATGTGTTCATGTGTGTGTCTTGGCTTCGAGTGCAATTATAACGTGAGTGGTCACATCTCATTGCGTCCAGGAATAAAAACAGTTATTTCCGTATTATATTGTAACGCGAGGTTCTAATATGGTAGCCAAAAATCTGAAAAAAAATCACGATACATTCGAATAAATACGCTATTTCCCGAATGTGGCCATTCTGTTGCCCTCCACGTCACGTACCAAAGTTGGCTTTTGTAATGAGTTCGAAAGAGCTCAAGAAGCAAAAAAGAACAAGGAAAACTCGGGACGGCCCTGACTAGTATTGAAAAGGCTAAGGATACAGTGGTGCCGGATGCCTTCCTCCTCCTCAGCATTTCTTTCCCTTCCTTCCCCCTTGTTATATTACTCCGCGCATGGATATTATGTCACGAGCTGCTTGGCACATACTTCTCTTTCTCACCCTTGAGATGCTATGGTTATACCCTCTAAACTCATTCTTTTACTCCACGTTCGCTACCAAGACCTGCTAAGCTCCCATTTTTCATCCCCTAGCTATCTATACTATATTCTAGTCTCTTTGGAATGGCGAGCAGTTGCCGCAACAGTTCCGCCTGCGAGAGGCACGCTTGATCACATTTAATTCCACTGCCCAGCATACCAATCTGAATGACGTGCTATGGAAGCCAAGCTCTATCATCTGGATTCACGACCTTTTACAGAAACGAATATCCTCGGATCTTGGCCGACGGGCTCTCATACGCCCAAAACACAAAAGCTCTTTTGTGCTTCTTAAGGACTGCCGGACTTCACCAGCGCTTGTGAAAGAACAGCGTGAGACAGGCCTGTGAGGTCTCGAGCAGACTAACTTTCCATCTCTTTCTTACTATTTTTTCTCCCTATCTCATTCCTTTCTATTATTACCCCTTTCCCCACTCCTTGTTTTCGCCCTTGCGGCCTGAATGTCCAACGAGATAGGATGTCCATCGAGACGGAATGTCCAATAGTGCACGGCATTCCGTCTGGACGGACAATCTATCGTGTTGGACATTCCGTCTTGGTTGGATATTCAGGCTCGTTGGACATTCCGTCTCGATGGACATACCATCTCGGTTGGAAATTCAGGCTTGTTGCACATTCAGTCTCGCCCATCACGTGACCGATTCAGAGCCTGAATGTCCAACGTGCCTGACTGTCCAACCCAGACTGAATGTCCAGTGAGCTTGAATGTCCAACCGAGATTGAATGTCCACGTTTCGAATTTCTTTACCTCTTTTGCAATCGTAAACTAGCAATTAACCCTGCACCCTGTCTTTCATCTTCTACATCAAGACTTACTGGCCACCATCATGCTGATTCTTTGACACCTTATTTTACGAGAAAATATTTAGCTAAATCTTCTTTTTTCCCACGCACCATAACAGAGTGAATTATTCATAGTAGCATTTAATCGCATTGGAATGATTGCCAAGTGTATTGACTATATTTGTGTTTGTTTCGTTTTGTTGCTGTTTTTTTTTGTTTCCCTTTCCCTGCTTGGACCTGTAAAAGGTCTGCAGTATTGAAAAAAGAAAGGAGAAAGAAAGAAAGGAGAAAGAAAAGAAGGCTGTGCAAGCACTACTGCGCTTTCGGTGTTCAAATGGCCTCTTAGAACGGCTTTTATGTGAACGTCTTGCGCATGTGTCTATGTGTGTGTGTCTTTGCTCTGAGCGCAATTATAACGTGAGTGGTTACATTTCATTGCGTTCAGGAATAAAAACAGTTATTTCCGTATTAAATTGTAACGCGAGGGTCTAATATAGTAGCCAAAAGTCTGAAAAAAAATCATGATACATTCGAATAAATACGCTATTTCCCGGATGTGGCCTTTCTTTTGCCCTCAACGTCACGTACCAAAGTAGGCTTTTGTAATGAGTTCGAAAGAGCTCACGATGCAAAAAAGAACAAGAAAAACTTGGGACGGCCCTGACTAGTATCGAAAAGGCTAAGGATACAGTGGTGCCGGATGCCTTCCTTTCCTCCTCAGCATTTCTTTCCCTTCCTTCCCCCTTGTTATATTATTCCGCGCATGGGTACCATGCCACGAGCTGCTTGGCACATACTTCCCTTTCTAACCCCTTGAGATGCAATGGTTATACCCTCTCAACTCATTATTTTACTTCACGTGCGCTTCCGAGTCCTGCTCAGCACCTATTTTTCCTCCCCTAGCTATCTATACTGTATGCTGGTCTCTTTGGAATGGCGAGCAGTTGCCGCAACTGTTGCGTCTGCGGAGACATGCTTGATCACATTTCATTCCACTGCCCAGCATACCAATCTGAACGACGTGCTATGGAAGCCAAGCTCCACCATCTGGATTCACGACCTTTTACTGAAAAGAAGATCCTGGGGCCTTGGCCGACGGGCTCGCACACGCCTAAAGCAATGAAAGCTCTTTTGTGCTTCTTAAGGACGGCCGGACTTCACCAGCGCTTGTGAAAGAATAGCGTGAGACAGGGCTGCGAGGTTCGAGCTGACTATTTATCCGTCTCTTTCTTACTCTTCTTTTCTCCCTATCTCTTTCCTTTCTATTGTTCCCCCTTTCCCCACACCTTGTGTTCGCGCTTGCGGCCTGAATGCACAAAGAGATGGAATGTCCATCGAGACGCAATGTCCAATAGTGGACATTACGTCTCGATGGACTTTCTGTGTTGTTGGAAATTCCCCTCAACCCTTTCCCCAGAACAGGGTAGCCAGCCGGTCTAAGAACTGGCTAACCTCCATGTCTTTCCGCTTAAACTTTCTTCCTCCTCTTCCACCTGGAAATTCCGTCTCGGTTGGATATTCAGGCTCATTGGACATTCCGTCTCGATGGACATACCGTCTCGGTTGGACATTCGGGCTCGTTACACATTCAGTCTCACCCGTCACGTGACCGATTCAGAGCCTGAATGTCCAACGAGATGGAATGCCCAATGAGTCACGTGACGAGCGAGACTGAATGTCCAACGTGCCTGAATGTCCACCCCACACTGAATGTCCAACGAGCCTGAATGTCCAACCGAGACTGAATGTCTGTTGAGACGGAATTCCCAACCAAGACGAAATGTCCAACCGATACAGAAGGTCCAACCAAGACGAAATTTCTATCGAGACGGAATGTCCAACCGAGACAGAATGTCCGTCGAGACCCTCTGCAGTTTCATCCGTCGGCCCAAGACCAAGCACCTGCGAAAAAAGCGCAGGGCATAGTGTGCCAAATCCCAAGCGCCGACTGCCCCGCTTCGTAGGTAGGGGAAATCGAAAACTTCCATGAAGGAATCAGCAGTACAAGAATGACCTCGGTTAATTCAACAGCTAACAGAGCGCAATGGCCGAGCACTGTGAGCAGTTCGACCACTAGTACCAGTCCCGACGGTGCGATGTCGAGCTTTTTGGCTTGTTTTGTATGCTTCCTGCATTCCTTGAGACCTCCAAAGAGCACGAAAACAGGTACGAGAAACTTGACTTTGGCAAACGACCATGCCGCCAAACGTTTTGTGCTATCAACTTCATGAACATATCACGGGTGAGGGACTGTCGAAAGTGCTTCGGATCTTCAAAATTTGCTATGAATAAAAATGTGTTAAAAAAAAAGAAAATACAAAAACACGGGCGTTGCTATGTTGCGTCAGTATGACTGAACTGCAGACGTGTTCAGATATTAGGGAATATGTCATATGGTGACTAGAAAATACGGAGATATTAGTATAGTTTAAACGCCCTTCTTATTGCCGAGACGTATAATAGATGTATCTGACCACATAAAAGCTTGAAGTTACTTGTTTTTGCCAGTGATGAAGCATCACGTACTGCATGAATGCTGCGTTTCTACCCCCTTCCATTTGAAACCCTGCCCGCAACAACTTCCAAAGTACCCTACATAATTCAACCACTGCTTAATTTGTAGCAAATGACATGACAAAATCTTATGGTCTCCGTCGAGGGTACATTTTAACAGAACTTAAAATTAGGCGATATAATGCATAGCTAACGGAAATTTTCAGCACGAAACGATGCCCTCACAAGGCGTTCACAATCACCTGTACTGCCTTTCTCGTTCGTGTGAATAATTTGTTTGGCGTTCATAACTTTCTCCTTTAATCAAATTTATAAAGCCCACTTCCATGCCCTCGTATTAAGCTATGTTCGAATATTTCGAACGTTTATTTATGAGATACATATTAATAGAATGATCAGGAATTATTCAGTTTTTCAGCTTATTAGTATCTTGCTTAGCTACACGTTCTTCTCTCCGCTAGGAAAACAGATTATGCGAGTTTCGTAGCATGCAACAACATGAATTGCTGTTTTTACTTCGTAATAGCACGTTATATGTGTTCTCTATAAGCACATCACCTATTAACAATAATATCACTATTACATCCCAAAAACTTACGGGTCCCCGGAAAGAAACTCCAATAGACCTCGTAAGAAATTTAAACTGAAATTTTGAAATCGTCCCGCTGAGAACGGGTTTAGCTTCGTGACCAAATACACTGCGAAATGTGCTACAATTAGGTGTGCACCATGGAGGCATTATTATTTTATTATTATTATTATTATTATTATTATTATTATTATTATTATTATTATTATTATTATTGTTGTTGTTGTTGTTGTTGTTGCTGCTGCTGCTCCTGCTGCTGCTGCTGCTGCTGCTGTTGTTGTTCGCAATCTTCATAGACTGTCGTGCCACCTAGCGGAATCCAGGAGCGTCCTTTCAAGGATGATCAGTAGGCTCACAACGCTCCCTTGTTCGGTGGTGCTAGCCGCATTGTTAACGTGCTTGCTATAAACGAACACACACCACTTTTCATGTTGCGTGCATCAGTGAATATACTGGACTGTCCATGACACAATAAATCTGATTCGCTTTTGCGAGAGGCGAAGTTTTCGTGAAAATACGTACCAATTCGCGCTTTAGATTATAGCCCGCAGAGTACACATATCAGCTTTGCAAAATTTTCTGCAGCCACATTGGATAGTTAAATGTTATTGTCCAACCTTAGCAGTGGAAGCTCACCTTATTTTACGTGCGTACAGCGTGCATCAGTGCTTTCGTAGTGCATGAATACCATAGCATTCATTGCAAGCGGAAAGGAGCGCAGGCTCACGATTTGCGCCTCCATACTTTGGCCTACGCTGCACCACTTGTTTTTCACGTTCGTTGATAGATGGCAGCACACTGTAAGCGATTCCTTTCTTGCCTGGTATCGGAGCGAAATGTTCTCCACACTCCCAGATAAACGTGGCGAGTGACGCCTCAATTGGTTCTTTATTCTATGGTGATACCGTGTTGGGGTTGTGCAATGACGCGTTGTTGGTGCTATGAAAGTCGTGTGGCTGAGAGAATTCCTCAGATTACTTCCAGCAGTGATATTCAAAGAAACCGTCTTCGAGGATTTTTCGCTGGACGTAGATGGTTGTGAACGCGCGGAGAGTGCCAGCGACGATGAACGATCAGCTGCTAGCTCAGGAACAGCGAGTTGCATTTCCCGTCCCGTCGTGCGTTAATGTTCTTTTCCACGCTCGTAAGTCACTTCGATTGTATTTATTGTGTAATATTCTTCAGATAGCTCAAAATAAAAGCATACTTTTTGTGCATTGAAAGTATCCTAATTACAGTGGATATTACAAAGCGCCGCATGCCACGAACACGCTTGAGCTCGACCAGCGAAGTGAAATTGTTAGAGAAATGAAATATGCAGTTACGACTACAGTCCGTGCTAACTTCTCCTGCACTTCACCGGTACCGTCCGAACGATGTTGCTGTTCGACAAATGTTCACAATTTTGACGTTGCGAAAAGCGTACACGTGTATTTGTTTCGATATCCTTGTCTGGATCGCGCTGATGGACTCTGCAACATCCATGTGTGAGGAACTGCACTCTGAGTCTGATCATGACTGTGACATAATCGCTAGTTAATGGGAAGTTAAAGGCGTGTTTTGTTGAAAAAGCAGCTGCATAATGCGCACAGCGCAAATAAGAACGATGGCGTTATATATTTGCAAACCATCGCTACGGTAAACATTCGGTCTTGTGCAGCCGCAACGGCGCGCTATACTCACTAGTGGCCTACTATTGCGGCAAATCCGCCCGGCAGGCTCAGCACAAACTTTCTTGGAATGCCGTTCAGTTCATACGTAAATTATAGTTAGCGCTGTATTGTGTAGCAGCTTAGGATTACGCAAAGCATCGTTGATACACGGACGATCAGCTGACACCACCACCTTTGCACTGCGGCAAGAAATGAGGTAGCGAACATTCAGCAGTTACTATCGGTTGGGAAAGTACCTTGGCTCGATATACATTCATTAGATGATCAAGAGTTCATCCAGCGAAAGCGGCAAGGAAAGTACGTCCGTGCGTCCTACCTTTTCCTATGCGAGTTCACGGGTTGATCATCCGTCCTCGGCGATCTTGGATTGCACGGTGCACCACCTATAGGCTGTGGGCATTGCGAATTTCGAAGCAGTTCATCGTGTTTAACCTCGCGTTATAATTACTGTATAAGCTCCCTAAAGGTAGTATACGCACCTTTAACCAGTCTCCGTCATCTGGTGTGTTCCCTAAAGACTGAAAGATTGGCAAGGTATTCCCCGTATTCAAGAAAGGTTACGGGAACTCGCCCCGTAATTATCGACATATTTCACTAACATGCATATCGTGCAAACTACTTGAACATATTGTAGCTTCTCATATCTAAGACCACCTTGAATTGAACAACTTTTCTCCCCTAATCAGCATGGTTCAGTAATGGCTACTCATGCGACACTCAGTTGTTCGAAGTCACCACCGACCTTTACTTTAATATGAACAGCAACGATCAAACCGATCGCTTCTTCTTCGGCTTCACTAAAGCTCTCGATACTGTCCCTCATTGTCGTTTAATCTCTAAATCGTCTTCCATCTGTATCGATTCACCAGTGCTTTCTTTGATACGCAACTTGTCTTCCCGTCAGAAAATCACTGTGGTTAACGACACGCCACCTGACATTTGCGATGTCACGTCTGGTGTTCCCCGAGGCAGTGTACTGAGTTCTTTACTCCTTTTAGTATTGCCACGCGTGTTTCTTATTTTCGCTTTTGTTTCTTTCAGTTGTCGCCAACAAGGCCTGTCAGGATTGCTCAGCGCAAACAGCACCTCATTGTTAGAGAAGGTTTGCGATCATTGTAGATCGTTCTGTTAGGACTGCGCGCAAGCCGCGAACACTCGAGATTTTTAGAGAGCTTGCGCGACGACCAGTGGTATAGCGCAGGAATATTCGATGGCACATGTATAAATGCCGACGCGCGTTATCGCTTGTAGTTGATCGACAGCCGACGCTCTGTTCTTCGCTATCAGTGGCAGTGTCTTGTTGTAATCCGACCTTCCTTTTACGAGGCCACACGTTCGGCCCTAAAAAACAGTTTAATCTCAACACACAGTCTGTTTAATTTGTCCACGTCATGACCCCGTGACAATATACATTAAAGACTTGCCCGATAACCCTTAATCCTCAGTTATGGGGTTCATGGATGATTGCGTCATCTACCGCAATATTATATCTGTCGACTATCATTCTGCTCTTTAAAATGACCTTAATCTAACCTTCAGGTGGTGTGAAGATTGGCCAATGTCCCATTACGCCTCTAAATGCAGGTTAATCTCGTTCACTAGAAAGCGTACTAACTCACCCTTTCTCTACACTATTGAGAGTACTGTTGTATCAGTCACACCACCATAAAAATATTTCGATGTTCACCTTTCATCATATTTATCTTGAACCACGCACGTGGCAGCCTCTTCAAAAGCCTCCCAGTCTCTCGACTATCTTCTCAGAAACTTGTGCAACGCTCCTTCTAACGTACACGCATTATCGTATCTAACTTGTGTTCATACACAACTGCAGTATGCATCCTCGACATGGTCGCCACATCATTACCTTGTACGTAGGTTGGAAGCCGTTCAAAATAAGACAGCCAGATTCATCACTGTTAACTACGACTATCATTCGAGCATCACCTTAGTAAAACAAGACCTTGCATTTATGTAACTTGACAAACCCCGCTTCTTGGACGAATATGTTTATTTCATGCGTACATATACAGTAATATATTCCACTGTTTGCCGCTTCATCTTCCTCTGCGCACATTTCGACGCATTCACAACGCTCGTAGTTGCATGCACGTTCATGGTCAAACACAAGCATTTAACTCATCCCCATTTTCTCAAGCCATAGCACAGTAGAACGGCTACCAGATGATCACATTGTGTCCTTCCCTAATACTGAAAGTTTTTGCGATAACCTTATTTGATTGGGTATTACTATTGTATAACTTTGTTGCACCTTGCTGTTTATTACCTGTTTTTTTGTTTGTTTCTTTGTTGTTTTTTAACTTTTTGCCTGTATTTTTTGCAGTGCATTTACTGATGCCCCCCTTCACCTTACACAACGTCTTTTAATGGGCATGTAAAGCACTTTGAATAAATAAATAAACACTACTAGCGTTAGGTATACGCGAACGTACACTCGTCTTCTCCGAACCTGTTTCGGACCCCATTTTTGCATTCACGTCACCGAAAGCGCCGTGTTACAGCACCAGAACCTGTGGCGGCAATGTTCGCGTTCACAAGTGCTGTGGTCACAAATACTTCGCTGCATTCCTTGCTAGTCGCGTAGGCAATGTTTCACGTGAATCTTAGTTGTGCGAAACGTCTTCTACAAGAATAACCATCCCTTGACGCGTGTCGTGGACTACAATGACAGCCTGGCCCCCTAAAGTGATCTGCAATTAAAGAAACACAAATGACCTTTTCGTTCCTGATACTGGGGAGTATAGTTTTCCGAACGAGACGGAGTGTTCAATGAATCACGTGTATTCAAAGCCTGAATGTCCAACGCAATGCTTTAACCTCTCGCATCCTCCTCTTATTCCCCTTTCCTCTCAGACCATTCCTCTTCACTTCATTTTCTAACCCTTTGCGTAAGCTATGCTAAGGGAGGGGCTGCTTTGCACATACTTTATTTTTTTCGCACACCTTGCTATGCTAAAGTATACGCTGTGGCCATGCTATGTTAGGGGCTGCTTGGCACGTACCCACTTTCTGTGGCGCACACCCACTGATATTCGTGCGGACGATTTCGAAGTTTTGTCTCCGCTGTTAAAATCATCCCTGCATTTTGTTATCTGTATTCACAAACACATTTTTTGTACGGTAAAATACTACCAATCCGGAGCAGCTCCTATTACCATGTGCGTATCCCGTAATATAGTGGTACCACCGGTGGCTGCGTGTGCATAACTTCGGGCCGTGACACGCTTTTGTGATGAATGAACGGGTGAACGGGGACATTCGTATGCGCTGTGGTCACACGCATGTCCCTAACCACGTCGTGGAAAGTGCTCGCGCGCATTCAGCGGCGCTTTGTCATTATCGGGTGCTGCCGTGACCGGCATATAGCTTCACATCGGGTTCGTGCCGAACTCCTTCAAAAACGCAGACATCGTAGCCACTGTGTTCTATACCCACAGTTCACGTGAAACGCGGGACTGCCTCTCCTCCATGAGAGAGAGAGAGAAACAGAGAGGAAAGGCAGGAAGGTTAGCCAAGCTTGGTCGATGAAAACGCCAATAGTTCATAGGGGAAAGGTAGGCCAGTCGTTTGGGGAGAGTTGACCCACTTCTGATTCAGACCAGGGGAAGACACGTGTTTCCTTTTGCACGTATCCCTCTTTGGTATTTTTCTCTAGAAGATCAAACATTTCAATTGCTTAACAGTAAGTGTAGAGCCTATTAGAACTTAATTATTCCTGTTCATTTTGCAGCGTGCGCATCCGTCCAATTGCCCTCAACGGTATGATTCTATTGACATCGCAACTGCTGCTCTGAAAATTTAGAGAATACCTACTTAATTGAAGAATGCAGTTCTGAAAGCTTGGACCCCATGCTCGTTTTCTAAAGTTACTTCAAAGTGTGAGTCTCATCATTATATAAAGAGAAGCAAGACCTATTAGTACAAAACCAAAATGGCTGTCATTTCAACATGCGTTTACCGCTGTGATTTTTCAGTATCTATACAAGTGGACGTGTCACCGGTGTTTTGCAAGCTGAAGACATGGAAAGTATTTTGATTTGTCAGAATAAAACGGGAAATGTGGAGTGACTTCATCGCTGTCGGAGTTCTTGCCGTGTCAAGTTGTTGGGCAGATGCGATAAAAGGACAGCCCCGCCGTGGTGGTCTAGTGGTAAGGTACTCGGCTGCTGACCCGCAGGTCGCGGGATCGAATCCCGGCTTCGGCGGCTGTATTTCCGATGGAGGCGGAAATGTTGTAGGCCCGTGTACTCAGATTTGGGTGCACGTTAAACAACTCTAGGCGGTCGAAATTTCCCGAGCCCTCCACTACGGCGTCTCTCGTAATCATATAGTGGTTTTTGGACGTTAAACCCCACATATCTATCAATCAATCGATAAACGAACAAGATATCTTCGCCTGTGACTTAGCAGGCTTTTCAAGTTCCCGACTTCCCATTCTTTGTTGCTCCAAAAAAGGGGAAATGGTGAAAATAAACGACACGCGAACACGAACACAAAAGAGAGGTGAAGGCAACACAAACACCCGGGATATGTGGTACATCAACTGATTGCTCTCTCGTGTCTGTGTATGCACGCCTTGTTTTACAACATGAATACGCACGAACTAGTCTAGCAAATAGTGAACTCACTCAAAATGTGGGAGGGCTTCAAATCAATTTGTGTACATAGACGGAAAATTGCACGTTTCAGACACGATGAGAAAAAAATTTCAGGACCTGTACCGCCACAACCAAGAGTCGACAGAACATGAAGGCTTCGAGTGATGATAGTACAAAATGAGACAGTTTGCACGAGACGGTAGGGAGAAGAATAATATGAGCTATTACATTAGCCCCCACCAGAAATATCAACTCAACAAGAGCACATATAAAAAAAAAACAGCCAGTAAAACATTTCCACCTGTGCCCCTTTTCAAACCGTACGTGTTCATCTTGCTGACTGAAAAAAAAAAATCTGAAGATGCCAGGTCTTGTGGGAATCAGTTTCATGCGAAGCGCTTGGTGAGCAATGGCCCATGTTGCAGTTTCTGGCTTGGAGTGAAGTGTTACGTTGTGGATGAACATGTTTTTTTTAGTGCAGTAGTTGTGTTCCCACCATGGGCTTACCAGAAATATCGGCTACAGTGGCGTTCGAATGGTAACTTACGGTTCGATTTAACTTCACAACTCACGTAAGAGAACAAGCGCCAGTATTAATGAAATAAAGTGCACTTTACATTGCGATAATCAGAACATCACACGAAGCATTTGCCAGCTTGATTATAGCTTGCTTAGTATATGAATACAAGTGTAAGGTATATTAGACGGCTCTAAAGGTGGAGCCTGCACTGGAACCCAAGTTGACGTTAACCCTGTATGACACCTGTATCATAGAAGCACATATCTAAAGTTTATTGTTTTTTTTAAATTAGATAGACTATCCTTAAAACGCTATTGATGGTGCACCGAGCTTATACACCTGCATATGATCTTTTTCTAAAGCAATTCCAAGACGTGGCGTGGCTCTACGGTAGACCACTTGACTGCTGCAAGATGCTTATTTCGATTCCAACACGAGCAAACTTCTCGTCGAGGACGCGCTGTCCAACCAACAACTCGTGCTAACATTTACATGCTTTTTTATTATGCGAAATTTTTTTGACGGAGGAACGCCAACTAAGGACGCTTTTTGCAGAGTTTAAGTACGCAAACTGTAGGGCCTATTTTATTGCGGAGGGCTTATGTGTTCGTAAGCTGTACGTACCTAATTAAGCCATACACTTTCCGTATATGGCTGCGGCTAAGTATACGGACTGCTTAAATGTAGCCTAGCCAAAAATATTCAGGGGTTGGGGGAATTCAACCTTACTTTACGCGTCTTCGTGAGTGTATTTGCATGCACGTTTATATGCAGACATGTAAATTGAAAACTTTTGTGTGCAGCTACCATATGTGCTGCCCATAAAAGTATCTCCAGTTGTCCAGTAAAGAAGCCTGCACGCATGTGCGGACAAAGTTTCAAGCCAATTAAAGAAACACGTGGTGCACTACGTGCCATTGTGGTTGGCGTGTACAATTGTACACACCGTGACTAAAATGGCAAAGAAATTATTGCAATAAATAAAAAAGAACATCGTGAAAGTGCATTTGATTGATTGTCTTCGCGATTGATTGTGTTCTTGAGCAGGCTGACGTCATCGAGGTATATTGCCGAACGGATTTGGATTGTTTTGAACGTTTTGAACGGGTTTGTGCCCAGCACCTCGGTGGAACTTCTTCACTAGGCCCGTAATAAAGTTCGGGTTTACTGAAGAGCCTTTTGTGAACAGCTGTAAACACGTGTTTACCGTCATGGATAACGCACTAATGCTGCACTCTCTAGCCTTGAGTTTGCACCTGCGTTGATTGCTTAAGTGAAAGGCATTATTTTCTACCCCCGAGGATAGCTCCGAGAGCGACGTTAGCTCGATTTGTTATCATCTGCGTCTGACAGCCTGTTCGCTTCTCTATCACTTGTTGTTTGGTTTCTTTCTTTCTCTCTCTCTTTCTTTCTTTCTTTTATCCTGTCTTTCTCTTTTTCTTTCTTTCTTTTTTTCTTCCTTCTCTCATCCCGTCTTTCTTTCTTTTTCCCTTTTTTCTTGTTTTTTTTCCTTTTCATAAAGCCCACGGGAAACAATTCAGAGAGACTAAGTCCTCGTTGAACGGAAGCCAAGTGCACACGACATACACTGAACGTAACGAAGGGACAGAAGGCCGAAGAGAACGTGCGAAAGAAAAAGCAGTCACAAGAGAATGTACGCAGTACATGCCCCATGTTAAAACGAATACACAACTGCCCCGTGCCGCATCCGATTCGCTCATCCTCTAACCCTCTTTCCCTTCCTGCGCTACGCCGAAGTTCGTTGTTGCGAGTGCAAGGTAAAAATAGTGGCGCCACCGCGTGGAGCGACATGCGCCCACCGGTTGCTTGGTAACCACCGAACGCATGTCCCCCCCCCCCCCCCCCCTCGAAAATCTCCCGCGCTGAAGTCAGATCGGCACTCCGGTCACTGCGCGACGTGACAGCGCGGCCGAGTTATCCCGCGCCTCTGCCGCTACTGCAGCACCCACCACTCCTCTCGCTTAAGCGCGCTTCATCAAACGTGGCGGGTCCCGGAAGCATCGTGGAAGAGCTACCTGCCGGTGACCGCGACGACCACAGGTACTTGCGGAAGCATGCCGCTTCCGAATGCATGGTCTGAGCAAAGTTGCGGAAAGTGAAAGAAGCGTGTGTGCACTTGTTTACGAAGAAGTCCTACGTCTTTCAAGGAACGTCGTTCGCGGAGTGTGTGCGCTGTTGGTAAACAACAGCTGACTTCCAATGCATGACGCTGAAGAAGTTTGAAGCAGTAGGTTCGAGTGAAACAAGTGCGCCCTGGCACGGAGACGTTAAGAAGATTGAGGAGTTTTAAGCCACGATTAGCGCCGTGGTTCTCACTTATTATTTTTGGACACTCAAAACAAATGACGTAAGATGGCACATCGGAAAACCATTTTTTCCCTCCTGATCTCGGCTACGTTTGTTGCCAGTATGCAGGAATCGTACTACGAGGACGTCAAACTATCTGTCCTCATTTTTGCTGAACAACTTAGACAAATGAGATTTAACAAGCCTTAAATGAACGTACGTAAAGATAGTTGGCAGAAAAGGTTGTTCAGTTTCGCATAGCAAGTACTTCACAACGCAAAGAATTCCAATTGTGATTGTCGTAGATGTAAGACGACCTTATGCGATTTCACAATCGTTGTTAAACTTAATGTTGTTGCTAATCACTCTCGTGCCTTTTTCGTTCGCTCAGGCGTCAACAGTTGAGTAACCGGCAGTATGACGCTTATACCTGAGCAAGCATTTCCTCGCTTTGTTTGTTTGTATGGGTAAGCGTTCCTTGACTATTAATATACGCAGAATTTCCAGCGTGAAAGGTACGTTATGGTACCATAACCACGTCGATTGATTAACACTTTTCGTAAGCCGTAGCACCAGCTTCAGAAGCGATTCGACACTAAGACTCGTAATGCGAGTTTCTGAGCTCGGCACAGTGTTTTGAAGCGCATTGAAGGGAAGTTCATAAACGTTCACCGCATCCAATCTTTGTGAATGTCAAGTTGGTATCGAGTGTACTTCATTCAATAAAGAGTACTATTACGTGCAATAAAGACAGGTTAATCAGGCTCTTATTTTAAAAGAAAACTGGAGGTCCTGTTAAACCTCACACAAAAATAAAGACAGAAAAAAAGAAAGAATAGAAAAACACTTCGCTGGAACTGAAAGTTTCACGAGCGCTCATATCAGCAGGCCTCTTGAAAGTGCAACTCAGACACAAAAATAGTCAGTCGAGTTATTCCTCCTCTCCCGTTTCCGAGTAGCGGGCATTAATCCCGGCTCAAGAACCAAATTGAGTCGGGGCTTAATCTCACGGAAGCTTCACGACGTCGTCAATCCCAACGGACGCCAAACAGGGGTTTCACAGGGGTACGTGACATCACACTGGCTACGAGTGCGTGCAGCTTCGCGAGGGTCTTATCCATGTAGAGGCTACGCGGTCGGTTGTTCTAGCGTGGACGATGACAGCGCACAACGAAAAAGAAAGGAGCAGAAAAGGAGTGATCAAGTTGGACGCCGCTAAGCCGGCGATGTCCACTGCTCAGAACCTTCGCGAAGCGGAACTACTGACGACGTTCGTCGGCCTCCTGTCCCTGGTACAGCTGCGGCTCCTAGCGGCGGCCATAGCCACGGGAGGTAAGGAAGATACTTATACCTTGTTGTCTACCCACGTCCACGTTGCTAGGTATTAATTCTTGAAGAGTAATGGTGCCTATTCCTGATGCTGAGCTTTCTCTGCCATACAAATATCCTTTGTATAAGGGCGGCTGTGGGCAAGCGTGTAGCTTAGTAAATGCTGTTAGATGGATAAATGGATAAACCACATTACGTACTTCGCAATATGTTGATAACATATTCCAAAGTATGTAATGTGGTTTATCCCGTATTGTAATTGTGTAACAAACACTTCTCATGACGCCACAGATGACCAGAATTTTCGACATCATCTGAAATTATAGTATCGTCTCTGTGACGTCAAATGATAACGTAATGAAAATAATTTGTCGCTTGGTAAGCAATGGGCATTAGTAATTGAGGTACAATAGGGGCATAAAAGCTAAGCAATAGGGGCATCAAAGCTAAGCAATAGGGGCATAAAAGGTAAGTAATCAATGCAATCTACTGCAAAAATAACGACAAAATGGTTTTTTTTTCTAGAGTCATCTTACGCGAATACATTAAGAATCATGTAAGCTTTTGTTATTTTATGACAGTGGATGGATGAAAGAGAGCCGTTTTTATAGAGGGGTGTAGACCTACACTCTACACAGGTCAAGTTTTTGTAATGGTGTTGTTAATATAACATTACTGCCTCATCGCCCCGTCTTGTTGATTTGAACAAAAGTTATCGTAATATATATATATATATATATATATATATATATATATATATTATATGTATATATATATATATATATATATATATATATATATATATATATATATATATATATATATATATATATATATATATATATATATACTGGATATTTTTTAAAAACAGAAGAGAGGTGTCTGCGTGCTACTTGCGGCGTTGCCTGCCTGTGGTAGAAGGCATCTTCATAAGGTTACAAACATTATTACGGCTGTATATATAAAAATTAACACAATTAACTTTTTAACTAGTGGTAATAGCCGGTCGAGTCAAATGAGTGAATTCCAGCCCTTCCTACGAATAGTCCAAAGCCACTTTAAAATTTTGGAAAAGCGGCCACTGGTAATCACTGTAGAGCTATATACAATCTGGCAAATTTAGCTGGCGAATCCGACGCACCCAATAGCGAACCTACCATTTACTTCGGCAACACCATCAGTGACGACGCCGTTTACCTCGCATTGGGGGTGAATGAGTAGCGAGCGCGGACAAGTGGCCTCGACAAGAAGTGTCTGAATCGACAGTTAATAACAGCGAAGGAAAACACGATTATTCCAGCGAGCTCTGAGTGGCGTCAACGGCGAATGGTCTATACAAATGGGTAACCATCAAGAACCTACAAAACATGCTTTCTTTTTGTGGTCCAGCCGGTTCGAACTGCGCGTTCACGTGGAAGGAGTTGTAGGTTTGACTGCTGGCGGGAGAGTTTTTTCTAGTTTTTTTGTGTTGCCTTCTGTTTGCATATATGTCACATACTCATACAGGTGACGAAAATACGTCAGTGGAGCTGTGAAGAACTACAGCATAAAACACCTTTTGTGTTAAAAATAAAACTACTACGCCATTCTCCCTAACCACCCGTGTCCCGCCATTTCAGCTTAACTGGAAAAGCTAGCAGTATGTTCACATGACGTCATGTGGAAACAAGCTCTTGATTGGGCCATATTACAAGGGGTGCCATCTTTGAACTGTCTATATCCTGCTTTGTCATGCAGTGGCATAATGCTGGGTTGTCTATAGTGCGGCTATCATGAGCGATCAAACGACTTTAAATCATTTTTGGTGGTGCGAAAGCAGATAACAGAGTGAAGCCGAAAAGAGCGAAACCTTGTTTGGCTCAACGCGTAATACGGACATTGCCCCTGTGCTATATTGATAAAATAAGTTGTGTAGAAGAAATAAAGCCTGTACGAAGGGTACAGGCTTTATTAAAAAAAAAACCGTCTCTTCTTAAAACTGGGAGTGCTTTAGAAACGTTTCAAAGGGCGGCTATTGAGAAAAAGTTGACTTTTAGAATCGCGTCGTCTAGCATGTAAAACACCAGAGCTTTTGCCCAGTCAATACGGAGACGCATTAGCCAAATGAGGTTTCCTCTGCGCGCTGATATGATTAAATGAAACCATTTCAGTCCCTGCAGGAGACCAGTCACGCTACACACGCGCGCGAATATTGCGAGATGTACGCTAGAAATAAGTGCTCCGCGTGTCAGCACAGTTGGCACAATGGCTTAGAAACATCATGTCATTCGGACTTAGCAAACACGTCACCCTATAACGACTTAGAGAGATTAGTTCGGTATTTTCACATAGTCATGTTTTCGTAATAACTTTTGCTGTGCCGTTCATGCCGCTCTTTCGTGTGGAGTGCTTGTGAGCTCTGCACGAGCTCTATGAATGTCTCCATGGTGTATGTCCAGTTTATTACCATTTACACTACTGTTTTAAAAGTTTAATACTTAGGAGGAGGAGGAATAAATGAGAAAGGACAGGGAGATTTAATACTTAGTGTGGCGCACAGCCTCATACAGCTCTCTTTAGCATAACCATATTTTGCGAAAGAAGTTCACAATAATAATATCTGGTGTTTTACGTGCCGAAACCACGATATGATTACGTCAGATGCTGTAGTATAGAAGGCTGCGCATTTTTTTTGACCATCCGGTGTTCCTTAACGGGCTGTGACATCGCACAGCCCATTCGAGGTCAACCATTTCACCACCACCGAAATGCGACCGCCACTGGCCGTGATCAAACTCGCGGCCTTCGGGTCAGCAGTAGAGCACCGTAGCTACCGATCCACCACGAATGGGGGACTTCACGAATATTGTTCGTTCGTAAGGTCAAAATATTCTGTTCGTCTCACTGAGAGAGAGATAGAACTCTTTATTGAAATGCAGAGAATTTCGCCGGCATGTAAAATTCGCTGACTGGTTACTCTGCGTGGGGAAAGGGATTGAAGATTGAAAGTACAAATAAGAAGTCAGAGAGAGAAAAAAGACAAATTGTGAATATAGATGATAGAATAAAAAGAAATAAAGGAAAATGCCAACTCTTTGACTATCGAATGAGAGCGTGCGTTAATAGTTTTTTTGTATTGTCAAGCTACAGCTACAGCTTGTCTAGTTGACCGATGCTGTCCAAGTATGGAAACAAAAGTTTCATAGCACACCTCTGTAAAGTGGGGCAGGCTAAAGGTCCGAATACACAGTCAAGAGAAAAAGTTAGCTCGGTTCTAGAATACACGCAATGTTCATAAAGCGCACGCTCATCAGCATACGCTCTACACTCAATATATGTTCCACAGTTTCGATGGAGCCACAGTTTTTGCAATACCGACTCGCTGACTGACCGAAGCGGTATCGTAGGCTGTTAACATAGACACTGTTCAGACGCAGACAATGCTATAGCGTTTCCAGATGGCGAGCAATTTCGAATGAGTCTTGTTCTCAGATAGGGGTCGATTGAGTAAAGGAAGGCATAATGATGTGACCTCTCTGCAGAGTTGCGTGCTAAAGATTCACAACTTCTGCACTACCGCTTGAGTGTCTGGTTCAACTTCGAACCACAAAAAAGTTAAAACTGAAATCACATTGGTTATATTACTGATCTTGCACGCTATAGAACCACGCATACAACTCAATCTTGGGTCCAAACACTGCATGACATAGAGCTTAGTGGCTACGTTACTGAGCTGCTTAGCTCAATTACTCGGGTTCGACTCCCCGGCACGGTGGCCACACTTCCATGAGGGCGGAATGCCCGGACGTGTAGTTCGATTTACGGGCCCGTTTGAGAACCCTAAACGGCTAAAGGTAACTCGGAGCACCATCACCATAGGGTGGCTGATATTCATGTCGGGGATGTCGCTCGTGAATTCACGGAATATAGCTGAATTAATTTTTAAAAGCCATTAGAGGGCTTGTGGAATCAGGACAAAAAACTGGACACGTCCTTTTGAGGCTAGGTCATCGCGTTCTAAAGTATGACTCGAACGAATGGCAGAAATACACACGATCACTGGGTTATGTCAGGTAACAATAAGATCAATGATGGATTCTCAATTTCCACCGTAACATATTTTCCAGTTCTTACCCCTGGTAACACTTAATTTGTTCTACACCGAAACTTCATGTTACAGGATAGCCGCCCTAACTATGGTAAACAAACCACTCATTTTGACGCATTTGTTTTTCATATAATATTTCCTTCCGTCTGCCTCAGTGTTGGTGACCTAAAGCTAACTTGTCAAAGAATTAAAAAAATCTTTTCGACCAAAATAACGATTTATAACATTTCTGTTACATGGACCCCGAAGCATAGTTTCAAATTTTATATATAAAATGATGTGCAAACCTCTTCACTCTAGTTAAAACGTCCCATGTTCTCATGTTTTTTTTGTCCAATGTGTTTGAAATATACGTGATCACTTTTCTTAAAATGCAATTTGTAATTTGTCTTTGTTCCTGTCGATGCTATAAGCCTGATTTTATAAAAATGTTTGCCATGTACAGGAGGCTACAAATCCGTATCCAACTCCGGAACTTTTATATGTGTTTTCACATGTAACACATAGATTTTGTGGTAATGATAATATTTATTCTGATGATAATTCTGGCACATGCTTTCGTAGATTTCATGAAAAAAAGCTATTAGCATCACTATTGAATTTCATCACAAATTTCAGGAAAGCAATTAAAAGAACTGTTCTTAACCACCATGTTTCTGTTATTTAGACGTTGAACTATTACAAGTTCACGATGTCTACAAACACAGACTTTTATTTTGCGCAAAAATGTTTTCTCTTGGTCATTAGTCAAACTACTCTCGCATAGGATCGTGTTATTTCACGAACTTTCGCATAACCGGTGCCAGTATTGCACAGGACCCATCATATGATAGTCAAACAGCAAAGGTTACCATGTTCTGACGTGGTCAAGCGAAAGGCCGGCGAAGAAAGTGATCTCACGCTGCACCCTTGATAAATTACTGTCACTCGTGTAGTGTTCGGCCTACAGAGGCAAGTTCACTTTGTTTACAGCCGTATTTTAAGTAATATTTATTGACATGATGGGAAAAGAAATATTAAGAAAAAACACAACATTGCTTCGCTAATACAATGAAAACTAAAATATCAAAAATAGCAGAAAAATAAATTTTTTGAAATGTTTTGTATTATATTTTATTACACTATTTTGTATTTTGGCGAGGGGTGCAAACCGGTCTGCATTGGTATTTATTTTTGTACGTTAAAGTGCTTATTGTACCATTTGTACCATTTTAACGGTGTGTCTATGTGTTTGTTCTTTGTCTAAACATATTTAGAAGTGTTTGTTCTTCTGCCTTATGTTGCTTGGATGTGGGGTTTTTCATGCTGCATTTAAAACACAGTTTGTTTTCCCGCGCACCACAACCGGCATTGCGGCATGGATATTGGTAGGCGTTAGTATAAAAAAATAATATTAGCAATCTAACACTGTGGTGAAATCATCTTCAAACGTTAAAAATTTGCTCCCTCTAAGGAGAGTCGTGAGTGACGTGTGAATTTCTTAAGGAGAGTTTATGCGACTCTGTAAAAAAAGCATTGCAGATTAGACTCTCACATGCAAAATGAGTCAGACCACACTCTTTTTTTCCTTACGATTTGCTGAACATTTCGAAACATGCGCAAGACTAGGAACATGACACAAAGAGAAGAGACAGACAAGTGCCAAACTACGAACTGTTTATTTCCGCCACAAGCTGAAAAACAGCTAAATGCTCACACATTTTCAGTGACGTGGAAGAGTAGCCGCTAACATGTCATCACGTGAGCAGTTCATTAAAAAAAAAGAACTCAGACTCATAGAGCAGATAGACGTGTCACTGACACAAGCGGACAGATTACACCTACTAGAGTGCATTTGAAAGCCCGTCTAGAGTATATTCCGGATGATTGTAGGCTCTACTTCGCCTTACATCAGTGTCAATACGACACCACCATGACCCAGTGCAACCACGTGACCCAGTGGACCAGATCGCATTGTTCGCTCCTCGGTTCGCTTTGCTACTCGCCTCCTTTATTGTTCGATTCAAGCCATCCCTGAATGCGCAAAACATCCCATGGCCAGTCGAAAAAAGCTAGCGCGTCGCGATATAGACCGTAATATCTGGGAACACAACAAGCTCAGTCATGCAGATCTCGTTTCTAGGACGAATACACAGTGACAACCATTCGCTACGACTAGTTCGTTGCGCTTAGACCGAAAGCCGCATGCACGCAGCAATAGATTCTCCTCCGATATCGCGCCGCCATTTTTCAGATGCGTCCGGCCAGTGACCTATTGTGGTGAACGCGAGTTGAAAGTTTAGCGGAAGCGCGGATGGTGAGCGCCGGCGAGCTGTCGCAGTTGTGTGTTGTTGGTAGCCGTCCCACCTCTCCCCACCTGCAACAAAAAATTCACAGTGCGGACCCAATACTACCTCCAACACACACACACACACACACACACACACACACACACACACACACACACACACACACACACACACACACACACACACACACACACACACACACACACACACACACACAACACACACACACACACACACACACACACACACACACACACACACACACACACACACACACACACACACACACACACACACACACACACACACACACACACACACACACACACACACACACACACACACACACACACACACACACACACACACACACGAACATGTACGCACACACATAAACACACACACACACACATGTTGACACTTTGTCGCACTTTGTCTGAAAACATTGCCTCCAACTAGATGCACCAGACAGCAGTACTTAGATTTGTGACCCATGCAGCTACCCGCTATATTGGAAGCGCCGTGCACAAATCAAGCAGAAATTGGCATTTGCAGTAGAGTACACGTTTCCTACATCTTGGTAGGCGAGTGTGCAATCATTTCTCTTAATTTAATTCCAGAATGAATAGCATATCGCCAATTGTCTTAATCTATCTGTAAAGCCGTTCCTTTGTGAATGGTTGATAGATTGATATATGGGGTTTAACGTCTCCAAACCACCATATGATTATGAGAGACGTCATAGTGGAGGGCTCCGGATATTTCGACCACCTTGGAGTTTTTTAATATGCACCCAAATCGGAGCAAACAGGGCTACGTCATTTCCGCCTCCATCTGAAATGCAGCCGCCACAGCCGGGACTTTATCTTGCGCCCTGCGGGTCAGCAGCCACTTACCTTAGCCACAGGCCGACCTCTCTGCCTTCTAATAAATTCTCACTCACTCTCTCTCTCTCCCTCTACCTTAGCCACTATAGACCACTGTGGTGGGGCTTTGTGAATGATATGCAGTACTTTTTCTATCAGTTGTTCGACTATACTGCTTGACGTCTTGAATCATCCGTGCGTGTGTGTGCGAAAAACATTTATTTATAGAGAGTTTGCAGACCCATAAGGGCCCTTTAAACAGGGGGAGTCCTTATTTCGGGATCCCGCTGGACAGGGACGCTACTCGCGCCCGTTGGACTAGAGCTCATTGGGCATCCAGCCCTGAGTAATTGAGTAGTGCTGCCTACTCGACGAATGGCCCAGACGAATGGCCCAGTTTTGAATGGTCTGAACTGATGCCAGGTGACTGCTGTATGTGTTGCCCATGGTTTTATGTTGTAGCTAAGATGGAAATGAACGAAAGCATAATAAAGTGGTAAGAGAGTAGAAAAGGAGAAATTCAGTCACGCTTTGATAAGAACGCGTATAACGTGAGCCATGTTTTTTTTTACATTAGGCACGCGAAGATGAAATTTGAGGTGGCAGTCGAGTTCCACACCTAAAAATGTACGGTGATCAATTGGAGTGATAATGTGACGGTTGCTGGAAATGGATTGATTAAGATCGGACGAACGTTGGCGAAAGGTAAAAATGAAAAAATTTGTCTTATTATGGCTGATTTGTAGTTTGTTCTGTGTACACCAAGAGCAGATTTTCCAAAGATCTTCAGTTAGCATACTTGTTAGTGTGGATAGGCAGCCGTTGGAATGAAATATTGTCGTGTCGTCCACGTATAGAATACATTTAGATGAGGAAAGGCTAGTCGGTAAGTCATTGATGTAAATTAAGAAGAGTAGGGGACCTAAGATGGACCCCTGCGGTACACCCATGTTAGTAGTTTCTTCTTTAGAATAAGATTCGGAAACATCAACTATTTGTTTTCTGTCCTGTAGATAACGTTTCATTAGAAGCAAAGGTGGACCGGTTATTCCAATAGCTTCTAATTTAGCAAAAAGAATGGGATAATTAATAGAGTCGAAGGCCTTAAATAAGTTTACGACTATCGATGCTGCAAATTCACCTCTATCAATCGCCTTTTTGAAAAAAATCGGTAAGTATTATAAGCGCTAGATTTGCCGAAATGCCGGAACTAAAGGCGAATTGATAGGGGGAGGGGAGGAATACTGAATTTATTTAAATACTTTGTAGTGCACTTTTCGATTATTTTTTCAATAACTTTATTTTGATTGATATGTGGGGTTTAACGTCCCAAAACCACTATATGATTATGAGAGACGCCGTAGTGGAGGGCTCCGGAAATTCAGACCACCTGGGGTTCTTTAACGTGCACCCAAATCTGAGCACACGGGCCTACAACATTTCCGCGTCCATCGGAAATGCAGCCGCCGCAGCCGGGATTCGGACCCGCGCCCTGCGGGTCAGCAGCCGAGTACCTTAGCCACTAGACCACCGCGGCGGGGCAATAACTTTATTTTGAAATGGGAGAACGCAAATAGGTCTATAATTCTGCAACAATGTACGATCATCTTTCTTGAAAACAGCAATCACGCGTCCGCGTTTGAGTTCACGAGGAAAAATACCAGACTTAAAAAAAACGAGGTTGATGATTGATGAAAGAACGTGGGCAATGTGTTCAGTAATCATTTTAATATCATGAGCTTTAATATTATCAAGGCCAGCACTCGTGGGCTTAACGGCCTTAATAATCGAAATTACTTCATCAGGAGTAGTCGGGAAAAGGAAGAATTAATGAGGTTGGCGGTTCAAAGACATCTCACAACATGAAGCGGAACCAGAGGCAATATTAAAAAAGCATCACAAAAGGCATCCGCAATATCCAGTAAATTACTATATGTTTCGCTGTTATGCACAGGCCTTGATATAGCGTTCTTACTGCGGTTAAAAAAAGCGTTCACAATTTCACATTTCTTTTTAGCCTTATAACCGCACTCAGCAATCTTTACCTCGTTATAAATCCTCTTCGCATTCCTTAGCTGAGCGGAAAGTGAGTTAGAAACTTTTTCTATAAGGGGCAAGTGACTAGGTATTGAAAGGTTGCTTCTATGTTTTCATACATATTTTCTCAAGACCGCATAGCTTTCAGAAGGTTATCTGTAAGCCAAGGGTTTTGTGGGGATGCCATCTTTTTTCTGCACTTTTGCCCATAATATTGCGAGCTTAAATGCGATGATAGTGTAGCTAAAAACTGTAAAGAAGCTTTCTGGGGGTCAATGCACGATATAACATCCAAACACTCAGTTTTAGCCAGGCTATCAATTAGCTTTGGTTTATCAGGCGTAAACATGTATTGCATATACTGTTTTCTTTGAAGGTGATAGATTCTGGAAGCGTAAAAATATATGGTAATGATGGGTGATATCAGTAGTAACAATTCTTGCATCAGGTTGTTCAAGTAAACTAGATAATGCATGATCAATCAAGCTGCCATCATTATTGATTGGACAGCGCATAGGGAGAGTAATCAAGCATCCGTGTTCATGGCTACGAAAAGTACTAGAATAATTAGCAGAATTAGGTGAAGCAGTATCCAAGAGGTTGATGTTGACGTCACCTAATATTAATACGTTGCATTTAGCATGCGATATTTCTTCGATAACATGATCAAAAGCACTGCAGAACTCATAAATCGACGAATAAGGCCAGTGATAAATACAGCCCACGAGTAAGTTCTTGCTGTCGATGTTGAAGACAAGAGAATTGAACTCAAGGAAAACCGATTCACAGTTGAAAATAATAATTTCAAAGTCATGACGTAATGTATATGGAAAAGTAGGTGAAAGAAAAATAGCCGCATCACCGTGAGCACTCATCGCTCAAGGGGATCGTTCGATGTCATCTGCGTTGACCTCTACAGACCACTACCAATATCAACTAGCGGCAAGCGCTGGATTGTCACAGCAGTTCACCACTTGACAAGGCACGCCGAAACAGCTTCACTTCCTTCCGGATCGGCAGAGGACATTGGCACATTTTTTTTTTTCTGGAGGCAATCTTTCTGAGACATGGTGCGCCCTACATCCTATTGAGCGACCGCTGCAAGGCGTTTCTCTCGAAACTACTCGAACACATCCTCCACGCAAGTAATACAATTCATAAGATGACTTCCAGCTACCATCCCTAGACTAATGGCCTCACAGAGTGCTTCCATCGAACTTTGACCAATATGATATCTATGTATACCAACGCCGACCACACTAACTGGGATACCATCCTGCCATTCGTGACTTGCGTACAATAGTGCTACGCAGCACACCGCGAGCTATTCCCCATGCATTCTCGTCCATGGCCGTCAACCGACATCTACGCTCAACATCTCCGTTTTTGACGTCCCTGTGAACTCATCGTTGTCCTCGAGTGAGCACTTAATTTCTCGCCTGGCTGATTATCGCCGACGGCACCCGCCTCAATACAGAGGCAAGCGAACAAGAGCGGAAGACTCGCTACGATGGCGTCCACAGCGTAGTTCACTTCAATGCTGGAGACGAAGTACTGTTGTGGAGCCCAACGTGGGTTCCCGGCCTGTGTGATAAGTTTCACTCACGTTTCATCGGCCCCTACGCCATAGTCGAGCAGACGTCTCCTGTTAACTACCGAGTAAACTCTGTTGTCATGCCTTCCGACGGCCATTTTTGTGTTACGGAGGTTGTTCACGTGTCGCGCTTAAAACCATTCGTGCGACGTACACCACCGTCATAAACAGAGGCCACGTTGGCCACTTCCGCGCGAGGGGGCAACTAGTGTAAGCACAACATTTACAGCATTTGACCTTCACCTTCTGTATCTGTATATAATCATCATCACGAAAAAACGTCGTCTTCGTGCGAAACGTTGATCAGGTGATTCGGCCTAATAAACGCCGTCGTGACCCCAACGCTGCTACTGCCTTACAGTATTCAGAGCAGTAAGATTTAAAACAACTTAGGTCCTTATCATCATGACCAAGTTATGTCTCAGAGACACAAATAATTGAAAAGCCCTTAATAAGTGTCAAAAAAAGTTATCAAATTCATCATAGAGCTTGCGAAGACTTCTAGCGTTCAAGTGAATGACTGAATGACAGTCGGACGCCATGAATTTATTCAGCGCGAATGGCGTCAGGTAAGAAACCATGATTGATGAAGAATGAATTTATGCGTGGCAATAGAACCTATTGGTTGAAAACAGAAAGGTCAGAATCATTAGCAATGTGACAGACACGGCTCTCATTAGTTTTTCTATTCTAATCTGGCAATTATCAG
This sequence comes from Rhipicephalus microplus, assembly GCF_013339725.1. Lineage (NCBI taxonomy): Eukaryota > Metazoa > Arthropoda > Arachnida > Ixodida > Ixodidae > Rhipicephalus > Rhipicephalus microplus. The sequence goes on along the minus strand of NC_051175.1, from coordinate 50,456,360 downwards.
TCAACAGGTGCTTCCAGTTGTTCGCTTTTTTTAAATGCCAGTGCCCTGGAAAATATTGCCTTATTCTGAGGTGTCAAGTGGTCAATAATGAAAATAGAGTGGGTGCCATCAGACATGCCGATGTCACCAAGACAGAGCCTTGCCTTTCGTGCATTGCTGAAGAAATTCTTCTATTTGCCCGAGAGCAAAATTTCACGATTAGGTTCATCTTTCCCGTATCTTTATTAACGGACTCGATGAAGAACGTCGAGATCTGAAAGAGTAACTGAACATCCAATTTTCTCGGCAATTGTTTCCACTATGACCACGCACTCTTCACCCTGAGTGCAGGGGAAGCCCCTTATCTCGACGTTATTCATGCGTGAGTATTGCTCAAGCTTTGAGACCTTGCGAGACAGTGAACAATTTTCATTTTTAAGGGCTTTGTTTTCAGCTACCAGTGAGGCTGTTCAGTTTGTCAACCAGATCATTCAGGAATTCTAAACTGGACTTGAGGCTGTTCACGTGCTTCTTTAGCTCTAGCACATCGACCTTCGAGGACTTCATTTTCTCAGTGATCTTGTCAACGATGCGATCGATCATACGATCAGATTCACTGAGCAGCCTCGACTCCAGTTCATCTATTTCCTTGGAAAGTTCAGCATAGGCCAGCATCTTAGCAGCACAAAACTATACAAAGCACTGTAGATACAAGACATGGGTACAAGGAGCAGCTTAAAACCGTTCATGGCAGCAGCGACAGAAATCGGATAATAAATAAAACGACAGAAGCTGTCTGAACCAACCTGTGCAAGAAAGAAGAATACGTAAGCCAGTGCGCAAGCACAACTGCCACTACTGCTACGAGTGGTCGAAGGTGAGCTTAAGTAGCGATGCCGGGACGGCCGAGTGCCATCTGGTGGCTTTGAAAGTAGATTTTGCTTCGCTTGACAAGATAGCCCAATGGTTGACACGTGCAGGTCAACTAGCAGATGCTCCCGATTCTGTGCAAGCAAGGAGAATGCGTAAACCAGTGCGCAAGCACTACTGCCGCTGCTGCCACAATTATTGTAACTTCAGTACACGTGTATATAGTTTATGTAGAGTAGCTAGACTTTAAAAAAATCGGAACATTACAGTGAAAGAGGCACAAAAAGATCGGCAGATACCACGTGCCTGGGAATCGACGTTATGCGAAGCACGCGAAGGAAAGGTGACCTGGTTGCAATTTTTTTTTACTGAGCGACACGTCCTGAATTAACGCTAAATACATGTACAAATGTTGCACGCGCAGACATATCTTGTAGAGTTGCAGATGTTTATATAACCAGTTGTTTGCACTTGCGCAACAAAGCCAACGTGAACATGCGTGTTAGCAATACGAGAAGCTGATATGAAGCGTTGATGCTCGCGAAGGTGCTGGCCCTGGAGACTGCTCCTAAATAAACTTCAGCGCATGGTAACTAACAACAATTGACGTTAACCCGACATGACTCTATCAAAAGAGTACATATGCAAAGTTTATAAAATTGGGTAGGCAGCACTGTAACCACTACTCAAGTTTCCCTAAGATTAGCGTCTATTTGCAAACTAGTTCTGTGACCTGGCGTAGCTTTGTGGTAAAATGTTTCATTCCCACCCAGAATGCTTGGAATCGATTCCAGCTGGGACCCTGATATTTATTCTTTGCATTTGTCGGGTTGACGCTACCAGTGTCAAGTATTTACGCTACCGGTGTCAAGTATTTCTTAACGCTCGTGCGTTAAAATTGCCCATGTGTGTTCTCGTCGTGCTTAAGTAAATAATACGTGCCAATCACCTGTGGCTCATATTCGCATACCCACGTAACATACCCGCCCATGGGTATGTGCCACTGTCTGGTGGGAAGTGTTTGACGACATACGCGATGGGTTGTGGCATTATTAATGTTTTAACCCGCGCGTCGCATTCGTCAAACCATCTTACCTTTCCATGCTGATTTTGGTTCACGTCAAGTTCAGGGGATGACCACGAGAGCACCCAAGCGTCAGCGGCTAGATAGATGGATAGATGGAAAGATAGATAGATACGCTCAAAGTCGTCAAAGTTCGCTAAGAAATCTTCGCATTTAATAACTTTAAACGTTGAAACAGTTTTTTGTTTGTCTTCAAGCCACACATAGAAACCGAAACGTAGAGTTTGTAAAATGAGGGCGCACATGGCTTATATAAACACTGTCTTCAAGAACATGAAGAAAGAGCAAAAAAGCGTAAAAAACACCAACAACAGGCTCTGAGTACGATAAGGGCTCAGCAGTGAACACTTACTTACCATGGCGTGATTGTGGCTTCTACTGGCACTTTGACTAACCAGCCAGCTGACTACGAAGACATATCGTCTGTTTATTAGGGGTGAAGCTCCTTACGGAGTGGCTTGCGCATCCCTGTTGTGTGAAACCGCCCCTCGTTAATTCTTGAACCGGCCACAGAGGGCGGTACTTGTACTATGCACTGAAAAATGCAAATGGTACGACACCTAAAGGCGCTACTTGTAGAAAAGAAGGATCGACGCCACACGTACGGAAGGCGAGAGATGCCTTCGCGCGACTACGATTGTGTGTTCGTGTTTAATGTCGACTACGATCGTATGTAATGGCACGCACGTGCATTAAGAGGCTCGGCAACGGAGGATAAACAAGGCTGCTGAGCGGCGTGCGCGCAGGGTGGTGGCGGCGGCTCGCACTCGAAGAAGGGACCCCGACGTGCGGGTGCGCGAGGCAGGAGGGCGCCGCGAAGCTGTGTGGCGGCGCCTCGAGGATCCTGCAGTACGACAATAGGAGGCCGAAGTGGCGCGGCAGTGGCGTGCAGACCCAGCTTCGCTCCACTCTTCATCATTCGCCCGTGGATATGCTGTCAATATTTAGGGGCGAAGCTCCTTGTGGCGTGGCTTTTTTGTCCCCTGTTGTGCGCTGAAGAACGGGTTAGGAAGCATGAATTAAAGTTAATGAAAGATGGCTTGGCGCATTCGCCTATGCATTGTAAAGCCTGCAGGTGTGTACCACGTTTTAACGAGGTTAAAATTCTAGGTAGAAGTAGGCATAAAACTGCGCGTGAGTTGGTGGAAGCATATTACATTAAAAAGAAAGGTGAAAATTGTATCAGCGAACCGTCGGCGACATTGTACTTATCGGAAGAGAGATTGTTCGATAGCTGGATTGTGTAAGGCTGTGTGAAGACTGCGTATGTCTGTATGTTGTTACTTAAGCCTGTATTTTCGCCCGGTCTACTTTAGTTGGAAGTGCCGCTTGTGCTTGTCGTTGAGTGTTTCTTTACTTTGTGTGTGTATTATTTGCGGCCAAATCATGTTGCGCGTAAGCGCTGGTGGCACATACCCGAAAGAGTGAGTATGTGCCACAGGATAAGGAGAGAGACAATCGCGATAAAAAGATGCGAGATGGCGGTACCTGGAGTGTTAACTAGAAGGACGGACGGACGCAGGGATAGACTGACAGACAAGCAGACGGACGGAAGGGCGCACGCATAGACGCACAGACGCACGAACAGCAGCGTGGACGGACTGACGGATGCTTCGCCCCACTCATCAGCATGCACTCCGTGGATATGCTGTGCTTTTTTTGGCCGAAGATTGTGTGTATAGAATAAGTGTTTAACGATTTAGAGTGTTTTTTACTGCACTTGGGAGAGCAGAAAGCCGTCCCAGTTACCAGGGCATGTACGATGACATGTAGACAGTGCTTAGAAAAATTGTTATGAGGTACTCGACTCTGAGAGAGCATCGAGCCATTTCGTGGGCCTCACACTTGATGAGGCCACGTAGACAAATGTTACGCAGCAGGAACTTTAGTGCTCCAACGTCCCTAGCGAGGATTGCTTGCATTGCTGATGAATAATCACGACCAGGCAGTGTCGACGGAATCCCTAGGGCTGTGTTGAGAAGAAGTGGTGAACAAGTTAAGTTCTAGGTACTCCGATTATGGGAGAGCGTAAAACCATCCCATAGGCCTCACATTACAGAGGCAGAACAGGGGGGGGGGGGGGGGGTGAGAAACATATGATTAACGATTTCGAGTTCTTCGTACTCCACTATGGGAGAGCACTGACCCATCCCGCTAAAACCTGTTCAAACCTCAAAAAAAAAAAAAAAAAGGCCCCGTATCTGCATGTTAATCTGCAAATGTCGTCGAAAGACGTTAGTCTTGCTTGTGGAGAGAGTGAACAAAACATTTATTTCATGTTCTGCGCAAGAAAATCGGTGAATGATATTCCGGAGGCACTGCGTTAGAAGCCTCGAGCGTGCAGCGGAGGTGAACGAGTGTATCAAGTCACGTCATGGATGGATAGATTGTTAAGGCTGTACCCTTTAGATCGGGTGGTGGCTAACGTTACCAAGCCGTAATACTTAGTGGACCAAAACTAGATATATTTATTTCTATTAAATAGTGAAGTATAGGACTAGCACTTTGCAGTGAATGGTTTAATTGTCACTCGTACCTTGACTTTAGCCACCAATCAGATAACCTCCTTCTAGTTAATTCTACCCCCCTAAAGTCTATTTTGCCATCCCTGTCTCTAAACCCCGGTGTGCTGAAAAACTCTACGCCATCATCCTGAACTATAGGGTGAGGCCTTTACAGAACATGATCCAGTGTTCGGCAGTTTCCTCCTCTCCACAAACACAGCATACCGTGTCTAGCCCTACGTATTTGGCCCGATATATCTTGGTTCACAATACTCCCGTCCTGGCCTCAAACAGTAGAGAACTACCCCGAGTATTATCATAGATCCCTTCCTTGGCAATTTCCTGCTTAAAATTTTGAGAGATCTCTGGTGCGGACTTCTCAATTATGCCGATTCTCCACATATTGGTCTAAGCATCCTTCACCTCCATCTTAACCAATAATTCTTTTTGGTATGGCCCCCTGCTCTTTTCTAAGTATTTACCAGTCAATTTTCTTGTTCTCTTCCTCTATTTTGTATCGGCATTCTTCATGTAGAAGTAGCTGAATACCTTCCTAGCCAAACACTCCTCCCCCATTTCTCTCAATCGCTTCTCAAATTTTAGCTCCCCTGCCCTCAAATGATATCCATCCCATATCACCTTGTACTTCCTGCTTTGGTGTATTCCCGTGAGCTCTTAAAGCAAGCCTACCTATTCCACGTTGCTTAATTTCTAATCTTGCTTGAATTTCTGATCGCATGCACAAGACCGCATTGCCGAACGTCAAAGGAGGAACCATGACCCCTTTCCATATTCCTCTCACACATCATACCTATTGTAATTCCACAGTGCCCTGTTTTTCATCACTGATGCATTCATGTTACCTTCAGTCGTATTGTATATTTCGTGTTCCCTGAGGTACTCGGTCCCATTGCTTATCCATACGCCCAGATATTTGTATTTATCTGTTATCTCTAGCGTATTCTGTCTGTATTCTAAGCTCACTACCTTCGTTGTCATTAAAAATCATGACTGCTGATTTTCCCTTCCTGAATCTGAAATCTAACCCATCTCCCTCATTACTGCAGATGTCCATCAATCTCTGCAAATCTTCCTTTTTGTCGGCCATTAGCACTATATCATCTGCGTACATCACAAGTGAGACATTATACGTACGTCACACGTGAGACATGAGCGCCATCTGGCAGTTTTTCTTCAAAACGAAGCGCGTTGCTCTGAGACGGGTGTGCGTGCCCGTCTCAGAGGTGATAAGGTGTAGAACGCAAGGCGACGGGTAGGTGCCCCCACCATCTCGTCTTAGCAAAGCGTTGGACACACTCACCTTTTCTTGCAAGCGTTGCATGGTCAGCGCAGCGTGATAAGTGCTACGGTCCTTAAAATTACCTATGTATGACTTTTCTAGTAAAAGACGCACATGCAGAATATATACGTGTTGTTAAGGTGCCCAGACATAATAATTGCTTTTTATTAGACAATTGTACAAGTATGAATGCTGAAGCTTGAGCAACATTGGTGGGCACTGTGGGTGGGGTCGGCCGTTTCAAGTACGCGGTGCCGTTAGGAGTGGACAGACAGACAGACAGACAGACAGACAGACAGACGGACAGACAGACAGACAGACGGACGGACGGACAGACAGACAGACAGACAGACAGACAGACAGACAGACCAAAATTTTTGCGTCGGATGTCCCCAAGAAAGATTATCATCTATAAAAAGCCACGCATATCGACTGTGTGTTTAGAAAAAAAATGGTTAACGATTTAGAGTACTAGATACTCTACTATGGTAGAGCATAAAGCCGTCCCAGGCATGAAAAAAAGCACGAAGCTTTACTCAAATGGAGCTGTGTGTTTAGAAAAGGTGGTTAACGATTTAGAGTACTTAGTACTCTACTATGGGAGAGCTGAAAGCCGTCCCGTGTTAAAACAGATGCAATATCAACTACATAGACACTGTTCGAAGGCCGTTGAAGCGATTTAACAATTCTTGTTAAGGCGCTACTGTTAGGGTTCGTTCGTACGAAATCGACAAGAAATCCACGAAGAACTATTCAAAATAGTTGAATGCTAAATAGCGGAAAATACGCAGAAAACAATGAACAGCCGAACATTTCATTGTGGCACCTCCCTTTTATTTTTGGAATACGTAAATTAAGTAACTATTTTGCCCAACAGTTACGCAAAGGCCACAGTTTTTGTCATTATAGTCCTTCCTTTTCTACTTCGTTCTCAGTTTGAGCCAAGAAGGTTTATTAACCTCCTTAGTATGAACGTGGCTTAAAGCGTCCGAGTCCTGAAGACCACTCACCAGGTCCCTTAACAAGTTTTAGTTAGACCATGGAATTTGTAGAAGAGCATTTCGCCACAAGAATTTTTATAGGCGAAGCTCCTTGAGCCGTGGGTCGTGCGTCCCCAATGTATGTAGTAGTAGTAGTAGTAGTAGTAGTAGTAGTAGTAGTAGTAGTAGTAGTAGTAGTAGTAGTAGTAGGTAGCCACATCTTGGAATTTCCACTAAATGGTGGCCCTTGTTTATGATGAGTATATGTTGAAAAGATAGAAGATGGTGGTACTTGGAGTGCGTAATAGAAGGACGCACGGATGGACGGATAGAAGGACAGACGCGTGGACGGACGCACGAATAGACGCATGGACGGACGGATGGACGGATGCATGGACGGTTGAAAGACAGACGCACAGACGATCGCAGGGAGAGGCGGTAGCACGGACGGACTTATGGACGCTTCGCCCCACTCATCATCATTCACTCCGTGGATATGCCAGGCTTTTTTTTTTTTCTTTTTTTATAAGCGCTGGCCAATTGAGCGTGTTCGACTATACTACGCCTGCCTTGACGTGCCATGAATCCCAGCAAACTGGGCAACAGTTTCTCTACGGTAGTCGTCATGCCACTTAGCTTCCCAAACAAGTCGCGACCAACATTGCAGTGGAGTGTATACGGCGCTGAGTCCTCTGTTCATGGTCGAGCGGCTCCACACGCCGACGTAACCCAGGCCGTCCGGTAGCTGTCACACGCACCGTAGCCGCCAAGGAGGGTGATAGCTTGACATGTGTGTAATCGGCTAACCAACCGTAACTGCTGCAGCCGGCAGGGTTACGCGAGCGCCAGTATACTATTAGGAAGGGTGAAAGAACGGCGACTCCTGTATGACGAATGCGCCTTCGGAGATTCCTTCGAAAAGCTCTAAGTTGGGCCAGTCTTCGCGACATTGTGATGCCGTAATGTTCCTAGCAGTGGAAAACTTTAATGTTTGAATGATACGGATTTCTAATGCTTAACAAATAGATCTGTTGAAGAGGAAAGCTGCTTAAGCGAGCCGCATATCCTTCGGTGTATATATCTGTAAACAGCCTAGGAGCACCTGGCGTTGCCCAGCAACTGCTGATGTGACAACTTAGCCGCACTGGTCAAAGTTACTCTCATTTTTATTGTTATTTCCAAAATATATTCATGTGGGCTTTGCATCCCAAAACCACGGTATGAATATGAGTGACACCGCAATGCATGGCTCCGAAAGTATTAACATATGGTGTTCGTTAACATGCGCTAACATAACACAGGACAGGGGCCTCTACCCTTCTACCTCCATCGTAATGTGACTGCCATGGCCGGCATCGAACCCGCGACCTTCGGCTTTTGGTAAGCAGTCGAGTAGTGTAACCACGGTTACATTGAGGCAGACTCATTATTTGCATGAGTAACAGACCAATTTTATTGATGCACATATTAGGACTCAGAACGCATTCATTCAGCTCTACGAATGATGGGTAATGAATTAATGAGTGCTTGAAAAGAATGAATGAGTTAAGTTTGAAAAGGAACTTTATCATGAAGTTACGCTGAGCGAAATGTACCAACGACCAAGGTGAAGTTTGGGAAGAAAATTTATAATGAAGTTGCACTGAGCGAAAGGTACCAACGAACAAGGAAAAAAAAAACAGGAAATGTCTCTTCAGAAACTTTGAAGGGAAGGAAGCAACAACAGAGAGGAGGCAGGGAGTTTAACCAGAAAAACATCCGGCTGGCTACCCTACTCGGGGGGATTAGGGAAGAAACAAGAAAGATGACAAGGAGGGAAGAGAAGGAAAAGAAAAAAAAGAGAGACTGACCCTAAATTTCTTTATTTGCGCCAAACCACGGTAAACATATACGTAAAAACAGTATCCGTAGTGACGAGCTATGCCACAACATCATACTCCAGAAAGCGAAGCATCGCAACTCGCTATGAAGGGGGTGATATAGTGTTCTACTTCAGGCCCGAAGGTCGCTGGAGAGGATCCAAGTTCAATATAGGCGAAGCACTCGATACCAGCGTATTGAGATTTGGTGTACGTTAAAGAACACCAGATGGTCAAAAATTTTGGGAACCTTCCACTGCAGCGTCCCTCACAGGTGGTTAATTGCATTAAATAAAATTAAACCTCTGCCATTCACGCATAGCTTTAATTAGCTCAGGTTTCCGTACGATACTGACAGCTTGCTCCTGGATTTGACAAACTCTTATAAGAACATCGGTATTATTGTGCCCAGCAACTTGATCTGGTGTACGCATATACAAAACATAATTGCATTGTCTAACAAAACCTTAGGCTTTCTAAAACGTCACTTTGAGAGCACTCCGGGGCGCATCAAATTACTTGCCTATGTGCATTACTAGTACGGACAAAGTTGGAAGATGCACCCGCCGTCTCTGACCCGCATCAAGCATACCTTATCAATGCTCTAGAATCAGATTAAAACTACGCATCTCGCTTCATTCATTTTTCGTTATCTTACGACATCAGCCTCACATAAATAACATCACTATCCAATCTTCCATCGCCTGTTCTGCGTCGGCGCATTTCTTCTTTTGGTATATACCGTAAATTCTTTCGCAGCTACGTCCTGCATCAACCACCCTAAATCAAACCCACAAAACTAATATCAGTCAGAAAAAGCCACCCACCACAAGTTTCAATATTACATTCTAGAACATCTACATTTTCAGCGTCCTTTTTTCCCCCACATGGCAACAGACGGGAACGACCTCCTTTCTGCCATTGTCGACGTAAAGTGCTCACATTCGTATGCACAACATGTAGCTAAACACTTTAATAGACTCTGAGTATTTTGGTTCTACATGGTGCTTACGTACAGATATTATACATGCATGTTGGCTTGTAATATGAAGAAATGCGTAGAATAGCAACCTGCGTATTGATTGCTATTGTATAATGTGAATCCCATCTCTGATATTTTACACCCACTGGGGTTTTTTAAGGAAACTACACTGAAGGACTGACCTAAAAATTATAACTTAGTTTTCGCACGTCAAATGCGAACAATTATTATAATGATAATAATATTCGTTTCTTTAATGAAGGTATTTTAAAGGCCCAAATGAACTGCAGAAAGGAGTAATGTAAACAATCTTGAGTGAAGTTTAAATGAAAAAATGAAAAGAAAAATAGAAAACAGGGAAAAAATACCGGGGATTTTATGTACCGCAACCATGCTATGATTATGAGAGACGCAGTTCTGGAGAGCTCCGCAAAATTTAACCACGTGGTCTAAAGTTCCGGGGCTCTGGTGTTCTTTAAAACGCACTGACATATCACCGTATACGTTCCATTTTGTCTTGATCGAAATACGACTGCCGGGGCTGCGATCGAAAGCGTGACTTCTGGCTCAGCAGCCGAGCACCGTAGATACTGAGCCGGACAACAAATATTATTAGCAAGACATTACAAGCTATGAGCTTGGCATGTGTAGTGCTAACTAATCTTGCACTAGTGTATGCCTTTGACGTGTCTTGAGAATATAAAATAGTGTTTAAAGTTTGCTTATACAATTCACTTGCCAGCTTTGTTGTCTTTTGTGCCTCTGTGCTGTTTGGGCATTTCGCTCACCGCACCTACAATAGAGACTGTGGCCGCAAACTGCATTAATTCAGTCGTATCACACTACGTCAAGGGCTGAAAAAACGCGATTGACTGCTCAACATGTGTATAAATAAATTCCATTTTTTCTTCACGCAAACAATAGGAAAAGAAAAAGTAGGCTTGGCAAGCACAGCTAACGCAGTCGCTGCAGACGTAAGCTAGCAGTAAAAGTTTGTTCGAACGTTTAATATCATTTCTACGTTAGATTTAAAGAAAACGACAAATGATTGCATGTTATTTTCTCCTGGATGTACATACTTTTGACATCATGTGCGCTCGTTTCGAGATAATACAGTACGTCAGAAAACATATAGAGGAAAGCGCCAGAAACAGATCAGTCCAGATGCGATGGGCATCGCAGATGTTTTTAAAAGAACACCATCATTTCGCCGTCTTAACTTTAAAGGTTCCAAATGGCCTTCTTTGTCTCGAGTTTGCACAGCAAGAACTCGCAAGGTCCCCTAGGCATTCGCGCGAGACGACCTATAGGCGTAAACGATCTTTTGTTTTCCCCTTCGATGCACTGGTCTTCTTCCTTCTCCCACGGGAAGGCTTCAGCCTATTACGTGGCTTGGCATGGCGGTGAACTTGCAAGCTTTCTGCATTTCACCTGGCTGTCACACTGCCACCGTGGTCGGCCCACCATTGACCATGCTATGGTGTCGTCTGTTGGCCCCTGCATTCGACGTCGGGGTATGTGACACCATAGGGTCGTCATGATGATACAAACGTTGGTAACTTGTGACGTCAGGGTGATTTCGCATCGTTACGGGATCACGTGAGGAGGATATGTTGCATAATTTGTGCTGACGCCAACCCTACCGATGGTCAATATCCGCTTTTGATGAGGCATCTGTGGCCTCTTTCATTGTGTAGAATAGCAGGCACGTGACGTGGTCGACGCACAACGTGGGCTCAATACGGTGACCTCAGTGACGTAAAGAAGGCACTAAAATCACGGGGGATTAACCTGCTTCAGTGTGATAAGGACGTGGCTGGAACGTTATTGGCGCTCTGTGCATGAATCGCGAAAAACGCAGCTATGAAACTAGAATGACATCAAAAAGTTTTTGTCCCACCTACGTTAGTAGTCTAAGGTGGCCGTTTCGGTGACGTCCGTAAAGCCACCCATGCATGAGCGCAAAAGTATACGGTAAGCGCAGATAGTTACTACATGCTTGACTATTAGCGTTTGACAGTCTCGTAGAGAACGACGGTCGGAACACTGCAATCGAAGTCGCAGCAGAGAATGGCGGTCACGGCTGGCCGCAGTTATTGATATTTTGGTTCCCCGGCAGGTTAGTGACGAAAGACCATCGTTCACGATGTCGCCTCTCTGTATGCTGGTCAGTATTCTGAGAAGCGAAGCACAAGTTGGGGAGCAAATAGGCAACATGCGTTGCGGCTTGAGCCAGACACGTAGCTTGCCCACTGAATCCTCCTCCTTTTACGAACGGCACCTCCACCGCTCCTAACCCCAAAATCGGGGACTATATTAACATAATAAAATGTACGCATGTAATGAGCAAGAATACCAAGCAATCTTTATTGCACTTTAACATTAATCGTCTCCCAAGACAGATAAGAAGAACGAAATATCTGAAATGGGTTATATTTAGGGAGTAAACCAACCATTTTTATCTACTATGATTCAAGTATTTTTATTTATAATGATGCTCGTGCAAGCGTCACATGGCCTCTATTTATAATTAAGGTAATAGAAATGTGAATTAGGTGTTGTCGGTTATATCTTCAATCCTCTCTTGCACTAATTCCAGGATAAAAGTTTCTGCAAAAACTGATTAATTCATTCAATTTGGTAGGATTCAGGCTAACGAAGGGTATCCAGAAAGAACCATGAACTGTCACCTTCTCTGAAGCAGGAGTCTTCGTCGACTATATTTCTCAAGAAGATGTACTAAGACGTTTTTTTTGTCTTACTTTTTTTGGAGCGAAGCTCCCGAAGCCGTGGGTTGTCATACTGTCACCAGTTCATCACATCTTAGTTTATCGCTGACTTGGCAGGTGGTGATGGTGTGAGTGACAGACAGACAGACAGACAGACAGACAGACAGACAGACAGACAGACAGACAGACAGACAGACAGACAGACAGACAGACAGACAGAAACACAGACAGACAGACAGACAGACAGACAGACAGACAGACAGACAACAGATTCACGGTATACCGATAAAACCTGCCGAAGCTTCGCTCCACTCATCATCATGCACTCCGTGAATATGCTGTCATTTTTCATTTCATACCTGCTGAGACAAATAGATCTGCCGATGTCACTGTCTGCTCTCTCGGTGGCAGCTGGCGTGGCAGAACCCCCTCCCCCCCCTCATGTCATCCTATATGTGCTTATTTTGTCACTGTTTTTGTTTTCTGCCTAGTTCTGTCTCTCTCGTCTATACCTTTCTTGTTTTAATGTCGGTGACATTTTCTGGCACGGGAAAAGGTCATACGCATTCGCTACAAGTTTTGGGGGGAAGCTTCTTACTACCTAGTACTATGGTCGTGGTAGAGAATCATTGCTATAGCCGAAATATCTGAAACACGCAGGCAAAAAAAAAATGTTATGCAAAATCCATCGTCATGGACATAAGCTAATTATAATGTAAATATTTGCTGTGCTCAGTGAAATGAAACCTATACAAATGGTATTGATATGTTGGTCTTTACTAAAACGTACCTATACGTTAGGCTTCACAAGGAAACCAGTAACAGGAAAGCACACGTCGAGAGCTACATACTCCAACAAATTACTTTTCATAAAATTCTGTGCCAAATAGAATTAACTTGCTTCCTACTCCTCGTCACAGCCCTTATATGTAAGACCTTATAAGTAAGCCCACGGGACGGCCCAGTGCTCTCCCATAGTAGAGTATAAAGTACTCTAAATCGTTATCTAGTTTTTAAATGCATAGCATTTTTTAGCGAACTTTGGCGAATTTGATCGTATCTATCTATCTATCTATCTATCTATCTATCTATCTATCTATCTATCTATCTATCTATCTATCTATCTATCTATCTATCTATCTATCTATCTATCTATCTATCTATCTATCTATCTATCTATCTATCTATCTATCTGTCTGTCTGTCTGTCTGTCTGTCTGTCTGTCTGTCTGTCTGTCTGTCTGTCTGTCTGTCTGTCTGTCTGTCTGTCTGTCTGTCTGTCTGTCTGTCTGTCTGTCTGTCTATCTATCTATCTATCTATCTATCTATCTATCTATCTATCTATCTATCTATCTATCTATCTATCTATCTATCTATCTATCTATCTATCTATCTATCTATCTATCTATCTATCTATCTATCTATCTATCTATCTAGCCGTTTAGGACTTTTAGCTCTCCTGGCCGTTTCGAAAATTGTATATATACCAAACTTGGTATGGCATAACATGACTGCGTGAAGAACATAATTCACTAGTCATAACATGAAAATCATAACATGTATGTCATGAATGTCATGATTTACATTTCATGGTCCTGTAGCTTTTGCGGTGGTTTCGTTCATATGACACGTTGCAAATCTGGTATGGTATGACGTGATTGCATGGCGAACACAAGTGACAACACCTAACATGAAAACTATGACATGCGTGTCATGTAACAAGACGACTACATGCCACACTCATGATGCGCTCACAGCCGTTTCGCTAGCGTCACATATACCAAAGTTGGTATTAGAGGACGTGAATGGATGACGAAGTTATCATACTGGTGCAAACATGATAAACATGAGATGCGTGTCACGTAATAACAGGACCACATGCTACGATGATGATGCGTTTGCGACCGTTTCTCTAGCTTGACATGTACCAAACTCAGTAATACGCGACGCGAACGGACGACATAGGTGAATGACACATTCAAACATGATTATCAAAACATGCGTGTCATGCAACAACATTACTACATGCCACAGTCACAATGCGATCGCGGCCGTTTCGCTAGCTTCACATATGCCAAATTTCCTATTGCGTGACGTCAATTTATGACGAAGTTATGTGACTTGTGGAAACATGATAATCATGAGATGCGTGTCAAGTGAGAGAGAGAGAGAGAAAGATAAATAGAGAGGAAAGGCAGAGAGGTTAACCAAGCTTGGCTCGGTTGGCTACCCTACACTTGGGGTGGGGGAAAAGGAGAATAATAGAACGGAAAGAGGTAGAAAAGAAGAGGAGTAAGAAAGAGAAGCATGAATAGTCAGCTCGAGACTACACAGCACGGTCTCGCACAGTTCTTTTACAAGCGGTCGTGAAGTCTGGTGGTCCTTAAATAGTACAAGAGGGCTTTCGTGGCTTTGCGCGTATGGAAAGCCGCCGGCCAAGGTCCCAGGATCTTCTCTTCTGTAAGCGGCCGTGAATCCAGCTGACAGAGCTTGGCTTCCATATTACGTCGTTCGGTCTGGTATGCTGGGCAATGACATAGAATGTGCTCAAGTGTTTCCTCGCAGGCGCAGATGTTGCATGCCGAAGTGCTCACCATTCCAAGGTGACGAGAGTACGAATTCGTAAATGCTACGCCCAACCTCATGCGACACAGTAAAGTTTCAACGCATCGTGGGAGCCCCGATAACAAACGAAGTTGCAAGTTTGGGTCGATCGAATACAGGTGCGTGTTGGAGAAACCCGGCGTATTCCATTGTAGGAGAGATATACGGCGAGCAAGTGATTGTAGTAGCCTTGCAGCGTCCGTTCTCAAGAGTGGTATGGGCGTGCGCTGGTCTTGGTCATGAGCCGATCGAGCAGCTTCATCCGCGTGGTCATTGCCGACGATTCCGCAATGACTCGGCAACCACTGAAATACAATATCGTGACCTTTAGTGAGCGCTTCGTGGTAGTCGTGCCTTATCTGATATACTGACTGTTCATGTAACCCATGCTGCATAAAAAACCGTAGTGACTGTAAGGCTGACCTGGAGTCGCAAAAGATGGCCCATTGGTTAGGTTGCTGGCGAAGAATGTACGTTACTGCACCTTGAAGTGCTGCGAGATCTGCTGCTGTCGACATCGTGGTGTGAGAAATCTTGTACTGAAGCAACACATTTTCAGATGGAATAACCACTGCTCCTGTGCAGCTGTTAAAATTAGTGGATCCATCGGTGTAAACATGTATGCGGTCGAAGTACCTCTCGTCCAACAGACGCAAAGTCCATTGCTTCAGGGCTAGCGTTGACATGCGTGCCTTCTTAAAGATTCCAGGAACTGATAAGCGCACGTCAGGTTGACGAAGACTCCATGGCGTAGTTGCTGGATGCATCGCAAGTTTGAAGCCAGGCGGTAGTATGTCCTGATGTTTTGTCACGATATTGCAGTACGAAAAATGGGGCCTCCGAGCTGTCAAAGACGCTAAATGATGTGACGGTAGCCGTGATGAATGCAGAATGTGCGCTCTCAGCGTCTCGACAATGATGTGCGTTGTGACCGGTTGTTCTTGTGCAATAACAATAGTTGACACTGTCAATGAGCATCTTGGAAGGCCAAGACATGTCCGAAGTGCTTGGGCTTGTACGCTTTGCAGTGCACAGATGTTAGTCTTGCACGTGTTGCACAGAACAGGAAGGCTATACCGGAGAGTTCCGAGAAAGATGGCTCTGTAAAGCTGCAACATGGAGTGCGCGGATGGGCCCCATGATTTTCCGGCGACGAACTTGAATACATTCTCAATGCCAATGCGCTTCTTCTTCAGGTATGTGACATGCGGGCTCCAGGTCAGGTCACGATCTACGATGATACCTAATAACCTATGAGTGCTCTTATATGGGATTGATCTGCCATCGATGCACAATAAGTAGAAAGACATCGGTTTGCGTGTAAACGCCACCGCTGCGCATTTTTCTGTAGCGATAGTCAAACCTTGCTGGCGAAGGTATGTTGATGTCATTGTTGCCACTTTCTGCATTCTTGCGTGAACTTGAGGCCGTGTCACGCCGGACGCCCAAATGCAGATATCGTCAGTGTAGGGAGATATATAAGCCGTCTGTGGCAGCATTTCGGTGAGCCCCACGAGAACCAGGTTGAAAAGAGTTGGACTCAAAACAATGCCTTGTGGCACCCCACGACTTGTGAAATACTTATTCGTGGACCCATCTTCAGTTAAAACTAACATGGATCTCTTTGTGAGGTAGCTTCTTACCCATTGAAATACACGACCTGCAAGTTCAGCTGCTTCAAGAGCATTGAGAACAGCCTCGTGGGTCACGTTGTCATAGGCACCCGTCACATCTAAGAACAGAGCTACCGATAGCCGCTCTGAGCTTTCTGATGCTGAACAGAGGTCACTAAGTCAATAACGCTATCAACTGAGCACCGACCTCGTCAAAAACCAGCCATAGCATCAGGATAGATGTTATAATGTTCCAGGTACCATTTCATGCGTGTAAGCAGCATCCTCTCCATCACCTTGCCAACGCAGCTTGCTAGTGCTATAGGCCGGTATGATGCCAAATCGAATGGAGACTTTCCGGGATTCAGCAAAGGCACCAGGCGATTACGGTTCCACTCATGAGGCACAATTCCATCATGCCAAGACTTATTGAAAATGTCCAGGAGACAGCGCTGTGCCTTCGGGTCTAGGTGACGTAGGGCAGTATAGGTCACTCCATCCGGACCTGGGGACGATGAGCGTCTGCATGTGCTCAATGCCGCATGAAGTTCTTCCATGGTGACTGCGACCTCCATTTGCTGATCTCGTGCGCCTGTGGCAATATATCGATCGGTATAGAGATGTCGCCGGTGATCTTTGCACAAAATTTTCCAGAAACATCAAGCTGTGAGCGACGTTGATGTAGCGCCAGAGCGGCGAAGGGATGACGCTGTTGCGGATGTGAGTGAATACCTCGAAGAGTCCTCCATACGGGAGACAAGGGCTCTCGAGGGTCTAGCGAGTCATAAAAATTTTTCCACCGTTGTTCATGAAGTTTGTGCATTCGACACTGGATTTTTTCCTGAATGCGTGTGGATTCTCTGAGGTCAGACATAGATTTCGTGCGGCTGTATCGTCTTTCGGCACGTCGGCGGACCGCTCGAAGCTGTTCCAACTCTTGGTTGAGTGCCGTGCGTCTCGATTCTTTCGAACATATCTTCGTCAAAGTCTCCATTGCACAACTAATCACTTCTTCAATGGATTCCGGCGGTTCGTGCATGCACTTGCTTTCCACTGATATCTGAAACTCTTCCCAGTCACTGAGTCCAGGGGAAGGAGAATCGTCCAGACCTTTGACTGTCACGTATGTGGGGATATGGTCGCTGCCATGTGTTTTAATATCTGTGAACCATTGGACTTTCTTGACAATGCTATGCGACACTAATGTCAAGTCCAGGCAACTGCTGTAAGTTACTCCTCGGAGATAAGTAGGGTTGCCATCGTTCAGCACCTGGAGCCCGTGCTCTGATGCGAGATCAACTAGGTTCGTGCCGTTTCGATTTGTTCTGATGCTTCTCCAAAATGAATGATGGGCGTTGAAGTCACCCATCATTATCCAAGGTGCTGGAGTCGTTGCTAATATACCATTTAATATCTGTTGATCTAGTCGACGTGACGGCGCTATATATGCGCCTATCAGCGTAAACAACAACTTCTTCTTTTTAACATATAGACACACATAGTGATTTCCATTGTCAGACTCTACTCTTCGGAGAACATAAGTGAGTTTTTTACGGATGTACACAGCAAGTTGACTTCTCTCAATGCACGATGAAGAAACGAACGGTTCATAGCCCGACTAGTCGAGGTATTTTTGAGAAATGCGGCTCACAAATAATGATGATGGGAAACTTATTTTCGAAAATGAATTGTCTGAACTCAGGCATTCTTGACTGTAGACCTCTTGCGTTCCACTGAATTATGGAAGCACGCTTGACTTTTTCTCGGAAAGGCTGATGTGGTCTATGGTGCGCCATCTTGTCACTGAGGTCCGGCAAGAACTGGTTCTAGTGTGTCCAAGATTTGCAGCGCGCATTTAGCGGCAGGGATCTGTAGACTATCCAATAGAGTGCGAATAATACTCATGAACGACCTCAATACAGAAAAAACTTGTACCTCTTGGGCGGACAGACTGCCTGCTGGGGGCATATTCGTTGTTGACTGTCGATATTGTGGTTCCGTAGACAGGTGTACCCGCGGTAAAGTGGGCCAGTCAGAGCCTGATGTTCTCTGTAGCGCCCCAGTGTTTTCCGGCACCTCTGGTCGTACCCCACCTGGTTGCGGGGGAGGTCTCTGTGGTCGTGGCAGCGGAGGTGGTGGCGGTGGCGGCGTAAGTGAAGGCACCTTCGGCACAGGACTGCTTTTTCTTTTCTTCGAGCACCACCGTCGACGGGAACGCCGTCGTTGAACAACCGTTACCGCTTCCTTTCGTGAGGATCCGTCTTTAACCATTTGTCTCAGAATGCTGCTCTCTTTCTTCAGTACTGGGCAGTCCTTGGACGAGGTCTCATGGTTCCCGTTGCAGTTGCTGCATTTTAGGAGAGTTGCTTGGCAAGCCTTTGCTTTGTGGGGTCCGGCACAACGTGGGCATGCTTGCTTGTTGTTGCCCACAGCACTAACATGACCCAGTTTTAGACAGTTGTGGCACTGTAGTGGTCTTGGGATATATGGTCGGACAACGTGACGAAAATGACCAACCTTTACATGAGATAGGATGCAATCACCTCTGAAGGTCACCTTGATGCAACGGGATTTGCCAAGCCGGCATACTTGCAATATGTCCGTTGCCCCAGTAGCTGGCTTTATCAAAACAGGAAGGTCTGCGTTCGGTATGGAAACATCAACATCATAAATGACGCCCGTCGTCGTGTCACTAATCTGCGGAATGTAAGTTCTGAGATAGATGCCTCCAAGCTCCGTAACAGTTCGCAGGGCATGTAGCGCAGCCGGGTGCTCAACGTCTACGGCCAAGATATTCTTCCGTGGGTTTAGTCTAATATCCTTTATCTCATTAGGCACGATAGCTTCGAGACGCGCTGATATTACTTGCCTGTTCATGTTCTTCAGGTTAATCGAAGAGTCGACAGGAACAAAAAGTATGGTATGGCGTTCAGAACTACACGCCGCCTTCACGGTAGAGACGCTAGCTGGCGAAGACGCGCCGACCATTCTCCTTTTAGCTTTACGCTTCACTGCAGGGACGAAATCGTCATCGCTGTCTTCACTACTCGCCGTGTACAGTTCAGTGCTGTCACTGGTGCTGTCGTCCTCCCGGCTGTTGCGCTTCCTTGAGGTTGACGTCGAAGGTGACGCCAAGTCCGGATTGCGTACGGTGGGGTCTGGATCCATCGCTGCCCGCAGGAGGGCGATGATCCTCGGATAAATCGTAAATTCACACAAAAACACCAATGAAATAGGCAGCGTTCGGCAGAAATACACTTCATCGTTGTTCCTCTGTCATGTGACAACATGACTACATGCCACAGTCAAGGCGCCAATACATTTCGACGTGACGCGCTGCGCGCGCTCGCCGGCGTTCATTTCATTGCGTCACGCCCGCGTTGCCGCGCCAGGCGCCGGTCCTGACATATACTCGCAGGCAAGCGCCGCGCTGCGCTGCTTTGACGCATGCGCGTTTTAGCGCGTCCAGCGTCTCCCCACCCCAAAAAGAAGGAAACGCAGTGTTGTCTGGGTAACGCATCGGCACGAAATGCATCGTGTCACAATTAGAGCCGGTTTTCCGCCGGGCCGTGGCGACGGACGCTGGTCGCGCCGGTCGCGTCTGGCGTCAGTCTATATAGTGCTCGCGTTTTGCTAACCTAGCGTCGCTGTGTCCAGCATGTGCCCGCGTCAACGCTACATTGGAGTATATTGGGTCTTTCATGATGCGCTTGCGGCCGCTTTGCTGGCTCCACTTATACCAAATCGGGTGTTGCGTGACGTCAATAAATGACAAGATATATGACTAGTGCAAACATGATAATCCTGACACGCGAGTCATTAAGTACATGGCAACATACCACGCTGATAGCGTGCTCGCGGGCGTTTCGCTAGCTCTATATATAATAAATTTGATATCACGTGACATGAATACATGACGAAGGTAAACGACACATCCAAACATGATAATCATGACATGCATGGAAGTCATGTACGGCATCATTTATCTCCACCTGGTAACGTTGTGCTGATTTTAAAGTGACATATCAACCTTTCTCATTCGTGCTTCGCATATCATCGATTCTCACTGTACGTGGGATCTGCCAATTTTTTTCTAATCACATCCCTAACAAGATAGATTCCGGCCATTCGCAGTCGTGCCGGAAATGTGGCCACGACCCATGTTTTTTTTAGTCACATGCTCTGGCTGTGCCTAGTCGCTAACGCCTCTCCCCTCATCACAAAGGAGCGATGGGACGCATCTCTCAAGAGCAGCAGCCTTCACACACAACTCCAGGCCGTCCAGAGGGCCCAAGAAATCGCGACGGTACTTTGACTTCCGGTCCCACCGACTTCCGGTCCAATCGTGGGTGAAGGTACCGACTTGATATGGTGAGAGGCTTATGGCTCCCTAAATATCTGTCCTTCGGGAGCTAAAGTTCTTGTCATGTCATGTCTAGGCCAGGACAGCTGATGGCTACACATAATATAGTATTGCTCTAAAGCGTTGATAATTTACTCTAAACGCACTTTTAGGTATTTTCTCCTTTACAGCTGTTTCCTGAGTTCTCATTGAATTGTATAAGACGCCTGAAAGGTGAAAAAAAAAAACTTTATATATACACTAAGTCCCTCAAATTAAGCTACCGAGACTGCACTCGACTAGCGTACCGTCACTCACCCACACAATGGCCAGAGCTTCACCGACTCGTCACAATTTACTTGATGAAGATTTGTTAACTTTTTAATATTTATTAGCATGTAATGAATCCCCCCTCAAAAGTCTCGCCCCCGTATTCACAAACGCTCCTCGACTTGATTTTCACCCTTCACTTGACAGTGTTGAATACTTCGCCCCAGCTAGGCTAAAAAATGACGCTTCGCTACTCAAGAAAGCAGCCAATTATCGCTGATATGCAGTGACTTTCCCTGCCTAAAGATGGCGCTACTATCGGCTTTCTCAAGTGAAAGTGGAGCGTTGAGTGAAGGGGCGCTCCAGAATACGGGGGTTAAGCTGAAGCAGGTGTGAGCATCAAATGCGGCCAGTCAATATTTGACTGGCCATCATGTCCAGTCATTATTTGGAACCGAGCGCTCACAAGTGCAGTGTTCTTACTAGGCAGTGTTCTTATAAGTCTAAAATGAAATGCAGCTGCTAACTTCATTGATTGCTGCCTCGCAGCGGTGGTCGAGTGGCCTAGGTACTCGGCTGATGACCCGCAGGTCATGGGATTGAATCCCGGGTGGGGTGACTGCATTTTCGATGGAGGCGGAAACGCTGTACACCCGTGTGTTCAGATTTGAGTGCACACAGAAAAAACCACTGGTGGTCGAAATTTCCGCAGCCCTCCGCCATAATCATATGATGTTGTTTTGGGATGTTAAACCCCACATATGAATCAACTTCATTGATGGCTGCTAAGGTATGCTGCCCAGTCAGCTGCATAACGTATTGCTGTCAAATCGGTGTTTGCTAACTGAAATACTGTATACAACTGTGCCGCACATTGACGTAGTCCTACCTTGTCACGTTCTTCTTAAGTGACTGTGCTTGATTATTCGTTATTAATTAATTGATTATTTCTGCAAGTGTCCTCGAAATGCTTCTTCCGACAGTATGGTATTCAGAATTTGGACTTTGGGTCCCACATCTTCAAGCAAATATTTTGCAACTGCTGCATACGTAACTAATGAACTGAAACAACTTTAGGGCTTCTTAAGGGTGCAGCTCTGTTACACAAGAAACCAAAAAAACAAGCTATGCACAAAATCTGAAGAAGCATTGGTAAAGGTTTACTTATTTTAGCGTTGAAGCCCATTCACAAAGTTTCTTGTGTGAATACGCTTCCGCGCTACCGTACGTTAGCCCCTACCACTGTTTTTTGAGGCTATTGACATCTCATTCTTTTTTCTGTTTTACACTCTTAAGAATGCCTAACGGTGTTTATGCACATTTGCGGAAATAAATGAATCAACGAAGTGCTGCAGGTCTGCGCGTCACCCCCGGAAAATCTTTTCAGGCCTGCGCCCAGCAATTTGACGTCATTTCCGGCCGGCCGACTCTCGGGGAAGCCGCAGCGGCAGCGAGCGCAGCGCGGGCGGCGGTGGTGACGGTTCGGCGGCGTGGTGTTGACGGTGTTTCACGTTTGTTGCTTTCCGTTGTTGTTTTGCGGCAATTTCGTTTCCGTGCGTGATGCTGGAGTGATGCGACAATGCCGAATAAGTGTTGTGTACCCGGATGCACCGGCAACTACAAAACAGGAAAGAAGATACAAGTGTTTTCCTTCCCTAAAGACGCCGACGCTCTCAAACAATGGCTACGCGCCATTCCTAGGAAGGACTTCGTGCCGACTTCGTGCACTAAGGTAAGAATTTGAGATGCTCCTGTTCTTAGCTTGTCGTTGCTTGTTCGGGTAGAAATCACCTATGATGGGAAATACTTGAGCGTGTGGCCGCCGGGCCTCGCGAAGCGCTGACGCCAGCAGCGTTCGCAGCAAGGATGGTCAGCTGCGCTTTGTTCACTAACAGTGCCGTGGTGTCGTCCATTCTTGCAAGCTCTCGGTGGAAGCGCTTCGTGGAGTGCGGTGACATCACGCTCCCGTGTTTCCTTTCATGTTGCTTGTACCGCTTAGCGCAGCGCTTTTATTTAGATGCTTGCGAAACGTAGGTAGACTTTGTTTTAGCTACACGGACTGTAAACGCGGTCATGCAAACGGGAGCGCATTTTTTTCTTTTGAGAAGTGGCGTCTCAGACGTTCTTGAAACGTTTTTGCAGGTGTGCGCGAATCATTTCGACGCTTCATGCATTGAGAAGACGACATCGTAGACGGATCCAAGGACAGGGAGAGTTATTGAAGTTGCACTCCCAGTACCACGGTTGCGTCCTGGATCTGTCCCAACGGTATTTTCCGGCTGTCCGTCCTACCTATCAGTACGAGACCAGAGCACGAGAGAAACCCCTGACGCCAAGAGGAGCCGACAAGAAGCCTCCCAACTCGCCCGTGCTGTAGAAAAGTCGCTGGCGTCATATGAAGCGGAGCAAAAACGAGACCGGTTTTCGTCCCTCGAAGAACTAAGGGCTCGCCTGCAAGGGGTGTCAGTGTCTCCAAAGTGGACTGTGATTCATAAAGAAGAGTGCTCCATGTTTTTGAACATTATCGACTATCGTGAACCTTGTTTGAATGCGTCATTGACCGTGTTTGCAAACCTTGAAGTCTTTGCCTGCTATCAAGGTTCACCAATCAAGAACCTTGGTAGCGCTGTTGTACCAGACTCAGTTCAAAAAGTAAGTTCCTTGTTGGAAATTTTGAACAACCTGTCGATGCTGTCTGAGGAGCGCTGCACTTATTGCCACCTGGCTCAAGCAATACATTCCCTTGTTTGAGCCTTGTTTCCAGTTTTGTATCTCTTTACAAGTTGTTAGCTTTTAAAGGTGCTGTACTTTTTTCTTTTTTTTTAACTCGAACTGCCTCGGTGCCCACTGTAGCAGTTGTACAGTCCGTTTTGGTACCTAAGCTGTGTACACTTTCCTTGTGCACTCTGTGTACAGACATGTTGTGCACTGTGATTTGTTTTTTTCTTAGATTTTTGTTTGATTTTTTCCCTAGGACATGCACCTACCTGTGGCAGTACAATTACTTTTCTTTCTGTCATTTATCATGCTGTGGACCACAATTTAGTCACCAGTGTTCTTTTGTATTGTATTTTTTGGCAAGTGTTTGAACCTGATACCTTGTGTTGCTACTGCTACTATGATAAACGAATGGTACGTTTTCCTCTAACCTACAATTTAAATGAAAGTGTGCTTTTTCTGTTCCAAAGCTCGGGGATGTTTTTGCTGTTACAATCTGTTTTGTTTTCTGAGTTTTATGTGGCAAGATATTGTGTTTTGTACTTTTGGCATATTTTCAGCATTAAGGGCAACATCTTGTGTTGCCTGTCGTCTGCCTGGACCGAGAACAATGTGCACTGTGATATTTGTACAGACGGCGTCTGGCTGTGATAAATAAATACGCATTATTCCATTCACGATATTCATTATTTCTTGATACTTGATAAGTTCCCCCGCAACGGTGGCTCAGTGGCTAAGGCGTAGCGCTGCTGAGCACTAGGGCGCAGTTTCGATACCCGGCTGCGGCGGCCGCATTTCTGATGGAGGCGAAAAGCAAAAACGCCCGTGTGTACGAGATTTCGGCACACAATAAAGATTCCCAGGTAGTAA
Organism: Rhipicephalus microplus; assembly: GCF_013339725.1. Classification (NCBI taxonomy): domain Eukaryota; kingdom Metazoa; phylum Arthropoda; class Arachnida; order Ixodida; family Ixodidae; genus Rhipicephalus; species Rhipicephalus microplus. The sequence goes on along the minus strand of NC_051175.1, from coordinate 50,431,657 downwards.
AACTTGATCCTGAGCTCTCCCCTACGGCGCGCTTCATCGCCTGCGTTGCGTCGGCGCGTTAAACCATACAATCAATGGATACATTGATAAATCGTGCGGACATGGTGTCAAGGAACCTCGCCCGAGTCGGTAGGCGTGAAGGGCGCTCGCGGCTGGCGCAGCCACCCAGCGAAGGGCGGCCGGCCGGCCGGCGCGATGTGACGTCGTCGACGTCACGTCACGTGACGCGCAGGCCTGAAAAGCTTCCGGGGGTGACGGTCTGCGTCGTTGTGGGTATTTTGTTCGTCCCCAGCGAGCCTTACAGTGGTGCAGATGTGTTTACGTTAGAACGCCTCTGTGCACACAAAGAGCTCAATCGCGTTAGCCATAGAGTGCATTGCTATACACGAAGCGAATGAGACGAAAAATCGGGGGCGGGACGAGTGGGGTAAGGGGAGAAAAATGAGGCGTGTGAAAGAAAAAAAAAAAGAGTAGCTTGACATTCAACAGTTCTGCGACATATAAAATAAAGTAAAAAATATACCGAGTGCTTCATTCTAATGCAACGGAGAAAACGGGAAAAGAAAGTGGCAGCGAAACGTCGCCAGTGAATGAACACGGCAGTTTTCGCTCACGAAACGTCGATAGCAGGTCGACATAGCCCCAGCAGAATACAAAGCGCGTATCGAGGGGTTATTGCACCAGCGTTCGCAAGCCGAATGTCCAATGGCCGTCAGCGTACCAGGCTTCGTCGAAAACAAAAAAGTCAGAGGCACACGGTGTGTGCAGTAACATTTTTTCATGATTTTTCACTTCGTAAAATAATCCATCGACAGTGTTCACACTTTGTCACTTGCTGCGTAGCATACTGGCGAGACAAGAAAAAAAAAGGCAGAAATGTATTGTGCCTTTCTTTCCTCATGTTTCGTCGTCCAAGTACTATGGAGCACTTGTAGCAACTTGTTTGTGCATATTGGGCCAGTTTCAATACTTTTACATCGATGTCGTGGGATCATCGGTTTAACTTGCAGGTATATTGGAAACCTTCGTAGCGCTCATTGAAGTTTTGTTTTTTTAGCGTTAGCTACACTGGCCTCGCTAAGCCAATTTTGCGTGGCACTGGTCTGCGCATGCGGAATGATACTCCGCCGCCGCCACGCATGGCTCGCCGCCGGTGTGCGCGCAATTCGATGCGCCGCGCAGACGATCAGTGGTGTCACGCACCGGAGCCGGCAGCTCCCTCGCACTCAGCCGCGGCCGCGCGCGACTCGCCGCCGCCGGTGTGCGCTTTCTAGAGGAGTGCCGTCATAGCCTTGGTTGACTTATGGACGCCGACGCGCGCGCCTTCCCTGTGCAGTCGCCATCTGACACTGCGCTGGAGCCGCTTGATAGCGCCTCTGACTGGCGTTTGCCACTGTGGTATAGCCATGGAGAAGAAAGAATAATCAGCTGAACCTTTGCTAATGCAACGTATATCCTGGCATAGCTCAACTAAGGCACTGCCATTTTTCGTTTTATTCGCGGTGAGCTCGTCCGAATGCGGAACATGGTCATTTTCATTTGTGACTATCCAAGGGGTTACAATATGACTACTTGTACACTACTCCCAATTAAAAAGAAGTTGTGAAAGAGCAAGGGTGTGCCAAAGAAAACTGCTGCAAATAGTTTCATTCTGTTTCTCTGTTTTGTTTTCTCTTCAAATCTATAGATTGACTTGACAAGTTTTCTCATGACAGTTCAACTCCTTCAGAAGGGAACAGTGACAGACTGTGTGTAGATTTGCAAACTTGCATAAGATTGTTCAAAGCCATTCAATATTATATTGCAAGAAATGTTTTAATATGTTGATTTGCGCTTGTCACTGTGATCTGGATCAATTAGGGTGTAAATAAATAGGTATTTTGAAGTCAGCTAGGTAATATATTTGAATCGACAGAGTGGAACTTCTTGATTGTAATACATCTACAAGTTGTCATCAGTGATATTCATTTCAAGCAGACAAATATTTTTACCCCACCCGATGAGTTTGATACCTTGAACGGTCCGTTGAGTTTCGTAGGTACTTCAGCAATGTGACTATCTGCAGTAATACGCTGCAAGGCAGATGTATATCTTTGAACACACATTGAGTATAATGGAAGGTGCCATTGCAGTGCTGTACTTTGGGACACTCGGTTGAATATTTGACGATTGTAACATCCTTTTGCGTCATCATGATAAATCTAATTTATTGATTGATAGATGAATGCAAGAGCTTCTATTGATCCACGTTGATGCGCTGTATTTATTCCTCTCTACTGTTTGTTTTTTAACATGCAAGCAAAGGAGAAAAAAATGGCAGTGGCTTAGCTCAGCTATGCCAGGATATACGTAGCGTTAGCAAAGGTTCAGCTGATTATTCTTAGCTTTCCGGATATCATGCTTACAGCTGTTCCAATGACACACACGCGGTATACGTATTATGCGGCACATGTATATTTATTTTGCCGGGCAACTACTTCAGGATCCCATGAGTTAAGGTTCTCCGCTCTACTGCACTCTCCTTCTCCATGGCTATACCACAGTGGCAAACGCCAGTCAGAGGCGCTATCAAGAGGCTCCAGCGCAGTGTCAGACGGCGACTGCACAGAGAAGGCGCGCACGTCGGCATTCATATGTCTACCAAGGCTATGACGGCACTCCTCTGGAAAGTGCACACCGGCGTCGGTGAGTCGCGCGCGGCCACGGCTGAGTGCGAGGGAGGTGCCGGCTCCGGTGCGTGACACCACTGATGATCTGCGCAGCGCATGAAATTGCGCGCACACCAGCGGCGAGCCGCGTGCGGCGGCGGTGGAGTATCATTGCGCATGCGCAGACCAGTGCCACGCGAAATTGGCTCAGCGAGGCCAGTGTAGCTAACGCTACAAAAAATGTGCAACCACAAATTCGAGTCGGGCGCCCGAAACGTTGAAAGAGTTCGCACGCGATCACGCGAGTTCCAACCAGGGAGCATGATAAAGAAGTGGAACCCTCCCGAATTATCTGAGCTGGGTTTGCCAAGTTATGGAATGCGCTAGGAATGAGGTGCCAGAGTAGAAGCGGACAGGACGAGTGCAGATTAACAACTGATTTGTAGAAGTCACATAAAATACTCCCTGAAACAATGCGCGCATGCAATGACAGTCATGACCACGGGACCAAAGCACGCTCCTTCACCAACACTCCTACATACACAAGAAAATCAAGCTGTTTCCTGGAACGATACACATCATACGCTTCACCAATACATCTCTGTATGGTTCCAGGAAAGAGCTTGATTTTCGTGTGTATATAGGATTTTTGATGGAGGAGCGTACTTTGGTCCCGTGGTCACGACTGTCATTGCATGCGCGCTTCGTTGCAGAAGGACAGCTTACGTGATTTAAATAAATGTATTGTTATTCGGTGCTCATCCTGTCTGCTTTGATTCTGGTGTCTCGTTCTTAGTGCAGTTCATGTTTATATAGATTGTCTTACCAACTAGCCCCCTACATATGCTTCCAGGGGTTAGCCATGTCGCCCCCCCCCCTTAATAAGCAGACCTGACCTGTCGTTGCGTAAGACGCAGGGTGATGGCTCTGTGGGTTTCGATCAAACTAGTGCTCATGGGTCCCTGGTGATGTATTCGAAAAACGGCTTGCTTCCCACTTTGACCCTTCAAAAACCGGATACCCAGAGGTATTCTATTGTGAGAGCACGTCATTGTTTCAATTTTATGTATGTATCAATCGCGACTCTTGATTTCTTCTATTTACATTCGTCCGATCAGTGGAAGGGTGCTGCGGAAAACCCTCTCTTCTCCTCTTTACTGTAGGAGCTCTCTACGCGACTGTACTGCTGCCAAATACTTCAGTGAGCACAAATCAGCCCACTTATCTGCCTTTTGCATTTGTAGGTCCATCCTGATGCAGCGGCTACAGGCCGGTGATGACCATTCCCTGCAAGTTCTCACGGCTGCTTCTCTGCGTCACGACTTGTGTCGGCGTCTACGTTGTCTTCGTGTGGTACCTGCCCATGTCCTTCATTGGCCACCGCGTAGACGTCGGACTCACGGAGGCGCTCAGCTGTGACCCCTCCGTCACCGCACCCACGCGGAACGCTGAGTCCGAAACCAGGAAGAATCCGAGGTCACCATCCAAGCGCATTTTCACGAAGAATCGATTAGAAAGTGGCCGTCACACGTACGCTTTCCCCTACATCTTGAACAAGCCCGATTTGTGCTCCAAGCCACCGTCGACGGCCGTTCTCATAGTTGTCATAACGAACTCCATCAACTTCGCGCAGCGCAACGCCATCCGTAGCACCTGGGGCGATGCGGCCCGCCGCCGGGGCTACAAGGTGATGTTCCTAGTGGGGACACCCAAACTGAAGCCGTTCCAAACGAACATAGCGTACGAAGATTCGCAATATGGAGACATGGTTCAAGCTGATTTCGTTGACTCATACCGGAACCTGACGCTCAAGTCAATCACCATGGTTCGATGGGCCAGCGCCTACTGCTCCAACGCCAGCCTCGTGCTCAAGATCGACGATGACATGCTGCTGAACGTCTGGGACCTGGCGGCTCGGGTTCGAACCCTCAGCCGGGTCAAGAGGACGCTGTGGGGTCTGCTGGCGCAGAAGTGGACGCCCCAGAGAAATCCCCGGAGCAAGTGGTACGTGTCCTCCAGGGCGTACCGGAGCTCTTCGTACCCGGACTTCCTGGCTGGACCAGCGTACCTCCTGTCTGGAGACAGCGTGCCACTCCTGGCGTGGGGCAGCTCCGGAGTGCCCTACCTGTACTTAGAGGACGTCTTCCTAACGGGTATTGTGGCCGAGAAGGTTGGCGTCCGCCGAGTGCACGATGAAGGTTTCCTCAACTACAGGAAGCTCTTTACACCGTGTACCAGGCCCCGGATCCTCACGAGCCATGGGTACACACCGCTGTACTTGAAGCACACCTGGCGGGCGCTCTTTGCCGGTGCCGAGAGACGGACCTGCGACGATGGCACGCCTGTGGACGGTGACGTAGGGAACGACACGGAAGTGAAAGTGAACGTTGAAGTGCTGGGCCGTGATTAATTGGCCGGGAAACGCCATACCCACTTGTGTCACTAGGGGTGGGGATTACACTCACGAAGGAAGAACTCAGCAGTTATCGGAAAGTGCTCGAAATAACGGAGGAAGGAAAGAGCAGGTCACACAAAAAGTAAAGATCATTGCTTTATGAGCAAAAGTTACGGCGTTTCAAACGCTCTTTTTCCTCCTGTTTAAGATAGATGCGAACGTTTAATTTTAGACTGTGATTGCAGTCGACGTGCATGCCGACAGCTGGGACGGTCGAGGAAACTCGGCGGCAACATCGACGAAAAACGCGGGCAAAAAAAAAGGTTAATCGTTTTAGTACAGGACATTAATGACAAAGCGTCGATTCTCGCATTCGTCAAGAGACTCGATAAACGCGAATGGTGCCTCATTGATGGAGCTTATTACGATGTGTTGGCGCTTTCATCGCGCTACCATGTTGTTTAACTCATCGAACCAATTTGTAGAAAAGAGGCATGGTGAGTTGTGGCGTGAGAAAATACAGTTGGTACTTAAGAATGTATTTTGTTTGCACTAGCTGTAAGTGACAATGCAGATTTACAGATAGGACAATGTAAGTGGGGCAGATCAACGTAGCTTTAAGGGAGAAGACTTCGTCGAACGAGAATATGAAATGGATTTAGTGTCTGGCACACTCCACAGGGGAGGGGGTTCAAAAGCTCAAGGGCTATGCTGCTATAAAAATACCTGGAACTTTTCACCAGTCCGGTACTTCTATCTTTATCAAGATGAAGACAAGTACCCGTCAAAGAACGTTCTTTTGCCATATCCAACACATCTGCCCATCACTTATAGCGATGAGCACAGGTAGCCAGGCAGCCTGCAGAGCCCTCTCCACGACAGGTGACATTCTGGACGCGTATGAGTGCCTACTAACGATACACTTTGATGTCCACTCATTCAGCTATTTTGGGATATAGTGAATACCGGGTCATTTAACTCTGGGATCAGAGAGAATGGAGTAGCACACGCCGTATCGCTTGTAAGTCTCCTGGTCCTCCCTTGTGGTGGCTGGATTCACTGAAGTGACGCGCAATACTTTCTCTTGCAAGTTTCGACAGGCGCGCAAGGTTAGATGAAATGCGTAACAATTGCAGAGCTTTGCCATATCCACCCCAATCTCTCGGGAGAGGCGAGACAGTCCTGCTACTCGTACTCATGCGAACTCATTCTTTACTGACTCCTCTCACTCAGTACTACTTACAAGGGAAGAATAGGTCTCCCGCGTGATCGGCGGTTATCCAGTTAACACCCCCAATTTTTTTAGATTGGCCGGGTAGTCTTATAACCAGGGGTAAGTGCTTTGGGTGAATATCCACTAAAGTAAGACCAACGATCCTTGAAGAGTGGCTGGCGGGCTCCTTCCCAGACATCTTGAAGGCACAAGTCAAACATCTGGATCCTGTCTAATGACTAGCACTTCATTTTGCTTTTTTGTGGACCCGGACTGGGCTTCATTTTATTTCAATAAAATTGTTCTCTATCTGTAAAGCACAAGTTCTCGCTCGATGAATTCTCGTCAGTACAGCTCTGGCCTATAAAGGTTTGTGGACTTGCTTCGAACTGGAACAACAATGTTAACTAATGTTTGACAGTTTTCACAAGCAGTGTTTAAATTTCTGATGGTGTGTTAAAATTTCTGAAAACTCGTTCTGTAATGGACACTTGAGTAGAATGTGGGTGTGCGTACGGGAAGCGCAACCACGCCATCTGCGTTTTGGACACTCTTCAGTGTTTGACTCGTCACGTAGGCAAGGCAATAAATGTCTTTTTGCGATTATTCAGCAAGAACAGCGGTGCTGCCTTCAAGACCAATGCGCTGAGGTCTCGACTGATTTTTCAACCAGATTTTTTTTCTGTTGGCAGGTGAGTGGTGATTCATTTATTTATTTATTTATTTACAAATACTGCTGTCCAATGTCTGGGACATTGCAGGAGCGGGTACAGAAAAATCAACGAAAGCACAGAAACAAACAATTGTGCGCACAAATTTATGTGACTAACACATAAAATTTTTCCCGAACTCTGCAGTGTTCAGTCTACGCAATGCACCATCAAGCTTGTTCCAAACTTCCACCACACGCGGAAAAAAAGAGAATATTAGCGAAAGATAAGGGCGCGTGAACGCGGGTAATTTTGTGTACAATCTTGTGCAACAAGATAATACTCTCACGTGTACGGCGGTGTTCCAGTTAATGAAGTGACAAAAAATGAGCATGTGAAGACGGGGAGAAGTCCTGATCATAACGGTTAAAAATGAACCGTATAACCTTATTCTGCACAGCTTCTAACCTGTTTTTATCTTGCTCAAGATGAGGCGACCAAACCACAGAGGCGTACTCAAGCATCGGTCTCACTAGTGTCTTGTAGGCAGTTAACTTACAATCTTTGGTCGAGTTTTTCAATCTTCGCTTTAAGTAACCAAGTTTCCTTAGAGCTTGACAAGTTATCTGATCAACATGTTTGCCCCATTTAAGGTCATGTGTGAAGGTGATGCCTAGGTATTTGAATTCACTCACATGTGCTAGGGTGGACCCATTGTAGTTATAACTGAAACTGAGAGGCTGTTTTTTATTTGAGAAAGTCATAGCTACAGTTTTCTTGTAATTTATGAGCATTTGCCACGTTGAGCTCCAATCGCAGAATAACGAGAATACGTTGTTGAGGACTGACTGGTCTTGAAAGGTAGTAATGCAGTTATACAGTACACAATCATCGGCATACAGACGCATGTTTACAGGGGTTCCAGAGATGACATTAACAACATCATTAATAAATATAATAAACAAGAGAGGCCCTAGCATAGAGCCTTGCGGCACACCGGATGTGATTTCAACAGGGGATGACTACACCTGGTTGAAAGTAACGAACTGAGATCGAGAACGCAAGTAATCCGCAATCCAACCAAGTAATTTAGAATCCTTAAGAAAGGAACTAAGTTTTAGAAGAAGTTTTTTATGGCATACGTTGTCGAAAGCTTTCAAGTAGTCTATGAAATTGCGTCTGTCTGACCTCTTTTGTTAAGTGATGTGGCAATGTCATGGGTGAATTCTAGGAGCTGCGTTGTTGTAGAAAATCCAGCTCGGAAACCATGCTGACACCGGGACAGAAGGTTGTTTGCGTCCAAATACTCAACAATATGTTTATGAATGATATGTTCCAGTAGTTTACAGCTTGTTGAAATCAGAGAAATTGGTCTATAATTTGAAATGAGCTGCTTATTCCCAGATTTAAATAACGAGACAATATTAGCTGTCTTCCAAAGTATGGGAACATTGGCCGACACAAACGATTTATTAAAAATGACAGTCGAGTAACAAGCGCACCATTCGAAGTACCGCCTCAAGAACGTATTAGGAATGCCATCAGGACCGGAACCTTTAGTAACATCAAATTTTAGTATCAAATTGTGAACACCTGAACAAGAGATTGTGATGTCTGGAATTGTAGACTGAACAAAGTTGCAAGCATAATCTGGGATAGTGCCATCATCACGAGAGAAAACGGACTTGAAATAGTTGTTGAAGCTTTCTGCAATAGTGTTAGAATCGGAGCATGATTGGTCATTTATGAGGAAGCAAGAATGAACAGATGACTTCGGGTTAATAGACTTCCAGAATTTGGTCGGGTTTTCTACCATAAACCGTGACAATGTATTGTTGAAATAGAAATTTTTCGCTTCCTGCATTTTCGCCTTCGAAGTACACTTCAACGCTTATAACGCTTTCCCAAAGAAACTGTTGGCGACCCATTGTTGTGATATCCCAGTTACACACGCAGGCACGCAAACCTCAATCAAGACAAACTTCAATTATACTGCGTGAACTACGGTTACCGCCAACTGCTGCTGGCAGCTTCTGTTACATGGAAAGAGCTGCCTTTGGTCTTCGGCTGAGAAGTAGATCAGGTGACGCTCCAATTCGCGAAGAAAAATATGAACATTTAGATAATTTTTGTAAATGCACACTCAGAAATAAGAAGTAGTTCTGCACCTATAGCATAAATAAGAAGTAATTCTGCACCTATAGCAGCAAAAAGAAAGTTAGCGTAAAATAAAGATGCACACGATTGCTTGCTATGGGCGTCTGTCCGCTCTGCCATTTGCACTTTTATGAAAAAGTGTCAAAAAGGTGAGAGTTTGCCAGAATGACAAAAAAAATGACCTGGTTGTGAAGAAACTTGATTTTTTTTTCTGCGAAACCGCGCTTCATTGCTGAGTTGGCAAACGCACATATTCGAATGGTGTCCGCGAAAGCATAGTCTGGAAAGCATCCGACGGGAACCTGATGCGTGCGCCCACCATCATTCGCCGCCGTGGCCGTGCTTCTAAGCTTCTGGCTTACCGAACGTGCGCATACAGCTCGTACCACCACAGCTCTTCGCCTCACAAACTCTACGTGACGTCCCCCGTGCGCAATACAGTGAAGCCTGAGTGATACGAGTCTCACAGGGTCGCCGAAAACACAGTAAAACCTCGGTGATACGATGAACTCCTACGCGAAATTCGGGGTGATATTAACTTCTTTCTGGTCCCGGCCAAAGGCCTTTGGGCTGCAATGTAGTGAAGTATGGTTTTTGTGATCCGATGATCAGCCCACGACATTTAACGGGAACGTACACTACCGCCTAAGTAAGAAGCGGGGCTGTCCGCGTAATTGCGGAAGACACGCAATACGCGTGCTAACGGGGGATCACAAGCGCGGGAATGCACGCAGCAATGCCAAATCGTCGGAGTCACGATGTGAGAAAAATACTTTTTTCAAAAGCCTTCAGAGACGTGTCATGGCCTCCGAGATTGTGTGTGTGAATATTTAAGAGTGTGTTAACTGTGTAAGCACCCCTTACCATTGGCGCCCATCTTCCCATTTGGTCATACCGCAGCTGCCACCTCGAAGTTCTTCAGTGCCATCGATGGGAATGTTCAAAAATTATTTTCTTCCTGAAAACGAAATTGTAATGATAACATTTGACACATGAAAAGAACCCTTTTTTTCTGTGCTTTCGTTTTAAATATATAGGTGATTTTAATTGGACCACCGCAAGGTGCAAATTGCGCCTCAATATGAACAAAAATGGCGATTTTGAGAACTTTGTGAATTCATTTCCGTAAAGTTTAGCAGTTTCAGAGGTTTAAACATACTTTTTTTCTCAAAATACATTTTTGCAAAGTATTCAAAACTGATATATTCATGCAAAGTGCGTTACTCTAACAAGAAAATTACAAACATGACACATTTTGGATTACCTCTTGGGGGCGTATGTGCCAAAAAATTGCACTAATACACTGAGTTTGAAACACCCTACACAAGAACCTTTAATTGACATATAGACCACATTTGGTGTAGAAAAAAAGGAGTGGTACTTGTAAAATAACTTTTTCACAAACAACACCCAAACGACATTCCAGGAAGTTCAGAAGGCAGCCACGTGGCCAAAAAGTTTTTTCTCTCGGCAATACTCTAATGTTTCACTGTTTTAAGTGCAGTAAATCAGCACAATTTTTTTCCAAATATATTTGAAATGGTTGCCAAAATGGCTGGGAAGTTTGGCATGGAAAGACCCTTCTGTATAGTCATATACGCTCGTTGATTGTGCAGGTGTAGTGACGCTCCCCAATCGTGCCCCTTAATTTCTTCTATGCTTGAGGAACGGACGTGAATAAGTGACATGAGATTAGTTTTCTTTGAGTCTCTTCTATCCCCGGCGCTCTGTTCTCGTCTATTCTATCCCCTTCTGTCGTTTGCGCTGTTAAGCACTTTTTTCGTCTACCTCGTAGTCACCTCTTAATTTGGCGTGAACCAAAATTAGCATGATTGGGTAAGAAGGTTTCAAGAATATGACGCACTGGTCAAGACACGAATAATGTCACAATCTCGTCACGTATGTCGTCAAACACTTCTCGCCAGACACTGGCACATACCCACGAATTCGTATGTGCTGCTGGTATGCGGGTATGTGCCACAGGTGATTAACACTCAGGCCCGTATTCACAAACGCTCCTTCACTCAAGGGCTCTCCTCGGCTTGACGAAGTCAAGGTGGAGCGTGCTCCTCCACTCAAGGGGCCGCTGCATTTCATGGACGCTCGTCCACACTTCCTTCGCCAAGGGAGGCCTTGGAAATGCTCCCTTCACTTGAGTGAACTGCATGAGCCGAGAAAAGCGCCTGATAACGAGAGTATTCGCAATTGTGGTTAAGAATTGCCTATCTATGTACATTAGGAGAACGCCTTTTCTAGTTATTCTTTTTTCTAAATTGACATTACAGCAAAATACGTGCATTTAGAGTGGTAGTGTTGTTTCCCTAAGCCTTGTGCTGATAGAGTTAGCGAAACCCTCCTTCAAGTCTGGCAACAGTCGAACCCAGGCAGCTGAACTAACAGCTGATGGCATTTTGTCTGCTGCTGAACGTGTCTACCTGCTTAGTTTATTTTGTCTGGTATGCGTCTATTTATTGCAGTTTATATTTACGGTAGTGTTTGCGTGTGTGTCGTTTGAGAGCCTACTTTCGCCGGGGTGACTAACGATTTACGTGAGTAATGACAGGAAGCGCAATAGATGGTTTGTTGCTTTGTTTACTTTCGCTTTACTGAGAGCCTTCTGATCATTAATGTAGCCGCCGAATGTATAACGCGGTGGAATGAGTATTTTTTACTATATATCACAGTATGTTGGCGTGCTTTTAGCATTCACCACCGCATTATGTATAAGGATTAATAGTACGTAAATTCGTTCGCGCTACGGGAGTACGTGCACAGTTCCTAATATCAGGGGCCTGTGCAATGTTTATTTTTCTCATTTACTGCGAATTTCACCGTGGAGCTTTCGTAGTTGTTCCTCTGCGTATAATAGGAAATTTGAAAGACATTGCTCGCAACTGATATTCAAGGTTATACCAGGGTAGCGTTAAAAACCAGGAATGGTATACTCGTGGCTGAGCGTTCGAATTGAACTGCTACGCAAGTTAAGAAAAGCGATCGTGTGCCTTTCTTTCACTATTGGCGAAAAACACATTTCAAAGTTGTTTTCTTCATTTAGTAACATATAATCGGTTAACAGTGACTGGTGTTTGTGTATGTGTCAACTTTAACATTTTAAACTTCCAAGGAATAAGTTATTGTTTTTGGATTGTTTTTCTATTTGCCCTGCATTTGTGGATGCGTCTAATTTGACAGATTCACATAGAAGTAACCTTTAAATTTGTGTAGCTTCCGTCTCCGAGTTCACACAGCGGCAACGTCTTAAATTTTTTTCCCGTCTGTTTCATCTGCATGCTCAGAAGCACAATCGCTAGTGCATGAATGACCTTTGCACAAATGTTTTGGATTTTATTTGCAATATAACTACTGGAAATACCTGTTGAAAAGGATCGTGGTGTCTGTGCTGCATTCCAAAGCCCCGGCACAACATAAATTATAGGGGATGTTCTACTTTTTGAAATCATAAAATTGAAGCCGCGTCTGACTTTCGGCGCTGTTCTGTTTTAAAAACTATCCTGTGGGTTCTCTTAACCTTTGAGAAAGTGTCGTCAAGAGCAGCGTATATATTCTGCTGATTTATTGAATACCAGTGCAACAAAGCGGTGAAAAATGCTCAAGAGAATTGCAGTCATTCCGGGTACATCTGGTCAGAACCCTGTAAATAAAACATCCGCTATTGCTGCATCATTAGCAGGTCTACCAGTTAGAACCACGCCATCTCAGTTCCGTGGAAGAGGAGTGGTGCTGCTTTATATAAAACAAGTTTAATTTTCCTAGAACTGCTTTCCTGTAGAATCGGAGAAGTGGTTTTTGCCGTCCTGTCTCATCACGAAAAGGCAAACACGACGATAGTTTTGTATTGATAAATGAACAAAACAGAAATTGTGAATGGCAAATGGACCTTTATTACATGTGGCTGATGACTAGCAACGTGGCAAACATAGGAATGCAAATGAAAAGTGTTCATCAATCAAACATATGCAACCTACACACTGTAAAGATAAAGTACGAGCTCGGAGGACATCATAAATAAGATTAAGGAAGTGAAAACCATAGCGCGCCTAATGCAGTGTAGCTGCACGCATTCACTGCTGTTTTTGTGCTTTTGTATACAGTTGTGCAAACTCTGCAATGCATTGATAATACGGCAGATTCCAGGAGGCCTTTTTATCTGTGTTCTTCTGTCGGCAGCTGGTCCCCTGCACAAAAGAGGCAAGAAATAATATTAGAAAAGCGTAATAGCTTGGATACAAAAGCCGCATTTTTCTTTAATTCTAGCTGTGCAAACATTCATTAGTATGTCTCGAGCTCAAGAACAGACATGGTTGAAGTATTGAGCTTTGACTATTTTGACACATGTTTGGCTCAGGCACTTGGGCAGCTGACCAGGCATATGGGTATATAATTTCAGTATCTAATTGTACGAATCAGTGCCATAGCCAGCAATTCTTCTTCGGGGGGTAGGAATGGGGTTAAATTAAAAAAAAACAATCTCATTATGTATCTGCTGTATTTAAATTTCTTAAGTTTGCGTTTTCATACGACACTCGACGCGCTTTTGCGTACATGCACGTTTCACAGAGCATGATCATCTGCTTGATCCCCTAAATGTGTACTTGGTTGTTCATTGGTATTGTGAGCTGCATAGACACTGTATAAAGAAGCTATATTTCACGCGTAGTAGCTACAGCAGCACACTCATTGCGCCCAATGTATTGTGTTGTGCTTTTCTTAAACTGTCTTTATTAGGAATCTGACCGAAGCAGGAAAAAAACAAAAAAAAAACACAGGAGAACTTACCTTCTCATTGGTACAGATGGTCGTCTAACGGAGGTGTGCTTCGTCGTGAATTTCGGCCAGGGCAGCAAAGGCTCACCGGCGAGGAAGCCACTCTAAAGTACGGTGAACCCAGCGCATCAAAAGTTTGCTATGCCGCTTGCTTGTCAAGCTTTCGCACCAGGCTTGAACTGATGCGGTGTGCGAGCTTCATTAAAACACTTCAGAGCACTGGAATCCGCAGTAAGTCATGGAGCACTCGCACGAAGAGTATACGCACACCCGAAGGCAGGTAATCCACTGGCTCATGCACGGAACGCAACACATCACGGCACTGGTGAGTGCTCCTTTTGACACCACGCCCGCTTGTCCCGGCGCCCGGCGCCACAGTAGCCGTTGCTGAACCGTTCGAAGACAGCTCCGTAGTAAACGCGCACCGTCATTGTCGAAAGAACGCGACGGTGGCAGCCTACTTGATCGAGAAACGCCGTCAAAGTGAGACGGGCTCCGCCATGGACGCGATGCTGGTGCAAATATTTAACTCGAGGGATGATTCAAGGTAGCTCGATCGCTTCCTTGACAATCTCGAGGAAACGCTCAAGGTTTTTTTAAGTGAAGGAAGCGTTTCAAGTGAAGGGCGGTCTGTGAATGGGAAAATGCCACTTAAGGAGCGTTTCGAGTGAAGGGTCGAGTGGAGGAGCGTTTGTGAATACGGGCCTCACTACCCAGGAACGATGAGAACACACATGGGCAATATTAACGCGCGAGCGTCCAGAAAGAAATGCCCGAAATTCGTAGCGTCGACCCGACGAATGCAAAGAATAAATGTCAAGGTTCCTCCTGGAACCTAACCCAAGCATTCTGCGTGGCAATAAAGCATTTTACCACAGCACCACGCCAGGTCTCTTAACTACTTTTCAAATAGGCCCTAATATTCGTGAAACGTAGTTGCAGTGCTGCCTACCCAGTTTTATAAGCATTACATATGTACTCCTTTGATACAGCAGTCACGTCGGGTAAACGTCAATTGCGGTTTAGTGCCATGCGCTGAAGTTGAATCATGTAGCAGTGTCCAGGGCCAGCATCTTCCAGAGCATCACCTCTTCATGACAGCTTCTGGCGTTTTTAATACGGATGTTTCTGTTGAAATCGCTGCACAAGTGCAAGGAACTGGTTATATAAACATCTGCAACTCTTCTACGAATGTCTGTGCATGCTAAATTTGTACATATATTCTGCATCGATTCATAATCGGTCGCTCAATGAAAAACTTGCAACATGGTCACCTTCCCTCCACTTGCTTCGCATAACATCGATTCTCAGGTACATGAGATCTACCGATTTTTATTATACAGAGTTGTCTTTAATACACCATTTTCAAGATATATGGTCATGTCTGCCAAGTTGGTGCGCTGAGCCGAGCTATCGAAGGGGAACTTTATTGTTGTATGAAATTAGTTTAGGAATGAAGTGAATTTACCTAGATCGTGCTGCCCATGTGCCCATATTATAAATGCCATTTATGTACCGAAGGTATGAGTGCGGTTTGTTCCAACAGTGAGACGGGAATTTGGTTTTCTGAATTCCCATAATATATTTGCGTGGGTTGGAGCAAATGGGGTACCCATGATAGTTCATTGTATTTGAAGGTAGTCATTTTCCACGAATTTAAAGTAGTTATGTGACAGTACTAACTCTATTAGTGTTAAACATACTTCAGTACAATGTTGTGCGCTCTGTCGCGATAAGGTTAGCTCAACTGAATCTGATTCCTCGGGCAAAGGAATGTTCTTATATGAAGCGGTAACGTCTAGGCCCGTATTCACAAACGCTCCTCCACTCGACCCTTCACTCGAAACGCTCCTTAAGTGGCATTTTCCCATTCACAGACCGCCCTTCACTTGAAACGCTTCCTTCACTTAAAAAAATCTTGAGCGTTTCCTCGAGATTGTCAAGGAAGCGATCGAGCTACCTTGAATCATCCCTCGAGTTAAATATTTGCGCCAGCATCGCGTCCATGGCGGAGCCCGTCTCACTTTGACGGCGTTTCTCGATCAAGTAGGCTGCCACCGTCGCGTTCTTTCGACAATGACGGTGCGCGTTTACTACGGAGCTGTCTTCGAACGGTTCAGCAACGGCTACTGTGGCGCCGGGCGCCGGGACAAGCGGGCGTGGTGTCAAAAGGAGCACTCACCAGTGCCGTGATGTGTTGCGTTCCGTGCATGAGCCAGTGGATTACCTGCCTTCGGGTGTGCGTATACTCTTCGTGCGAGTGCTCCATGACTTACTGCGGATTCCAGTGCTCTGAAGTGTTTTAATGAAGCTCGCACACCGCATCAGTTCAAGCCTGGTGCGAAAGCTTGACAAGCAAGCGGCATAGAAAACTTTTGATGCGCTGGGTTCACCGTACTTTAGAGTGGCTTCCTCTCCGGTGAGCCTTTGCTGCCCTGGCCGAAATTCACGACGAAGCACACCTCCGTTAGACGACCATCTGTGCCAATGAGAAGGTAAGTTCTCCTGTGTTTTTTTTTGTTTTTTTCCTGCTTCGGTCAGATTCCTAATAAAGACAGTTTAAGAAAAGCACAACACAATACATTGGGCGCAATGAGTGTGCTGCTGTAGCTACTACGCGTGAAATATAGCTTCTTTATACAGTGTCTATGCAGCTCACAATACCAATGAACAACCAAGTACACATTTAGGGGATCAAGCAGATGATCATGCTCTGTGAAATCTGCATGTACGCAAAAGCGCGTCGAGTGTCGTATGAAAACGCAAACTTATGAAATTTAAATACAGCAGATACATAATGAGATTGTTTTTTTTAATTTAACCCCATTCCTACCCCCCCGAAGAAGAATTGCTGGCTATGGCACTGATTCGTACAATTAGATACTGAAATTATATACCCATATGCCTGGTCAGCTGCCCAAGTGCCTGAGCCAAACATGTGTCAAAATAGTCAAAGCTCAATACTTCAACCATGTCTGTTCTTGAGCTCGAGACATACTAATGAATGTTTGCACAGCTAGAATTAAAGAAAAATGCGGCTTTTGTATCCAAGCTATTACGCTTTTCTAATATTATTTCTTGCCTCTTTTGTGCAGGGGACCAGCTGCCGACAGAAGAACACAGATAAAAAGGCCTCCTGGAATCTGCCGTATTATCAATGCATTGCAGAGTTTGCACAACTGTATACAAAAGCACAAAAACAGCAGTGAATGCGTGCAGCTACACTGCATTAGGCGCGCTATGGTTTTCACTTCCTTAATCTTATTTATGATGTCCTCCGAGCTCGTACTTTATCTTTACAGTGTGTAGGTTGCATATGTTTGATTGATGAACACTTTTCATTTGCATTCCTATGTTTGCCACGTTGCTAGTCATCAGCCACATGTAATAAAGGTCCATTTGCCATTCACAATTTCTGTTTTGTTCATTTATCAATACAAAACTATCGTCGTGTTTGCCTTTTCGTGATGAGACAGGACGGCAAAAACCACTTCTCCGATTCTACAGGAAAGCAGTTCTAGGAAAATTAAACTTGTTTTATATAAAGCAGCACCACTCCTCTTCCACGGAACTGAGATGGCGTGGTTCTAACTGGTAGACCTGCTAATGATGCAGCAATAGCGGATGTTTTATTTACAGGGTTCTGACCAGATGTACCCGGAATGACTGCAATTCTCTTGAGCATTTTTCACCGCTTTGTTGCACTGGTATTCAATAAATCAGCAGAATAATATACGCTGCTCTTGACGACACTTTCTCAAAGGTTAAGAGAACCCACAGGATAGTTTTTAAAACAGAACAGCGCCGAAAGTCAGACGCGGCTTCAATTTTATGATTTCAAAAAGTAGAACATCCCCTATAATTTATGTTGTGCCGGGGCTTTGGAATGCAGCACAGACACCACGATCCTTTTCAACAGGTATTTCCAGTAGTTATATTGCAAATAAAATCCAAAACATTTGTGCAAAGGTCATTCATGCACTAGCGATTGTGCTTCTGAGCATGCAGATGAAACAGACGGGAAAAAAATTTAAGACGTTGCCGCTGTGTGAACTCGGAGACGGAAGCTACACAAATTTAAAGGTTACTTCTATGTGAATCTGTCAAATTAGACGCATCCACAAATGCAGGGCAAATAGAAAAACAATCCAAAACAATAACTTATTCCTTGGAAGTTTAAAATGTTAAAGTTGACACATACACAAACACCAGTCACTGTTAACCGATTATATGTTACTAAATGAAGAAAACAACTTTGAAATGTGTTTTTCGCCAATAGTGAAAGAAAGGCACACGATCGCTTTTCTTAACTTGCGTAGCAGTTCAATTCGAACGCTCAGCCACGAGTATACCATTCCTGGTTTTTAACGCTACCCTGGTATAACCTTGAATATCAGTTGCGAGCAATGTCTTTCAAATTTCCTATTATACGCAGAGGAACAACTACGAAAGCTCCACGGTGAAATTCGCAGTAAATGAGAAAAGTAAACATTGCACAGGCCCCTGATATTAGGAACTGTGCACGTACTCCCGTAGCGCGAACGAATTTACGTACTAATAATCCTTATACATAATGCGGTGGTGAATGCTAAAAGCACGCCAACATACTGTGATATATAGTAAAAAATACTCATTCCACCGCGTTATACATTCGGCGGCTACATTAGTGATCAGAAGGCTCTCAGTAAAGCGAAAGTAAACAAAGCAACAAACCATCTATTGCGCTTCCTGTCATTACTCACGTAAATCGTTAGTCACCCCGGCGAAAGTAGGCTCTCAAACGACACACACGCAAACACTACCGTAAATATAAACTGCAATAAATAGACGCATACCAGACAAAATAAACTAAGCAGGTAGACACGTTCAGCAGCAGACGAAATGCCATCAGCTGTTAGTTCAGCTGCCTGGGTTCGACTGTTGCCAGACTTGAAGGAGGGTTTCGCTAACTCTATCAGCACAAGGCTTAGGGAAACAACACTACCACTCTAAATGCACGTATTTTGCTGTAATGTCAATTTAGAAAAAAGAATAACTAGAAAAGGCGTTCTCCTAATGTACATAGATAGGCAATTCTTAACCACAATTGCGAATACTCTCGTTATCAGGCGCTTTTCTCGGCTCATGCAGTTCACTCAAGTGAAGGGAGCATTTCCAAGGCCTCCCTTGGCGAAGGAAGTGTGGAGGAGCGTTCATGAAATGCAGCGGCCCCTTGAGTGGAGGAGCACGCTCCACCTTGACTTCGTCAAGCCGAGGAGAGCCCTTGAGTGAAGGAGCGTTTGTGAATACGGGCCCTAGTGTGCCGAGAATGGCGTCTTGCGGTAGAGTACCGTTTTCATTATTTGAATTTTAAATATACAACTGAATAAGAAAAAATAACTGTTCATGTGGTGCGGATGACTTAAACCCTAGCCTAATAAAGCACTTGCCCATATTACGTGAAAGCCGCTATCGCATATTTCTGATATGATTCTTAGCTCAGGTATTTTTCTCATGAACTAAAGAGAGCAAACGTATGTGTCATTTTTGAAAGTGGTAACAAGAATGATTTTAAGAACTATAGGCCTGTGTCATTATTACCTATTTTCTCTAAAGTTTCCGAGCAGGATTGAAACTGACGGCTCTCTAATCTAATTCCACACTAATATGATATATAAGATAGGTAGAATAACCATTAATTCCCAAGTAGTTAACTGGATTTCTGCATATCTCACAAAACGCGAGCAATTTGTTGTTTTTCCTGATTCCTGCTCACATAGACAGTTTGTTGACTCTGGCGTGCCGCAGGGCTCAGTGCTGGGACCACTTCTTTTTCTCCTGTTTATTAATGATATTGTTGATGGCATCCCTGTTAAAATCAAACTCTACGCTGATGACTGCGTACTTTATAACGAAATATGCTGTCTTGCAGACCAACACGTGTTAAATGATGCTCTACAAAAATTGTCCTCCTGGTGTGATGAATGGCAAATGGCTATTAACTTAGAAAAAACAGTGTTCATGCAAATAACTAATAAGAGGAATACTTTAGAATTCGAGTACTCTACTACCCATGCTAAACTTTCCCAAGTAACACATTACTATTATCTTGGCTTATGAATCATAGATGACCTGAATTGGACGAAACACATTAATACAGTAACTAACACTGCAATGCGTAGACTGTTCTTCCTCAGAAGAGCATTGAAACTCTCAACCCCCTCCGTCCGCCTTCTGGCTTATAAAACAATAGTTATATCAACTCTGGATTATGCTTCCATTTTATGGGACCCTTTTACCAAAACTAATATTAACAAGCTAGATAGAGTACAAAAAAGGTCATTCGTTTTATTTATAACAGCTTCGGGTGCACTTCAATTACGGAACTTTCAACTCGAGCTAATCTACCTACACTAACAGAAAGAAACCGCTTATCTAGACTAAAATTTCTATATCAACTAATAAAGGGACATTACAAGATAGACATTTCTGAAATTCTTTCGTTTTCGTCCGGTTATGCAACTCGACAAAGGCATGAGCGCACAATAACACCCTACGCAACCCGTAACAACTGTTTAAATATTCATTCTTTCCACAAACTATAAACGACTGGAACAATCTAACCAACACCGAAGTTTTACAGCCATCCTTAACATTGTTTTCTTCTAGCCTCAATAACAGTGTTTAATATAGCATTCCAATTAAGCTCTGTCCCCATAAACGTTCGAATTTTTGCATATTTGGGTTGCCTTGTGCGTACTTTTGTTTCTGTGCGTTTTCATCTTCCTGTTTTGACAATTTGTTCGTCTTCATATTGAGCATTCATGTAATTCATGTAACCCACTGTCCGAAAATCCTCAGTATGGATTGCAGTATTCATAAATAAATGAAAATAAATAACTTATCACAAGAAAATGTAATTGTCGAACAACATGATGGCATTCAAAACAAAACTTATACTAAAACAGTCCTGCTAGTTCTGCTAGTAATTAAAGAAAAAAATACTTCATAACTTTCAACATACACATGCCTTAACAGTTTTTTTTCGACGCCGAGAAAGCCTTCGATTCAGTTAAGCACAATTTTTCCTTACACAAACTACCTTCACACGGAATTAGAGGAAAAGCACTAGAAGTTATGAAAAGGTATTTAGGTAATCTACAGCGCTACGCTAGTCTCCGTGACTCTAAACCTGACATAGGCACATTCACTAGTGGCGTTCAACAAAGATCAATTTCAGGGTTTTTTGCTTCTCTTGCAAAATAAAAACAATCTGCTTAACATAACATTAACACCAGACGTAGTTCTGTACGTTGATGACACCAATGTATTTTTCGCTGGTAACTCCCTCAATCACCTTGAACAACGAGCTAACCTTTGGCTGACCCACCCATTGACTGGCTTGACTGTAGCAGATTAAACTTTGATGCGGAAAAGCAATATATTTTATTCTGTTCCAGTAAAGACTATCGCAAACGCACCTAATATAACTTTCGAAAGGCAGAAAATAGAACGTGCCACAGCACATAGGTTTTAAGAGACACCTTTTCAAGAACCCTTAGACTGGTGTTTACACATCCATCACATACTTACCGAAATGTCCAGATCAATGGACACCATTTGATAATTACGACAAGTGCTTCTCCTATGGTTCGAAAAACAACTATATTGTCACGTATTGCAAGAGGGTGACACAAACAATAGCTTTTTTAAAGGGCGAACTTGTGCCCAGAAAAATAGGTAAATAACTGAGTCCGCTAAAGCGTTCCACACTAGCGTCTCTCTCGAACACCTTTTTTCACAACCCGTCGATCAGGCCACCGTCGCGAGCCCAAGCACGAGGAGCAATGACTCGCGTTGCTACAGCGCGCGCAGGTGCGCTACGTTGTAGACGCTTGCATAGCGTCTCGCTGGTTCTCCTGGTAGTTGTAGACGCTTGCATAGCGTCGCGCTGGTTCTCCTGGTAGAAGGCAGTCTCTGCGGCATTACTCCCCCTCCGAAATACGCATCGTCCCGATGCGCGGTTGGGGGAAGTACGCAAGGGGGAATGCTTCAGCATCTCTCGAAGTAGGGCTTCATGCGGGCTACATGTACGACCTCTGCATGGTTTTGACGTCTTGAGCGCTCTTGTCCTTCAGGAATAACTTCATAAGTTATGTCACTGAGTTGGCGGATGACCTTATATGGACCAAAGTAGCGTCGAAGAAGTTTCTCTGACAGCCCACGGTGGCGTATTGGTGTCCACACCCACACTTGATCGCCTGGCTGATACTTGACTTCTCTGCGGCGCAGGTTGTAGTAGCTCGCGTCCCTACATTGTTGTTGACGTATTCGATGTCGCGCTAGTTGGCGCGCTTCTTCAGCTCTTTGTAGGAATTCTTCAACGTCAGATGGCTCATAATTGTCGTTATCGACAGGGAGCATAGCGTCGAGTGTTGTAGTCACCATACGGCCATAGACCAGCTCAAATGGAGGAATGCGGGTGGTCTCCTGTACTGCCGTATTGTAGGCGAACGTTGCATAAGGTAGGATTTCGTCCCACGTCTTATGCTCTATGTCCACGTACATCGACAACATATCCGCTATGGTGCGGTTTAGGCGTTCCGTCAACCCGTTCGTTTGGGGATGATACGCAGTACTTTTTCTATGAGTGGTATTAGTCATATTCATCAGGCACTGCATCAACTCCGATGTGAATGCTGTTCCGCGATCGGTGATAACTACCATCGGGGCGCCATGTCGCAGAACTATGTTGTGAACGAAGAACTTGGCAACTTCCGCAGCCGTTCCTCGTTCCAGGCAGCCAGTTTCTGCGTACCGCGTTAAATAGTCGGTTGCGACAATAATCCACCTCTTTCCTGAGGATGACATTGGAAACGGCCCGAGAAGATCCATTCCAATTTGCTGAAAAGGAGTCTCAGGTGGGTCTATGGGCTGGAGCAGGCCGGCAGTTTTCAGAGGTGGTGTTTTGCGCCTTTGACATTCGCGGCATGTCTTCACATAATGCTGTACCGATGCTAACAGCTTGGGCCAGTAATATTTCAGATGAATTCTGGCGAATGTCCGGCTGACACCTAAGTGACCCGAGCACGGTTCATCATGGCAAGCTTGTAATATTTCACGTCTCATGACTTGCGGCACAACGAGTAAGAACTTTTCTTTGTTGCTTCTGAAGTTCCTTTTGTAGAGTACATTATCACGGAGGCAGAACGACGATAATGTTCTCCTAAATACACGTGGAACTTGGGAGTCGTGCCCTTCGAGGAATTTTATCAATGGGAGCAGTTCTGTGTCGGATCGTTGCTGCTCGGCGATATCTGAAGCCTTCACAACACAAAGGAACGGAAAGTCGTCCTCTTCCGAAGAGGTAGAGTCCAGTGGCGAGCGTGATAAGCAATCAGCATCGCTGTGTTTTCTTCCCGACCTATATACAACTGTAATATCGTATTCTTGGAGCCTGAGGCTCCATCTCGCAAGTCGTCCCGACGGGTCTTTTAAGCTCGCCAGCCAGCAAAGTGAATGGTGGTCGCTGACGGCGCGGAACGGCCTGCCGTAGAGATATGGCCTGAACTTGCTAATCGCCCATATAACTGCCAAGCACTCTTTTTCCGTTGCAGAATAGTTCTTTTCAGCTTTTGACAGGGTGCGACTGGCATAGGCTATGACTTTCTCTTCTCCATTTTGCCATTGAGCTAATACCGCGCCGAGACCAAGATTACTTGCGTCTGTATGGACTTCCGTGTCCGCAGTTTCATCAAAATGTGCGAGGATCGGTGGGGCTTGTAAACGGTTCTTTAGTTCCTCGAAAGCTCTCTCTTGTTCCTTATGCCAAACGAATGATTCTTCCTCTTTTGTGAGTCTGGTCAGAGGTTCAGCAATTTTCGAGAAATTTTCTATAAATCGTCTGTAGTAAGCGCACAAGCCCAGAAATCGACGCACCTCCTTCTTGTCTCTCGGCTTGGGGAATCGCGCAACGGCCGCAGTTTTGTCCGGATCCGGGCCAACACCTTCAGCGCTGATCACATGACCGAGAAAACGAAGCTTTTCATATCCAAACTGACACTTTTCCGGTTTAATAGTCAAGCCGGCCGACTGGATGGCGTGAAGCACTGAACGTAGTCGTTCTATATGCTGTTCAAAGGTTGCAGAAAATACCACAACATCGTCCAAGTATACTAAACATGACTGCCATTTGAGACCCGATAGAACACTGTCCATCATGCGCTGGAATGTCGCCGGCGCACAACAAAGGCCGAATGGGAGTGCTTTAAATTCGTACAAGCCGTCCGGAGTTACGAAAGCCGTCTTTTCGCGGTCTCTTTCATCCACTTCAATTTGCCAATACCCGCTTTTTAAATCTAATGACGAGAAATATCTGGCATGCCGTAGGCGATCTAATGTATCATCGATACGTGGCAAGGGGTATACGTCGCGCTTGGTCACGCTGTTCAGTTTCCGGTAGTCAACGCAGAATCTCAACGTGTTGTCCTTTTTCCTCACAAGCACTACTGGCGATGCCCACGGACTGTTGGATGGTTGGATGACATCATCCTCCAGCATCTCTTGCACTTGACCCTTTATGACCTCTCGTTCTTTGGGTGAAACTCTGTACGGGTTTTGATGAATAGGTCTTGTTTGCTCGTCAGTTATTATTCGGTGTTTAACGATCTGCGTGCGACGTACTTTTGACGAGGTGGAGAAACACTCTGAGAAGTCTCTTATGAGGTCCTGTATGATTTGCCTTTCGCCTGATGATAGACTTCTATTTATTGAAACCGCAGCTCCGACATCATCCGTACTTCCCGAAGCAGGTGGTGCTGACGTGAGGCCACACAAATCTGTCGCTGCAGTAAAGCTGTGCAGAAAGGCAATGGCAGTGTCTCTTGCAACATGCTGTATTGCATTTCCGAAGTTTGTGAGCAACACACTGGCGCACCCATCACGTAATTGAATGATGCCCCGGGCTACACAAATACCTTTCTTTAGTAGCAGCTCGACGTTGCTATCCGCTATGCCTTCGGAATCGGCAAATGTGTCATTTCTGACGCCAACCAGCACGCTGCATCGTGGTGGCACGGTTATGTCTTCGTCGATAACCCGCAATGCAGTGCTCTCTACCTCCTTCTCGTCTATGGCCAGCTTCGTCGAGAAGGAAACGCTAGAATTTTGTAGGTTGATTATGGCACCGTTCGCTAGCAAGAAATCCATCCCGAGAATTACGTCCCTTGAGCATTCCGGAAGCACAATAAACTCAGCCACGTAAGTAGCACCCTGAATTCCTATTCTCGCGGTACATCTTCCCACTGGTGTTATCCTGTGGTCCCCAGCCGTTCTTATTTGTGGACCACTCCACGGCGTCAAAACTTTCTTGAGATCCCTCGCGAACGCGTAGCTGACGACTGAATAATCCGCACCGGTATCGACTAAAACGCTCAATTCCCGCTCGTCCACCGTAACGCGCAAGTCCGAAGAAATTGATTCCTTACTTATCTTAGCCGTTCTTTTCTGCCTGTCGCTGCTACCCTCGGGTCTTGACGGAGGATCTTCGCCTTGTCGAACAACAGCGGCCTTGCCTCCACAGGTCGCTGGACTTAGTTTTCCTGCCGCGGGCTCGTTGAACGTCTTGGTGGACCTGAGAATGGGGAACTTGGACGCCGGGGGCTCGGTGATCGGTAACGTTTCGGCGCCGGTGACCTTGGCTGGTGCTGAAAACTAGCAGATGGGAGTTGCTGCCTTGACAGGTAATCTTCTATCTCCATGGGTCTTTCACCATTACGCGGGCATGGTGCGTTCACAGAAAACCCCCGCAGGCCGGCCCTCCGGTATGGGCACGTTCTGTAAAGATGTCCAGCCTCTCCGCAATGAAAGCAAAGCGGCGTCCAGTCGGGTGTGCGCCACACGTCGCTTTTTCGTGGTCTCAGCTCTCCGAGAAAGGGCGAGCCATGCGAAGCCGACGGGCGTGTACTGGGGGCTACGAAAGAAGCATTGTGCACGGCAGGCTGGCGTAGAGCGTCCGCGTACGTTGGCATGCGACGTGTCTGCAGTGGTTGTTCCAGTCGAACAGGTTGCGGCTCAGGTTCCGGCTGAAGGATGGCGTGCCGGACTTCGTCACGAATGACGGCGGCGAGGGTCGAGACTGTTGGCATCACTTGTGGCTGCATCAACTTCTGAATCTCTTCCCTTACAATGGATCGCACCAGTTCTCTTAGCGTTTCACTGTTGTTACTTTGGCCTGCCGATAGGACGTCCACTGGTGCGCTACTGGCGTCTCGGTTGTAATGACGGGCACGCTGCTGTAGCGCCTTCTCTATGGTTGTTGCTTCGGTGCGGAACTCGGCAACCGTGCGTGGTGGATTGCGAACTAACCCAGCAAACAAGTCCTGCTTGACTCCACGCATTAGGTGGCGCAGTTTCTTCTCTTCCGTCATGTTCGGATCAGCGCGTTTGAAGAGCCGGCACATGTCTTCGACATACATGCTGACACTCTCATTCGTGCGTTGACTCCTGGACTGGAGAGCGTTCTCTGCCTTCTCTCGGCGGTCGGTGCTGGCATACGCGGCGAGCAAGTGTTGTCGAAAATCTTCCCATGTTGTTATCACCGCTTCGTGATTTTCGAACCACACCTTCGCTGAATCCTGCAACGCAAAGTACACGCGTCCAAGTTTCCTTGTCTCATCCCAGGCATTGGTCCTTGCGACTCGCTCGAAATGTTCCAGCCAGTCTTCTACATCTTCGTGCGAGTCACCGTGGAAGGGCTCAGGCAGGCACGGTGGTGACACGATGAGCTCGGATGTAGAACCTGCGGTGGCCATCGTTGTGGGGTCGTTTGTAAAAGCTGCTTGCGTTGCTGGAGCAGTGGTGAG
This sequence comes from Rhipicephalus microplus, assembly GCF_013339725.1. Lineage (NCBI taxonomy): Eukaryota > Metazoa > Arthropoda > Arachnida > Ixodida > Ixodidae > Rhipicephalus > Rhipicephalus microplus. Next base: position 50,404,967 of record NC_051175.1, on the reverse strand, counting down.
CGGTCCGAATTCAGGCGGGTCTCCTCGAAGACGACGGCTCGAACGCTGGTGTACAGGAGTCAATTCGCCAGGTTCCAGTCGTTGAGGGTCGGGGCTCCGCTCTCTTGCGCCTGAGGGACTTCCAATCATACCCCGCACCTCCACCAGAATGTCACGTATTGCAAGAGGGTGACACAAACAATAGCTTTTTAAAGGGCGAACTTGTGCCCAGAAAAATAGGTAAATAACTGAGTCCGCTAAAGCGTTCCACACTAGCGTCTCTCTCGAACACCTTTTTTCACAACCCGTCGATCAGGCCACCGTCGCGAGCCCAAGCACGAGGAGCAATGACTCGCGTTGCTACAGCGCGCGCAGGTGCGCTACGTTGTAGACGCTTGCATAGCGTCTCGCTGGTTCTCCTGGTAGTTGTAGACGCTTGCATAGCGTCGCGCTGGTTCTCCTGGTAGAAGGCAGTCTCTGCGGCAATATTAAAGACTAGTGCATTCGCATCTCTAATAATGTTTTCTTGTACGGGGTAATACGAATAAATTAAACACCTATAAAATATATATTTTACAAAAAAAGCTGTATGACGCATCTCAGGGCTATCGTTCAGGTATCATACTTCGCTTCTAGTTAAGAAACATGAAATGCTAACAATAGACAACCTTCCGAAACACAAATTGGCAATGCCTATTTATCAACAGGCACAATCTAATTGTGCAGGGTTCTATCAAAGGCATAATTCGAGTGACCACAGTTACAACCTCTAAGCATAGGGCGTATAGAAAATGAAAATCAAGCACAAATTATGGCACTGAAAAGCTGTTTTACCTGATTCTCCGTTTTGTTAACGAACATCTTATTATAGCTTCTTTGATTGAGGATATGGACTCTAACTGCATTTCTAAAAGAACGATACAGTCATACTTGCTATCTACGCAAACATATTCTTCATCATAATAAATCTTGGTTTCGTATCCTCATGTATTTGTTGTTTCTGAATTTTCGAAATATTGTGTGTCCAATGCCCTATTTTTTCCTCATGTTGATTACATTTACGTTTGGCTATGTTATTCACACTGTTTCTTCTGTTAGTCAAAGAACTACTTTTTCATATTATTGTCTGGACTACCATCGCCTTTTTGTTTATATACAGGTGTGACTTGCACGCAGCAATTATCCTTCATGCTTATTTCTTTGTTCACTTTTGATTTTACCCTAAGCATTGTGACATTTTCGTGGGATTTTGAATTTACAGGAGGCAGGCGCGTTGTCAGACTTTGACTTTTCACCGGTCCCATTGACAAATTTACTTCCTTGCTTTTCACTAAAATGAATTTGAATTCAATTCAATAAACTCATAATTGTATGCAAGGCAGCCTGACAAACTTCAACGGCCAGACCCACTAGAACACTGGTGCAAAGTGACTTTTCATCAAAGAATGCCAAGGTCTCGTCATTGTCAGTGGTCTTCCGCGTAGCTTTTTCAAAGAAATCATATACGTTAAAAATGAAAGAAGTACTCGACACTTGGTACGGTGCGGGCTTCGGCTTTTGGCCCGTCTGTGGCGATTCTTTGGATATTCTCCTGCTTTTCCAACCTACTCAGTGTTGTCTGGTTCTGTTGGCTTTGACCTGTATCTTCCTTTGGCCTGGTCTGGGGCTTTTTGTTTTCATTTTCATTTTTTTCTTTGTGTTCTCGGGCACTTTTTACAAATTCTTTCAGTAGGGTGCTTCGGTCGTTTCATCTTGGCTTGGCTGGCTGTTTGGCGTTTCCTCTTGTGCAACCTCTCTGCGCTCCTGCTGATCCCTATTTATCAATCGTGCACTTACTTACAGCGCAACACCAGAAAAAATACAGGACAGGGAAGGAGCAAAAGAGATAAAAAAAGGAGGGCGCTGTAAGGAAGCAGCGCCTTCTTTTCTTTCTCTTTCTTGCTCCTTCCCTGTCCTGTATTTTTTCTGGTGTTGCGCTGTAAGTAGGTTCACAATGGATCCTAACCAACTGGCCCAGCTAACCGTCTTTTGATCCCTATTTGTTGCCTTTCGTACGTGGGCAGCTTCTTCATCCTCTTCCTTGTTCTTTCCATCTTGGCCACATTTTCCTACTGTTTCTTTCACCGTTCCAGGATTTTCCTGCACTCTCTCAGCCTCGCTGTCTTGCCTGCAGCTTGGCCTGCGTCCTTGTCTTCCAGGTTTCCCGTTTCTCCAGCCGGCATCTTCGGCTTCGGTTCTTCGCCTTCCCTCGTAGTCGGTGCTTTTTTGTCTCCGGAGTTTTCGACGTGTGACAAGGCTGGTTTGAAAAGTGGGTTCACGTGTCCTTCACGTGTCAACGCTGCAGCAGGCACGTGTCAACACTGCAGCAGGCATAATTTCAGGTTCCTGTAGATTCGGGGCGTCGTCTGCTTTCGCCGCGGTGCTTCCGGTTCAGAGCAGACGACAGCCTCTCGCGTAGACTTCGGTCTTATGTGTGAAGTAATGGTCGACGGGCGGCAATGGCTAGCGTTGGTTCATTTTTTGGTTTGCGTGAGTTGCCGATTCTCGTCTCGTGGTAGCGGGCATGCAGCGTACCGTACCGGATGGTGGTTTGAGGCTTTGGTTGCGTGTGCCAAAAATCTGTTGTCGTTCAAGCTCTATGCACTCGAGCTACAAGATGTTGTTCAGCAGCTCGTTGTCATCTTCATGCATTCGACTTAAGAGCTTTATGCAGAGTTCGCGCGACCTCACCTCCGATAGAACTTGCTCTCGCGTATCGTTGAACTCCATGTTGAGGTCATGGCAAAGACGCACCTTGACATGGAAATAGGCAGTTGTGCTCTCGTTACACTGCTGCACGTGCTCTTGCACCTTGCACCATCTTTCAGCAACGCTAGTCTGGCATACAAAGGTCCGACAGAAACTTCGCTCGAATTCTTCCTATGATGTGATCTGGGAACTCCTCGAACGATACCAGTCCTTGGCAGCTCCTACCAATTTGGCCTTGGCTGTTTTCCGTGTGTAAGTAGCTGGCCACCCGTGAAGATTCGGCGTTTAACAAATGATTTAGATCAATTCACGTGGAGCGTCTTCAAAGCCGTCGATGGGACTGATGTTGCGGCTAAAGTCACTTATCACCTCGAACGTTGGCGCTGATTGAGGCTCCGACGGCATAGTTATTCGTTCCAACCGGGTCAATAGTAGACGGTATTTTTCTTGGACACCTTTGAGTAAGTCATGAGCCGTGATGGTGTCTCCATTGCCAAAGTATTCACTTCCTCCACTGTAAGTCGGGTTTCCTCTTCCATCGGTGCGTTCTATTAGGAATACGTTAACCGGTGTTGACTGACGAAACTCACATTTTCGCTCAGTGACGACTGGATGGTGACATACCACTTCTGAAATGTTGTCTTCGACCTCGTAATAAAAAGAATAATTTACTGACACATTATAAAACCCACACCACACAGGCTATACTCAAACGTGACACAGGCTAAAAACTGCATGGGCATCTCACAGAACTTCGTCCCCGTCTTTCACTGTTCACACAAGGGCACGTGCATTTCTAACAATAGAACCCTAAGTGTAGAAGCAAAGTGAGCTAATTTTTAAAGGTACATTCAAACACCTCACATGATCGTGGACGGATTCGTCACGTGACATGTTAAGTGTTCGAAATCTTTCCGCAACTCACACTAACACGACAGCGCAGAAAAGCAGACGAAGGTAGTGACGAATCAGCCCTACCACTTCGCTCTGGAGCGTATGCCATGATGCAGACGCCCGTGGGCGTTGCCGCGACGACTGTCAAAGATACAGCCGACGACTAACATGCAAGTAGACTTATTCAGTGGAAGATACAGAGCTGGGTTTCGCCGGGACTTACCAAGAACTCTATTTGAATGCAAAATTAGCTTTCCAAAAGATCTATACTCGGCGACCACATTTCCTGGCATTGGAACGAAGGCTACAGAATCAATGCCGTGTCTGCATTTATATAAAACGCGTATAGTATGTCCCCGTTACTTTTAACAATGTTACCAGACTTGCACCAATACGACAACTTGGCGTAGGGCTACATGTGCAGAAGCTCCACAAAAAAAAAAACATTTTCACCAAGTATACTCGCCAGTATGTTTCTAGTTCATATTCTCAAGTGATCCCAAATAAAACAACCGACTTTGGATTGGAAAGAACCGCTGTCGCCAGCAGAAAGCGTTTCGCGGCCAGGAGATTTCTATCTTTCGCCAAAAATCCAAACCGATCCTAATTGTGATTTGGGTCACCACCATTTCACCAATCGCTCCACGCGGACCGGAGACGGAGCGCAGAAATGGGTGACGTAGCACGCGATCCCCGAGATTGAGCCGTGATTTTGTCCGTCGTGTTAATCCAGCTTAAAGCTCTTCTTGCCCAAAAATGCACCAGGAGAACAAACTGATTGTCACGAAGACCCTTAGTTTGCATACACTTAAAGAATCCTCTTCATATTGCAGTGCAAACAAAGCCACGCATCTACAACTTAAATTAGCTGTAGTCATCTTGAAAAGCCTCCATAGTCAGCATGGTTGCAATGTAAGTTTAGATGCACGCGTAAGCAGCTCTAGCGGTAACACACTCAATAAAAAGTACCAGCATGAGTGAAATGTACTACACATTTCATCCTTTCAGCAAACAATTACCGCAAAGGATATGCTGAAAATTTTCTGCTTGAATCTCTCTGATAAACTCCTTATACATTAGGACAGAGTTAAACTGAAATGAGCAAATATACACCTTTTCACAGGAAAGAAAAAAAAACACCGCCATGATCGGCTGTGCGCGGGAGTACAAATGCTAAGGGTGCAGCGTTGTCAGTGCATTATCGAGGGGACGCGCCAATTTGCACATCCCAAGGAGGGCTATGGCGGCACCCAGAGAGGCGTTTATGAAAAGGTGAACAGCAAAAGCAGATAAAAATGGGGAGATGCTCTAGGTGCCGACCAGCGTGACCACGCGAAGATCGGCTCCTGCTTTCAAGAATGCGTTCATGCGGTATCCATGAGTTTGTCACCGAGTTTTCAGTCATATCGTGCACCTAAGTTCTCAAGAAATCAGCAGATGCCACTTTTGTGGTGGTTAGTGAACTTTTAAACCATTTTTTGGACATTTTTACATGGCAACTCCACAGGAGTATGTAAGCCTAACCAAGGAGGCGATTGCCGTCGATGCACCGTCCCGGCGCCAATGTGGCTCAGTGCTCTGCGCGTTCCAGGACCTGCAACTGGGAATGGAATACCAAGTAAATGGAGAAAACATCTCTCCAGAGGATTGCACGGAAGACATGGGTTGGAAGGAAGCCGAAACGAGACGCTGAAAGAATAAGCTAGCCGCGGTTAGCGTTTCCGCTGCCAAGGACTTGACCAAGGCTGACGTTGGGGGAGACGCTCGAGCCAGTCGTAGTAGGCATGACACCAAGCATACAATCGTGTGAGCTAGACGCATGCTGCCACTACCCAAGGACTTTAGCAAAATTGTGCTACGACCACGTGGAGGATTACATATCTCGAGTATCGGCGCTGGAGCAGTGGCAGATGCGATAGTACTGGCGGCCAGAGCCAAAGAGGAGGAGGTCATGCAGGACATCATCTGTTCCAACTTGCAGCAGAACAATATGCTGGCAAGCACTCCGGACCAAGACAGAGCTTCAAGATCCCTCAAGGTCAAGCAAATCGACATTGGAGGCAAAGTTTTTATGTTAGTGCGTATGCCACGGCACCCCTCGGTACTTGTAAAGGAGTGATTCGTGGGATTCTTATAAGCAATACTCAGGAGATTGTGACCCAAAAGATTCTGAACGGGAACAACTCGCTCGCGCTGCAGGCCAAGAGAATCAAGAACACTGGGACAATCATCATTGCGTTCGAAGGACACAAAGTGCCGAGAATCGTGAGATATAGACGTTCACTTTTGCAGTGCTCCCTTTTTTACAAGAACATCGACGTTCGTTACGTCTGTGGAAAACTGGGACATCGGTCTTACGTCTTTCCGAACCCCGCTAAAACAATTCGCAGAGGCTGCGAGAACAAGAACCCAGATAAGCTGCACCAGTGCAATTCAAGACGCAGGCTGTGCGACGGTCACCATCCCACGGCAGACAAGGAGTGCAAGGAACTGTAGAGGTTATCTTAAAATGGAGGCGACCCTACAGCAGTATATTAGGAGCAGCCAAGAAAATCCTCATATTATATTATTGCAAGAAACCCTTTCATTGCAATCAACGCTGCCTGTATTCCGGCCTGTAATAGGGGACACTAAAGGGAGGGGAGTCTGCACCTTCGTATCCAACAAACTAACGCACGTAACCCATGACCTCAAGGTAGAAGCAGGCCAGTTGGAACACGTCATGGTAGAGATTGTGCCAGGAACCAACAACCGTCAGAGCATTTTTATTCTTAACATATATAGCAGTTCAAAGGAACAAAAGATAGGGTTCAAGACGGTTCTAAAGAAAGCTGTTACTATCGCCGGGGAACGTCCGCTCGTCATAGCAGGTGATTTCAACGCCCCGCATCATACATGGGGTTTCAAGTGCAACACTGGAAAAGAGAATTGACTTTGGCAAAGTGCCAGTGAACTTGATCTCACACTAATCACGGACCCCAGCCTACCAACAACGCTTCGTACATCTTGCTGCAGGGATTCCGCTCCGGATCTTACATTTGTAAGGGCTATCAAGAAGGCCCAATGGATGAACCTTGCTGTAGATCTAGGGAGTGACCATTTCATTCTTGCGACTATCTTCTTCGTGGAGCGTAAAAAGCAAAGAGAATTCCACTTCACAGACTGGGATAAGTTCAGGAAGTTAAGAATGGAAAGAGAGCAAGATGGCCCCAGAGTGGGCTTGGAGCAGTGGGTCAAACAGATTCCAGAGGATATCAAATCCGTCTCCTCCACCTTTACCACAGATTTTCCGGTTGAAAGAATGGATAGCCGGCTCGCTCATCTTCTAGAGGCAAAGGAAGCACTGCCGAACCGTTGGAAGGGTCAGCGCCTGAACCGAAGACTGAGAAAGAAGATAGCTGAGGTAAACAGATCAGTCCAGGAACATCGTCGCGCACTATCCAGGGAGCAATAGGACGAAACCTGCATCTCCGTCGATGGTCATATGCGCAATGGCAAAAAATTGAATATGTTATAACTTCTCCTCAACGAAAACACAACCAAAAGAAATAAAAAGCATGTTATAACTCGAATTTTGCATAAAGATATAGGACGCTCTACAGACCAGCAAGTTGTGCAGCGGCTCGTACACAAGTACCTCCAAAACTAAAGAGGATTGGCACCACTAAGAAGACAGTACCAGGGCACGCCCAATCCAGGTCTTGAAGGCAACTTTAACATCGAGGAGATCCAAAGAGCCTTGCATGATCTCGACGGCAGGTGGGCCCCTGCCCGGACGGTATATAAAATAAGGCCCTTCGTAACCTTGATGACGATTCAATTGACACACTGAAGGATATGATGAATGCAGCATGGAGAGAAGGCAGGGTGCCAGAGCAGTGGAAGCTGGCCAGCACGATCCTTATTCCTAAGCCAGGAAAGTACCCTAGCTTGGACAACATGAGGCCACTATTCTTGACATCATGTATCGGCAAGGTTGCAGAAGATGCCATACTGCACAAGATAAACAAGTACTTGGAAGATAACGACATATATACACACAATATGGTTAGATTCGTGGCAGGGCTATCCACACAAGACGCAATGAAGCTTATCAAACAGGAGGTCATCGACAACGAAACCAGAGGCGTTAGTGCCATTCTGTGCCTGGATCTAGAAAAAGCGTTTGACAACATCTACGACTTATTCATACTCGAAGCAATTTCCAAGCTTGGTCCAGGGAAAGCCTTCTATGAATATGTATGGTCCTTTCTTACAGATCGGAAAGCCGTGATGAAGATTGCAGATATAGAGACTGCAGCAATCGAACTGGAAGCAAGGGGCACGCCGCAAGGGGCAGTGATTTCACCAAAGCTGTTCAACAATGCCATGATTGGACTGTAAAAGAAATTATCGAGCATTAAAGGATTGAAGCACAGCGCCTACGCACATGACATTACCATCTGGTGCACACGTGGAAGTGAGGGGCAGATTGGGAGCACCCTGCAAGAGGCGATTGACACCTTAGAAGAGTACCTTCGTCCTTCTGGGCTCAAGTGCTCCTCGATTAAGTCAGAACTTTTACTGTATCGGACTGCACGCCGGGGAACGAAGTCCAGGGGACGGAAGCCGTTAAACCAGATAGACATTCACCTCCGTAGAAATCAAGGGGATGCCATCCAGAGGGTCGACTCCATCAAAGTCCTGGGCATGCTGATAGAGTATACCAGCACTAACAGCAAATCTATAACCAAGTTGACTTGTAAAACAGACAGTGCGGTGCACCTTATCAGCAGAGTGGCCAATAAAAAAAATTGGATCAATGAAGACAACCTCATCAGATTCATGCATGCGTTTGTTCCAAGCCATTTGACGTACGAGGCAGCAATGCACAACTGGTCTAGAGCAGTGTCCGAGACAGTGAATGTGCTCCTCAGAAAAGGTGTCAAGAAGGTCTTGGGCCTACCCATACATCACAGATAACAGGCCTGTCGAAGCCAGACGGTGACTTGGATGACTAGGCGCGGCATATCGGCAAACGAGAGATGACATACATAATGAACAGCTTGTTACGCAAAAGTATCAGAGAAAGAAGATACGTAACTCTTTTACACGACACCTAAACAAACATCATACTAACGGAAACGATATTACCTAATCAAGAGAATGTTCAGATAAAGATTGAGCTATGTTTGAACAGATTATACCCGGCTTGAAAGATGGTAGGAAAATAGTCATGTGATATTTGTGCAGCAATTAAGTGATTTGAGGGAATTTTCTAAATTGCGTTTCGTCGTTTAAAACAAACACTACCGGGGAGGAATTGAAAACAGAAGGAATGCAGACTTTTCTAATATCATTGCCCTATCATGTTTTCACGAATGGTACAGAAAAGCGGGAAGTTTTTCTCGATATACAAGGGGCAATGCACTTGTTTTTGAACTTAAGAGTTCCAAAATTACCGTAATACCACAGGTTGAATAAATGACGCTTGGCAAGATGACAGGCTAAGTAAAGAAAATAAATTTTCATTGTATGGTAAAGTACGATTGGAAACAATGGATTTGAACATGCTTTTTTGAAATGTTATCAACCCTACACTGCAATCGTGAAGAACAGAAAGCAAATATTGTGATAGAATAACGCAGGACACCGTACGCAAAGCAAGCAGAATGGTCACTTAAGTATTGCTGGGCGCAATTGATCTAATATATTAAAATATAATAATAATATTAATATAATAATAATAATAATAATAATAATAGCGTCAACGACGAAATTGTGAACCTAATAGAACGCACGTCCTCTTTTCATTTTATAGGAAATGCTCTTTCATCTATACATAGAACTAGTGTGATCGAAGCATCACAAATATGGCACCACCGTTTATGAGAATTTCTTATGGGGCACCGTTGGAGCACCGGTAATGACGGTATATGTCTGCGACGCTTGTGTTGGCTGGTGTTGAGCGATGCTTCGGCTCAAAAGAGGATACGACCATGCAAATAATTCTTCTCTAAAACAAAGATGTTATGAACAAACCTTTTTCACGCGTATTATATTGTAGAAAAAGTCTTCTTACATTGGTCGCACAATCAAACGGCGAAATAAAGAAACAAAAGACAATTGAAACACTCGCTTCGTCGTCTTTCTGCCAAGTTTGGTGACCCATGGTTAATTTTGTACGCTTCTTAAAACTGCACATCGACGCAAAAGCTTCCAGCGTTAAGTAAAACACGTTTCTATGGAATGAGAGAGAAAACGTTTATTAGGCGTTCAAAGAGTAAATGTGGAAAGGTCCCTTATCCAGAAAACCTAAAAGACAAATAGCTTCTTACGTGCTTTTTTGTTAACAAATAAATGAATTTGACGCAAGGAATGCATGGAAGCCAGACATGTATTCGATGTGCCCGGGCTCTACGTGAGCGATACAAATCAGCGTCAACTTTCAAGCTCATATATACCCTCGTTCACTTGCATTCAGCAGCTCACTAGCACCAGATGTTCCTCTAGGTAAGTTTCTAAGGAACTCTATGCATAATTCCTAAACAAATTGCGTAACATCATTTGACAGAGATCATTATGATGTTGGCTTATATGTATGACTCGCATGCACTCTTGGGGGTATTTCTAATAAACGAATAATACTATAAAAGGGATCAGATATAATTGTATATCTAATGCATTATGAAATGAATAGACCAGATAATTTTTTAATTTAGAAATTTGCAATCAAAGCCATCCTGATTTGATTAGAAATCTTCCTGCAGTAGAACTGACATCCCGGTGACAACGACCTGATGAGAAGGCTTCCAAGAAGAGAACCTTAGAAAATATTTTTTTCTTTTTTTCAGCTCATTGACTTGATCTTTGTCCCTGGAAGATTTCCGTAGCCAGTATGACTTTGCCCTGGCAGCAGAATCAGAGGCATTGCAAGATTTCTGCACTGCACGCGCCTCCGGGACCCACACCTGTGAAAAAGCGATGATGTCACATTTTACCTAGCGTTCGTTTTTTCACAGTTAGGATAGGAGGAAGCTGTAGTTGGCTGTGGGTATAGAAGAGAAGACACCTCCCAACGAGTCTCCCTCATTTTACGTAGACATATACCTAAGCGTAAGCGTATGCACGTTCTCGCATTCCGGCTTTGTAAAAATGCTGCGGTGCATGGAACCAGCGAAATTGCGCTCACAATTTCATTTGATTACTGCTGTTATCTATTTCCGCACAATTCGTCTGCAGGCACCAAAGTCGCTCATGTGTCTTGTAATAAGAATATTGTAACAAAGGCTACCTTTGACTATAGGTACAAAACACCCTTACGTTCACCACTATTCCGTGCTAGATTGCACCGAAATAGTTAAGTAGCAGCGCAGCTTCAATGAAATGTAAGGTAACTGGTCGCGTTAAATAGGGGAAGATATTGGAGGCACATTTTCAAACATTGCATGCATCGATTTATGTGTGGTTTCATTTATGTGGTACACCTGGAGTGTTGTTTACTTGTACTTGGCGAGATAGTGCATGGATTGCTCGGTGGCTTAAGGCCATCGAGCAATTATTTTTTTTAGCTACAGTCGTTAATTAAAGGCGAGTGCTTGGCTTTGCACAGCCCACCAAAACGTCTATTACAACGTACGCGGCATCCCGTAAGCGCTGTAGCAGACGCTCGCGGATTTGAAACTTAGATGCAGCAAATCATTGGCTATCATCGTATACTCTCGATGCTAGACGCTTTGCGTGCTACCTTGATATTATCAGCACACACTTCTTTCTTTCCTTGTCGTTTCATCGGCTATTGTGTGTCCTCCTTGCCCTCTTAAGTGCCGAATAAGTTAAATTCATACCCGCGCTATAGTAATCCCTCCAGATAAGAGAACTTTTGGCTAAGAAAATGCGTAGCCAAAGAGAAAGCTTTGTGAATTCGGCCCCAGAGGCATTGCAAGATTTCCGCACTGCACGCGCCTCCGGGACTCACACCTGTGAAAAAGCGATGATGTCACATTTTACCTAGCGTTCCTTTTTTCACAGTTAGGATAGGAGGAAGCTGTAGTTGGCTGTGGGTAGTAGAAGAGACTTTACTAAATTGTTTTGAGTCTTTATTCGCTTCTGAAATTTATCTGCTTTGGTAGTAGCTGATGAAAGGCATACATTTATAGCTGCTCCATCTTTTCGTACTTTCTGTGATGCCTCAGTTGTTCTATTTCAAAATATGCCTTTGTGCATATGCGGTTATGGCGAAAGCAACCTTTCACTTCTTTAGTGGTACTGACGGAATGTTTGGCCTACCCTTCATAGTGGGGATATGTCAAAGTGGGTAGGAAGTCATCATTGCCATCTGATTGGGCGCAGTGATTTGGCACTTGACATGTCCAACTGAACTCTGCCCATGACCGTTGGTCTCCAGTCACTAACTCACGGCATGGTTCGGCGCGGTTTTCGCCCAAGCTGAAAAACAAAGCAGGTTCCATCCCGCAGCCAGAGATGACGTCTTATGGATCACCTGGCACCTCCAGACCTCAGACGCAGAGACCGGACGTCAACTACCTGCGCGATATCTTCAACAAGGTCGACAAGGATCGCAGCGGTCGGGTTGACGCCAACGAGCTGCAGCAGTGTCTGTCTAACGGCACCTGGAAGCCCTTCAATCCTGAAGCGGTACGCATGATGATCAACATCTTCGACCGCAGCCGCACGGGCACGCTGAGCTTCGACGACTTCGTCTCGCTTTGGAACTACATCAATGACTGGCTACGGTGTTTCCAGGACTTTGACAAGGACGCTCGGGTTCTATAAACAGAAACGAGCTTCGTGACGCACTCAGGAGCTTCGGATACCGTCTGAGTGATGAATCGGTCGATCTTATGCTCATGAAATACGACCCTGAAAGGAAAGGATCGATAAACTTCGATGACTACATCCTCTGTTGCGTCACTCTTCAGACGCTCACCAGCGCCTTCAAGAGCTACGACACTGACCAGGACGGCTACATCACGATAAGCTACGAAAACTTTCTGGAGCTCGGGCTAAGTGTTTTCACGCCATAAGCTTAAGGTCTTCTTGACCGTGATATGCTCAAAATTTCCTTAGACTTTGTGACAAAGTGCAAGGTTTTGTGAAAGATCTGTGAGGCCCAGCGAGATATTGTAGCCTTTATGGTGTCGATAGCAGACTCGCTGCGGCCGTGCGTACATGAGTTACTCACTACGAGAGCGCTTCGTTTGCCTTCAGTAGTGCATTAATGGTAATTGAAGTTTAATAAACAAGATCAATACACTAATTTCGATCCCTCTGGTGAAAGTATAAACACTGCGGTTGCTTTAAAATTAGAACTCGATTTTACGAACAGCACCGGCGTGTATATTATGTCTTGCTCTGTATTTCTTGCGAGGGAAGAGTTATACGCACACGCTCGATCTATTAGAATACGACACGCAATTAGCTGTCAATTGTTTGAATCTGCTGCAGATAATTTTTTGCTTCGTGGCGTATCTAGGCAATAGTGATCATCATCAAACATTTGATGTGGCAAGCCCACCCCTTCCGGATATCATCATAAGTGAAGAGGGAGTTCTTAATCTGCTTTTAAAACTGGATGTTAAGAAATCTTCAGGTCCGGATGGAATACCGAATGAGTTCTTAAAGCGCTACGCTCAATGGGTTTCAAAGTACCTAACAATTCTCTTTTCTAAATCTCTGAAAGATGGTCAAGTTCCGGATGACTGGGTAACTGCTAAAGTCAAGCCCTTACATAAGAGTGGAGATCCCCATTCTGTTACTAACTATCGGCCGATCTCATTAATTTTAACTTCCTGTAAACTCATTGAGCATATAATACATAAGCACATTTCAGACTTCCTAGATAAGCACAATATTTTGTCAGATTCACAACACGGATTCAGGAAAGGATTTTCTACTTGTACTCAGCTGGTAACAACAGTACATGATTTTGCGCTATCTATAAATTCCGGAAAACAGGTAGATGCAATTTTTATGGATTTTGCTAAAGCTTTCGATACGGTCTCACACAATAAATTACTCTTCAAACTTGATTTAATTCTTAAAAATACCCAGCTTCTAAACTGGATTTCTGGTTATCTTTTGAATCGAAAACAATACGTCTCTTTCAATGAACATTGTTCTCGTACAGTACCGGTTGACTCGGGAGTGCCCCAAGGCTCCGTGCTTGGGCCGCTCTTCTTTTTGTTGTTTATAAATGACATATCACATGATATACCTGTAAAAGTCAAGTTATATGCGGATGACTGCATTCTATACTCGGAAGTTGAAAACCATACCGACCAAATTCATTTAAACGACGCATTTCAAAAGGTCATTCGTTGGTGTGATAAATGGCAGATGTCAGTTAATTTTAAAAAGACTGTTTTCATGAAAATTTCCCACAACGTACCCCTCTTCATTTTGCATATTCAGCCAATAATGTTTTTTTGCAGGAGGTACAACACTACAAGTACCTTGGTCTTTGGATTTCGAATGACCTAAACTGGACAAGACATATTAATACTGTAATAAGCTCGTGCAATTACAAGCTATTTTATCTTAGACGAGCTCTCAAGCTTTCAACCCCCGCCGTTCGCCTTATTGCTTTTAATGCAATTGTTCAACCTTCTTTAGATTATGCTTCCATAATCTGGTACCCTCACACCAGAAAAAACATTAGCGAAATGGAAAAAATTCAAAAGAGAGCTGTTAGATTTATTTATAACAGTTTCGGCCGCACTTCAATAACACGTTATTATCAAAAGCCAATCTTTCAACACCTACTCAAAGGAATAAAGTATTAAGATTGAAATTTTTCTTTCAGTTAGTTAAAGGTTTATTATAAGTTAGACTTATCACACATACTTAATTTTCTCCACGGGATATGCCACAAGACAGAGGCATTCCCTTACAATAACCCCATTCTCCACCCGTAATAACACGTTCAAATATTCATTTTTTCCGAGGACAATCATCGAATGGAATAACCTTAGTAATGAAGTGTTTCCCAGTCTTCCTTGAATCTTTTTGCTGCGCAGCTCCAGCAGTGAGTGTCTGATATGTGATCCTGCTTTTTATTTCTATCACTGTAGCAATTCCCCACTCGTGACCAACTTGAATATAGCGCTGATTTCATTATATGCCCTTATGACTGTTCATTGCAAACCATTGTCTTTTTGTGTACATACCTCACCTGTTTTATATTTACTTGTTTGCCGATTTGTTAATTTAGCAAATGTGTATCCACCCTGCTAAAACCCTATGTTAGGGTTGCAGTATTCATAAATAAATAAATAAATAAATAAATAAATCATCATTGTCCTGACTAAGCCAATTGCAAGACAAATACATTTCCCAAGTTTGGCCAAACTATCCGATCATATGCTCGTTGCGGTTATATTATCCCCTTCATATTCCCAACCTCATCTGCCCGCCTAACTGTACAGCACACTCGGCTATGTGCACTCCCCGTCATATCTTTGAGCACCACGAGGCACAAGAAAAAAAATTGCCCGCAGCTTCCCTCGGGGGAACACTGAGGAGGATGCGGACCATATAATTGGTTAACGGGGTGTTAAAGTGCGACTTACTTGGGTCGATGGCTAAATTGGTTAACGTGGTTGTGAAATGGGGTGTTAAGTTGCGACTTACTTGGGTCGATGGCTAAATTGGTTAACGTGGTTGTAGGAGGGGGTGTTAAATGAGTGAACACGTACACACGTATGCGAAAGGGCGGCGCTGGTCGAAGGGACGTCGATCATTGTGTTTGTGGATTCGTTGGAATTCATTTCACCGCGACCTTGGACGTCGACGCGCCGTACAACCAACCGACGAGCGGCAACTGAGCGAGCGAGCGCCGACCTTGAGTATATACAGCACGACGGCGCATGCACTGTCAGCTGTTGAATGTTCTCGAAGCGCGACGCCACATGCGCGTCCACTGGAGAATCAGGAGAATTGTAGATGTCGAACGCGGTGTGTAGAGGAGGAAGGGTGCACAGATGGTGGAGGAGTGAAGCGCGCGCGGTGTGTAGAGGAGGAAGGGATGCACAGATGGTGGAAGAGTGGGCGACGGCGCGACGGCGCATGCGCGCGCGTCAGCTGTCGAATGTTCGAGAAGCGGTGCGGACGGCGCGGACGGCGCACTACAAGGCGCGAGTATAAGATGCTCCGCATCTAAAAGCCTAATATCTCCACTGATTCGGCAGGCCGTCTTGAATTGATATTTTTTGCATGTTCCTAAGTGCTCTGAGGGCTTGCACAGCGTAGTTCAACCAATTGTAGCCCCCATAAATTGCTGTGTAGGTCAGTTTTTTCAGGCCTAGTGCTATCTAAACATTCGCTCCGACTGCCTACCTACAGCCAGTCAAGCAAACTAATAGTCCACGCTCAGCGTCTTTCTTTAGCAAAGTTTTAGGAGTGAAGCCTCTTATAGCGGCACCCGTTCGTCCTTCGTAGTCTTAGTAGTATGTAACAAGTATAACATTTTGACCTCCAAGGTGGTGCCGGTGAGAGATTTCTTCTGTGCATTCTTGATCAATAACAAATTCTGCTCAATGTACATGGCAATGGCTGCTGATGGGGAGTGAAAGACAGGAGCATTCAGCTTTTAGTTAACGCGCACGCTGCAATCCCCATTAGCAGTCATTGGCATGTACAATGAGCACTACCTGACAAAGGGTTGCTGCGTTATACTCGCTGGGTGTAACCTCCTTAGTTATAGAAAGTTTTAGCGAGCCTTGAGCCGCAGTGCCATGAATACAATGAACTAGTGCATACTACGAATGAACTCGAGGTGGTTAAAGGTGGGAAGTAGATACGAAGCGCAAGCCGTAAGAAAGTAAAAGCCGAATTCTCCTGTCTCTCATTTCCCATTAGCAGCCATTGGCATGTACATTGAGCACTATCTGAGAGGAAAAGGTTGCCACGTTATACTCGCTGGGCGTAACCTCCCTTGTTTTAGAAAGGTTTAGCGAGCGTTGGGCTGCAGTGCCATGAATACAGTGATCTAGTATATACCATGAACTCGAGGTGGTTAATAGTGGGAAGTGGACCCAAAGCGCAAGCCGTAAGAAAGTGTGCGTGTGCCACCTCTCGTTGAGTCCTTGGAATGTCCGCTGGATGACGGTGCTTCTATATGGGGAATATATGATGAAAAGATGGGAGATGGTGATACTTGAAGTGTTTAATAGATGGACGAACGTACACACAGACAGATGTATGAATGGATGCACGAACGGACGAAGGGGCGGATGCATGGACGAACGCAGGGACGGACGCGCGAACAGACGCACGCACGGACGGGCGGGTCGACGCATAGACGGTCACACAGACAGACGCATGGACGAACGGAAGCAAGAACGAATGGACGGACAAATGCTTCGCCCCACTCTCCATAATTCACTCCGTGGATATGCTGCCAATTTTTTATTGACATTTTTGTTAAATGTTTTAGATATAACCTGAAATGCTTCTCACAATGTCATATGTACAAATTATCCCCATTATCAAATAGATGATAATTGACTCACGTGATCATTAACAGCGTCGCTCTTTAGGAAAGTTTTTATTGAGATCTTCGTATGATGTTTTAGATATAACCTGAAATGCTTGTCACAGTATCATGTATACTTTATGATTATCCCCATTATCAAATTAGGTAATATTTCACTCACGTGATAATTAACAAAAATTATGAGTTGTTTTATTGCTCTAGTTCAAGATCGGGGCAAACGCTACATTGATCTGGTGCTTGTTCCTACATGCTTTTGTGTCACGTGTTTAAGAAGGGGAGAGAAGACGAAGAGGGGAGAATGGAAGTTGAGGTGCGAGCGACGCCTCGTCCCAATGAAGAAATTCGTCGAAGTGCGATGAGCCTTCGTAAAAAGCACCAACATTACTGGCTTAACCAGGGAAGACTTCAACAACTCTCCCCCTGAATTTTTTTAGGGGCGAAGCTCCTTAGGGCGTGGGCTGTGCGTCCCCTGTATGTAGCCACCTCTAGTTTAGTTCTTGCAGTGTTCACTAGATGGCGGTACCGTCCCCTGTATGTAGCCACCTCTAGTTTAGTTCTTGCAGTGTTCACTAGATGGCGGTACCGTCTCCTGTATGTAGCCACCTCTCGTTTAGTTCTTGTAGTGTTTACTAGATGGTGGTACTTGTAGCTGATGATGAAAAGATGCAAGATGTTATAAACTAGAAAGCGGTACTTGTAGTTGATGAAAGACGCGAGATCTTATAAAATAGGAATGATGTCACATATGGCGCGTGTCATTGGTTGAAGGCAATCGTTCGATTTAGTGCGGCGACGTACGCTAGGGGGAGCGATGTAATAAAATCGAGTGGGCAAAATGTACAGAGGATTCATGGTTTACCAGGTTTACCTCCGGAGCTTCGCCCACTCATCATCATTCACTTAGTGGATATGGCGGCACTTTTTTATTTTGTATATGAATATATATGCACACACACACAAACGTTCGCACAAACAAGCACAAAGAATGATTGGACTCCCCTTCCCTCCCCCTTCTGAAAAGGCTGTGTGCCTGCGCCTCTGACTGGCTGTGTCCAGCTGTTTCGGCTTTTTCCGGCAGCGTGTAACAGTGACAGTGCCAGAACCGAAAAACGGACGGCTAGGCAGCGCCATATCGTGATTAGGACTGATGACTGTTTAGCGTTTTGCGAGACCTATCGGACGTCCGCATGAGTGACCGGGTTTATGGTGAATTAGGTGCGAAGGAAAAAATTCGGTGGATCCCACGTACTTTGGGAATCGACGTTATGCGAAGCATGGGGAGGGAAGGTGAGCGTGTCGCCATTTTTTTATTAGGCGACACGTCATGAAATGACACTAAATATTTGTACAAATGACGCACGCACTGACATACGTTGAAGTGTTGCGCATGTTTATATACGCAGTAGTTTGCACTTGCGCAACGATGCCAACAGGACTATGCGTATTAGCAACACCAGAATGATATGAAGCGTTGATGCTCGGGAGGATGCTGGCCCAGGACACTGTATATAAATCAACTTCAGTGCATGGCACCTAGACACAATTGACGTTAACCCGACGTGACGGCTGTATCAAAGCAGCACATATTTCATGTTCATAAAATTGGATAGTCAGCACTGCAACCACTATTGATGTTTCACGAAGATTAGCGTGTATTTGAAAGTAAAATGCTCCACTGCCTTGCAGAATGTCTGGCTTGAATTCCAGCTGAGACCCTGACATTTACCCTTTGCATTAGTTGGGTTGATACTATCAATTAACGCTCGTGCGCTGAAATTGGCCATGTTTGGTCACGTTGTTGCTCGGTAGATAATAATTCAATCACCTGTGGTTCATACACGCATGTCAGTGGCAGATACTCGCCCGTGGGTATGTGCCACTGTCTAACGAGAAGTGTTTGACGACGTACGGGCCTGGATGTCACATTATTCATGTTTTGACCAGCGCGTCATATTCGTCACACCATCTTGACCCCCTATGCTAATTTTGGTTCATGCCAAGGGAAGCGGGCGATCCCGAGAGCACCTTAACGCAAGTGGCTAGATAGATAGATAGATAGATAGATAATAGATAGATAGATAGATAGATAGATAGATAGATAGATACGCTCGAAGTCGCCGCAGTTCGCTAAGAAATGCTTCGCATTTTAAATTGCTGACAGCGACAAATTGCGGTGGGTGAAAATATTAAATAGCCAGGCATTCTGCTTGGCTGTGGCTGTCGAGTGTTTAGAAAAAAATTATTTATAGCACGTACAGAACACAAAGGCTTCTTACCATTCCAGTAACAGGGCACATACACTTCGGCACATCTATATTTCACGACTAACATCACTACGTTACAGTGAAGACATTTGCTCTAATATACATGACAATGTTGGCATATATGTACACAAGAACTCAATGCGATATCATGATACAATGGTATAACGATACAATAGATGCAATGAAACACGATATGTAACAAATGAAATCATATAAAACAACTCAACGGGCGCTGCTTAGCACCAAGTCGGTCGAAAAATTAGTTGTATCCTTTCGTGTTCCACCTTGAAGAAAGGGCATGACCAATGCCGCAGAAACTCTTGCTCCCCGAGGAAGAAAAGCTCCTCGGAGAGGAACGCGAGGATCTCTCGTCTCATTCTCCCCAGTATCGGCCACAAAGCACGCCGGCGGCAATTGGTAGCTACGGCCTCACATCGGTTTCTCCAAAGGCTGAACAGCCCCGCAACTATGAACAGAGCGGAGAAGCGGCTACGCGGAAATCGGCCGTTGGACACGAAAGTTCGCACACCCTGTCCCCGAAAACCAGCATTAACCGCACGCCAAAAAAGGCGGGAAACCACACATTCAAACGTCGCATGTCGATTGGTCTCTACCATGACGCAGTTGGGGCAAGTGGAAGTGCGAACCACCTGCCATCGCTGCAACCGATCTCGCGTGGGGAGCAAGCCCCATCCCAACCCCTCCAGACAAAGTCTCCGAGATGCCCTGGCAACACTGCGGCAGTTATTGGTTTCCAAGCGTGGTTCATTACAGATTGACGATGCTGGGGCACCGATGCTGTCGAGTGTGTTTAGAAAAAGTGTTTAACGATTTTCAGTACTTGGTACACTACTATGGGAGAGGCCCCGGAGATAAAGATATTGCTGTCGAGTACTCTTTCCGAGAGGCAAGGCAGTGCTTTTATTTTCGTTGAAAAAAAAAATACTGATGTCATTTCATCGAAAAGTGCCCTTATTCTTGCCCTACGTTTGTGCACTGGTACACACGGGGCTGAATTTGGACGTTTTTTTTTTGTTCGTTGTCTGAATGTCCAATTTAGGCCCTATTCTGGCTCCCTGTATCTTTGTTTTATCTGTATCTACGAAATTCAAACGTTTCAGCTGCTGCTGCATTGTTCAGCGCATGCCAAGCTTATTTACGCGAGCAACATGCCTAACAAAGTAGTAACGGGGATGAAAGTTAGCTTGTTGCTAACTTTTTGGCACACGCTTTCCGCAAAAAATGATCGGCTTGTATGTACTTCCAACAATTGCCCTGCTTGCGAATAACAATATAAAGTCACAGATTTGCCGCAAAGGCGAATCAATGAATGCAATAGTAACAAATTGGAATGTCCCACGAAGAATGGCAAGCAGATAGAAATGTGCCACGCGTAATTCACCCACAAATCACGCACAAAACGTACACTTAGGTGCAGACGAACACGAATAAGTGTCTCAGTTGTTACTTTACTGTGCCTGCAAAGTACGCTGTTTTCGCTAACGGAGACTGTGTAGCGAGTGCAGTGACCTTTCTGCGCCCGCTAATTACAACAGAATCGTTCCGGTGAAAGCCCAACGCGTACGAATTTCGCCACCGCAAGATAAGCGCGCGCACGCGTCAGCGTCCACCTCTCCATCTCCACGGGGCAGTGTACGCGTGGAAAGTGAACGCACGAGCGCGTGTTGCCACATCGTGACGATCTGGTGACGTACGCTCATTGCAGACACTCGCTGGTAATGCTGAAAACATAATATTTGCTTCGAGATCGACATCGCCAGCGGTAAGTAATAGATATAAATAGATTGTCCTGTCAACGTTGAAGGGGGTGCTCCTTCGTGGCTTGTTGGCTAACGCCACGCACTGACAACGAGAAGTTCTCACACTCGGTTTCGCGCACCGGAGTCTTCTTCAAGGGCGCTGTTACAAAAGTCGTGGGCCTATTCCTTCTAGCTCATACGTGACTGCAAATAGGCCCTCTTGAAAATTCAGTCTGGGATGAGACAAAGTGCTTGATTTTGCATGCGTTAAAGTTGGTTGAGGTGAGAGAAATATATTTTGTCCCAGGCTGATTTGTAATAATATAGATGGCTGTGAATATGTGCAGTGATAAAGGAAATGGAAAATATGTGACTGAAAATATGTACGAGTTTTTATCAAAGCGCATATTCCGATGTTGATCTGGTGAATGAGATTTGAGCGTGGACATTGAACTTCATATGGCTGTCGCTGACTACACCAAGAAACTTTGTGTGATGCAGCAATTTTGTCAAGTTTTTTTAATGCGGCGTACACTTTCCTTTAAGGCATATATTTTTTTTGCTTTTATGTGTATTAAATGTGCGCTGTTAGGCCGACGTTGTGTATGAAGAGAAGAAGTGTCTTGTGGAATGTGTTGTCAAGTATCCAGTATTTGTAATTGGTTGTGGCACTGTAGCGAAGGCCGGCTTGAAGGAGAACGACAGCGTTCCGGCTGTAACCTTTGAAATGTCCTTGTAAGATGGTATGCATCTGCTTGCGTCATTGGAGTGGTACAATACGGAGACGTATCACCAGTTCTTAAATGCAACCAATTTCATGATGATATAATGGCCGGTGCAAAGACCACCTCTGCCCGAAGCCTCCTAAGCACAACTTCCTCTGCCCTAGTAAGGTGAAGGGGGGAGAGAGCAGACACGCGGTGGAATGAGAGCACGTGTATCCTGCCGGAGAACATTTTTACGGGTATGGAGTAAGTTTAAAGGCTGAGTTAAATAGAATATAGCTGTTAAGTTGTCATACACACGTACAGATATGTATTTATTTTGAAACTATATATATATATATATATAAATCTATATATATATATATATATATAGATTTTGAAACTATTGGTAGGGAATGGAAGACCATAAATATGGCTTTGGATGAATTAATGTATAACATGTTTTTTGACACCATTAAGGCATATTATGTAAATCAACATTAGCTTTACGTTGTAGGTCATCAATGTTAGTGCAAGGAAAAGTGGTCGTGTCATCTGCATTCAAGATAGTCTGCAGTCCTCAAAGGATTAGGTAGATCATTTAAAAATTGTGAAAAAAGCAGCAGGCCAAGGATCGATCCCTAAAGAACACCTTGATTTACTCTCTTAACAGCTGAATATTTACCGTAAATTTGAGCAATTTAGTGCGGTTAGATAAAGAGTTTAAAATAAATTGACATGAATGGCGAGTTGGTGGACCTTTTCGGAATATGGTATATTCAATGTCGAATTACGTTTATTGCTCCGCTGCGGTGGCCTAGTGGCTGATGTACTAGGCTGCTGACCCGCCGGTCAGAGAATCAAATCCCGGCTGCGGCGGCTCCACTTTCAGTGGAGGCAAAAATGCTACAATCCCGTGTGCTCAGATGTGAGTGCACGTTAAAGAACCCCAGGTGGTAGATTTCCGGAGGTCTCATAATCATATGGTGGTTTTTGAACGTTAAACCCCACATATCAATCAATTGATCTTGTTAATGGGATGGTGACGTCTGCCGTAAATGTGTGTACTTATATATATATATATATATATATATATATATATATATATATATATATATATATATATATATATATAGTGGGAGTAATAATTCAATGGGCCAGTTAGTCTTCGTGAAGGTATGGGATATGGCACAACGGGAGCGTTGTCAACAAGGATAAATATATTTATTTCCCAACAGTTTCGGGAGGGGACCTCCCTTCATCAGGGGGATGAGTTATACTGACATGAGCTTCCAAACTTCCTTGCTGCCGCGTCCCTCTCGCCTTGAAAGACGTTTGCGAGAGTCTTTCAAGGCGAGAGGGACGAAACTGTTGGGAAATAAATATATTTATCCTTGTTGACAACGCTCCCGTTGTGCCATATCCCATATATATATATATATATATATATATATATATATATATATATATATATATATATATATATATATATATATATATATATATATATCTGTGTGTGTGTGTGTCTTGTTTGAATGTTTGCTTCAATAGAGCTCTAAAACGCTGAAGCGAGCGTTGGGCCGGATCACGGACGTAGCACGTAGACCTGAGCGTGATCGCTCTCTCCTATTCCGTCATTGCAACAAGAGCGCCTCGACAGGAGCAGTTGGTACATGCAAAAATAGCGGAGGGGGGAGGGGGAAGCACCAGGCCATAGCGTGAAAAGCATGATGCTAGAATTCTGTGCGTTTTGTTTTTGAAGACTTTGCGGTCACTGCGGCGAAACTGTTCTACGGGTAGGTAAGGGAAGCAGCGAATCTCGCAGAGTTTCTCCATGCGGAGCGACAGACAAAAGTGCCCGCGGAAGTTTAAAGCAGCATATCGGAAAAAAAGTTCTTGGCGCTCTATGACCAACAGAGTAATATGGCACTTAGCTGTCTGTATACTGTCGAACGACTTTCTCGACGGAGTCTCACTTTAAGCCTCTCGGCAGGGACGTGAAAGACAACGTTGAATTCTCCTTGTTTGCAAAGCAGCCTCAGATTTGCCCTTTGAGTCCGGAGAATCCTCATGTGACTCAGAACTATTTTAGTTAGAGTGCGACCTGCTACCTGCTAAGAACAACGCAAACTTACCTTGTGAAGTTTGTTTCTTGCCCCGCCACAGTGGTCTAGTGGTTAAGGTACTCGGCTGCTGACACGCAGGTCGCGGGATCAAATCCCGGCTGTGGCGGCTGCATTTCCGATGGAGGCGGAAATGTTGTAGGCCCGTGTACTCAGTTTTGGGTGCACTGTCAAGAACCCCAGGTGGTCGAAATTTCCGGAGCCCTCCACTACGGCGTCTCTCATAATCATATGGTGATTTTGGGACGGTAAACCCCACAAATCAATCAAGTTTGTTTCTTATCGTCCAATGTGGCCCACGACTGTAAACATCCGGCCAAGATGGGAAGAAAGGTGGAAGCACACTTTCGGAAAAATCCGTTCATTTCAGCGGAGCTGTAATTGTTGTTCGAAGGAGCGATCCGCAATCCGCTGCTGCTTCTTATCTGCCATTGGAATGTGATTGCTGCGTACAGAGCACAATAACTCGTTAACTCACCAATAACTTGATCGGGATCTGCAGTCAGAATTCTGCAATAGTTTTTTTATGGTGCTGTTTTCGTTACGCTTGCATTGCATAGTAAAGGGGGGGGGAAGGAAGTGAGTTGTTCCCCTTAAAAACAAGATAACATGTACGGGCCCCACAGAAGCAGTCAATTTATCACGATGTTTTGAGCGGGAACTACAAACGGGCACCACCCCCGCATTTGCTTTTGGCTCATGTTATTATTCACAAAACGTCTTGGCGGGACCAGCGTGGAGATTTTAGAATTACAGCAGAGTAATTTACGAATGCCAGGAAACTCGGTTTTGCCGTTAGCTACCCTTAAAATAAATGCAAGTGACTGTTTTTTAAGCAAGTAGAGAGAGAGGCAGCTGCTTCAAATGGTTGAATGGAAGCGCTTCCTCCAACCAGCCCTTCGGTGCTTTGAGGCTTCGAAAAGGCAGCATTTGACTTTTATATTTTAGATTAACAATATTTGACCAAACTTCGAAAAGCAAAGCGCAAATGGGCGCAACTAGCAGACAACCAGAGTGTCGCCACTGTTCACGATAACGAATACTGTGGTGTTTAGTTATGCTACATTTATTAACATACGTGCACCGTGCTTCCATGTAATTGCAGGCGCTGCTCCCGCACACACGAAGGGAAGTTCAGCGAAAGTCCGCTCAGTCATTCTGGACGTCTGAGAAGAGTAGGAGAACAGTGCTCTTCGACGTTGCAGCTTTGGTTTCCCCAGCAATCTTCGTCACAATTCATGACTCCGCTAAAATTAACAGTGACTGCCTTTTGAAAGTCCGAAAGCCGCTATCGGTGACTCGAAAGTAGGCCTTCAATTCTCAAGTTTACTACCGTATTTAGGTCTCCAGCCATTTAAAGACGACTGCCGCTACTGGAAATGTAACTTTGAAAGCATCGCGGAAAGATTCTATTTGCCTTATTTTTCAAGATTTGTGTTTGCGTTTCCTGAAACAGCCCACATGCCATAACAACATGATCGCCATCAAACGTCTTACGCGTGCCCCACCGCAGTGGTCTAGTGGCTAAGGTAATCGGCTCCTGACCCGCAGGTCGCGGGATCGAATCCCGGCTGCGGCGGCTGCATTTACGATGGAGGCGGAAATGTTGTAGGCCCATGTGCTCAGATTTGGGTGCACGTTAAAGAACCCCAGGTGGTCGAAATTCCCGGAGCCCTCCACTACGGCGTCTCTCATAATCATATGGCGGTTTTCGGATGTTAAACCCCACATATCAATCAATGAAAACGTCTTACGCGTACACTCTGAAAATTTTTACACCCATAAGAGTGTATTTGTTTTGTCCCATGGGCAACACCGTTTTAGGGTGTCTAGGAACACCCTAAACAATAACGTGTTTAGAAACACCCTGAAACCGTAGGGTGTAAAGAAACGTGACACCCTACTTTATTAGGTGTTTATGAACACCCCTAAACTATGGGTGTTGGATGAAGCTACACCCATGCGAGTGGGGTGTACACTGAAAACCCCCTTGAAACAATGGCAGTTATATGGATGGGCATACTTGATCAAATGAAGCGCAATTAACGGACAACAAAAGCAGAGACAGAGGAGGGGAAGCTTTGACTTGTGTGTTGAGGAGAGCCGTTCACAGCATATCATTCCATCAAATATGTATCACCAACTGGCCCAAGCTTCGATTGTTCTCAGGGAGAAGCATATATGAACCTTCTCTGCGGCTGACAGGGAAGAAAGAAGATACTGGTGTCACCCACTGCACTTGTACCTGCACGCATACAGCTGATAAAATAAGGTGCCACTGGTCTTGAATAAGATGCATGAGACCAGCGCATATATGTGTACGTAGACTTGGCCGTAAACGGTAAATCACAAAGACGCGGAAGGTACACACACACACACACACACACACACACACACACACACACACACACACACACACACACACACACACACACACACACACACACACACACACACACACACACACACACACACACACACACCACTACAGTAGTGCGAGCAGTAACCTGTAGCGTATAGGTCCAACCGAACATAACGCCGAAGCAACAAACAATTAAGCCCACATGTTAACATCTGCCTTTATTATAAAAAAACTGCAAATCTGACTAACAGGACTCTGAGGGCATTCTGCAAAATTTTGAAATATGTCACGGAACCAAGTTTCTTTCTCTCTATACTAAAATTCATTGTTTTCAATACAATAAATCTCCACAACTTTGAAAAACATTTGCGCTAGTCGGGCAAACGACTGAGACGTATGGCGTTTGATTGACACGTATACAATAGAAAAAAAAACACGTAGAAAGAGTAAGCGAGTTTCTGGCAGTCACATTTATAACCTATTATATCTCGCAGTATAATTTGCGACATTAAAAAAAGAGAACATTCGACAAGGTAGTGTAATTGGGGTTGTAGTAATGTAACTGTCAGTGTTCGTATACTTCTAACTGCAAAACCAATCGTCACTGCTGCTTGCACAATCATCTTCAGCTGCTGAGATGACTGTTGTCTTCGAGAGAAGTGGGGCGAAGCTGTTCTTGCTGTAGAGAAAATTCAATCCCGGAAACCTAAAATAAATACACAAGGAACAATGACTGAAATTTCACAAAGAGTGCAACATACAGTGTGCACCATGCATAACTAACTGCTTTCTTATGTGTAAGTATAAATTGAGTGCATAGCAAGCATATTCAGAGGCATCGGGCTCCACTGAAGCGAGAAACTGGTAGAAAAGGTATGCTGAGCAATAAACGCCATAAAAAGCTGCGCTGTGGCAGAATCATTATACCTTTTGTGGCGTAGATATGAACCTTACTTTAACCTTTCAGCTTGCTCGTGCAGGCAAATAAAAAGGATGCTGCTCCAAGTTGATAATGTTCCATTAGCTGCATGCAACGACCAATCTAAATGAATGTCAAGTTCTGTGCTTAAGTATGCATCAACTCAGCTGCATGTGTATTTCTGCAGATCAACCATGGTACTCATTCGATTATTTTATTAAAAGGAATACAGTACGACGCGCAACAACATATACATATTTTATCTGTATTGCACAAAAGCACAATGCCACTGAGCATACATGACGGTATGCACATTGAGAAGGTATTCAGTGCAGGTAACTTGTATAATTAAGTACAGTACAGTTACGTATTAAAATGCGAATGATACTAGTGTTCTTGAACTGGCTCACATTTACACAATTATATAATGGAAGAATTGGCCATTAGGTCATTCCACATCAGACATCCCAGCCATTTTGGTGACCACCGCAAATGTATTCGAAAAAAAATCGCACTGATTTTACAGCACTTTTTAAAAAAGGTAACTGCTACAATATTTCGCAGACAAATAATTTTTTGGCCACGTGGCTGTCTCCTGAACTTCCCAGAATCTCGTCTGGATGTTTGTGAAAAAAATTATTTCATAAGTACCTTTTCTTCTGTGCCAAATTCGGTCCACATGTTAAGTGAAGGGCTTGTGTAAAGTGTTTGAAGCTCAGTAATATTATTACCATTTTTCTACCACAGACGCCTCAAATAATTTAACCGAAATATTTTATATCTGCATTTTTCTTTATCGAAACTGCACTTTGAATGAATATCTGAGGAGTGAATACTTAATCCACATAAGGTATACTTGGAGGAAAAAATATTTTAGACCTCTCAAGCTGTCAAACTTTACGAGAAAAAATCGCAAATTTCCCAAAATACTTGTTTTGTCTATAATGAGACGTAACTTGCACCATGTGGTGGTTGAATCAAAATAGACTTTGTACCTAAATCGAAGCAAATAAACAGTTCTTTTCGTGTGCCAAATTTTGTCGTAGCAATTTATATTTTGAGAAAAAAAAAGTCACAGCATATCCACGAAGTGATTGATGATGAGTGGGGCGTAGCGTTCGTCCGTCCGGACGCACAAAGGGATGGACAGACAGTGTGACGCCAGTATGGACAAACAGAAAGACGGACGGACTCACA
This sequence comes from Rhipicephalus microplus, assembly GCF_013339725.1. NCBI lineage: Eukaryota > Metazoa > Arthropoda > Arachnida > Ixodida > Ixodidae > Rhipicephalus > Rhipicephalus microplus. The sequence continues at coordinate 50,376,522 of NC_051175.1, read as the reverse complement.
GACAGACCGACACACGGAAGCCCGGACGGATGGATGCACAGACGAACGGACGAAAGCACAAATGTACGGACGAACGATTCGCCCCACGAATCATCATTTTGTCCGTTATATGCTGTGAAAACCACTAACGCTATCTATTGTGCAACTCATCAAGTCGCTACATAATACTAGTACGACTACAGAGGCGGGAATGACCCACGGCCTCAAGAGCTTTGCCTCTAAATGATTTTAGAAGTTCTAAGCTCCCCATCCGCCATTTGGTCATACAGCAGCCGACGCCTCGAAGTTCCCCATTGCCGTTGATGAAAAAATTAAAAAAAATATTTTGTTCCTTGAAATACAAATTGTAATGATGAAACTTGTCACATACAAAGAACTGTTTATTTGCTTTCAATTTAGGTAAAAGGTGATTTTTAATTGGACCACCATAAGGTGCAAATTGCGTCTCAATACGGACAAAAATGACAATTCTGTGAAATGAGTGATCTTTTCTCGGAGAGGTTAACAGCTTAAGATGTCTAAAAATAATTTTTCATCAAAATATTTTTTCTGTGAAGTAAGTAGTCACAGCTCATTTCCGATGGAGGCGGAAATGGTGTAGGCCCGTGTACTCAGATTTGGGTGCACGTTAAAGAACCCCAGGTGGTCGTAATTTCCGGAGCCCTCCACTACGGCGTCTCTCATAATCATATGGTGGTTTTGGGACGTTAAACCCCACAAGTCAAGCAGTCACAGCTCAGATATTTATACAAAGTGCAGTATAGCAATGAGAAAATGCAAACATAACACACTTTGGCTAAATTCTTGCAGACGTATGTGGCCGAAAATTTGTATTAGTATTGCTGAGTTTCAAACACCTTACATAAGCCCCTTTACTTAACATTTACCAAAATTGGTATAAAAAAGATGCGGTACTTGTAAAATATTTTTTTTCACAAACAACACTCAAACAACAGTCTGAAAAGTTTGAAAGGCAACCACGTGACCAAAAACTTTTTTCTCTCCGAAGTATTCAAGCAGTTCACTGTCTTCAGTGCATTAATCAGCACAATTTTTTTTCAAACACATTTGCCATAGCCGCAAAATTGGCTGGGAAATTTCGAATAAAGTGACCCTATTACCTTCACTCAATGACCATTGCATACTGCTAAATTAGGGCCATTTGTTTCAATCATGCTGTCAGGCTGAGAAAGCATAACTCCTTCCCGATGCAGCGTAGGCTGTTCAGTGGCTGTGCGTGTTCTGTTCTCAGATAGATATGCTGCCCAGTCTTACATTTTGGCTGCAACACATGCATATATACCGTGCAGTATGTATAACATGAAAGTGTTTTTGTGCAACAAAAAACTTATAATACGCTTCACATAGCGAAAATACCTTTAACATCTGAAGTACTTAGCGAAGTTAAACACCAAAGCGAGGCGATTGCAATAAAACTCTGAATAACAAGAATATTTTGAAAGTTACGCACGATGGAAACAATCTGAATAAAACGTGCTCGAACGTTAGTAGTTATGTTCAAACAAGCGTTTGCGCTGTTCAAGTAGGCAATTCAACCACACACACATAATAAAGGTCTGTTCAAACAAGAGTCCAGCTTCAGTGCTCCATCCGCTACATAGGCACGGCTGTCGGCAGTGTCACGCTACGTTGCGGGTGAACGAAAATACCGGTGCAGACGAATTTAACAAAATTGAATGTATTAGCAAGTAGGCAAACTTCGCGAGGCGCAACTAACGCGAAGCAATGTGCTGTGTTGTCACCCGATGCATCAACCCGAGTTATCACGGTAACTCGAGTTGATGAAACGAAAAAGAACCGAAAAAAAAAACGACATGGACACCACGCCCTTGTTTTCCGTTCTCGGTCTTTTTGTGCAATAAGAAAAAAAAGTGAACGAACTGCCGACATGCCCAAGCGTAGGCGTCTTCCATACGGTTGATGCTTAGAGCTAACCGGCGCCGTCCCCACACATGTATTAATTAGTAAGCTAAAATTGATGTGAAGCACGAGCGGGCCCCGTTAAAAACGGCTGCCAACAAAGGGCACCGCAAAAATCTGTTCAATTTCTTCGCCGAACCTCAGCGGCGCACGCACACTCTGCTTTGTACTCCAAACAATCTAAACAAAGAAACAAAAAAAAAAACTTGCCCACAATCACACTTCACCATCGTCCCCGTGAAACAGTTCAGACAAATATTCTCGCTAAGTAAACAAATGCTGATTTGTCATCAACTAGTTGAAAACAAAATCGTTTGAAGGCGTTATTCTCGTGCTCACGCAGTTAACAATGCGCTGAACGGAACAACGTAACAGCGGTACTCACTATTTCACTTCGAGTGCACCACATTATGAATCCACAGGTCGAGTCTTCAGGATGGTGCACCTTCGCAATAATCAGCACTGAATCAGCACTGACCGAACACACAGGTCGAGCACAGAGCGCAGGCACATTTCAAACTTAACACCGACTAATAAACACTACCGATCGAGAAGCCACGCGCACCACACGCACACACACAGGAGGGTTTTTCGCCGTCGCACGCAGTGACATGGGCAAGATTCCTTTAGGCGTTACATAAGTTTGTTGCCAGACTTTGGGGTGGTTGTTGCCAGCCTGCTGCTAAATTTGGCTGAAAATTGTTCTCCTGTAGTTGTGGCTTCTCCGTAAGAGTTTGGTGCTATCCGCGGTGCATTTCGCGAGTCCAGGCGTACATAGCTGTAGCATATCCGACATACCCCAATTAACCAGCCTTGGAACGCTTATTCATCACATGTATATACGAGTCCGAACGATACGTCTTGTGTTGACACAGCTAGGGGAAGCGTAGCGTCCCCCGTCGTAGCGCGCGGTCGATCAGCTGAGAGGGAAAAAAAAGAAAAGTAAGGGGGAGGGGGGCAGCGCATCACCTCCTGCGACTCTATTCAGTTTTCCCCGTCATCCCTAATACTGAGACGCGATATCTTAATCGCACAGCTGCGCACACAGCAAGAGAACGCTACTCGACTTCTGTAATGGACGGTTCATTCCGTTAATTAAAATGGCCTCTTAATTGCGCAGCAGCGCCGCGCTCGACTTCTGCTAGGCGCGGTTTATTCCGTTAATTAAATTTGCCTCCTAATTGCACGGCAGCCCCACACTCGACTTCTGCTAGGCGCGGTTCATTCCGTAAATAAAACGAATTCTCTAATGCGCGGTTCATTCCGTTAATTAAAACGGAATTAAAACGGCCTCCTAATTACACGGCAGCGCCGAATTCGATTTCTGCTAGGCTCGGTTCATTCCGTTAATTAAAAGGGCCGGCGTCGCTCATGCACTCGCAAAATGCAACGCGGGGAGCACCAAACTCTTACGGAAAAGCCACAACTACAAAAAAAAATTGCCCGCAGCTTCCCTCGGGGGAACACTGAGGAGGATGCGGAGCATATAATTGGTTAACGGGGTGTTAAAGTGCGACTTACTTGGGTCGATGGCTAAATTGGTTAACGTGGTTGTGAAATGGGGTGTTAAATTGCGACTTACTTGGGTCGATGGCTAAATTGGTTAACGTGGTTGTAGGAGGGGGTGTTAAATGAGTGAACACGTACACACGTATGCGAAAGGGCGGCGCTGGTCGAAGGGACGTCGATCATTGTGTTTGTGGATTCGTTGGAATTCATTTCACCGCGACCTTGGACGTCGACGCGCCGTACAAACCAACCGACGAGCGGCAACTGAGCGAGCGAGCGCCGACCTTGAGTAATATACAGCTCGACGGCGCATGCGCTGTCAGCTGTTGAATGTTCTCGAAGCGCGACGCCACATGCGCGTCCACTGGAGAATCAGGAGAATTGTAGATGTCGAACGCGGTGTGTAGAGGAGGAAGGGTGCACAGATGGTGGAGGAGTGAAGCGCGCGCGGTGTGTAGAGGAGGAAGGGATGCACAGATAATGGAAGAGTGGGCGACGGCGCATGCGCGCGCGTCAGCTGTCGAATGTTCGAGAAGCGGTGCGGACGGCGCACTACAAGGCGCGAGTATAAGATGCTTCGCATCTAAAAAACATTTTCGGCCAAATTTAGCGGCAATCTGGCAACAACCACCCTTCCAGTCTGGCAACCACTTATGCAACGCCAAAAGGAACCTTGCCGTGACATGTAGGACGATGTCGACCCCTTTCCCGCGCTGTGCGCCCGGCGCGCAGCAATACCGGGGAGCCAAGGTTGTCTAGGCGACGAGACTTGATGGCGCCTTGTGGCGCTCTCAGACCGGCTAGATGCGGTTTAACGCTAGCTCCGGCCCTCTGCTGATAGCGCGGGCGCTGCTTATTTATTTTTTTTTTTGCGGCAGCGATCTGTTGCGTTATACTCCTTCTTTAACAGTGCATCTGAATCGCAGTGAACTTTGTGATAGCGCAGTGCGGCCAGCACGAGCTACTAGTCAGAACGCGCATTTGTAATATTCAGGAGCAATGTTTAGCGCACCTTCACCGGCCTAATGTAGTGAATTTTGGTAAAGAAGCTAAGCTGACGCTTTTTGCTTAGCTCTATGGGTCTTTAGGGACTGCACATTCAAGGTCACGCAGGCGATATTTCATCAGCACTTTCATTTCGGTAAAGACATTGCAACATTGCATGCATCAGCCGTCACACTATTCGATGAGAACATATTGCCACGTGCGTACTGCTAGGAAGACGAAGACGACAGCGCATACGCGAATCTGCACGCTTTTATGCAGCAAGCAATAACAAGAAAGAAGAGGAACGCTCTGGCACGCACTAAATGAAAATACTGACCTGCTGCTGCTTTCTCAACCTGTTAATTACTACTTCTATTTTTACGTTGCGGCAATACATTTGTACTTAACTTGCAGTCCTTGGAACAAGACCACGGCTGAAAATATTTCATCAATGTTGTTTTCTCACTACCTACAAAGTCACGGCTTTGACCGAAGCACGTTTGCTGGGGAAGTTACATAAATTAAAAGAAGGGGATCCACAAAAAAAAAACGGAGAGAGAGAGAGAGAGAGAGAGAGAGAGAGAGAGAGAGAGAGAGAACTAGAGAATGCATTTCGGCTCCCCTGAGGAGAGCTTTGTTCGCCATTTAGTCCACAAGGCTCCCGTCATTGTGAGCAAGGCTGCATCGTGGTCACCGAAATGTCCTTATTCTGCATTTTTCTTTATGGTCGGTGTCTTCTTCCTAATTTCCATGACGCACTCTCAAGGACACATGAAGAGGAACATTCGCTAGAGTAATTAAATAAAACGTGCCTGCTAAAAATACATAACGTCAATGTTCGTTTTTAAGGGACCTGATGGCCTGCTGACGTGGTGGTTATGGCTAAACAACTGTGCTGTTGTTGTTCCTTTTTTGCAGGTGGTGGACGTTTTATCTCCAGCTTTAAAAGCTTCGATCTTATGGGGGACGGGGGAGGGGGGAGTGGTCTATGCACGGCTACACCAATGTGCGCCGCTTACCTTGTTCAGGCGAAATCAATGCACTTTGTGAGTGTTGACTAATCACGCAAATGACACAGATGAAACAGGTACAGGATAATTGGCCCTTACTCTATTGAACAAGTGTCGCTCCTATGGTATCTTCTATCTTATAGTAGTTTGCGTGCTTTATCGATGAAAACTGCGTTTCGGTTACATTACTTTTTGCTTCGATTTATTACATAGACTCGCAAGCAGCTAGTAGTGGGAGCCTTGCTGGTATCAAGATGGTTAACGTATACTAACAGTATAAGCAAAACGGCCCGAAAATGTCGTGCATTTGTAGCCTTGTAGGCACGTGTGCTCAGATTTGGGTGAACGTTAAAGAACCCCAGGTGGTCGAAATTTCCGGCGCCCTCCACTACAGCGTCTCTCATAATAGTATGGTGGTTTTGGGTCGTTAAACCCCACATATCAATCAATTATTTTTAGCATTGTTCATTACACCCCAAATATAAGGGTGTGAATGTAGTGTTTTGAGGGTGTTTTAATTACGAACACCTCAAAGTTTAAAAAATGGGGTGTAAAAAGGGTGTTCATATGGGTGATTTTAATGCGTACACACGTTTTATACCTTTTAGGGTGTACAATTTTTTAGAGTGTAACGCTTCTTTGTCTGGTGTGTTCTGACGTTGTGAAACCATGCTGTGCTTCGGGGTGCTGGCACTTGACATATTAATTTCGGTATGTGAGTTACAACTATCACCATATAATGTGCCCTCTTATTGCAATAGCAACTATATTATTTATTTATTTTATTCATACTGCAGACTACAAAACGTGGTCCAAGCAGGACGGGCAATCAGGAATCACAAAAACAGAGGACTAAGATTGATCACGAACGTAATAAATAACAAAGTGAGTAAGATGAGGAAATATATACAGTGCTACATCAACAAATATACACTATGAGACAAACATACATACTATGCAAGGTGGTCACACTCAGACAAGGTGTTCCACTCAGACACTGTTCGCGGAAAAAAGGAAAATTTATATGTATCTGTTCTAGCAAAATATGGTGTAAAAGAGTTTGGTTGGTGATGTCGTGTATATCTAGTTGACAAAGGGGTTAAATACAATGAAGGGTCAATCGCCACTCTATGGTTAAGCAAGGAACTCAGGAAGTCTAAGCGCAGTTGCCTTCTTCTATTGACACTCTTCGCAAATTTTTGCCGTCGCCGTCATGTCTCGGACGTGAAGGACTTAAAGTCTGGCCTTCCTCATGCCCTAAAGCTGCAAATTCACGTCTTCAAAGGGTCTCCGAAGGCCACGGTAGTGCTGCGGAAAAGATGTCGGTGCTCGAAGTTAAAGTTCGGGATAAGTATTTGTGCCCGGCCGTCACACACACACACACACACACACACACACACACACACACACACACACACACACACACACACACACACACACACACACACACACCACACACACACACACACACACACACACACACACACACACACACACACACACACACACACACACACACACACACACACACACACACACACACACACACACACACACACACACACACACACACACACACACACACACACACACACACACACACACACACACACACACACACACACACACACACACACACACACACACACACACACACACACACACACACACACACACACACACACACACACACACACAATACTCCAGACTGCGCACACACCTTGAATCAGCGAAAGGGATACGTTGCTCTCGGCGACCACGTCACTGTCTCAGGGGTCTTAACAAGTGACTTATAAGAAAGCAGTAACTCGGGAAGGTAGCGTCACGCTTTCGTCAGCAAGATGCGCGCAGGTCTACGATGGATGATTGGCACCTCGATCTATCATGCAGTGTGTCGAGAAGGTCACCATTCGCTCGCGGAGATTTATGATCGCGCCGTTCTCTTGAAGGGCGTCCATACCGAAGACGAGCTGACGAGAACACTCCCCTAGTACGACGCAGATGACCACAAATGTTGACTCGCCTTGATATGTGGGCTTTAACGTCCCAAAACCACCATATGATTATGAGAGACGCCGTAGTGGAGGGCTCGAACATTTCGATCACCTGGGGTTCTACACGTGCACCCAAACCTGAGCACACGGGCCTACAACATTTCCGCCTCCATCGGAAATGCAGCCACTGCAGCCGGGATTCGAATCTGCGGCCTGCGGGTCAGCAGCCAAGTACCTTAGCCACTAGACCACCACGGCGGGGCAATGTTGACTCGCGTATCTCCAGTCTTGCAGTACAGTGACCCATGGAATGGAGTAACAACATGGCTTCCAGCTATGCAAATACACGTCCCATTTCAATATGTCGTTAGTTTATTAAGACTAGTTGCCAATTTTTCACTAATAATAGAATAATCGGCACCTGTGTCCACTAGTGCGCTGACTTAAAGACCATCAGCACAGAGAATGTCCAGCGAGACAGGGTCACGGCGTTTAGACGCAGAATCCGGTGTTTCTATGGCACGGCCTTCAAAGGTCAGCTCAATACCTGCAGCGTTTTGTGCAAACGTTGATGGCAGTTCTTTCACACCTTAAGTCCCAGCGACCTCTCCCCCGAAGGTCGCTGCAGTCAGTTCTCTCACCGTGGCCTTAGGGAGCGTCCCCATGCCGTCGCACCAAAACGTAGACCACTGACTACGGATCACCGTGGAGATGGTGACCACGTTTCACGTAGTGAGGAAGGGTAACGTTGCTGCGCGAGGTAGTCTTCAAGTTTTCTTGGTTTCTGACCAACTTGGGGACGAGAGCAATGAATAGAGAAACCGCGCAGTCTAAGTTGTCCGTACGTGCATTCCCGGCCGACGTCACGGGCTTCAGCGCAGTGGTAGGAGAGGGGTCTGCTATACACCAGAGATCGGACTTCCATGTTGTAGCCCAGCCCCAGTTGATATGAAAACCAGCGTGTGCTGATTGAATTGAAACGGACGACATCCTCAGGATCGGGACTGCTGGGATAGAGACCAGCATGAAAGTTCACTAGGCTTCGGCATACGTGCGGTTCCCACCATCAGTGAACTCAGGAGATGGTTCCACATTGATAAGCATCGGTCGATAGCGATGGTTGTAACACTAACACTGGTGGTGCAGCTCACCTCTGGGGTTCTCGCATCTCGCGCTGACAGCTTCGCCATTTCCTTGAGAACGACAAAACGAATGATTGCGCTGCGGAATCGCTTGCGTTGTACTGCGATATATATATATATATATATATATATATATTATATATATATCGTTCGTTTTGTCGTTCTCAAGGAATGGCGAAGCTGTCAGTGCGAGAACCCCAGAGGTGAGCTGCATCACCAGTGTTACAGTGTTCAGTGTTACAACCATCGCTATCGACAGATGCTTATCAATGTGGAACCAATATATATATATATATATATATATATATATATATATATATATATATGTATATATAATTTCATTTCCAATAGTGTCGACTGGTGGACCGGCCTTTGTCAAGGTTTGGAATATATATATATATATATATATATATATATATATATATATATATATATATATATATATATATATATATATATATATATATATATATATATATATATATATATATATATATATATATATATATATATATATATATATATATGTATATATAAGGGAAAGAAGTGTATACCTAAGGGCTCGTTTTTCCGTGTTTTAACACAATATATATATATTGTAATGATGAATGTAGTGGGTCATGCAAATCTCGGCAAACACATTGTCAGTGCTAAGCACGAAACGCTCGGCCCGGACTGTCGCTGATTTCGCTAGCTAGGCCTACGCTCCTGCCTGGTCTCGGATAACAGTTTTGACTGTCTCCGTTCTTCATTATAATTGGTGGAGTTTGTTAGGTCTCCTTGCAATCCTGGAGTTGGGATGCCGGACCCTACCTGCTGTCATGACCACTGCATCTGCCACAAGCCCTCCTCCTATGCCTTCCCAGGCCATCGTGTGCTCCGGCACGGTCCGTCAGCGGGATCCTCTCATATTCAGCGGCACTGACGATCAGGATCTGGACGACTGGCTGGCTACTTATGAACTCGTGAGTGTCTTGAAAAATGGGATGAAGCCACGAGACTGGCCACTGTTGGCATTTACCTCAGTGGCATTGCCCACTTATGGCTTCGGAACCACGAGACCGACGTTCCCACCTGGACAGCATTCAAGGCAAAGTTCAGCGAAGTCTTTGGTCGTCCTTCTGTCCGCACACTTCGTTTCGGAGCAGCGCCTTCAGTCGAGATATCAACTGTCTGGTGAGAACTTTACAAGTTACATAGAAGACGTCATTGACTTATGCAAACGCGTCGATGTGAACATGGCAGAGGTGGACCGCATCAAGCATATTTTTAAGGGTATTGACGAGGACGCTTTCCAGATGCTCATTTCAAAAAGCCCTGCTACTGTCGCCCAAGTGACCGAGCTCTGCCAAAGCTATGATTAGCTTCTCCGGCAACGTCTCGTCACCCGCCGTGCTGTCCCACATCAGGAATCGATGTCCGGCTTAACTCCCTCGCAAGACCCCGTCCTCCTCTCGCAGATCAAAGATTTTGTGCGCGAAGAAGTTGCCCGCCAACTCTCGCTCATCTCTGGCCTACCGGAGCGCAGTGCACCACTTAGCCCTACTCTACGGACTATTATACGAGATCAAGTGTCTGAGGTCCTTCCTCCGCAGCTGGTGCCACCAGTCAATGCACCATTGACGTACATCGAAACAGCAGCACGACCACGACCACAGACGTTCCAAGCGCCACCTCCACTGCCTGCTCCTGTTTATGCCGCTCAGCCGCCAAGACCTCCAGTTCGCCGAGTCCCTAATCCATGGCACACTACCGACAACCGACCGATCTGCTTTTCGTGTGGTCTACCTGGGCACGTCGCACGTCTGTGCCGCCGCCGCCCACTCCACTCACGTGAAAACCTACGTCCATATGAGAACGATTGCACGTACACTCAATACACCCCAGATCCCGCATGTACGCTCCTCGTCCAAGCCACCGACCAGCTCCTGATCGCTCATCTCCTTCTCCACGTCGACGCTCACCCTCCCCGATGCGCCGACGCCCCCTACAATTGACGCGGAAAACTAAATGACGCACTTCCCGAGGCAAGAACTGCGTCCTCGTCGCAAAGCACAAGCTCTCTTCGTTCAGCGCCTAATGTAATTAATGCCGTTCTTGAAGGTGTACCCGTACTTGCCCTTATTTATACTGGCGCCGCAATTTCTGTCATCGCCGAAAAAGTTTGCCGTTCAATTCGAAAAGTGACAACGCCTTACTTGGGTTCATGTCTTCATACTGCCACTGCACAGCCTGTGCTGCCGGTGGCCGGATGTACTGCCAGACTTGTAATTCAAGGAGTGCCCTACACAGTGCAGTTCGTAGTACTCCCACACTGTTCTCATGACATCATTTTAGGTTGGGATTTTCTCTCCCATCACCAAGCCGTCGTTGATTGCGCCCGTGCCGAAGTCGCCTTTTGTCCCCTTGGTGATGCGCTACCAGTGCACGATCGCCCTTCCGACGCGAAGTTGGTCATTAGTGACGACACCCAAATCCCTCCACGCACTACTGTCTTCGCACCTGTGTCGTGTTCCACCGTCGTCGACGCTACCGCATTCTTCACGCTTTCCGCTGCTTTCGTTCATCACCACCTATCACCGCTCCCAACCACTCTCGTTAGTATTCAAGGTGGTGCGAACAACGTGCCTGTGGAGAATCCGTTCCCATTCACGATTACGCTACTTCGAGGCGAATGTATTGGTTCGATAGAAGCATTCGAAACCATCGCTACACTTGACGTTCCTGATGAATCATCGGAAGTCAGCGCCCTCTCCTGTCGTTCCGTGAATGACCCTTCTACTACCGACTATTTCAACCGTGTCATCGACGAAGGCCTAAACCCACAACAGAGGTGTGAGCTTCTGAGCCTCCTTGACAAGTTTCGACCATCTTTTGACAGTCACAGCGCTACTTTAGGTCGAACATCTACCGTATGCCACCAGATCGACACAGGTAATCACCCACCACTACGGCAGCGACCATACCGTGTTTCGCCGACTGAACGCCGTATCATCGATGAACAAGTAGGTGACATGCTAAAGCGAGGCGTCGTTCAACTGTCGAACAGTCCTTGGGCGTCGCCGGTTGTTTTAGTTAAAAAGAAGGATGGCAAGATACGCTTTTGCGTAGATTATCGTCACCTAAACAAAATAACACGAAAGGATGTTTATCCTTTGCCTCGAATAGATGACGCCCTCGACTCTTTACAAGGCGCAGAGTTCTTTTCCTCCCTTGATCTACGCTCTGGGTACTGGCAAGTGCCCATGAATCCGGATGATAGGCCAAAAACTGCCTTTGTTACACCAGACGGCTTATACGAATTAAACGTGATGCCATTTGGGCTATGCAATGCGCCGGCAACATTTGAGCGCATGATGGACACTATCCTACGAGGCCTCAAATGGAACACGTGTTTGTGCTACTTAGACGATGTAGTGGTATTCTCGCCCGATTTTCCCACGCACCTTCGTCGCTTGGAACAGGTTCTACGCTGCTTCTCTGCAGTAGGCCTCCAACTCAACTTGAAGAAGTGTCACTTTGGAGCGTGCAAGCTGACCATTCTCGGACACGTCGTGTTGAAGGATGGCGCTCTTCCTGACCCCGCTAAGCTACGTGATGTTCACGACTTCCCGAGGCCCACGTCTCTCAAGCAGCTGCGTAGTTTCATTGGGCTTTGCTCATACTTCCGCCAGCTTCGTCCGGGATTTCGCCTCGATCATGGCGCCTCTGACAGACCTACTTCAGGGAGACCGCAATCTATCTGCGCGGTCTCCAGCTTGCGACAGTGCCTTCGCGAAGCTCCGTGAACTGCTTACAACAGCACCCATACTGCGTCATTTCGATTCAAGTGCTCCCACAGAAATCCACAGATGCTAGTTGTGTCGGTCTTGGCGCTGTACTCACCCAACGAAAGACTGGTTACCAAGACTATGTTGTTGCGTACGCGAGCCACACTCTTACAAGAACAGAAGCAAATTATTCGGTAACTGAGAAAGAATGCCTAGCTGATTATCTGGGCCATTACAAAATTTCGGCCTCATCTGTACGGCCGCCCTTTCGATGTTGTTACCGACCACCTCGCGCTCTGCTGGTTATCCTCCCTCAATGATCCCTCAGGGCGCTTGGCACGATGGGCTTTACGGCTCCAAAAGTACGACATCCGTGTCATTTATCGCTCAGGCCAGAAGCACGCCGATGCCGACGCTATTTCGCGTTCGCCTGTTTCTACTGATATTGCGAGTGTCTCTATCCAAGACAACTTCCTTCCACTATCAGGACCCATCAACATGGCTGCGGAGCAGCACAAAGATTCGTGGATTGCGTCTATGATGGATTACCTTTGTGAAACACTCGCCCACCCGCCATCTCGAGCGCTACACCGACAAGCCTTTCACTTCGCCCTCCGTGATGGAATACTTTATCGCCACAACTACCACCCTGACGGTCGCAAATGGCTACTCGTCATACCCAGGCATCTCCGCGCCAGCATATGTGCTGCTTTCCATGCCGATCCGCAGTGTGTGCACGCCGGTTTGTTAAAAACCTACGCCAGGCTACGTTTTCGGTTTTATTGGCGTGGCATGTACACATTCGTTCAAAAGTACATTCGATCTTGCACAGAGTGCCAACGCCGCAAGCACGATCCTAGCCGTCCTACTGCACCAATGCAGCCGTTACCGTGCCCAGTGCGACCATTCGACCGGGTCGGAATAGACCTTTATGGTCCTCTACCATATACATCAGCTGGGAATCGCTGGAATATTTTAACGATCGACCATCTCACGAGATATGCAGAAACGGCCGCTCTACCAGCCGCGACAGCACGTGACGTTGCGTCTTTCCTGCTGCAACGTTTTGTTCTGCGTCATGGCGCTCCACGTGAACTTTCGAGCGACAGAGGCCGCGTCTTTCTCGCGGATGTTATTCGAGAACTTCTTGCAGAATGCAATGTGATTCACCGCTGTACTACCGCATATTGCCCACAAACAAATGGTTTGACCGAGCGTTTCAACCGTACTCTTGGCGACATGCTTTCTATGTACGTCGCCTCCGACCACACCAACTGGGATCTTATCCTTCCCTACGTAACGTACGCTTACAACACGGCACCTCAAGAGACGACAGGCTTTTCTCCATTCTTTTTACTTTATGGTCGAGAACCATCATCTCCAATTGACACCATTCTCCCCTACCGACCCGACTCATCCGAAGGCACACCAGTTTCCGAAGCCGTGCGGTATGCGGAAGAATGTCGGCAATTAGCTCGCACCCTTACGACACAAGAACAAGGGCTACAGAAATTTCGTCACGACGATGGACGGTCTAACTACCAATTTTCGCCCAACTCTCTTGTTTGGGATTGGGTGCCCTCCAGTGCTGCTCCTGGTACCTCTACAAAGTTTGTCAGCAGGTACCATGGACCTTATCGCGTCATAGAACAAACTTCCGCTGTTAACTACCTCATCGAACCCCTCACGGCCACTGTGGACCTGCGTCACCGAGGCCGCTGAAATCGTACATGTGGATCGCCTCAAACCATATCTCGAACCACTTGTCCTCACGACACCTTAGAACACTTACTTGGCACCATCTTCAGCGAGGGGGAAATATGTAATGATGAATGTAGTGGGTCATGCAAATCTCGGCAAACACATTGTCAGTGCTAAGCACGAGACGCTCGACCTGGACTGTCGCTGATTTCGCTATCTAGGCCTACGCTCCTACCTGGTCTCGGATAACAGTTTCGACTGTCTCCATTCTTTATTACAGTATATATTGTCGCGGGAAGAAACGATAGATAGACACTCGAAGTGAAGGACTGTTTACTCAGCCACTGCTGCCATTCACTTCTTCGCTCTCGTCTTCTGCCACCAACACAAGCGTGGCATTACCCTCCCCCCCCCCCCCCCCAAAGAAAAAAAGAACCATCACATGAATGCCGCGACTCCAAAAAACAAAACAAAAGGTAGTTAAAATAGTCTGTGTACATTGAAGAGAAAAAGGACGAGATGAAAAATAAAGCAAGAAGGAGATGTACAATTACCTTGAAGGCTATTACCAAATCACAAAGTTATTGACTTGCAGTGAACGCGAATAGGTAAAGCTTCATCCTGGAGACGTGAACCACATCCGAGGAGCGTGGTCTACGAGAACGGTGTGATGAGTCTGCTGGGACAACTGCGTAGTTCTCTTCGCCGAGGCGATGAAGAACTCGGTAGAGTCCGAAGTACCGACATGGCAATTTTTCGGAGCGTCCACGTTGACGTATAGGAGTCCAAACGCAGACTAGGTCACCGGGTTCGTATATTATTGCTCTGTGGTGGATGTTGTACCAGCGAGCATCTTGATTTTGCCGCGATAAAATGCGAAAGCGCGCCAGCGGCCGGCTGTCTTCGGCACGCTGAAGAAATACATCTGCGTCCGGGGTAATCGTGTCCGGCAGAATTGGTGGTCGCGGCCGTAAACCAGACGAAAAGGAGCAAAGCCGGTGGTTTCCGGCAAGGCCGTATTGTAGGCAAATGTTATATACGGGATGATTTCATCCCAATTCATCTGATCCTTGGCGACATACATCGAAAGCATATCTGAAATCTTTTTGCTAAGGCGTTCGGTTAACCCTTTAGTCTGCGGGTGGTATGCAGTTGATGTTCGGTGCGTCGTGCCGCTCAGCAAACAGGATCTCTCGGAGCAACTGTGCCGTAAAAGCAGTACCAAAATCTGTGATGACGACAGCCGGAGCACCACGGCGGAGAACGATGTTCTTGAGGAAAAAGTCAGCCACCTCGGAAGCAGTTGCTCGCTGGGCGGCTTGTGTTTCGCAGTATTTGGTCAAGTAGTCGGTGGCAACTACAATCCAGTGGTTACCAGCCGTACCTTTCGGGAAATGGGCCGAGTAAATCCATCCCGACCTTTTCAAAGGTGCGTGAGGGGGTCGCAAAGGCTGAAGCAGACCGGCTGGTTTCGTCGTTGAATTTTTGCGACACTGACAGGCTGTGCATGTCTTGACATACTGCCGTACGGTTTTCGTAAGTTTCCGCCAGTAGTATTTGTCCTTGATTCGCTTCAGAGTACGCGCGAAGCCAAGATGCCCTGACGACTGGCTCGTCGTGACAAGCACGCAAAATATCATCGCGGAGAGCAGCAGGAACGACGAGGAGGTAAACAGTTTTCGTTGGATGAAAGTTGCGCTTGTAGAGGATGTCTTGGCGTAGACAGAAAGATGACAAGTCACACGCGAACTGACGTGGGGGTTGTGGGCTACGTCCCTCAAGGTATTCGATCAGTGGTTCTGATTCTAAGTCTTCGCGTCGCTGCTCAGTCACGTTTAATGATGCGAAAATAGCAATGCAGCTGAAGTCTTCATCCTTGTCTTTTGCAGCGACTACGACGGGTGTGCGGGAAAGGCAGTCAGCGTCGGTGTGTTTCTGGCCAGACTTGCAAAACATCGTTATATCCAATTCCTGTGGCCGAAGCCTTCATCTTGCGAGACGGCCTGAAGGATCTTTCAGATTTGCTAGCCAGCAGAGAGAGTGGTGGTCACTGACGATTCGAAAGGGGCGTCCGTACAAGTAGGGCCTGAAGTTCGTTATGGCCCATAGAACCGTCAGACATCCTTTTTCAGTCATCGAGTAGTTCTTCTCCGCAGATGACAACGTGCGTCTAGCGTAGGCGATGACGTGTTCCATGCCATCTTGATATTGCACGAGAATAGCTCCGAGGCCAAGGTTGCTCGCGTCAGCGCGGACTTCTGTGTCTGCTTCGGTGTCGAAGTGACCTAGGATCGGTGGTGTTTGTAGGCCTTGTTGAAGGTCGAGGAAAGCGTGGGATAGTTTGGGGCCCCAGACGAAGGTGACGTCGTCCTTTACGAGTTGTTGTAGAGGGTCGCCGATTTTCGAAAAGTTTGGCACGAAGTGGCGGTAATAAGCACAATGTCCCAGAAAGCGGCATACATCATGCTTTCTTCTCGGTATCGGCAACAAAGCAACTGCCATAGCCTTCTCAGGATCGGGTCTGACAATGTGGCCAGGAATTTGAGTTCCTCATATCCAAAAAACACTTTTCTGGTTTCAGAGAGAGGCCGGCAGTGCGAATAGCCAGAAGAACCGCCTCAAGCTGCTCAGTGTGCTGTTCAAAAGTCGTGAGCAGGAACCGAATGTGCGACCGATTTTTGCTCACGGCAAGTTATATTTTCACCCACTGTTCTTTCTTACATTCACATTACAATTGGTCTAATAACTTCCCCTATATACCTCACTTGGCATTATTGTCTGTTCGATCTTATATATATATATATATATATATATATATATATATATATATATATATATATATCCTTTCTCCCATTCACTTTTCTGATGTCAGTGGTTTGTGTATGCTTCCTTTCACTGACATCAGATCAGAAAGGTGAAGGGGAGAAAGGGGAGAGATGAAGGGGGAAGTGGAAGGAAGGGTGAAGGGGGCGCCTGAAGGCAGTCCACCTTATATTCTTTTTCTCTTTTTTCTTTTTTTTTCTTTCTTTTTATTTTTTTCTGTCTTTTTCCTCTTTCCTTTCCCTCTGATTTGAGATTGTATAAAGCTGAGCACCAACAAACTGTACCTTTAATCCTGATGAAGGCCAGACTCTAGGCCGAAACGTCGAAATAAACCACGTTGTGACCGCTCACGGAGGATCTATTGGACTATATGCAACGCTACGGCCACTCAATCACCATGCCTGCCTATAATATATATATATATATATATATATATATATATATATATATATATATATATATATATATATAATATATATATATATATATATATATGACAACTGGGCCATGCTGCTCTATACTGTTCTCACTAACGGCGAGCTATGTACTAACTGCCGTTTACCACTGGCTTACTGCCAACGGACATTCAAAAGAAACATTCTGAGCAAAGCATATACTTCGTTGTAACAAGCCATACATGCTTCCTTCGCTGCGCTAGATGAGTTCTGGTACCGCTTGCGCCGTTAAAACATCACATGGCTTCGTCGTCGCAACAGTCTACACCTCACCAGCAACCTTGCAGACTGGCGTCCTGAATTACTTGCTGCACAACTTCGTGAGGTGTGCCAACGAATTGTGCCGGTGATAGTCACTGGGGACTTCAACGTCAATGTACTTCGACGTGAAAACCAGTGGCTTGTCGCATTTCCCGATGCTGAACTTCGATTACGCGTCCTGTCCGTCGCCATACAGTCAACTATTCAAAATAGCACCTCTTCAGATATTAGAGTTACTGTAGTGGTGTTAGTTCAAGCACAATCGAGCGTCTCACTACATTTCATTATGATTCCTAAATGTGCCAGCATTACTTCGTATAACAGCCCGATGTGTTGATATCGTTTTCATTGTTATGGCCTTGTGCAGAAGCTGTGAGGTTCTTATCTCTTTTTTGTTTACCGATGACTTTCATTGCCTTTTAATTGTGTGTGTTTTCAGTCAGGCCAGTTTATTACCTATCATTACGTTTTCTTTGCGTTGCCTTTCTCAAGTGGCCATCCCGCGAATCCTATAGCTGGCACGTACCATACCACGTAGTCATGATCATCATCGCTGGGAAGTACGTTCAATTAGCGAGAAGAAGAAGAAACCCATCGGTGATTCTGGTAAGGAAACAACGCAAACAGCGGCTGCGAGTTTGTTTTTATTTTATCACACATTTTCAAGTACAGTGGCCCTAGTCTCACAAGTCCTGTCACGGCGCAAATGCCTCGTTTTGTTGATCCCTAGTGTTGAAAGGATTGTCAGCATTTCTGAATTGACCAATCGTGATATCGAACGCTCCCGATTTGAATATTTGTTTGGCAGGGGTGTCCTCTATATTCATACAGCACTTTGCTCGTGTTGCGGCACAATATTCTACGGAGCGGCTCTAGGCGATTTTCTAATAGGAGGTCAGAAGCACCAGTGTTGGCTCCGATATCTCAATCATCACAGTGTGGGAGAGAACTTAATCTACGCAGCAGAGGGATCAGCCACGCCGCAAACCATCTGACCACGCAGATCAATGTTTGTACTGAGGAGTGTGTAAAGTGTAAAGAAAGCTACAGAAAGAAAAGCTACGCTGTACGTCTTGACGTCCGACAATGTGATGTCACAAATTGCTTTATCGTAGGCACATGTTAGAGCGGTAGTTCTAATACGCTGTTTTACTGGGTCATTCATCCGTCGCGATGACCTTGAGCAGCCGGGTGGTTTTCCCGTGGCGCCCCACGATTCACTGCTGTGGAGGCGGCATAAGTCCAGGGGGAATAATGTGCTTGTGCTTTGCATATTCACAGGCACGGGCGTTGCCGAATTTTTTTCAAGGAGGCCACCTTCTTTATTTTGGAGTGGGTGAGGTGCCAACCCCTTGAAATTGTCTCGTATCCCTCTCTTTGCGAGGGCGAAATAAGATTTTTTGCGGAACATTACTCCTGCAAGCATTCGCTGCGTAACGAGGTTTCATTTGCTCGATAACCGTAGCCCAGCAGTGTTTTGGTTAATCGTTTGCAGCAGTGCGTATACGAACGTTCGCTATCTTAGTTCTACGTCCTGGTGTGCGTTTTCTTTTTTAAATTCTTGTTGGTCAGCTTATTTATGAGATATGCGACGCTAGGTTGCGTTCTTGCCATTGCGGTACGTTGGCTGCTTTTTTTTTTCTTTTCAGCAGTCAAGAATACAAGAGCTCTCGAATCCACAGCAACAAAAAAGTAAGCGTTGCTTCTGCATCATTCACCAAGCTCTAATTTACGATGTCTCTCCTCTTTATCCTAACCTACGGATGTTTTCTTACAGTGTTGTCTCAGAGGCGCATTCTTTCCGAGTGAGTACCCAGACATACTGTGATGAGTCATTATCTCCGTGATCTCTACACTTATAAGAAATCTGGTTACAGAAAATGAGTCATGTGGCCTAATCTAGCTGTTTGAATAACTCTTTCGTGAGCAAGAATCTGGAATTTTCATAAATTATGTGGGATTGTACGTTCCAAGACTACAACATCATTTTGAGAGACGCTGTAGGAGAGGGCTCATAAAATTTCGACCAGCTGGTGTTTTTTTGCGTGCACCTTAATCGAAGTTCACTGATGTATATTACCACTGCCACTGATCATTACCACCAGTGACGGGTTGTCACACCCCCCCCCCCCCCCTACACACACATGCATGCATGCCCTCGCAAACAAATCTGCAGCACCAAGCCCAGAATGATCAACAATGAGTGATTGACTTCAAATAAAATAGTCGGTGCCGTACATTAGAATGTACTTGTTGAAGAACATACATTGCAAGCTTATCAACAATCGACTTTACAAGGATCAAACCAATGTGCTCCTGTAGACTTTTTTTTCTCCTTTGCATTATCGTAAATACCTAGGAGAAGGCACTTTGAAAATATAATGAGGAAATGTCAATAGCTCGCAGTGCTGAAAATGTCTTTTTCCCATCAAATTACGTAAAAGGGTATACCTAGCTAAACATAGCAAGGAATTGCCATTGAACCTTGGACAGCTGCTTCACTTCTATTTAAAAAATAAAAGCCAGTTAACAACGCACATGCTCTGATATATTGCTAGAATGTGGTATTACATTGGTGGGCTTTTCAGCGCAGCAGCTTAAATTCCAGACGCCTAATCGATCGTGGGCGTCCATGGATCGTGGAAAACGCGAAAAAATATGTTTTGTTATTATGAGTTTGATGTGAAATACTTGATGGAACGAATGAGTGCGTGTTCATGCCCATTTCAATCCCTCGTGGCGCAGTGAGGAGCCGCGGTTGGTTTCGGGGTGGTTGGTGGTGACGCAGCGCAAGTACGGCCTTTTCCTCGCCGTGGTCGGCGTCACGTCTCTGGTCACGGCCACGCTGTTCGCATTCGCCGGCATGGCACAACAGCACGGTCAGTGTTGTTCAAGAAAGGAAATTTGTAAGAAATGCGTAGATAATGAGTGAATTGAAGCTCTACACCATTACACAACCTTGGCTTGATATATCTCTTGCAGTGAGGGAAACGAATGTTCTCAACGAAGACGCCTTTTACAACCAAGGCAAGTAGGCCGAGTTTATGAAATTGTGGCTACCAACTGTTGGAGGCACAAGTGTATTAGTGTAGCAAAAAGGTCATGAGCAGTGCTAGTACTTATGAAAAAGAACAATTGACTAGGACCCCGTTTGCAGCAAACGTTACATGAAAATTCGCCCGTCCTGGTATCGGCTATTACGGGAATTTTCGTAGATATCCGTACGGAGTCTCAGGTTGAAAGAGAAGTATTACTGATTTTTTCCCTTCGAAACCCCCCAGTCACTTCGTGGGAGAACGCGGAACTGATCTGCAGTAGTGTAGTGTTTCAAGCTTAAAGAATATCACACGCGAAAAACGAGGAGATGGCTTGAAATCAGAGCACGCTACGTAGACGCGGACTGAATAGACAGAGACAAGCGCTTACTAGTAAGCGGTTGTCTCTGTCAACACCAACTCACCCAATCAATCATATAAACGATGAGATTCTCGGTTGTGAACCTAAATTTATTGTTAATTTATTCGTGCATATGTAAGAAAACTAGTGTAAAGAAGCAGCAAAAGAGGGTCATTCATGTATCAAAGGTTGCCTAATGGGTGTACATGTGATGTTCTTGTCAAGTGTTCTCCGGCTACATGAGAATATCTTGGAAATACATGCTAACCGACCATTATACTAAGCTGTTGTCTCATTTGTGCACTACTTCTCTCTTTGCAGGTAGATAAGTGTTCAGTCAAATCACCTCAATATTCATTATTAGAGCTGAAGAAACAGCGAGCTTAGTTATAGAACCGAACAAAGCATATTTACTATTATTGTGAGCATTGATTAAACATCTCAATCTTGCGGTTCTAATTTCACACGAATATACCATCATGGCATGCATTTATTATCATGACATATAACCACATGAACCATGACTCATAATCATATGACCCTCCTAAACTATGAGTTGTATTCTCTCAAACAGTGGTGTCCTTTCGGATTGCATATTTTCTTCTACACTTACGGCGTCGCATTTTGTGTGTTCTCCCAAAACCTTGCCATGCTTATGCCGCAGTGACATTGCGAGAAAAGAAAAACTCGATAGACCACACGTACCATGTGAAGGGAAGGCAACTGTGCTCTACTTTTATTGAGTGAAACGTTACCGAATGACGCTAAATTTAACGAACGCACAGATATAGGTTTAACAGTCACACATGCTTCATGTCTAGTTGTTTACAACCACGTAAAAATACAAGCAGCAATGTGGGTATTATCAACACCAGAAGTGGTAACCTGAGGTGTAGCGTTCGTGCTTGCGAATATGGTAGCCCAAGGTAGACAAGCTTCAGTGTATGTCGTCATTTACGTCAACGCGACGTGATGACTTCATCGTTGCACTACATGTGTAGTGGCTACGAAATTTTATAGACGTCTCAGCAAGCACAAATGACGCCATACCATGATTACGCCACCGCATAGGGCATTTTTTCAAAGGAGTTCCGTGGTCTGGCGCAGCTCTGTTGTAGAATGTTTGATATTCACGCAAAATGCGTTTTGTTCAATTCGTGTGGGGACTCTGATATTTATTACTTGCACTCATTGAGCTAACGCTGCCATTGTCAGTTTTCCTTATTGTTTTCACAATAAAATTACTAATGTCTGTCGTCGCCGTTACTGGGTGGATATGAACTGTAAATCAGCCGTGGCTCATACACGCATACCACTGCCCGTAGTATTCGGCTAGGTGCCACATGTAACTGGAGGAAAGGGTTTGACGACATACGCAACAAAATTTGCGAGGTACTCTCGTTATGGCCAACCAGGCATATTCGTCAAATCCTCTTACCCTCCCACAAGTTCTTTGTCTAGTTCAAGTACGAGGTGATCACGAGAGCACCCAGACGCAAGTGGCCTGAGAGACTGGGAGATAGATAGATAGATAGATAGATATATAGACAGATAGATAGATAGATATATAGATAGATAGATAGATAGATAGATAGAGAGATAGATAGATAGACAGATAGATAGATAGATAGATAGACAGATAGATAGATAGATAGAAATTATTAAGGTATCTACAGTCCACCAAGAAATGTTTCGCATTTATTAATTCCGTACCACATGTTACCTTACGCATTCGCGGCGGAGTACTCGGAGGTAAAAGCCATCATCCCTTTCTTGTGTTTGAGTGTATCAATCTACCTTCCTCGTCGCTTGGCTTTTGCCCCCGCTGCAGTTCCTTACTGCCTAGAGTATTGATGGCATTTTACGCTTTCCACACCTCACCCGGTTTCGCCCTGCCTTCGTAATCGGCTCCTGTTTGATGACGCAATGTGACCTAATGACGTACATCATATGGTGTCATAGTGACGTCACATATGTTGATGATATTTGAAGTCATGATGACGTCATATGACGACGTCTAAATGGGGCGAGGATTTTGGCGCCACTCGTGATTACGCAGATGATCAATTATCGCATTGATGACACATCCAAGTGTTTCGCCTTCAAGTAATAGTTGTGTGATCCCCTATACGAGCCAAAACCACGATATGATTGCGAGAGGCCGTAAGAAGGGAGGGGACGTACGGATTGAATTTTGTCGTTTATAAGTCTTTCATGTGCACCTATGTTTAAACATCCGGGTGTTTTTTGCATTTAGTCCCGACTGAAATGGGGCCGCCGTATTCGGGAATCAAACCCATGCCCTCGAGTCGAGCAAATTTTTTACTACACGGCCAGTATTTCCTATTACCCACGTGAAGCACTGTTTCGATGAGTAGGAGATGATAACTACTGTGCCCACAACGATGATTCAGAGGCAACTATCAGGGCCAGGTGGTTACAGTGTGATGTCCTCGTCTTCCTTGGCATTAAAATCAGATATAGGTTTTATTGAAAACACGCATAAACAGTCTAAGTAATATTATTCAATGGTCTAGTCAAATTTTCACCCGCCCACCAAGTTTTCGTATTTATTTATGTATTTATTTATTTATTTATTTATTCATTTATTATGTCAAGCCTCCCATATACTGCATTTTATATGCTGATGATACTACCATTTCTATTGCTGATAGATGTATTGACAACGTCACTAATAAATTAAATGCTGTACTTTGTAGCGTGTCAAAATGGTGGCAGGAAAATTTCCTAATTATTAATCCAAATAAATCTAAGTTTATGGTTTTTAGATCAGCTCAACGCAAGTTAACTTCCTCACCACAGCTCACTGTTGACTCTCATTTGATTAATATCAGCGACAGTGTATCTTTTCTTGGCGTTCACCTCGACGCTAACCTTAACTTCGCTCTCCATATTGCTCACATTAGAAAAACGGCAGCATTCGGCATTCGCGCATTACTCAAAGCTCGCTCATATTTTTCTCATAAAGCACTCCTTTCACTTTACTTCGCATTCATTCATTCTCATATTACTTATGGCATCGCATCATGGGGGAATACTTACCAGTGTCAAGTTTCATCCGTACAACATCTACAAGTTTGAGCTATTCGCGCTATTTTTAACTGTTCTCGCGACAGTAGAGCCGCTCCCCTTCTTCAATGCAATAAAATCTTAACTGTTAACTATCTATTCAGGTTTAATCTAATTATGTTTCTGCATAAACAAATAAGAACTCAACTTTCTGCTGATTTCATTGATCCTAAGATGTTAGTTATTACTAACACAACCAGGTTTGCGGCTAATAATAACTTTTTACTTCCTAAGGTTCGTACTAACTATGGTAAATCATCTTCTCTCTTCTGTATCATCACCATATGGAATAAATTGCCCACTTCGCTAAAATGCAAGGTTTCTTTATTTTCATTTAAAAACTCATTAAAAGAGTACCTGTTAAATAGTTGATCTATCTTCTTTGTGTTGTTTTATGCTGTATTATTTGTTTTTTGATTCCATGCCTTTTTGTTTTTATTCTGCTTTATATATTTTTGCTTCTACGATTCTAACAGCTGCTTGTGCTTTTATTATTTGTAATGATCACCAAGGGTCCCGTTGCAGTCGTGTACTTTGGGACCCTCGTCTGTATATTTTATTCCCTGTAACATCCTTTTATGACATGATAATAAACTGATTGATTGATTGATTGAATGATACTGGACTAATTATTTTCACGCCGCCACGATTGAAGCACGGCAGCTTATCGCGTTCTGGAATGCGTGTATGTACCATAGGTGATTACAAGTCCATTTCAGTTAGCCCAGGAGCGGTGAGCACATAGATTGGAAGTTGGAATGCGAGGAGGTTCGCGAACACGTGCCACACTAAATTCGCTCGAAATGGTGCTTTGTATGAGAGGAAAATCCTGACGGTGCAAAGACTACAAATCACTCTTGAAGCCAGAGTTGATCCCAGGCATTCCAAGCGGCGGCCAAGCATTCTGCCACAATGGTATACCAAGTCTTGAAAGTGAATTCATAGAGGACGCTATGCGGGCGTCATGTCGGGTTGTGGTTGTAGTGGTGGTTGAAGTGTTCCGAAATCAGTGTGAGCTATCTGCTTAGGCAACGGCGTAAACAACCATAAGCATTTGCACCTATTACTCAACAAGCTCAATTCAAGTTTTGCTCGTCCGGAAAATCACGCTGATTAGGCATAAGTATGATACGCACGTCATCGCGCTGTATCATAAGCATCGCTTCGATGACACGGATGTCTGCGCTCTGACGTAAGTGTTGACGTTACGTTGAACCATAAATTAATCTTTACGCATCCGCGTACCCAGTGTGGCTTGTAAGGCCACGATATGCGTCCAAGTATTCACTTTGTGCAAAATCGTTTAACCTGTCCGTAAGCTTTTATCATATCTTAAATATTTTAGCACGGGCTACTACTTGTTGTCTGGTTGACATGAAACCGATTTCCCCAATGCATTGCGTAGGTGGGAGTGTTTTTTGATAACAAAGATGTATTTGTTCATTTTGTCAAGCAGCATAGTCAGCACTTCAGCCCATCGCTGCCAATGTAGCACTTACCGAGCTTGTAAATGTGAACTCTCACAGTGGGATCGCTCAATCGTTGTTTCTCCAGAAAACACCGCTAAAATATGACTGGTAATATGACGGCACCTGTGAACGTCACCAGCCTTCCTCGTGGCTGACTTCAAGTGTATAAGCATGCGCAGGGCAGGGTGAAAGTCCGCCGCCCCCCCCCCCTTCCTCCATGTAATGTCAATGCGTGGGGCTGACTTGGTGCCTTCTCCCGAGTCGCAGTATCTCCCCTCTCTCTTATGTTAGTGTATATGACTGACTGCATCCCTTTTTTCTGTCTAGGGAGGTGGAATAGGTTTGTGGCAGAATCATTTCTCGCAAATTTCAGCAGATGTGTCACAGTTCAACCGGATGTGAGATTTCGTGATAGTATGATTAATTTCTAGTTCATAGGTACCTGCATCAAAGTAGTTGCTTTATGGCTTGAACGGAAACAATTTAGCATGCTTTTGTTGCTGAGATGTTTGACAGGCATGCCAAATTTTCGGGGATGGAGCTGGTATTTATACTTAGATTGTAACTAACGGCAGGTGCTCAAGAAGTCTTCTGTCGTGTCATTGTTTCTTAAAACCACACAGGAGACGCCGATGAGAGCATGGACGTCATCAAGAAGGCATTTGAAGAAAACTCTGAACGTAAGCAAATCTGTCTTATTAAAAGGCACGCAGGACGAACACGTCAGGCCAGGCGTTTGCCGACAATATTTGAAGACTTCTCGCTAGTCACAATACTCGCAGCATTGTAGACAGAGCTGGTTCGAGAATGTAAGATTGTCAATGCTTGAGTAATTATGATTTAATACAATGGCATGTTTCAACGGCACGTGTTTGCATATTTTAACCAGTGCAAAAGGAGGGGAATATGAACGGCCATATGCGGGACAGTTCCGTGACTTGAGCAGTGAAGTCACGTTGGTGGCGCGATTAGTCGCCCCCGGCTGTGGCTGTGGCAAGTGTGACGCCGGTGAATTGGCGAGGAAGCATTTCTTATAACGATAGTACAAAAATGTGTATATAAAAGTTAGGTTTTACTCACCGCGAGACAACCTGACGAGAGTGTTGGCTATAATCCTACGACGCGTGCAAGCGTACTGTTTCGCGAGTACTCACCGACTGGCGAATATCGGTAGTGGCTAAACTGAATCAAAATTGTCAGATAATCTAACATATATAAATTAACTACATCCACCCATGGTCCCATCTTCAGGGGGTGCGGCTGTTTTGTCCCTCCGAAGTCATTCCTTCAAGAGCTCCTTGAAAATTACCATATGAGAAACTCATTAGGATTGATGAACAAGAGGAACTGCTAGCCACCATTTTCTGGACCGAAAGAGTCGCTCTCAGCGTCATGCGACAGTGAGGCGCAGGACAGGTGACATTTGGCCAAATAAAGTGGGCACCATGGCGACACGGCGAGGCGTGGCGCACTTCACTCCCCCTCACCTTTCTTCTTTTTACCAGCGAAGACACGGTCGAACCACTGCTGCAAGCAAAACAGTGATGCTTATATACCGCCAGACCAAACCGTTTTCCTTCGTTAAAATTTCGGTGGCCTTACAGCGTCATGCTTGACGTCACCGAATGCATATTGACATCCAAGATTTCTGCTATTAGTGACTTTTACCAGATCACGAAAGTTTGGTACGGCAATAGGGTATGGTATTAAGTACCACTGCTCGTTTAGTTCGTTGTGCTTATGCTACCCACGTTTTCAGCAATAGTGCATCCCTTTAGCGACAGCTTCGTGGTGAACAATGCGTAGGATGACAGGCAACAGTGAGATAAGACAAGCCCATTGAAAATATTGTGGTTCTGGTGTTTCCTAAATGAATTGAGGAGCTGCCAAAAGACAACGAGCAAGAAATGAGGAGCGTTAATATACCATGCGTACGGTATTTC
This sequence comes from Rhipicephalus microplus, assembly GCF_013339725.1. Taxonomy (NCBI): domain Eukaryota; kingdom Metazoa; phylum Arthropoda; class Arachnida; order Ixodida; family Ixodidae; genus Rhipicephalus; species Rhipicephalus microplus. The sequence continues at coordinate 50,349,031 of NC_051175.1, read as the reverse complement.
TGAATCTTTCTAAAAAGTCTCTATCAGGTTCTGAAGAAAAGCGGGCAGTCTCGATGATTCACCTTCTATTCGTTAGACGAAATGGTAATCTGAACTTACAGTGCACCAGTGAAAACTAACAACACTAACAATAAAAGTCACGAAAATTAGCTAACAGCACCAACAATAAAGGATTAACAGCACTAACACGAAAGTTAAAAGCACTAACAATAAAGATACGAAAATGCATCGCGTTGCTGCCGCTTAAGCGTGATGTGCAATGACGAAACACCAGTTGGTAGAAAGCCTTTATACCCACCCTACCATTCAGCCGCGGTGTCCTTGCCACCTAGATACTTCAGACTGAACAGGTGGCAAGGTAGTCTCGTAGATCAGAAAACCCATTGCGAGTGCTATGACGAAAGCAATCCGACTCCCCTTTCATATGCGCGAATCACGTCTTCACGGATATATATTCTTCTCTTTCACTCTTTTACATCCTTTGGCTCCTTCCCAAGCACAGGGTAGCAAACCGGGGTCTCTGGTTAACCTGTCTTTCCTTTATCTTTCTCTCTCTGTCAGACTTCATGTTTCTGCGTCTTTCATTATCATATGGTGGTTATGGGATGTTAAACACCACATATGAATCAGTATCAGTCTTCATAATTATGGATCGGTGGTGAGAGATATGTGTCATAGCTAGTAAACATACGTGACCAAAAATAAATGTGAACTTGAACTTCATAAGTTTAACACCTCCTTCACCCCGTCTCATCCCTCTCTCAAATTGTGTGCCTTTCGAAAATTTTTATGCAGAACCCTTACAGCCATCTCCCCCAAGAGTGCGCGTAAATATGTTAGCCTTCAGGCTTCGAACTCTCTTGTCTGACCTGCATAGGCAACTAATGTACCAATTTTTTCTCAACGAATCGGTAGCGAATCTGCCATTCCTATACGCAACATGTGATGTACTGCAGACATTGCAGCTGCACTACTCTCTCGAATTTTCTTTTCAACATGGTGCCATATAGCAAAGTTACCACGAAATACGCACATGAATGAATGTGCTCAGCACGGTTTTTTTACGTATGTAACACGAGTCGCTTTACATAGCTCTTGAGAACGGAAATATCATAGAGGCAATGCCTTCGCAGGTGACTTACTCTCGCAATCTGACAGGACCTGCTATGTCCGCTTTGCGACAACAAAGAGAAAACAAGTAAAATGCAGTGTGGTTGATCAGTGCTTCTCGGAAAGACAGTTCGCATAACTTAGTCAAAAATAAGACAACCTTTGATTAGACCAGCGCTTAAGCTAGTTCCGCCAATATGATGTAACTTTTCGTCACTGATTCATTAAGTAAACGAATTCAGCTCCTAAACGTTTTGTTTTGAAACAAGGAATGTTACCGAAGTTGCGAGCAAAAAATAAAAGATAACTAAGAGGTTTCCCCCAAGCGAGAATAAAGTGACAACACTCAATGTTGTTAGCATATTCCTCAGAAAGACTGAAAAATACAACTTGGCCTCTGTTCAACTTATAATACAATGTATGAGTAAGACGGACGGAACCCACAACATACACATTACGCTTCAAGGACACTAACAGTCGTGATGGTATTGCTGCATAGTTCACATTCCCGGACATAATGACCTGCTGGCCTATAGTAGTCAAAAGCGGACGTGGGATGTGTCGTTCAGGATAGAAAGGTGCAGGCTCCGGCATATTTTTAGAGAACGCTGTCTGCTCGGAGTGCCACTGTACGTGATCCTTAAGTTATGGTTCCTTTCTCTGAATGACATGTGCGTTTTTCAATGATCCTTTCAGAAAATGCCCCGAGTAAGTACTCATGCAAGTAAGCATTCTGTTATGTCTCAAACGGGCGTTACACACTCCTCACAACGCTGGAAATGCAGAGGTTGTATACTGCTGAGTCACGTTCGGAATTTTTAAACATTACGGCAATTATTCATGATGATGATTATCATCGTTATGTTGTGAAGGTCCGGGCGAGAAAACAGTAGGGGTGGATTCGTCGTTCGCCAAGGTTTTTGCAGGTGTCACGCATTTAACATTGCACTACAAGAAGCGCTGGTCTATTTCGCAGTCTGTAGTCTCCCGTATGTGCTTAAAAAGTACAAGCACACGTCGGCTAGGGAGATAAGTGAAACTGACAAGATTAGAGCGCACTTAACTGCGTGCACCTGTGTTTGCTTGGTAGTAGTTGAAGATAAAATATGTGCTTTCTGAGTAGTCAAAGTGGCGGTCACATGTAAGTTAAGAAAGGAAAATCTTTATCTCTAGCTATACCAGTCCAGTGAAGCACCACCAAATTGTGTTTAGTATGGTCGCATTGCGCGGTCCTCTGTTCATGTAAATAATTTCTAATAAACGTTACTTGAAAGGTAGGCGCCAGTCAGGTCATTTTTTTGCCCGTGTGCTTAGATTTAGGCGCACGTTAAAGATATCCAGGTAATGTAAATTTCCGCAGCCCTCCACTACGGCCTCTCTCATAGTCAAGGCATGAGTCTGGAACATTGAACGCCAAATAACATTATTATCACTGTCATATCTTTTCGGTTCCCGTTGCTATACCACTCATAATTTTCGACTTCGAGTATTTTACAACTGGTACAGCGCATCACCATCTATATAGTTGTGGTCATCGCAGTTTTCGCTATCAATATCACCCACATCGTAGGTAATGCGAGCAGTGTAAAGCATCGTTGGCGCAAACTTGGAAGAAGTTTGGTGCAGTTAACGTACGGTGTCGGCAAACTAGCCCGGTATGAAACATTACCGGGCTATCTTTTCTGCACAATGCGAGAAGGTATGGTGCCCCTTCTTGCTACATCATATCTTTCTCGCCTTTGTTGTATCCCAATAATAGAAAAATCTGTCAAAACTATTTGAAACTAACTTGTATTATGGAGCCACTGAGCGATAAACCCGGCAAGTTGTCTAATGCAGGGATGTTGAAAAGACCTGAATATATACGGGACTGGTGTCGTTCTCTCGTTCAGCGTCGCCGAACCTGAACCTGCTGTGCCGGTTCTCAGCACGGTACCGCACGGGTGTCTACCCTTACGGCGTCTGCACTCACTTCATCTACGCCAGCGTGCCAAACAGACCAGGATCCCAGTCACCACACGGCAGCAAGGACGTGCTCTACAGCTACGACCCCGGTGCGCAACTCAGTCCATACTTTAGTGCCTTGGGGAAGAGTCTTCCACGGTGGCGTCACATACATACATAAACCTACATACATACATACATACATACATACATACATACATACATACATACATACATACATACATACATACATACATACATACATACATACATACATACACATACATACATACATACCATACATACATACATAATACATACGTACGTACGTACATACATACATACATACATACATACATACATACATACATACATACATACATACATACATACATACATACATACATACATACATACATACATACATACATACATACATACATACATACGTACGTACGTACATACATCCACCCATACATACATACATACGTCTGTGTGCGCGTGCTTGCATACGGATTGTAGCGACGTACACACAAAGGTGAACACAGATCGAGAAAAAAAGCAGCAGGTCGGTCTTTTTGATACCACTTGCCAGAGAGCTTATCAGCGTCGTTCTTGCTAGCTTCTGTGTATGGAGTGTATATGCGCATTTGCCTTCTATTCTTCGGTACACTTCATTAAGCTCTGTAATTTTCAATATATTCAGCCCAAGTAGGAACACGTAGACCAGCTTCGCAGATGCTTTGCATCCAAAGCCGCAATAAGTGAGATGAATATCACTCGTTCATTATGTTACATTGAGATAAAAAATAGAAAACTTAATGACACAGGCGTAAGACATGAAGAAGCACTGCCTTATTTGTGATTTAGTAAGGTTTCTCATTCTGCTTATGATTTAACATTATGAATGAATATCAAGTTTGTCAGTTTACTGTACCCCTCTGCCCCGCCGCGGTGGTCTAGTGGCTAAGGTACTCGGCTGCTGACCCGCAGGTCGCGGAATCGAATCCAGGCTGCAGTGGCTGCATTTCCGATGGAGGCGAAAATGTTAAAGGCCCGTGTGCTCAGATTTGGGTGCACGTTAAAGAACCCCAGGTGGTCGAAATTTCCGGAGCCCTCCAATACGGCGTCTCTCATAATCATATGGTGGTTTTGGGACGTTAAACCCCAGATATCAATGAACTGTATCCCTATATTTCTCATCATTGCCGAAATAACTCAGATTGAGTTATGAACTTTTTCGTGGTTGCATTGAGATGACAAGTTCGTATAAAAAAGTTAGAGGCAATCACGTTTATACGCCGTCATACACTGAAGAATCAGCATATGAGGGCTCCGAGATGTGCCGCTGCATAGGTGTAGTTGCAGTTGTAGCTACAACTATGTACAACGTTGTAAAACCTAACGAAATCGACTGACAACAATGCCAAGGAAAACATCCTGCCGCAAGGATATGATACGTAGTCTCTTGACCATTATGTATAACCAGGACATAAATCAAAGTGACAACTGACTGCCCTTAACTACTGAGCCTACAGCATCAGGATGACATGTTCAATTCGTACCACTACTACTGCTCCTCCTCCTCCTCCTCCTCCTCCTCCTCCTACTGCTGCTGCTGCTATTATTTTATTATCAATATTGTTATAATTATATTGATAATAATAGTAGTGGCGGTAGTAGTATTTCCATTTTATAATATTATAACGTTAATATTATTAACAATTCTATTTAAACCATTTAGACCCAATCGATTTATTTTTATAAACACAGCGGCTTTCAAGAAGTTCCTGCATCTGCGCGACCTGGCCGGTGACGTGCGACTGCTTCTCTCCGTCGACCTGGATGCGATGCTGCAGACGGGCTGGTCTCCGAAGCGTCTCGCTTCGGATGCCCGCGTGTGGCTGGACCGCAGTGGAGTTGACGGACTCCACCTGGACGGCCTGGAAGTCATGCCCAGAAGCATTCACAACGTCAGCGAAATCGTCGCTGTAGGTTGCACGCGCTGCCGTGTTTACACTTCTGTAAAGCATGTGATCAAAGGTTTTTGAAGCGAAATCTGCTATTTGTGATTTCAAGGGCGGATGTGGCGGTAACGCTGTACATGGAATATGTAAACTGGTAGCGAAATTGCCATAGAAGCCTATCAAACAAGTTGTAACCGGTCGTTGCCACCATCACTATCTACGTATCTAAGGGAAAACGTAAAAAATGAACAAGGCAGAAATAAATATAAAAAAACATTGAACTTCATAAAAATTAACATTGCAATAAACATTCTAATTCAGTACTACGCAATGGACAGATTACAGCCCGTTCATCAAAAAAGGGCATAACACATAACTATGTGAAAGAGGTTGAAAGTTTTACAATTAAAAGGAAAAACAATACAACGTTATATTGAAAAAAAATTACACCATCTCCCACCAAAGGGAACCATGATGCGAAGTAGCGCGCGTTAACGCCTACACTGGTGGAGACGGACGCTGGCGCTCTTCGTAGCATGGCGCGGGAGAGAATTTTAGGAGGCGCAAACCACGCAGTGATTGACCGATGTTTTTCTCTTGAACATGCCAGTTACTGATAATGGGTGGGGAGAGACAGTAGACTACGACTGGACACTAGAGACCCATGGTCCGCTTTTTGGGGTCGAAGTGCCATATTCCGTGAGTCGGGCGTCCGCGATGTATGTAGTAGTAGTAGCAGTAGTAGTAGTAGGGGCCACCTCCACGGCTGAATTGGAGGAGCGGCGCACGCGCACACCCTTTTCAATTTAGGAGGAAACCAGCGCACGTTGATCACAAATAAAAAGATAGTTATTTTATGAAATAACTTACACAGACGAGTATTGGTGACAATCTCTAATAAATTTCCCGTGATGTTGATGCTTACTAAAAAAAAAACTAGTATCAGAAGGACGCATTTTGAGCACTATCTCACCAGAAATGGATGTCACGTTAAACTCGCTTGGGCGTAACTTCCTTGGTTTTAGCAAGTTTTAGCGACGATTCGGCCGGAGTGCCATGATATAGTGAACTAGTATATAGCCATGAACTAGACACGGCGAAAGGTAGGAAGTAGATACGAAGCGCAGGCCGTAAGAAAAGGCGCGTGTGCCACTTCTCGTTTAGTCCTTGGAATGTTCGCTGGATGGCGGTACATTTATATGCTGAATATATGATGAAAAGATGTGAGATGGTGGTACTTTAAGTGTTTACTAGATAGATGGACGGACAGACAGATGCACGGACGAATGCATGGATGGATGGACGGACAGATGGATGGACGTACGAAAGGACGCAGGAATGGATGCACATACGAACGTAGGGACGGATGCACAGGCAGATGCGCAGATGGACGGACGCACGAATGAACGAATGGATGCACGGACGGTCGCACAGAAGGATGCGCGAACGGACGAATGCTTCGCCCCGCTTATCATCATGCACTCCGTGTATATGCTGTGATTTCTATTTACCGCGCACGTTCCGAATTTTTATTGCCCTACAACGCACAGAAGAAATCTCCCGCTGGACTTGGAGGTGCAGATCCAGTGCCTATATTACACAGGTTGGCTGGTGAACAGTTTTGCAGCGTGAGAAGTCACTTTTTTAAATGTGACTGCATTGCTTAGTCGTGCTATATCAGGCGTTCATGAAGATACGTCTACCACCCTCTCCCGTAGCAACAGCTGCGGGCACGCGCACTTCTCCTCACCCCTGGCAACCGGAGCATGTGCTTCAAGAGAGCATAGGAGAGGGTAGGTGCATTGCTTCGCCACTCCTGTCACCATCCACTCTCTCTCCCCGCTGCTCCCCACTTCCCCGACCATTTGTGCCTCAATCTCGACTCTTCGCTGGCTGGGCGCCTCTCAAGAATATACGGAAATGTGTGCTCGAGACGCCGCTCTGAAAACGCTGACGCCGAGCTGAGAACGGTGTTTGGTTTGTTCACTTCAAAGTAGTTTTAAACATGCGCGTTAGATAATAGAGCTTTCGGTGGCGGTAGAAAGCATTTTATTAGAGAAATTGTACCAGATAGTTGTGACATATTGCATGCTTGAGTGGCAAGACCATATTCCGGAATGCCAATGGAGTTGGCCGCTGCTCGAGCGTGCCTTAACAAGGAGAGTTGAGCATCAAGGTCGAGCAGTCGAGCAGGTACTGCTCTGAAGCCTCTCTAGATGAGATGGGAAAAGAAGGAAAAAAGAAAGGGGGTTAGTGGGGCTCGAATCGACGATGTAGTAGGTGTCGACCAGGACCTGGCAGGTCGAGCAGGTGCCACTGATTTCTGGCAAAAAATGCCTGGCGACAACCGGAGTGAGATAAGTGTTCGTCTGGAGGTGGCGCAGCGTTCTCTCGTCCGCTTTCTTTAGACCATATGCGGGGTCCGGGTAAAGGTGGCGCGAAGTCCGGTAACAGGCAAGAATTTCGCGAAAGCGCGTCAGGTGAGTATTGCAGGATTCCGACTCCGGAAATGGAGGCGCAACGGCCAGGATGACAGATGCGTGGGAAGCGGCGTTCACTGCTTCGTTGCCATGCAGGCCCGAGTGGCCTGGGGTCCATACTATACGAGGGTTGAAGCACCAAGAGTCTGCCCGAAGTAGGTTTACTGCCAGATGGGCGATGGAACCCTGAATTTATTGGGAACAGGCCCAGCACGAGTCCGTCAGGTTGGTGCGTGAGGTGGGATGCGAGGCGGCCAAAGCAATTGCAACTTCCTCAGCTTGCGTCACAGTGTTGGCTCTAAAGTAGAAGCCATCGACATGTTTCCCTCTGTGATCACGACGGCTGTGATGTGACCCAAGGGAGAGGGGCCCGAGACGTCTACGTAGAAAACGCCAGGGCGATCGGAGTGTCGCGCCTGCAGGGCCGCGGTATGTGTTAGTCTACAGCTGGGGTGTACCTCGGGGTTCATGTTGCCAGGTGGTGGTTCCACCTATAGTTTATGCCACCAAAGTTGCGATATGGGCGTCGGAGTGTCTTGATTAGAGATCGCATTCAGGGCGAGCCTGTGTAGTAGACGTCGCCCTCAGGACGTCTGCGACAGGCGTTTAATTTGACTAGCACGATGAGCTTTACACAGCTCTTCAAAGGAGTTATGTACCCCCAGTGCCACGCATTAGTTGGTTGAGGTGGGAATGGGAAGGTCGAGTGCACGTTTGTATACTGAACGAAGGAGGACGTCCAGCTGGTGCAGGTGGTGACGACGCAGGCGAAGGTAAGGTGAGGCGTACAGGACACGACAGGTCCCAAACGCATGGGCCAACCACATGGACTGGGTCCCACGGAGGCCGCCGCAATTGGTAGACACCCGCCGTATCATACGGCTCACCTGTTCGCTGGTGCGTCGGAGGCTTGCTATTATGTCCTTGGGATGTGCTGTGAAGCTCAGGAATTCAAATTTTTTCGACGGAAAGGACGAAATCAGACGGAAGCCAAACCGGGGGGGTGGGGGTGGGGGTGGAGGTAAGCGGGATACCGAGAGAATAACCGATTATGCTAGAGAGCACTCCAGGCCACACAAAGCCGCGTAAGTGTTCATCAGAAGGGCAGCCTTTTGTAGGCGCTCTTCAATTTGTCCTGGGGAGCCAGTGTTGTAATGTGTCACATTGTAATATCGGCGGCATATAATGCGTGGTGTATTCCCTCAGACTCGTGCAGAAGGTAGGAGAGCTTCTTCATGGCCAGGTTAAAGAGTTGGAGGAACAGGACGGCACCTTGGGGTGTACCCCATGTGCCTATTGGGTACGGGCCATGTTCAATAGAATCGAGGCAGATGAAAGCGGCGCGATAAGACCTAAAGGCTCGAATGTAATTGATGGTCTTTTGACCACTGTTTGTAGAAGAGAGGCTGGAAAGAATACTACCGTGTTTGACGTTATCAAACGTTCCTCTAAGATCGAGATCTGGAAATCCATACCACGTTTCTCGCGACAAAAAAAAAAACGCACATGCGGTGGACAGCGCTATTGGCTGCATGGTGTGAGAGAAAAAAGAAAAATGGCAGCATATCTATGGGGTTAATGACGGAGAGTGGGGCGAAGCATCCGTCCGTCCAATCGTTCTTGCCTCCGTCCGTCCATGCATCCGTATGTGTGACCATCCATGCGTGCATTTGTTCATGCAACCACACGTCCATCCGTTTGTCCGTCCCTGCGTTCGTCCATGCATCCGCCCCTGCGCCCGTCCATGCGTCCATCCGTCCGTGCAGTCATCCATGCATCCGTCCATGCATCTGTCTGTGTGTCCGTTCGTCCATCTAGTCAACACTCTAAGTACCACCATCTCGCATCTTTTCATCATATATTCCGCATATAGAAGCACCGCCATCCAGCGGACACTCCAAGGACTAAACGCAAGGTGTCACAAGCACACTTTCTTACGGCTTGCGCTTCGTGTTTACTTCCCACCTTTAACCACCTCGAGATCATGGTATAAGCTAGTTCACTGTATTCATGGCACTGCGGCCCAACGCTCGCTAAACCTTTCTAAAACCAAGGTGGTTACGCCCAGCGAGTATAACGTATCAACCCTTTCTTGTCAGATAGTGCTTAATCTGCATGCCAATGGCTGCTAATGGGAATGAGAGAGAGGAGAATTCGGCTTTTAGTTGACGCGCACGCTGCAAATTTTTTATTGTTCAACAACACACAGGAGAAATCTCCCACCAGCACCACCTTGCGGGTCAAAGCGTAATACATGTTACGTACTACGACGAGGGACGAACGGGTGCCGCTTTAAAGAGCTACCTACGCCCCTAAAACATTCTTCTAACGATGGACTATCGCGTGCCAAATGCCGTTATGGACGCTACGCTACGCATTCAGATTTGCTCACGATCTCCTTCGCAGAGGTGGGGGCATTTTTCAATCAAGTAGCGTGCACTCAGCGGGGAGACAGCAGGGACAGATTTTTACTCTCCAATAGAAGTAAATCCATCTGCGCTTTCTCCTCAGTAGAAGGATTCATCCCCCTTCCGCCTCGAACCTGCCTACACCTACCATGGTTTAGCACTACCTTAAAGAACGGAAGCTTTTCAAGATTATGCACCGCGCCTGCCTATACCTGCTTCCATCGTCGGCCGCCCACCTTTAGTGAAGCTACAATGTGATGTGACGACGTTATGCAGGCGTAATGTGACGTCATCACTTGACGCCTAAGTTTCGCCTGGCTCATTGCAGCACTGCCTGTAGCCGCGATATACTATTGCGTTTGGCAAGTCATCTAAGGACTCAGCCTCAAGACCTAAAATAGGTGATAGGATTGAATCCCGCCCACGGTGGCTCTATTTTTGATAGAGGCGATAATCATAAAGACCTGCGTGTTAGATTTAGGTGCACGTCACCCTTGTGGACAAAATTTCCGCAGTCCTCCACTACTGCGTCTCTCAACCATATATCATGCTTTTGTGAGGTTAAGCTCCTACATATATCATTATTATCTAAAATACTTCTTAACTAGAACAGGTGCGCCATACATTTGCATGCAGTTTGTGCTGTAAATTGTGATTTACCATTAAAATGTTTTTTTTGTAGGCCCTGCGACAGTCTTTTAAGAAACAGTACCTGCTTACCATTGGCATAGACCGCACGCAGAAGATCGTTGAGGACGAGCTGCTACACCTCCTTGAGTATGTTTGTGTTCAAGTTCATTAGGGAAGTTAGCTCGTATCAAGCAAACGTTTTTTCACTCTGTACATGATGCATATTCCAGCGAAGAAATAGTCGTTGAAAGTGTAACAAAAACGTGATTTGTTTGCTTACTGCTTGGGTGTTTAGTAGGCGCGTTTTATTAGCGCAATCCCTCTATGAAGTTTAATTTATGGGTCATTTTTAATGAAGTGAAAAATGAAATATTCACAGCGTGTATCTGGAATAAAATAAACCTTACGGAAAAAATAGGCCTTACATAGGTTATAAAGCAAAACGACGTATTCATATCCCGCTGCCATGCTCGTTGAGAGAAAAACTGCTTTTAAGACAGTTGCCACTCTGATCGAGAGTAATTGCACAAAATATTTCCATATGATACCATGCACATAATTTACTTTCTTTGTTGAAAATGTCTATGGGTGATATTATAACGTCGCATACTGTATTTAACAATGCAGTATTAGGGCTACTCTCACGCCACTTAGTTGTCTTGAACTGAAAAAAAATTTGAATTTAGGGCGTTGCTAGGTTGGAAAAAGGGCGAATGTCCTTTAGGGCTGTCTTGATCAGGCTTCGTGAAAAACACTTTTTAATGGACAGCCAACACTGCTGTGAATACCTGAGCAAAATTTTGCACTCGTGTGTTGCTCGTAGGTCTCACAAGCCGAGCACGCATTTGCCACTTTCTCAAGTACCCTCTCTTCATACGGAGGCCTCATGCTCGCTCTTTATGATGGGCAGGGCGCCAGTTGTAGCCATTTGCCCCGCCCACCAGTTGTAGCCAACTGGTGGGTGGGGCGCCAGTTGTAACAGCAGACTGCTGCTATTTATTTGGACCACATGTACTTATTGCCACGGTTTGTCGTCGTGCTCCAGAGCGTTCTAAACTTGTGCAGTACCAAGATAATCCGCGCAGGGGAATGATATCGGGAGAGTGCAACGCGTTTCACGACGCCTGGTGAGGTAGTACCTTCCCCTTTTTTCGTCACTCTTTGCTCAGCTTTTAGCACACTACTCTGAACGAGAGAGGAGAAAATTAGCTTATAGCGGGCTTCACAACCTGAACTTTTCATCTAATTGAGAGATTCTAAAAAGCTTTTACTAAAAAAAAACAGGCGAGAAACACCAGCGTTGAGATCATTCGATCACTTGGTATGCATCATTTTGAGTGCTACCATATTTAGTTATTAACCTTCGCCTTTAGAAACTTTAGCAACTAAAGCTAAACAAAGAATGTTATGGTAGACGCATACGCATTAAAACTGTTGGCTTGGTGCATAAAATTTTTTATGGCCTTATGCAATCACGCCACGATATACAAAAACAAGATAACATCGGCTTAACAGACCAAGATGGTGGCGCCCAGATGTCTTATGGTAAATACAGTCTACACTGGTTTGGGACAGCCTTGAAGAATGCTAATTTACGTGTGATTATTTTCTACTTCCGCTCAAGAACTGGTACATGTTAAGATTTTGTTTGTAGTGCAAGCTTGGAAAGCAATACAAGTTTGGGAAAATCGTTCTTCAAGGCCGAACGCTCTTTTCAAAAAGTTAGTGCTTCATGGTGTATTGTCATGCTGCATTAAGGTTAGCTGTAAACTTAGCAATTTGGGTACAAGTGTATCTGACAGTGAAATGACACATATTTGTGGCGAAGGTTGGTGGACTTCGCCAGCTTCTCGACGAGTCACATTCGGCACATGGACGAGCGCACCACGTTGTCGAACCCATACACGAAGTACGAAAACAGCACTTCCGGCCAGTTCCTGGTAAGCACTCTTCATTATTATTTTTTCTATCATAAGATAAAACTCCACTTTAGTACTTCAAAGGAGTTGCAAGACTTGAATTCTCACTTCTGACACATCACAGTTGTCAGTTTTGCCAAACTCGTATTTTAACTGTTCATCCTACTTAGACTTGTGGCAATATCTGCGACATTCAATACGAGTTAGCCGAGGGAGTTTCATGAAATGAGATCTAAGAAAAAAATTACAAGGCTCTTGATGCATATGCCTAACACGATTTGAAGGCAAAATGAGGCATCTTCTATCTTTTTGATTTTGCTTCTTAGTCACCGGTCCATTTAGTGCGGTTCCTCATCCCGATAACATTGTGCATCTTACGTGGTCTCGCCCTGACCCCAGGATCAGAGGCATTGACGCTTTCTGTTCCTCACATGATTTTGCTGCACCGTATCCAAGACCCGCCCATGTTTTACTATGTGGCTATCTCGTGTGATGACGTCATTTTTTGTTGTCATGCAACAATCACGTGCTATCATGGTGTCATAGCATGATTTTGTTTCTCATAACTTTGTGCTGATTCTGGTTCCCATAACAGCCAGTCTTTGCGTCGTAAGGCATCTAAAGCTTGCGCCTTAGTGAAGTTAATTATTTCATTCGCCTCTCTCACACACACACACACACACACGCACACGCACACGCACACGCACGCGCACGCGCACGCACACGCACACGCACACGCACACGCACACGCACACGCACACGCACACGCACACACACACACACACACACGCACACGCACGCACACGCACACGCACACACACACACACACACACACACACACACACACACACACAAGAGAAGCGTAGTGAAGGTTCGCAGTACAATGCGAACGAAGCACAAGTACGCCTTGAGGCAGCGAAAGCAGCGTGTTTTCAACAGCTGAGCCACAAGATGGTCTTCTTTGTTCTCCAGTCAAGCCAGAGGCCCACTACCTGGTGTCCGCTAAATCACCACATCATTGTTGTCGTTCACACGCAGACACGGGTCATTTGCCCCCCTCTCAAACAGCATCGTCCCGATGTGAAGTCAATAATGTAGTTTTTTTATTAAAGAGAAGTCTCACGTTATCACTCACTGACGTAAGGCTTCATGCGCACTACGTGAACGAGTTCAGGATGGTGCTGGCGACGCTTGGTACTACACGAACTGTCGTGAACAACTTTGTAAGCAACCTCACTCAGTTGTCGCAGCACTCCATATCCATGCCGTGCAAGTTGCCTAGCTTCTTCCGCGCGTTCCGTAAACGTGTTGGCGTATGGGTGGATGTCGTCACCTTCGTGCAGTAGCATCGCATCTAACAGAGTTCGTACTTCTCGTCCATGAACGAGGCTGAACGGGGTCGGGCGGGTCGTTTCTTGCTTGGCCGTATTGTACGCAAACGTTATGTATGGCAAGATTTCATTCCAGTTTTTGTGTTCAACGTCTACGTACATCGAAAGCATGTCTTCAATGGTTTTGTATAGACGCTCTGTGAGCCCGTTCGTTTGTGGGTGGTAGGCGGTGGTCTTACGATGCGCGGTTCCACTCAGCACGAGGACATGATCCAAAAAAGCTGCCATAAATGCGGCTCCTCTGTCTATGATCACGACGGTTGGTGCACCATGCCTCATTATAATGTTCTTAATAAAAAATCTTGCCACCTCCTCTCTGGTATCCTCCTCTCTGGTACCTCTCTGGTAGCCTTTGTCTCGGCATAACGGGTCAGATAATCCGTCGTGACGACAACCCAGCGGTTCGCTGCTGTAGAAGTAGGTAGTGGGCCCAAAATGTCCATGCTGATCTGGTAGAATGGAGCTGTTGGGACCTGTACGGGTAGTAGGAGCCCAGCTGGTTTAGTCGGTGGTGACTTGAGTCGCTGGCAGTCGAGACAGGTACGGACGTGGTGCTTCACGGCTGTGGTTAGTTTCGGCCAGTAATACCTTTGATGTATTCTGGCCAACGTTCTCGTGTAACCCAAATGGCCAGAGCTCACCTCGTTGTGGCATGCTTTGAGTACTTCGGAACGAAGGGCTGCTGGGATGACGAGCAGATAGGCGGATCCCGTCGGCGAAATTTTCTTTTGTAGAGTACTCCGTCCCGTAAACAAAACGATGACAACACTCTTGCGAAAATTTTGTAGCCTTCTGAGATCTGCCATCCAAGTAGTTAATTAGGCCAAGCAACTCAGCGTCGTCACGTTGTTGCTGCGCAATGGCGGTCGTGTCAAGGACACCGAGAAATGCCGTTTCGTCCTCTTCAGGTAGGGTTGCCGACTCAATGGATGAACGGGACAGACAGTCAGCGTCCATATGTCGCTTGCCTGACTTATGTACGACTATCATATCGAATTCTTGCAGCCTGAGACTCCACCGCGCTAATCGCCTGATAGGGTCTTTAAGACTTGCTAACCAGCAGAGTGAGTGGTTGTCGCTAATTACCTTGAAGGGGCGGCCATATAAATACGGGCGAAATTTTTAAACCGCGCATACCACGGCGAGACATTCCTTCTCAGTTGTAGAGTAATAAGACTCAGCGCGTGTTAACGTTCTGCTTGCCTAAGTAATTACCCTTTCTGTGCCCTCTTGCTGCTGCACAAGCACAGCTCCCAGATCAACATTGCTAGCGTTTTTGTGAAGGATCGTCGGGGCTTCTTCGTCGAACTGGGCAAGCACCGGGGGCATTTGAAGACGTTGACGTAGATCATTAAAGGCAGCCTCCTGTTCTTCGTTCCACTCAAAGGCAACGTCTCTTGTGAGACGAATTGGTGGTGACGCGATGCGGGAAAAGTCTGCGATAAATCGACGATAATAGGCACAAAGTCCCAGGAAGCGTCTGACAGCCTTCTTATTGGAGGGTACTGGGAACCGTGCGACAGCGGCAATTTTTCCAGGATCGGTCCGGACGCCTGCGTTACTGACGACATCACCGAGAAACTTGAGTTCGTGGAAACAGAAATGACACTTTTCTAGTTTCAATGTGAGGCCGGCAGACCGTATGGCACGTAAAACAACTTCCAGCCTTTTGAGATGCTCGTCAAAAGTGGTTGAAAACACTACAATGTCGTCCAGATATACTAGGCACGTCTCCCACTTCAATCCCGAAAGTACCGTGTCCATAAGCCTTTGAAAAGTCGCGGGCGCGGAGCACAAACCTAAAGGCAAGACTTTAAATTCCTATAAACCATTTGGCGTCGCAAAAGTGGTTTTATCTCGGTCTCTTGGGTCTACCTCAATCTGCCAGTATCCACTCCTCAAGTCTATGGAAGAAAAGTAGCGACCATGCCGAAGTCTGTCAAGGGAGTCATCAATACGTGGGAGCGGGTACACATCTTTTTTGGTCCCACGATTCAGCTTCCTGTAGTCCACGCAAAAAGGCAGCGTGACGTCCTTTTTCTTTACTAGCACTACAGGCGATGCCCAGGGGCTCTGTGACGGTTGAATTACATCATCTTCGAGCATTTTCGCGACTTGTTGTTGTATGGCTTCGCGTTCCTTTAAAGCTACACGATAAGGGTTCTGGTGAATAGGCCTCGCCGTGTCCTCGGCGATTATTCGATGCTTTGTCAAAGGTGTTCGACCAACTCGTCAGATTGATGAAAAGCAGTCACAGAATTCGGCTAGCAGCTGAAGAAGTCTCTGTCGGTCATCCTTTGACAGAGTGGGGCCAACGTCGAGAACGGGTTCTGGTTCTTGATCAGGCACTTCGTCTAATACTGATAAACATAAACTGCCTCGCATTTATACGATATTGTCGTACGAAGCGATAGCTGTGCCTTTCGGAAGGTGCCGGCGCTCAGTACTGAAGTTGGTCAAAAGTAAATTCGTGCGCCCATCAGTGGGACGGACGATACCTCGTGCGACCGAAATGCCATGGTTAAATAGCAGCGAGCCAATTTGGTCGGCAATGCCTTCACCATCAAACGCATCGTGCCCTTCCACTGAAACAATAGTGCATGACTGTGGCGGGACGACCACATCTTCATCAATTATATGTAGCAATTATATGTTGCAAATGCCGTGTCTAGTTAGGAGACGGCTCTTCGTACGGCAGCATTTCGTATGGTAGCACGAGGGCAGAGCACCGCGGTGTCTGTTCTTGCGGTGGCGACCAAGGAATGCCTGCCGATGGCTGGCGGTACGACGGCGGAACGGGCGGCGGGCGGCGAAGAGCGGCTGCGTAGCTCATAGGTCGCTGATCGTGAGTAGGAGCAGCTGCTGAAAACGCTTGGCGCATTTCTTCGTGGATGACTTCAGCGACAGACGCCGTGGGTAGTTTCGTGACCAGAGTCCGCAGCTTCAGCAGCTCTTCGCGAACAATCTTTCGTATTAAATGGCGTAGGAACCTTTGATTATCAGATGCTGTAGCGGTGAGTTGAATGTGGGTGCTGCTGGACAAGCGATCGTATTGTCGGCATCGTAGTTGAAGCGCCCACTCGATAGCCGTAGCTTCTTTGATGAAGTCTGTCTCGGTGCTTGGCAGGTTCCGCAAAAGCCCGGCGAACCATTGCTCTTTAACACCACGCATGAGGTAGCGTAACTTTTTGTTGTCGGTCATGTGTGGGTAAGCTTTACGGAAGAGACGGGCCATGTCCTCAGCGAACATTGCAACCGTTTCATTGGGTTTCTGAACCCGTAGCTCCAGTAAATGTTGCGCACGTTCTCGCCGGTCGACATTGGCAAATGTGTCAATCATCCCTCTTTTAAAGTCACTCCATGTTGACAAACTGCCTTCTTTGTTCTCGTACCAACTACGAGCACTGTCGTCGAGATAGAAATAGGCGCGGGAAAGCCTTTGTTCAAGAGACCACTGGTTGGTGTTGGCGACACGTTCATAGTGATAAAGCCAGTCTTCGACATTTTCATGTGCTCCACCAGCAAAGCGAGCAGGCACCAGCGGTGAAAAAAAGGTTACATGAGATAGGGTTGGCAGACTACTGTCTCGTAGTAACTGTTGTGGACTGGCGGTGGCCCTCGGTAGATGTGAGCGGTGCCTTGTAGAGTGTTCCTGCGAAGGGGTGAACTCTGGAGGGAGGCTTCGCAAGCTACGACTGAAGCGATGCACGGGATTGTCGACAAGTGCTTTTGGGCTGGATCGACGGCTCCCCGTGGGAGTGTGGAGCATCAGGCGGGGTCGTGGGCCAGCACCTCCACCAGCGTCACAGTACAACGCGAACAAAGCACAAGTACGCCTTGGGGCAGCGAAAGCAGCGTGTTTTCAACAGCTGAGCCACAAGATTGTCTTCTTTGTTGTCGAGTTAAGCCAGAGGCCCACTACCTGGTGTTCGTTAAGGCTCCACATCATCGTTCTCGTTCACACGCAGACACAAGTCAATATTATACATGTGAAAAAAGTGCAGTAAAGGTAACTTGCCACTGGCAGGAACGGAACCTGCGATCTTTGAATGATGCGTCCAGTGCTCTATCAATTGAGCTAGAGTGGTGGTCACCCCTTCGTCCATTATGAAGCGTGGAAACTTGGGCAAGTATTTTGTACATAACTGGATATACGAACAGAGTTACCTAGAAGTAACTAGGTTGCGCTGTTCATATTGTTACGGGGAAGATTTATTCACCGAGAGCTGGTCTTGCTAACGGCTTCAAGAGCGCACAGTCATGCAGGCCAACGGGAGAAGCTCGAGAGTCCAACCCACTACAACCACGTTGTCGTCTTCTTCATTTGGGTGCCAATTCAGCTGTGTCGGGGTGACAGTTTCATACACGTATCATCACCCCGGCCCATAAGGCACCGTCTCGGTGCCTTATGCCTGTTAAATGAGCGAGTCGGCGTTGTAGGGCTTGAGACGAGAAACGTGGACTACTTCCGCTCTGGGTGCAGCAGCTGATGAGTTTGTGGTAGCGGAAATCTCGTAGGTCACAGGTGTGACCTGACGAATGACTCGGTAGGGCCCGGCGTATCGCGATAGAAGTTTCTCGCAGAGGCCAACACGTCGAGATGGGAGCCACAAAAGAACAAGAGATCCCGCAGAGAAAACGGCATCTCTATGTCGACGGTCGTAAAGGGACTTCTGTGCTGTCTGCGACGACGATAACCGAGCGCGCGCTACCGCGCGTGCCGTGAGGGCCCGGGTGATCGCATCCTGAGCGTACGAAGTGGAGGATGGGTGGTCTGATGAAAGCATTGTGTCGAAGGGCAGTAAGGGATGACGTCCGAAGAGTAGATAAAAAGGGGAGTAGCCCGCTGTTTCATGACGCGACGAGTTATAGGCGAAGGTTACGAACGGAAGAGCTATGTCCCAATCAGTGTGGTCGGTAGATACGTACATGGAAAGCATGTCCGTCAATGTGCGGTTTAGGCGCTCCGTAAGGCCGTTAGTCTGAGGGTGGTAAGATGTCGTGAAGTTGTGACGGGTAGCACAAGATCGGAGTAGGTCATCAACCACACGAGATAGAAAGTAGCGACCACGGTCTGTGAGCAGGTGAGTCGGAGCGCCATGCTGGAGAATAATGTCGTACAGCAGGAAGTCGGCAACGTCGGTTGCGCAGCTGGTTGGTAGCGCTCGAGTGATTGCATACCGAGTGGCATAGTCTGTGGCCACTGCAATCCATTTATTTCCAGTTGTAGAAGTAGGAAAGGGACCTAGCAAGTCCAACCCCACTCGATAAAATGGCTCGGCTGGAACTTCAATAGGTTGAAGAAAACCGGCAGGGGGAGTCGTAGGCTTCTTTCGGCGCTGGCAGAGGTCACAAGATGTGACGTAACGGCGAACAGAGCGGTACAGACCCTTCCAGAATACTCGTCGTCGAATGCGGTCGTAAGTTCTGGAGACTCCTAGATGTCCAGAAGTTGGAGCGTCGTGGAATTGTCGCAGAACATCCTTTCGCAGGTGATGCGGTACGACGAGTAAAAGTTCCGCGCCATCGGGGTGTAAGTTGCGGCGGTACAAAATGTTGTCTTGCAGCAGGTATCTGCTAAGAGAAGGGTCAGCATAACGCGATTGAGGCGGTCAATGATGGTGAGCAACGATGGATCTCGGCGCTGTTCGTCAGCCACGTTCAAAAAGTCAGTGATGGCTAAAACGCAGGCATCGGATTCCAAATCAGTGGAGCTAGGTGGATCAACGGGGTGCCGGGATAAGCAGTCAGCATCGCTGTGCAGCTTTCCAGATTTGTAAACAACCGAGAACGTGTACTCCTGTAATCGAAGAGCCCATCGGCCAAGTCTTCCTGTAGGGTCCTTAAGCGTCGACAGCCAGCAAAGCGCATGATGGTCCGTGATGACTGCGAACGGACGTCCGTATAAGTACGGACGGAATTTCGCGATAGCCCAAACGAGGGCTAAGCATTCCCGCTCAGTTATAGAATAATTTTGTTCCGCTTGCGACAAAAGGCGGCTAGCGTAGGCTATCACACGGTTGGTGCCATTCTGTATCTGAGCGAGTATAGCACCAATGCCATGGCCGCTTGCATCGGTGCGAAGCTCTGTTCGAGCCGTTGGATCAAAATGAGCCAACACAGGTGGTGAGGTGAGGGCGGTAATTAGCGACGCGAAGGAATGTTCTTGGTCCCTTCCCCAAGAGAAGGCCACATTCTTTTTGAGGAGATCCGTGAGGGGCCTAGCAATATCCGCGAAGTTGAAGACAAAGCGGCGGAAGTATGAGCAGAGCCCAATAAAACTGCGAACTTCTTGTGTGGAACGCGGAACCGGGAATTCTTGGACTGCACGGACTTTGTCAGGGTCGGGTTGAACACCAGTGGCGTCAACAAGGTGGCCGAGTAGTTTAATCTGCCGACGTCCAAATGAACATTTCAACGAATTCAGTTGGAGACCAGCGCAACGAAAAACGTCAAGAATTGCCGAGAGACGAGACAGGTGGCTTTCGAAGGAGGGCGAGAAAACTATTACATCATCCAGATAGCAAAGGCAGGTCGACCATTTGAAACCGCGAAGAAGAGAGTCCATCATACGTTCAAACGTAGCCGGGGCATTGCACAACCCAAAAGGCATGACCTTGAATTGGTAAAGGCCGTCGGGTGTGATGAATGCTGTCTTCTCGCGGTCGCGGTCGTCGACCGAGATTTGCCAGTATCCGGATCGAAGGTCAATGGTCGAGAAATAGTTGGCGCCGTGGAGGCAGTCGAGCGCATCATCGATTCGGGGTAAAGGATAAACGTCCTTCTTGGTGATCCGATTCAGGTGGCGATAGTCGACGCAAAAGCGCCAGGTGTTGTCCTTCTTTTTAACTAAGACCACAGGGGAAGCCCAAGGACTCGATGAAGGCTCAATGACGTCTTTACTCAACATTTTCTCGACCTCCGTCTGTATAACTTGGCGCTCAGCATGTGACACGCGGTAAGGACGTTTGTGGAGTGGACTGGCGTCGCCGGTGTCGATGCGGTGGGTTACGGCACTTGTTCGGCCCAGGGGACGATCGTCGACGTCAAAGATATCCAGGTAAGAAAACAGAACAGCCCGGAGCGCCGCAATTTGGGAAGGTAAGAGGTCGCTGGATATCATTTTGTCGAGGAACGCCTTATTTTGCGACGTGATGACAGGTTTCGCCATGGTCTTAGTGTCAGGTGTAAAAGAACAAATCGAACATTCATCAAGGGTCGAAAGATCAGCTAAAGTGATGCCTTGGGGAAGAACTTGGGTCGACGTAGAGAAGTTCAGAACTGGAAGTAGCACCGTGTTGTTAGCAACAATCACTATAGTATGTGGTAGTGCGATGTGGTGCGTAAGGGTCAAATCAATGAGGGGAGCTACCAGATAGTCTCCATCAGGAACGGACGGGAAGGGCGACAGAGGAACGTACATAGCAGCCTGGGGCGGTAGCCGTAGAGACTCGACGGATCGTAGCCGAGTGCGACTTGGAGGAGTGAAATCGGAGCGCAAAGGCAATTCGAGCTGTAAGATACCGGTAGAACAATCGATGAGGGCGGAGTGGGTGGTTAAGAAGTCAATTCCAAGGATGACGTCGTGTGGGCAAGCATCGAGGACTGCGAAGAGAACGGAAGTGTGGTGGCCAGCAACAGTAACGCGGGCAGTGCACATACCAAGTACCGATGTTCGACTTCCGTTAGCAACTCGAACAGTAGAGAACATAGCTGGTGTGAGAACTTTTTTCAGGCGAGATCGAAGTGTAGAACTCATAACAGATACTTGGGCACCAGTGTCAATTAGAGCAGTAACGGCGTGGCCATCAACGAACACCCGAAGTAAATTGCGTCTTGAAATTGTAGCCGGTTGAGGGTTTTCGTTCCGAGTCGTCAACGCAGCGCCACCTCCAGGAGCTGCACTCGTCAGTTTCCCGGGGAATGGCCAGAATAAGCCGGTGACGGAGAGCGGCGGCGTTGAGGGGAGCGTGACGGCCGACCCTGAGGTGACGGCGAGCGGCTTGACCAGTTTCTTTGGGCGACGACGTCAGCGTAGGACGGTTCGGAGCGTGGAGATGAACGGCGAGCGGAAGAGTCCTGAATATGGTCATCCGAAAAACCGGGTTGCGAATAGTGTCCACGGTCCTGACGGCGGTCGACATTACGGAAGCTTGGCCGGAAATATCCCCTGTTGTGACAATGGCGGGAGATATGCCCAACTCGAGAGCAAGAAAAACAGATGGGTCGATCATCGTGCGTACGCCACTCAGATGGATTTCGGTAGCGTGGTGGAAACCGAGGAGTCGAAGCTGCCACAGCGACAAGTGGGGCAGAGTGGTGGTCAGCGTTGTGGACAGGAGTGCTCATGGGCTGCGGCTGGGGAACCTGGACGCCCAGGTTAGCAAACTCCTGGCGTACGACGGCTTGAATGAGCGAGACTGTTGCCCAGTGGTCTTGCGCAGGGGGCTGATAGGAAGCGGGTGCCATGGCTTCCAGCTCCTGGCGAACAATTCTTGCGATATTGGCAGGAGGCGCAAGTGAACGGGGCGCTGCAGAATCCTCGCAAGACGAAGTCGCAGCAGTGTTTGGTAGTCTCGCGATGTGGTGGGTGATTCGCCTGCTTTTTGCTTGTTCAAATCGTCGGCATTCGGATATGATGGAGTCGACAGTGGTGCAGTTCTTGCACATTAGTATGTTGAAAGCATCATCAGCAATGCCTTTCAACACGTTGCTGATCTTGTCCGCCTCAGACATGTTTTTGTCCGTCTTCCGGCACAGTGCCAGTACGTCTTGGATGTACGTGACGTACGACTCCGTCGATGATTGAACACGCGACGCGAGGTCCTGCCTGGCTGCCATCTGACGAGCAACTGACCGACCGAACAAATCGCGAAGCTTTTGCTTGCATGTGTCCCAGCTGGTTAATTCTTCTTCATGCGTCTCATACCAGGCGCGTGCCGTACCCCTTAGGTAGAACAGAATATTTGCCAGCATAAGCGTTTCGTCCCACCTGTAGTGCTTGCTGACGCGCTCGAATAATGCGAGCCATTCTTCGATGTCCGTGCTGTCCGTCCCGGAAAACGTGCCGGGGTCGAGAAGATGGGGGGGAATCACAGGTGATGGAGCCGGCGCGGATGGCGAGGCCTGAGTGCCAGTTTCAGGCATCGCGGCTGGAGAAAGCTGGCGTCCACTGCGGAGTTCCAGAGCCGGGTTGTGTGAAGAACCCGCACCTTCCACCAAAAGATGTTACGGGGAAGATTTATTCACCGAGAGCTGGTCTTGCTAACGGCTTCAAGAGCGCACAGTCATGCAGGCCAACGGGAGAAGCTCGAGAGTCCAACCCACTACAACCACGTTGTCGTCTTCTTCATTTGGGTGCCAATTCAGCTGTGTCGGGGTGACAGTTTCATACACGTATCAATATATTCAGTTTCTATCATTAGTATCGTGCCTAACAAACAAAAAAAACAAGCCTTCAAATTTCCACCTTTTCCCTTCATTCTTAAGCTTTGCAGTGATAGGCGGGCATTATTCTGAGCATTTTCGTGGCCTCGTTTAAATTTTTGAATTTTTTTCTACTTCGTTATGCTGTTTTTTGAAATTTTGCTTTTCCCCAATGCTATTGCGTTGTGTCACGAATGAGCACCGTGGTACTGGATACCCGGACAGGCGACTCCTAATGTCACTTTAGTCTGTTGCACCACGAAAATTGTGCATCGAGAAGAAAATCAATAAAGAAATTAAAATAACACTTTGAATGCAGTCACCCTGCTTGTTTTCGTTCTCCAGAACAAAGCAGGTGTAAACACCTTACCCTCGCAATACAGCCAATTAGGCTGATGAATAAATGCAATAATATGTTAGTTTGTTGGGCAATGGAACTTTGCTGCCACACTCCAGCTCGTGTGTTCGGTTCCCGGGTCGGGGCCCGATTTCTTCACACCAATAAAGGCTGATTCATGTACTCTAGTCTTAGCGACGTAACCACAATGAGCCCGTGCCTGCCCCCTACCCCCACCCCATTTGAATTGTTTTTTTCGCACTGTGGCTGATTGATGTACCCTAGCCTTAGTGACGTAACCACAATAAGCCTGTGCCCCCCCCTGCCACTCTGAATTGTTTTTTTTGCACTGTGGCATACAGAGCGTAAAGTGACCAGCACCCGGCCATAATTTCAGATGAAAGTGATTCTCTCCCTCCCCCTAAAAAAAAATTAGGCCTACGCCCCTGCCTTGTACAAATAGTTCAGATCTTTTATTCATGACTAAGCTAACACGAAATTGTAAGCAGCTAACGGGACAGCAAATGTGTAACTTCAAGCCAGACAAAGCAGTCAAATTACGTTGCACAGTTAGGGGCATCTTATGTAAGGTTCGAAATGGGCACCAACCCGATCTCTCAGTCCGAATATACAAGATGCTTCAGTGATGCCAGATATGTTTAGAGAAAAATGGCGCACCCGACTTTCTACAAGAAAAACTCAAGTAAATGCTTCGCATAGTGAAGGGGGTGATTGCGTGAATTTTGAGTCATTGGGTATTGTTAAGGAATGCTTATTTGTTATTTCGTCTTTAGTATTCTTACTCACTGAATGAGGGAGAAGCTTTGCCTTCAACGAGTGGTTGGACGCTGATGTCGGGTTGTGACCCACTACTGGTTGACGGTACTGTTCCTTCCATCGTATCTACTCGAGTCAAGCAAAGCGTCAAATGAAGCGAAAGCCAAGTAAAGACGCCCTTGAATGAATTCCGAATGCGTGCTCCACCACTAATATACACACCGCCCACGCTGGCGGGAGAGAATTACGGGAGAGAGGTCCGCCCTCTCACTGTTCGTGCTCGGCTTGCTGATCGCCCGGCATTGTCTTATCCTATGGCTGCTGGAGCGACAGTTTTGCCCGTTTCTTCCTGTGCTGGCCAGAGACATGAACAAGAGAAGTGGGGTTGTGGGGTTGTGGGACGCCGAAGGAGACATCGTGAGATTGAGAAATGCTGCGCATTTAAATTATGGACCATCTCCCCGAAAAGAACCCTGATGGAACACAAAGCATCAGTGGTGCGCACGGCGTTGACCCGGTTGAAATGGGCGTCGACGCCGGCGCTAGAAGAATGGCTGTAAGCAAAATTCGGTGTAGTGTTCACTCCAGTAAAGATTAGTTTTAAACGCCGAGACATGGGAGTTGTATTGGGTTTCATGTAACAGCGTCATATACTGGCAGATTCGGAGTGATCCAGGGACTCTGCGCCGAAGCACTCGACTCTGACAGAGGGCAATGGAAGGAAAACTATCAATGAAACACACGCACTCCCTCTGGAACAAATGGCAGGGCCAGAATGGAACGCGATGCGTGCGTCTCTCTTCTTGCTTGAATGGGCACGCTGGACGCAGCGACGCTACGCTAGCTAACAAAACGGTAACTCCGACGCGAGGCGCAAGCGCAGCTGACGCGATTGGTGCCCGTTCGCACGCCCAAAGTTGGCGCCATTTCAAGGCATGGGACACTTGCGACTTCCGGCCGAATCCAACTGTTTTCGCAGAGTAGACGAAATGGTCTAGATCTGCCAATGAAACATACAGGGAGCACTCTTGTTCTGCCAATGAAATTTATTTGCTCCGTACAAAGCAGAAGTATTACCGGAAGTGCTCTCAATCTGCGAATGGATGACACCATAAGTTTCATCGCAGACAAATGAGCCGAATTATTGTTTATAATCCACGTGCACTCGAGCAATATGGGCGGTGGAGAAGGTGAAACGGATGAGAAGTGTGTTGGGAGCGGGCGGGAAAGCCGGCAACTGCGGGCGATGTGGTGAGCGTGCTGCGGGTAGAGTGTACTGCTGGTGAGGCAGAGGGTGGCGTGAGCGCGCTCCTGCAAGTGAAGCGTGTGAGGGGAGCGTCAGGTGAATGCGCAGCTGCGACTTCACCAACTGCGCACTCTTCCAGCACCTGCGGTGAAGAAAACCTTTGCGTCGCGTTCGTACGAACGTATGTACGGTGTTACACACGTCATGATACAGATGCTTTGCATATAATGTACTGTTACCACAAGTGTAATTTACGTATGTGCACCTGTGTAGCGGGGAACATTGTGGTAGCAGAAGAAGAGGACGTTTGGTTGGTGGCAAGAGCTCGCTGCTGCACGTTCACTGCGGTATACCGTCGAGTCGACCGTTACGTCTGCTTCGAATAAACCCCTCGTAGACGTAACAAAATGGTGGAGGTGCTGGGTACGACACGTCGACGTACCACGGAGCCACAGCTTTTCAAAGTTCGCCGGAGCCGTCGTCTTGCCGGTCTGCCGCCGACAACAGTCGTCATGGCCCAGAGCGAAGGTCAGTAATGAACCGCCTCGACTTCGCGCAGCTCTACGCTGGCTACACCTAGGCATCACTACATGGAACTCCGCCCATTCGCGAGAATGGCAGAAGAAGATGTGGGCACGTGGCTAACGCACTACAAAAGGGTGAGCCGGTAAACCACTGGAACTCTGTCGATCAGCTGGAAAACGTCGCGCTATTTCTCACGGACACTGCGCTGATGTGGTATGAAAACCACGAAGAGTTCTTGACAACATGGGCTCTTTTTGCTCAAGAACTGAAGAAGTGTTTTGGTGACTCCGACTCAAAAAAAGAAAAGCGCGGAGTGGACTCTTGCTGGAAGAACCCAGACTCCTGGAGAAACCTGCACTGCTTATATAGAGGACGTTCTTAAGCTTTGCAAGATTATAAACCCGCAGATGTCTGAAGAAGACAGGGTCGGACACCTCTTGAAAAGCATAGCGGAAGACGCTTACGATTTTCTGATAGGCAGGGATGACCTCACCTTTGCCTCCGACGTCCAACATTACTGCCTCACGTTTGAAAAATTGAAGACTTGTTGCATCGCCCCGAAATTTGGTAGGCTGGCAAATTTGACAACAGTTGCCAGCGTTGACGTGAGCCTGCCCACCGACCTTGCCGCTACTATTCGGGCAATTGTGCGTGAAGAGCTGCAGCGACATGGTGGTAGGGTTGACGGAACCATTCCTCACCCACCTACCAATCCAACCTACTACACGGTGGCGCCATTGACTCCTTTGCCACCATCGGTATGTGTGGCAGGCGTCAGCGAAACTGGAAATCCGCGGCCACGTCGTGACTCATTCGCGGCCGACCAGCGATATGGCCAACGCCTTCATCACGGCCCCGCCACACAGAGGTGGACAGACCCCGCTCAGCAAGCTCGTCACCGACCCTTAGGCTGAGCGGTCTCAGCATTGGTTCGGCGAGCATCCTCTACCAGTCTGCTACAACTGTGGCTTCGAAGGACCCATTGCCAGGTATTGCAACTACCGGCAGCCGCCAAGGTACGACCGATCACCGAGATTTAACCGTTCTGGCGTTACCCGAGCACCGACATTCCCGGAAAGCGCGTCTTACGAGATCCCGAGGCCGCTACAAAACCAATCTCTGGCCTCTGACCGTAGTGTGACGCCACCACCTGACCCTCGCGCTAACCGATCACCGTCTCCTCGGCGCCGCCACTCCTCGCCTCCAACGGAAAACTAGCCGGCACGGCCGTTGGAGGTGAGGTCGCCGGGCAGTCCTCGATTTCAACAGATATACCTTCGTTAGCTTCCATGTTTAGAAACAAGGTTCGAGTGCTTATCGATGGTGTACCAACAATGACGTTGGTGGACACAGGTGCAACCGTGTCAGTAATGAGTTAAGTTTTCACCCGCCTTCTTGGACGAAAGGTTATGTTTCGTTGGGACCGTCCTGATACGTTTCGTGGAGTGAGCGGAGAGGTGTTACAACCACTTGGTGTCTGCACTCTGACTGTTAGTTTGGCGTGCCAGAACTTTGTCGCAGAGTTTGCTGTTCTCCCTCATACTACGCATGACGTCATTCTGGGACTTGACTTCTTGAAGCTATGTGGTGCTACTGTCGGTTGCCGCACAGGACAAATTACTGTAGATTCCGATATCCCAGTTGCGTTTATGGAAAACTCGCCCTCTCAAGAAAGTACTCTTTGCGTGTGTGTAGACACAACTGTGCCGCCGTTGTCTGCAAAATGTGTCCCTGTTGTATGTTCACCTGCAAGCGAGAAAACATTTGACGCAACTGTGGAGCCCGTGCATCTCAGTTGCATAAAGAAGACAGTTTTAATACCCTACCGCAAGCTATAGGTTGCGCAAGGGCATACTGGTTTATGGGTGATTAACTGCTCTAATGAACCTACAGTGCTGCCGGAGGGTCTGAAACTTGCAGAGATTTGTGAACACCAAGTATTCTCGCTTGCCACCCTTGCAGAAAGCAATGGTTCCCCAGATAAGACTCGTTGCGATAATCTGCATGCCAGGGACACCACCATTATGGCTATGATTGATAAGTCACTCAGCACCAACAAACGTAACGAACTGGCGAGTATTCTGCGCAAACATGCGGGTATTTTTGATTTCGCTCAGCATGATTCATCGTCATTCCCTGCATCTCGTATAAAGCACCGAATCGACACGACATCTCACAGACCTCTCCGACAGAAACCATATTGTGTATCACCTTCGGAACGTGCAGTGATCAATGAACAGGTTTGCGAGATGCTCAAGCAAAATTTAATTCAAGAATCATGTAGTCCGTGGGCCGCTCCAGTAATTCTAGTGAAGAAGAAAGATGGGACATGGCGATTTTGTGTTGACTACCGCCGTCTCAACGCCACCACTAAAAAAGACGTATACCCACTCCCGCGGATTGATGATGCCATCGGCTGTCTATCATCGGCCTCTTACATTTTGTCTGTGGATCTGAGGTCAGGCTCTGGTAGATTCCAATGCACGAGGAAGACAAGGAGAAAACAGCATTTCTTACAGCAGATAGACTATTTGAATTCAATGTGATGCCGTTCTGCCTTTGCAACGCGCCCGCAACTTTTGAGCCATTTATGGATAACATTCTGCGTGGATTGAAGTGGGAAGTGTGTATGTGTTACTTGGACGACGTTGTATGTGTTACTTGGACGACACACGCCTTGGCCTCGTACTGGACTGCCTAAGCAAAGCACACTTGGTGCTCAACTCAAAGAAATGTCGTTTTGGAGAGCGCCAAACACTCGTCCTTGGACACTTAGTAAACAAAGAAGGCATACGACCGGCTCCCGCCAAGACGGCCGCAGTGGAGGCATTTAAGCAACCAAACTCAGTGAAAGAACTGCGCAGCTTTTTAGGGATTTGTTCATACTTTCGTTAATTCATTGCTGGCTTTGCTAATATCGCATACCCACTCACGTGTCATCTTCAGAAAGGTGCGCAGTTTGACTGGACCCCGAAATGCGAGTCTGCTTTTTCGGAGTTGAAGTTTCTTTTGACGTCTCATTCGATTCTTCGACACTTCAATTCTCTGGCTCCCACTGAGATTCACACAGACGCCAGCGGTATTGGTGTAGGTGCTGTCCTGGTTCAACGCTTGGATAATCAAGAACACGTCGTAGCGTATGCAAGGTGCTCGCTCAGCAAATCCGAGCGTAACTACACTGTCACAGAGCAAGAATGCTTTGCAGTAGTCCTCGCTGTGCAGCGCTTCCGGTCTTACCTGTACGGACGTCCCTTTACCGTCGGGCAGACCATCATTCTCTCTGCTGGTTGGTCAATCTGCGTGACCCATCTGGTAGGCTGGCGCGCTGGGCACTTCGTCTACAAGATAATGACTTCCCGGTTTCCTATAAAAGCGGCCGACGTCACGCTGACGCAGATTGTCTTTCGCGACTACCGCTTCAAATGACGGAATGTGACGCAGACACCTTCGATACCTACAATGCATCACTCGACCAACCATTTCCCGATAACAAGACCTTCAACGATGAGCAACAAAGGAACAGCACCATACAACACCTTCTTGCTACCAAACCAAAATCATCGCCTACGGTTTCTGCATCAGAGACGGGCTAGTTTACAAAAAGAACTACACCAACACCGGCTCACAATATCTTCTGGTGGTTCCGAAGAGTCTTCGCGTTTATGTCTTGCAGGCTATGCATGATGACCCAACATCCGGTCATGTAGGCACAGCGAAAACTCTTTGCCGTCTTCAAGAAAGATTCTACTGGCCCAAAATGCGCCAGACGACGGAACAATACGTGTCTAGCTGTAACGAGTGTCAACGTCATAAGCACCCAACAAGTGCCCCTTTAGGGTGATTACATCCGGTGCCGCCCCCTAGAACTCCATTCCAGCAAGTCGGGATTGACCTCCTTGGACCCTTTCCCCGGTCTTCTAATGGAAATCGCTGGATAGTCGTTTGCACCGACCATTTAACACGGTACTGCGAGACAGCTGCCATACCATCGGCAACTGCAGCCGATGTGTCTTCCTTCATGCTACGTTTCGCAATTCTCCGACATGGACCTCCCAAAATTGTAATCAGTGACCGTGGCCGACAATTCACGGCAGACGTGATGGAAGAGATGCTTCGTGTCTGTGTTTCAAGGTTTCGGCACTCTACGCCATATCATCCCCAAACGAACGATCTAACTGAAAGAACGAACAGAACTCTCTCGAACATGCTGTCTATGTATGTTGCATCAGATCACAAGGACTGGGACAGTATTCTACGCTTTATCACTTATGCATTAAACACCGCTCAGCATGAAACTACCGGCTACAGTCCTTTCTTTCTTCTATATTGCCACGTTCCAATTCCCAAGTTTTTGTTATCGTCCCAAAACACCACACAATTCTCAGCGCAAACCGCGCTTGCAGTTTTCGAGAAGGTTCCGGACTGTAGTAGATCATTTCGATAAGATCACGCCCACTGTGCGAACGGTACAGATTGTTCTGGAACCTACGCCACCACTAGCGCTAACGGTAGAACATTCGACGACAAGAGTATAAATGCCGACGCACTTCGCCGTTTGTTAGTTGTCGATCGAAGGCCGACGCTCCGTTCGCCGCTATCAGTCCGAGACTGCTATCTGTACTGCTGCTGTAATTGAACTTTCCGTTTACCGAGCACAGGTTCGCCCAAATAAATAGTTAAATCCCAACACGAAATCTTCTCTCTTCGGCCACGTCATGACTCCGTGAACTGGTGGAGGTGCAGCTTCGTTCATGCACCGGATGCCCCCGTCAAGCCGTGAACCCAGCCCACGTCGTGGAGAAGACACCGACGCCAACCAGGAGCAGCGAACAAGCCACCGACAGCAAGGGCTACCACCGGAGTACGGGCTTCTAAAAGACAAGGCGCGGAAGACCAAGGCCATGACCGCGACTGCAGCGACAATGACAACCGCAGCGTCCCAGCCCACGATGGTCATGCATCAACCCAGGGAACCACCAATTTTCCATGGGTCATCGTTCGAAGACCCGCAGTCCTGGCTAGAAACATACGACCGTGTGGCCGCCCTCAACCACTGGGACCATGACAAAAAGCTGCGTCGTGTGTTCTTCTATGTGGAAGACACCGCAAGGACCTGGCTAGAAAATCGGGAGTCCACACTTCGAACGTGGGATGTTTTCTGCGGCGCTATCCTGCAAACGTTCTCGAGCGTCGCTCGGAAAGAGAGGGCCGCTGCTTTATTAGAGACCCGGGTTCAGCTACCAAATGAAAATGTTGCCATTTTCACAGAAGAAATGACCCGACTATTCCGTCACACTGACCCAGACATGCCTGAAGAGAAAAAAGTTCGTTTCTTCATGCGAGGGGTCAAACAGAAGCTCTTCGTGGGACTGATGAGAAACCCACCAAAAACCGTCGGAGAATTTGTAGCCGAAGCGACCACTATCGAAAAGACCCTGGACATGTGCACCAGACAGTATAATCGTCGCCTGACTGCAGACTGCGCTGCTGCTCAAGCCAGTAACTCCGGAGACCTGCGTGAAACGATCCGAGCGATCGTGCGGGAAGAGCTGCGCAAGCTGTTGCCTTCGGCGAAGCCTCAAGTGGATTCAATCGCCGACATTGTGCGAGAAGAAGTTCAGCAATCGCTTCAAATTCCCCACGCCCCGCCGTGGTGGTCTAGTGGCTAAGGTACTCGGCTGCTGACCCGCAGGGCGCGGGTTCAAATCCCGGCTGCGGCGGCTGCATTTCCGATGGAGGCGGAAATGTTGTAGGCCCGTGTGCTCAGATTTGGGTGCACGTTAAAGAACCCCAGGTGGTCTAAATTTCCGGAGCCCTCCACTACGGCGTCTCTCATAATCATATAGTGGTTTTGGGACGTTAAACCCCACATATCAATCAATCAGTCAAATTCCCCACGCACCGCTGCCTGAGCCGGGCGCTATGAGCTACGCCGCTGCACTGCGCCACAACGCTCCTCCCCGTCCACGCCAAAACGCCGCCCCATCGCGCTTCCGTTGACAGACGCCACCGCCGACACCACTCCCACCGACGTCATACCGTTCGCCAGCGGCCCAGCGCAGTGCAACGAGGAAGACCGACGTCTGGCGCACCCCTGATCATCGTCTGCTCTGTTAACACTGTGGCGAGGCCGGACACACATACCGCCATTGCCGGTACCAACAGATGGGACTGCGTGGCTTTTCCATCAATGCACCGCGTCCTCAGCCAGGAGAACGACCACGTGACATCGCCGACTACCTGACAGGAACTTGGTGGACACCACGTAGCCCTTCGCGTTCGCCGTCGCCCAGCCGCCGCACGTCGCCGCACCACCGGCAGTACTCTGGCCCAACGCGGGGCCGGTCTCCTAGCCCGTATCCGGGAAACTAAGGGCAGCAACCGGTGGAGGTGCGGTTGCTGTGCGACGAACTACCGAAGATCCTCCGACGACGACGCCACTGCGACGGAGCTTTCCAAACACAACGCCAACCAGGCAAAGCCCTGACGGCGAAACCTCACTTACCGAAGGTGACCTGACGACGCAACATGGAAGCAGCGGAACAAGCCGACGCAGTCATGACCCCACGCCACGCCCTAACGGCAATGCGAGACGGCGAACTAGCGACCTCGACGTTCTTATGGACGGCCACAGTGTGACTGCTCTCGTCGATACTGGAGCCGACTATTCTGTCATCAGTGGGTCGTTCACCGCGAAGTTAAAGAAAGTTAGGACAGCTTCGAAAGGCCCTGAAATCCGCACAGCTGGAGGTCATCTCGTAACGCCTGCAGGAATCTGCACAGCGAGAGTCACCATTAACGGCCGTATTTATCCTAAAGACTTCGTAGTCCTACAGCGTTGCTCGAGAGATGTCATCCTCGGCATGAACTTCTTATGCCTCCATGATGCTGTCATCAACATAAAAACAAAGTCGATAACGTTATCCACAGAAGAAGCACTACCGCCGTGCACGCCGTCAGGACACCATGCTTTGAATGTGCTGGAAGAACAAGTCACCATTCCGCCTCGCTCAAGCGTCATTATTTCAGTCGGCGCTCCTAAATCACCCGACTTGGAAGGCGTCGTTGAAGGCAGTCAGCATCTGTTGGTCACCCGAAATATTTGCGTCGCAAGAGGAATTGCAGAGCTGCGGGAGGCAAAGCAACGGTTATGCTCACGAATTTCAGCACTGAGTACAAACATGTGAACAAAGGAACAACGGTCGCATACATCGAAGAAATTGTCGAAGCCACCAGTGCTTTCGCCCTCGCCGATTCTGCGGAACCTGCTCAAAGGAACCAAGCCCCTCCCCATAGCTTTCGACGTCAATCCCAGATTTCCGAACGATAAGCAAGAACAGCTCAAGGCCCTGCTCCTGCAATACGAAGATTGCTTTTCGTCGTCATCGAAAATTCGGCAGACCCCAATCACGAAACATCGCATCATAACCGAAGAAAATGCCAGACCACTCCGTCAGAGTCCGTACAGGGTTTCGAAGTGAGAACGTGGGGCCATGAAGAGACAAGTTGATAAAATGCTGCGGGATGACATTTTCCAGCCGTCCAAGAGTCCATGGGCATCCGCCGTGGTGTTAGCGAAGAAAAAGGATGGGACCCTACGTTTCTGCGTCGATTAATGCCGCCTGAACAAAATCACAAGAAAGGACGTGTATCCTCTCTCACGAAAAGACGACGCACTTGATCGGCTCTATAACGCCAAGCACTTTTCATCACTAGACCTCAAGACTGGCTATTGGCAAATCGAAGTCGACGAAAGAGACCGAGAGAAGAGGGCGTTTATAACACCGGACGGCCTCTTCGAGTTAAAGGTGATGCCCTTCGGCCTTTGCTCAGCGCCTGCTACGTTTCAATGCGTTATGGATACAGTACTGGCAGGATTGAAGTGGCAGACTTGCCTGGTGTACTTGGACGACGTCGTCGTGTTTTCGTCGAGTTTCGACGAGCATCTTCGTTGCCTTGAAGCTGTACTTCAAGCCATCAA
Organism: Rhipicephalus microplus; assembly: GCF_013339725.1. Classification (NCBI taxonomy): domain Eukaryota; kingdom Metazoa; phylum Arthropoda; class Arachnida; order Ixodida; family Ixodidae; genus Rhipicephalus; species Rhipicephalus microplus. The sequence goes on along the minus strand of NC_051175.1, from coordinate 50,314,890 downwards.
GACGTCCGGACTCGCACTGAAGCCAGAAAAGTGCAGATTTGCGTATGAGGAGCTCTTGTTTCTGGGGCACGTTATCAGCAAGTCTGGAGTTCGTCGTGATCCACGGAAAACAGCCGCCATCGCCGACTCCCCGACGCCCACTGACAAGAACGCCGTGCGCCGATTTCTAGGCCTGTGCGCCTATTATAGGCGGTTCGTGAAAAACTTCGCCCGCATCGCCGATCCTCTCACTAACCTTACCAAGGCCGACGTGGAGTTCAAGTGGGAAACGCCACAGGAACACGCTTTCCAGGAGCTTAAACATCGCCTCCAGACGCCTCCGTTACTTGCCCAATTCGACGAATTCGCCGAGACAGAAATACATACTGACGCAAGCAGCGTAGGTCTTGGCGCCGTTCTTGTGCAGAGGGCTGACGGACTTGAAAGGGTTATTAGTTACGCCAGCCAATCGCTATCTAAAGCAGAAGCAAATTATTCCACAACAGAAAAGGAGTGCCTCACCATCCTCTGGGCTACGTCGAAATTTCGCCCCTACCACTACGGCAGGCTCTTCAAAGTTGTGAGCGACCACCACGCCCTGTGTTGGCTAGCCACCTTGAAGGACCCTTCTGGTCGCCTCACACGATGGAGCCTGAGACTTCAAGAATATGACATTACTGTCATTTACAAGTCCGGCAAAAAACACTCCGACGCCGACTGTCTCTCTCGTGCGCCTGTCGACCAACCGCTGCCCGACGACCCGGATGACGACTACTTCTTGGGAACGATAACTACCGACGATTTCGTTGTACGACAACAGGCTGACCCGGAACGGAAGGCCCTAATACCTCGAATGTAGGACCGCCGAAGTCCCGAAGGTATTCAAGCGCGCACTTGCGTCGTTCTTTCTGCGAAACATCCTTGTGGTGCCTTCAGCTCTGCGACCAGAACTCGTGCAGGCCCTGCACGATGATCCGACGGCAGGGCACCTCAGTGTTTCTCGCACGCCCACGAGGATACAAGAAAGGTACTACTGGCCACGTCTTACCACCGACGTCACTCGTTATGTGAGGACATGCCGGTACTGTCAGCGACCCAAGACACCGCCGACAAGGCCAGCGGGACTTCTGCAGCCAATCGATCCACCTTGCCGACCTTTCAAGCAGATTGGTAAGGACCTACTGGGGCCGTTATCGACGTCGGCTTTTGGAAACAAGTGGATCGTGGTAGCTACCGACTACCTCACCCGCTACGCCGAGACAAAAGCCCTGCCAAAAGGCAGTGCATCCGAGGTAGCTAAGTTCTTCGTCGAAAATATCGTCCTACGTCATGGCGCCCCGGAGGTCCTTATCACTGACAGAGGAACGGCATTCACTGCCGAATTAACTCAAGCGATCTTGGCATACAGCCAAAGAAACCACCGCTGGAGGACAGCGTACCACCCACAGACCAACGGCCTCACCAAGCGGCTTAACAAGACGATCGCCGACATGCTGTCAATGTGCGTCGATGTCGAACACAAGACGTGGGACGCCATTCTTCCGTATGTGACCTTCGTATACAACACGGCGGTGCAGGAGACGACGCAGATATCTCCATACAAATTGGTCTACGGAAGGAGCCCGGCAACGAGGCTCGATGCCATGTTACCCAACGTCACCGAAGAAGAAAACCTCCACGTGAGCGAGTACCTTCAACGCGCCGAAGAATCCCGACAACTTGCGCGTCTCCGTATCAAGAATCAACAGATACCGACAGCCACCGTTACAACCTTCGACGACGCTTCGTGGAATACCATCCCGGTGAACGTGTTTGGGTGTGGACGCCGATACGCCGACGTGGACTAAGTGAAAAGCATCTGCGGCGGTACTTCGGACCGTACAGGGTGGTTCGACGTCTCGGCCCACTTGATTACGAGGTTGGCCCCGATGGCATCACGAACTCTCAACGACGCCGATCGCGACCTGAAGTCGTCCATGTAGCGCGCCTCAAGCCGTTTCATGCGCGTGGACATACTGAAACAGTGTTTTTTTAGTTATTGTTGTATCGTAATTTATTCATTGTACTTTCTTGGATTATTATTGTACCTTCATCTTTAGTTAAAGCATCGGGATGATGCCTATTTTCAGTAGGAGGCAATGCCACGTTCCATTTCCCAAGTTTTTGTTATCGTCCCAAAACACCACACGATTCTCAGCGCAAAACATGCCTGCAGTTTTGAGAAGGTTCCGGACTGTAGTAGATCATTTAGATAAGATCACGGCCACTGTGCGAACGATGCAGATTATTCTGGAACCTACGCCACCGCCAGCGATAACGCTAGAACATTCGACGGCAAGAGTATAAATGCTGACGTGCTTCGCCGGTTGAGAGTTGTTGATCGAAGGCCGACGCTCCGTTCGCCGCTATCAGTCCGAGACTGCTATCTGTGCGAGACTGCTGCTGTAATTGGACTTTCCGTTCACCGGGCACAGGTTCGCCCAAATAAACAGTTAAATCCCCACACGAAGTCTCCTGTCTTCGGCCACGTCACGACCCTGTGACAATATGCTCAACCACCTCGTCATACCCTGCATACCATCTTCCCATGTTTAGACCACCATAATCCCGGCATATCCGAGATCATCTGTCGGGCCGAAGAAGCTCTACGCCTTGCTTATTTGCGCACTCTTGCTTCACAAGACCACTGGAAGGCACGTTTTGACCACCGACGCCGACACGGGACGTACAATTGCGGCGATCTAGTGTTGCTGTGGACACCAACTAGAAAACGCGGTTTGAGCGAGAAACTGCTAGCGCACTATGCGGGACCTTATCCCTTTGTAGACCATATCAGTGAATTAGTTTACCGCATAGCACGTCTTCATTCGAACAGCCGATGGTCTGCAAAACCTGAACATGTCCATGTAGCACGTTTGAAGCGCTTTATTCCTCGAGAGACTGTTTGACTCACCCAGTGGGCTCCGTCTGCGCGGAGGGAAATGTTACCACATGTGTAATTTAGGTATGTGCACCTGTGTGGCGGGGAACATGGTGGTAGCAGAAGAAGAGGACGTTCGCTTGGTGGCAAGAGCACGCTGCTGCGCGTTCACTGCTGTATACCATCGAGTCGACCGCTACGTCAGCTCTGAATAAACCCCTCTCGTAGACGTAACAGTATTTAACAATTAAGAGTACTTGGTACTGCACTATTGCAGACTAAAAGGATGTCCCGTGGGCCTCACACTTAATAAGGCCATGCTGACAAAAGTTACACCATGAAATAGTTCACTGTGTTATATACAGGCACAGCATAATGCGTCGTGGCAAGCACCACAGTGTAACAAAAGAGTTTTGTGTGTTTCGAAAAAGTGTTCAACGAATGGAGTACTAGGTACTCTACTATGGCTAAGCATAAAGCCATGCCGACGGCCTAATGCTTGGTGAGGCCGATTAGACAACATAGTTTCTCTTACACCATGGTGTTTAGAATAAAATTATTTAACAAATTACAGTACATTGTACTCTGCTTCGAGATAGCATTAAGCCGCCCCAAATATGTGTTCTCGATAGTTGGCCAAAACCCCGCCAGTGAGTGTACAGGATAATGATTGTATACAAATGAAGCCTTGGAAGTTGTGCCGGCCGCATGCGTCTAGTTGTATGTGCTGTTTTCGAATAATGAACGCTCTCTCGACAATGAGCTTGTCGGCCATCAGCATATCTATATTACAGTTTAATGTTTATATAGGTCACTTGTTCTTTCACAATGCAAGAATTTATTGTTTCATTTGTATAGAGCGCTTATTGAACACGCGAATAAAGTATTACATAGAATACGTTAAACCTTATTCGTCGCGTGGATTTATCGTTGTGTGGGAGAATGGGAGCCAAGAGAAGTCGAAGTGTAGGAATTCAAGTTGATGCTTTGTGGTGAGTGATGCAAACACAACATTGCTTTTGAACGAACTTTTTTTCTTTTGGCACTTTCCTAGAGCTAGAATTAATTAGCTTCTACCTTCTCTCCTTTATTTTAGTTTATTAGGCTAACCGTTGATGTAATTATATGTATAGCTGACTTCCGTCTGAGGATCACTGTCTTCCTCTATGTCTATATACAAGAGATTTTTTTACTATCCTATAACGTCAGCGAAATAGGATACAGCTCTAAGGCAGCCTCTGTCTATTATTTAGAAGCTAGAAACTTTTCGCGTTTAATTTTCAAGCACTCCAACCGCCCGCGACGTATATGCTCAGCGTAAGAATCACGTCAAAGTAGCCTATTAGTAGGAAAACAGGTGCGCGCAACTCTTCGGCTTACAGGAAACGTCAAAGTATGGGTGCGACCACTCGAAATCGGCAAAACGTTGACATTGCGGGGACTCTGAAGCGAACAATGTTGAAATAGAGTGAGGCAGGCCGAATAGAGAACAAACGCGCGAGAAATAGTGTCATCCAAGGCACTATAGTCCGGCGTAAGCTCGCAAGGTCAGAAGTTTGAAACTACGCAGGGTCCTTTCCTTTGTCTTTAGTTCTTTCTTTTTATTAGGGAAATTATATTTTCAGACAGTTAGAAAAAAAAGTAAGGCGAGCAACGAGTCAAGTGAAGTCAGGAGATTATAGGGGGTCATGTGGTTTTCTACATTGATAATAAAGTGCAAAAGACTATCTACTTGGAGAAAGCGCAGCAGCCAAGCAGGCCATGACAAAATTTGGTTTGAATAGAGATGTCAAACTAGTGCCAGTTGTATGTCTGCTTAAAATGCGTGAGAAAAGAATCAATAAAAGAAAGGTCTGGGGTGCGGCCTCACTGGCGACCAGCTGCCTGTAATGCATTCCCTCACCAGAGCAGGATTGGCCACCCCAGTGCAGCCAGCCCCTGGCAACAACCTCCCATGAACACAACAATTAATACTTAACTCTCAGTCCCCAGCAGCTGCGAAGTAACTGTCCAAAGTGGCGGTCAGACCTGTGACGCAGTGGAGGTGGCTAAGAATCCTTGGGTATGGACAGGCCGCCATTGGAATCTGAACATGGCTACCTTCAACACCAGAACGCTATACAGGGAGGCTAGTCTAGTGGTGATATTCAAGGAATGAGAGGGTGTTAACTGGGATGTGATAGGTCTCAGCGAAAGTAGGAAGGACACGTGAGGCTTATACAGTTCTGAAGAGTGGACTCGTCCTATGCTACCATGTATTAGTTGACAGAAAAGAGCTAGGAGTGGGGTTTCTCATACACAAGAATATCGCTGGCAACATACAAGAATACTATAGCATCAGTGAGGGGGTGGCAAGTATCATAATTAGGTTTAACAAAAGGTACACGACGAAGCCGGCACATGCCTACGCACCTACTTCGAGCCATGATGATCTTTTAGTTGAACGCTTTTATAAAGACGTAGAGCCAGGCATTAAAGGACCAGTAAACAGGCTCCGACGTGTTTGTCACCTCCATACAAGCTTGGCCATTCGTAGATTAGACCGCAGCGATCACGTTTTCTGAATAATACGGCGCGGCGCAGCGCGCAGTGCCTCTATTTTGAGAAAAAAAAATTCCCGGGCATCTTTCCTACTCCTGACCGATCCCCTTGCATGCGCAGTGACGTCAACTCGGCGATCGGCGACGTGACGTAGCACGTAGCTCGCCGATTGATCTGAGTTAGGCGTGAATAAACAGTTGTGAAGTCAACGTCAGTTCCTGCTCCCACCCATAGCTATGAAACTGCCCCTTGTTTCTTGGCACTGCAGTGAAAAAACCAGCCTCGAAGTTGTCGCGTGCACGTGTACATTCCTCGCTCAACTATAGCATGTGCACACGTACGAATGTGCTTCGCCCTTGACATCGAGCTACTGGGCAGCAGAGAAGCGTCGGCACTGGGTGCCTCATGGTGGGGTCCTGCGCGCTGCATGGCTCAAGCGAATTGAGTATCCACCGACATAAGTCGGGGACCTGATCGTTTGCGGTCGACACTTCGCACCTGACGCTTACACGGTTGACCCGTGGCTGGTGCGGCAAACGGTAAACAAACAACCACGCTTTGTAGCAAGCGGAAGTGCGTTGCGACTGATCGAGTTCACCGACGACGTCAATCGCTGACCTGGTGTCACATTGCCGAAGTGGGTGGAGTCACAACAACGGGCAATGGAAGAGAGAAGGGCGGCGAGGCCGCGCGAAAATTTGAAACCATCTTAGACCGATGTTCTAACGCCAGTAACTTCCTTATTATAGCACGTAGTCTTAAAATTTTTGCGGCAGCATGTTCGCAAACAAACTGCACATATATCTCTTTTTAAATATGTTTGGACCTCCAGGCTGTTTACTGGCCCTTTAAAAGTAAAGACATGGTATACAATCTTATGGGCGACTTTAATACCAGATTAGGCAAGGAACAGGCCACAGATCATGCAGTCGGAGAATATTGCATCGGCTCTAGAAATGCCAGAGGGGAGTTATTTGTAGACTTTGCAAAACAGAATAATTTACTGAATATGATTACCTTCTTCAGAAAACGGGCTCATCATAAGAGGACGTGGCGAAGTCCTAATGGTGAAACTAGAAATGAAATGGACTTCATTCTGTGTGCATACTCATACATTGTAGAGCATGTAGAAGTAGTTGGCAAGATTACATGCAATGACCATAGAATGGTAAGAGCTCGTATAAACCTAGATTTAAAAAAGCAAAGACAAATACTGATACTCAAGAAGCCAAATAATGAACTGGAAGTGACAGGAAAAATGCAGAAATTCAGAGTTTTGCTTCAGAATCAATTCGAGGCACTAAATGAGATAACCAACGTCAGTGTTGACACAATGAAGAATAATGCTAGTGCCATAAAAAAGTTTGCAATTGATGTTGGTGGTTCAGTCACTGGACGGGGAACTGACAAACTATCTCAGGAGACAAAAAATAACTTTATTAGGAGATGACAAATGATAAAAGCCTCAAATTGAACTGACGAAATAGAGTTAGTGGAACTTTCGAAGTTAACCAAGAGGCGTAAAGCAGCCGATATCAAGAGGTATAACGTGGAAAGAATTGAGTAGGCTGTAAGAAGCGACAGAAACCTAAAAGCTGCGAAGGCAGAACTGTGCATAGGCAAAAATTGAATGTATGCATAGACAAACAGGAAGGCAATGGTATAACCAACATGGATAGGATAGTCGAAATGGCGGAGGAGTTCTACAGAGAGCTGTAAAGAAGTCAAAAGAACCAGGATGGTATTGTGAGAAATTATAGTATTCCAAGATAATTTGACATCCTACCAGTAACGACAGGGAAAGTAAAGCCCTAGAAGGAATACAAAGAGGCAAAGCCACTGGTGAGGATAAAGTAACAATGAACCTCTTGAAAGATGGCGAAGAATTTGTGTGACAAAAATTGGCCACCTTATATACAACGTGTCTCTTAACGGGAAGGGTACCAGAATCTTGGAAGAGAGCCAACATCGTCTTGATCCACAAGAAAGGAGACGTCAAGAATTTGAAAAATTACAGGCCAATCAGCTTACTCTTCGTTCTATACAAACTATTTACAAAAATAATAGCTAATATTATTAAGACGATATTAGAGTTCAATCAGCCAAAGGAGCAAGCAGAATTTCGCCCCGGCTACTCCACAATAGGCCATATTCATATTATCAATCAGGTAATAGAGAAATGCGCTTAATACAACCAACCTCTATACATAGCTTCCAAAGATTACGAGAAGTTGTTTGACTCAGTCAAGACATCAGCAGTAATACAGGCACTACGGTATCAGGGAATCAAAGAACTTACATAAACATACTGGAAGAAATCTACAGAGGATCCTCAGTCACTATAGTTATCCATAAAGAAAACGACATAATCCCTATAAATAAGAGTGTAAGGCAGGGGGACACGATCTCTCCAATGCTATTGCCCTCATGCTTACAGGAGGTATTCAGGACCCTAGACTTTGTAGAGTTAGGGATAAGAGTTAATGGAGAGTACCGCAGTAACCTGCAATTCAATGATGAAATTGTCTTGATGAGTAACTCAGTTGTCTTGATGAGTAACTCAGGGGACGAATTGTACTTCATGATTACTGAACTGAGCACGGAAAGCAGTAAAGTAGGTGTGAAAATAATATGGACAACTAAAGCATTGTGCAACTATCTCGGCAGAAAACAGCCCTTTGTGATACGTGGAAAGACGCTAGAAGTTGTAAAGGAATATGTCTACTTAGGGCAGGTAATCACCGCGGAGCCAAACTACGAGACTGAAGTAACTAGAAGAATAAGACTAGGGTGGAGCACATTAGGCAAGCACTCTCAAATCGTGACTTGTAGATTGCCGCTATAAATCAAGAGGAAGGTATATAACAGCTGCATCTTTCCAGTACTTACCTACGGAGCAAAAACCTGGAGGCTTACAAAGAGGATTCAGCTTAAATTTAGGACGACGCAGCGAGTGACGGAAAGAAAAATGATAGGTGTAACCATAAGAGACAAGACGAAAGGAGAGTGGGTCAGGGAACAAACTGGGAATAAGGATATCATAGTTTAAATCAAGAAAAAGAAATAGACATGAGCTGGACACGTAGCACGTAGGCAGGATAACCAGAGGTCTTTAAGGGGAACTGACTGGATTTTCAGAGAAGGCAAATGCATGAAGGGGAGACAGTAAATTAGGTGGGCCGATGAAATTAAGAAGTTTGTGGGTATAACGTGGCAACGGAAAGCACAAGACCGGGTTGATTGGCGGATCATGGGAGAGACCTTTGCCCTGCAGTGGGCGTAGTCAGGCTGCTGCTGCTGCTGATGATGATGATGACGTGAAAACTAGACTGCACTCTGCGCAGGCAAGTTTTTGGCCGAACATGGGCACGCATGACTGCCTGTGGTTACTTCGCAGAGTCGTCAACGGCGTATATGGCGAACAGACGCCAGAATATATCCTTGCAGTTGATATACGCAAGGTTTTTGACAACGTAAAACAGGAGGTTATACCACGACTGACATCAAAGTATCCCAGCCAAGAGCGTATAATTGGCTCGGCAACTTTCTCCAAAGTAGGTCAATCATGATCCACGGCGAAGCACCGGGATGGAGTCCGAGGACCTATTATCTAATAGGGCTGTGCCCCTGCTCCATTCATGGTCCTTTGCTAGTCAATCTAGCCATGACGCGGGTGACGGAAAGGTGTGACGAAGAAACTTGAGCCTGTTTTACTATTTACACAGATGACATCACAATATGGATGGAAGCGGCAGATTATCCCGATGAGCGAAGCATGCAAACTGAACTCCAAGGAGCTATCCTCGCCCTTAATGATACTTTAGGACACCTCGGACTTGAGTTGTCGTCTGAAAAGACGGAAATAAAGGCGACTGATGAAAGCAAGGAAATCATAGTACTCACCGGCGACAGCACTATTACATCTACTAATGGACAATTTAGGGTCTTTGGAGTATAGATTTCTAGTTGCAACGGTCCCAAGCAATAGATCCGAGCCTTCCTACGCACGTGGAGCCCGATGTTGCACATGGTCCGACGCATTTTCAATAAGCATGCTGGGGCAAGACAGAAAACTTTGCTAAACACTTGCTAGAGCTTTCGCTGTCGGAAGGACTCTTTACGGCGCTCCTATGTATGAACAGTGATTGAGACCTTAATTACGTTAAAAAGTTACACCGAGCGACCCTTCGTATGATAGTTGGGCTCCCGAAGCACACAAGCAACGAGGAGGGGTTCCAACTTGTGCCGCTACCTACTATGAGGGGCGTAATTATTGAAGCAAATGTTCGCACGCGATGCCGGCTTGAGAACACTCCACAGGGCAAAGAAATCATGGCATGAGACAAAAGAGTTCACGCAGGGTTAAAGCACGAGAAAACGACCCAAGTAGCACCGTGAGAAGCCCCGCTGAGCGCACGGAAGTAACAGCGCCCGATCGCCAGGTGCAACACAACCACCAGGTAACACTTGTGAAAAGGCAGCACCTCCGCAAAGCTGAGAACACCGTTGAAATCTACACTGACAAAACGATCAAAGACGAACAAGCTAGTATAGCCTGCGCCAGCACATCCGCATTCCGGTTGTCATAGTTGCCAGCTTACCGGTGGGGCACTCTTACATGCACACTTGTTGGCATATAGGGAGCGATCAACACTACTCCGGTAGATGTAGGGAAGCACTGTAAGCGAGAATGTACAAAAGAATTATTGTATATTGACAGAGTCAGACGAATTGGTTGCTCAGCTCACAACAATCACTGAGGAAGTACTGGCCAACTATATAAAACGGAAGTTAAAATGATTACAGGACTGTGGAATTAATGCGGAAACTTTGTGGACAACAGGTGATACTGGCGCGAACGAGTGAGACGAAGCCGCTCATGCGGTCGCCGCGCAAGCTGGTGGGCTTGGCTATTGTCTACTTACCCCAAACCCCGATTCGTCGCCACACTAGGCGGACCTTCTCAATCTAAATCCAAATACTTTGCGTGAAGGCTCTTCTAGCAGAGCATTTATGAAATATATTCGCGTAAATAAAATGCGAACTCAACGAAGGCTATTGAAAGCTACACCAGCACCTCTTTTGAGCGAAAAGTGCGCAAGAAATATTTCTGAAGAAGGTTATGGCCAATATAGCATATACACCACATGTGACGTATCAAGCGATGGTTGGTAGAAACCGACGAAAAAGAAGTGCAGAATGAATAAACATGGCGTATGAGCCAGGCCACGTCTCCCGATTCATCATAGCGTCACACGAGTCGACAGGATCAAGACCCCTAGCCATTTCATCAGTGTTTCATGATCGACGCAGTTCTCCACAAGACACCCTGACCATACATCGACTACGAAATCATCTCCTGGCCGCACACAGCGACCAGCACCATGACAGAATCATCGACTGACCTTCCCATCCCCAAGTACACCGGGGCGGCGGACGATGGACCTGTACTAGACTGGTTTGACCTGTTCGAGCTCTACGCAACCGCTGCATCTTGGTCGGAACGGGAGATGGTTAGGAACTTCAGCGACTACGTCACCGGTGAGGCATTTAATTTTACCTCACCCACATATTCGACAACGACGAGTCTTGGCAAAAGATAAAAGAAGAAATGATCGCCTGGTTTCAAGACTCTAATGAAGATTCGATTAGAACACACACTCTCAGTGCATTCGAACTCAGTCATCGCAGCCATAACCAGCCTTCACGCATTCGAGCAAAGAGCATGAATTTACAATTCCCGTCAGGTGAAGTTAGCCACACTGCTCATGGAAAGACCACGCTGTCGTTTTCTGAACCTTCCATCTGGTTCCTCATCCGCAAAAATATCGCCTATGCTTAGCTCTCCGCTGCATAAAACAATTGAATCTACTATTGATGACTCAGATGCATTGAATACTTCGTGCCGCATGCGTACTTTTCAAACAGACTTGGTATTCAACTCAGCAGTTCCACAAGGACAGAAGCATTCAGAATTAGCATCTTGTGAAGAAAAGTCTTTTGCAGAAGCGTCTAGTGTTCATCAATCCCAAGATCGAAGCGACGTCAATCCAGTGCCCAACCTCACTGCCAACACTGAAAACAAAAGCGTACGTGCGACTTCTGATGACACAAGTACCCTTCAGGCAACGACCAACAATGAGCGGTTTATGAATACACAAGATTCAAGTGCGTGAAACCCCCCACATTGGCTTGCTCCAAAAACAGCTGCATTGGTTGGCCTCGTAGAAGCCTGGGGAGGGCTTGCTCTCCGGGCACACCATGATCAATGTCACACCACAAGCAAGTCGATGAAACCAAGAAACTACCACGTCAACGTATTCTTCATCATTGTCCACGACGAAAGAAAACTTCATCGAAAGCACTCTTAAGGCTCAAAGAACATTGCGAAAAGGCCCATCGTCGTGGATACATTCTCCACCAGAGATTGAAAATGTGCCTTCGATCAAAACATCTGCGACATCGCTGTAGAAAAATCTCCAAAAGCCACAAAAGCACCCCTTGTACTCGGCAGGAACACAGGCAGCGCCCAATCAACCTCGATCAACGAGCATGCAAGCTGCCTGCACGGCCTTTGTATCACCCACGACGAGGCATTCGATGCCTACAATATCGGAACTGTCAATTCTGCAAGATATTAGAACCTCGTTCGTTCTTCACAAGAATGCCAGCTGTGATTACCCCTATCTCTACGTCCAAAGCATTTTTGTGTTATCTAGGACGCAACCACCAGCCTCGCCCACCAGAACTCCTGCGTTAACCGGACTGCTGCACTCTCCCCTGAAGTCTTTGAAAGTTTACGGAACTCCCCTGGAGCATAAAACCAATTGTGAATTTTGACATTTGTGACTTTTTAATCTCTCCTTGTTTACTTTTCCTTGTTCGTAATCCATGCCTCCTTCCGGGGGAGGGGGAATCGTGTGACGTATCAAGCGATGGTTGGTAGAAGCCGATGAAGAAGAAGTGCAGAATGGAATAAACATGGCGTATGAGTCAGGCCACGTCTCCCAATTCATCATAGCGTCACACACATGTACTTGACAAATGGTTTGGAGATGGACAAGCAATTGGAAACAGTTTTCCTCAATGCCCACATTGTCAAGAATTATGCCGAGGAGATTTACATTATCTCATTTGGGTTTGGTCTGCTTTCTCGCGAAGACGAAGAGACATCCAATACCAGGCACGCGAAAACATAAGAATTTATAGGCGCTGTGGTATTGTGTAATGATGAAGCTCAAAAAATCCTTAGTGACCTATGCTAGTACAACTGGTCTGTTTCGAGTTGTCTAGAAGAGGTCGACTAACTCGAGTGATAGCAACTCGTTGAACGTCACTGCAGCTAATGAACGCACAGTGGTGTTATACTAATATGCTAACGCTGTGCAACTAATAATTCCATCCGCTCATGTTCAAAAACTGTGGACCAGAACTTTCCTTTTCTTTGAAATAAACGTTCCACTTATTGATTGATTGATTGATTCATTCATTCATTCATTCACTTGGCTGTTTTAGGTATGAATGCAGTTGCTGCCTGTAGCAACAGAGGTATTGCGAGGCAAAGCACGTGAATGATGGTCCAATTATACTCTTGCGCTACCGGTTTCAATAGGCGAAAATTGCCGCCAAGGCACTCCGTACAAATGGTTTATCCACGAAAGCTAAAATGTGTGGCCCCAGTGTTAAGCAGTGGGCTCAACCCAGCGGCTTTTCACAAACTGATTACATGTTCGTGCTTCTTAATGACGTATGCCACATGTTTGGCTTGGGTTTAACAGTTTATATTAGATGTGAAGTAGCTATTTCACTAACCTGCATAACGCCATCCCTTGAGTCCACACTGACTTCCCTGCAGGTGTTGGAGCGATCCCAAGCAGGTAAAGGCGCAGCTGTGCATTGACGTCACTCTGTCACCCGCAGCAGCTGCTGGCTGTTTCGCCCGCTCACAACACGCACTTTTCTCTCACTTCATCCCCTCAATTGACCGAAACACTCGACCGCACGTCGAGTACAAACACTGCAGATTTAGTTGCGTGCCCACAGCAGCCATACGGACGCGGCTTGCTCTTACAAATGGTAAGCAGGCTGGGTCCATACGGCTGTTGCAGACGCGTGACTAAATCTCTTTACTCTTTCGGGTCCTTTGTCTGCGATGAAACCTACAAGAAACCGAACTCGTCTCCCGTGTCTTCGAGTTTCAAACGAGCGTTTACTCGAGAAAACACTAAACCGAGCTTCGCTTCAAACCGTTCGTCCAGCCACGACGTCGAAGCTCGTTTCAACCGGGTCAAAGCCGCGCACATACCTGCTGCTTCGCAACCCGCCAGAGTTCGCTTCGGGGAGAAGGTCAATTTTGATATGCCACATATTGTGCCTCGAATTGTGACAATCATGGAGTGTAATGAGTGGTTGATTGCGTTTCACAATGCATTGGCCACAGTGGCTGTTCTCGAAACAATAGCGGTCACAGACGTCGCAGCCGAAGCCAATGTCCCACTGGAGAAACTCCTGCCGAAAGCGCGCGTTCAACTCTTCGAACCCTGCTCCTGTAGTCACCGCATTGACGCTGCAACGCCGAGTTAGTGCAAGCGTTTGCAAGCTAATTCAGTGGCGTGGTATGCGGAATCTGTCCATCACTGGCGCTTGCATTACCGTTGAATATTTAGCGCTGCTTGGAAGGTCACTGAATCATCGGCACGCAGTTAGTGTCAGTACCGGCTCCCTGGGCCCGTTTGTGTGCCCAGAATGCACCATTGGCCCGACGAATGCGAGCTCTCTCACGTTTCAACTGTCGGTGCCCTTCTACAGTTGTCCGTGGCATACACATGTGGAAAGTTTCGGGAAAAACTCGCGCGTGCTTGGCACCACTGGTTCCGACGTGATGGCTGACTTACGTCACTCACAACACGGCCAATAGCAGCACGTGCTTGGGTACGATGCTGCAAACAACGTAACTGATAACACAGCCAATGGAGACCACTCGTGACACCAGCTGCCGCACAGTGTTTTTGTTTCTTCTAGCCATATACAGGTTTCGACAGTAAAACAATCAAGCTGAATGCCACCACCTTCTGAACTTCTCTAGTAAAGGCGAAATCATTACTATCTCATGCAGGGCCGTGAAGTGGGCCAGCTGGCCAAGCTGGCGGCGAGATCACCGAAGTCTCAGGTGTGCTTCACGCTCGTGCTGGGTGGCAACCAGTTTCAGCTGCGGGACTCTTCTGAGCATGGACTTGGAGCACCGGCGAAACACGTCAGGGACGTTTCCTATTCCGAGGTGTGTTACGCTATATAGGCAACACAACCCGCTCCTGCTGTTGTGATTATAGCGTTCGTCTAGTGACCCGAAAGTCGCTGGATCGAATGCCTGCCTTGTCTGCTGCATTTTGATGGACACGATGCACGAGATGTGTGGCTGTGTAGTTGGATTTAAGTGCACGTTAAAGAACCTGAGGTGACGAAAATTTAAGCAGCCCTCCACTATGACAAAGTGCTTGATTGGGCTGGTTGGTGCTGCATCGTAGACAAAGAATGTGCTTAACAGCGCAAACGACAGGAGGGGATCCCCTTCTGTCTTCTATCCCCTCCTGTCGTTTGCGCTGTTAAGCGCTTTCTTTGTCGCCACTATCACGTTTCTCACAATCATATCGTTCCTGACGCTGCTGTTACATCTTTTGGGAGAGATGGCAGTCCTCACAGCAAAATCGTTGACTTAATTATCATGCAATATCACGTCACAATATTTGGAATCTTGTATGGCAGAACCGCGATAATATATGAGGCACGCCATGGAGGGCTCGGGCAGTTTTGATCATCTGAAGTTGTTTAACGAGCATAGGCATAGCAGAGCGCACGGGACTAACATTTCGTGTCCGTCGAAATGCGACCGTCTCAGCCGGGTGAACTCATGACCTGTGGCTGCGCAGCCTATCACTGTAACAACCACAACAGTGGAGCGGAGGATTATATCAGGCTTCACGTTGTATGAAAGAGCCCAGTAGTGGTAGTGGGTGTTCGAAAGAGCAACTGTGCGCTGCTTTACTAAGGTGTAAATCGTAAGCTGCAAATCTTTCGAGCTCAATAACTTACGTGAGAAATTGCGCATGCAAGACGACAGCTTGCCGCCTTATTAGTTTAATCGCGGTGCACTTATTTCTTTACTGAGAGGCCTCAGATTTTGAGGAGGCATGGTATGTGACGTGGGATACTTTGCCGCATATGTTTATTAGCGATTTCTACTTTAATCTGGGTTGAAGCATGTGATGAAGGTATAGTTTAAGCATGTAAGCAATGTCTTATCTCTCCATGGGAAATGAGAGCCTATATGCTTGCGGAGAAGGAGACGGTAGAACATATGAGACGGTATTGCCTTCAAGTGGGTCGGCTAGTTGGTGTTGGGGCTACTTAGGTGACAGTACATAGGTACAAAAATATTTGTTCCAAGTGGTGGGCAGGCTAACGTGGTGAAGGGAGAAAAGCAGGTGACTCGATGGGCAAGACAGGTAGGTGTGCTGACGAGTGCGTCGCACGACATGAAAACGTTTCACGAGGTGATCAAGTATGCGGTTAGTATGTTATTTCTCTTTGCTTCCACTTCTTAATATCTATTCAGTATTTTTTGGTTTCTTTTATTGCTCCTAATAACACCGCCGTTGTCACCATTGTAGGGCGCCATGTTAGTAACGGGACCTGTTGGTGAGATGGTATTTCTGACTTGCCTTCCAAGCTGCTTGGAGGGGAGAGTGGCTCGCAGTTTTCTCAGACGGAGCGTCGATGCAGTGCAAGGAATGCACCGACAATGCTATTCCGAACACTCAAATTATACCGTATTCTAAAATTCTGAATGGCAATATTTTTAGTAGAAAAGGGCACATAACATTAAGGGAAAGGTAGTACAACGAGGTCTTGGTGGGCCACCTATAGACCCTTTCACTCAAGGCTCTCTGGGCGCCGCCATTCCTTTCTGGGCAGTTGTTAGGGCGCGTGGTGCCCCACAAAATCACCCTGCCGAGGCTCTTACGTCGGCTTTTGTACTTTAGTGCAACGGCCCAGAAAGGAGTAAATTGTCGTCTCCGTAAAAAACGTTCATAGAAAGTTGGAAGTGGAAAATTTAAAGGGTCGTGGAACGCTCGCTCTACAACAACAATGTGAAACCACTGGCATCAACACGCACTTAGTAGGTGACGTCTGCACAAGTAATGCATTGCCTATCGAAGAACGCGGAACTCTTCGGTACTTGCTAGTACGTACGATTGAGACACCCATCAGCGTCTTTACCATAATCAATCGGCGCTAACCTGAACTCCGCATCTGACGTCATTTTAAGCAGCATTATGTGGGATGCGGATTGCATATGCCAGATGCTGACGAGCCCCTTCTTGCGCGCGCTTGAAGATGCCGTCGAATTCGGTGTTCCTCGATATGCAAATCGTCAATGCAGGTCCACTCGGACTGATGATATAGTTAGCGCATGTGGCTGCCGATGATGCCGCTTTGTCGTTGTAGAGCGACTTTTTCTTGACCCCTTTAAAGCAAGACTCAAAAATAACAGTCACACAGTAGGTTTGTGGGAGAAGAAAATTTGCCTTAGACTTCTTCGCAGTCTTGACGTGAGAGCTCAAGTCTTGACGGGATCATTTTGCTGTAGATTGATGTAAAAATTGTTATCTTCTCTCAGATCTGCAAGCGACAGTGGACCGAGGTGAAGTACATCGAGCCAGCCATCGGCTTCTACGCACACAGCGGGAAGACATGGGTCGGCTACGACACCGAGAAGACAATCGCTGCAAAGGTTACCGTGTTTATTTCTTTCTTGAGAATATTGCAAGCAAACACACAGACGCCTTAGTAAAATGATAATTCCTTGGAAGTAGCAGTGATACGACCTAGCTGCCACTTTGAAAGATTCCAGTCAAGTGTGCTATAATGAGTCGTGGTGTATTGTGTTGCGTTTTTGTAAATGAACGTATCACAAAAAGCCGTGGTATATTGAGACTCACCACGACCTGGAAGAGTGATTTCTCACGTGCCTGCCTGTGGCGACCCCCGCTTGCATTTTTAAGAAATAAAGACGCGGATATATATATATATATATATATATATATATATATATATATATATATATATGTCTGTATGTATGTATGTATGTATGTATGTATGTATGTATGTATGTATGTATGTATGTATGTATGTATGTATGTATATAAGCGAGAACTAGGTACAATAATTCCGACAGGAAATAGAGTTAAAAAAATTACCAATAGTAGGAAACGCTGTTTTTGCTAACATTTCGGCTAAAGGGTCCACCTTCGTCAGAGTAAAAACTTTTCCTCCTCTCCTCAAAGACATACGCCCTCAGCTTTACTCTGAAGAAGGCAGGCGATCAGGCCGACAAATTATAGTCATTTCAATGTTGCAAGCGTTGTACTTCAAAAAAACTTTCGGTCACCTGATTTACCAGCCCCTAACGTGAAAAAAGTGAACACGTTTTCCATTTCTTTTCAAGGGTAAGTATAGTCTCTCGTTTTTCCTATGAATATAAGCGTGCGTCCAGTACAACAGGAGGTTTTTACAAGTTTTATGTAGCTCAACAGAAGACTTATTTGAATATATTTTGCCAGATAAGAAAAAGAAACTAGAAAATTAGTGGGCTATTTTCTAAAGCTCTTGTTGTCCATTGATGCTATTAAGGCAGATCGGTGGACAAAACCGGATGTCGTCGAGGACCTGTGTTTGTAGAAATTCAAAAGGTCTAATAAATAATAATACTGGGCTTCGTAGATTTGTCGACATTATATATATATATATATATATATATATATATATATATATATAAAGGGAAAGAAGTGTATACCTAAGGGCTCGTTTTTTCCGTGTTTTAACACAATATAATGAGATCTAACAGACAGTAATATATATATATATATATATATATATATGTATATATATTGTAGCGATACTGAGGCATACAGGGTTAAAAAACAAGCGGCTTTATGAGGGCGAACTTGTGCTCACAAGTCTAATGACTATGGTCGTCGAAGTCCGAGTAGTCGAGTTGCACAGATCCAACTGTCTTGCCTCTTCCTGGCGCTTGGAGAGCATGCGACGGACGCGAATCACATCGGCTCCGGCTCAGGTTCATTTTCAAGAAGAATTTCTTCCTGGCGACCTGTCGCAATGATAGGAACTTGTTCCTAGCATCACCACTGTCAAGCCTATACAGGACTTCAACCTGTGAGTACACTTTTAAACGTCTTAACGCTTTTAAAAGTTCTTGAAGAGGTACACCTCGCTAACCCTAAGAAGCCGGAGACGCGGCTTGGACAGAACGCCGCCCCGCGCTACAGCGGATGGCGAGCGTCTCTGGGAGCGTCGCAGCCGACGAGAGGCACTCATTGCCCTCTCGCTCCACGGACCACATGATGGATACGCAGACCAGTCAAGACGCCGATACGCACGTGAGCAATGAGCACAACGCACATCCATGGATCACTGTTACCAAGAGAGCAAACAAACGCCGACAGCTGCAACCCCATACCGTACCGACTCAACAGCTGCCCAGCACAGCCGTCTGAGCCCGCTCTACGCCAGAGCCGGCCTAAGACGCGTCTACCAAGACTCCCACCGCTCCCTGCCGAGGACTACAAGCTAGCAATCCGTCCCCATGGTGGATTAAATCTGAGCAAGGTAAGCCCCAAGACGTTACTTCTCGCCGTAGTTCATGCAGCAAATATACGCAGTGAGAAGCCTGATATCAAGCTTCGAGTTGACGAAGACCAAAATGTGCTACAATAAGCACCTCATCTGAACTCATCGTCACGGCACTTGGACAAATCACCAAAATTACAGTCCACGCAGCAACCTACGACATCACCTCTTATAGTATTGCGCCTGATAATTCGTGCAAAGGGGTGGTCAACGGAATAGGCCATGAAATCACACCAGATGAATTCCTGACAGAAGTCGAAGTACCGGGCTACGAGGTCCTTACGTGCAGCACGCCTCGGCAACTCCGGAGCAATGGTCCTCACATTTTGTGGCAAGCGAGTCCCTTTCTTCGTCAACGCGTACGGACAGGCTTCTTCGCTGCTACCTCTACAAACGGACTATTCCTCACTGTAGAAAGTGCAACGAAACAGGACACCGCGAGGATGTGTGCCCACAGCTTCCTGACACACCGAAAAGTTGAGTGTGCGGGGATTCACTATCACCCAACAACCACGAGTGCCACCCTTCTTGCATGCTTTGTGGTGGCGACCACCCGACGGCTGCGAAACCATGCCCAAAGCGGTTTTTGCCACCAGTCAAACGACGCAAACCACCCCGGTCAGCTACTCCCACCAAGAAGGCCCAGTCACCATCTCCCAGCACCGGACGGCAGAGCAGTGCGTCCGGGAGTGCAGCCAGGCGAAGGAGTCATTCCAGGGATAAGTCGGGGCCCAAGCGAAGAAACTCGTCATCGCGGAGCGGTTTCGCTGGCCAGCCGGGATCTCAAGGCTGGCACACGGACGGGACAACGCATCATCATGGCCAGCAAAGCGGTTCCCACAAGAAAGCACAAACGGTAAGCTGGGCAGGGCAGTTCCCTTCTCTCCCTCCCTCTCCACACCAGTCGCACTCCCTCACACAAACATCAACGCAGCAAAGAACACCACAACCTACTCCACCAAGACTACCACAACCCATGACAGTGGACACGCAGCTTCACCCTGACATGTCGTCAACTACGGCACGATCCGACTATTGCACACGAGAGGCGTTAAACGAAATGGCTACTTCTTTAAGGAACGAATTCGCAGCTATGATGCAGGTAGAAATGCAGAAAATGAAGATAGCATTATGGCTGAACTAACAGCTCCACTTCAACAATTGATCCAGCCGGCCCTGCAACCTGCTGTGCAGCAGATCGTAACGGAAGTTAAACAGCAGATATCGGCTGCACTTGACCAACTTAATATTTCGCCATCTGCACCAAAACGCACCACGTCTCCGACACGTGAAAAACAGCGACCGCATCCTTACATACGCCCCTCCCGTTTCCTATCACCGTCCCGGAAAACCGTCCCGACAGCCGCAGCTGCAGTCCCGCTTCCCACCACCCTCCACCAAGATTTAGCACAGTCCGAAATGCTTCCGTGTACTACCGAGGCCTCGCTATTGCATGATCATGGCGAGAAACCGTAGGTCAACGCGTGACACCCCTCAACTCCTACGTGTGTGGCAGTGGAATTGCAGAGGGTATCGTAAGAAACGCGGAGCTCTAATGCAATTCATGGCGACGCAGCGGATTACTCCCGATGTCATAGCGTTACAAGAAGTACAATGGACCCCTACGCCTCCGGATTACACCACATACACGGACGTAACGAACAATACACCACATCGCACAGCTACATTAGTTTCTAAGCATGTCACTGTCATAGAACACACTCTTCAAAGCACCTCCATCTCACACGTACTTCTCGAATTAGTCCCGTGCTCTCGTTCCAGTAGCAGCCTGTACGTGCTTAACGTTTACATTGCACCTAACGCCAGGAACGATGACTTCGGTCATCAATTCGCACAACTATGCAAGTTGGGTAAACAAATAGTTATTGTAGGAGATTTCTATGCCCCCCATCCGGCTTGGGGCTACGCAACAGAAACGCCTAAAGGCCGACGACTCGCACAGGTTCTCGCGATTCATCGCATGACCCTGCTGACTGAACCTGATCAACCCACTCGCCTAGGTAATAGTGTCAGCAGGGACACATGCCCCGACCTCACGATAGTCAAGGGCGTTAGTCATCATTCCTGGTGCAACCTCATGGTGAATCTAGGCAGTTATCACCATATACTAACTACAGAGCTCCAAGTAGCAGCCACGCGTGCCCCAGAGCGCATCATAAAACTAACGAATTGGGATGCATTTAGGCGTAATCGTAGAACTACCCATCAGGACTCTCCTTCCCTAGAGGCTTCGATATTACAACTTCAATCCGATTTTCAAAAAGCTACCAAACTCATCGCTGTGACGACAGAAACTCCGGATGTGGACCGGCATCTGCTACATCTCTGGGATGCCCACAGAGGTTTGACACGGTGGTGGTGGCGACAGAAACATAACCGAAAACTTTGTCTCCGAATCGCCCAACTAGCTACTGAGGCATATGACTATGCGAACATCCTCACTAGCAACAATTGGCATAACTTCTGTAATCGACTCAACGGCTCACTAAGTACACCTTGAACGTGGCGTGTACTCCGTGCTCTTTTAAATCCCGCGCAGACAAAATCACACACTGCTAACGCAATCTGCACTATTCTCCACAAATCAGGGCTCGACGATACCCCTCTGCTCCACACCTTAAAGCAACACTATGTATCCACCGGCCCCCGTCCCGCCTACCGTGATTATCCACACGTACACGATACGCCTCTAGATGAGGACATTACGGAAGCAGAGGTTAGGGCAGCTTTGCAAAGCATTAGGCGCAACACAGCACCCGGTACAGACGGCATTACGTACACACTTCTGCGTAATTTAGGTGACCAGTCCATCGAATATTTAACCGCTTTTTACAACGAACATTGGAAAAACGGCACGCTACCACAGGAGTGGTGACACGCAGAAATCATACTTATTCCATTGCCTGGCAAGCCGCTATCCCTCCAGAATCTTCGCCCTATGTCCTTAACTTTATGTGTAGCTAAACTCTTTGAACGCGTTGTCCTCTCTCGACTACAACCATTCCTTGAAGACAATCACTTTTTTCCTGATACACTATTCGGCTACCGTCCTGGTATCTCTACACAGGACGTATTAATACAGCTTAAGGAGGACGTGTTGGATAGCCCCACTTCAAACCAGGTCTGAGCGATTCTGGCCCTGGATCTGAAGGGTGCTTTTGACAACGTCTCCCACAACCTTATTGTTGACAATCTCGCTTCATCTCAGTGTGGCTCACGTATCTACAATTACGTCAGGCCCTTTCTTTCTGACCGCACGGCCGCTATTGGGATTGGAGACCTCCGTTCAGGCGTCATTCGTCTCACAGGCAGAGGAACATCACAGGGCTCAGTTCTCTCGCCCACTTTGTTCAACGTGGCAATGGCTAAACTTCCTTCCCTATTACAACAGGTTCCCAACATCCACCATGCCATCTATGCAGAGGACATTACAATTTGGGCAACCAAAGGATCAGACTGAACCATTCAGGACGCCCTACAGGAAGCTGTGTCTGTGGTACAAGACTATGCTGGTGCCGGCAGCCTTACGTGCTCAGTGGATAAGTCGGTGTTGTTATTGGTATACAAGCGGCGCCGCAAAAACGCTGATTCTCCTGACATTTCGCTGTTTCTTGATGGCCATCCTATCCCTCTGGTACCACGAATTCGCATCTACCTTCAGTCCGACGGCAAGGCCTCGCACACTACACACCTTCTTGCTCAGCAGATAACTCAAATTACACACATGATGCAACGCATAACCAATCGCAGGAGAGGCCTATGTGAGAAGGATGTCCTCCGCTTAGTACTAGCACTCATAGTTAGTCGGCTCACCTATCATCTTCTCTTTCACAATCTCACGCTAGCTCAAATCAAAAAGATGGACATCATTCTACGGACATCTGTGAAAGCGGCTATCGGCTTGCCTCCACACGCATCTACACAACGCCTCCTTCAATTAGGAGTCCACAACACCGTAACCGAACTCATCGAGGCCCAGCACAACAGTCAGCTCCAACGGCTCAGGCAGACCCGTCAGGGCTGCGCCATCCTGTCTCGTCTTGGCTACTCAATTCCCCAAAAACCCGCACAAGTACCGTGACATAAACTTGCTTCTACTGTCCGCGCACTGATCAAAGTGCCTCCGATTCCACGCAATATGAATCCCTCCCGCCCGCCAGTCGTCGACGTGCCCGAGTTCAGGCTATGACACGCGTCTTTGGTGATGGTACCTCAGACTTACAAGTACTTTACACTGATGCAGCACGCTACCCAGAGAAGTCAGCCATGTGTTTAGCGGTGATAGATGACACAGACGCCCTTGTGGCGTCTGCCACACTTCGCACTACAGACCATGGTCTGGCAGAGGAGGGAGCTCTCGCTCTGGCAATTGTTCACGCTACGACACTGTCACATGACTCCCCTGTCACTATTGTAACAGATTCACAGGCTGCTTGCCGTGCTTTCGCTCAAGGACTTGTGGCTGCACATACATACAATATCCCCTCTTCTGTCTCACCGTCCGCATTACGTCCTGTGCGTATCGTCTGGACTCCTGGACACGCCTCTCTCCATGGTAACGAACGCGTTCATGCGGTTGCCCGAGAGCTGACCGGCCGGGCTCTATTGGAAGAGCTGTCCAATCCAGACGACGCATCAACAAAACCACTAAACTACAACGCTACGCTGGAGTACTACCGACAGAGCCGTTATACGTATCCTCCCCCTCATCCTTCACTTAACAGAGCAGATGCTGTCGCTTGGCGGCAACTACAGACCAATTCATTTCCTTGCCTTTATATGCTAAATCGCTTTCATCCGACTCTCTACCCCTCCTACTGCCCCTTCTGTGGGTCCGTACCGACGGTGTACCACTCCACGTGGGAATGCTCTGTCCCACAGGGCGTTCCTCCCATTCCTAATGCCACCCCTTCCTCTTGGGAGTGTGCACTGCTCAGCTTACGCCGGCAGGAACAGCAGCAGCTGGTCCAGCGGGCTCTCAGGGTCGCGCAAAGCAATGGAGCCCTGGACTGAGGGCCCCACCCAAAGAAGGCTCAGTGTGCATTTCTTATTATTAAATGTTTATTCTCTGTCTCTCTCTTCCTCGTAGCCCGAGTGCACGAGCGCGTGGCTCATGCCAGCCGGGTCTGGCCTGGTGCTCGTACCACGATGATTGCGGCGGGCTACTTGAACGTGGCCAACTTGTCGCGGCATTATCACCCTCCTCAGACACATCGTTCCGATGATTGAGACAGTGAAAAGATACATGCGCACTCTTACTCGTTTTCCGACGATCTGTCATGATAGGGTTTTATGCGGACTACGTGTACCACTTCCGTGGTGTTGCGGTGTCTTGAGTTCTCGTGTCCAGCAGATCTGGCTTCATAAGTGACGTCGCTGATACGGTGGAGTAAGTCATAAGGGCCGAAGTTTCGGGAAAGAAGCTTTTTAGAGAGTCCGTGGCGGCACACTAGGATCCATATCCACACTTTGTCACCGGGCTGATAAAGTGCGTCACTGTGTCGCTTGTTGTACCGACTAGAATCGACGCGCTGTTGGCAGCGTAGTCGGTATCTTGCCATTTGGCGTGCTCCCTCGGCTCTTTGCAAGAGGTCAACTAAGTCAGGTGGATAGCTGCTTTCGTTCCGTAGTGGTAACATTCCATCCAGTGGGATGGTCACTCTTCGGCCGATTACTAGTTCAAAAGAGCAACTTTGATTGTTTTTTGAACGACTGTATGATATGAGAATGTTTTTTGAACGACTGTATGATATGAGAATGTTATATAGGGTAATATTTAATCCCACTGTTTATGTGCAACATCGGCATACATTGATAGCATGTCGGTCAGAGTTCTGTTGAGGCGTTTGGTTAAGCCATTTGACTGAGAATGATACAGCGTTGTTCTTCTGCGATCGGTATTTTTCATGCGTATCAAGCATTATATTAGGTCTGTAGTAAATGCGGTGCCCCGATCCGTAATAACGATGATGGGAGCACCATGTCTGCGCACCATGTTGTTCGCAAAGAACTTGGCGACTTAGGCAGCTGTCACACTGTACAGAGAGTCAGTCTCAGCATAATGGGTCAGATAGTCTGTCACTGCGACTATACATTTCTTGCCTGCACACGATGTCGGGGAAAGTCCTAGGAAGTCCATGCCGACTTGTTGGAATGGGGTATCCAGAGGGTCTATTGGCTGGAGAAGGCCGGCTGCTTTTACGGGTAGAGTTTTGTGTCGTTGGCATTGACGACAAGTTTTCACGTAGCACTGCACTGATGCGAGCAACTTAGGCCAATAGTACTTCAGGCGAATCCTGGCGAGTGTTCGGCTCACACCCATGTGTGCAGATGTTAGCTCATCGTGACATGCATGCAGAATTTCCTCTCGCATTGCTGTGGGTACGACTAGTAAAAACGTTTTGCCATTAGGTTCGAAGTTCCTCCTGTACAGAACACTTCCTCGAAGGCAGAACGTGCGGAGCTCTCTGTAAAATATGCGAGGGACTTGAACATTGGGACCTTGCAGGTGTTGTATAAGCGCCAGCAAATCTGGGTCATGTCGTTGTTGTTAAGCGATTTCAGATGCATTGAAAACGCCTAGAAACGGGAGGTCTTCCTCGTCCGATACACTTGGATAGATGGGGAAGAATGACAAGCAGTCGGCATCACTGTGTTTTTTTCCAGATTTGTATACGACAGTAATGTCATACTCCTGCAGCCTAAGGCTCCATCTTTCTAGTCGACCTGACGGTCCTTGAGATTTGCCAGCCAGCATAGAGCATGGTGGTCACTGACAGCTCTGAATGGTCTACCGTAAAGGTAGGGTCAAACTTGTTTATTGCCCAGATGACTGCGAGGCACTCTTTTTCAGTTGCAGAGTAGTTTGCCTCGATTTTTGAGAGTTTGCGGCTGGCACACTTTCTCTTGGCCATTTTTCAACTGGACCAAGATGGCGCCGAGGCCGACATTGCTGGCATTGGTATGGAATTCAGTGTCAGCTGTCTCATCAACATGTGCAAGTATTGGTGAACTCTGTAGCCATTTTCTTAATTCTTCAAAAGCTTCCTGTTGTTCGTGTTCCCATGTAAAGGGCACGTCGTCTTTTGTTATTTCTGTAGGAGGTTTCGCAATCACTGAGAAGTTTCCCACAAATCACCTATAGTAGGCACATAAACCTAAAAATTGACGCACTGACTTTTTGTCTCTGGGTGTAGGGAACCTCTTACTAGCGGCTGTCTTTTCGGAATCCGGACGAACGCCGTCAGAACTGATGACATGTCCAAGGAATCGCAGCTCTTCGAAGCCGAAGTGACGTTTTTTGGGTTTGACTGTCAAGTTTGCTGACCGGATAGTTTACAATACTGTGCGTAGTCGGTCTAGATGTTTCAAGTTTCAAGTTTTATTCTTTCCAAAAACAAGGTACAAAATCTAAGATATACAGACGAGGATCCCAGGCCAGAGACTTTAGTGGGACCCTCGGTTTGTCGATACAAATCGACGGTAAAATTTATACAGAGCAACAGAAAATCCTTATAATACACGGACATCAAAATACACTTTTATATCACAAATCAAGCCAAAACACGCAACATGGTATAAAAAAACGAAGAACAAACGAGTCAGACAGGTAAACGATCACAAGTAAGGATTATTCGAGAAAATAATTTTTGTCGGACTTTTTGAACAAAAGAGTTGAAGTGCAACGCTTATTGCTAGAAGGTAACGCATTCCAAAAGGATATCGCACTGAAAGCGGAAGTTTTTTGCCCATAATTAGTATGAGTGGGGGGTAACAGGAAATTTTTATCAGCCGCAAACCTGGTCACATTATTATTCTGCAAAAGATCAGATGTAATAAATGGGAATGCGAGTTGAGTATACAGCAGTTTGTGGAATAAGGTCAGAAGATTTAACCGGAACAAAAAATTTATTGGCACGATATTGTAAGAGCGTAGTAATGTGTAGGCATTTGATTGCGAAGAACTAGAAGTGACAATGCGGATTGACTGATTTTGAATGTGCTTTATTGGTGATAAATGACAAGCATAAGTGTTGCCCGATGAGACTACACCGTAATATGACTATGAATGAACGCAAAATACAGCGCCAGTAGAGCTTCTCGGGAAAAGAAAGGGCGAGCTTTGATTAATGCGCGGATACGAAACGCCGTCTTCTGCTTAAGATGGTTAAAGTGACTGCGAAAGGTAAGGCATGGGTCAAAATGTATGCCAAGAAAGACGACATAAGAACAAGCAGA
The DNA here is from genome assembly GCF_013339725.1 of Rhipicephalus microplus. NCBI lineage: Eukaryota > Metazoa > Arthropoda > Arachnida > Ixodida > Ixodidae > Rhipicephalus > Rhipicephalus microplus. The sequence continues at coordinate 50,287,484 of NC_051175.1, read as the reverse complement.
AATGGAATAAATACGAAGTTGTATTAGGGGAAAAGCAGATAATGACCTCTGAGCACTTTTAAGCACCATAAATTTAGTTTTTGTGTTCAAACGGTGAAGAGAACACCAGCACGCCATCCAAACACACTAGGCATGACTGTTATTTCAATCCCGTGAGGACAGTGTCCATCATTCGCTGGAACGTCGCTGGCGCAGAACAGAGTCCGAATGGAAGTGCTTTGAATTCGTAGAAGTCATCTGGTGTCACGATTGCCGTTTTTTCATAGTCCCGCTCGTCGACCTCTTTTTGCCAATATCCGCTTTTCAGATTCAAGGATGACGAAAACTTCGCGGATCGCAGTTGATCTAGTGTATCGTCGATACGTAGCAAGGGGTAGAGATCTCGTTTAGTTACACTGTTCAGTTTTTGGTAGTCGACACAGAATCTAAGTGTGTTATCTTTCCTCTTAACGAGCACTACGGAGGACGCCCATGGACTATTCTAAGGCTGGATGACATCATCCGAAAGCATCTCCTCCACTTGCTTATTGATAATTTCCCGTTCTCTTTGTGACACTCGATATGGATGCTGGCATATAGGCCTCGTGGCGTCTTGCATTAGAATTCTGTGTATTGTAATTGACGTGCGTTGGACCTTCGAGGTGGTTGAGAAGCTATCAGAGAATTATTTTACCAAGGCATATATCTGTTTATTTTGACTGTCTGGAAGGCTCTGGTTGACGGTCACGGATGTGTCGATGTTGCAAGTCACTGGTCGAGTGGTTGACGTCGTTTAGCTGCATAGTTCGGTCGCCACACAGTAGTCGTGTAAATAGGCGATAGCCATGCCTTGAGTGATGTGTTGAACTTCATTGGAGCAATTTGTGAGTAGGATATCTGCACGACCATTCGTCAAGTGAACAAGACCCCGAGCTACGCAGACACCTTTGTTCATAAACACCCCTACATTTGTATCCGCTATGCCTTCGTGGTTGTACAAGGCGCCATTCTCTGCGAGCACCATTATACTGCAGCGTTGCGGCACAGTTAGGTCATTATGAACAACACGTAGAGCAGGCGGGCGTCGTTCCTCAGATTCCTCCACAGGCATAGCTCGTTCAGTCGAAAACGACACGCTGGGCCTACGCAGTTAATTACGGCGTCATTATCTCGGAAAAATCTGTTCTTATAATGAGTTCTCTTGAACATTCTGGTAGCACAATGAAATCGGCAACGTAAATGAAGCCCCGTATTTCAAGTTTGCAATGCATCTGCCAAGGGGCGTAATAATGTCCCCGCCTGCCGTGCGTATCTGCGATCCACTCCACTGTGTCACAACTTTGTATAGCTTCATCGCCATCTTGTAACTTATCACTGAATAGTCAGCACCAGTGTCGGCTAAGGCATTCAGCTCCCACCCTTTTATTCTCAACCGAAAATTTTAAGTAATGCTTTTGTTGCTGCACCTATTTACCGGAAAGACACCGTCATCACCCTCAAACCATATTGGAGGATCTTCGTAACTGACGTTATCAGCGGCCTCACTTCCACTAGTCACTTGTTTCAGTTTTCTGGGAGTGGACTTGGAAAACGATGACCAGGCTGCATTGAAGGTGGACGTGGGCTGGGTGACCGGTGGCGCAGTAGGCGATGGTGACCGTGGACCGATGTTGGCGTAGAGGTGGTAATTTCTGGCGCGTGGACAAGTACTCCTCAATCTCCGCTGGTCGTTCGCCTGTTTCGGTGGCACGGTGCACACGACGGAAAGCCTGTTAATCCAGACTGTCGGTAAGGGCAGAATCTGTAGAGATGACCCGCTTGGCCACAATGAAAACACAGAGGTCTGCGCTCGTGATCACGCCAGACGTCACTTTTTCCGGGGCCTATGCTCCACATAGCAGTGTATGCTACGTGCTCCTAGGGGCAGATAGGTAGCCATTGGTTCCCGTGTACAAGGCGCGCTGCGTGCTGCAGGTGGGAGAAGAGTCGCCGTCATCGCAACTGCTGCATTGCTGTGTACCGTGGGTTGTCTGAGGACTTCACAGTATGTTCGGATAGGTCGAACCGGCTGCAGCTCATGCTCTGACTGTCGTATGACCTGCCTCAGTTCGTCTCGAAATAAGTCGGTAACAGATAGTGCAGCTGTAGTCTGGGACATTTTCAGTGTGCTCAGTTCTCTAGTAACTGATCTAATGAGCTCTCACAGGGCTTCAACATTGTTTCGCACGCCTCCAGAGAATACCTGTGCAGATGCGCAGTTTAGATTCTCATTGTACCACCAATCCCGCTGTTCCAGAGTCTGTCTCAGCATCGCTACATTTCTGGTGGAGGTGCGGGGTATGAATCGAAGCCCCGCGAGCTCAAAGCGTAGCCCCGACGACCAGCGAGTCAACCCCGTGGAAGTGTCTTTGTACATCAGAGCGCAAGCCGCCGTCTTTGAAGTGACTCACCTGAGTTTAGTTTTCTTCGCTTCACACCAAAGGAAATTCGAATGATGGACGCCACCTCTATGACTAGCCAGGTAACACCGGCACAAATGTTCATGAGCCAAACGTACCAGCCGCCTGTATTCCACGGTGACTCGTACGAAGACCTGGAAGATTGTTTGGGCATGTTCGAGAGAGTGGAGAGCTTGAATGAGTGGGACGCAAGAGAAAAGCTCCGTCACGTATACTTCGCCCTGGAAGACTTCGCAAAGACACGGTTTGAGAACCATGAAAACTTTTCTCTACCTGGGAGGTATTCCGATGACAAGTGGTGGCTACGTTCGCCAACACAGACCGCAAAGAAAAGGCGGAGGCTGCTCTTCAATTGAGGAACCAACTCACAAACGAGAGTGCTGCTATGTACATCATCGAGGACATGGTCCGTCTGTTCAAGCGTGTGGATTCCAACATGGCGGCCGAGGATAAGAAGGTGCGCCATCTAATGCGAAGGGAGAGCTTGGGTGCTTCAAGTGTTGAGTGTATATATATATATATATATATATATATATATATATATATATATATATATATATATATATATATATATATATATTTATTTATTTATTTATTTATTTATTTATATATATATACGAAGAGAAGAAACCCAACGCAGCGGTTGTCTTAGTTTTATTACCAACGATTTCAACCGTCGGATATTTATATATATATATATATATATATATATATATATATATATATATATATATATATATTGCCACAAGGCATTACAGCAAGCAGGGTACAGTAAATATAGTCAAACACATAAAAACATTCATCACGCATGAAAAAAATTATCACTTGAGTCAATACAGGCTATTTACGGTGGCAGAGTGTTCCATTCCCTTATAGTGCGGACATAGAAAAAGTAGCGAAAAACTTCACCCCCAAAAGGAATCTCGCGTATTTTTAAGTGATGATCACGTCTTTGAGAAACATAGTTGGTTGGTTGAAAATACAATTGCCAGATGAACCCTGTTCTCCAATGATAAATGCTATGAAATAATTTTAATCTGAGGTTTCGACGATGGTTTTGAAGAAGATCCCAATTTAATGCTTTCTGCTCTCTGTCACACTAAGCATCCTGTCGTAATTTCCTAGGACAAATCGAATTGCTCTATTTTGCACTTTTTCAAGTTTATCTGTGAGTTCCTAATATATGGGTTCCAGCAGACGCACGCATACTCCAGTATATTGCGGACGTGTGTAAAATGGAGCTGTCCTGTAAGTGTTTGTGGTAAACTACTGAAGTTACGTATCAGAAAACTTATTCCACCTCAAACCAGCAGTAAAAAATACGCCTAGCTATTTATATTACATGACACGTTGAAGATTAGCATTATTGATCATGTAATCATTTATGCAGTGCGAGAGTTTCCTGGTAAAGGTGACGTAGATGCTTTCTTTCACATTCAATAACATTTTCCATTTATCACATCATGTGGCAATTAAATCTAAATCGTTTTGCAGTGCTTGTTTGTTAAGGTCGCTATTGATGACCCCATATACTATACAGTCATCTGCAAACATTTTAAAATGAGGATGTGACACCAAAAGTGATGACACTTATGAACAACAAAAAGAAAAGCGTACCTGAGACTGATCCATGTGGTACACTAGAGGACCCAGCAATAAATGTAGAGGAACAACCGTTCAGAGCCGCAGTTATTTGCCTTGAGAGAAGATACTCATCTATCCAAGCAATAACCCTATCATCCAATTTGTAATATTGAAGTTTAGCGATCAAGAGACTATGCGTAACGACGTCAAAAGCTTTTATGAAATCCAGAAATATACAGTCAACACTTTGCTGACTGTTGACAGCCGAGGCAAGGTCATGAGTAAATTCTATCAATTGCGTCGTACAAGAAAATCCCTGCCGGAACCCATGCTAACTAGGATGAAGAAGGTTATGGGCAACGAGGTCAGACAGGATGATGTTATAAATCACATGTTCTATAACTTTACATACAATACTAGTTAACGATACGGGCCCATAACTCTCAACTCTGTCTCTCTGTCCACTTTTATGAATGGGTACCACGGGGGCCAACTTCCAGTCCCAAGGATCAATGCCATGCTGTAAGGAATTTTGAAATAAACGACAAAAATATAAACGCAGAGTGCCAGAACAGTTAATAAGAAGCAATGCCGGGATATCATCCAGTCCACTCGCTTTCGTGTGTTTCAAGCCTTGCAATAATCTCTCGACTCCCATCGCACTAAACGCAACCTCAAACATTTTGTCGACTTGGACAGTAAAATCAACAATTGCAACTGCCAAGCATCTGAAAAACCAGACCGAAATACCGATGAAAAGTAATTGACAAAAATTTCGACCTTACTCGAATCATCAAAATAATTTTGTCGGACCAGTGCAATTTTGGAAGAGAAGTATCCTCTATACAGTTTCTTTTAACGTACTTCCAAATTCCCTCGGATCGTCTACCAGCCTCTGGCCTAAGTTAGCGAAGTATGTATGTTTGGCTGATCCAGCGAGCTTTCTAAAACTACGTTTTAACTCTGCTAAATGTATGTAGTGACTATCCAATTTTTGAGTCTTGCTAAGCCAATAGATTCTTCTGATTTTTCTTTATAAAGAACGGAGTGGCCTGTTAAACCACGGTTTTTATCTTTTGAACTTTTGGAAGAGTACATTCGAACAGGAACAAATTTATCACGCAGTTCAAAAGGCTTCTTTTTAAGTACTCCCCATAACTCTTTCCGGTTTAATTCAGCTGCCAATGTAACAAAAGTAGGAAATTAAGATTCAAGAGCTAGATTTAGTGCAACGTAGTTAGCCCTGTTATATGTATACACTGTTCTAGGGGCGTTTTTTTTTTGATACACACACATTTCAAAATGTAGCGTCCGCTACAATAACCTTATGATCACTTATGCCGGGCAAAGCACATATGTCTAAAATAATGTTCGGTGCATCACAAAGTAACAAATGAAGCACGTTACCAGTGCCATCATTAGGCGAAGCATCTCTAGCCAACTGATGCAGACTGTATTCGTGCATAAATTCAAAGAAGGCTTTGTATAAACCACCTGTTGTGCCACCTGCCAGACAATTATTTGACCCCCAATCGAAACCGGGAAGGTTAAAATGACGTCCCAGTATATTGTAATGACACCTGAACAGTCTCAACAAGTCAGTCAATTGAGCAAACTGCTGACAAGAGGCACCAGGTGGTCGATAATAAGAACCAATGAGAAAGCATTGACCGTTATGAAGCCCGCAACTTGCAAAATACAGATTCACATTCCAAAGCACAATCGACTCAAACACAAGGCAAGTCTGATCGTACAAAAATAAATGCACCACCACCCCTGGATTCACGATTCCACCTAAAACAGTGATAACCAACGGGGAACAATTCTCTGTCAAGGATAGTGGCATCGAGCCATGATTCAAGGCCTAATACTACTGCAGGCTGAACAGAACTTAGCAGAGGATGAAAGTCATCAACCTTATATTTAAGACTTCTGAGATTGCCAATGAGTAGCCTTAGTTGATGCGTCACAGAAGATTGCTACAGTGGTCACATTTGAATTACGTCACCTGTAGTGCTGTCAATCCGATATCGCTTATCATCCAGATATAGGGTATCAAAACGGATTTCTCGCCTTCCTTCCTATTATTTTTTCCGAATGCCCAAAGCGTCTTTCACGAACTGTGCGTGAATAATCTTCAGATATGCCGTATGCAGTCTCGCTTAAGTTATACGCTTTCATCAAGACCTGCTGACGCGTTTTAAAGGAAGCAAACCTGACTACTTCTGGTCGTGTTTTATTGGCATTGTATGGCGCTATTCTATGGGCACGCACTATGTTCACAGAAGTGAGCCCAAGTTTCGTGCGGCACAAAAGATGATTGATTGATTGATTGATTGATATGTGGTGTTTAACGTCCCAAAACCACCATACGATTATGAGAGACGCCGTAGCAGAGGGCTCCGGAAATTTCGACCACCTGGGGTTCTTTAACGTGCACACAAATCTGAGCACACGGGCCTACAACATTTCCTCCTCCATCGGAAATGCAGCCACCGCAGCCGGGGTTTGAACCCGCAACCTGCGGGTCAGCAGCCGAGTAACTTAGCCACCACGGTGGGGCGGCACAGATTATGGATTAGCTCCTCAGCCTGAGCATTAGTCTCGCCGGCCAGTGAGTCCTCTATCCCGTAGAAGAGCAAATTCTCACGCCTTGGCTAATTTTCAAGGTTTTGTTCCTTCCGGAGAACAAAGAACATTACATCTTGCTCCTTTTTCTGTTTTTTCTTTATGTTACCTACTGATATTCGTAATTTGTCTAGGTTCGGGACATTTTTCTTCTAACGAAGCCAAGCGTGTTTTCAAGTCAGTTATATCAGCATTGGTTTGTTTTTGGTTTTCCTCAATTGCTGACAATTCGCAAATAATTGCAGCCTGTCCTTCAAGTAAGCGCTCCATCTGTGTATTTGAAGGCCCTGGGTATTGCTAGACGTCGCCCCTGCACGATAACAAGATTAACGAATAAAAGGCTGTGCTCCGGAACATCAATAACTGCCGTCTGCGGATCACTCTGCGCGAGATCTCACGATGCGAGCAGCTTCAATGGCAAAGAACACTGGGGTGGAACCACCGCAACAAAATGACACAAACCACAAATGTGATGTGAGCAACCAACCTGCGTGAGCAGCAAGAACGAGATTATGGGCACTGCCATGTCGCCGGTTCCATGCCCTTGTCGAAGATGTGCCGCTGCAGTCTATTAGTAGCCATATGTCACCAGCCACACCGGCACCGCCCAGTGTCCATGGTTACCGAATAAGTTTATCCAATGGGCTAAACGTACTTGGGAAGAGAATAGAGACAACTTAGCGGCTGTCTTATTTTTATTTCGAGCAGTTTCGACCGGTGAACCAGTCTTCACAAACCTTGAAGAAGACTGGTTCACCGGTCGAAACCATTGGAAATAAAATTAAGACAACCGCTATGTTGTGTCTCTTTCTCTCTCTCTCTCTCTCTCTCTATATATATATATATATATATATATATATATATATATATAGGGGAAAGAAGTGTATACCTTATACCTAAGGGCTCGTTTTTCCGTGTTTTAACACAATATTAATGAGATCTAACAGACAGTAATGCCAAGAAATGTACAGGGGAAGTTACTAGAACCAATTGAATGTAAATAAGAAGAAAGAAAAGTGGATGAAGAAATAACCAGCCGTGAGCAGGAATCGAACCTACGCCCTTCGAATAACGCGTTCGATGCTCTAACCACTGAGCTACCACAGCAGCCTTCCCTCCATCCACTTTTTTGGGCTTATATGTCAATTTAGAAGTATATGTGAATTTAGAATATATATGGTTCCAGGGTGTGGTTGTGTGCGGGCAGTGTAAGAATGCAACGAGGGACTTTTGTAGCATCACAATCACTTGTCAGGGGAAGCATGCATATGCAACATTCGATCACGTATGTAATAAACCTTTACTCAGCGAAAGTTCATAGAGGTCAAAAGAAGGTGAGAGGGGGAGCCCTTCTTCTATTATCCTATTTAAATTAGGTGCCAAAACTGCCCTATGGATTTACTGCGTCAGACTTGTCCACTCCCCGTAGGGGTAGGATTAGGCCCAATCGAGTTGTTTCGGTAATCGCTTAAGCAGAAGCACTGAATAAAGGGCAAGAAGGTGACAGGACGAGCGTTAGCTACAGTCCCGTCGTCTATTTGCGCTATGTTCAGTGTGGTGCCTTGTACTTTGATTAAACCTGTCCAGTAATGGTTTTTCAGTGCGGGGTGTTCGCCTCGTGGGCCACTGACAATAACGACGGCCGAGCTCCCTTCTACCTTCATGGAATGTTTACCTTCCACCTTAATCCCATGAACAGAAAGAAAAAATAACAGCATATCCATGGAGTGAATAATGAGTTGGGCGAAGCTTCAAGGGTTATGTAGGTAAACCGTGAAGCATCCTGCTGGCCACGTCCGTCCGTCTTACGTCTGTCTGTTCGTATGTACATTCGTTTGTCCGTCTGTCTATACGTCTCTGTGCTGGTTGGTCTGTCTGTCTGTCCGCATGTCCATCTGTCTGTATGTCCGTCCATCCGGTCGTATGTTTGTCCGTCTTTCTTTCTGTCTGTCTGTCTGTCCATACGTCTGTCCGCTTGTCCGTCTGCCCACATGTCTCTCCCTATCCGTCCGTCTATCTGGTGAACACTCCAAGGCCGCCGTCTGGCGTCTTTCCTCATATATTGATCATATACAAGTACTGCCGTCCAGCGGACATTCCAAGGGCTAAAACGAGAGGTGGCTACTACACACAGGAGACGAACGACCCACGCCTTAAGGAGCTTTGTTCCTAAAATATGACCACTGTGAGAAGCCCGTCATCGCCTCACTTTGTGTTTGACATCTATTACGAAGCATGTTCTCTTGCGGAGTCAACGGGCCGAGAGGTGAGGGAGGAATAGTGCTGAGGTAAAAGTTCATTCCCCTGCCCTTTGAAAGAATCTGTGAACGCTTATGATAATGATGTTAACTACTTACGGGCAACTGGTATGTTGCCACTTGTCGCAGATGCGAATTGAAGTTCTTTAGGGAGTGCACCGTAATACTCTGAATTACGTTGTGTGCATCCGTCTTAGCTTCTGTGGCCAATAGGCCCTTCCCACTCCCCAACCATATTCGTATAAAATTTAAAAAGCAACGACAGCATTATCGCACCGGTGATCAGGTGGATTGTTTATAGCGTGATAGTTCTAGTCAAAGTGGCAATCAAAAGCCAACGTTGCAACTTCAAATACACAGGAACAATTTAACGACGATGACGCTACTACAGAAAAGTCTGTACGACAAGGCTTGCCATATGTTCTGTGTTATATATTGTGAGCCTCGCTATAGCCTTGACCACCTTGGCGAAGCTATCATTTTAAGAAAGGGAGATGAATAGAGCACACTCCTCTTCACCCCAGATGAACTCAAGTACAGCACCCACTAGTCTTCAGTGGAACGCGAATCATATGAACCCAGTTCAGTCTTTGTTGTATCACGTCTTCCTTCTTTTTTGTGCTTGCGAAGCATGTCTAGATTTCAGTATCGACCAACTAGTCTGCAAAGAGGTAGGCTGTAACGAAGGAGTTCACGCACTTTGAATCGCGGAAAAGCTGTTTTATAATGAAAAAGCTTAGCCGCACACATCTCGCACGGGAGGTCAACTAAACTAACTCATAATAAGAATTGTTAAGGTGTAACATCCCAAAGCCAAGATATGACCATGAGAGACGCCGTTGTCGAGGGCTGTGGAATACTGGGCCACCCGAGGTTCATTAGCTTGCACCTAAAATTCAGGTACATGAGCCTCAAGCATTTTCAGCCTCCATCGAAAATGCCACATTCTTGGCCAATATTCAATGCCATGACCTGCGGGTCAGTAATCGAGCACCATACTCACTAGACCACCGTGGTAGATGATACACTGCAAATATGTAGACTTTTTAATCTGTGATTCCGGATTGTTTCTTGCAGTAGACTGGTTTGCTTGTTTGCCAGATTGTTGTCAATAAAAAGCGTGATACATGGTGATAAGTGACGTGTATAACGAACAACTAGCGTGGCCCTACTTGCCTCAGTATACAGGCGTTTCACGCGCTTATATCACAAGTGGGTACTCTTAGTACGAGTTTGTCGCCAATCTGCAAAACATCTCCGCATAGTGAATGCAGTTGTTTATTGTTCGAGACGTACTGCTGATAGATCCATGCTTCATTGCAGGTGCAGCTAGCCATGCGCAAATACCCGGACTTCTGCGTCATGCTGATACAGGTAGACAAGGACGACGTCCGCGGCATCTGTTCCGAGAGGCACTTCCCTCTTGTGCAGAGCGTCAAGCACGCCATGCGCCACTACCACCGGCAGGCACCGGCTCCCGAATCGTAGAGGAAACGCTGGGGTCCAGTACTATCGCGCTTTCGCTTCGGTAATAAATACATGCGGTGAAAATTCGGTGGAGCTACCTTGGAGCCAAGACCAATTTCGTTTATTCATATTGCGTTACTCATTGAGATAAGGCAGAAGGTACATGCTTTACGTCTTTTTCGTAGTGCTCCTCTACTTCTGAACCAAGAGCTGCGGTAAAAGCACACATGGCCCCCCCCGTGTATTCGTCCAAGAAAGGGTTCTTGAACTCGCCGGTGGTTCTGAGCCACAATCACAAAACTTGATGTGACGCAGAATGTGAAATAACGTTGCCATTTGAACGAAGTTCTTTCCCCCCCGCTCTTCCCTACAATATACGAGTTATTTCCGATGGACTTCATGTCAGGATTCATGAAGCATATATCAATGTCGGTGTGCTCGATAGCTGCCACCTGGACGCTGACTACGAAATATTGACGCGGGGCTGTGACGTCGACGAAGGAAGCAGACTAGTTCGAATATCAAAATTTTTTCGGCTGCACTTGTGCCCAATCAACGAAAAGTAAGATCACAGAGATACACACTGGCACTGACACAATGCCACCTAGAAGAATACTACTGTTAGTATTAGGTCTAGATTGAAGTCCCCGAGGGCACTTCTACTGCACTGTGGGTTCCTGTATCGGTATATGTGATGGTGGTACTTAATAGTCTTGCTTGAAGCAGAGCTCTCACACCTGAAAACCACTAAAAAAAGCAGTGTACATGAAGCGTCTACACGCATATAAATTTCAAAAAAAATATTAGGCTAAAGTACTGACGAGACAGGTGCGAATTTTAATACCACTATAAAGTGGTAGGAACCCCCGAGAGAAAATACTAGACACAAACCGATATACCAAGCAATCCAATAGTATTCCTTCGATTTTTCTTAACCAAGTAAACACAAGTAACATGTCCCTGCCGTGGTGATATAGTGTCCAAGGTACTCGGTTGCTGACCCGCAGGTCGCGGGATGAAATTCAGCCTGCAGCGGGTGCATTTTCTATTGTTTTGGGGCGTTAGACCCCACACATCAATCAAATATATCAGGTAATAAAAGTCCATGACGCTAATCGCCATAGCAAATGTTTAACGACCTTGAAGATGAAAAGCCTGTTAAGAAAACTTACTTCCACGCGCGTTTATTATTTTTATACCAGGGTTTACGCCAACAACTCAGAGGCGCACATGACACCTTTATTTTAAGGCAAGAACGAAATATGGTGGAGATGGTGCCATTAAAACGATTTGGAATTATGTAGTACGGACACACGTACCTTCGGGTCATGAAGAAAATGGATGGCGACGTCAGCTTGACGATCGACACGCCTCCATTTTGTTCATTGTCCTTAGAAAACGAGAACTCTCGCAACTTCGGTCCCTCTGTCCCGACAATTCTCCACGCAGCATCGCCCAAGCATTCGGATTTGCAGCCGTACAGATTGCGAATACAAAGTGCGCAAAGTGCATCACATACCCACGCTTAAGTTAAGGGACACAGAAAAACACAGTCTTCTCGAGACATCAACAAGTACACCAGCACGCCCTGAAAATGTTCGCCAGGCTTGGCAATTCATGTCTGTCGAGCGACGAGAGCAAGCGTAAGCACGTCTGTGCTGCGAAACAGGCCGGTATCTTGGAGTGACACGTCAAAGCCCACCACAGAAAGAGTGAACAGGCCGGAAATTATCTTGGTGGCATAGACCCAGAGTGGCGAACACGGCGTCGGCCGTTGATCAGCTGAGAAGTGGTGAGGCACGTTTGGATTTATACACGTGCTGTCGAATATTCTATGGTTATCGCTAGCAGCCACCTACGTTCAAGAATAATCTCGCGAAATGGGCGTAATCTTAACGAAATTATCTACTACAGTTCGGAAGCTTCTTGACTCTGCAGGCGTGGGTTGCGCTGATAATTACGTACAGTGGAACGGGACGATAACAAAACACGAACAAGGAACGTGGCATTGCCTTCCTCTGAAAAAGGCATCACCCTGATGCTTTACCAGAACATGAAAGTAATTGATTGATATGTGGGGTTTAACGTCCCAAAACCACTATATGATTATGAGAGACGCCGTAGTGGAGGGCTCCGGTAATTTAGACCACCTGGGGTTCTTTAACGTGCACCCAAATCTGAGCACACGGGCCTACAACATTTCCGCCTCCATCGGAAATGCAGCCGCCGCAGCCGGGATTTGAACCCGCGCCATGCGGGTCAGCAGCCGAGTACCTTAGCCACTAGACCACCGCGGCGGGGCAGAACATGAAAGTACCATCGGCATCAAATGAAACGCCAACAGTGGAGCGCGTGCCACAAACCTCATCAATGGCATAGGACGCGCCGTCCACCAGTCATTGACACAGACAGGCCCGCACATCCAGTGTGGCAGCACTGCACGAACCCCCTATAGTGCAATATTTCTGCTTGTAATCCAGGTATGGTATATGAAAGGAACAAAATTTAAAAAAAAACGTACAAAGGTTAAACTACTGCAGCTGAAGGCGAGTATTGTAGCACGGTTTATCATCACGGAGTCAATCATCACGGAATGCCTGGCAAATTCCATTTAAAGTAGAGCCCCGCCGTTGTGCTCTAGTGGCTAAGGTACTCGGCTGCTCACCCGGAGGTCGCGGGATCGAATCCCGGCTGCGGCGGCTGCATTTCTAATGGAGGCGGAAATATTGTATGCCCGTGTTCGCAGATTTGGGTGCACGTTGAAGAACCCCAGGTGGTCGAAATTTCCGGAGCCCTCTACTACGGCGTCTCTCATAATCACATGGTGGTTTTGGGACGTTAAACGCCACATGTCATTCTATCATATTTAAAGTAGACAAAGGTTAGTTTATAGTGATAGCAACTTTACGCTGTTTCACTTCGTGGGGGTAAAGCGAAACAATTTGCGCACTCTCTTGCGAAGAAACACTCAGAATTTCCAGCTAAAATGAAGCCTTTTCGGTTCATTTTCTGAAAGAATGAGTAGGTGAAGCAGCGCTGGCGAACGAGATACGACAATCGTTTGAAAATCAACCGCAAACCGATTATGTTTCTCTTCTTATTTAACGTGCCAGGACACTGATTGCACTGCGACGCTGCAGTAAAAGCAAGGAATTGCGAGTGATATGACCAAAAGTGCTCAGGCACGTCCACAATTTCCACCATTGTCACCCTACCAAAACTCGAGAAGAAACGGAGATAACGCCTTCTAGGTGGATAGCGCAGTGCTGCCGAACCGGATGTGCACGCCTGTCAATGGTAATGGCTGGATGGCCAACACTATACTGTTTCTAATGCTTGAAACACGCGCTCCGCTGTTCGGGTTTCAATGGACGCCGATAGTACATTACTAAGCAAGAAAATACGTGCAATAAATTAAGATTCAGCTATAACAACAAAAATCACAGCATATCCACGGAGTGAATGATAATTGGTGGGGCGAAGCGTTCGCCAGTCCGTCCGTGCTTTCATCCACCCATTTGTTGTTGCTTCCGTCCGTCCACACGTCCATCCGGGCATCCGTCCGTGCATCCGTCCATGCGTCCGTCCATCCTTGTGAACATGGGCGCATCCGTCCTTCCGTGCGTCTCTCCATGCGTCCGTCCATGCGTCCGTCCATATGTCCGTTCTTCTGTCTGTCCACCCTTCCGTCCGTGCGTGTGACTGTACGTGCGGCCGTCCTTCTGTCTGTTTGTCTGTCTGTCTGTCTGTCCGTCCGTCCGTCCGTTCATATGTGCTTCCGCCCCTCTGCCTGTCTGTGCGTCCATCTGTCCGTCCGTCTATCTGAATGTCCATCCGTTTATCCAGTGAACACTCCAAGCACAGCAATCTCACATCTTTTCATCATGTACTTATCATATACAAGTGCCGTTATCCAGCGGACATACTAAAGATCGCTATTTCGGGTATGTGCCACCGGTGGCTACATACGCCATCAGAGGATGGACATAGCCACAACATAAGGAGCTTCGCCCCTAAAAAGAAAATACACGTTTGCAGTGCTTTAACACACATGAAACGACTTTAGGCACGACAGCTGTACTGCTGGAGTTGGTGAAGGGACAGGTAAGATGCAGTTCGTAGTGAACGGAAGCAACGTCGAGGTGCTCGTTCTGTGGTGGCTAGGTAGCCAGCGATGTCGCGGAATCGCTTGCTTTGGTCTGGGGGCGGTGAGCTGACGGTGAATTTGCGTAGACCATTTTGGTGGTACTGGCAGCTGCGGTATGTGGGTACAGCTTCCCCACAATGGTAGCAGTGTAGGCGGTTGTCAGGGGCGTGCCAAACGTCGTTCTTCCTCGGTACGTAGCGCAGAAAAGCAGGTGGATGATATGTCGTTGGTAGTAGTGGCGGTAGTGTCTGGTGACGACAGTGCGACGGCACGGCCTGTTGATTGTACGGGGGGGTCGAGCGCAGCGTCGGGCAGCAGCAACCTATCTCATGGCTCGCGGTTGCGGCTGCGCTGACTCGTAGATCCCCAGGGATTATTGAATTTCTTCTCTGGCAACTTCTGCGATTGGTGGAACTGGAGGCTGACACCACGGGAACATTCGGCGAAGTTCTTCGCACACTACGGCTCTTATGGTTTGACGCAGATCGTTGGAGCAGAGTGGCTGGATCTCTGCACAGCCTGGCGTCGCACGGCAGTTGAAAGGTCATGTGCTCATTTCAAAGTTCTTTGCGATAGCTTTCACTTCTGAGAGATTCTTGGATGTTGTTCTAAAGGTTTCACATTAGTACCACAAAAAGCTCCTGCTTAACTCTTGGCATGAGGAGGCGGACTTTCCGGTCCTCGGGCATTTCGGGGTCAGCGTGACGGAAGAGCTTGGCCATCTCTTCCATGAGGAGCGCCAC
The DNA here is from genome assembly GCF_013339725.1 of Rhipicephalus microplus. Classification (NCBI taxonomy): domain Eukaryota; kingdom Metazoa; phylum Arthropoda; class Arachnida; order Ixodida; family Ixodidae; genus Rhipicephalus; species Rhipicephalus microplus. Next base: position 50,272,219 of record NC_051175.1, on the reverse strand, counting down.
GTTCTCGTTTGGCAAATGCATGTGAGTTGCTAGGAAAGCTTCAGCCTTCTCCTTGCGACTACACTTGTGAACGTGGCAAGTAACCTGGCTCGAAAAACACCCCACCTTGCGAGGTGTCACTCTTGAATTTGAACCAGGTTCGAGCAGTGTCTTCTGAAGAGAAATAAACATGCTGATGCCTGTCGTTGCTCCAGTTGTTGTAGGCGGCGACACGGTTTATATCTCAAGCCAGGTTTCCGGGTCTTCGAGCAATGAACTGCGGAAAGTTGGCGGCTCTCTAGGTTGCCGGAGCAAGACGAGTGGAGGTGGTGCAGGGTCTGTCACTGTCGTTGCGGTCATGGTCAGTGCCTTGGTCTGCCTGCTCTTGGACAGGTAGAGGCCCAAACTGTGGCGGTAGACATTGCTACCTCCAGCTTGTTCGCTGCTCGGGGTTGCACAGTCGACGTCTTCACGCCTGGCGCGGGGTTAACAGCTTCATGTGGGAGTCTGGTACATGAAAGGACTATAGGACCCTAATCAGATGTAATAGGGGTCATGACATCGACGAATGAAGCAGAATGGAGTACGAAGACCGAAACTGTTTATTCGGCCGAACTTGTGGCCAGTCATTCGAAAAGTCAGAATTAAAGCGATACACTTGAAGCGGCGAACTAAGCGTCGGCCGTCGATCAACTGACAAGCGCTGAAGCGCGTCCGCACTCATACGCGTGCTTTTTGATATTCTAAGCGGCCACGTAGGTTCCTCAAAAATCTGTAATGTTCGCGAAGTAGGCGTAATCTTAACAAAACGATCTACTTACAGTTCCAAGCTTCTGGAACACTGCAGGAATGGTTTGCGCTGAGAATTACGTACAGTGTAGCCACGCGATAAGAAAACTTGAGAAAGGAACGTTGGAATATCGAGTTGTGGTTCCACTGTTCTCTTTCACTGCTGTTTATCGGATGTGGTGTTTAACTGACAAAGAACTTACATCACATCCATGGAGTGAATGATGATGAGGGGGGCGAAGCTTCGGAGGATTTTATTGGTAAGCAGTGAATGCTCCGTCTATCCATCCACCTGTCTTTCTGTCTGTTCGTCTATCTGTCCTTCCATCCGCACTAGCTGAGTAAGTTATACAACTAGGCGGTCACGTACCAAGAGATACATGCATGTAAAGACCCATGGCTTACTGAAGCTTCGCTCCTAAAAATGAAAGAAAAGATTCTTGAGACGGGTCACATAAGTGTGGTTTATGAATATGCTTACTAAAAAATTGGGAAATCCTTGAGCTTCGCGTTTAAGAGTTGAACGTGATAGCGATGTCACGTTACTGAATTCGCATGTGCTTGCATTCTGTGTAGTGGTTTGCACGCATAAAGGGCAGCTTTCGCAAGCAGAAGAAGCCCCGCCACGGTGGTCTAGTGGCTAAGGTACTCGGCTGCTGACCCGCAGGTCGCGGGTTCGAGTCCCGGCTGCGGCGGCTGCATTTCCGATGGAGGCGGAAATGTCGTAGGCCCGTGTGCTCAGATTCGGGTGCACGTTAAAGAACCCCAGGTGGTCGAAATTTCCTGGAGCCCTCCACTACGGCGTCTCTCATAATCATATGGTGGTTTTGGGACGTTAAACCCCACAAATCAATCAATCAAGCAAGCAGAAGAAGTTATTAAGTGCGAACCATTTCTTAGCGAACTTCGGCGACATTCAGCCTATCTATCTATCTATCTATCTATCTATCTATCTATCTATCTATCTATCTATCTATCTATCTATCTATCTATCTATCTATCTGTCTATCTGTCTGTCTAGCCGCTTACGACTTTCAGCTCTCCTGGCCGTTTCGTTATTGGTATCAATACCAAATTTTGTATGGCATACAATGGCTGTATGACAAGCATAAAGGACTAGTCATAACATGATTATCATGACATGTATCTCATGAATGTCATGATATACATTTCATGGTCTTGCTCTTCTGGCGGTGGTTTTATTCACATGACATGTTGCAAAACTGGTATGATATGACTTGACTACATGGCGAACACAAGTGACAGACCCTAACGTGAAAATCATGATATGCATGTCATGAGATGGGTGTCATGTTTGAACATGACTACATGCCACGCTCATGATGCGATCGCGGGCGTTGCGCTTCGTTCACACATACCAAATTTTGTATTATATGACATGAATGGATGACGAAGGTATGTGACTGGTGCAAACATGCTAATCATGAGATACGTGTCATGTAAAGCATCACTACATGCCAAGCTCGTGACGTGCTCGGGGATGTTTCGCTAGCTTCGCATATTCCAAATCTGTCATTCCTCCCAAAGCTGTCATTCTTTCGAACTTTTAATATTGAAACGAAGATGCGCGAGCCTACGGGACGCGGAAGAAGAAGAAGAGTGGTGGAGCTGCGCCTGGACTGTGTGGTTGGGTGGAAGCGTTCTTGGCCTGTCCCAGAAGTACGCTGCTATTTCACAACGTCTTTTCACCTCATCTGTAAATAAACACAGTCACTCGCAACAGTTTGGTGGAAGGTGCCGGGTACATCGATCTGGACGACCCAGTTCTACCGATTTTGCGACGGAGCAGACGCTTGGCAGGCTTGCCACCACAGCTACCAGACATGGAGGACGCGGGAGCAGGCCATAACAACCTCGTTGCTGATAAGCAACACGCTCACCCGCCAGGACAAGATCGCTGCGGCATGCCGGAACGTCAGCCGAGGACCTTTTCGGGGCAGCCGGATGACGATGTTGACGACTGGCTCAAGCACTACCAAAGAGTGAGTCGCAGCAACCGCTGGAGCACTGCTAAGCAGCTCGAGAACGTGGTGTTTTTTCTCGTTGGCACCGCGTCTCTTTGGTTCGACAACCATGAGAGTGCATTGACCACATGGGACATTTTCGTGGACGAGCTGAAGAGATGTTTTGGTGACTCAACAGCTAAGGTCAAGCAGGCGGAGCAAACGCTTTCACGCAGAGCTCAGTTACCTGGCGAAACATGCACCACCTACATCGAGGCCGTCTTGAAGCTTTGCGGAATCGTGAGTGCGACCATGTGTGACGAAGATAAGGTAGGTCATCTCCTCAAGGGAATCGCGGAAGACGTGTACAATTTCCTTATCACTAAGGAAGACTTACACACACCTTCTGACCTAAGGAGACACTGCCGAGCGTTTGAAACCCTAAAGAGGAGGAGAGTCCTACCAAAATTTGGACGTCTTGACAACGTGCCCACAATTGCAAGTGTCAACCTTCCATCGCAGGACGAGATCTCTTCTCTTATAAGACGAGTGGTCAAGGAAGAACTTGCTCAACTGCAAGCTGTGGACACCGCTAGTGTCTGCCATCAGTGTGCATTCGACCAACGGCCCCGTGAACCACTGGTACCTCGGATGCGACAGAGCTACTTTGAGCCTCGCCCGAATTACACCGATCGGTTCGAACGGAGGAGTGAACGACCACTCGGAAACCAGGAACGCAGGCAAGCTGCGTCGCAGCGATTCACTCCTCGACCACCATCGCCCGGCTTTTATCAACCGACGAGGTTTACTTCACCGGGGACGACCAGACGCGACACCCGTACTTGCTACAACTGCGGGCTACCTGGACACATCGCTAGGTACTGCTACCGTCGCCAGCAGCGAGCTCCACGTTTCAACGTGTACACGCCCTATGTACCTGCTGGCGAGTCTCGACCATTTCAGGGCTCTTTCCAACAGCAACACGCAGCACGTGCTGACTCGCCTTGCTCCGACCGCAGCGTTACCCCACCACCAGCACGCCAACAGCGATCCCCGTCTCCGCGTCGCCGCTCGGGGACGCCACCACCACTGGGAAACTAACTGGTGCGACCAATGGGGGCGAGGCCGCAAAATCATCTTCCGCAAGACCCCCTTGTGTTGTAATGGTTGAGAACAAAGTGAGTGTTTTTGTAGACAATGTGAGTACTGTTGCACTAGTTGATACCGGTGCTGCCGTTTCCATAATGAGCATGTCTTTTAAAAATCGCCTAGGGACGAAAATAATGTTTGCTTGGAATCGGAGTGCTACGTTCCGCGGCGTAGGGGGAGAAACGTTGAGCCCGGTTGGAGTTTGTTCTGTTTTACTTTCTATAGGAAATCAAACGTTTCAAGCGGAACTAACGGTGCTTGCACGAGCGACCCATGACGTCATTCTAGGTATAGATTTTTTGCGGGAATGTGGTGCAACTCTAGATTGTGGTAGTGGTGGGATTATTTTTCGTCCCGTGTTGCCGCCTCCATTGACAAAAAATACCATTGATGACTGCTTGGAAGTGTTTTCCGTGTCTGAAGACGTCTGCTTGGCCCCACATACCGCAATGTTTGTGCGTGTAAACTCTTCGCGTTCTTGTGCGGGTTCTTACTGTGGTTTAGCCGAGCCGAACTTCAGTAACGCCCTTAAGAAAAACGTTATCGTGCCTCGTTGCCTCGTGCTCATCGTCGATGGTTGTGCCGATTTGTGGACTGTGAACGTTTCCGCGCAGCGCATATATCTGCCTGCAGGACTTAAATTGGCAAGCTTTCAAGAGCAAAGTACTCTTACCATACGGTCACTCCAACTGTCGGTGGATGTAAAGAAACCCCACGCCAACTCGTACCGCGACTATTCTGCCAGCATTGACCGTATGATTAACAAGTCACTTCCATCAACTGAACGGTCGCTGCTGCAGGAGGTGATCACACGCTACGCCTCAGTCTTTGACTTTGCCCAAGACGAGACGTCTACCGTTACGCCACCGTCTTCACGTACGCAACACCGCATCTATACAGGCCAAGCACCACCAATACGCCAGAAGCCCTATCGTGTCTCGCCTTCCGAAAGGAAAGTCATCGCTGAGCAAGTTGAAGACATGCTAAAGAAGGGCGTCATACAAGAATCGTGTAGTCCATGGGCAGCTCCTGTCATTCTAGTGAGGAAAAAAGATAATTCATGGAGATTCTGCGTAGACTATCGTCGCCTAAATGCCATCACAAAAAAAGACGTCTACCCTTTGCCACGTATAGATGACGCCGTGGACTGCCTGCATTCTGCCTCCTATTTTTCTTCTGTGGACTTGCGTTCTGGGTATTGGCAAATTCCTATGCATCCCTCAGATAAAGAGAAGACGGCCTTCGTAACACCAGATGGTCTCTTTGAGTTCAACGTTATGCCTTTTGGTTTGTGCAATGCTCCAGCGACATTCGAGAGATTTATGGATACAGTACTCCGTGGACTAAAATGGGAAATTTGCATGTGCTATTTAGATGACGTGATTATCTACGGCAAGACTTTTCAAGAGCATAACCAGCGCTTGTCGCTTGTGTTTGAATGCTTACGCGAAGCTGGCCTTGTTTTAAACTCAAAGAAGTGTCGTTTTGGAGAACGTCAAGCCCTCGTATTAGGCTTTCTCGTGGATAAAGAAGGCGTGCGACCAGACCCACAGAAGACCGCAGTGGTTCGCAACTTTGAACCACCACGAACAGTGAAGGACCTGCGAAGTTTTCTGGGTCTGTGTTCATATTTCCGCCGATTTATTAAGAACTTCGCACAACTTGCCTCCCCACTGACGTCCCTTCTTCATAAAGACACACCGTACTTGTGGGATGATAAATGTGAGGCTGCATTTCAACAGCTGAAGTTTTTATTGACTTCAGGACCCATCCTAAAGCATTTTGATCCTGATGCTTTGACTGAACTTCATACTGATGCTAGTGGGCTAGGTGTTGGTGCTGTGCTGGTCCAACTCTGCAACAGTCGCCAGCACGTCGTAGCATATGCCAGTCGGACACTGACCAGAGCAGAGACGAACTACACCGTCACCGAGCTCGAGTGCTTAGCAGTCGTCTTCGCCATTCAGAAGTTCCGACCGTATCTACATGGCCGCGAGTTCACAATAGTGACCGATCACCACTCACTATGCTGGCTTGTGGGACTTCGTGACCCGTCTGGCCGGCTGGCTCGTTGGGCGTTGCGCCTCCAAGAGTACAGCTTTTCTGTTACCTATAAGAGCGGACGATGTCACACAGATGCCGACTGCTTATCCCGCCTTCCTTCAGTGCACACCAATGCTGACGACAATGACATTGATGACTATTTAGTTTCTGTCTCGTCCGACTTCCCAGATACCAGCAGCTTCAAACGTGAGCAGCAGCGCGACCCTACTCTGAAACCTTTGCTCGAAGCTGCACATAACTCCGTCGACAAGCGCTTTAAAATTTCAAATGGCTTGCTGTATAAAAGAAACTATTCAGCCGATGGCCTCCCGTTGCTTCTAGTGGTGCCGGAAAGCCTGCGCCAGGTCGTCCTTCGTTCTGCGCACGATGACATAACATCTGGTCATCTCGGTTTCACACGTACGCTGCATCGACTACGTGAGAGGTTCTACTGGCCAAAAATGTGGAAGACCACAAAACAGTACGTCACCAGCTGCGCTATATGTCAGCGCCACAAGCCATCCACCACTGCCCCGGCGGGTTATTTGCAGCCCATCCCTCCACCGACATCCCCTTTTGAAAAAGTCGGCATTGACTTGCTCGGACCCCTTCCTAAGACTCCATCGGGCCACCGATACGTTATAGTGTGCGTGGATTATTTAACGCGTTATACGGAAACGGACGCACTGACATCGGCCACAGCGGCCGCTGTTTCTTCTTTTCTGTTACAACGAGTCATACTGCGTCATGGTGCTCCACGGGTTGTCATCAGTGACCGTGGACGACAATTTATGGCCGATGTGGTTGAAGAAATTTTGCGCCTCTGTGGCTCCTCTTATCGCCACTCCACCCCTTACCATCCGCAAACTAACGGTCTCACTGAGAGAACAAATCGAACTCTCACGAATATGTTATCGATGTACGTTGATGCTGACCACAGGAACTGGGACGCCGTCTTACCGTTTGTTACTTACGCGTATAACACCGCCAAGCATGAAGTTACTGGACATTCACCCTTCTTTCTGCTTTACGCACGAAATCCACAAAGTTTTCTGGACACTCTATTACCTTTCTCGCATCAGGAAGATCTGTCCATCGCTCAGACGTTGTGTCGCGCTGAAGAAGCACGTCAACTAGCGCGCCTTCGAACATTGTCTTCGCAAGAACACAGCAAGAGTCGCTACGATGCCAAGCATATCCCGTAGAGTTTTCTCCTGGTGACTACGTGTGGCTGTGGACTCCTGTTCGTAGAAAAGGATTGTACCGGAAGTTTCTAGCGAACTATTCCGGCCCATTCGTGATAGTCACTCGTCTCAGTGACGTGAATTACGTTGTCGCCCGAGTCACAGCCAATAACCGGCGTTCGCGCACTACGCAAGTTGTTCACGTAGCCCGCCTCAAACAGTACCATCATAGGCCTATTTAACTCGCTCGGCGAGCTTCGTCTGCCGCCGGGGGAAATGAAACGAAGATGCGCGAGCCTACGGGACGCGGAAGAAGAAGAAGAGTGGTGGAGCTGCGCCTGGACTGTGTGGTTGGGTGGAAGCGTTCTTGGCCTGTCCCAGAAGTACGCTGCTATTTCACAACGTCTTTTCACCTCATCTGTAAATAAACACAGTCACTCGCAACAATATTATCGGTGCTTGACCACTAACCGCGTACTTGCAAAATACATGAAGCGTTTAGAAATATCGATAGCTCCACGGCCACGAGCCGTGGAAACTGGCGTCCTCGTTTGTTGCGGCGTCATGCCATGGCGATTTTCCGCCATCGAGAATCGTGAAGTGCTTTGCTTGAAAAGTGTCGTGGCATCATCGTTACTAATCAAGATCATAGTCTTTACCTCGCCACTCGCACAGCTCATGCTAAGAGCTTGAGGCGCGGGCGAAAAAGAGAACGCGAGAAGATTTAGTCAAGAGAGGATGGCGCATGCCCAGTTCCGTCTTTCGCTTCACCTTGTCGAGTGCTGACGACGACGGCACGGTCACGTCGGCCACCGTCACGTGTCTCTCATTCACTGTAACCTCTTGCGTTTTTATGTTGCTTTCCGAAACAAACACCGACATGCACATCCGTCGCTACAGCATTCGCAAAGCATCGTTTCTTACCATGTATAGTTGTGGTATACTCTGCGTCCTGCATCATTTCTTCCTTATATGCAGATTGTTTAACAGTCAAATAAAAAGGCTTTTGAATGAAACAAATTCGAAGGATGAGATTCAATTCATAACTTCCAGTGGTTATTTTCTTTGGGGCTACAGCACTTGGTTTTAGACACAGGAGCGTTTGGGGTGCCATATGCGATTTGCTACGCGAGACGAAACAAACTAAAGTAAGGTTATGTAATTAAAACTTATTCTTCAATGACATTACGCTTTTTTCAAAATTAAGCAAAATAGTTATTTAGAAAATGATCTAATGCTAAAGATTTTGAGAATTATAAACAAAATAATTTACTCAACAAGGCAGCGCCCATTTCATGGCCGATCCACCATGATGCCTTGTGCCAGTTTAATAAGGACCAACCAAGCAATCGACGTACTACCTTGATCCTACCAAGTTCGCATACGCTGCTGAGTGGCTACTTGTGTTTACAGTAAGATGCTACGTAACTCAGTTCGCCAATTCACTGATGAACCCATCGAATCAGGAAGCACTAATTGACCTCGCATTGCATTCCTCAAAACTGCGAATGGTACACGGTGAGGTAGTAATTATTAAGATTCATTAAAACCTCGTATTAGCCCTGATTTGAAATAAAATTTCTTGCATGCGGTTCTTTTTTCACCAGCTCTATGGCAGCAAGAACATCACGCAAGATGATCGCACCTGCAGAGGATGTGTCAGAACAATTCAAGCACGCATCGGCAGAATGCGAGACGGCAGAGGAAATGAGAACTAAACACTTTTTTTACGTCCCACAGCCCTGATCCACTTATTTCGCTGCCCAATAACGCAGGGAAAAGTCGAGAAACTGTGAAACTTCATTCCTGCAGGACACGGCGTGTACCTATTGGTACAATCGACTACGCAGCAGTTCATTATTCAGACAAACTACGTGCTAGCGAACGTTGGGGGAGTGTTTCGTTCTGCTCGGGCTCTCAGCGTTTGTTTTCTCTGACGGCCGCATGGCGGCGCGCCAGTCTCAGTGCACGGAGTGTATAATAAATTTGGTATTGCGTTACGTTAATCGAATAGGAAGGTAAATAACACGTCCAAACATGAAAAAGATGACACGCGTGTCATGTAAAAACATGACTATATGCCCCCCTCGTGATGCGCTCGCGTTCGTTTCGCTAGCTTTACATATACCGAATTTGCTAATACGTGACGCGAAGGGACGACGAAGGTAAATGAACGTCCAAACACGATAATCAGGTCAAGCGTGTCATGTAATATGACTACATGCTACGCTCATGGCGCGCTTGAGGTTATTTCGCTAGTTCTACATATACTAAATTTGGTATCATATGACGTGAATAAAAGACGAAGGTAAATGACACGTCCAAACATGATAATCATGACAAGAAAGTCATGTATGGCATAATTTACGTCAACCTCATAACGTTGTGTTGATTTTCTTGTGACTTAACAACCTTATTCATTCGCGCTTCGCATATAATCAATTCCCACTGTACGTGGTATCTTCTAATTCGTTTTCTGTTTTCAAGGAGGGATGTGGGTGAGTGGTAGAGAATTTTTGTGCCACGCAAACGACCTGCGTTGTATCGTCACCTATCCTCACTAGGACCTATAAATATTTATTCTTAGTGCGTACTTTTAGTTGATGAAACCGGTGTGAATTTGCTATGCACTCACTTCGTGGCCTTAAAAGAATAGGCGCAGTAGCTTGTCTCTCTTTTGTAACGGGTGACCGGCTTGAAACCCCGATGTCATATGAATAATCACACGTTGTGACGGCCGCTGGCAATGGACGCTCGTGCCATTCATTATTACTGCAATATTTCATGTTGCATTGTTAAGCATGTATCAGGAGGCGTGAGTGTGGAAAGCATGAAAGATACTTGCATTGAATTTCTGAGGAGAGGAAGTTCTTTTCAATGTATTCACAAAGAGAGCCTTAACCGTGTGGTAAAACATACGCTTGGCACGTCAACGACCCGGATTTGATCTCCACTCGGACCAAACCACGCTGGTACGGTCCCCCCTGTGAACCAATGATCTTTAATAAATTATTTTATTCGCATCGTTCTCGATTTTTCGGTCACGCAAAACATGATAATTTTTCGCTCACAGACATTGACGCCGACACCAACGCCGATGCCGGAATTTGTGCGAAACGAGTTCTTTAAGGCTATCGCGTTAGTATGAGAAGTACGGGTTCGAGGCAGTTAAGTGCGGGCTTGGCCACTAGTGAAAGCTTCGTGCGCCGCTTGTATGAGACCCCTCACCTACGAAAACTTGAAAGCTATGTTTTTCTCATACAGCAATGTAAAAAAAAAAACATGAATGATCTCTCCGTCAAAGGAATCGGTAAAACACGAAAGTAAGATGAGTCCTTACAGGAGCAGTTTATTGTGTACTGTGCATTGATATAGGAGAGCTTCCGCGTCCCGCCGTGGTGGTCTAGTGACTAAGGTACTCGACTGCTGACCCGCAGGTTGCGGGTTCAAATCCCGGCGGCGGCGGCTGCATTCCCAATGGAGGCGGAAATGTTGTAGGCCCGTGTGCTCCGATTTGGATGCACGTTAAAGAGCCTCAGGTGGTCGAAATTTCCGGAGCCCTTCACTACGGCGTCTCTCATAAACATATAGTGGTTTTGGGACGTTAAACCCCACATATCAATCAATCATCAGGAGAGCTTCCGCAATGTCTATTGAAGTTTAACAGCTATAGCACCGCTTGAAGTGGATCACCAACGCTGGCCCTTAGTCATACCTTTCCATACCGGCGAATAACTTCCTCGATTTTTGAATAAAGAAGCCCATGTGGTCATAGATACTCGCGGTCGCTGTAGTAGTTAACGGTGAGAGCGGATGCAGGGAAAGTTGGCATCCAGAAGAGTGCGACTTACTGGATACAAAACTGGGGATAAGCTCGTCTGCTGGCTGCATGTTGAAGTGTTTGAACCCCACTGCCCGACCACAGGGAAACGCAACACAGAACGCGTCTTCCCTATGGTCGGCAGCGATTATTCAAGGGGAAGGCGCAAGTGAGTTCACTATAGTTAGGGGATGCCGGCGGGCATTGCACAGCAATTCTTGGTATGAATGGACGCTATGAGCGACGCCGACACTTGGGGTAAGGTCAGCACCGGGGGGGGGGGGGTGCCTTTAGGAATTGACAAAATATTGCTTCTATTAGAAATGCGTCAAATAAGATGCTCGCTTGAAACGACGCGTTGAAAGAAGTAATTGTGGATTCCATGGTCATGATGCATTACCGCACTTTACGGAGAACGTTGTGAGAAGGTGGCAGATATTAAAGGCGTAATCTTAAAGGATACCAAGTATGTGTTCACGGCGCAGCAGATAGCGTGCCCGGCGTTTGGTGTCGTGGCACCAGATGTGCTCGACTCTGGTAGACGGAACTTTTGTCTTTGTCTTTTAATCTTCATATTTTTCGACGTCATTTTTGTGACGGATATAAGTCACTGAAGTTTTGTTGGTACCCTGGTTTGAATAATGTTTTTCTTAAAAAAAGAAATATGGCTTTAACCCACAATCATTTTGCCACCATCTGCAACAAAAAATTGAAGGACATTATCCATGTTTCAAGATATGGTCGGCAACAGGCTATAGTCATTCGGATGACTACGCGATGCCATTTTTGGTTTGTCTCACTTTTGTCTTTACACTCTCTCAGCAATAACGTGATTAATGAGAGAGTGTAAGGGGGAGAGGCTACAGCTGTGGCGGCGCAACTGTTGTTATGCGCCATTGTGCGATCATGTGGCTGCTGTATGATTAGGAGGGCTATGAAGAGGTCCCTGGAGGTGCTAGTCCAGGGCACAGACGGACAGATGGATGGACGAGAGTATAAAACATTCAAATCACAACATACCCACGGAGTGAATGATGATGAGTGGGACGAAGCTTCGGAGAGTTTTATCCGTAAACCGTAAATTGTTTGTCCGCTGACCGCGTCTGTTTATCTGTACGTCCGTCCATCCGTCCGTCCATCCGTCCGTCCATTCATCTGCCCGTTTATCCGTCCATCTGTCTGTCTGTCTGTCTGTCTGTCTGTCTGTCTGTCTGTCTGTCTGTCTGTCTGTCTGTCTGTCTGTCTGTCTGTCTGTCTGTCTGTCTGTCTGAAAGTCGCAAAGTCCTTACATTTCCATCTCATTCATGTCTCCTCGCAGCCATTTCAATCCATCCGGTTTGTTTCGGGCGGTCTCTCCTACCGTTCTTTCGCCTCCATTCGAAAACTGGAGAAAAACAGTCACGTGTTACTTTGGCTCACGTCACATAGAACGTCGCGACATTCATCACGGCTCGAATTGGCCAATCCTGTGCGACTCAATGGAACAGACCACCTCCGTCCGGATTTGTGATTTGTACATAATTGCATCACTGTCGTCTCTCTGTCTGTCTGTCTCTTTGCCTGCCTGCCTGTCTGCCTGCCTGCCTGCCTGCCTGCCTGCCTGCCTGCCTGTCTGTCTGTCTGTCTGTCTGTCTGTCTGTCTGTCTGTCTGTCTGTCTGTCTGTCTGTCTGTCTGTCTGTCTGTCTGTCTGTGCGTTGATCCGTCAGTATATCCGTTCATCTAGTGAACGCTTCAAGAACCACTGCCTCGCACCATTTCATCATACATTCTTTATATACAAGTACCGCCATCTGGCAGAGATCCCAAGAATTGAACGAGAGGTGGTTGCCTACTACGCATATCGGAGGCACACGACCCATAGCTTAAAAAGTGTTGCTCCTAAAAGGTTTTCACATGTAAACTTGTCCTCTGAACAAAACTTCGTGGCTCTGAAGCACCAACACACGGTGGTACTCGTGCACTCCTCTGCTATAGTAGTGTGTTTGGATGCGTGGAGACGGGCATCAAAACACACAATCTGCAAACAGAACTACGCGCTCCATGCGTCGTCAACTCGGACGCTGTGAAAGGGCATACGGGAAGGTGAACCGACAAGCCGGCGAACACATTCATTGTATAGGCTGGAGCACAACCGCAACGCCAGAACTAAATTTCGACCTGTGAGTTTTTTTATCAGCCCTTCAACAATAAAAGGCAGCCAGCATATTTATTCACACAGGAACACAGCAAGTGCTCACTATTCGTTTCAATAAAAAAAAACACAAAATAAGAATCCAAACCATAAGGCACCCCCAAACAGTGCGAACAACCTCCCACGCTTTCTCGCTAAAAATCGGGCTCTAGCTATTTTGCTATACACATGAGAGCTACAGGTGAGCTCAAACGGCCCTTCCTTCTTTCCACGTGTGCTTTCCGCTGGCGTATATTGAAGGCATACACGTCGAGCAACTTATTCAGTTCATTCTATAGCTGTCCTTGATGAACTGTGTAAATCAAGGATACCAGAAAGACAATGGTAATACTATGCTCGACGAAAGCAACAAACTGGTCTTGCTGCAAATGGTCGCGAAACCAATCACTGTCTGCCACAGCGACCACAAAGCGAATATTACTATCATTACTTCATTAAAAAATCATACCGCCCCCTACCCCTATCACCATCTGTGGTGTTCAGAGCAGTTTTACTGGACGTTCACGTTCGCTGGGTGGTAGGGCGATAAACTAATCTGTTGATTTTCTTCTGCATCGATAATCCTGAAAATAAACATGGATTGCGTTCTCTTAGAAAAAATAATAAGCTCTCAAGCACACAATTTATTAGGCGCACAGGTACGAGCAGGAAGGTAATATTTTATTGGTAAATATACCGCTCAGTATGCCCACTTTTTAGTGCTTATTATAGCCTTCATCGATCGCCTTTCGATCAATGAGAGCATCTTGATGCTTGCAGTAAGGATGGTAGAGTGCAACCTTAGGTCCGGGGCAGTGGTGCCGATACAGAAGCATACAAAACGTGGGAATTGGGTAATCCAGCGCACTTTCAGTCATCATCAGTTGGCAACCTGCAACACGGTGTAAGGACATGTGACACTGATGGAAAGAAGATATTCTTCGAAATTATGACTCAGTTCCATAACTATGGGTCCATTAGTGGAACTGGCGTAAAACAAGCTATAAAGGACTGCAACATAAATAGCAGTTGAAAGCTTTGTTTTCATTTCATTTCTAATATACGTGCACGTATGGCACAACCACGAGATTAACAACCTGGACGCTTATTTTGATGTTATACTTGGCGTGTCAAAACGCCCACTACTTGAACATATTTCGTATATCCCACGTTTATGGCTCTGCGAGATGGATTGGCGTTTGGGTTAATAGTCTTCACAATTACCGTGCTCCAACCAGCTAGGGGTCCTTTAAACGAAATTGCGTATGCATTATTGAGCCTATTTTGGCAACTAATGTCTCACAAGTCGTGGTTGCTCAAATGGCTCATAAACAACCAATGAGAATTTAAGAAATGGGCGTGTTATTCCCATATGGGGTTTTCTATTTTTTCGGCACAACTCATGACAGCAGCAGTATGTTTAGGTGACGTTTTGAAAAAATAGCCTCTTTCTGAGCTGGTTACGAGAGACAAGTTTGGTCATTGCTTCCGACCCTGCTTTTCAGCAGTAGCCCACGAACTTACCAGTGCCTTGCACGACTATAGTGTGCAATCAACATGTTTCACTTAGTCTTGCGCGCCTTTCACTGTTCAAACGGAAAGAAATTAAGCGTGTAGACGAAAAGTGTTAAATTATCTAAGGTTCGCTACTTAGTGCTCACATTGTGCGCATGTTTTATAACGAAATAAATGGCGGGGACTTAAGGGAGCCTGTATGAAGGGTAGCGAAGGCGCAAGAAAAAACCAATCTCTTGTCACTACAGCCAGAGTTTAGTGGCCTATGGGTCCTTATTATAGTTCGGTCTATCTGTCGCTCATTCTCGCTATAGAGGAATCTCGCAATCGCACGTGTAATAAAAAGTGAATTTAAACCGCAATTAAACAGCCGAGTAAGCCCTTTTGAAGGCTTTGGTGTGTCGGAATATTTTAGGTAGGCTGCTTACAAGCATTGGCAACCAGTAAAAAAAAAACGCGTCGTGTCGTAAAGACGAGCTGCGCTATCCTCGTCGGTGCTTTGTACAACATATTGTCACGCAGCAAAGGACGACGCAGTTGTCTATAAGGAAAGCAAGTTTATTGGAGCGAACTTGTGCTCCCCTAACAACTGAAAGAATACACAGGCGGCGAAGCAGCGGCCGGCAAAACGACGTGCACGCTAGTGAGCGTCGGCGATCGAATGTCGCGGCATTGGCTGTGCGGGAATTTATATCCCTCGGCGCGAGGGTTTCTCGAATAGTCGAATTGTATCGAGAACGCTGTGATAGCGTTTGTTTGAAACGCTGTTTGTTCGGAACGCTCGAAACGCTGTTCGATAGCGTTTTTTCGAAACGCTGTGATAGCGTTTGTTCGAAACGCTGTAAAAACAGTGATAGCACAGGCCGGCGCAGCCAGGCCGAAAAAACAAAACACAAATAAACAAACCCAATGCATGGTTCGCGGCATTATCCCCCCTCTAAGAGTGCATCGACCCGATGCTAACATAAGGGACAGTTCAAACAAATTAAAATAAAAGTTCGTCATCGTCCGTAGAAAGGTTTTAAGCGAACCACATGGACGACTTCGGGCCGCGTGCGTCATCGTGATGTACGGGAGTCACCATCGGGGATCACTTCGTACGTTAGTTCGCCAACACGTCGTAAAATCCTGTAGGGTCCGAAATAGCATCGTAGAAGTTTCTCACTGAGTCCACGTCGTCGAATGGGAGTCCAAACCCACACACGATCTCCAGGATTGTACTCGGCGTCTCGGCGTCGGAGATTGTAGCGTCCGGCATCCACCAGTTGCTGGTCCGTTATACGAACTCGAGCGAGCTGGCGGGCCTCCTCCGCACGTTGGAGGTATCCTTGGACGTCGGCGTTGAGGTCATCGTCTTCTACGTGCGGAAGCATGGCGTCGAGCATCGCAGTCAGCCGTCTTCCGTAGACGAGCTCGAACGGTGTCATCTGCGTGGTTTATTGGATAGCCGTGTTGTACGCAAATGTGACGTACGGGAGGACTTCGTCCCACGTCTTATGTTCAACGTCGACGTACATAGACAGCATATCCGCGATTGTCTTATTCAGCCGTTCCGTTAGTCCGTTCGTTTGGGGGTGGTACGCCGTCGTTCTTCGGTGATCTGTGTTGCTGTAGCGTAAGATTCCTTGCATGAGCTCCGCAGTGAAGGTCATTCCGCGGTCCGTGATTAGGACCACAGGGGCTCCATGTCGCAGCACAACTTGGTTAATAAAAAACTTTGCAACTTCTTGTGCAGTTCCCCTTGAAAGAGCGGTGGTCTCTGCGTAGCGCGTCATGTAGTCTGTCGCTACGACAATCCATTTGTTCGCGAATTGGTATGTAGAGAACGGGCCCAGAAGGTCCATTCCGATCTGTTGGAAGGGCCTCGTTGGGACGGCGATCGGCTGCAGAAGTCCGGCGGGTCTCGTCGGTGGTGTTTTTCGTCGCTGGCAGTCACGGCAGCTCCAGACGTAGTGGGTGACATCGGATGTAAGGCGGGGCCAGAAGTATTTCGCTTTGATTCTTGTAATCGTGCGAGCTGTTCCGAGATGTCCGGAAGACGGGTCGTCGTGGCCCGCTTCCAAAATTTCGTCACGAAGGTCTGCGGGGATGACAAGTAGATACTTCATTCTCGTTTCGGGGTTGAAATTCTTCTTCACTAGGATGGAGTTTTTGAGTCTGAACGCTGGTAAGTTGCGCTTGAACGCCCTATGCATGGCGACGTTGCGTCCTCCGAGGTAGTCAATCATGGCGCAGAGGTCAGGGTCGGCACGCTGCCAGGCGGCTAGGTCGCTCTCTGTCACGACTCCGAAGAACGCACTGTCTTCATCGGAGTCCTGTGGTGGTGGGTCGACGGGGGCGTGGGACAGGCAGTCGGCATCGGAGTGTTTCCTGCCGGATTTGTAGAATATTGTAACGTCGAACTCTTGCAGGCGCAAGCTCCACCACCCAAGACGGCCAGAGGGGTCCTTCAAATTGGCGAGCCAACACAGCGCATGATGGTCTGTCACAACCTTAAACGGTCTACCATAGACGTATGGGCGAAATTTCGAAATGGCCCATATGATAGCCAGGCACTATTTCTCGGAGGCAGAGTAGTTTCTCTCCTCCTTCGACAGACCACGGCTTGCATAGGCGATTACCTTTTCGTAACCGCTTTGCTTTTGGACGAGGACGGCACCCAAACCGATATCACTGGCGTCCGTGTGCATTTCTGTTTCGGCGTTTTCGTCGGAATGAGCGAGCACGGGCGGGTTTTGCAGGCGTTGTTGCAACTCGCAGAATGCCTTTTCTTGGTCGTTTTCCCAGCTGGAAGGGGTGCTTTCTTTCGTCAGGCGCGTGAGTGGCTCTGCAATGCGTGCGAAGTTTCCGACGAAGCGCCGGTAGTATGCGCACAGTACGAGAAACCTTCGCACACCCTTCTTATTTTTCGGCCTTGGGAAGTTCGCAATGGCTGATGTTTTTGCCGGGTCAGGTAGGACTCTCGCGGCGTTCACGACGTGACCCAAGACTTGAGTTCCTCGTACGCGAAACGGCACTTCTCAGGCTTCAGCGTTAACACCGACGTACGAATGGCCTCGAGTACAGATTTCAACCTTGTGAGGTGTTCGTCGAAAGTCCGGGCGAATACGACAACGTCGTCGAGGTATACGAGGCAAGTGTGCCACTTCAGGTTTGCTAGCACAATGTCCATGACTCTCTGAAACGTTGCGGGCGCCGTGCACAGCGCAAACGGCATCACCTTGAACTCGTATAGACCGTACGGGTTTATAAATGCAGTCTTCTCTCGGTCTCTCTCGTCCACTTCAATTTGCCAGTAGCCGGTCTTCAGATCCATGGATGAGAAGTACTTGGCGTAAGAGAGGTGGTCGAGGGCGTCGTCGATTCATAGCAGTGGCACACGTCCTTTTTGGTGATTTTGTTTAGTCTCCGGTAGTCAACGCAGAATCTTAAAGTGCCATCTTTTTTCTTCACGAGTACAACCGGCGCAGCCCACGGACTTTTCGATGGCTGTATTATGTCGTCGCTGAGCATGTCATCTACTTGAGTCCGGATGGCTTCGCGCTCGTGTGAAGAAACGCGGTACGGTGACTGTCTGGTAGGTCCGGCTCTATCTTCGGTTATTATCCGGTGCTTCGCCAAAGGTGTCTGACGTAACTTCAAGTTCGAGGAAAAAAATTGCCCGCAGCTTCCCTCGGGGGAACACTGAGGAGGATGCGGAGCATATAATTGGTTAACGGGGTGTTAAAGTGCGACTTACTTGGGTCGATGGCTAAATTGGTAAACGTGGTTGTGAAATGGGGTGTTAAATTGTGACTTACTTCGGTCGCTGGCTAAATTGGTTAACGTGGTTGTAGGAGGGTTGTTAAATGAGTGAACACGTACGACACGTATCCCGTTTTCGAAAGTCCGGGTCCTCTTGTCGACGCTTACGTTTCAAAGCGGCCGAATCCGGTGCTGCTGATCGACGCTGACGTCTCTCAGCGGCTTCACGTTCTCTAAGTTGAGCATCTTCCGCTCGACGCCGACGTTTACGTTCGGCGTCGCGAGCTCTTCTCCCCGCTGCCTTGTCTTTGGACGACGACTTGGTTGCGGTTCCGCCAACACTTTGGCCGGCGCTGGTCGAAGGGACGTCGATCATTGCGACCTCGGACGTCGACGCGCCGTACAAACCAACCGACGAGCGGCAACTGAGCGAGCGAGCACCGACCTTGAGTATATATACAGCGCGACGGCGCATGCACTGTCAGCTGTCGAATGTTCGAGAAGGGGGAGAAGCGCAACGGCGCATGCGCGCGCGTCAGCTGCCGATGTTCTCGAAGCGCAACGGCGCATGCGCGCGCGTCCGCTGCCGATGTTCTTGAAGCGTGACGGCGCATGCGCGCTACATTATACAGCTAGCGAATGTTCGTGAAGAGGAGAAGCGCACGCGGTGTGTAGAGGAGGAAGGGTGCACAGATGGTGGAGGAGTGAAGCGCGCGCGGTGTGTAGAGGAGGAAGGGATGCACAGATGGTGGAAGAAGGAGGAGGAAGCTTGCGGACGGCGCCGCACTACAAGCCCCGAGTATTAGATGCTCCGCATCTAAAACACTCGCTGTAGCGACGGAGCAACTCCAGTAATCTGTCCCGATTTTCTTGCGACAGCGCCGGGTTCACGTCGAAAGGATGTGGCAGCCTGGAAGCATCTGCACGTGCGCGTTCAAAGGTGGCGACCGCGATCACTTGACTCGCTTCTTGCGTTTCTTCGAGGAACGCAATCGCAGCGCCCTTGTTTAGGTGTTGGTACTCCTCGGTGAAATTGGGGACCAAAACGTGGGATCTGCGTTGCTTAAACCGCGCAATGCCTCTTGCGACAGACACACCGCGGTCTAGAAGCAACCTTTGGTCAGTCTCCACGATAGCGTCGACGTCAGGAGCAGCACCTTCACAATAGACGGCGATCATCAAGCTTGCGCGGGGTGGCAGGGTGACGTGATCGTCGGCGATCCTTACAGCAGCACGGTGTCCGAGGTTCGGCTGCGGCGTCGTGGAGTGATTGGAAGAAAACGTTATCGACCTGGTCTGCAGATCAATTATTGCGCCATTGTCCGCAAAAAGTCTATTCCGAGAATGACGTCGCGGGAGCAGTTAGGCAAAATGACGAACTGCGAAGGGTACGTAGTGCCGTCTATGGTGACGCGCGATGTGCACATTCCACTTGGGGTCACGAGGTGGCCTCCTGCTGTGCGTATGTGCGGACCGTCCCATCTGGTCGTAATTTTATTTAGCTTGGACGCGAATGACCCGCTCAAGATCGAGTAGTCGGCTCCCGTGTCGATGAGGACGACTACGTCAAGGCCGTCAATGGGCAACTGGACGTCGGATGCCGCTTTCCTCGAATTTCGGGTGCGTCGGGGCGTCGTATCGCAGCTTGCGCGTGTTGATGTTCGGGCACTATGCGTCGTCATCGTCGTCTTCTCAGCGGCAGGCTTCGTCATTTCGGCTACGCGTCGCACCACGTAGCTGTCGTCGTTTTCGGGGGTCTCGTCAGGGTGTCGTCCGGTCGTCGGGATGAGGGCATGTCGTGAATCACGGTCTTGCGTCGTTGGAGGGTTTTCATTTTCTCGCCGTTGTGCAACTTCATCTCCAGAAGTTGCTGCTTTTAGTTTCCCCCTAGTGGGCTGGGGGCCTTCCACGGGCGAAGTCAGCATTGCTGCGACGGTTGGGGGATTGGTACGGGTAGGGTGACGGCGAACGGTTGAAACGAGATGGTCCATGGCTGGTGTTCGACAGGTATTCTTCAAATGGGCGCTGGCCGGCTCGCGGGCGGGGTGCGTCGACGGAGAACCCACGCAAACCCAGCCTCTTGTACGGGCAGCGGCGGTAGACGTGGTCGGCTTCTCCACAGTAGTACCACAGTGGACGATTATCTGGCGTTCGCCACACCTCGGTCTTCCTGGGCGCCTGGTTTCGGGTTACAGGGGGTCGGGCGGGCAACATTGGGCGGCGGTACGGCGGGGCCTCTTGATAACGGGTTGGGACGGGTCGGGGTCGACGAGCAGCAGCGGAGTAGGTCATCGCTTGTGGTTCGTAAGATGCTTCCGACGGCATAGAATTTCCCAGTGCTTGCTGAACCTCCTCGCGGACGACGTCAGTGAGGGAGGCGACTTGGGGCTGTGGCGTTGCTGGGAACAATGTCCTCAGTTCCTCGCGAACGATGGCGCGGATGGTCTCCCGCAAGTCTTCCGTCACCAATCCAGGGGCGTTTACCGGGTTCACCGAAAGGGTGTTGAGTGGTCTATCGTATTGCCGCGAACGCATATACAAGGTCCTCTCGACCATCGAAGCCTCGGTGACGAACTCAGCGATGGTTTTAGGGGGTTGCGGATGAGTCCAGCGAAGAGCTCTTGTTTAACTCCCCGCATCAGAAAGCGCACCTTCTTCTCCTCTGCCATTTTGGGGTCAGCTCTCCGGAACAGCATCTTTATCTCCTCAGCGAACAGTACAACACCTTCGTTAGGGTGTTGCATTCGCGTCTCCAACAAAAGGGCGGCTCGTTATTTCCGCACAACCGTAGCGAATGTTTTGAGGAATTCGCTCTTAAAGACAGTCCAGTCGGTTAGGGAGCCTTCATGGTTCTCAAACCACGTTCGAGCTGCATCCTCCAAATAGAACAAGACATGACGAAAGTTTCTTCGTCATCCCACCTGTTAAAGATGCGGATGCGCTCCAGCTTCTCCAGCCACTCTTACGGGTCTTCGCCAGGAGATCCTCGGAATGATGGGGGCTCACGAGGTTGTTGCAGAACGACGGGAGGGTTGGTAGCACTGGTCATGGTGCCTGCGTTGATCATCGTGGTTTTTACGTCTTCTTTCCTCTTTTTATCCGGGAGCAGTCCAAACTCTGGCTGAAGGCCTTGCTTTCGGCGGCTGACATGAGTTGGGCGTGCTTGTCGTGTTGGGCTTGCTTGTCGGCTTGGCAATGGCTTAGGGTTCATGTACCCCGCACCTCCACCAGATGTCACGCAACAAAGGACGACGCAGTTGTCTATAAAAAAAAACAAGTTTATTGGAGCGAACCTGTGCTCCCCTAACAACTGAAAGAATACACAGGCGGCGAAGCAGCGGCCGGCAAAACGACGTGCACGCTAATGAGCGTCGGCGATCGAATGTCATGGCATCGGCTGTGCGGGAATTTATATCTCTCGGCGCGAGGGTTGCTCGAATAGTCGAATTGTATCGAGAACGCTGTGATAGCGTTTGTTCGAAATGCTGTTTGTTCGGAACGCTCGAAACACTGTTCGATAGCGTTTGTTCGAAACGCTGTAACAACAGTGATAGCACAGGCCGGCGCAGCCAGGCTGAAAAAACAAAACACAAATAAACAAACGCAATGCATGGTTCGCGGCAATATTACTTACGCAATGGGATACAGGCGTCCAGCGGCTGTACTCCTCGTCGCAGAGCGCAAGTGCCCTTTAGCTTATATTTATGAAAATGAAGCATTGACTGCGTCTTTCAATTTTTACAATTAGTTTTCAGCTACGTCACGGGACTACTGAACGCATACACGTTTACAACATATTTACTCATTGAAAAATAAACTCTGCAGTAATCTGCACTCGTTATTCATACGTAACCGTTACGGACGTCTCATTAAGCGCTTTTGTGGTAAAATATTTCCTTTGTTGAAGCAGCGACCTGAGTGATACAGCGTATATTTTGTGTTTGAAAATAGATGTTTGCATTTACAATACTGCACTCAGCCATAACTGGTGCAAACTACAGTTTGTTAACTCTAGAAGTCTTTGCTTATTTGGAAACTGTCCATTAGGAACCTGGCAGTGCAATTCGCCAGGTCGACAAATAGAATGACCAGTTTTTCTGAGAATGTCACTCAGTTGCAGCGTGTAAGATGAACGAAAAAAATTCGTTCAGTTAAGAGAGAGATAATAAGACGAAAGGCGGGTGATATTGTGCTAAGACATGGGCGTAGCCATCACACTCACATATCTAGATACCCACAAGGCGCGTTTCGTCGTAGACGTCACCGTGGCAATTTACATACTTAAGGCTGGTGCACAGCGGCGACTTGCAGCGGTTGCGCGACCATTCGTGACTGGCGACTTAAAAGCGACTGATGTTCGCACCGGCGGAGGCTGCATGCGAGCGAGCGGAAGTCGCAAAACTGGAGAGTCACGTCCGCATCTCGTTATGAGCGAGAACTCTGAAGACCGGCGCCGATCAGCTGATCGCCGCCAGCTGAGGGAATGGAGCGAACCAAGCGCGCCGCATTTATTGTTTTCGCTGGTTCTCGCACAGCGTTGAAAAAAACAAACAAAGAAAGAACAAAAATTGAGGATCGCTGATTGGTTCCAGAAGCTTTGCGACTGCAGTCCTGCGACTGAAAAATCGGTCAGGAAGCGACTAGCCAAAAGCAGTCGCTTTGCGACCGTTTGTGACCGTTCACGACTGCTTGCGACCAGTCGCAAATGGTCGCGCGACCACTGCTATTCGCTGGTTTGCACAGGTCTTTAGTGAAGCTTGCGGGAACATCATCCCACGTGTAATACAATGTACTGTACGTGTGAGTGAATCGACAATAACCGCCATAACGAAAAGAAAACGCACTGGCCATCTCCGTCACTCGAGAGTCTCATGGGAGGATGGGGGGAGGGGTGTTGGTGGCGAGGAAGTGGTTTGAGCTGCTTTGAGCGGCCGGACTGTCGCGCGTGCCTGATCTTGACAGAGACTAACACATGGCTGATACACTAGTATGTGCTCTCTTCCAAATGCTGTTTGCGTTGAAATGATAGGCAGCATGAAGCTGGCTCATAGTTTCCTGCAGCGACCGCGTCTCCATACGCCGATGTTTCGTAGAGTCCTATGAGGTTTGTAGCGGCAGAAGTAAGTTGCTAGCTTCGTATAACACTACATTTTATAGATATTGCATTCATTGCTTTGCCCTTGCGATGAAACAGTAGTTTCTTGGCTTTTACTGCATTGCCTATGGCTCTTGAAAACAACCCACAGCTTAATAACATGCATGAAATACACAAACACACATACCTTTTCCATAATGTTCGATTCTTTCAACCAGAATTAGACACCTTCTGAAGGGATCAATGTACATAAGCTTGCGCACGGCGGGATGAAAACCTGTAGTACCCCCAGAAAAGAACACAATTTGATCACTTCTTTGTCTACATAGGTGGATAGCATGTACACTTGCATTGAAAAGGGAAGAAACAGGGCAGTTCAGTACACTATGTTTTTGAACTAATGAAGGCTTAAAATATGAAATGAGACATGCGCTTGTATTCTCGATTGAAGGAACTCAGGAGTATCTTCAGTATACGAGGCGGTAATTTTCTGCTCTTCCAACTTGAAGACTTTTCTTTCATGCTGTATATTTGAAAGCACGCGAAAGAAGTTCGGTAGCTTGAATCTGCAGCATGCGATCCTTTACCAGAATGCAATGCGACAGTATACAATGATTCAATGTTTATGTTTTCAAACATTCGTAGAGCACTCGATTTGGCGGCGGCAGTCATGGCCTAATTCACCAGCTATGGCCGCATGCGCATATATATATATATATATATTGCGCACATGTGGCTACACCCACCAGCAGTCACGTCATGTGTGTGAATCCTTTGACACTCGTTTATTGAATGTTGTGCCACCTGTTAGTAACTGAGCATAATTATATCGAATACTAACAGTATTAGGAATTCATAGTCTATGTGGTTGCCATGCGCAAAATGTGCAATATGAATCTGGCGAAGAACATTCATGTTAATGATTGTCGGTGGCATAACTCATTCAGAAGCAAGAAAAAAAACATAAAAAAACGTAGATAGTAGATAGGTAGTGCAACTTATACAGAGAGATAACAGAGTGGGAGTCCTGTGCGGTTGTCTGGCACGACCCCTACCACGATATATGTGGACGCCTAATTGAAGAAAAAAACAAATCACCCAACGGCCTTTTGATCTAAGATGCGCCCAAGACGATTAGCAGACTGCATGCGCAATGTTGTCCATTGTATACCGTTGTCATGTGGTCGAGCGTACGTCAGGCAGAATGGCCACTGCTTGCATGAAGGACCCGACAAACACTAATAGGACGTCAATACCACTGTATCTGACCATTTAAGTGAGACTTCCAATATTATGAATGAAATCTACACTTTCAAAGTACGGATGTGGTTGGCCACTCATTCGACAGAATGATAACATTTGTAATTAAAGATTTATGCATGAAAAAAACACGATGACGCATGTGTAAGAAAAGTGTGGCTATCCCTGACGAAGAAAGAAAAGCTGTTTTTCATTTGTGTAGATAGATAAGTAAGCCCTTCTAATAGGAGGTGGCAAGTGCACGGCACTGATGAACGGTGCTTTATTTTTCGTATGGGTGTTATATATTTCGTGAACTGCTGCCAATGTAATCTGTTGTCAATCAGCGCTCATACTTGCAACTGTCTCGTTTTCCTGTTTGTTCGTTGTGAATTGGTGTTAGTAGTGCCACTATATGTACAGCCTCAAAATGAAAAGTGGTAGTCGGATTTGTGGAAGCGCGTGGCCGCTGGTGCAAGGTGCACCACCCACGAGGGCCGATGAAAGCAAGCCATTGCATTATAATATAACGTGAGGAGGGGAACACTTCTGTAGCCCAATTACTGTCATTGCGAAAGAAGGCCCAGTATTCAGCGCTGTATTAGCGGTGTTTCAACTGTGAAAGCAAGAATACATCACAGAAGATGGACTTACGTGGGTGTAGTTTGTAGATTACTGCGTTATCTCTCTTGTGCAATCCAGTTCTTAAAGAAATGAACAGGCTCTTGGATTCTACCCTGTTGGTAAATCAAGCACAGAAAACACTTCCTAAGTAAAAAAGGCAAATGTTTCATTCATAATAGTATGACTAAAAACTTGTATTTTTGTTCGTTCAGTGTGATGGTTTATGCAGGCAAACTTGTTATAATTCTCTAAAGAACTCAATCGTACATTCTGGAGCTGGAATGTATCACGGAACTATATGCTTTGCGTCTATTGGAGTCATTAGGTTTTCTTTTATTTACAACTTCTTCTTGTACTTACTACCAGCCTATTTTGATGGCCTGAAGCTGGACAGGAGGCATATATACACATCGCAACACAAGCTCGAAGCCTAAATAGGTAAGGTGTCATTTCCATAGAAACGAGATCCGCATTGAAGAAGCATGTTGGGAGCTAGGTTCATAGACTAAGTGTTTATAGTTCGAGAATCCTCTAAAAGACTGTTATCTTATTCACGACAAAGTCAGGTACCTCCGCATAGTGGCGGGTGCACTTCCGATGTTGGGGGTCATGCAATGTCCCGCTACCGAGAAAGGGCAAGGCTAACTACCCGTAGGCGAAGGAAATTAGTTCAAGGAGGATGGAAGTAACTGTGTGGTATTCTTGCCAAGTTGCACCAATCCTCCGAGACAATGACCACTGGTACTTGACTCCCAGGAGGAAGCAGCAAACGTTGGCGATTTCCCCCCTCCCTTCTTCACGAGCCAGAAATGCTAGAAGCTTTAAAAAAAGCTCGAAGGAAGGGAGCAGTTAAATTTTCAAGATAGGCTGCAGTCACGTGAAAACAAAGTAGTCTCTTTTTTTGTCATAGGCAACTTCCCGTCCACCCCTCTTTTGTCAAGAGTGCCAGATATGCGCGAAGGAAGGAAAAAGTAAGTGTTTATTATAAACTGCTATCACGCGGAAGCAAAGAAGAGTCCCTTCTTTGTCACAAGCATTAATCTTGAAGGTTTTTAATGAGGCGAAAATGCTGTAGGCCCGTGGTGTGCTCAGATATGGGTGCACGTTAAAGAACCCCCGTTAGTCGAAATTTCCGGAGCCCTCCACTACGGCGTCTCTCATAATCATATAGCGGTTTTGGGACGTGAACTCCACATATCAATCAATCAATCAATCAATCAATCAATCAATCAATCAATTAATCAATATCCAAGGTTTTCACAAAACGCGCAATCACATAAACACGGCCTTTGTAGGAAAGAGTAAACAGATGCCTTATAGGTTGGCGTCTCAAAAAGGCGGGCTGGCTGCGTTCTTTTCGAAAAACTAACCCCATTGCGTGAGCAGCCAACACGCGGCGGTGCCTTGCTGGGTGCCGATAAACTCGCCTGGAATGTGTAGCATGGAAGGTCCACCAAAGATCTACCGCACACTGGCTCCGAGCTCATTATCGATTTCTGTTTCTATTCGTTGTAATACAAGAAACAGCTTTTTATTTTCTGCTCTGCACTGTCACTGAACCATGGCGGTCAATAACAGATTCAGTCGTCGGTGGATATGCTCGATTGAGACGTAGCATTGCCTATTTTACGTCATGGTGTAATTAAATCAGGTGCCGACTATAGTCTCGTCAAGGCAGAAAAACGTGAGCTTTACAATTGCTGACTTCGGTGAGTAGTTGTGCTCAGAGGGCAATGGTACCGGTAAGCGTACGTAAATACCATTATTTCGGCCGTGATGCCTCGAAGAAGGGTGGCCTCAGACCACTTTGCTCAGTGGTTGACGCACGTGCAAAGATGCTGGAAAGCTTAGCAGTGAAGGAGGTTTCTTAAAGTCAAAACACGTGATCAAAATGTGGCTTAAAGACTTAATGGCTGGGCGAGTCCTTGTCTTGACATGTCCAGCCTAACATGTCCTCCTCTAGCTTCGAAAAATGTTATTTCTGACTCCAGGAAGCGGTCCGTAATGAGCATCTTTGTCATTCCGATAACACGATGGCTTAGACCGTTGAGGGAATCCAATTTAGACCAGTGAAATTTGTTGGGTATGAACAGCCTGTTATGTGCACAAATAGACAGTAAGGCCTAATATTCAATACCATGCTACGCGTTGTATGTGTTATGCGAAAGAGAATGCGTGCAAAGCCTTCATACTGCCACTTGTAAAGCAGAGATGAAAGGCACCGGCCAGCTCTGCCAGGTGAAGAAGCATGAAGGAGGGCTGGGGGGATGCAGTTCTGGGGCAACAGCAAATTTTTATTTAAAGGGGTGTGGTCTTGTCCGTCGGCGTGCCTGCTATCTCGATTGAGATAAATTGACGGCTGTTAAGGTCGGAAGGAAGGTCGCTGGGGGATACGAGAACAAAAACAGGTTTATGGCACTATTTACACATATTTACAGCAAAGAAAGGTCAGTGGTTTCACAAACCACGAGCGTGGTGGTTGAACCGTTACATGGTTCAGAGCGACGTCCAGCCCTCTGCGGTGTCGTTTTAAGCCCTGTCGGGCTTCTCCTCTCCGAGTGGAACACCAATAACACACACATAACAGGTGAGAGGGATGAGCATGCACGGTCCACGTGAACGTCTAATATTCAGTCGTGAACACTGCACTGCAAGGAGGCGCCAGCAGGGCTCTTGCTCGTCGTGTGTGTGCCGCCAGTCGAGAGGTCCCACGGTCCTGACAGCATACCTCAAAGGGTCCGCCGATTGGTTCGCTCAATTAGCGGGGTGATTTGCGGTGGCCGCCGCGGTCTCTTCATGGAAGATGCTTTCTTTGTTGTCCTCTATGGAACAGTTTACGATGTCGTGGCGACACGACGTCTCATCCTCCGGCTAGCACGGACAATGCCTGACGAGCATAGGCAGCCGGCCGGTCGTCTACTTGATTGGGGATTGAAAAGAGCGCCGCTCTCCTGTCAGCTCTGGCGCCGGTCACGCCAGCTCCCCGTCGCCCGATGAGTCGCCGAGGGCATCAGTCACCGCTTCTGCTCGAAGAGACGAGAAAAGGGTCCGTAGTTGAAAGTCAGGAACTCGCCTTCGCTTGTCTCATGGTCTGGGTAATTACTCAAATCATCGACAGCGTCTGGCAGACTGGGGGCCGAAGGGATTGAGAGCCTCTCCAGTGGACCGGCTTACGCACCATGGCGTCTGCTCAGATGAATTTCCAGGCCTAACTTAACACGGCTCATATGAACGCTCGTGGAGTGTTCTAACACTTACTTCGATACGAAGCACCAGAAAGGATGAAAAGCACTTCGCTCTGCAGTAGTCGCTCATGTCAGCATTTTGTAGAGCTGCGCCAAATCAGACCCTGCTCTAGTTATCAGCTTGCCTCAGTAAGTACGACATTCTCAATTGTTGTTGTCGCATTTGTTCTTTTGGCCTTTCGTCGAAACTGTGACGTTTCTTTCTAAAAAATTGCAGCTAGGCAGTTTCGAGGAAAATGCTCAAGGCGATGTAGCTTAACTTTCGTGCAGCAAAATCTGTTTTGGAAAGATCCAGCCAGCTGCCGTGGTTCAACAAAGTCATCGAGGCATTTACTGTACGTGAATTTTCCACATTTGTAGAGGCAGCGAAGCGGTACGTGAAAGCTCGTGGAAGCCAATTGGAGTCAATATAACCTACGTGTGGCATGATTAGTTTTTATCGCGTTTGTTCAAATGAAGTGACATGATTGGCAGAATAAAGCACGCATAAATTGTTCATTTTGTTGCTTGGAGCTTCGAGCATAACGTCGTTTTCTATTCACTTGTCACTATCATCTTAAGCCCACGAACCTGCAATTACCACGTAAAACTTGGTGCACGCCCTGTTTTCATATCCAAATACCGATACCTCTTTTATTAGTTTCATTTGATGGCAATCGTGGTCCGTGCACTCTTCGTTTTCCACTTTTTATTGCAGTTGTTTATTCTTGGTTTTAATATGGTCCTAATACTTTCGGGCTCAGAGGCACGACAGTAACGAGACCATACAACGTCAGTTGCTCTATACCCGAAGCAGTGCGGGATTTTCCGAGGAAGCATCACAAAGAAGTAAGCGCGTAGAAGTGCGTCATTTAATTATTCCCCTCGAGTAATATGTCGTCTGCTTTTATATACATTCAAACGTGAGTTCCCTAGTTGAAATCTGTATAGCTGTTTTATGCTATCAGAATTTCACGAATGCAACATAAATTACTTACGGTGGACCACCGATTCCTCCGAGGTGCGCTCGCAGAGCGACTACAATCTTGTCATGGCTGAGAGCTGCCGTCTTTATTGCCGAATGGCACCGATTTGGGGTGGTGATATTGTAGTTCCGGGAAACAATGTACATTCTTTCTGTTATGCTGGTCATCTGAAATGGCACAGAAACTGTTGATATCAGCTTTAAATGACTATGAGACTCCATGCCAATCACCTTGTTAAGACTATCCTAGTGTTAATTGCATCGTTAGACGTGCAGGGCTGGTCCAAATTTCTCAGGTGACTATCCCATCTATTCCTTTAGCATTGAAACAAAGAAAGTTCTGACTCCCCCGCCTCCCCCCTGTACTTAGGGTAATGATGACAAAGCGCTATGGATTAGACTACAGTTGTTCAAGCTTTTGTACTTGCTGCTGTCCTTAATAGAAAATCTACGAGCAAAACTTTCGCACAAAGCATTGATTCTTGAGTAGTACTTGAATCATCGAAAAACGAGTGCGTGCTGTTCAGTTCTTAGCCTAAATGCTGCTCAGCTCAACTTAAGCCGTGATTACCTTTGGTAACGAAGAAAGAATAAAAAAAAGGAAGAGCCTGGAACCTGTGGCACACACCGACGCTGCGGAATCGGCGAAGAACCGGGTAGTTCTAACGAAATGCTGTTGATATGTAAACGCATATCTTTCTAACTAATGAGAGGGTAGAATAATAAAATGTAAATAAGTGAAATTGACTATTAGTAATATCGAATATAGAAAATGCAGTAGAATATTTAAGCAACAATAAAAAAATGAATAAAGAAAGCAGTTTGGAAACAAGTTATTTATCGGTAATAAAATCTTCTCCAGTCTGAAACTCTTTGAAACTCCTGCAAAGCATTGGCAACTTTCACGTCACTGAATCCTACAGATGAAGCCACGAAAGAAAGTACATTTGGAGTGTGTAACTCCAATCGTACTTGACGGAAGATGGCATAAAATGTAATTTTGCGTAATGGGCGTATCTTGTACAATATTGTCACGGGGTCGTGACGTGGCCGAAGACAAGAAACTTCGTGTTGGGATTTAACTGTTCATTTGGGCGAACCTGTGCCCGGTAAAGGGAAAGTCTAATTACAGCAGCAGTCTTGCACAGATAGCACTCTCGGACTGATAGCGGCGAACGCAGCGTCGGCCTTCGATCAACAACTGACAAGCGGCGAAGCGCGTCGGCATTTATACCCTTGCCATCGAATGTTCTAGCGTTATCGCTGGTGGTGGCGTAGGTTCCAGAACAATCTGTACCATTCGCACAGTGGGCTTGATCTTGTCGAAATGATCTACTACAGTCCGGAACCTTCTCGAAACCTGCAGGCGCGGTTTGCGCCGAGAATCGTGTGGTGTTTCGGAACGATAACAAAAACTTGGGAAATGGAACGTGGCATTGCCCCCCTCTGAAAAAAAAGGCATCGCCCCGATGCTTTAACTAAAGATGAAGGTACAATAATAATGCAAGAAAGTACAATGAATAAATTACAATACAACAATAATACAAAAAACACTTTTTCAGTTTGTTGACGTGCATGAAACGGCTTGAGGCGCGCGACATGGACGACTTCAGGTCGCGATCGGCGTCGTTGAGAGTTCGTGATGCCGTCGGGGACAACCTCGTAATCAAGTGGGCCGAGACGTCGAACCACCTTGTATGGTCCGAAGTACCGTCGCAAAAGCTTTTCACTTAGTCCACGTCGGCGTATCGGCGTCCACACCCAAACACGTTCACCGGGCTGGTATTCCACGAAGCGTCGTCGAAGGTTGTAACGGTGGCTGTCAGTCGTCTGTTGATTCTTGATACGGAGACGCGCAAGTTGTCGGGCTTCTTCGGCGCGTTGAAGGTACTCGCTCACATCGAGGTTTTCTTCGTCGGTGACGTTGGGTAACATGGCATCGAGCGTCGTTGTCGGGCTCCTTCCGTAGACCAATTTGTATGGTGATATCTGCGTCGTCTCCTGCACCGCCGTGTTGTATGCGAAGGTCACATACGGAAGAATGGCGTCCCACGTCTTGTGTTCGACATCGACGTACATTGACAGCATGTCGGCGATCGTCTTGTTAAGCCGCTCGGTGAGGCCGATCGACGCTGTCGTCCGGCGGTGGTTTGTTTGGCTGTATGCCAAGATCGCTTGAGTTAAGTCGGCAGTGAATGCCGTTGCTCTTTCGGTGATAAGGACCTCCGGGGCGCCGTGACGTAGGACGATATTTTCGACGAAGATTTTAGCTACCTCGGATGCACTGCCTTTTGGCAGGGCTTTTGTCTCGGCGTAGCGGGTGAGGTAGTCGGTAGCTACCACGATCCACTTGTTTCCGAAAGCCGACGTCGGGAACGGCCCCAGTAGGTACATACCAATCTGCTGGAAAGGTCAGCAAGGTGGAGCAATTGGCTGCAGAAGTCCCGCTGGACTTGTCGGCGGTGTCTTGCGTCGCTGGCAGTCCCGGCATGTCCTCACATAACGAGTGACGTCGGTGGTAAGACGTGGCCAGTAGTACCTTTCTTGTATCCTCGCGAGCGTGCGGGAAACACCGAGGTGCCCTGCCGTCGGATCGTCGTGCAGGGCCTGCAGGAGTTCTGGTCGCAGAGCTGAAGGCACCACAAGGAGGTACTTAGCTCGAAGCGGTGAAAAGTTTTTCTTTTGTAGAAGACCGTTCCGTAGAAAGAACGACGCAAGTGCGCGCTTGAATACCTTCGGGACTTCGGTGGTCCTGCCTTCGAGGTATTCTATTAGGGCCTTAAGTTCCGGGTCGGCCCGCTGTCGTCCAGCGAAGTCGTCGGTAGTTATCGTTCCCAAGAAGTAGTCGTCATCCGGGTCGTCGGGTAGCGGTTGGTCGACAGGCGCACGAGAGAGACAGTCAGCGTCGGAGTGTTTTTTTTCCGGACTTGTAAATGACAGTAATGTCATATTCTTGAAGTCTCAGGCTCCATCGTGCGAGGCGACCTGAAGGGTCCTTCAAGGTGGCTAGCCAACACAAGGCGTGGTGGTCGCTCACAACTTTGAAGGGCCTGCCGTAGAGGTAGGGGCGAAATTTCGACGTAGCCCAGATGATGGCGAGGCACTCCTTTTCTGTTGTGGAATAATTTGCTTCTGCTTTGGATAGCGATCGGCTGGCGTAACTAATAACCCTTTCAAGTCTGTCAGCCCTCTGCACAAGAACGGCGCCAAGACCTACGCTGCTTGCGTCAGTATGTATTTCTGTCTCGGCGAATTCGTCGAAATGGGCAAGTAACGAAGGCATCTGGAGGCGATGTTTAAGCTCCTGGAAAGCGTGTTCCTGTGGCGTTTCCCACTTGAACTCCGCGTCGGCCTTGGTAAGGATAGTGAGAGGATCGGCGATGCGGGCGAAGTTTTTCACGAACCGCCTATAATAGGCGCACAGGCCCAGAAATCGGCGCACGGCCTTCTTGTCAGTGGGCGGCGGGAAGTCGGCGATGGCGGCTGTTTTCCGTGGATCGGGACGAACTCCAGACTTGCTGATAACGTGCCCCAGAAACAAGAGCTCCTCATACGCAAATCTGCACTTTTCTGGCTTCAGTGTGAGTCCGGACGTCTTGATGGCTTGAAGTACAGCTTTAAGGCGCCAAGATGCTCATCGAAACTCGAGGAAAACACGACGACGTCGTCCAAGTACACAAGGCAAGTCTGCCACTTCAATCCTGCCAGTACTGTATCCATAACCCGTTGAAAAGTTGCAGGCGCTGAGCAAAGGCCGAAGGGCATCACCTTAAACTCGAAGAGGCCGTCCGGTGTTTTAAACGCCGTCTTCTCTCGGTCTCTTTCGTCGACTTCGATTTGCCAATAGCCAGTCTTGAGATCCATTGCCGAGAAGTACTTGGCGTTATGGAGCCGATCAAGTGCGTCGTCTATTCGTGGGAGAAGATACACGTCCTTTCTTGTGATTTTGTTCAGGCGGCGATAATCGACGCAGAAACGTAGGGTCCCATCCTTTTTCTTCACTAACACCACGGGGGATGCCCACGGACTCTTGGACGGCTGGATAATGTCATCTCGCAGCATTTCATCAACTTGTCTCTTCATGGCCTCACGTTCTCGCGTCGAAACCCTGTACGGACTCTGACGGAGTGGTCTGGCATTTTATTCGGTTATAATTCGATGTTTCGTGATTGGGGTCTGCCGAATTTTCGATGACGATGAAAAGCAATCTTCGTATTGCAGGAGCAGGGCCTTGAGCTGTTCTTGCTTATCGTTCGAAAGTCTGGGACTGACGTCGAAAGCTATGGGAGGGGCTTGGTTCTTCTGAGCAGGTTCCGCAGAATCGGCGAGGGCGAAAGCACTGGTGGCTTCGACAATTTCTTCGATGTATGTGACCGTTGTTCCTTTGTTCACATGTTTGTACTCATTGCTGAAATTCGTGAGCATAACCGTTGCTTTGCCTCCCCGCAGCTCTGCAATTCCTCTTGCGACGCAAATATTTCGGGTGACCAACAGATGCTGACTGCCTTCAACGACGCCTTCCAAGCCAGGTGATTTAGGAGCGCTGACTGAAATAATGACGCTTGAGCGAGGCGGAATGGTGACTTGTTCTTCCAGCACATTCAAGGCATGGTGTCCTGACGGCGTGCTCGGCGGTAGTGCTTCTTCTGTGGATAACGTTATCGACCTTGTTTTTAGGTTGATGACAGCACCATGGAGGCATAAGAAGTCCATGCCAAGGATGACATCTCTCGAGCAACGCTGTAGGACTACGAAGTCTGTAGGATCAATACGGCCGTTAAAGGTGACTCTCGCTGTGCAGATTCCTGCAGGCGTTACGAGATGACCTCCGGCTGTGCGGATTTCAGGGCCTTTCCAAGCTGTCCTAACTTTCTTTAACTTTGCGGCGAACGACCCACTGATGACAGAATAGTCGGCTCCAGTATCGACGAGAGCAGTCACACTGTG
Source organism: Rhipicephalus microplus (assembly GCF_013339725.1). Taxonomy (NCBI): domain Eukaryota; kingdom Metazoa; phylum Arthropoda; class Arachnida; order Ixodida; family Ixodidae; genus Rhipicephalus; species Rhipicephalus microplus. Next base: position 50,237,747 of record NC_051175.1, on the reverse strand, counting down.
GCCGTCGATAAGAACGTCGAGGTCGCTAGTTCGCCGTCTCGCATTACAGTTAGGGCGTGGCGTCGGGTCACGGCTGCGTCGGCTTGTTCCGCTGCTTCCATGTTGCGTCGTCCGGCCACCTTCGGTAAGTGAGCTTTTGCCTTCAGGGCTTTGCCTGATTGGTGTTGTGTTCAAAAAGCTCCGTCGCGGCGGCGTCGTCGTCGGAGGATCTTCGGTAGTTCGTCGCACAGCAACCGCACCTCCATCGGTTGCTGCCCTTAGTTTCCCGGATACGGGCTAGGAGACCGGGCCCGCATTGGGCCAGAGTACTGCCGGAGGTGTGGTGACATGCGGCAGCTGGGCGACGGCGAACGGGAAGGAGTTCGTGGTGTCCATTGAGTTCCTGCCAGGTAGTCGGCGATGTCACGTGGCCGATCTCCTGGCTGCGGACGCGGTGCATTGACGGCGAAGCCACGCAGTCCCATCTGTCGGTACTGGCAACGGCGGTATGTGTGCCCGGCCTCGCCGCAGTGGTAGCAGAGCGGGCGGTTGTCAGGTGCACGCCAAACGTCCGTTTTCCTCGGTGCACTGCGCTGGCCCGCTGGGGAACGGTAGGACCTCGGTGGGGGTGGTGGCGGCGGTGGCGTCTGGCGACGGAAGTGCGACGGGGCGGCGTTTTGGCGTGGACGGGGAGGAGCGTTGTGGCGCACTGCAGCGGCGTAGCTCATAGTTTCTGGCTCGGGCGGCGGTGTTTCGGGAATTCGAAGCGATTGCCGGACTTCTTCTCGCACAATGTCGGCGATCGAATCCACTTGAGGCTGCGCCGAAGGCAACAGTTTGCGCAGCTCTTCCCGCACGATCGCTCGGATCGTTTCACGCAGGTCGTCGGAGTCACTGGCTTAAGCAGCAGTGCATTCTGGAGTCAGGCGACGATTATACTGTCTGGTGCGCATGTCCAGCGTTTTTTCGATGGTGGTCACCTTGGACAGAAATTCTTGGACGGTGTTCGGTGGATTCCTCATTAGTCCCGCGAAGAGCTCCTGTTTGACCCCTCGCATGAGGAAACGAACTTTCTTTTCCTCAGGCATATCTGGGTCAGCGTGACGGAATAGGCGGGTCTTCTCCTCTGTGAAAATTCCAACCTTTTCATTTGGTAGCTGAACCCGGGTCTCGAGTAGAGCAGCGGCCCTCTCTTTGTGAGCGATGCTCGCGAACGTTTGCAGAAATGCGCCGCAGACGACATCCCACGTTCGAAGCGTGGACTCCCTATTCTCTAGCCAGGTCCTTGCGGTGTCTTCCAGGTAGAAATACACACGACGGAGCTTTTATTCGTTGTCCCAGTGGTTGAGGGCGGCCACACGGTCGTATGTTTCTAGCCAGGTTTCCGGGTCTTCAAACGATGAGCCACGGAACGTTGGTGGTTCCCTGGGTTGATGAAGGACGATCGCGGGCTGGGACGCTCCGGTTGTCATTCTCGCTGCAGTCGAGGTCATGGTCTTGGTCTTCCGCGCCTTGTCTTGTAGAAGGCCGTACTCTGGTGGGAGACCTTGCTGTCGGCGGCTCGTTCGCTGCTCTTGGTTGGCGTCGGTGTCTTCTCCGCGACGGGGGCTGGGTTCACGGCTTGACGGGGGCGTCCGGTACATGAACGAAGCAGCACCTCCACCAGATGTCACGGGGTCGTGACGTGGCCGAAGACAGGAAACTTCGTGTTGGGATTTACCTGTTTTTTTGGGCGAACCTGTGCCCGGTAAAGGGAAAGTCTAATTACAGCAGCAGTCTTGCACAGATAGCAGTCTCGGACTGATAGCGGCGAACGCAGCGTCGGCCTTCGATCAACAACTGACAAGCGGCGAAGCGCGTCGGCATTTATACCCTTGCCGCCGAATGTTCTAGCGTTATCGCTGGCGGTGGCGTAGGTTCGAGAACAATCTGTACCATTCGCACAGTGGGCGTGATCTTGTCGAAATGATCTACTACAGTCCGGAACCTTCTCGAAACCTGCAGGCGCGGTTTGCGCCGAGAATCGTGTGGTGTTTCGGAACGATAACAAAAACTTGGGAAATGGAACGTGGCAATATATTAGATAATGGTCTGTTGTCTCAAAGACTCCACAAAACCAACAGTTAGGGGAAGCAGCCACACCAGCTCTGTGTAGATAAAAAATAAGATAAGAAGTTTGACACCGCAGCCCAGTGATTGCGACTTCAACTGCACGCGTGTGACATACTTTACTATTCCAACGATGATTTAGGTTGAAAATTCCAATTTGTTCATTACATGAACGGCAAAAAAATCCTTCTAACATCATTTTTCTCCTAAATCTAGCCCCTACAATGAATTTAGATGCTGGTAATGTGTGAGTGACTGGGCCATTTAACGATAGCCTAGCTAACGCATTCGCAATTTTATTGAAAAAAGTTTCGTATGCCTTGGTATCCAAACCAATTTAATCAAAAGTATATACGATGGAACTAATAATTTGAAAGTAGGTTTGAAAGTAGGGTTGAAAGTAAATGTTTAAACTTTCAATGAGAGAAAAACGTATTAACAGAGAATCAGTTAAAATATGGCCCAACTAGTCGATGCTCTTAATTTGCGGAGAGCTAAAATTATCGCGAAACATTCTGTGACAAGTATGGGTGCAAAATTTTGAATGCATAGACAAAATCCCTAATAGACAAACTAGGGGAGAATACTCCTAGACGACAATTTTCTTCTTTTTACGAGGCATCCGTCGTAATGACTGTCTTTATTTGTGACTGAACCAGAGAATCATCCAGAGTAGAATTTATAAGGTGGTGCGACATTAGTTTTGATTGCTTTCGAAAAATTTCGTCAAATTGTATTTTGATAGAACTTTTGCTAATACTGATTGAAGATACGTCACTAATATGGACACTTCCTGTATGCTTATTATCTCAGAAATGCTGTATTATCTTGCCCTTCCTGCTTTGGCCTCTGGCCAGCAGTATTTGTAAATAAATAAATAAATAAATAAATAAAAGCTTTGCGTATGCAGAACTTGAGGCATGTGAAATCTCGTCCAAGATGAAAAAAGATGAAAAATCCCAAGAAAAAAACGTTTATCTAGTTCAAGATAAACTGCATGTTGACAAAGAAGTTTTTGTTTGGAACGAAACGGCGAACGAACGTAGAAAAATCACTCAAAAGAAACGGCATACGCATGCAGTGAACGCAGAAGGTGTTCTGAGCAATGCTCATGAAGGTAGTGATAATGGAAGCGCATGACACATGAACAACCAACGTGTAGGACTACTAAATATAAACGCTCGTAGTATTACAAACAAAACTGAGCATCTTGAAGCTATACTTCTGGCACATGATCCTCACCTAGTTGTCCTTACCGAGAGGCGGCTTCATACTTTCGTCAGTGATGATGATGTGGTGCTGCCGGGTTTCAAAATTTTCCGGAAGGACAGGGCAACTAGGGGGGTGGTGTGGCAGTTATTCTGAAAGACTGCATAAAAGCTACGTTGCTATCTGACGTGCTCGATCTCGAGTGCTTGTGTTTAAATGTGACACTTGGCTGCCAGAATTTCGTGTTGTACGCAGCCTACCGGGCTCCTGATGCAACAAGCGATTATCCGACAAAGCTGCATGCGCACATGCTACAATTAATCGAGAGAAAACTAATATTGGCAGGAGACTTCAATCTTCCAGGTATTGACTGGGAAAGATTAGAAGCAGGCTCTGACTCTGTCAATATTTCTTGTATGTTTGATATTATGATTGACCACAATCTTGTGCAAGTTGTGGTTGAACCCACGCGTGTTACAGAGTCTACATCTTCATTGCTTGATTTGGTATTTTTACACCGATCAATTGCTCAGTGCGACGTGTCCCTAATTCCTGGCATATCAGACCACAGTTCGATTAGTGTTTCGTTCCCCTTGAATATAAACTGTTCTGGGGATGTGAATACCACAAAAGCTGCTAAAAACTTTGCGCACGCTCAAGATTCGCGTATTTTTGAGTTTTTGGATGATCACGTGGCTGAGTTTTGTGGTGACAATCTGGAACACCTTTGGGAAAAATTCAAGAACATCTGAACGTTTTGTTTAGATAAATTCATTCCCAATAAGCTAAAGAAACGCACTAAGTTCACTCCGTGGGTCACGAGACCTATACTGCATCTGAAACGAAAGGCTGAACGTCTCAGGAAAAAGAGGGCAGCTTCCTAGCGCCTAGGTGAAGTCCGGTCTGCTTTACACGAAGCGATTCAACGCGAGAAAAGCTTTTATTTCAATACCACACTGGCTAATTTTATTAAAGATGACCCGCAGAAGTTTTGGGCCTACATTAGCGATCGCAAAAAGAACGTAAAACAAATTTCTGAGAACAGTTCTCTGGTATCAGATGCGAAAGCAATTGCTGATATTTAAATCTTTTTTTCATAGTGTTTTCTGTCAGTCTTCTCAGCCTGTGGCTTTGTGCATGATTCCGCAGATACTCCACCAGGAAATTTAATTTCATATGAAGGAGTTTTAAACATGGTTCTTCGAATAAAAGCAAAATCCTCCGGTTGGCCAGAAGGAATACCGAACGAACTTTTTTGACGGTATGCCGAGCCCTTGTCGAAACACCTTGTTACAATTTTCGAAGCTTCAATCCGTACTACAACGTTACCTAAAGAATTGAAAATGGCTCGTGTCAAGCCAATTCCCAAAAAGGGAGACCCTCTTCTTGTCTTCAATTATCGGGCAATTTCGATTATATCGTCTTGTAGCAAAATGTTAGAACACATTGTCACAACATTCATATCAAAACACCTAGATAAGCATAACTTTTTATCTCCGTATCAGCGTGTTTTTCGAAAGGGCTTGTCGACAACAACTCAGTTATGTACAGTCATTCATTCTCTTGCATGTGTGATTGATAAGGGCGGCCAAGTAGACGTCATATTCCTAGATTTCTGCAAAGCTTTCGACTGCATCCCCCATGAAAAACTTATGGTTAAATTACAGCTTATTGGACTTCCAAATTTTCTATTAGCCTGGATTTGTAACTACCTGTCTGATCGCTCCCAGTTTGTGTGCATTAATAATCAGAACTCAATTCTTCTGCCGGTTACTTCAGGTGTTCCACAGGGCAGTGTACTGGGTCCCCTACTATTTTTGATATACTGTAACGATGTAGTAAATTGTGTAAACCCACCTGTTAACGTTCGACTTTTTTCAGATGATTGTATACTGTTTAACTCGATAACTAGTTCTAATGACCAAGCAGCTCTCCAGTCCACTCTAAACAGTATATGTCTATGGTGCAATCAATGGGGGATGAAACTAAACTTGGATAAATCAGTTCTGCTCCGTGTCACTAACAAGAAAAAGCCAGTACTAACTGACTACACGCTCTCTAACCAACATCTTAAAGAAGTTAAGGAATACAAGTATCTTGGTGTCACTCTAACGAATAAATTAAGTTGGAATTCCCACATTAAACAAGCTTCTTCCGCAGCTTTGCGCAAATTATGCATGCTAAGGCACAAACTTAAGGATGCTCCTACGAAAGTGAAATTTTTAGCTTACCAATCCTTGATTCTCCCTAAACTAGAATATGCATGCGTTGCCTGGGATCCTTATACTAAAACTAACATTGATGCATTAGAAAAAATTCAGCGGAGGGCAGTTCGTTTCCTTTATTCTCTTTACAAGCCTAGTAGTTCTGTAACTAGTGTAATGCTTTCAAATGGTATCACATCTTTGCAGTCGAGACGCAGATTCTTACGTCTCAAATTTTTGTACCAACTTTCTAACCGCAAATTCGCTCTGAACCCTGACCTCTACCTCACACCACTAAGAACATGCCAGACTCGGCATTCACACGCACTTTTTTTAACACCATATTTTGCTCGTACTAACTTGTTCAAATTTTCCTTATTTCCTCGTACCATTGAAGAGTGGAATGATTTGCCTGCAAGCAGTTTACACTCTCCCGATCTTATTTACGCTGAAATTTGAAGTTGTTTTTCTAGCTATTCCAACTATTTCCTCTTTTCCCTCCCCACTCTTTCCTTTTGTTGCTTTTGTATAAATATGTCACGCTTTCCACTTTTTACTCTCCTTATTGTTGATGTTGTTTTGAAATGTGTATCACAACTGTATTATCTTGCCCTTCCTTCTTTGGCCTCTGGCCAGCAGTATTTGTAAATAAATAAATAAATAAAAGCTTTGCGTATGCAGAACTTGAGGCGTGTGAAATCTCGTCCAGTGTGCTCCCCAAGAACAGCTCAAGCTGGGAGATACAAACTGTTTTGGAACGCCTTACTGGGGAATCATAAGCATTAAAAATTATTGTACCACTAACAGTTTGAAACGTGAATGAAGTAATGGGTGTTTAGCTTCCAGATACAAGACTTTATATTCTACTTGGGAAGACCTAAACACAGTCGCAACTTGCCTTTCAAGGATTACAAGAGGGTGAAGCCTTTGAGCAGGAGTGCCAGCATATAATATGCATCCAAAATTAATGAACCGTCCGAACATACATGCAGTATATGGACGAAAGCGTTTGCCTTCGCAGAGTGGATTAGAGTTTCCTCATGACAGCAGGCTTTCAACAATTTCTACTTCTCACAAGCATTGTCTTTGAGATCTACGGCCTACTTTAAACAGTGTGGTACTAATAATTATGATGGCGATGGTACCTATGCAATGGCTCATATCCATTCAGGGGTATTGGCCTAAAATTGATTGTACAAATCGTGATATAATAAGTGATAAATATTTACAACAAAACAAGCAAAAGTACTTCTCTTTAGTTCTTCATTTTCCTCTATCGCTATTTTTTTCTTTATTTAGTTCTGTACAGGATCATTTTATAGCCCCTTGTTTTTTTTTACCCACTTTTCGCAGCACAGGATAGCACCCTATTTAGTTATTGGCTGACACTCTTGCCTAACCTTCCTCCTTCCTTACTCCTAATAACAAGTCATGTGAATTTCTGTCAGCATGGATATGTATAGACAGTTATTGGATGCCGGCACCCGTTTAACAATTTAAGAACACTGTATAACTAGGCTGCGTTAATCATATATTCTGGAGAGTGCGAGATAAAAAGTGGTCGCACTGTAATACGCCACAATCGTTGTGTGAATTAAAAATGACCTTGACCGGAGAGTTCAGAACAGACTTACATAACTTGGTCACAGCCTAACTACTCCGCTGTCTCAACTGTCTAGGGATAGTTTACTTTTTTTTCAAAAACACATCCTCCAACTTATCATAATGCAGATAACGCCAGCTTACACGACTTCATTTTCAACGAGTTGCATCAGGACGCGAAGCTAAATTGTCGTCAATGTTATACCTTCAAGACGAAAACTCTGTTCTAGGCATGCGATGAAGACAGAGCATACCAAGAACAAGTTGGTTTAAGTATCGACCTCGGAACATCGAAAGGTGTCGCAGCTGATGAATAATAATGTACAACAGAACGACCTACATGACGCCAAACATTCTTCATCTAAAACATAATTCTTATGCATTCCCGTTCTTCGTTAGTTGGAATTTGTTTCGCCTATATTCACCGCAATGGTAGTTGTGACGTGAAGATTCATTAGTTCAACACTAAACGTATTTGAAACAAGCATTGTTATTTTGTGATGACAGTTTCTCTTGTACTACACAACTCACGAGAGCTGGCCCAATGGCATTTGAATGAACATCAATACTTTTGCCCGTTCCAACACGTAAAATGCATGCTCTCATCAAATTCTGTGCAACATATTGGTATGGTTTTTCAAGAATTTTAATAGTCTCGCTTTGAACCGTCTTGCGTATCTTTGTCAAAATGCGTTGTCTCGGTGTTGTGTGGAAATATGCATCTTTCCGATACTTTATTTAGTAAGACCTTCAATGCCCCTTTAATTAATGCAATAAATTCCCCGACCACAACACTTGGTGCCAATGTTCCAAACTGGCGAGAAGCATGGACTACTTCAAATAAACTAATTATGAATACATCGAGTGATAAATGGGTGAACGACATGAGGAGAACTAAATGGAGATAAACACAGATCCGAATACATATCAATTTAAAAATAAGAACCTTGGTATATAAAGGGTGTTCTTTTAGAAAGTGCAGGTTTTTTAAAAGAAATGCTATCACTGTCGGGAACTTGTGCTTATTCGTCACAAACTCTACATTCTGGCACAAATACTTTGCCGCAGTTAAAGCGGCACAGAGACGACTAATTAAAAAATCCAAAAAATGTTCAATTATTGACTTGAGGGCTGCTTATATTTGTAGTGGATGCGAATATTGCAGGCTATGTCAATTTTGTTTTCTTTCTTAAAATATGAAAAGCTTCACGTACTCTGAAATGTCCTTAAATTGTAATGGCGATATCGAAACAGACCACGCTTGGTGCACAGGAAACCCGATCACTCCGTTAGGCTAGACTTTTTTTTATAAAAATGTTTTGTCAGAAAAGACTACACAGTGATAAGATCTTATCTTATCTTATCTCTCTCGGGGACGCACAAGTCGCCATTTTGCAAGTTATAATGACGCACAAGTGGTTGTTTTGGAAGATTGGTACCTGACATCATCACAACTAGCCAGACTGCTGAGTGAAGTCAGGAGAATGAGTACTGTAGTCGGACGTCATCAGGCTATTGTCCATTTCATTAGCACGTCACGCAAAATCTGACTACAATATATATATATAGTGGTCACAACGTGGTGTATTTCGACGTTTCGGCCTAGAGTCTGGCCTTCATCAGGATTGAGGGTACAGTTTGTTGGTGCTCCGCTTTATACAATCGTAAATCAGAAGGGAGAGAGAGAAGAGAGAAAAAACGAGAAAAGAAAAGAAAAAGAAAAAAAGAAAAAGAAAAAAAAGAAGAAAAACGAGGGTATAAGTTGGACTCCCCCGGGCGCCCCTTATCACTCTTCTTTCCCCTTTACCTTCCATCTCTCTCCCTTTTCTCGTTTTCCCCTTTAGGATGTCTGCGGTCTGTGTATCATTCCTTTCACGAACGCATTGTTCCCGACCAGACGGCGCCTCCTGGCTCTGGTGGTTCGGTGTGGGAGAAAAAGAGCTTTTTTAAGAACTTTAAATCTTGTACGCAGCGACCCGTCGACATCTCGTCGTAGAAAGAGGGGCGCCGTGTATTGCCGCAGAGACTGGCAAGCGGGTGCAATGGCTATTCTTGCCCGCTTCTGGATTACGCGTGCAGTAGGGGCCTCCCGACTTTGCACAGGGTTACTGTTGGGCATGTCATATTTGGCACACTTGATTGGATTGGCACACTTGATTGGAGAGAAAAACAGAAACAGACGAAAGCTGTACTTAAGAAGAGTAGCTACACTTGGAATTATTTTGAGTTGTCCAGTGCCCTTCGCAGCTGCAGGGCCGTGCACTCAGTTATTTTTTTTTCATTGTTGCCGTTATTGTTTTTAATGCTTTAATTGCTGCAAGTGTACTCGGATTCTTATTTATTCCTCTATCAAGGGTGTTAAATCAGTGGATAAGGTATGACTCTCGTTGTTCACGTTCTCGGTTTGATTTAAATCCCATCTCTAAGAGTGTTACTGATTGTTTGTTAAATGCATGGTCGGGAAGATCGAGATGTTTTGATAGGCATAGATTTGGGGTTGATTTCGCATGGGCTTGTGATTATTGCAGCGAATATTAAACGGTGTTTCTGTTTGTCCGATGTACTGCATATTGCACACGTTGCATTCGAGTAGGTATACAACATTAGAGGAACCGCATATTAGGTTTCCTCGTATGCTAATCGAAAACTTGGATTGTGTGCTGGTTGCTTTGTGTGTTTCTCGCATCGCTTTATATACAAGACATCGTGACATTAAACAAGGTCGGCATGAATTATTAGGGGGTGAGGTATTGATTCGAGCATGGACAACTGTGTCTTTGAAGTTGCGTGGTCGTCGGTAAACGACGCCAAGAGCGGATGGGAATGCGCGTTTCAGACGTTCACTATGGTTATATATATATATATATATATATATATATATATATATATATATATATATATATATATATATATATATATATATATATATATATATAATGAGACCACGTCCGATGCGGCAGCAACCAGGTTATCCTTTTTTAATCCAGGCGCACGAGCCAGAGAGCCAGCCCGCGTGACATACGATGATGATCACTACAATGGTTTGGTCATGCAGATGAAGATGAAGTACATAGTCAGCGCTCACACTATTTCCCCCCCTTCGCGAAAGAGGGCAGCAAGTTAGAAAGGGTTGGGACGCCGAATATATCGTTTCAGTCGAGAGACGTGGGCGATCTCGGTGTGGCGGCGACGATGATCAGAAGCCGCGTTGACAGGAGCAACGCGATAGTTGACTTCAGATGTTCGTTCCAGGACGGTGTATGGACCGAGATACCGGTGAAGGAATTTTTCGCAGAGCCCAGGTACACGAACAGGTGTCCACAAAAGGACTTCGTCGCCTGGGCAGAACACAACAACTCGACGCTTCGCATCAATGTCGATTTTTCTCTTGTCCTGAATGGTAGCAGTGTTGGCGCGGGCGATTTCACGGCAGCGGGCGACGCGAGCGGCGAACTCTTCCGGGAGAGATGAAGATGGATTGGAAGATGTGGACAAAAAGGTGGTGTCCAGAACAAAAGTCGGTACACGGCCATACACGAGAAAAAAAGGGCTGAAATTCGTTGTACGCTGTATGGCAGTGTTATATGCGAACGTGACAAAAGGAAGTATTGTGTCCCAGTTTTTGTGATCTGGTTGCACGTACATAGAGATCATGTCGGACAAAGTTCGGTGAAAACGCTCAGTCAGACCATTAGTTTCTGGGTGATACGCTGATGTGGTCTTGTGGATGGTGTTAGAGGCCTTTAAGACTTCAGCAAGGACATGTGAAAGAAATGTCTTGCCACGGTCACTAAGGAGCACACGCGGTGCGCCATGTCGTAAAATAATGGCGCGAAGGAAAAAATCGGCTACTTCAGAGGTAGCACCAGATGAAAGAGCTGCCGTCTCCGCATAGCGAGTAAGGTGGTCTACGGCAGTAACAATCCAGCGGTGACCGGCTGGCGTAAGCGGAAGAGGTCCGTATAACTCTATGCCCACAAATTCAAAGGGAGTGGACGGGCACGGCAGTGGTTGCAGTGGCCCCGCGGGAAGAGACGTGGTACGTTTTCGGTGCTGGCATGACGCGCAGGAAGCGACGTACTTGGCGACAGAAGTGGAGAGGCCAGGCCAAAAGCAGCGAGTCCTGAGGCGGTCGTAGGTCTTGTGGAACCCTAAGTGGCCAGCTGTCGCATCGTCATGAAACGCTTGTAGAACTTCCAGACGAAGTGAGCGAGGAATGACGGGAACCCATTGGTTACCGAGAGGATGGTAAATTTGCCGACATAATGTTCCCTCTTGAAGCTTCAAACGGGCAAGTTGTCGTCTTAGGCGGCTGTTTGGAGCACGCGATAAGCCAGTGAGCCGATCGATGATTGTGCGGCAGTAGGTATCGGCATGTTGGAGCGAGGCGAGATCTGTGGACGAAAGAAGGTTCACCGAGGCAACTAACTGTTTCGAAGGAGCAGCCGTCTGTTTGGTCACTTTGGCAGGCGGTGACGAACAGATGGAAGGTGACACTTCGGCGCTTTGCGAGAGCGGGCAACGGGACAAAGCGTCGGCATCTTGGTGCTCTCGGCCCGACCTATATGTGACGCTGTAGTCATACTCTTGCAATCGTAGTACCCAACGGCCAAGGCGTCCCGACAAATTTTTGAGAGACGATAACCAACACAGAGCATGATGGTCAGTCACTATTGTGAAATGCCGGCCGTATAAGTAAGGACGAAACTTTTGTATGGACCACACGATGGCGAGACATTCTTGCTCAGTGATGCTGTAGTTTCGCTCAGCATGTGACAGAGTACGGCTCGCGTAGGCCACGACTTGTTCTTCGGAAGCTTGGTTCCGCTGAAGAAGGACAGCACCGATGCCAAGTCCACTTGCGTCAGTGTGTAGCACAGTAGGTGCTGCAGGGTCGAAATGGCGAAGCACTGGCCGTGATGTGAGGCATCGCTTGAGGGTGTGAAAAGCGGCTTCGCAGTCATCCGACCAGACAAAGGGTGCGCTCGTGGTCAGAAGTTTGTGCAGAGGAGCCGCAATAGTAGCGAAATCACGTACAAAGCGGCGGAAATACGACGCTAAGCCAAGGAAGCTGCGGAGGTCTTTCTGTGTGGTTGGTGTAGGAAAGTGCAGCACCGCGGCAACCTTGTCGGGATCGGGCTCAACGCCATGTTTACTGACGACATGACCTAATACCTTGATGCTGTGACTGGCAAACCGACACTTCTTAGTGTTGAGCTGGAGACCGGCCTTAGCTAAACACGTGAGGACTTCGTCTAGCCGTTCCAGGTGCTGTGAGAAGCTCGACGAAAAAATGACAATGTCGTCCAGGTAGCAAAGGCAGGTCTTCCATTTTAATCCCCGCAGTACCGTGTCTATCATCCGTTCGAATGTGGCTGGGGCATTGCACAGGCCGAAAGGCATTACATTGAATTCAAAGAGCCCATCTGGCGTAGCAAACGCAGTCTTCTCTTTATCAGACTCGTGCATTGGAATCTGCCAATAACCGGAGCGCAAGTCGAGACTTGAAAAGTACTCGGCACCTTGTAAAGTATCAAGAGCGTCGTCAATGCGAGGCATTGGGTAGACGTCCTTACGAGTGATTTTGTTGAGTGATCTGTAATCAATGCAAAACCGTACCGAGCCATCCTTTTTTTTCACTAGTACGACAGGAGAAGACCATGCGCTTGTCGAAGGCCTGATGACGTTGCGCGCGAGCATGTCGTTGACTTGTTCTTCTATAAGCTTGCGCTCAGAAGCCGACACACGGTAAGGGCGGCGGCGAATCACACGGGATCCGTCGGTGTCGATACGATGGGCGGTCACTGTTGTTTGACCCAGACCTTCGGAACAAACGTCAAAGCAAGTTTTGTGCTTCATTAATAACGCTAGCAAGGCATCCGTTTGCGTTGGGTTGAGATGTTCACACAAAGTGGCCTAGAGAGCAGGAAATGCATCTTCCGGTGGCATACACTTTGAGAATGACGAAGCAGATGAACCAGTGACGACACAAAGCGGTGCTTCTTCGGTAATGCTGGCAACAGTGGTCCCCTCAGGCAAAAGAAGTGGTTCTGGCGTCGTGTTGCAGGCCGTGATGCTTGCATAACCGCGGGAGAACCACACTAAACAAGATGCGATGGTGATCCCTCGAAAAATGCAGCGCTGGCAAGGAGCAACCAGAGCTTCAACATCTAGAATGTCACATGACTTGATCGTAAGGACACGTTCTCGTCCGGGAGGCAGGAGGAAATCCGCAGCTGTCACAAGGTTGGGCGACGAAAGGTCGGCAGCAGAAGAAAGCTCAGTGTCCGTAATACGAATGAGGGGCCGACCACACGAAATTACAGCAGACGCCGCTGACAAGAAGTCCCAGCCTAAGATTATCTGATGAGCGCACGAAGACAGCACAGCCAATTGTATGTGATGACGGATTCCATTGATGAGAATACGAGCAGTGCACAACCCGGTCGGGCGAATTGGACTGTCATTAGCACCGCATAACATGGGACCGGCATAAGGAGTTTGCACTTTACGCAGGCGAAAACACAATTCACGATCAATTACCGAAATTGCGGCTCCAGTGTCTATAAGGGCGTCAACAAAAACACCTTCCACAGAAACAGGCAGTAAATTAGCTGGACGAGACGGAGGAGTTGTAGCGTTCCGACGACAAGCAGTTTCCCCTCCAAAAACTGCACCTTCTAGTTTTCCGAGTCCCGAGAGATCGGAGCGGGACGCAAGGGTGATGACGTACGCCGAAACGGTGACGGAGAACGGCGGCGAGATGAACGAGAAGGATGAGGCCCAGCATGAGACCGTGGAGGGGAGGGCGACTGACGGAAGGTGGATGGATACGGTGCGGGATCGTATTCATCGGGTCTTGGGGAAAAGTCTCTCTCGTAAGCTGAGTAACCACGTCGTTCATCCTGCTGACGGCGGCGGCAGAAACGGGATATATGACCCCTTATGCCACAGTAGAAGCAGATGGGGCGGGGAGGACGCCATGTAGAATAGTGGCGTAGCCTTGGCGCTTGCGTTGTCATCGCAGCCACATGGTCGCATCCGACGTCCGCAGGCACGGTTGGAACTGGTGCAGGGACCCGCGATGCAACTTCTGCGTACGAAGGCACTGGGAAGCGCACAGGAGACGGGGCATGTGCAACGCTTGTCATTGATGCCAGTTCGTCCTTGATTATCTCTCGCACGTTGGGAGGAGGTGTGTGGACAGACGCAACGGTAGGGTTGCCTGGAATAAGGCCGTGAAGTTCTTCTCTGACAATTGTGCGGATAAGGGCCCGCAATTCATGCTCTTTGGTAAAGCGAGCGTCACAGGAGGCGTGTGGAAGGCGCATGGAATGAAGCGCGTCCAGGCGTTGGCATGTAGTGATGACGTCCCGGACGGTAGTCGGGTTCTGAATCACGAGAGCATTGAAGGCCACAGAGTTGATGCCTTTCAGTAGATGTCGGACGCGATCGGCCTCCGTCATGTCATTTTGTGCTCGGCGACAGAGAGCCAGAATATCTTCAATGTAGGACGTATACGATTCGTCGTCCCCTTGAATGCGGGTTGCGAGCTTCTGTTTCGCTACTACAGAACATCCTGCAGACGTGCCAAATACCTGACGGAGATGCCCCGTGAAGGCCAACCAATTGGAGAAGTCGCTCTCGTGGTTGTAATACCAGGTTTTAGCGACGCCATCGAGGTAAAAAGGAACGTAGCGCAGTTTGTGCGCCTCGTCCCAGTAATTACAAACGCTGGTTCGATCATAACTGTCGAGCCATTCTTCGACGTCTTCGTTGCGAAGGCCGGAAAATACCGGAGGGTCTCGATGAGAGGTACTCACGGTGTAGTGAAGCCTAAGTGGCTGAGAAGGAGCGGTTGCAGCAGTGGGCGGGTTGGGTTCTGCCATTGCTGTTGCTTGAGGGCACAACCGTCAACCAGACCGGAGCTCCAGGGGTGACGGGTAGAGCAGGAGGACGTGGGAACCAAAGCACGCTCCACCACTTATGAGACCACGTCCGATACGGCAGCAACCAGGTTATCCTTTTTTAATCCAGGCGCACGAGCCAGAGAGCCAGCCCGCGTGACATACGATGATGATCACTACAATGGTTTAGTCATGCAGATGAAGATGAAGTACATAGTCAGCGCTCACAATATATATATATATATATATATATATATATATATATATATATATATATATATATATATATATATATATATATATGTGTGTGTGTGTGTGTGTGTGTGTGTGGATGACGTAAGAAGGTAGCGATGGTTAGTAGAAGCCGAGGAATAAGAAGTGCTATGGAATAAACATGACGTATGAGCCAGGCCACGTGTCCCAGTCATCGTAACGTCACACGAGTCGACAGGATGAAGACCTGCCAGCCCCTTCATCAGTCGTACATCATCGACAAGGTTCTCCGCAAGACACCCTGACGATAAGTGAACTACCAAACCAGCATATAGCAGTACACATCGACGAGCATCATGTCAGAACCATCGACTGACCTCCCCATCTCCAAGTACACCGGAGCAGCGGACGATGGATCTGTACAGCGCTGGTTCAACCTGTTCGAGCACAACGCTACCGCTGAATCATGGTCGGAAAGAGAGATGGTCGCCATCTTTACCGACTACGTCTTTGGTGAGGCCTTCAAATTCTACCTCACCCACATATTTGAAAACAACAAGTCATGGGAAAAGATCAAACAAGAAATGATCGTTTGGTTTAAATATTAGAATGATGACTCCGACAAAGACTTGCTTATAACCCACCATCCACAGACAATCGCGTACGGTCATCACAGTCAAAAGCAGTCTTCACGCATGAATGCACCTCCTGCTTTTCCATCGCGTGGATCTTCGGTCGCTCACAATGCCCACCTCACGTCTCACACGTTCACTATGGACGGAATAGAGAAGAGGAGCTCGCAGAGTCCTCAGTTAAGCCCAGGACCTACAGTTCTGTTTCATGCACCAGAAGAGCTTGCATCGTCCGTCGCACAGAAAGGCAGACATTCCCAACTGTAATTTGACCAAATCACGCCTGTTGCGGTGTCGCCATTGAGAGCGCAGCCATCTGAAAGCCCAAACATAGGAGGCTTGGAAGCGACTCCGACAAGTTGCCAGGGGCCAGAAGCGTACGTAATCAACGCTGACGAAGGCGCCTCTGATGATCCTACAGTCGAATTGTCCTGCGAACTTCGCTGCCTGAAAAGCGTTGCAACAGCTGCCGTCTCGACACTACATCAATGAAAATGGGCATGATGTTCAAGAAGCGCTCCCACCTCAGCAGGTTCCAATACGACCGCAGCAATGCCACCAAAAGCAAGTCCAAGGATTTGAGACACTCCAACGGATACACCAACAAGGACAACGACGCAAAGCGAGCCTCTTAAAGCAAGCTCAAGACGTGAGGCATATACGCATAAGGTATCGGCGCCACAAACGCATTCGGCACAAGAGATCAGGACTGCGCCTAATGTTACAGCTCCAAAACCACAGAAAACGACGAAAAAGACAAAAAGGCATCATCTGTAGAACGCCGAGACCAAGACATCATTCCGTCAGCCGCGACCATCACACTCATAAACTGAAAGTACGCCACCTGTTCCCGCCACGACACACAATTCGATGCCTTCGACATCCGAACCTGAAATACTACAGGGACTCCCAACGTTGTCCGTTCCTCACAAGAACCCAACCGATGTCATCACCAGTGCAGATCTCCAGGGTGTGGTTACGCCATCCAGGACGCAACAGCCAACCTCGTCCACCCGAGTTCTCTTAAATATGACTGGACTGCTCCCTCTGCTGTAGTTTTTTTGTGCGAGTTAGGAACTCCCGTCCGAAATAGAACTACGGTGCATTTGACAATTATCGCTCGCTTTAACACCCTTTTTGTTGTCTTGTTAAGTGTCTGACGCGACTTCTTCCGGGGGAGGGAGAATCATGTGACGCAAGAAGGTAGCGATGGTTGGTAGAAGCCGAGGAAGAAGAAGTGCTATGGAATAAACATGGTGTATGAGCCAGGCCACGTCTCCCAGTCATCGTAGCGTCATATATATATATATATATATATATATATATATATATATATATATATATATATATATATATATATATATATTCCCTCTGCGCAGACGAAGCCCACTGGGCGAGTCAGACAGTCTCTCGAAGACTAAAGCGCTTCACACGCGCAACATGGGCAAGTTCAGTTTTTGCAGGCCGTGGGCCGTCCGAATGGAGACGCGCTATGCGGTAAATTAAAACACTGATATGGTCTACAACAAGATATTGTCCCGCATAGTGCGCTAGCAGTTTCTCGCTCAAACTGCGTTTTCTATTCGGTGTCCACAGCAACACTAGGTTGCCACGATTGTACGTCACGTGTCGGCGTCGGTGGTCAAAATGTGCCTTCGAGTGGTCTTGCGAAGCAAGGGTGCACAATAAGCAGGGCGTCTAGCTTCTTCTGCCAGGCAGATGATCTCGGATATGCAGGGTTGGCCTGACCACTGTCTCCGACGGCCAACATCCCATCCCTGCCGCACGTTTGAAAAACTGAAGACTCGTCGCATTGCCCCGAAATTTGGTAGGCTGGCAAATGTGACAACAGTCGCCAGCGTCGACGTGATCCCGCCCACCAACCTTGCCGCTACTATTCGGGCAATAGTGCGTGAAGAGCTGCAGCGACAAGGTGGTGGGGTTGACGAAACTATTCCTCATCCACCTACCAGTCCACCCTACTACACGGCGGCGCCATTAGCTCCTTTGCTACCATCGGTGTGTGTGACATACATCAGCGAAACAGAAACTCCGTGGCCACGTCGTGACTCATTCGCGGCCGACCAACCATATGGCCAATGCCTTCGTCACGGGCCCGCCAAACAGAGGTGGGCAGCCCCCGTTCAGCAAGCTCGTCACCGACCCTTCACCGCTGAGCGGTCTCAGCATTGGTTCGGCCAGCGTCATCTACCAGTCTGCTACAACTGTGGCTTCGAAGGCCACATTGCCAGGTATTGCAATTACCGGCAGCCGCCAAGGTACGACCGATCACCGAGATATAACTGTTCTGGCTTTACCAAGCACGTCCACCACACTGTTACGTCTACGAGAGAGGTTTATTCAGAGCCGACGTAACGGTCGACTCGACGGTATACAGTGAACGCTTGCTTGCTTGCTTGATCCTTTCTTTTGTCGCTCTCGCCCACTAAGGGGGATTGGCCAAGAAGCTGGTGGTTAATGCAAGTCAGTACCTTTAGGTTTTCCAGACAAGAGGAATAGGATTACTTTAACTGTTTTGACTGTGAAATTAATTTGGCCCAATGTAAAAAAATGGGTGGGGGTGGGGGAAGAGAAGTAATAGAATTTATTGAATATCTGAGGTGTAATCTTTATATGGAATTCTTCTGAATGTTAAATGCACCAGTGAGCTCTTGCCACCAACCGAACGTCCTCCTCTTCTGCCACCACCCTGTTCCCCGCTACACAGATGCACATACCTAAATTACATATGTGGTAACAATATATATATATATATATATATATATTATATATATATATATATATATATATATATATATATATATATATATATATATATATATATATATATCTTATGAGCATTTATAGTGCTTTACACTTGTTGAGTGCCATCTCTGTAAACAGCAGACCTGCATGACAGAGAAAAGTTGCCTGAAAAAAATGGCCCCAGCACCCCTTTGGGCTTTCCTAGGTTGATCGCATGTTTCGTGGCCGGGAGCTTCAGCATAAAAAAGTCAAGGTGTTCAGCATAAAAAATTAGCCCAGGCAGATGTGCACAAGGCACCTGAAACCACCAGCGTGCCTGAAGCATCTTATAATTGCTTAAACAACGTTCATTTCTCTAGACATATAATTGCCTCTAACTAATCACAAACAATTTGCTAAGTAATCTGCTGACAAACAAATAACCGTGTTGATCAACATTTTGAAACACGGCTGCTGTACACATAATGATCAGAGCCCGATACGTTAGAAATCAGACGTCTCACCGGACGAAAATAAATGATTAACAATCTGCTATCGATAAATAACCCCACCGTATTCAGAGCGTGAATTCTTAGGTGCACTGCGAGTACATAGAAAAGCGGCCCGATTTGAAGACTCACTCAGCGAGGACGCAGCTGTTGTGCTGGCGTTACGAAACACCTGCTAAGCGAGCGTGAAACATTCACGCGGTTGTTATGCTGGCTTCAAGCAACCTTTCGCTACAGGGTATTGTGTCTGAGAGTTCAGTGGACACGATATCGCTACATTTTGAAACAATAGGATCAAAAAATGTTTACGTGTTCGTGCGAAGAAGTGCCTGTGCATTAGCACTACGGATGTTCAGTTTGGGTATTTTTTAGAAACATGTTGGCCAGCGAAAGGGTAACTTGCGTTACTAGGACGATCATTCTTTGTTTTCAACAAAACTTTTGAGGTATACATTTTATCTGGCCCGAACAATTTATCTTTACTGCACTTTCTTTCATTGCCTAATATAATATTTCTGGCGCAGCTCAGACAAGGAAAGAAAAGGAGGAGACAGGAGGGGGCGCCTGAATTCGTGAACGCACTGGAAATGTCACGTGGCCAAGAATGTATCTATGAAGTGCAAACTTTCAATTAAAAAAAAAAAAACTAGTTGCTAGACTGGTGCCCTGTCCTGTTTCTTTCATTTTCTGAGTTGCACTGCAAAACGTTATATTAAGCGGTGAATTGTCAACTCGCCCAAGAAACTGCACTCTTAAGCTTTCTTTTAATTTATCGTTCGTCGGCTGGTTTGTTAGAGATCACCATCAAAACAACTTGCCGAGGTTTAATCTTTCTACAGCAAGCCAAATGGAATAGGACTGAATTTCAGCATTGGGCGCTGCTACTGCAGCAGCTGCAACTTTTTTTGTAATTGTTTTAACGACGTTGCGAAGTTTAGTCCTAATAAATGTGAAGCATTTGTTAGCGAACTTGGGCGACTTTTAGCGTATCTATCTATCTATCTATCTATCTATCTATCTATCTATCTATCTATCTATCTATCTATCTATCTATCTATCTATCTATCTATCTATCTATCTATCTATCTATCTATCTATCTATCTATCTATCTATCTATCTATCTATCTATCTATCTATCTATCTATCTATCTATCTAGACGCTTACGTTTGGGTGCTCTCGTGGCCACCTCTTTAACTTGGCGTGAATCAAAATTAGCATGGGAGGGTCAGATGGTTTGACGGATACGCTGGTCTAAACATGAATAATGTCACGATATCGTCGCGTACGTCCTCAAACACTTCCCGCCAGAAAGGGGGCACATACCCATGGGCGGGTATGTGCGGCTGGTATTCGGATATGTGCCACAGGTGATTGACACTTATTATCTACCCAGAAACGACGAGAATACACATAGGCAATTTTAACGCGCGAGCGTTAAGAAATACCCGAGATCGGTAGCGTCGACCCGACAAATGCAAAGAATAATTGTCAGGGACCGAGCTGGATTCGACCCCAAGCATTCTGCGTGGGCATTAATGAAGCATTTTACCAAAGAGCAATGCCAGGTCTCGGAACTACTAATCAAATAAACTCTAATCTTCGTGAAACGTCAATATTGGCTGCCGTGCTGCCTACCCAATTTTCCAACATTACATATGTACTCCTCTGATACAGCCGCACTTCGGGTTAACGTCAATTGTGGTTAGTTGCCATGCACTGAAGTAGATTTATGTAGCAGTGTCCAGAGCCAGCATCCTCGCGAGCATCACTGCTTCATATCAGATTCTGGTGTTGCTAATACGCAAGCTCCAGTTCACAGTGTTGCGCAAGTGCAAACAACTGGTTATATAAACAACTGCAACTTTTCAAAATAAGTTTGTACGTGCTATATTTGTACATATATTTAGCGTCATTTCACGACGTGTGGCTCAATAACAAAATTGCAACAGTCACATTCTCTTTGCACGCTTTGCATAATGTCAGTTCCCATGTACGTGGGCTCTGCCAAATTTTATTCTCAAATAATGTTTGTATATTCAGGGCAAGCGAGAATTAGATCCTACAGTAAGCAACAAATGCAGAATCGTTTGTTATTTGTTGCGCAAATATATTACGTTGAAAACGCCAAACTTATGAAACGAATAAGGTTATTGTGTTAATTATACAGTGTCTAAGCGAAACAGTACGCAAACTAAAAGATGACGACATAGAAGGTAAGGATAAAGGATATCAAAAGTACACGCACGCTACATCTACCACACAAAGTATCTGTGTAGTCTTATTTGGTTTTCGGAAAAGCACTCTTCCTTACAGTAGAAGCCTGCAAGCAGAAACAGTGTGTATTCGACTCACTGTCTATGTAACATTCTTTCTAACGAGTGAACACGAACTAGGACTTGTTGACCTATAGGATACATGTGCAGTGGATTCTTGATTCAGTGAAAACACCCGGAGCTGACCCGTTATTTCTTGATTCCGATGTTCCGTGGTAGCACTTGATCATCGGCGATATTATCCTTGATGTGTGTCTTGGGTTACCTTAGTGTTTTGAGGCGCTGCTGAAGTGGTTCCCAGAAGGCAAGTAGAAAAAATCCCGTAGTAAAGATCTGTTTTACCAACTGTCGCGAAGGTCACAGCTCCTCAAATGGAAACCGCGTACTATTTCATTCAACTAGTTGAAATAATTTTCAATAGCTATTCTGACAGTTATATGGTCCCCATGAGTATTGTTGCTTCCGTAATCCAGTTTCATGTGTATAACGTTTTACTATTAAATTTAACCAGAACCATCGATATGATATCAGTTTTTTTCAAGACTTTTCTGAACACTGGGATTAGTACTCAGACGGAATTGGTTGAAAAAGAAACAAGGATTTCACTGTACTGATGTTGCGGAAAAAAAAGAGTGCGTGATCTTCTTGACGAAGAAAAAATAATAAACTTGTTCTTGAACTTTGCTAAAACATAAGAGCTAAATGGGTGAATGCATGGTATTATGAAAATTAAACTAAACGACGTTAAGGAATGTATTGGACGTTATGTTCAAAGTAATTGTACTGTAAATAAATGTCAAAAAAGAAAAGTGGACGAAAAGATAACTCGCCGGGGGCAGGGCCAAACCTGCCGCTTTCGAGTAAAATGTCCGACGCTCCACCAACTGAGTATAAACGGCGGCGGCAAACTCCCCCCCCCCCCTCTCCTCGTGGGCCTTATACGGTATATATGGGAATATAAACGTGGGGCCGTTCGTCATTGCCGCTTTAGACGTCGCAGCGAGAGGGAAACACTTCTTTGACCTGTTATCGTCACGTAGGAAGTGAACTTAATACGAGCTGGCCGCTGACCCATTATATCTAGCGCGTTACCTAAACGTATCGTCTTACAAAAAGAGACCCTCGCTATGAAGGAAGGAAACTGTAAGTTGAAGAGCTCCTTTTTTTGTTTAACATATTAGTCTTAAGAGATAACAAATAATGTAATAGAATGTATAAGGTGTCCCTCTGCCCTTGTGACAATATGACGTGGTTATGTTTTAGGCAACTGGTCGCCCATCAATACAGCTCATCGCATCTCTTAACGCATCAGCTATGATGAATCCATCTACCCTCCCGTGCCCGCACTGCCACGCATCTTCAGTAATTCATTCTCAAGACTGAAACCAGATAGAACAATCTTCCCCCAGACATCGTCTTTCACATCAGCCATTACTCATTTCAAGAACTCCATTGAGTCACGCTTTGTAAATAATAACTAACGTCTTTGTTTTCCCCACTTTTTATGTAAAACCCTGTGATGTGCACAGGGTCCTAGAGAATATTTTAAACAAATCAATGAATGAATATTACAAGTAACTGCAATGCAAATGTAAAAAAAATGAAGCTGGACCTAAAGATGACTTGCCACCGGCAAGGAGCAAACCTGCGACATTCCGGTGGTAATTGCGACATGAGTTTGCGACGAGAAAAGATAAAACATGTATGTCTCTTACAGCTTTCACGTCTTGTGACAAGGAGAACCGCGGATCATCCTCTATTGGTAGCTCTACTAAGTTAAATGCACTCGCCACAGAACAGAGAGCGAGTAGTACGAGCATGGTCATGATGTCGTGCGTTCCGGAGCACGATACGAACTGATCTAAAAGTGCTGGGGAAAGAAAAGGCATCACCATGCACTAAGCCCAGAGCCTACCACTGGAATTTATTGTAATACTGAACAATGAGCAGAGAGGAGACAATCGCTTGCTCGCAATTGCGCTTATTCTTGGGAACGGACACAAACACCTGCACTACGTAAATATTACATCGAGGGAACTACAGTCGAATAATATGGCGCATATGTAGAAGTAAGAATTAAAGGTGATTGTTTGTGGGGCTCGATGACTCGTCATCAGAGCGAAAGCTGTTTTGAGATCACAAATGCCGATTCCCGTGCCGTAGTCGTCCGCCACGACCGCTGCCGATGTGCTTAACTACTGTCGCACGAAATAAGTACGAAAAAGAAACATATATGACCATTTCGTCATAAGAATTGGTATACCACGAAAGTGAAATTTGTTCTCACAGAAGTGGATGAATGATTACCGTACATTTCTACAAGAGAGCTTACACAATGTCCTATGGTGTTTCACGGTTCAACGGAAACGCACGCTGACGCTTACTGATAAATCTTAATTCCAACGACGAATGTCAGCGATCAATTTTTAAAGAAACCATTGTTGTCATAGATGCTTGTTGTAGATGCAACAGTAGACGGTGAGAAAAGAATCAGAGCAAGCGGTATGACAGCTAGAAGAGCTGTTACTTAATGGACACCGAACTTGGTCTAAAGTCACGTACTCGCAGCATAAGAAACGCAACACGCATAATGTCTATGCTCCTGGACGGCCGCGATATTTCGCAGAGTGAACGTAAGTGGAAAACGCTGAATTACAGCCGGGCCACAAAAAGCTCTAGTGGCTTGCCCTGCCGACGCTGACACCGGACACCTCACCTGTAGTCATAGTAGCCCAGCCACCTTTTACTCAGACGTGTTTTATGCCAGGGCGCACAAAAGCCTTAGTGACGCATTTCTGTCACGTATATGACGTTGCAAAGTAAACGTTATAAAACGAAAAAAGAAAAAAAAAACATTGCCCCTAATCTGCATGGTACACTGCAAATGCCGAAACACGATAGTCTTGCGCCTGAAGAGAATGAACAAAACGTTTGTTTGATGTTCTGCGCAAGAAAATCGGTGAATGGTATTCTGGAGGCTATGCGTTAGAGTGCCTCCATCGTATAGCCGAGGCGAACAAGCACATTGAGGCATGCTAGACACGAGCGCCATCCGGCATTTATCTACGAAAACAAAGGCGGGCGCGCCCGCGGAGAAAGATGCGCGCCAGTCTCGGAGGTGATAAGGTATAGAACGCAAAGCAGCGGGCAGGCGCCCCCACCATGTCCTGGTAGCAAAGCGTCGGAAACACTTACCTTTTTGAGCATCGCATTGTACTGTCAGCGCAGCACGATAAACGCTACAGACAATAGAGTTACTTGTGTGTGCCTCATCTAGTATAAAGGCACACTTACAAAACGTCGACGTGCTGTTATGACGCCTCCGATATGCGCAACAATTGCTTTTAAAGACGATAGTCTTTCTTGGGGACCTTTGACGGAAAAAGTTTAGCCTGTCTGTCTGTTTATCTGTCTGTCTGTCTGTCTGTCTGTCTGTACTTTTGTCTGTTTGCCCACCCTAACGATACCTCAAACAGCACCGAACGGTCAAACCCATCCGCAGCGCCCACCAATATTGATCAAGGCTTAGCGTTCATAGTTGCGTGATTGTCAATAAAAAAAAGCAAATATTGCGGTTATCAGAGGCGCCATAACAACATGTCTATGTTTTGTATGTCTGCCTTTATACTAGAAGAGGACACACACAAAACGCTCTAAGGACTGTAGCGTTTAACGCGCTGCGCTGACAGTGCAACGCGATGCTCAAGAAGGTGTTTCCAACGCTTTGCTACGACGGCATGGTGGTGGCACCTGCCCGTCGCTTTCCATTCTACACCTTATCACCTCTGTGACCGGCACGCATCTTTCTCGGCGGTCGCGCATGCCTTCGTTTTTGAAGATAACTGCCAGATGGCGCTCATGTTTAACGTGCCTAGATGCGCTTGTTCGCCCCCGTTAGACACTCGAAGCACTCTAACGCAGCGCCTTCAGAATACGATTCACCGATTTTCTTGCGCAGCACATCAAATAAACGTTTTGTCCACTCTCTCCGGACGTCGTCTTTCGCCGACATTTACAGTGTAACATGTAGATTCGGGCCAATTTTTTAATTGACAATCGCACAACTAGGAACGCTGAAGCTTGAGCAATGTTGGTGGGCGCTGCGGATGTGGTCGGCCATTTGGTGCCGTTTGAAGTATCGTTAAGGGCGGACAATCAGACAAATATACAGACAGAAAGACAGACCAAAACTTTTGTGTCGAAGGTCCCCAAGAAAGACTATCGTCTTAAAAACATTCAAGAAACTGTCCCCTCCCCCCCCCCCGCCGGGTGTCAAACCTGGGAATTCTTTGGAAACGACGAAGAGCGCCCGGTGATCTTCCGATTGAACTATTAAGGCCTTTTTTTATGTGGTGACTTTCTTTTGCACAACTATTGTTCGTGATCAGTTGGCGGAAATATTAACGAATACGTAGTGTACTTAGTAGGCATGGTGGACTGACATGTATATTTTCGAAGTAATGTGAAGGCTGATCAATATATCTTTTATCGTAAGGCGCTCCGTCGTCTTCATTGTCAGGCATCAAGCGGTGAACATTATATGGCCACTAACGTCACCTACGAGATTATTACAAGGTTATCGTGAATATGAGAAATTATACGTTTCCTTGTAAGATTATTGGTGGAGGTGCGGGGTAGGTTGACCTGGCTCTCCCGGCCAACCAACACGGAATTTCGGAGTGGTCGCCACCTTCATTTTCCTGCAATGACTCGACAGGCCTACCGATAAGAGCAACAACAGCCGCAGCAACAGCAGCCGCAGCAGCAGCAGCAGCTGCCTCCTTTGATACCCCGCACCTCCAACATTAATCTTACAAGGAAACGTGTCATTGCGGATATTTACGATGTTTACTTGCGATGGAAATGGCTGACACACTGGCGGGCTGGGACCACTCTTTATCCACTTTGTAGTCTTTTCTTCCAAGCAGAGACCCTCTACCGCTTTATGCCCCAATCCCACTACTGCCTTGTGTCACTATGATAGTTCTTTGCTGATGGTCGCTACAAACCCCTCTTTTGCATCACGTTTTTAACTTCTAGAGTTTATGGAGCTTAAAGAAAAATGATTTTTAACTAGAAAGGACGGCCATTCTTTTTATTCGGGCCAATGCAATTTGGCCATGTCCAGCAGCGTACAAACTCCTGTGAAGTCGTACCGGTAAAACAATATCGAGAAGGTCCCTCTACAACCTTTTTAGTTTTACTCTGGTGAGATACTGGCTAGAAAGATGTGCCAATGAAAAATTGCATGCGCCGACGACTTCTTTTAAATAACATTTAAGCGCCCCGTGTGCGTGATGCGAGGTGACAGAAAGGAAAGGAAGAACTCTCCCAAGCCTCAGCTTAATGACTGCACGTGGAAACAGATATCTTGTGTCTCACAGAAACTTAAAACGACTGAAGACCTGCGTTAAAGCGAATGCGACACACTGAGAACACCAAACCGAACACTTCGAAAAAAGATTAGTGCATCTCGATAATTCCCGCACTGATCCGCATACAAATACTGCAAACACGCAGCGCAGCTTCTCCACACAAGGCTATTGCTTAACTGTGTCACACATACCTTTTCGCCGTTGTCTATCACACATTCTCTCTTACTCCGTGATCTCTGTTGGCGAAACGGGGCGGTGCCGCCGTGTGTGAGTGCTGAAGAGAAGAAATGCGGCATAACGCAGTTAAAATATGACGTCCGCGATGGTGCGGTTGCACAGCCTTGTAGGCCATGAGTAAAGCTATTTGGCTAAAGCTTTTCGGTAACTGGGAAATAGACTGACCGAGCGAGCATCAGAGTCGCCAACGCCGTAATGTTCTTTGCCCATTGCATTGACTAAGCATGTGGCAACTCGTTGTTAATGTCGCGCCCCTTCCGCATACACGAACAATGTTTCACCGCAGACTTCTTTGATTGTGATAACACTGGTTTACCAAAAAATCACAGCATATCCTAGGAGTAGATGAGGATGAGTGGGACGAAGCGTCCGTGTGTCTGTTCGTATGTCCATGTGTCCATCCATGAGTACGTGGTTCCGTCCATGCGTCCATCTATCCAACCGTGCGTCCGTCCGTCCATCTGTCCGTCCATGCGGTCGTCCATGCGTACATACCTCCGTCCGCATGTGCGTATGTCCATCTGCCTGAATGTCTGTCCATCCGTCCGGCGTCCTCCGTTCATCTAGTGAACACTCCAAGTACCACCATCCCGCATCTTTTGGCCCTATATTAATCATCTAGAACTACCGCCATCCAGCGGACATTCCAAAGACTAAACGAGAGGTGTATACCTACTACTACTACATACATCGAGGACGCACGACCCACAGTTTAAGGAGCTTCGCCTCTAAAATGCTTCAGAGAAAGTGCTTTTCCAGCTTTCGCTTTTACTGTGCGGCGCGTTTCGCACAAGTCTGGTGGTTTTGCAGGAGCGAAGCTCTTTATAGCGGCACCCATTCGTCTCATAGCCGTTGTAGTGTGTAACAAGTATAACATTTTGACCTACAAGGTGATGCCGGTGAGAGATTTTTTCTGTGCGTTGTTGAACAATGAAAAACAGTGCTCAATGTACATGCCAATGACTGCTAAGGGGGAATGAGGGACAGGAGCATTTGGCTATTAGTAAACGCGCACGCTGCGATCCCCATTAGCAGCCATTAGCATGTACACTGAGCACTATCTGACAAGAAGGGGTTGCTAGGTTATACTCGCTGGGTGTAATCTCCTTAGTTTTAGAAAGGTTTAGCGAGCGTTGAGCTGCAGTGCCATTAATACAATGAACTAATATATACCATGAACTCTAGGTGGTTAAAGGTGGAAAGTAGATACGAAGCGCAAGCCGTAAGAAAGTAAAAGCCGAATGCTCCTGTCTCTCATTTCCCATTAGCAGCCATTGGCATGTCCATTGAGCACTATCTGACAGGTAAAGGTTGCTACGTTATACTCACTGGGCGTAACCTCTTTGTTTTTAGAAAGGCTAAGCGAGCGTTGGGCCGCAGTGCCATGAATACAGTGAACTAGTATATACCATGAACTCAAAGTGGTTAAAGGTGGGAAGTAGACTCGAAGCGCAAGCCGTAAGAAAGTGTGCGTGTGCCACCTCTGATTTAGTCCTTAGAATGTCTGCTGGATGGTGGTGCTTCTATATAGCAAATATATGATGAAAAGATGCGATATGGTGGTACTTGGAGTGTTGAATAGATGGACGAACGGACACACAGACAGATGCATGGATGGACGCGTTAACGGACGCAGGGGCGGATGCATGGACGAACGCAGGGACGGACGCACGAACACACGCACGCACGGACGGTGGATGGACGCATGGATGGTCACACAGACGGACGCATGGACGGACGGAAGCAAGAACGAATGGGCGGATGAATGCTTCGCCCCACTCTCCATCATTCACTCCGTGGATATGCTGCCAATTTTTTCAGTGTCCACACTTGCCCCTACGGCTCTGAGTGGCACTCGCTGACACTTTCAGATAGGGAGCCTCACAGTGGAGCCTATGATGATCTGCCATTCCAACGCGAAGTGAGCCTTTGACACTCTACATGCAACCAACGCACCGCTGACAGCCTAATCACAATGCTGCCAGACAGCGACACCAGAGATTCACGCCATTTGTAAGCCCGCAAAGCATCCACACCAAGTTTGATTGATTGATTGATATGTGGGGTTTAACGTCCCAAAACCACTATATGATTATGAGAGACGCCGTAGTGGAGGGCTCCGGAAATTTAGACCACCTGGGGTTCTTTAACGTGCACCCAAATCTGAGCACACGGGCCTACAACATTTCCGCCTCCATCGGAAATGCAGCCGCCGCAGCCGGGATTCGAACCCGCGCCCTGCGGGTCAGCAGCCGAGTACCTTAGCCACTAGACCACCGCGGCGGGGCGAACCACACCAAGTTTGCTTAATCCTCGAAAACCAGGCCTCAATCCAGCAGCCACGGTAGAACGTTGCGGTAGCGTTCTAAACGCTGCCGGCGAAGCACAAGAATACCCGCGAACGCGCCTCCATGGGTGCTTTCCTCTTTGCTTCCGTCCACCCGTCTGTCTGTCTGTCCTGTCTGTCTGTCTGTCTGTCTGTCTGTCTGTCTGTCTGTCTGTCTGTCTGTCTGTCTGTCAATCTGTTTGTGAGCCCATGTGCTCCTATCACACTATAGCACGCATCGGATGGATGGACGCTTCGGCCCACTCATCATCATTACCTTCGTGGATATGCTGGCTACATAGGACCAAAAGACGACCGAGCAGGTTATTCTATAAGGAGCTTCGCCTCTGATAGGGCTTGCGAATGCTCCGCTTCCCAGAGAGCCCGGGCTGTCGTCAACTCTCACTGGATGAATAGAAACGAGATGGCTGGGACCCCACCAGTGCATCTCGTATTTGCTATGTGAGTACTGCGCATTTTGTTCAAAGTTCTTTGTTTGTTCGCGAATGAATGATAAGATCCACACGATCTTCTAATGTCATCCGTTGCGCTGCGTATGGCACATTACGTTAGCCCGAATCACAGAATAACGTCATCCGTGCCATGTCCGCACATCTCGTGGACCAAAAATGCCACGCTCTTTTCCGCACTCGGATTCTCTCGGACTAACACAGCAGATTTGTCGGAAGTGTTATTATAGGGCCTGCAACAAACACAACAATTTTTGTCGCTCATTTTTCCGCACGGCCTCTTATGCCTGCTAGAACTCGAGGTACCACGATTCTCCAAGGACATGTTCCAGCGATGGCGGCACTGGCTAAGCCAATAGCTTTGAGAAAACGAGTACGGCTATCGGAAACGGTGTTTCGTCGGTATGAATACGTTTCCGGAAGAGCTTTCGGACACAAACCTAAAGCAAATAGAAGCGTTAGTAACGGACTAACAGCCTAAGCAATGCACGACGAAAATTTAAATGATTTGAAGCGCGCAGCTCTCGCTTCAGACAGTGACGCATTGTTGTTTTACAGCGAAAGCTGTTATGAGATCACAACTCGGTTCACGCGCAATGCCATACTTGTCCGCCGCCACCGGTGTCCGTAACCACGTCGCGCGAAATGGAAAAAAAAGAATCACAGCATATCTACGGATTCATGGATGATGAGTGAGGCGAAGCATCTGTCAGCCTGTCCATGCTTCCGTCCATCCGTTCGTTCTTGCTTCCATCGGTCCGAGCCGCCATACGTGCATCAATAGATGCGTCCGTCCGTCTGTTTATGCGTCCGTCCGTGAGTCCGTCCATCCATCTGTCCGTCCGTTCGTGATTCCATCCGTCAGTACGCCTGCGCGTCCATCCATCCATCCATCCATTCATCCATCCATCCATCCATCCATCCATCCATCCATCCATTCATCCATCCATCCATCCATCCATCCATCCATCCATCCATCCATCCATCCATCCATCCATCCATCCATCCATCTATCCATCCGTCTGCCAGTCTGTCTGTCCATCCGTCCGTGCGTTGGTCCGTACGTCTAACTATTGAACACTCCAAGTACCACCATCTCTCATCTCACAACCCCTGTGGCACATACCCGCTATAGAGCAGGTATGTGCCACCAGTGGGTGCGTACATACATACATACATACATACATACATACATACATACATACATACATACATACATACATACATACATACATACATACATACATACATACATACATACATACATACGGAGGAGTGACACACCCACGCCATACGAAGCTTCGCCCCTAAAAACGCCAATGCTCGAACCCATTCAAAAGCTCTTTTTCGTTCAGCTATTAGCTGTGGCACAAGCCCACATGAGGCATAATTCCTCATAGTCGTCAGCCACTGCATGAACAATTGGCACAGAATTCCTCGCACTTGTTTAGCGGATACTACGCTTCTCAGGAAAATGAGGAAAAATAGAATAGCGAATGCCAGTCTACCACCCTAAAATTTCTAATAATAATGCCGTAGTGGGCATTAAGCAAATGTGTTTGCAGCAGTTACCTAATGAGTTACCCAATTGTATGGATTTATTTGTGCCGATCATTCTGTCTGTTTGGAGCTTCCATTTCTGGGTTCTCTGATGCAACAGTATGCGCGGCCGTCCGGAACTATATTTATGAAACCAATAGGTTGACTTATGGTTCTGTTTAATTATCCAACGTGTCTGCAAAATTATATACTTATAAAAATCAGATCATTGCTCTATCCTAAGAATAAATTCGTTTCGTTATTTAAATAATTAAATTCATTAGATCAAGACACAGAATTTTCTTGGTCATCGGTAATCTTTCCATTATATTTCAATTACTCTAAATATGAAAAACAATACTTAAAACTACTCAATTCTTCGCCAATTTCCCATAGTAGGTATGCGCCACGGACACTAGGTGTCCGTGGCGCATACGAACTATGGGAAAGAAAAAGAGTTTAGAAAAGGCTCTGAAAGGACGCTCTTATAGCTTTCGCTATGACTCTGCTGCGCCTTCCGCACAGGCCTGGCGTTTTTTTCTTCTGGTACATCTATATACTCAGTTTGTCCACCGTCTAGATGCACTTCGCAGCCCTACGGGTGGTGGAACGATCGTCCGCGAAAAGACTCGCGTTGAGGGGTTAGTCGTGTGAGTACATGCTAACCGAAGTTTTCGTTGTTGTGCTCACGCTTGCGAGTAGGCGTACTTACGGCATGCGTCCATGCGTCTGTACGAAGACACGCTCTTTTGTCGTAAGAAAGGTCCTTAGATAAAACTTGTTTTATGTAGGGACTTAGTCATGAGCCGTTGCCTCCGTCGCGTAAGATCACGTCAGCGTTGCTCAGCATTGTGACGCAGGGGTTTGTGGGCAGTCTACAGTGAATTTCAACCAACATATGGGCAGCGGCACGAAATTCACGATGAGTTACTGCTGAGCGTGCATATCACGAGTAAACTGAGCCATGATAGTTTTTGTGGACAGCATGACCACTTCGTGGAGCTCAGGGGAGCGGTGGTTAGGGACAAAACGGCAGCGCACACGAAATGCTAGACTTGATGGAAGCTGTCTATAGCGTGCCCCATTAGCTGCTAGTTTTAAGTGTGTTTCACGAAGGCAGTTTTAGGGGCGAAGCTCCTTATATCTAGTAGTTGCAGTAGTAGTAGTAGTAGTAGTAGTATTAGTAGTAGTAGTAGTAGTAGTAGTACTAGCAGGAATAGTAGTGATAGTACGTAGCCACCTCTCATTTAGAACTTGGAAGGTCCGCTGGATGGCGGTACTCGCATATAATTATGATATGATGAATAGATGTGAGATGGCAGTACTTGCAGTGTTGA
This sequence comes from Rhipicephalus microplus, assembly GCF_013339725.1. Classification (NCBI taxonomy): domain Eukaryota; kingdom Metazoa; phylum Arthropoda; class Arachnida; order Ixodida; family Ixodidae; genus Rhipicephalus; species Rhipicephalus microplus. The sequence continues at coordinate 50,205,079 of NC_051175.1, read as the reverse complement.
CTAGATGGGCGGATGGACAGACGTACAGACAGACGGACAGACGGATGGAGAGATAGTCGTATGAACTGACGGACAGACAGACGAACAGACGCATGGACGGACCGACTAACGGATGAAGGTCAGCATCAATGCACGGACCCTCGCATGGACGCATGGACGGATCGATGGACGTTCGGACGGACGGACAGAAGTGTAGAGAAAAGGACGATCCGCCGTGCCCATCGCGAGGCCTACTCGTCCACCTCGTCTTTATTTTGAATGAACTTTTCTCATCCTCCATCGGTCCTTCCTCCCAGGTTTCGGCACCAAAATGTTAAGAGAAGGACGAGCCGACGTCCCCATTGCGAAGCCCACCCGTTCCTGAGAACCAAATCAAGAGGCATGACACCTCGACATTGCTTGATACTTCGTGCAGTGAAACATTTTTGACAGATACTACGTTGACTGCAGCTTCCCCTTGTGACGTGACGGGCCAGTGATTTCTCATGCTTTTGACAATGGACTGGATAACGAAGGCCTCGCACACTTCATTACGCCTTGCGAATAGGGCCTCCATTATCTAGTCCAGTGTCGGAAGCGTGAGAAATCACTGGCCGGTCACGTCACGAGGTGAAGTCGAAGTCAACGTAGTATTCGTCACAAACGCTTCTCAGCACGAAGTATGAAGCAATGTCGAAGTGTCATGCTTCTTGATTTTACTGTCGGGAACGGGTGGGCTTCGCACATCAGCTTCAACCAATGGCGGCATCACGACAGTACCCAGGCTTCAAATGCGGTCGAAAAATTGTAAAGACTGTTTATTGTCACTTCTTAACGGCGTCCTGTCTTCCTGGTTTCACAACACCAAAATGTTGAGGACAAAAGGACGAGCCGCCGTCCGCATGGCGAAGCCCACTGTCTACCTCTTTTTTATTCGAACGCACTCATCTTATCTACTCCTAATGATGATAGCATCGCTGATCGTCGTTTACGCAGCACTCAACAAGAAGCACGGATGGACGGTCACATGGACGTGCGCATGGACGGACGGAAGCAAAAACGAACGAACGGACGGAAGCTTGAACGGACAGAAGCACGGATGGACTTAAGGGCGCTCCACTGCACTCATCATCATTCACTCCGTGGATATGCAGTGATTTTTTTTAAATGTCTCCACCCTGATTTACATGTGATGTTTGACGTGCCAAAAGAACGATATGAATATGAGAGACGGCATAATGCAGGACTCTGGAAATTTCGATACCTTGGGTTCTTTAACGTCTACCCAAATCTGAGCACACGGGCCTACAAAATTTTCACCTCCACCGAAACTGCAGCCGACGAAACAGGAATTCGATCCCATGACCAGTGGATCAGCAGCCGAGTACCTTAACGACCATAGAGAACCACGGTGGGGCCAAATGGGTCCACCCTAAAACGACCGGTCATCGGCTCCCTTCTTCGAGAGATAAAATGCACGCAATACCCAAAAATGTAAACGAGTGTCACACAGGTCCCGTTAATTAGGGAGGCGATCGCCGGGCTAATTCCAAGGGCCGAAGTATTGGCCCCCCGAACCGCACCACGAAAGCGTGGACAATTTAGAAGTGGTCCTTTTTGGCGCGCTAGCGGACGCCGGCTGTGGCCCAAAGAACAAGTCAGAGCCGAGAGCTGATAAACAAAACAAATATTATATTCTCAAAAATGGCAGATCGAAAACAATGCACAAGAATGCACACTCCACAATAGTTACATACAATACGTCACCAATAAAACAACGTACTACACAGTACAATCAGCCACACTCAAAACAACGGACACAGACAACGATACGCACTACAATGCAGTCGCATGCATTGAACCACAAAGACACTTAAAGACTAAAGAGATAGAAAACCTATCCAGTCCAAAGTTCTTGGAACAAAAGCCTGGATGATACTCTTCTGAGAATCACTCACTCAAAGTCCAGCGTTGTTGTCGTTCCGCGCCCTCGAAGTTTCTCTTCCAGGAAACCTCGCGTCTTCAATTGGCCACTCTCCAAGCTCCAAACTTCTTCGCCCGAACACGTCGGCTTCACACACGCAGCTGTCGCCACGCGTCTTCGCTCGATAGCGGTAAACACACTCTCTTGCCTGTAACTCGAGCCTTCACCCCTCAGGTGGAAATCCTCTTCATCTCCTGCTTCGTCCCTACGGACAAAACCTTCGCCGACTACACGGCGGAATCCCTACGCACTCTGGCGCTAACTTCCGTCTTCTCCTGATCTCTCGTCTCCGCTGCTCGGTTAAATACCTTCCGCACGACATTCCAGAAAGTTCTCGTCATTTCGTTGGCGCGATACGCAGCGAAGGCTGGGTAGGGGGTGAGACGGTTCGAATGCCCTCCGCGATGGATGACTCAACCCGGCGTGACCACGCCTCTTTCGTTCTAGAATTCTCGCGCGCTTGCTCGGCCGCCGATGTGGGGTGAGGAGGTTCGTCGGCGAAGCCACGCTTCCGAGGGGAGAGCGCGCGCCCGGGGAGCCTTGGATGTTTGTTTTCTTTTTTTTTTCTTTTGACCTCCCGGCGTCTCCCCAGCGCGTTATCGCAAGAATTTGGCGGCGCGCCCATTTTTAGCGCTCGTTCTGTGACACTGCCCCCCACTTTCAGAATATTATCTCATAATATTCAAAACCACACAAACGAGCGCGAACAGTCACCACACCTCTCACAGACTGTAACCCAATCCGGCGCTCATGACACTTCACATTCACAATAGATCACTCAATACAACTGTACATTGTAATTCAATTCCACGACACATGAAATATAGCCACAGGTACATGACTACAACACTTCATCACACATTCCAAACAATACAAATGTTTGAAGTTCTCTCATTACAACAATTACTATACTCACATCATTACTATACATCACATCACCGTAACAAACATTTTGACTCACTCAACATACAGTTGCGACACAGGACAACAAGAACACTAACACAACATATGGCACTCAGCCCTGCCAAACACAATTCGATTCCACCTCAGCACCTATCCTGTGTATTTCGAGCTGCGCTTGCGTCCTTTCTTGCGGTGCTCGCTCGATCTCTTCTTGTTTTTCCTTGTTCTTTTTCGGCGAGCCTTTTCCAACGACGGGGTCTGAGGCGGCGTCTCAGCCCTCGTTGTCACTTCTGACACTGTTAACGGGTGATAACGCTCAACCGATCCTGTCACCCGCTCGTTCATGTCACGACATTGGACCTGGCTGGCCGACTCCGTCACCTTTGCACTGCCTGTCGGTTGAGGTCGTGTCGACATACGTCCAGCTGCCCAGCGCGTGAACTTATTCAACTCGATCATTTTCTCATTCGCTGTCTCTTGCGCCGCGGCTTCACCTCGGGCTCTAGTGAGATCCGTCACGGGATGCTCCTCCACTGTATCTCGCGGTCGCTGGGTTGGCGCGGGCTCTATCTTAGGATCTTCTCCCAAACATTCCGGATCATTCGGTCCTCGCGCCCCGTCGATGTTTCCGAGGACAAGGTCGTACAGGGGGGTCGTCATGCATAAAGCAGTAACCTTCCCGCTGAAGTACGGGGTTTCAACCTCAATTTCTGCTCCGGGAAGCATCCGAACTGTACGGTCAATTAGGCAAACTGGTTTAGTTTTGCCTGTTAACTCATCTTCCCGTACCAAATTTCTCCGCACGATAACAGTGGAGCTACCGGTGTCTCTTAACACCGTAACCTTCTTGCCCGCAACTTTTCCAGGCAGCGTTGGCATTCCTTTCGTAACACCGGTTGGCTGTTTTGACATTACAGCACCCACAATAGGAATTTTCTCCCCATTTTTCAACTCTACAAATCCGTCGGTGACGGCATTATCATCGGATTTCGGTGCTGCTAGCACACAGGATACCTGGTGAGTTTGACTCGCTCCGTTTCGACATGCGTCTGCTTTGTGCCCAGTCTGACCACACTTAAAACATTTTACTGCCGTAGGGCTCGTAAAGATCGTTCGACAGTTTTTCGCGCGATGACCCACTCGGTTGCACAGAAAACATCGCGGAATGCTCTCTGGTGCACGCTTCTTTTCTTCGGGAGCCAATTTCTTCGAATCATCGGGACAATCCTTCTTGACCTTGGCCAAATTAGTTCCACCTTGCGCTTCCAAGAATTGATCAGCTAATTCAAGCATGTCTTCAAGTGACTTAGCTCTCCTCTCTTTCAAGTACAGCGACAGGCTTGGGTGGCAACTAGTAAGAAATTGTTCTCTAATTAGGAGCTCTCTAAGCCATCGTACTCCTGCGCTGTCCCTGAAAGTTCAATCCATCTGTCGAAATAATGGCAAAGTCGGGCGGCATACTGCGTAGCCGTCTCACCATCAGCTGGCTTTCCTGTCCGAAATCTGTCCCGGAATCCTTCAACAGTAAATCTAAATCTCTTCAGCAAAGCAGTTTTCACCCTTGCGTAGTTGGCTGCATCAGTCGGCGTCAGCCTACCGTACACACTGAGCGCTTCACCACTCAAGCAAGTACTCAAAGCAGTTGCCCATTGATGTTCCGGCCAATTCTGGCTCCTCGCAATCGTCTCAAATCGGTGAAGGTACGCGTCAAGGTCGTCCTTCCTTTCATCAAACGCCACGAGCAGCTTGCTTGGGTTCAAGCGGAAGCCATGATCTTCCCGTTCGCTGCTTTCAACTCTAGCTTGGACGGTAGTTTCACTTCGCTGTTGCAAACGGAGCCGCTCGAGTTCCATCTCGTGCTGCCGCTGCCGTTCCCTTTCCTCTCTTTCTTCTATGAGCTGTCGCTCCTTTGCTTCTCTTTCTTCTCTCGCCCTTTCAGCTGCCAACTTTTCTCTCTCCAGCTCCAACTTCAATTGCTGCTCTCTTTCTTCCTTCAGCTGTCGCTCTTTTGCCTCTCTTTCTTCTTTCGCCCTTTCAGCGGCCAGCCTTTCTCTCTCCAACTCAGCTGCTTTTTCTTCCTTGGCCCTCTAAGCTGCCAACCTCTATCGTTCCAACTCAGCTGCTTTTTCTTCCTTGGCTCTCTCAGCTGCCAACCTCTCTCGTTCCAACTCAGCTTCTTTTTCCGCTTTGGCTCTTTCCACCGCCAGCCTTTCTTTTTCCAGCTCAGCTGCCTTTTCTTCTTTGGCCCTCTCTTTTTCTTCTTTTTCCTTCTGGGTGACCCACTTCCGTAGTTAGGCGCCAGAAAGACCCATCTTCTCACCAAGAGCGACTAACTTTTCGAGATCCATTTTGTCTCGCAACTCGCAAATAAAACCTTGCCGCGTGCAAAAAGTATCTGCCTAAATCAGTCTATCGGAACACTCCCCTGCACTCGTTAACGAGAACACTGAACAACACACAAAATCGTTCCGATAGCACTATCAACAACTCGAGGTTCTTTCTCACTACTTTGGACACACTGTGCACCAAAAGGTCCTGTCGCGGACGCCAGATTAATTGTCACACAGGTCCCGTTAATTAGGGAGGCGATCGCCGGGCTAATTCCAAGGGCCGAAGTATTGGCCCCCCGAACCGCACCACGAAAGCGTGGACAATTTAGAAGTGGTCCTTTTTGGCGCGCCAGCGGACGCCGGCTGTGGCCCGAAGAACAAGTCAGAGCCGAGAGTTGATAAACAAAAGAAATATTATATTCTCAAAAATGGCAGATCGAAAACAATGCACAAGAATGCACACTCTACAATAGTTACATACAATACGTCACCAATCAAACAACGTACTACACAGTACAATCAGCCACACTCAAAACAACGGACACAGACAACGATACGCACTACAATGCAGTCGCATGCATTGAACCACCAAGACACTTAAAGACTAAAGAGATAGAAAACCTATCCAGTCCAAAGTTCTTGGAACAAAAGCCTGGATGATACTCTTCCGAGAATCACTCACTCAAAGTCCAGCGTTGTTGTCGTTCCGCGCCCTCGAAGTTTCTCTTCCAGGAAACCTCGCGTCTTCGATTGGCCACTCTCCAAGCTCCAAACTTCTTCGCCCGAACACGTCGGCTTCACACACGCATCTGTCGCCACGCGTCTTCGCTCGATAGCGGTAAACACACTCTCTTGCCTGTAACTCGAGCCTTCATCCCTCAGGTGGAAATCCTCTTCATCTCCTGCTTCGTCCCTACGGACAAAACCTTCGCCGACTACACGGCGGAATCCCTACGCACTCTGGCGCTAACTTCCGTCTTCTCCTGATCTCTCGTCTCCCCTGCTCGGTTAAATACCTTCCGCACGACATTCCAGAAAGTTCTCGTCATTTCGTCGGCGCGATACGCAGCGAAGGCTGGGTAGGGGGTGAGACGGTTCGAATGCCCTCCGCGATGGATGACTCAACCCGGCGTGACCACGCCTCTTTCGTTCTAGAATTCTCGCGCGCTTGCTCGGCCGCCGATGTGGGGTGAGGAGGTTCGTCGGCGAAGCCACGCTTCCGAGGGGAGAGCGCGCGCCCGGGGAGCCTTGGATGTTTGTTTTCTTTTTTTTTCTTTTGACCTCCCGGTGTCTCCCCCGCGCGTTATCGCAAGAATTTGGCGGCGCGCCCATTTTTAGCGCTCGTTCTGTGTCAACGAGCCAGCGCACTAAGCTGAAACTTATTTCGTAGAAAACCATTAGTATAATCAACCTAGCAAAAGAGAATCGGACGCGTAATTTTTACGTCGTGCACTGGGACAAATACAGCGCTTGAGCAGCGACTTCAAATATTTTCAATTTAGGTCATAATCGTTCGCCTTCACTTATACGAAATGAAGTAGCTATACGCAGTAGTCGTGCGAACATCGGGGAAGCAGTGGCCTAAGTAGTGTCGGTGTCTTCGTTCCTCTCCTCCTTACCGTTACTTTCCTATTTCACCCCTTTTTATTTTATAGTATACAAGACTGTTTGCTGTCTCTATTTTTTGCGTATGTTTCTCTGCGTCTCTTTTATTTCCTACCAATTTCTTTGTTTGTGTTTTTACAAATCTCTTTTATTTTCTTTTTCCTTCTCTTTATTTCTGCCTTTCGCTACATCTCTTTCCTTCTGTGATTGCTCCTTCTCCTTCTATTTTTGAAAATTTCTTCCCATTCTTTATGTTTTTATCTCTTTGTTTACGTTTTCTCATTTGTTTACTTTTTTTATCTCTTCCTTTTCACCTTCTTCTTTCTGTGTCTCTGCACTTGCTTTCTCGCCCATTGACGTCATCGCATTCACCACTGGACAAATTGCACACATTTAGGAGCGAAGCAGAACACGAAGAGGGTTAAGGGAGTCCACCTCGCTTTTGATGATAGTTTTCAAATTCTGCAGGCACATTACGCTTCGCTTTAGCAGCTGTAGTGTTGAAAGAAGCAATAACATCTCAATACTTTCTTTCGTTTATTTGTCTGCTGGTTTAATTCTTTATTGTCTACGCCTGCCAATTACTTCTGATGCTTGCGATAGGGGATTTTAGTTTGCCCGTGAAATACTTACCATCTGCATTCTTATGAGGTACTGGAGAAACATAAGTGACGGACAATGGTTGTCGCGCGACTAACCAACGGCGCACAAAGGTTGTAGAAATCATACAATGACTTGCATGATTTCTTTCTTTGGTGTTTAGACGTTGACACAACTAGACAACTTAAAGTACGGCAAAGACATAAATGACTGCAGAAAATAAAAGACCACAACATGTTGGTAAAATTTGTGGACCTAAGAATAACATGAACCTGTGAATATGGGAAGAATTCACCTTCTTCTCGGCTAATCCCCTCCAATGGGCATGTGCCCTTTCACGAAGGACGAGAAGCAGAACAGCTCTGTAATAGTTGCCAATTCCTTATCTTCGTGTGCCGTGCTCGCTTGAAATAGGGATTCATATTTATCACGCACGTCTGATTTCTTGGACCCCTCTCGCATAACTTTAATGAGATTGATATGGGTTCCTCGACACAAGGGGATAAAAGTGAATTAAATCGTGGGCGCTCCGGCAAAAGCCGTTGTCGATGGTCCAGTACTTTCAGTCATTTCCGCAACAGTACTCGTAATACGTGCCAGATGTTGGAGGCGTGCCATAATCCAGGACTCTGGTAAAACCTTAATCACTCACGTGAACGAATATTGGCACCTCTTATTCACTTGGCATGAGAAGTTCTGGTTAACACGCCAAGAAGTCATTTCCGCTATATTACGTTGTAGTGCTCCAAAATTGATCTTTTATATGCATAGAGCTGGTTTCGCTCCTCCTTTTTGCTCACTGTGTAACAAGGATGAAACTATCATGGATTATTTTTTATCGTGTAGCTGCTTCCACTTACTGAGTAAAAGCATTCTTATAGCGGCTTTAAGTCCAAATATATAGATTGGATTTTATTATTTTTAGTATTCCCTCATTAGGTGATTGTCACCGGGATTCATGTTCTACTTCAGAAAGATTCCTAATCGAATCAAGGCGGTTTTGTTCACAAATCTCACAATGCTTCGAACCATTTATTACTCAATAGATTTAGAATCATTGTGTAATCTTCTCTATTAAAAAATCATTTTCTTATGAATTCCCCCCCCACCCGAGTTGGTGTGAGCCATTCATCAAGGTCATCATATGACGCCGTCTGAATGTCGGGAAAGCGTGATAATGGGAAACTAGAAACATGATGGACAAGCTTCATTTTCGTAATGAGTCGAAACACGAAGAGGCAAGAATGTAGAATGTGTAAAATAAAGCTTGTACGCCAAAGTCAGAGCAAGCTGAAAATTGGCTTGACTTTTTCACCGCGAAGCGAAAGTTGAACTGGAACCTGGACCAATGTTAAGGAGGCACACTTTCATTGTGGGCCACTGTAGAAGTTTCTTTGCTTTTGTGCTGTGCAGTCTGTTCTCTCTCTCTATCTCTCAAGTGCTCTCGCAATTACATGCTCGCAATATCAGGAAGAATTAAAAAAATGGCAGCATATCCATGGAGTGAATGGTGGAGAGTGGGGCGAAGCATACGTCCGTCCATTAGTTCTTGCTTCCGTACGTCCATGCGTCCGTCTGTGTGACCGTCCGTGCGTCCATTCGCCCGTCCGTGCGTGTGTCGGTTCGTGCGTCCGCACGTTCATCTGTGCGTCCGTCCCTGCGTTCGTCCATACATCCGCCCATGCGTTTGTCCATGCGTCCATCCGTCGGTGCAGCCATCCGTGAGTCCGTCGATGCATCCGTCTGTGTGTCCATTCGTCCATCTATTCAACACCTCAAGTACCAACATCTCGCATCTTTTCATCATATATTCCGCATATGCACCACCATCCAGCGGACATTCCAAGGACCAAACGAGAGGTGGCAGACGCACACTTTCTTGTGGCTGGCGCTTCGTGTCTACTTTCCACCTTTAACCACCTCGAGTTCATGGTATATACTAGTTCACTGTATTCATGGCACTGCGGCCCAATGCTCGCTAAACTTTTCAAAAATCAAGGAGGTTATGCTCAGCGAGTATAACGTAGCAACCCTTTCTTGTCAGATAGTGCTCCATGTACATGCCAATGGCTGCTAAGGGGGAATGAGGGAAAGGAGAATTCGGCTTTTAGTTAACGCGCACACTGTGAATTTTTTATTCTTCAAAAACGCACAGAAGAAATCTGTCACCGGCACCACCTTGGAGGTCATAATGTAAGACTGGTTACACACTACGACTACTACTACGACTACGAGGGCCGAACGGGGGCCGCTATAGTCCACGCACTAATCTCTTTTTTTTCGCAACTCTCCCGTCCGCCAGAACCACAGTCCACCGAGAAAGTACGTGCGCGTGGGCAACACGCGGGTTGTCACCATGCCCCCACCTAAGGAAACTTTCTTCAATGTCCGGGCGCCACCGGGAACATCGGTGGACGAAATCATTGATGCCCTGGAAACCCTGGTTGGACTCTAGGAAATCTACAGTGTCCAACATCACGGCGGCTTTGATTTTCAAGTCGGGGTCAATTCGACCCGAGCAGTCCAGGTCCTTCTTGAATGCGGCGGTCTCCGCCTCGGAATCATTGCAGTCCCACTCGTACCAGTAGCACAGCAGGTTGCAAGCGTCACTTGCCTCTACCTGCCCTGCTACGTGCCAGCAATGAGGTCGCGACGGGCCTGAAGTCCTACGGTAGCACATTAAGAATTGAGGAGGCACGCTACAAGGATCGTCCAAGTATCCGCACCGGAACAAGGTACACTAAAATAGACATGCGGCCGGAAAACCCGCTGCCAAAATTTGCTCGAGTCGGCGGCCATAGGGCCACCTTTGAATACCGCAGCGTGAGACGCCTCTGCCGCCGTTGTAAGCAGGAGGGCCACTTTAAGCCCCAAATGCGACACCCCCCACTGCGCAAGTTGCGGAGTCTTCGGACACTGCACGGATACTTGCTTCGAACCGTGCCGACGTTGCGGCCACGCACACGCGAGCGTCGACTGCACCGCGAAGAAGACATACAGCATGGCGGCAGCCTTGGAAGTGGACGAGTTCCCAACACTCGCCACGACGTCAGCTACCGGGCAGCCGCAGCGGAGGCTAACCACCCTGCGCCCGGCGAAGAGACCAGAACCGAACGACGCAGTGGACGACCAGGAATCACATCTCCCCGAAAAAGCGCCGGCGCAAGTGGCGGCCACTACGACGACGGAGGGGCGGCACGCAGCCAGCCAGGCAGTGGCGCCGACGCAAGTGAGTATGAGCCGAGAAGAGCGTGAAGAGGAGGGAGGCCGCCACGTTGGCCACGTTTTTCCGGCTGCGCCCAGCCAAGCTGCCGCCGCCGAAGCAGAGAGGGTCGCCGACAGCGGCGAGAGAGGGAAGCAAGCGGACCACAGTGCAAGAAGCGTGAGCGGCGACGACGAGACGGAAGACGACGCAGCCAGTACTGTCAGTTGGGCTAGCGTCGAGGAAATGGCCGTTGGGGAGAGCTGCCTCGAACGAGGTCGCTGCGACAGGAAAGAAAACCAGGAGGACCGCGTGCAGGAGGACCGCGTTTCTTGCCCGAACTGTGCCTTGAGGCTTAGCCTCAAGGCACAGTCCAGGCAAGAAACCAGCGCCGCAACATTCAGCGAGTGGTGGAACAAGAAAGGGGACGAAGACGACGCGCGGCACGGCCGCGAGGCCCTGCTGTTCGCAGGTGACAAGACCCCCAGCAGCCCCGTCGAACAGCACATGTCCAAGAAGGCGTCAGGAGGAGAAGGTGCGCCAAAGCACACCGAACCGTCCAGTCCCAGCCGGCGGCAACAGCCGTCCGAACCTGTGCCCCAACATGGCGACGCGACGCAGCGGCGTGGCCGGGAAGAAAGCCAACATGGCGCCGTGGGGATGAAGCCGAGCCGAGAGAAGATGGCGGCCGACGTGCTGGAGGCGCAGAAAGCAGCAGCATTGTCAGACGAGTTGGAGCCCGGTGAGCTCGTCATCGACGAGCGGGCACTGACACACGAACCTCCGAACCGTACTCCACAGGAAGCGTTCTCGATGCCGGCAGGCGTCGGCCGGGGGCGGAATGGCCGTAGTCGCGACCCCGAGGCCGCCCACGGTAGCATCCTCTCTCTGTCGCTCAGGCCCTCGGGCCCAGGCGCTCACACGGAGACTAAGGAGAAGCGTACTCAACGCCGTACCAAGAAGGCGCGACGTGACGTCGCAGGGTGCCGGAGAGACCTCACACCGGGAAGTGAACACGAGGAGGCGACGTCAAAGCAACGCTCAAACCAGCAGTCGGCGACGGGCGACGTGGACACAGACAGCGATTTCAACTGATAGGTGGGTCTATTCCATGACTTCCCCACCGTCACGTGTTTTCAGAGCTGCCCTCATCAGCGAGGTGCCGGAAAACTGAATGAGCATTCCCCGAAATGTGTTTCCAGTAGTTCCTGGAAACTGACATAACTGTCACGCAGTGTTTTTTTTTTCTTTTGTTTCGACAGTCATGTTAAGCTGCGCATTGCTTGTGATTATTTTCAATAAGCGCGCCGTAACGGAGTTTAGCACTCTAACTTTCTGTCTGTGACTTTTTGTCTTGGAAAAGCTGTCTGAACATGTGCCGAGCACCGCCCCCCCCCCTTTTTTTGCTGGTCTTTGGCAGTTTAGATGCCCAAAATATGTACAGTACGGTCCACTCTTGGAGGGAACACGGTAACGCATGGCTGGTGGCCCACGTGGCGCAACATGCGGCGAGATTTGTAAACGCTGCGCATGCGCATAGACGCGAAAGGGTGGGGCTCGCCGCCTTTCGTCTGCTACTTTCCACTCCGGCGCTTGCCGTGCGCTGGATACAGCGTTCGCATTTCCGCACTCTCCCTGCCCCTCCCCGGGTAATCAGCGTGCAGAAAAAAAGTACCTGTCGGTTGTTGTGCTTTCTCGGCAGCTTTGTTGCAATTCAGTTCATGGTCAAAGCAGCCGATTTTAGATTACAGGCGAAACGCAAAGAAAAGCCATGGGCTTATATTATTTAGAAGCATGTTAAGGAAACACATCTTGCACATACTTCAATGCATGCCACTACTGCGTTACACCGAATTATATAATTGTTGTGGATCGCAATACGCAGCAAATGTTAGTTCTAACTCGCGTTACATTTCGTTTTCTTTGTTGAAGCGAAAACGCCAGAAGCTCCTTATTTCGAATATGCGATAGCATTCACTTTTTCGAAAATCATTACATTTCACCAATACGCGCTGAAAAATGGTGTTTATAGAACACTATGGAGTAAACAACAAAAAGGTAATTTCTCAAACTTAGACAGGTTGAGTTAGGTCAGATCTGTAGCCTCGAAACATTTGAATGATGCAAAGGTAATGAAACACATCTGAGCCTTGTGAAACACACAATAAAATGCAAATCTGTGTAAGCAAAACCGGACTACGCATGACAGAACTTGGCAATGAAAAAAAAAAGACATTCGTAATGCCGATGATTACGCTGGTAATGAGAAAGTGGCCATTTCGCGATGGCAGTGACATCACGCTGGCTGAATTCTTTGGTGTACAGCTCGACTATTCGAAGCCTTTCGTCCTCAGGTACTCTAGCCATGCCGCTTCAAAAAACTAGCTACGCCGAAAATGTGATCAGTGAATAAGTATGCCCTCACCAGTGGAAGTCTGTGAAAGCGATAACGAAGCCCATTCCTCGCGTAACCTAATGTTTGTGCTCACCAAAAATCGAATCGTAAGCTTTTCAAAAGCCGTTCGAACCAGCCAGCCGCTTTTTGATAACAGACATGGAAATTGATGGTCGATGAAGCGAGCACAGCAAGCTTGTCGCTAGCGAGCGCCGAGCGTAGGGCGGGGTAGTAGCAGACGACGCGGGCAAGTACCACCCTTGCGATTCTGCGCGCATGCTCCGCGTTTCCAAATCTCGCCAGCAGTTGGCGCCCCGCGGACCACCCGTATAGGGAGCCTACATGAACGGCCGTTTTTAGGGTGGAGACATCTTAATAAGTGCCTTCAAGAAACTCAGCCAAAACCAGCGGGCAACGGGGCACGCTGTTGCCAGCTTCCACCAAATTCAGCATAGTTTTCTGTGCGCCGCCATTTTGGAGCAAGCCGCCCTTGTAACAACACACAACACCTGGGCCTTTGACAGCGGCGGTTCTCAGGGTCGTGTAAGCGACCCAGTTCTCAAAGTGAGCGCACGAAGAAATTCGCAGCCCACACACAAACACTTGCGACATAATACTGAGGTTACGCTGACACGAACGCAAGCGTGGCAACAGCTCAGACTAGCGAGCGCGTCTCCGTACGAACGCGCGGACGCGTCCCGTTTGTGGGCTTCCTACTCGCAATGCGTGGACGCAGCCACGACAACTTCGGTTATCTACTCATTCGCGAACACCGCGAAACACATATACGTGTGCCGCAGGAAAAAAACAGTGAACGAAATACGCAGTACTCACAGAGCAAATACGAGACGCACTGGTGGGCTCCCAGCCGTCTCGCTTCACTTGAGCCAGCCATAGTTGTCGTCGGCCAGGGCTCGCTGGGAAGCGGAACATTCGCACCCCCTTTCTGTTGTGGTTAGTGCAGAGCGATACGCAGCATCCAGGCAATCTAAGGCTTCACCGGCAGCGTTTAACACGCTACCGCAACGTTCGACGCCGTATTATTGAGAACTAAACACAACCGGGCGTAGACGCAGTGCGGGCACCAAGATGGGGCGACAGCGCGGCGTTGCTGTCTGGCAACATTGTGTTTTGGCGGGCGGCGGCATGTAGTGGGTCAGAGGCTGACATCACCCTTAACACGGCCGTTCATGTAGGCTCCCTACACCCGCAGCGTGCTCGCGTGTTCCCCCTAACAGTGGACCGTACTGTACATACGTACCTCATTGTCCGTGTCGCGAGTGGGCCGCTTCGCGGTCGGTTAGTCGCCGCCAAAGTTCCTATCGGCTCACTCTGCGCCTAGTGTGTCTGCACCTGTCCTGTTAAGGCATGCAATGTATTTCTTGCATTCGGCATTCAATGCCTTTGGGCATTGAATACCAAAAGTCAGCACGACGGCCTTATGCGCCCGCTGCCGGAAATGTGTGCTGTAGGCGCACGACCGGGCAGTGTTGCTACTAGGAGTGGCACGGCCGTTGGCCTAAATACTCGTCTGCGCCATATGGGCGGTGGTTTTTTTTCTTTCTTTTTTCCCTTGTGACATTGGGTCACGCATAGCAATTTGTTAGGTCATGCACGTAAGTTAATTTATTGAACAATTCTTGTGTCGAATGAGTGTGAATATATCATGCATTCCATGTCCTTTGTGCCGGAGCGGTCACCTGCCTTTTAGGTGGTGATGATAGGCAGTTGGCCGATTCCGTGGCGCGCAAGTTTAGTGTACATTTCCCAATGGTAATGTCATTTTCGATCATTCGAGTGCATTTCACGATTAGCGTCACGGTGACAGTGATGGAGTGGGCGAGTTTTGGCACGTGATGCGGTTGTGGTTTTTCCTTCTCCTTTTTTCCCTCTTTTCTGTTTTGTCTCGAGGGAGATCTATGATAGTGATGTGTGAGTGCGATTTGTTTCTATCCACAGTCGGGTAGCCATATAGCGAAGTGGCATATTGCCCAAACATTTGAGTGTCTTATGTGTTATGTCTTGCTTTATTTTGAGGATAGGGTATCCTCCCCAGCATACCGGTACCCCATGTACGATGGCCCCGCAAGGAGCGTATCTAGTCCTGCCCTACCAGATGTTGAGGGCCTACTGTAAACTGTGAGTGTGACACTTGCCGTCTCACAGCGTTTCATTTCACGGGGTTTTCCATACAGTTCTGCCGTTGTGTTTCGTACCACTTAGTGAATATTATGCACTCCATAATCTTCTGTTCATTTGGTTCCTAGAATAGTTTAGCCACTTGCATTAAGGTGGACGGAAAAAATTGCCATGGCATTTTTCTTTGATCAACAACCACAAATGTCTCAAAAAAAAACTCCCAAGCATTTCTCCGAGGGTGAACATGGTTAAGTGCGAATGCACGGGGTGATGCTATGAGGGGGAGTAAAGTTAAAATCCGTTGGCGACGCTGATATCGGTGTCAGTAACGCGCCTTATATCCAGATGGTAGCGTTGCCTCCGGGACATCCATCGCACGACCCGCTCTCGACAGGAGACTGAGAGAGAAGGCGGGCGCGCGAGAGAGGGGTGCGCGTGCAGCTGCAGCGAGCGAGGAGAGCGGAGGAGCGAGCGAAGGGGGAGGGGGACTATCAGCGTCGCGTCCGTGGCTTATTCGGTAGAGCGTCGCGCTGCGGCCCGCCAAGTCCTCTTTCTTTTAAAAATAGAGAGAAGACTGCGGACGCCGCCGACGGCGGTGGATGGTTTGGGGTCGCTTATGAAGTGTATTCACACTTAAAAATAGTCACATGGAACTTTCGGGGCCTGAGCACCCGACAGAAACAAAAGTTAGTAATTAAAGCAGCTAGGAAACTACAGTGTGACATTTTGTGCTTACAGGAGACAAAGATAGATTGTTTAAGTAAGACCAGAGACCTACAATAGCAGTTCTCTGCCCGCGGTTTTTAGGGGCGAAGCTCCTTAGGCGTGGCTTGGGCGTCCCTCGTAGTACGTAACCACCAGTGGCACATACCCGAAATAGGTATAACATTTGACCTCCAAGGTGGTGCCGGTGAGAGATTTCATCTGTGCGTTGTTTAACAATAAAAAATAGTGCTCAATGTACATGCCAATGGCTGCTAATGGGGAATGAGAGACAGGAGCATTCGGCTTTTAGTCAACGAGCACGCTGCGATCCCCATTAGCAGCCATTGGCATGTACATTGAGCACTATCGGACAAGAAAGGGTTTCCTACATTATACTCGCTGGGTGTAACCTCCTTAGTTTTAGAAAGGTTTAGCGAGCGTTGAGCCGCAGGGTCATGAATACAATGAACTAGTATATACCATGAATGAATTAGAGGTGGTTAAAGGGGGGAAGTAGATACGAAGCGCAAGCCGTAAGAAATTAAAAGCGGAATTCTCTGCCTCTCATTTCCCACTAGCAGCCATTGGCATGTACATTGAGCACTATCTTACTGAAAAACGTTTGCTACGTCATACTCGTTGGGCGTAACCTCCTTGGTTTTCGAAAGGTTTAGCGAGCGTTCGGCCGCAGTGCCATGAATAGAGTGAACTAGTATATACCATAAACTCGAGGTGGTTAAAGGTGGGAAGTGGACCCGAAGCGCAAGCCGTAAGAAAGTGCGCGTGTGCCACCTCTCTTTTAGTCCTTAGAATGTCCGCTGGATGGCGGTGCTTCTATATGGGGAATATATGATAAAAAGATGCGAGATGGTGGGACTTGTAGTGTTGAATAGATGGACGAACGGACACACAGCCAGATGCATGGATGGACGCATGAACGGACGCAGGGGCGGATGCATGAACGAACGCAGGGGACGGGCGCACGAACAGACGCATGGACGGTCACACAGATGGACGCATGGACGAACGAATGCTTCGCCCCACTCTCCATCATTCACTCCGTGGATATGCTGCCATTTTTTTTTCTCATTCCCCACACACCAAGCGTGTGGTACAGCCATAATAGTGTTCAATTGGTCCATCCTTAACAAGGTAACGGGGGCCATTTCACTTCCGACTCGGATGGCCGTATGGTCGTATTTGACTTTGAGTTCCAAAAGGAACAATTTAGGTTAATTAGCGTGTACGCACCTGTTAAAAGCCAAGCCATGGCGAGCTTTTATAGACAACTCAATCCGTTGCTTCTGGAAAGGAAGCACTTAATCGTAACAGGGGACTTTAATTGTGTTTTAAATAAGTTAACTGATAGGACAGGGCCGGCCAGAGAAAAAAGAACATATATAGCTCAGAAATAAGAAAAATAGTAAAACAGTTTAATTTATTAGATGCTTATGTACTCCTTCATGGACAGACTGTCCAGCATACCTGGTCGTGAAGCAACTGCAGCAGGCCCGATTAGACCGCGTATATGTAACCTCGTCCTTACAGGCAGCGGTCATAGACTGCCAGGTGGGTAGACCCGCCTTTGTACGCCCTCGGTATTTCCGACCACAGGCAGGTGGTCGTGTCCCTGAAGCTTAAGGACAGATCGCCTTATCGCTAACCGTGGCGAGTGGATAATCGACTTCTTAGTGACGAGACGTCGAGGGCCAGCCTACGTAACCGCCTGACAGCTTCTATAGGAAACTGCAGTTGGGACGGTCTTAAGCAGGAGTGGCGGGAAATTGGCACGAACGAAGGGAAAAAGTTGAAACATCGGTACTCTGGTCTGGTGAGAGCAACCCTAGAGCGCATCAGAATAGTGGAAGAGGGAAACCCACGTCTCTATTTATGAAGACTTATGCTAACGACTTGAAACTAAGGTTGGCACGGCTGAGGACGCTGACGTCCACCACAGCGTGCTCCTACTAGGCCAGACTTTTACCGAGTTCCCACCCGGAAGTTCTTAATTATATTAACAGTACCAGACTCGGTCAGTTGGAAAATCGCGGCAATTTAAATAGGCAAGACATAGCTGGGTTTTGTACACACTTTGAGAACATGGACACTCATGAGCTGCAACTTGACTTGGACTCGCTTATGAATCATCCTTTTTTAGGTGACCTCCCGCCACTTTCCTCAGAGGAATATTGTAATTTGGTTGCACCCATAAGCTTAGAGGAACTTACATTGGCAATGCGCCGCCTCCACCAGGGTTCGGCGCCGGGAAGTGACGGTTTTACTATTGAACTTTATAATGCATTTTGGGACGTAATAGGACAAGCCTTGTGTGAGGTCTTGAATGTCTTCACGAGCAGGCACACGCTGCTTCCAAAAATGCAAAAAAACTCCGAGGACCCACGCAACTGGCGCCAATCACATTGTTAGGTACCGATTATAAAATGTTAACCACTGTCTTAACCCTGCGTATACAGCGAGTCATGCCGTCCCTCATCATGTCCTGGCAGTCCTGTTCAGTTGTGGGACGTAATGTCCAAGCCCTGAACATGCTGAACATGCTGAACATGCTGAACAGATATATAATAGATTACACGAGGCAGTGGCAAGCGAAGGGATGGCTTACATCCCTAGACCAGGCTCAAGCATTCGATAGGGTAGATCATAAATATATTTTCGTCACTTTATTGGCATTTGTTTTTCCTAGACAGTTCGTGTACCTTATCATGGAACTGTATAATGACATTCATAGTGACTTAACAATAAATATTGAAACGGTAGCTTCTTTTCCGGTAACGCGAGGCGTGCGACAGGGCTGCCCCCTTTCCCCCCTGTTGTTCGCGCTAACAGTTGAACCTTTCCTTGTCCAGGTAGAAAGACACCCGAGTGCCCTCGCGTTGCAGACCCCAGGTAGTGGTTGACTTAAGGTAGCTGCCTATGCAGACGATATCACGATATATCACAGGGATGAGGACAGCCTCGCCGCCGTCCTTCAAGTTTTCAAAACCTATGCAGAGCTCTCTGGAGCGAAACCTATTTTGCATAAATGCAAGTCTTTATGTCTCCATGTATCTCCGGTAACGCGTCTAGACGGAATCTCCGTCGTAGACAATGTAACTATCCTAGGAATAAATTACAGGGCCACTGGCGTAACCAGCCTGAGTTGGGAGGAGGTGGTGAAGACACTGAAACAGGAAATAACCAGGGCACTTGAATTTAACTTTCCATACTACGTACGTCGATATCTACTCATGGGCGTTTTTACTGGGAGCCTGTGGTTTTTGACAAACTCGGTAGTCATGCCGTACCAAATCGCGCGTAAGGTCAAGTCCAAATAATTAGGTTTTTCTGGAATGCCAAAACGGCCCTCGTTAAATACGAGCAGTTGGGGTTGCCTCGCGAGAAGGGCGGATGGAACATCCCTTCGGTGGTCGCCCTCGCAGACACGTATGCTTTGAAGACGACCCTCCAGGTCCTGCAAATTCAGGAGGAACAACCCGCCAGGAAACTGGCAACGTATTTTTTGGGAGTGCAGGGTCGTTTGTTCCTGCCGACGCAACCCGCGGGGCCGAAGGCGATGAACCCGATGCCCTTCGACAGGCATGTAGTAGGGATTTATAAGCGTATAGCCGCGCTAAACCTGGACACCTCTATCTTGGAGGTGCGTAACATGGAGCTCACTCAAGAGCTATTTGTATGTTCGGGCTGCGAGGCCAAAAAACCCAGGTTTTCTGTGGGTGTTGCTGACGCCCAGTTGGCTGCCGGGCAGCATCCAGGATGTGGTGTGGCGTTACGGGTGGTCCGTCCTGCCCACGGCGGACTGAATGTACAAGTGGCACTACATTCGGTCCGAACAGTGCGTGCACTGCGGCATGTACGAGGACAACGAACACGCTTTGTTAACCTGTCGAGTGGCCAAGACCTTTGGGTTCCTCGTGGACAGGGCGTATCACCCGTTGGGTGTAGAAGATTTGTCAAAAGGAAGAGATGTCTAAACGGCGCGCTGGCACGTCTAGTGCTGACCACTGGTATGTACGTGTTGTGGAAAAACAGGGGTTTGGCTGTGCATCAAGCAAGGGCCCGTAAATATCAATGGCCCCTGCTGGTGCGGTTGTATAATATTGTAGCGGACCATTTGGAATCGGAATTCTTTTCACTGGGACAGGAGGAGTTTCTGAAACGATGGTCCTGTGCTTTCAATAAAATCGTCACCAACCGGGTCGTCTTGGCGTGTTCGCCGATGCAAGGCTTGAGAACTACCTAAAAAAACCCAATTTTTGTTGTGTTGGGTGCAACAACAATTGAGTGCAAAGATGTGATACATTGGTTGTAAACACAGATGTCAAGTGCCATAATTTTGTGAAACTGAATTTGTATGTGTATGTAGAACCGAATATGTGTGCGTTTGTGGAACCGAATTTGCGTGTAACGTTGTAAAAATAAAATTACTTTTTCGCCCCTAAAATTGCAAAGCTTTTCTTGAATGTTGCCCTATGTAGTTTCTACTCTAAATTTACCAACATGATTCATACTAAAACAATGGGTGCACAAAAGCGGACCGAAGAAAAAATCAACACACAACAAGCGCTGGCCAAGTGCACTATATACGCCATGAATACTTACCAAATCAAGTGAAGTTTTGTGAATCAACGTAGATAAAATTAAATTATAAATTTATTTTTGTTGCCTCTCACAACCTTCACTGGCAACCTATCAAAAGAGATTTATAAATGAAAATTGGTTCCAAAAGCATAGGTGAGAGTAAGCCGGAGAAACCAGTGCTTTTTAGCAGTGAACCTTTTAGCAGTGGACTTCTCAGCATATGCTTGTACCTGCGACACAGTGGATGTCTGCCAAGTGCCCTGATCGCAACGACAGCAACTTACGACGTGTGTACGCTCATTGTTCGAGTCATGTGGTAAAGATAACAGAAGCGGAGCTTTTGAGCTTTCGTTTTATGTGAGAACAGGCTTCCGTGAGATAGCCCAAATGTCTTTGAATGTAGGAAATTTCGAGTTCAATTTCGAAAGTCAGCGCAAAAAGAAGAAAACACGAGATACGAAGACAGAGAACAGGCGCTGACAGTGCCTCTCCTGTATCGTTCATCTCACGTTTCCTTCTTTATGCACTGATTTACTGCAAAGTTGAAACAACTAGCCCGATTTCGCGCACTTTTGAGGTCGTTGTTAATTTTATGGGCCCTCACAATTTCTTTTCAATATTTGTGTTGTCAATTCTGGTGGTGACGGCAATTGCATCAATGTTTCCTTCAGTTTTTATACTTGTATTGAAAAAATGTCTAGCTTATCCCATCGCCATACGCATTACGATGTACCGTTTAAAAAAGGGTGATGTTAACTTTATTTCATGCCAAGGTTTCGGAGACGGAATGTGAAGCAGGTGGGAGTGTTAGAATAGCTTGTAGTTAATTTTAAAGTGAGTGTTGAACGAACTGGTGTGCTTTCAGGGATGTTATACCTCTTCATAAAGCGGAATTCACGAAACAATTCAATTACATGAAACAGTTATGTGCTGGCAACGAGGATTTTTGAATAGTTAAAAGATTACGTTGAAATTTCGGCTGGAACACGTCAATTATATATATGGTACTGCGTTCACCGAAGCAATCCTAAGGAGCTAAACATTTCAACCATTAGTATCCTAAAAAGAATCATAAAGCATGACTAAATTGCGATTAGTTGAGTGCTTGTGTTCTCTCAGTTGGGAACAGTCCGCAAAAATTGCGAAACAAAGCCACGCTACCAGATGAAGACACCGTGTGTTTATAGTTAAAATAATACTTCTCGCCAGTCAGAAACACGAATCCCCTTAAAAGGAGCCCGATTTTTGTGGCATTTGTTACTTGAATGTTAGGCAGCTCCTCGAAACTTTTTGATGTAGACTCTCTCCGCTTGGTGCGAGTATTTACTTCAGCATATTTTTGTTCTCAGACAACCAATTCTGGTTTCCAAGTCAAAGTACGGCCTTTTGTGTTACCTCCCTAATTTCGCGCACTAAATCATTCGGCAATTTTGTAAATCTCCGCAATTGATTGCAAAAAATTCACCGTCTCATATTTTTTGCTTTTTCCGTATAGGTCATCAATTGTTTTGTAACAGGCCACCAACTTCAATGATGCTTTTGTTCAATTCATTGTCAACATTTCTCAGGTAAAGGAGCGTTCAGAGAACACAGAACGAAAATCCAACTAACGTTTGTTCCTTTTTCTTTTGCTTTCACCGAAAGCTGGAGAAGTGGACGTATACGAATGATACTGTATTGTTTGAAACTCTGTAAGACATTTATATTCTAAACAAAATAAAATTTACCGCAATCACATTTTAATCTATCTAAAAATAATAAACAACAAAAGGTGAGCTGTTTTCTGTGAGATTTCTAAAATACGTATAAGCATATGAAATAAATCTTCCCTTAAGCGTTTTGACGAAGTGTTCAATGTCACTGGCGTCGGAAGCAACGCGTTACAGCTTGCAGACACACAGTTGTTTCCCTGGAAGTAGCGTCGTTGCAAGTATTCAGACGTATCGGTGGCTGCTGTTAGCCATGCTGTATCCGAGAATGTTTTCGATCTCAACCTTACGGCCTCCTGGCGCTCCTTGGTGTGCGTCATCCACACTAGTACGGCACACCGACGACCAGAGAACACGGGCAGGACCCCGTGAGGGTTCCGGCTGTTGAAGGACACCATTCGGCCGCACTTGGGCCGCACGATGGACTGAAAGAAAGGGGGTCAGCTTGAGCCGGCACCTTAGCAATAACAAATACATCTCAAACTGGATCTGAGAAAGTGATGGCAGTGCTTATATTATTTTGATAATGAAAGAATTTCATAAAGTGAAAAAATTGAAGGTAATTTAACAAAGTGATGGCCCCGCTCGAAATTATTTATTCAAACAGAACTTTCGTAAAACCGAAAGAAACTATTGTTTGGCTCAAACAAATAGAACATTCGGACGTAACAACACCTAAGAGTTACAGCAGTATTTCTTTTGCCGGCAACTCTCCCCCACGCGTCTGAAACTATGGGAGGGCTAGCTTGGGGATAGTCAGACCGTGATCTCTTCTATACACCTACGACCTGCTCATCGGCGCCACACCTACGGAGGCTTGCGTAGCTAAAAATTGGTGCGTAGGCACCAGAAATGCTGCCAAATGCCGCCACGATTTACCCCATAGCAGACGACGCACGAACATCGCGGCGCACTCGTGTGAGCGTGTTCCTTTCACTGGCTTTCTAGATTCTAACTCATAGATCGAGCAGTTTACAGATTCAAAATTTCAAAGGAACATTCTAGCTTCGAGAAGCACCATGATGGTCGGCTCCGGGATGTTCATTACCGGACCTAAATCGCTGCGTGAGCGCTATTGCGTCCTATCAATGCGCAGACAAACGAAAGATATATGCGACATGCCCCCAGGATAAGGAAAGCCTTATTAGTTGCAAAGCGCCTTATGGTCAAGATCAATCCGGTCTGCGCCGTGACCACACTTACTACGCATGCGCAGCGCACCTTCTCTCCTCTTCTACACTCCTGCTCGTCTATATGCTCGCTCCCGCTCTCTCTACATCCAGGCATTCCTCCCAATGTTGTTTACACATTGCGCATGCGCGACAACTCTTCCTCTTTTTCTATGCTCCCCCTCTCTCTCCTCTAAACATCCCTCCGCGGGTGTTTACTTGAACGAAAAAAAAAAAGGCAACGTAGCTGCGTGCGTTGCTGGCAAAGGTCGTTGAAATACCATATAATTTTGTGTTGAGAGAGAGAATGAAACGTTTATTTGATGCTTTACACAAGCGAATTGGTAAATAGCCACTGCGTTAGCATTTCTGTATATGCTATTTTTAGGTAGCAGAGTTGCGCTAAGCTACGCCATCTGGGGTCCAAATGTCTTGTATGAAAGCAACTCACCACCCACGTAGGAGTAGTGCTCGCGCAGCAGAGTACTAGCGTTATTTTACATATTTTTTCGCTCTCTTTTCGTTTTTATGAAAGTATGAGCAAAACTCGGTTGCTCCGGTCACGCCTAGAAGCTTTGATTTTATGCTTTGTGCTTTTGATCGTGATAAAACCAGTCAGGGATCGAATTTCTTTGTTGCGTTAAGCTCATTCGTTAACTGCGAGGAAGATGGCTATAGTTTTACTTGCTTCAACTGAATCGAGCTGGCTAGCGATTGAGAGTGACCGTGTGACGCCCGTGTGGTGCGTGGCACTCGTATTGCGCTCTTTTACGATCACGGCTCACAACAGCTCATGTGAGTCGTTCTTCTGCAGCTCTGTCGTATCTAACGTTCCTTTAGCTTGACGTATGAAAGCTGCATAAAATTCATGTGGTAGCTGCAGCAGCTTGCCGATTTGAATAATTCTAGTTTACCTCATTCTGCCTTCATGTTTAGCGTTTTACTAAGCAGGCCCATTTGGACGCATGCAGCTACATACGATGGCCAACTATGCACGTATAACGTATTCACAGCGTCTGTGGGTAATTCAAACAGGGCAAGTTTTGCAATGCCACGGATCGATAAAAAGAAGCAGAGTGTTTATTCTTGCCTCACTGAACATTAATCTTTCTATAGCAACACCCGCAAAACCCGCGTCTGATCACGTGAGCAGTACGTATTACAATTGAACATAGAATGCACTTGCTACCAGGTTTCGCGACCAATGTGGCAAGGTGGCTACAGTACCGATGAAGTGCGGCGAGAATAACAGCAACAGGCAGTGTCAACCACGCTTCATCTGCCCGAATCTGCGAACCATTGACGTCGTTTGCGTAGTGTGAGCTTCTCCGCATTAAAAATGAACTGCCTATGATGACGTGATAGGACTCAGAGAATAGGGGCTCTCAGCTCCTGCAGGGATAGTGAGCGTCACCCCAAAACCGTGGCGAAACTCTGCTACATACAGTAACTCTACGCTGCGTGACATATGGACGCCATGTTGCAGCGAATAAAGGAAACGGAATTTTTTTTTTAGAACGCAAAGATACTGGTAGGTGGCAGCACCATGTAGTTTTACTGAAGCGTCTGAAAACCCTCTTTTTTTTTTTGTCATAGCGCCACACTGCCACCACCGCGTAATAGGCACGGCGGTCTTTATAAATAAGTTTCTATGCGTTTTTGAAATAAAGTAACACACTACCTAGTGACGCGGTACTGATAAATTTAAAGACTTGCCTTGAAAACGTTTATTTGATGTTCTGCGCGAGAAAATCGGTGAATTGTATTTTGAAAGCGCTGCGTCAGAGAATCTTGATCCGTGAAGCGAAGGCTAACGAGCACATCGAGGCATGTTAGACACGAGCGCCATCTGGTAGTTATCTTCGAAAACGAAGGAAGGCGTGCCCCGGCCGCCTAGATCGCGCGTGCGCGCGCCCGATCCAGGTGGCCGTGGGCGTGCGCGGAGAATGATACATGCTTGTTTCGGAGGCGATGAGGAGTAGAACGCAAAGCGACGGGCAGGTGCCACCACCGTGTCGTCTTAGCAAAGTGTTGGAAACACTGACCTTTTTGAGCATCGCGTTGCACTGTCAGCTAAGCGTGGTGAACGCTACGGTCCTCAGAATTACTTGTGTGTGCCTTCTCTAGTATAAAAGCACACATACAAAACATCGACGTGTTCTTATGGTGCCTCAGATATGCGCGATAATTGCTTTTTAATTGACAATCGCACAAGTATGAACGCTGAAACGTGAGCAATATTGGTGAGTGCTGCGAATGGGGTTGGTCGTTTGAGGTATAGCTTGATCACTTTGGTGCCATAAGGGGTATCGTTACCGCGGACTAACAGACAGAAAGAGAGACAGACCAAAACTTTGGCGTCGAAGGTCCCCAAGAAAGACTATCGTCTTTAAAAACTGACTGTCGCGCTTCACAGCTGGTCATCGGCCACCTATATAGAGAACCAAAGCTCAATTTGGCGGAGTGACGACAACGCCACGCCTGGCTCTGGCGGCCGGCTCCGGGGAATTTGAGGATAGGCGCGGCAGAGCGCGCAGGCGCTCAGTGTGTTTCGGCGTAACGGGAGCGCGTGCGGCTCGCGCAGAACGCGTTCTGAGGTCGGTGCGGGAACTTCGACGCCGTGCCGTCAGCTTGACGCGCTAAAATGACATGCTCGCTGTGCGAAGTTGTCTTTGCGCGATGGAAGAAGTGACGCCATGGAAGCGTCGGGGAGATCCTAAGTATTGTGCTGTGGGCTGCCACAACAATGCACACAACACCAAGGGACGCTCTCCGCGTGTAAAGCTGTATTGGTTCAGCAGCAAATCATGCCGGGGAACCGAACAAAGAGCCGTGTTCGTGAAATATAGAGCAAGCATGAGACGAAAGCCAGACAATACGAAGCTGGAACTTCAAATTCACTCATAGTGGGATAATAATAAGATGAACAGGTGAAGTGCCTCAGACTGGCTGGCTGATGTTTTTGATAGGAGGTCCTCCAATCGAAATGTCGGCCAGCCAGTCTGAGGCATTTCACCTGTACATCTTATTATCCCACTACGCTGTTTTCATCTGTCGGCTCCCATCAAGATTTCGAACTCGACTTATAGTAATTAAACCTTACTTTGCTGCCTCGCGGCGAAGTCGGTGGGTCATGTTGCCACGACACAGATGACATGACTAACACCATTCCAGCATTCAATGCCATGACCGTATAAGCTCAGTTTTCATTTATTTTTTACCATGCCGCAAAAAAAAAAAAACTGCATATGACGGTGCACGGCTGCTACTGCTAGATACCTCATCAAAACAGCAACATTATTATTTGCATAAACGTCAACACAGCCCATCAATAGAGTACGCGGTTTTATGTCGACAGATTCTGACTTACATCAAGGCATATGTCGTACACGCTATTGTCACGGCCCGGAGAAATGCATCCCGCAGTGGCTTGGGCGTCTTTGTTTTCATCGTCTGCTTCCCATCACAAACTTGACTTACGAGCTTTACTCCTTTTGTTAGTTTCGCTTTTTGGAAGTACTTATCCAGTTCAGAGATCTTTTTGAAGCCACACTGCACGCGGTACGTTGGGAGGTGACTCGAACACACCGCGCCGCGCTCTGCACGAGCACGTAAGCGAGCAGCAACGTGTTGAAGAGAAAGTAAAACGCGCGATATTCATCACCTGCATCTACTTCTATACCTCAGATATCGCTGCATGTCTAAAGTCGCAGTGCCACCATGCGTCGCTTCGGCTCTCTCGATATAGGCATTGGATCTTGACCTCAAAGGTATTGTCGGTGGCAAGTTTCTGTTGTGCGTTGTTGAATAATGAAAAATCGCAGCGCAGGCGTTGACTAAAAACAGACTGCGGGACTCGGAGTCTAATCAGAGTTTCTGTCCCTCATCACCTATTGTCAGCGATCGGCACGATTCATTAGGGAAGACCAGTTCATCTCTGCGTGCTTTGCGCCTCTCGAAGGTTCTCCCTGGCACAAAGCCGCGATGAGCGCCAGCGTCAACGCTGCCGCAAGTGTAAGTATTAGCGCCCACTTGGTTCCTTTAGCAGGAGATGATGTAATATTTTTCTCCTCACTTCAACTTGGGCAGTAGCGCCCCACTTCGCCACGGCCTAGCAGCACCAGAAATATTACGTCTGTGGGCGAGACGGTGCAATCTTCTAATAAGCTCCAACCTCAAACGGAGTTTCTACGACGCAAATAAAAACGAGATACGGTACGAACCACGCATGCGATCACACGTGTCAGTTTTTATGACCCGCCCATCGCCCTTCAAGTATATGCTTGCCATACTGTCTACGCATAACTATAGAAGGGAGCAGCTGTGCAGTCGTCTGGCCCTTTTGGGTCTAGTGAAGGTTCATAGGAGCACGCGACAACCAGCGCATTGCTGCAACGTTGTTAAATCGATTTCTCGCACCTACAGATATTATTGTCTATTGCAGTTATGTTCACTGTCTGAGCGTCGCTGACACTGTATAGCGTGCCTCACACCGGCGATACGGCTATGGTTTTATCACTAGAGTCGCGACATAATAATCATAATAGACACCAGCTCTTGCGCGATCTTTTACCCTAGTGGGAATAATGTTTTATTGAAACTCTAGAACCAAAAATAGTCTAAATCTAATGTTTTTATAATTAGCTAAATTATTTGGACGGTCTTTGTTCTATTGGTTTTAGCATTAACTCACATGATACTTCCCAGCAATAATTAATGCATTATTTCTGATGCCGCCCATTGCTTCAGCTGCCAATTACATTCACACCAGTCGTGTAATGCGAGTTACAATGTACCAATCGAAGCACACCGGAACCCTCTGGGTATGCAGGGGTGTATAGGCAGAAAATCTTTGCTTCGCGGGGGGGGGGGGGGATGAACAGGCACATTTTGATCTGAAATGAAAACTGCATATGACGGTGCACGGCTGCTACTGCTAGATACCTCATCAAAACAGCAACATTATTATTTGCATAAACGTCAACACAGCCCATCAATAGAGTACGCGGTTTTATGTCGACAGATTCTGACTTACATCAAGGCATATGTCGTGCACGCTATTGTCACGGCCCGGTGAAATGCGTCCCGCAGTGGCTTGGGCGTCTTTGTTTTTCATCGTCTGCTTCCCATCACAAACTTGACTTACGAGCTTCACTCCTTTTGTTAGTTTCGCTTTTTGGAAGTACTTATCCAGTTCAGAGATCTTTTTGAAGCCACACTGCACGCGGTACATTGCGAGGTGACTCGAACGCACCGCGCCGCGCTCTGCACGAGCACGTAAGCGAGCAGCAACGTGTTGGAGAGAAAGTAAAACACGCGATATTCATCACCTGCATCTCCTTCTACACCACAGATAGCGCTGCCTGTCTAAAGTCGCAGTGCCACCATGCGTCGCTTCGGCTCTCTAGATATAGGCACTGGATCTTGACCTCGAAGGTGGTGTCGGTGGCAAGTTTCTGTTGTGCGTTGTTGAATAATGAAAAATCGCAGCGTAGGCGTTGACTAAAAACAGACTGCGGGACTCCAAGTCTCATCAAGAGTTTCTGCCCCTCATCACCTATTGTCAGCGATCGGCACGATTCATTAAGGAAGACCAGTTCATCTCTGCGTGCTTTGCGCCTCTCGAAGGTTCTCCCTGGCACAAAGCCGCGATGAGCGCCAGCGTCAACGCTGCCGCAAGTGTAAGTATTAGCGCCCACTTGGTTCCTTTTAGCAGGAGATGATGTAATATTTTTCTCCTCACTTCAACTTGGGCAGTAGCGCCCCACTTCGCCACTGCCTAGCAGCACCAGAAATATTACGTCTGTGGGCGAGACGGTGCAATCTTCTAATAAGCTCCAACCTCAAACGGAGTTTCTACGACGCAAATAAAAACGAGATACGGTACGAACCACGCATGCGATCACACGTGTCAGTTTTTATGACCCGCCCATCGCCCTTCAAGTATATGCTTGCCATACTGTCTACGCATAACTATAGAAGGGAGCAGCTGTGCAGTCGTCTGGCCCTTTTGGGTCTAGTGAACGGTTCATAGGAGCACGCGACAACCAGCGCATTGCTGCAACGTTGTTAAATCGATTTCTCGCACCTACAGATATTATTGTCTATTGCAGTTATGTTCACTGTCTGAGCGTCGCTGACACTGTATAGCGTGCCTCACACCGGCGATACGGCTATGGTTTTATCACTAGAGTCGCGACATAATAATCATAATAGACACCAGCTCTTGCGCGATCTTTTACCCTAGTGGGAATAATGTTTTATTGAAACTCTAGAACCAAAAATAGTCTAAATCTAATGTTTTTATAATTAGCTAAATTATTTGGACGGTCTTTGTTCTATTGGTTTTAGCATTAACTCACATGATACTTCCCAGCAATAATTAATGCATTATTTCTGATGCCGCCCATTGCTTCAGCTGCCAATTACATTCACACCAGTCGTGTAATGCGAGTTACAATGTACCAATCGAAGCACACCGGAACCCTCTGGGTATGCAGGGGTGTATAGGCAGAAAATCTTTGCTTCGCGGGGGGGGGGGGGGGATGAACAGGCACATTTTGATCTGAAATGAAAACCGGTCAGGCAAACAGCTATTTTGTTTTCTGTATGTCATGGCTCAAAAATTTTTGATGAGGGAGGGGCGCAGTGGCCTGGTTGGCACGGCACACTCTGGCTACGCTAGCTTGTAGCCTGCCTTCTTCCCTCTGGTGTCAGAATTCACTCTTAGACGGACAAATCTCTTACGACCGATACCAATGCGCCTAAAATGGTTATTATGTGGCGAAAAATGAATTCGCATACAAGTTTAACGCAAGAACGTTTTTAGCTGCCTGTATTCACACTTTGTAATGACAGGAAAGGAATAAGTACCGTCGTGGTTATGTGTTATTCTCAGAATGAATAGTACGCAGAAGCAGTGGATATAAAGAATCCAGTCCAAATATTGCTTTGAAGCAGTGTATTGATGCTAATAGAGGGAAGTTTAATATGTGATGAAAATACTCATACGTGCGAGGAACAATTTATTGCATAAAAAGATTAACAGTTCAATCCATAATACCTCTAGTGAAAAAGGTGAACGGCATAATAAAGGACGTAAAGAAATATATAGATGCGCATACCAGCTATCCCCACACGCTTTACCAAAAGCCCGCCAGCCTCCCGTCTAAAGTAAGTACTAGGAGAAAAAAATCAGCCCTGATCAAAGCGAAACTTTGCCTTAGAAGTTTTGAGATCGGGTAAATATTTCAGATAACCAACATCATCAAGATATTGTCAAATCAGGCTGGTAATATCCGGTGATGGTGGTGGTGAGTACTGGTGAGAAGCGCTGACGTTCAGAGGCTACAAAAAGAGCGGACGCGCGCGCGCACCAGCAGAAAAGCGGTTTGACGGCTACAGCGATACGGGCAGGGTGCCTCAATGTGCGCGAAGGGGGGAAAATTGTGGTGTCCTGGCGTGCTGCGACACATATATCAAAAAGAACTAATAAAGAAAACCAAATCTGGCGAGACAGGGACCGCGAGCAGGTCGTAAGTGTGTAGGTAGAGGAGGTCGTGGTCCCGACGTAGAGAACATGTCCAGGCGACTGAGATCAGGTACACAATAATTATATTACTTTCTTTATAACAAGTTTCTTTATCAATTGTATAATAACACACTAAACAACAATCTAACTTTGTACTTGCACCCTCCAACCAGAGGGTCACCACGAATCAATCATCCGTATATGCTTTTTTGCCATGTGCCACGAGAATTGATGTATTCAAGTCTTCCTTTTTGCCTTGTTCGATTGTTGACAGGAAATTGATTGCAGTGCATGTGTTGCTTGTGAGTCAGCTGAAGTTTTTCAGCGACGTCTCGAACAGCTTAATACATAGCACTGTATAGTTTGCTTTCCCACCCCGTAACAACCCGCGAAGACTAACACTATTGTAAATAAATAAATAAAAATAAATCATATTGGAGGTATTACGCCACAAAACTACGATGTGATTATGAGACACGCCGAAGTGGAAGGCTCCAGAAATTTCGACCATCCGGTGTTCTTTAGCGTGTACTCTACACAATTTAAGCCCCAACTATCTCGCCTCCGCCGAAATGTGACCGCCACAGCCGGGATCGAACTCGCAACCTTCGGGTCAGCAGCCGAGCACTGCATTCGCGCACACCACCATGGTGGATCAGGTGAACGGTGGTGTGAAGCTACGACTGGCTACCGGTATGCGATGGAGGGGAAAAGAAGGGGCTGAGAGAGAATGATGGGAGGTGAATATCAGCGCTATAAATTGCATAAACTGTGAAATAAACAACTCAACCATCCGGTACGTAAGAACGCTATGTATACCTGCGGTGAGTCCACTGTTAGGGCATGGACAGGGCGCGCGGCCTCCTTAAAGGGGCCCTGCAACACTTTTTGAGCATGGTAAGAAAACGCTGCCGATCGGTAGTAGAGCCTCCCGACAACACGCGAGCCAAATGTTATAGCACAGCGCGTGGCCTGGAATTCGCAATAAATTATCAATGTTTGCTGAAAATTGCTTGCTTTTCTCTAGACAAATCACCAAGCATGCCGGAAAATCTCACGTAGATGGCACATCTATCAGCGATTAGCTGATTTGGACACGGCGCGCTAGGTTGTTACAGAAATCGCCGCGAGAGGTAGTCACTGGTCCACGCATGCGCGCGCGATCACACTGAAAAAGCCGCGTATTCGATGAAAAAAAAAAAGAAAAGTGCTCAAGGTTAATAGGTGCACGTGACGTTTTTAGTTTGCCCCTCCCACACCTCCCTGCTTAGGCTCCAGTGCTTTTGTCGGGACGAGAGAACCGAGAATGCGATTGCAGCGTGTGACAAATCTTTTTAACTCCGCTCGTACTGGAAAGATTCTTAAAATTTTTGCGGCGTTGAACTTGTGAGGGAATACACTTTTCCAGTGAATTCCGTAGTTAATCAAAAAAGTGTTTCAGGGCCCCTTTAAATAAACACAACACCTTTTGCCTTAAATAAACACAAGGCCAATCGCGTTTAAACAAATATAGGTGTTTTAACGCAAATGCGCTAATTTACACCATCATAAAAAACAATACAGGTCAAAATGGGTAGGTGATCACTGATTTCTGAAAGATTTATTCAAATGAAATGGCCTTAGTTCAGTTGGTTGTCATAGTCAAACTAGTTCCTTATATTGGCTTGCTGTAATGCTGAATCCTATAAACATTTTCTTGAAAAATCAGTATTTCTCTGCTAGATCGGCAATTTGGCAAACTCAAGCTGTGCGGGGCCTAATTTTAACTACAGTTTGTTAAAAACTCAGAAGCGCACAAACCGACAACAGAGAATTTGATCGACAAGTGTGAGCGCTGATTCACAAAAATATTTTATTTCAAAAGGAGCGATCACTTTACATGGCGAGAAACAATGAACACTTCACGCGTGCACCACCCGCATATAATTTCTATTTCTGTGCCCAAGAAAGGCAGCTGCGTGCTATAAATTGCGACGGATGGTCTAGGCGGACAAATCGCCCCAACCACTCAATAAGTTATTCTTTAAAGATCTCGGCAATTACTTGGTTGCTACCCTATCTTACAATTCAGTAGGCCTTATATACTAAATATGGAATTTTGTTGGGAGGAACTGTATTTTTTTGCGCAGCCTTACGAATTATCAACGGTCGGTTCACACGTAGAGCGTTTTGCCTTTTAGGGGCGAAGCTCCTTAAAGCGGCACCCGTTCGTCCCTCATAGTAGTCGTAGTCGTAGTCGTAGTGTGTAACCAGTCTTACGTTTTCACCTGCAAGGTGGTGCCAATGGGAGAGTTATTCTGTGCGTTGTTGAACAATAAAAAAATCGCAGCGTGCGCGTTAACTAAAAGCCGATTCTCCTGTCTCTCATTCCCCCTTAGCAGCCATTTGCATGTACATTGAGCACTATCTGACAAGAAAGGGTTGCTACGTTATACTCGCTGGGCGTAACCTCCTTGGTTTTAGAAATGCTTAGTGAGCGTTGAGACGCAGTGCCATGAATACAGTGAACTAGTATACATCATGAACTCGAGGTGGTTAAAGGTGGGAAGTAGACACGAAGCGCAAGCCTCAAGAAAGTGTGCGTGTGCCACCTCTCGTTAAGTCCTTGGAATGTACGCTAGACGGCGGTGCTTCTATATGGGGAATATATGATGAAAAGATGCGAGATGGTGGTACTTGGAGTGTTGAATAGATGGACTAACGGACACACAGACACATGCTTGGACGGACGGACGGATGGCTGCATGGACGGATGCAGGGACGGACGTACAGATGGACGTGCGGACGCACGGACAGACGCACGCACGGACGGTCACACAGACGGACGCATGGACGGACGGAAGCAAAAACGAATGGACGGACGGATGCTCAGCCCCACTCTCCATCATTCACTCCGTGGATATGCTGTCATTTTTTTCCATGCAAGTGATTGCAGGTTTAAAAATGAAAATATGGTAATTCTTGAAAGTGCATCCATCTCAAGTTTGTTCTCTGGCCCTCTTTTGTGCACTTTTAGTTTCGGTTATGTCATAGCAGTATTCTAAAACAGCACTTTCTTTCATACATCAAAACCAAGTCTGTGAAGGCGAGAGATTGTCATAAATTTTTTTTTTCGCAAGGCTCATGTCCTACTACAACAAACAAGTAAAGCAGTGATCTGCGCACATGAGACTACGAGGGACATTTCGCATGACTCTGGGTCGCAATAACGCACATGTGTTTTTTACTGCATGAATGTGCTCACAGTTCAGTGTGGTTGATTTGCTTTCACTGCTAAGTTTATAATTGCAAAAATGCTCAAAACACCTTATAATCACCTGGGAAAACCTGCTTCCGCTAATCGCGTGGCTGAATTGTTTATTCCAAAGCATGGATCCAGAGTTACCGCTGCTTAAGCATTCCAAGCGTGGCACTTGTGAAAATTTACAAGGAATGGAAGAGTTTTTTTTTCGTTTAAACAAAATATTATGAAGTCTGAGATAAAAGTCGTACGCAGTGCTCAAAATGTCACTGAAACAAATGAAACCAAACTGAAATTTTGCAAAAAAACGCTAACAGAGCGAAGCGCTAACAGCGCTAACAGTGCCTCACTATTTTGGTGGCCGCGCAGGGGGAGATATGAATGACGTGCTGAAGATCTGCGTGAATTATTGAACTTCATAGCAGTGACAGTGCCACAGTGTTGCCAGTCTGGTCTTGCATGTAGTAGTGCATCACGCATTCTTAATCATAATACGCTTTTTCTTAAAAGCACGACCTTACGCATATGGCTCACTGATAGTAGGTCCCGCACATACGGCGCTCTAAAACAGTGACATTTTCTGCTAAACGAGGGCCTCATCAAGTGTGGATAGCACGGTCACCTTGTTTTTTTTTTTTATCCAGTGGCCGTGGTTGTTTGCGTTAACCACCATTATGGCTTGTTCACACTGAGCAATCCGGCGGCCTAAAGGGCATCTAATCAAGTTAGGAGGGGGAAATCCGCTGAAACAACCTCCTAAACGCCGATCGCTTTCGTTCTACGGCGTCTGCGGCTCGATCGGTCACCGCGAATAAACAGGAGTGCTAGTGGAGGAATATTTAAAACTAAATGGCAGCCAAGACCTATTCATTTGTCATGTCACAGTGCACGTAACTGAATGTTGTAACCAAAGAGAGTTGAACTCACTCTTTGTATTAGCCTACCTCACGTCCTCATTTCTTGGAACAGGTAGCAGTTGGCGTGAGGACAAACCCACCAACGCTGCGGGCGTCGAGGATTTTTTCTGTTCTTCATGCATTACAAGACAGCGGCTTGCCAGCAAAGTAAAGCAGTACTGTTTCTTTCTACTCCGTCGTCAGCGCAGTCGGTTAATACACTAAAGTGCACGTACGGTAATCAACGTTGTCTACACGAGGGGATAGTGTCAAGGCGTCTGCGAGCCGTGACATCTATGTATTGTAGGCACTTTAACATCTGAGTGACAGCGCACCCATCCCGCGTTGGACCCGTGGTAGATGGTACATTCAACGGCGTGGGGCGCGTCCAGTGTGAATGTCACTGGGTTTCGGCGGCAGGACACTTCCGCTCGCTGTAAACAGCGGAACCTTTAAAGTGAACTAGGCATTGCTCTGCGAAAGCTGCCTATTCCGTAGTTCAGACAAAAGGTACATCATCCCGGGTGAGTCGCGTGAGTGGTTCGGCTATCATTGAGAAGTTGGGAATACATCGGTGATTATAAGCCCACAAGCCGAGGAAAAATCGTACTGCTTTTATATGCAGATCATTTCGTAGTCACATGATGTCGCGATTCAGTGTCGGTGGCGGCACCGCTGACAGCCCCACTCCGCAAGCTCGCGTCTTGCGTCTCGTGCCGTGCGCTCGCGTCTCATGCCTTCACCTCCAAGACGGTGAACGGTTTGTTCAGAAAAAAAACTGTTCACAGACAGTTGACATCAATTTCTATTGAACAGAACATTTCAACACAACAGAACAAAGGCACACAAAATTGCAAAAAAGCATTTTTATAATATTTACTTTACATGATATATAAAAGGCACAAATAAAACATGAATATGTACATTTCACGTATTTACATGGAATTTCAGCCGATACTGAGCAGACATCAGACTACCAAAAGCAGGCCGAAGGAAAACTTTTACGCGTCTCTCAC
Source organism: Rhipicephalus microplus (assembly GCF_013339725.1). Classification (NCBI taxonomy): domain Eukaryota; kingdom Metazoa; phylum Arthropoda; class Arachnida; order Ixodida; family Ixodidae; genus Rhipicephalus; species Rhipicephalus microplus. Next base: position 50,169,076 of record NC_051175.1, on the reverse strand, counting down.
AGACGAACACAAAAGGGCAGGACGAGTGCCGAAGGAAGAGGAGAAAAATTGGCAGATCCCACATACAGTGGGAATCGATGATATGTGAAGCACGAATGAGAAAGGTTGATATGCCACTTTAAAATCAGCTCAACATTACGAGGTGGAGGCAAATGATTCCGTACATGACTTCCGTGCCATGATTATCATGTTTGAATGCGTCGTTTACCTTCGCTATCTATTCACGTCACGTGATACCAAATTCAATATATGTAGAGCTAGCGAAACGCCCACGAGCACGCTATGAGCGTGATATGTTGTCATGTTCTTACATGGCATGCGTGTCAGGATCCTCATCTTTGCACCAGTCAGGTATTTCGTCATCCATTGACATCACGTAACACCAAATCTGGTATATGTGCAGCTAGCATAACGGCCGCGAGCACATCATCAAGGGCCCAATATGCTCATATGTAGCGTTGACGCGCGCGCACGTTGGGCACAGCGACGCTACGTTAGCAAAACGCGAGCACCCTATAGTATGACGCCAGGCGCGACCGGTGCGACCAGCGTCCGTCGGCTTGGCCCGACGGAAACCGGCGCGAAATGCAACATGCTACATTTCGTGCCGATTCGTTACCAGACAACACTGCGTCTCCCTCTTTTCGTGAAGGAGAGACGCTGGACGCGTTGAAACGCGCATGCGTCAAAGTAACGCAGCGCGGCGCGCACCTGCAGGTCCGGCGCCTGGCGTGGCAACGACGGCGTGACGCAACAAAATGAATGCCAGCGAGCACACGCACCACATCACGTCGAAATGTATAGGCTCCTTGACTGTGGCATGTAGTCATGTTCTCACATGACACGCATCTCATGATTATCATGTTTGCACCAGTTACATACTTTCGTCATCCATTTACTTCACGTAATACCAAATTTGTCATATGTGAAGCTAGCGAAACAGCCGCCAGCGCATCATAAGCGTGGTATGTAGTCATGTTGTTACATGACACGCATCTCATGATTATCATGTTTGCACCAGTCGCATACCTTCGTCATCACGTGACGTACCATACTACCAAATTTGGTATATGTGACGCAAGCGAAACGGCCGCGAGCACATCATGAGCGTGGCACGTAGTCAAGTTGTAACATGACACGTATGTCATGATGTTGATGTTAGGGTCTGTCACTTGTCCTCGCCATGCAATCATGTCATACCAAACCAGTTTTGCAACATGCAATGTGAACGAAACCACCGCAAGTGCTGCAGGACCATGAAATGTAAATCAGGTCATTCATGACATACATGTCATGATGTTTATGTTATGACTAATAACATATGTTCTTCATACAGTCATGTTATGCCATACCAAGTTTGGTATAGAAAATTGAAATTGCTCCAGCCACAGTTCAAATAGAGTCCGACGTTTCGAGACCGACTCGGTCCCTTCCTCAGGGGGTGACTGTCTTGGTCATGGAAGTGTCGTCGCGTCGTGTTCTCTCACCACGGCTCCGGCTTTCCCTTTCCACCACGTTTCGGAGACCGTGAACGTACACCGAAGGCATTGTTCCCAGCGAGCGGTTCACGTTGGCAGGCGTATGCTGAATGTGCCAAGACTCGAGCAAGAGCCTCTTTCCCAAATTCGGTTCTGTTTCAATAACAGAAGCGCCGTCTAAGTCAATTTTATGGTCGTGCTTCGCGCAGTGCTCCGCCAGAGCGCTACATTGCACTTCCATCTTCCTGACGTCGTTCTTGTGTTGGCGCATTCTTTCCGGGAAACACTTGCTCTCGCCTATGTAGCAGGCTGGACACCCAGAACACGACACTTTGTAGACAACGCCGGGGTGTAGCTCCCTTGGAGGTCGGTCTTTCGGCCGCGGTAGCAAGCGAGCGAGCGTCGAAACAGGTTTATGGATTACCGTGACCCCGGCTTTTCCTAGGATTCTCGAGAGCTGTTCACTTATGCCCGGCACATATGGAATGGCGACGCGGTTGTTTGGCGCCTTCGTTTTTCTCGTGTGCGGTGGTGTGGCCAGGGCGGAAAGGGGGTCGGGCGGTGTGTCGCTTGCAGGTGTCTTTCCGCGGTGCGGTGGTTGTCGTCTCGACAAACGGCGTGACGCCCGGCGGATGAACGCTTCTGTGTAGCCATTCCTTCGTAGCTCGGCGACAATCCTCTTTTCTTCTTTCTTCCTCTCACCCTCCGACGTGCAGATTACTCGTGCGCGTGAAAGGAGTGCCGAAACCACTGAAGCTTTGTGGGCAGTTGGATGACAGGACGCAAAATGCAAATACCTGCCGGTGTGAGTTGGCTTTCTATACACCGAAAAAGTCATGCGCTCGCCCTGTCGTCTGACTAAAACATCGAGAAACGGAAGCGCCCCGTCTCGCTCTCGTTCCACCGTGAACTGTATCGCCTGGTCGATGGAGTTTAGATGTTCGAGGAAGCTGTCTACTGCTGCCTTTTTTATTATGCAAAAACAGTCATCCACGTACCTCACAAATACTTTCGGCCTGTCAATAAAGCCCAGTGCCGTCTCTTCTATGTGTTCCATTGTGAGGTTCGCAGCCGTAACGGAGATCGCCGCTCCCATCGCGGTCCCGCTGGCTTGTCTGTAGAAGCTCCCGTTGACGCTGAAATACGTCCCCTTGAGGCAGTATTCCAGTAGGCGACACAGTTCGTCGACGCCCAGGCAGGTTCTTTCATCCAAGAGCTCGTCTTGGTTCAACGCTGCTCGTGCGCTAGATACCGCTAGTGCTACGGGCACACTGGTGAACAGGGACACGACGTCGAACGAGACGAGGCACTCATCGCTGCTCACGGTCACATCTCTCATGCGCTCCAAGAAGTGGCTGGCGTCGCGTATGTGGGTCGGTGTTTGCCCCACGAGCGGCGCGAGAGTCCGGTGGAGATACTTGGGCAGCGCCCGGAGTGGAGATGTTGTAAAATCCACGATAGGACGGAGCGGAACTGTGGGCTTGTGGGTCTTGGGAAGCCCGTAAAATCCTGGTGCAGAGCCGTTCCGGCAGCCGTGCCGGAACGGCTGCCGGAACGGCTCTGCACCAGGATTTTACGGCTGCCGGAACGGCTCTGCACCAGGATTTTACGGGCTTCCCAAGACCCACAAGCCCACAGTTCCGCTCCGTCCTATCGTGGATTTTACAACATCTCCACTCCGGGCGCTGTCCAAGTATCTCCACCGGACTCTCGCGCCGCTCGTGGGGCAAACACCGACCCACATACGCGACGCCAGCCACTTCTTGGAGCGCATGAGAGATGTGACCGTGAGCAGCGATGAGTGCCTCGTCTCGTTCGACGTCGTGTCCCTGTTCACCAGTGTGCCCGTAGCACTAGCGGTATCTAGCGCACGAGCAGCGTTGAACCAAGACGAGCTCTTGGATGAAAGAACCTGCCTGGGCGTCGACGAACTGTGTCGCCTACTGGAACACTGCCTCAAGGGGACGTATTTCAGCGTCAACGGGAGCTTCTACAGACAAGCCAGCGGGACCGTGATGGGAGCGGCGATCTCCGTTACGGCTGCGAACCTCACAATGGAACACATAGAAGAGACGGCACTGGGCTTTATTGACAGGCCGAAAGTATTTGTGAGGTACGTGGATGACTGTTTTTGCATAATAAAGAAGGCAGCAGTAGACAGCTTCCTCGAACATCTAAACTCCATCGACCAGGCGATACAGTTCACGGTGGAACGAGAGCGAGACGGGGCGCTTCCGTTTCTCGATGTTTTAGTCAGACGACAGGGCGAGCGCATGACTTTTTCGGTGTATAGAAAGCCAACTCACACCGGCAGGTATTTGCATTTTGCGTCCTGTCATCCAACTGCCCACAAAGCTTCAGTGGTTTCGGCACTCCTTTCACGCGCACGAGTAATCTGCACGTCGGAGAGTGAGAGGAAGAAAGAAGAAAAGAGGATTGTCGCCGAGCTACGAAGGAATGGCTACACAGAAGCGTTCATCCGCCGGGCGTCACGCCGTTTGTCGAGACGACAACCACCGCACCGCGGAAAGACACCTGCAAGCGACACACCGCCCGACCCCCTTTCCGCCCTGGCCACACCACCGCACACGAGAAAAACGAAGGCGCCAAACAACCGCGTCGCCATTCCATATGTGCCGGGCATAAGTGAACAGCTCTCGAGAATCCTAGGAAAAGCCGGGGTCACGGTAATCATAAACCTGTTTCGACGCTCGCTCGCTTGCTACCGCGGCCGAAAGACCGACCTCCAAGGGAGCTACACCCCGGCGTTGTCTACAAAGTGTCGTGTTCTGGGTGTCCAGCCTGCTACATAGGCAAGAGCAAGTGTTTCCCGGAAAGAATGCGCCAACACAAGAACGACGTCAGGAAGATGGAAGTGCAACGTAGCGCTCTGGCGGAGCACTGCGCGAAGCACGACCATAAAATTGACTTAGACGGCGCTTCTGTTATTGAAACAGAACCGAATTTGGGAAAGAGGCTCTTGCTCGAGTCTTGGCACATTCAGCATACGCCTGCCAACGTGAACCGCTCGCTGGGAACAATGCCTTCGGTGTACGTTCACGGTCTCCGAAACGTGGTGGAAAGGGAAAGCCGGAGCCGTGGTGAGAGAACACGACGCGACGACACTTCCATGACCAAGACAGTCACCCCCTGAGGAAGGGACCGAGTCGGTCTCGAAACGTCGGACTCTATTTGAACTGTGGCTGGAGCAATTTCAATTTTCTAAACTTTTCCACCCAGCCAGACAGATTGCTGTCAAAATGTTTACGTTCAAGTTTGGTATCAATACCATTATCGAAACGGCCAGGAGAGCTAAAAGTGTTAAGCGGCTAAATGAACGGATGGATGGATGGATAGATAGATAGATAGATAGATAGATAGATAGATAGATAGATAGATAGATAGATAGATAGATAGATAGATAGATAGATAGATAGATAGATAGATAGATAGATAGATACGCCTAAAGTCGCCGAAGTTCACTAAGAAATGCGTCGCATTTAAAACTTTATTCATCCCAAGAGGGAAAGGTGCGGTGGTGGAGTGTCAGAAGAGCCTACCCAGAGTAGGTCTCCGCTGCCCTCTTAGCCCAATCCAGGATCTGGTCCTGGATCTTCGTCGCCGAGTCGCGCATAGCAGCCTCCCAGTGCTCCTTACAATTCATGTGCAGAGAATTAGGTGGTGGGTTCCGAGTACACCCCCACATGATGTGATCTAGGTTAGCTTTTTGTTGGTAGAAAATGCACAAAAGGGGAGGGGTATATCGCAGGGTGTATAAAATGGCGAACCAAATGGCGAAGAGATGTTGTAAACGTGTTCAGAAAAATTCATTGTCACAGGCGTCAATAACAGTTCAACTGAATATTTTCCTTTTTTACATACAATAACGATTATGACAAAACAGACGTCATTTACATGAAATAGATATTAGAAGACGTGGAAAGAGCATGTACATTCGATGGTTCACGCAAACACAGCCACACAAGAATGTGTCACAAAACGACAGATACACATTGATGTTGCGCCCAATGAGGGTGTTTAAAAAAGCTTATTTACACTATGCACAAAAAATTGGCAGATCCCACGTACAGTGGGAATCGATGATATGTGAAGCACGAATGAGAAAGGTTGATATGTCACTTTCAAATAAGCACAACGTTACGAGGTGGAGGTGAATGATGCCATACATGACTTCCGAGTCATGATTATCATGTTTAGATGTGTCGTTTACCTTCGTCATCTATTCACGTCACGTGATACCGAATTTAGTATATGCGGAGTAGCAAAACGGCGGCGAGCGCATCATGAAGGGCCCAATATACTCCAATGTAGCGTTGACGCGCGCGCACGCTGCGCACAGTGGCGCTACGTTAGCAAAACGAGAGCACTCTCTAATCTGACGCCTAGCGCGACCAGCGTCCGTCGGCGCGGCCCGACGGCAACCGGCGCGAAATGCGACATGCTGCATTTCGCGCCGATGCATTACCCAGACAACTCTGCGTCCTCTCTTTTCATGATGGAGGGACGCCGCACGCGTTGAAACGCGCATGCGTCAAAGCAACGCACCCGCGGCCCGCGCCTGCGAGTATACGGCATGACCGGTGACTGGCGTGGCAACGCTGGCGTGAAGCGACAACAGAAACGCCGACGAGCACGGGCACGGCGTCACGTCGAAATGTATTGGTGCCTTGACTGTGGCATGTAGTCATGCTCTCACATGACACACATCTCAAGATTATTAGGTTTGCACCAGTTACACACCTTTGTCATTTATTGGCGTCACGTAATACAAAATTTGGCTAATGTCAAGCTAGCAAAACGGCTGCGAGCGGATCATCAGTGTGGCATGTAGTCATGTTGTAACATGACACGCATGTCGTGATTATTATGTTTAGATGTATCATTTACCTATGTCGTCCATTCGCGTCGCGCAATACCGAGTTTGGTACATGTGAAGCTAAAGAAACGGCCACGATCGCCTCATGAGCGTAGCATGTCGTCATGTTACATGACACGCATCTTATGTTTATCATGTTTGCACCAGTATCATATCTTCTTCATCCATTCATGTTCCATAATACCAAATTTGGTATAAGGGACGCTTGCGAAACGGCCGCAAGCGCATCACGAGCGTGGCATGTAGTCATATTGTTACATGACACGCATGTCATGATTTTTATGATGGGGTCTTTCGCTTGTGTTCGCCATGCAATCATGTCATACCATACCAGTTTTGCAACATGCCATGTGAACGAAACCACCACAAGAGCTTCAGGACCATGAAATGTAAATCGTGACATTCATCACATACATATCATAAGGTTCATGTTATGACTAGCCAAATATGTTCTTAATACAGTCATGTTATGCCATACCAAGTTTGGTATTGATACCGTTATCGAAACGACCAGGAGAGCTAAAGGTCGTAGGCGGCTAGATAGATAGAGAGGTAGATAGATACGCTCAAAGTCGCCGAAGTTCTCTAAGAAATGCTTCGCATTTAAAACAAAAGGTTTCATAACATTCCAGTAATAGGGCACATACAGTTGGGCACAAATATGTAACATGACAAACATCACTACGTTGCAAGGAAGACATCATTGCTCCAATATACATGACAATGTTGGCATACGTGTACACAAGAATCTCATGCGATGAGTATGTGTGTTTAGAATAAGTGGCTAACGATTTTGAGTACTTGGTACTCTACTATGGGAGAGCACAGAGCCGTCCTGTAAGCCTCACAGCACCGTTTGCCCTGCTGTATGCAAGTGGAATGAATGCTGCGTTTGTGTATATAAAAATTGTTTTGCGATTTTGAGTACTAGTTACTCTACTATGGGAGAGCATAAAGCCGTCCCGTGTGCAGACAGAGGAGTGATGAACAGCGCAACTGCGTTTGTTTAGAAAAATTGGCTAACGATTTAGAGCACTTGGTACTCTACTATTGAAGGAATCTATTCATTACTGCTTTCCTGTCATAATTCGCACGATGTACACCATTTTAACCATATCTGGGCCCGCGCGGCCATAAAAATTGCGAAAGGCACTTCTCTTCGCTTGGTTTCCGTTTTCTACATAGTTAATCTTCCGTTTCGTTTTCGTCAAGGTCTTTCAGTGACATATTGGCCACTGCGTATGACTTTTATGTCAAACCTTGAATTATCTAGTGTTAAACAAAATACTCTCTTTGATTTCTTGTAAATGTGCGCAAACTCGGCGCTTGGAATTCTTTAGCACCGATAACTCAAGACTCGTGCTCTGGACTAAACAATTCATCCACGCGTTTACCGCAGGCAGGTTGGCCAAAGCGATTCTAGGATATTCTGAATATTGAAGCGACGATTCGTTTAGCTGTATAAGCAAATCAATCACACTGCACTCTGACCGCATTCATGCAGGAAAAAAACACGCATGCATTGTGCGACATTGTCAGGCGAAGTGCCCCTTGGAGTCGCATGCGCACAGATCACTGCTCGACTTTTGTTTTGTACTACAATATCAGCTTTTTGGGTAACATGCATGTAGAATGTCCAGCCGTCATAGCCTTCACTTCGATGCAAGAAACAGAGTAAAGTGTGGTTTTAAACTACTGCTAAGACACAATTGAAACTTAAAGCGCACAAACAAGGACACAGAAGAACCTTCAGAAATGCGCACTTTGAATTATAGCTATATATTTTGAAACTATATAACAAGCAGTTACATAGAAAAAAAATGTGAAACACCTCTTTTTGAAAGGCTAGAACAAATTCTAAGACCTTGAAATAATGTTCGAAAAAAAAACATATTAGCGAAGAGAAAGCTTGCCCTACTACCCAAAGAACAGAGTGGAGCACCTGTGTAGTAGAATTAAAAAAAATCGTAAACATCAAAACACACAACCTTTAAAACGTGCTTGGGAAACTTATCTTTATGTAATATGTTACGACAAGACTGTATTTAATTATTTCTTTATTTATTTATTTTACCTACTGTAGCCTTATAGAATGTATATTGTAAGAGTGGGATTATAGAGTGCAAAAATAAAATCGCAAGAGAAAAGATACATGAGAAGTTACAACAATAATACATTTAGAACAATCAAGGAATTCAGCTTTTGTTTTGTAATGAGCTTAAACAGGGATAATCACATAATCATTCACAGGGAGTGATCGATTGTGACCAGGTAAGGTATAGCATAATTATATTGTGTGGCAAAAAACTAATAATAAATCAATCTGTGCGTGCAAAAAAGATAGCAAGATTGAGCTCGTGCAAGCTGCGCGTAGAGGATGGCTTGGAATTCGGCAAAAAGACTGTGTTTGAAATGTGATATGAATGGCTGAATAATTGATTATTACGTGTGGTTTAACATCGAAAAACCACCACTTGATTACGAGAGACGCCGTAGTTGAAGGCTCCGGAAATTTCTAACCACCTGGGGTTCTTGAATGTACACTCAAATGTGAGCACACAAGCCTACAGCATTTTCGCCTCTATCGAAAATGCAGCCGCCACAGGCTGGATTTGATCCTGCGACCTGCGGGTCAGCAGCCGAGTACCTTAGCCACAAGGCCGCGAATAAGTGATTATGTAGCGCGAAAATTTTATTGATTCTACATCACGACGTACTGAGAGAGGTTTTAGGTTTCGCTCATGCAATGCTAAAGACAGTGAGAAGTATCGATCATACCTGCGAAAAATGAAACGGGCATCTCTCTTTTGAACTGCTTCCAGTCGGAATACGTCACAATGTCTGTAAGGTAACCACACCTGTGGAAGCACAATCGCCGATATGGCAAATAAAAGATTTATGTGTTAAATGCAATACATTTCTTAGCGAACTTCGGTGACTTTGAGCGTATCCATCCATCCATCCATCCATCCATCCATCCATCCATCCATCCATCCATCCATCCATCCATCCATCCATCCATCCATCCATCCATCCATCCAGTCCATCCGTCCATCCGTCCGTCCGTCCGTCCGTCCATCCATCCATCCATCCATCCATCCATCCATCCATCCATCCATCCATCCATCCATCCATCCATCCATCCATCCATCCATCCATCCATCCATCCATCCATCCATCTTTCTATCTATCTATTGTAAAGAAGAGGAAGCACTCCGGCACGGCTCCACCAATTATAAAGGAGATTTATTGAGCAGAAAGGTTGATGCTTGGAAGGCTTGGAAGGCGATGCACCAGCCGTAATTTCCGAGCTCGAGCCGCTGCTGCACGCTCGCTGCTGCTGCCTCAGCGCACGATTTGGCATCGCTGTCTAGTGCGATCAGTGGTCATGACCAAGCGTCACTAATAGCCGAAATAAAAGCATTTGTCCGCGAAGAAGCCGCACGACAGCTTTCCTTGGTGCCTTTCACACCAGAACCTACCACAACTTTACCGTCGTCTCTACGTGGCGTCATTCAAGGAGAGGTCGCCGAGGCCTTACCAGCTGCTCGCGAGCATATACTTGTGGCTGCTCCTCTCACCTACGCCGCGGCTGCAGCCATGCCAACTCGAAAGGCACCTGCGCCTCCATTCCAGCCTCGCGCTAGCTATCCCCCACCTCCAGTTCACTGGACCAGCACTAACACCGCCAACTTGTGGCGCACCCTCGACAATCGCCCGATATGTTACGCTTGTCGATACCCCGGACACGTCGCAAGGTATTGCCGCCGCCGGACGCATATCACCAATGAAAACCGCCGTGAGCTTTCTTCCCGCTTGACTCCAACGCGCAATACGGTTCCTCCACTCCAATGCCAGCCCGCTACCAGGACGACCACCACCCTCGGTCGGGACGTCTTCGCTCGCCCTCTCCACGCCGCCGCTCGCCTTCTCCTATGCGTCGACGGCCCGCGCCTAACGAGGAGGAAAACTAGACAATGCAGTTCCTGAGGCAAGAGCTGCGCAAGTTTCAGTTTGCCCAGGTCCTCATTTGTCACATACCAATGTTATTGATGTGTTCGTCGAAAATATCCCTACTGTCGCTCTTGTAGATACCGGTGCAGCTGTTTCTGTTATAGATGCTGGATTTTGCCGCTAAATTCGTAAGGTTACGACGCCTTTCTCCGGATTATCGCTTCGCACAGCCAGTGCTCAACCTGCTCAACCGACCGCAGTATGTACAGCCCGCGTGACAATTCAGGACGTTCTGTATACGATAGAGTTCAAGGTTCTTTCATCGTGCTCTCATACTATTATCTTGGGATGGGACTTTTTGTCGCGTCATAACGCCGTAATCGACGGTGCTAGGGCTGAGGTTGAATTTTGCTCACTGGATGACCAAGCGTCCGTCGAAACCCAGTCTGCCGCTAAACTTGTCGTTAGCGATGACACCTACATCCCTCCATGCTCTTTTGCGTTCGTGCCAGTTTCATTCAGCGCCGTATCCGACGGCACTGTCTTCTTCACACCATCTCCAATATTCGTCGCCCGAAGAGCCCTCCCCCTGCCTTTTGCTGCTCTCGACCTTGTAGAAGGCTCAACCACAATGCATTTATAATCGTGAGTCGTCGTCTTTATCCCTACTTTGTCACGAGTGCCTTGGCCACGTCGAGACAATCAGTTCTACCAGAATTATATCCGTCCTTGATGGGGTGCCTTCTACCTCCGTCTGTGAACTGGCTGTCGTCTCAACGACTGACTCAACGTCAGGGAACATATTTCATCCATTCATCGCTGCAGATTTGACATCTTCGCAGCGTTCACAACTCCTCACCATTCTTGAGTGCTACCGCCATTCTTTCGACGTTGAACAAACATCTCTCCTCCGTACCTTAGCAGTAGAACACCACATCGACACTGGGTCCCACTCACCGCTGCGACAACGACCATATCGCGTGTCCGCTACAGAACGCCGCGTCATTGCTGACCAAGTAGACGACATACTTCGCAGAGGCGTCATTCGACCTTCACAGAGCCCATGGGCGTCTCCGGTGGTCCTCGTCAAAAAGAAAGACGGTTCTATTCGTTTCTGTGTCGATTTCCGGCGATTGAACAAGATCACGCTGAAGGATGTCTATCCACTACCGCGCATTGACGATGCTTTGGACAGTTTACAGGGTGCCGAGTTCTTTTCCTCGTGAGACTTGCGGTCAGGCTACTGGCAGGTGCCTATAGCGGAGGCCGATCGCCCCAGAACCGCTTTTGTCACGCCAGACAGCTTATATGAATTCACCGTCATGCCCTTCAGACTTTGCAATGCACCTGCAACGTTCGAACGAATGATGGACAACGTCCTGCGTGGACTAAAATGGATATGCTTGTGTTACCTCGATGATATCGTGGTCTTCGCCCCTAAGTTTGACACACACTTACGTCGCCTTCAGCACGTCCTTACTTGCTTGACTAACGCCAGTTGGCAATTAAACCTCAAAAAATGTCGATTTGCCATGCGTCAACTGAACATTTTGGGCCACGTTGTTTCCAAGAAAGGCATTCTCCCGGATACCGAAAAATTGCGAGCTGTTACGGCGTTTCCTAAACCTGCCACCATCAAAGAACTTCGAAGTTTCATCGGCTAGTGTTCGTATTTCTGGCGATTCGTCCGAAACTTCGCGTCTATTATATCACCTCTCACGCAACTTCTAAGCCACTGTAAAGACCTCTTATCGTGGTCCCCTGCCTGCGACGAGGCTTTCACCACCTTGCGACGGATTCTCACGACGCCACCCATTCTACGCCATTTCGATCCTGAAGCTCCAAATGAAATCCACACCGACGCCAGTGGTGTAGGCCTGGGTGCTGTGCTCGCACAGCTTAAACCGGAGCATCAGGAATACGTCGTGGCATACGCTAGTCACACAATTACCAAGGCTGAGAGCAACTACAGCGTCACAGAAAAGGAGTGCTTGGCCATTGTGTGGGCCCTTGGAAAGTTTCGCCCATATCTATATGGTCGTTCTTTTGACGTCGTGACCGACCACCACGCGCTGTGCTGGCTTTCGACGTTAAAAGACCCATCTGGCCGCCTCGCTCGCTGGGCGTTGAAAATTCAAGATTATGACATACGCGTAGTTTATCGGTCAGGACGGAAGCATGCTGACGCCGACGCCCTTTCCCGTTCCCCCTGTCCCAGAATGCCACAGCTGACTCCGCTTGCGATTCCACATTGTCATCTCTTAACTTTGACACTATTGCTATCGAACAACGCAATGACCCGTGAACTGCGTCTCTTCTCAATCATCTCTCCGACACTTATGAACTCCCAAAGACGCGAACGCTCCGGCGCCAAGTTCCACACTTCTCGATACGTGACACGCTTCTCTATCGACGCAACTACGCACCAGAGGAACGCAAGTGGCTGCTCGTCGTTCCACGAACCCTGAGGTCACAGATTTGTTCCTCTTTCCACGCTGACCCACAATGTGGCCACGTAGGAGTCTTCAAGACCTACGAAAGGCTTCGACATCGCTACTACTGGCGTGGTATGTATACCTTCGTCCGCAAATTCGTCCGCTCTTGTGCCGAATGTCAGCGCCGAAAATCTCCACCACACGCCTCCACCGGTGAACTGCAGCTTTTACCATGCCCTTCCAGACCCTTCGAACGGGTTGGAATAGATATTTATGGGCCACTTCCATTGACTCCGACTGGCAACAGGTGGATAATAGTTGCTATCGACCACCTAACGCGCTATGCTGAGACCACTGCTCTTCGAACGGCTATAGAACAGGAGGTTGCCACTTTCCTACTGCGTCATTTTGTGTTGCGTCATAGAGGCCCTCAAGAACTCCTCAGTGACCGTGGCCGCGCCTTCTGGTGCGAGGTCATTGAAAAATTGCTCGCTGAGTGTGCTATTGTACATCGCACATGTACCGCTTACCACCCTCAAACCAATGGGGCTACCGAGCGCTTTAATCGTACTCTCGGTGACATGCTATCTATGTATGTGACGCCTGATCACTCTAACTGGGACTAAGTCCTCCCATTCATTACATACGCCTATAATACGGCAACGCAAGCGACAACAGGCTTCTCCCCTTTTTACCTCCTCTACGGCCGTCACCCCTCCCACACCATTGACACCATTCTGCCCTATCGACCGGACGCGTCCGAGTGCCTACCGATCTTGGACGCCGCCAGACACGCAGGAGAATGTCGCCAGTTAGCTCGTCGCTTTACCTGCGATGACCAAAAAAGGCAAAAAGCAATTCATGATGCCCAGACCTCAACTCCCGTTTTTCTTCCGGGTGCTCTTGTGTGGCTGTCAGTGCCGCATCGCACACCTGGGCTCTCTTCCAAACTTCTGCCAAAGTACGATGGGCCATATCGTATTCTCGAACAAACTTCGCCAATAAACTACCTCATTCAGCCTCTTACGCCACCGTCAGACTTGCGACGTCGCAACCGCGAGGTTGTACACGTCCAGAGGCTCAAGCAGTTCCACGGTTCAACGCCGCCTGCACAGGACAAAGTCGCCAGGATGGCTCCTTTTTTTTCTCCGTGGGGCCATTGTAAAGAAGAGGAAGTACTCCGGCGCAGAGGCAGCAGCATCGAGCGTGCAGCAGCGGCTCGAGCTCGGAAATTGCGGCTGGTGCATCGCCTTCCAAGCCTTCCAAGCATCAACCTTTCTGCTCAATAAATCTCCTCTATCTATCTATCTATCTATCTGTCTATCTATCTATCTATCTATCTATCTATCTATCTATCTATCTATCTATCTATCTATCTATCTATCTATCTATCTATCTATCTATCTATCTATCTATCTATCTATCTATCTATCTATCTATCTATCTATCTATCTATCTAGCCACCTACGACTTTTAGCTCTCCTGGTCGTTTCGATAATGGTATCGATACCAAACTTGGTATGGCATAACATGACTGTAGGGAGAACATATTTGAATAGTCACAGCATGAAAATCATGACATGTAAGACATGAATGCCATGATTTATATCTCATGGTCCTGCAGCTCTAGCGGTGGTTTTGTTCACATGGCATGTTGCAAAACTGGCATGGTATGACATGACTGCATGGCGAAAACAAACGACAAACCCTAACATGACAATCATGATATGTTGTCATGTAACAACATAACTACATGCCAAGCTTATGAAGCGCTCGCGGCTGTTTTGCTCTCGTCACAAATACCAAATTTGGTAGTACGGTACGTGAATAGATGACAAATGTATGTGACTGGTGGAAACATGATAATCATGAGATGCGGTGTTATGTAAAAACATGACTACTTGCCACGCTCATGATGCGCTGGTGGCTGTTCCGCTAACTTCAGTTATGCTGAATTTGGTTTTGATTTGATTGATATGTGGGGTTTAACGTCCCAAAACCACTATATGATTATGAGAGACGCCGTAGTGGAGGGCTCCGGAAATTTAGACCACCTGGGGTTCTTTAACGTGCACTCAAATCTGAGCACACGGGCCTACAACATTTCCGCCTCCATCGGAAATGCAGCCGCCGCAGCCGGGATTCGAACCCGCGCCCTGCGGGTTGAATTTGGTTTTACGGGACGTGAATGGATCACGAATGTATGATACTGTTGCAGACATGATAAGCATAAGATGGGTGTAATATAAGAACACGACTACATACCACGTTCATGATGCGCTCGTGGCCGTTTCGCTAACTTCACATGTGTTAAACTCGGTGCTACGCCACGCGAACGGATGACATAGGTAAATGACACATCCAAACATGATAACAACGACATGCGTGTCATGTAACAGCATGACTACATGTCACACTCAAAATGCGCTCGTGGTCATTTTTCTAGCTTCACATGTGCCAAATTTGGTATTACTTGACGTCAGAGGATGGCGAAGGTATGTGACTGGTGCAAACATGATAATCATGAGATACGTGTAATGTGAGAACACTACTACTTGCCACAGTCAAGGCACCAATACATTTCGACGTGACGTGGTGCGCGTGCTCGCAGGCGTTCATTTCGTTGCGTCACGCCGGCGTTGCCACGCCAGGTGCCAGTCCTGCCATATACTCGCAAATGTGCGCTGCGCTGCGTTGCTTTCATGCATGTGCGCTTCAGCGCGTCCGGTTTTCATCCGTCACGAAAAGAGGGAGGCGCCGTGTTGTCTAGGTAAGGCATCAGCACGAAATGCAGCATGTCGCATTTCGCGCCGGTTGCCGTCGGGCCGCGCCGACGGACGCTGGTCGCGCCTGGCGTCAGACTATAGAGTGCTCGTGTTTCGCTAACGTATATATAGCGTCACTGTGCCCAGCGTGTGCGCGCGTCAACGCTGCATTGGAGTATATTGGGCCCTTCATGATGCGCTCACGGCCGTTTTGATAGCTCGACATATACCAAAGTTGGTGTTAGGTGATGTCAATGGATGACAAAATATATGACTGGTGCAAACATGATAATCCTGACACGCGTGACATGTAAGAACGTGACAACATACCACGCTCATAGAGTGCTCGCAGGGGTTTCGCTAGCTCCACATATATTCAATTTGGTATCACGTGACGTGAATAGATGACAAAGGTAAACGACACAACCAAACATAATAATCATAACACGGAAGTCATGTACGGCATCAATTACTTCCACCTCGTAACGTTGTGCTGATTTTAAAGTGACATATCAACCTCTCTCATTCGTGCTTCGCATGTCATCGATTCCCATTATATGTGGGGTCTGCCAATTTTTTAAAATAATGTTTATTTTTCATTTTTGCACTAAACAAAAAATCTACGTAAAGAAATCACTCAAACGCTTTTTCTCAGCTGCGGAAACGATCAAGTCATATTAAGCAGAATAATCTGCGTATGGACGAATGCTCAAATATACATGTTTTGGAAGGTCGTTTATATAAACTAAAATTAACAAGGAGCCCAGGATAGAAACTTGTGGGACTCCCAAGCCTACCTCTAGAACTGATGGCCTTGTGCAACTGAAGTCGACAAGTTGAGAACGGTTATGAAGAAAACAAGCTATCCAATCAACCGAACGTGAACTTTGAAGATGACGTGTAGTTTGTGGAGAAGATTAGAATGTAATACCGTGTCAAAGGCTTTGGAGAAGTCGATAAAAAGTTCATCGATCTGACGGCCTGGTCTAAATTAAAACAAGGCCGTGTGCGAATTCAGTTAGTTTACTGTACCCGATTACTGTACCCGTTATGCTGGGAGAAAAGTGTCACCCCACAGCACAGCGTCTGAGGTCGCGAAGCTTTCTTACCTATATCCACCAAATGCATGGCGTGCCATCACGTATGATTAGACAGAAGAACGCCATTTACGGCATAAATGCTGGAGGACTTTCCCAGACGGAGGTGCACAAGTCACTGAAAAACAACAGCTTACTATGAACGAGGAAATGCACTGACGGAGACGCTCAACAAAACCGAACCAGGCATGTCATAAATGTACGCGGACGTGCAGCACAGAACGTGGGACGATATCCTCCTATATGTAACGTTCGCGTACAGTGCGGCAATGCTCGAAATAGAACGATTTTCACCTTTACGCGTCATTTACGCACGCAACGTACAA
This sequence comes from Rhipicephalus microplus, assembly GCF_013339725.1. Classification (NCBI taxonomy): domain Eukaryota; kingdom Metazoa; phylum Arthropoda; class Arachnida; order Ixodida; family Ixodidae; genus Rhipicephalus; species Rhipicephalus microplus. The sequence goes on along the minus strand of NC_051175.1, from coordinate 50,152,124 downwards.
ACCACGCTCCACGCGGCGATTCCGTGGGATAATAGTGATAAACTTGCTCTAGGCGTGAAGCAATACACTCAGTACGCCGGAGAGCATCGTTAACTGGCTAGCGTAGACATCAGTGACCACCATGACGCAGATTCGCCACGTTACAACCTTCGCCGTCAAAACGTCGCATAACACCATGGCGACAAAGTGAGGGTGTGGACTCCTATCCCACAACCAGACTTGTCTGAAAAACTTCTGAGGCGTTATTTTGGACCATACAAAGTTATCCGACGTGTGAGCAACCTCACCTACGAAGTATTTTCGGATGGTGCAGTGTCTTCACGTCGTCTAATTCGACCCTAATGTGTGCATGCGATACTGCTCAAGTCGCACTATACACAGTTGCACCTGTTCTTCCGCGTTATTTCTGCTAACGTGCTGAATATTCTTTTTTTCATGATTGTTAGTTGATATCCTCGTGCTTGCACAAGGCGCAGCTGTCATTACGTCTTCTTGGTGTTTTCTGGTACTAACTCTCTGAACGTCTGTGTCAGCGCGTATTGTAGTTTTTTTTCTTTGTCTTGTACAAGCATCGAGTTGATGCTTTTGAAATTGGGTCTCATTCAGCAAGGTTTCGCGTGGGAAAACCACGCGTCAATGCGGACAAAGAACTTCATTCAGCCACTCCTTGGCTGTCACCAACGAGTGCTCAGAAAAAAGCGCGCCGCTGAAATCTGGCGACCAAGCACCAAGAGACGCCTCAAGGTCAATGCTAAAGAAGAAAACAAGCATCTAATGACTCTCCGGGCGCGCCGCCTTCTTCCTCAAAAGCGTAGTTTAGCCGACCAACCTCCTCACATCGGCCGCCGAGCAAGCCTTGGAGAGATCTTGAAGGGAAGGGGCGTGGTGATGTAGAGTTGCGTCACGAGTCGCGGACTTGCTCCTCGAAACGTCTCGCTCTTTCCCCAGCTTTGGCTGGGCATTGCGCTGACGAAATGATTAGAATTTTCTGGAATCTAGCGCGAAAGCTATTTAAGCAAGCAGCGGAGAAGAGATATCAGGAGGAAAAGGAAGTTTGCGTTAGTGTACGTAGGCAGGAGATGAAAGTTTTGCGCAAGCGTGCGTAGGGTCATTCCGTCGTGTCGACGAAGGCTTCTGTCCTCAGTGACAAAGCAGGTAATGAATGGGATTTTGACCTGAAAGGTGAAGCCTGGTGCTACCAGCAGAAGAATAGTGTGAGTCTACCGCCTGAGAGCGAAGACACGTCCAACAATCACAATGCGTGAGCGGCCGACGTGTTACCGGCGAAGAAGTTTGGTGCTTGGAGAGCGACCAATCGAAGACACGAGGTTTCCTGAAAAAGAAACTTCGGGGGCAGCAGATCGCCAACAGCGCTGGACTTTGAGTGAGTGATTCCTGGAAGATTATCATTGAGACTTTGTTCCAAGGACTTTGGACCGAATAAGTTTTCGAACTCTTTAGTCTTTAAGCGTCTTGGTCGTTCCATGCATGTGATTGCATTGGAGCGCGTATACTTGTTTGTGTCCGTTGTTTCGAATGTAGCTGATTGTACTGGGTAGTACGTTGTTTGATTGGTGACATATTGTACTGAACTACTGTCGAGTGTGCATATTGGTGTACAGTTTGATCTGCCATATTTGAGAATATAATTTTGTTTTGTTTATCAACTCTCGGCTCTGACTTGTTCTTTGCGCCACAGCCGGCGTCCGCTGGCGCGCAAAATAGGGCCACCTATAAATTGTCCGTGCTTTCGTGGTGCGGTTCGGCGGGCCGATACTTCGGCCTTTGGAATTATCCCGGCGATCGCCCCCCCCCCCCCTAATTAACGGGACCTGTGTCATTGAACTAGCTCAAAGAGCAGTACAACGCGAGGTTGTCTTGAGGGGGAAAACATGGTGCTTTAAATCTTTCCCTATTTGTTTTAAACATTGCTTATGGGCCTTCCATAGCAGAGTGAATGTTGAACTCGCAGCCGACGACATACTTGTTTTTTCAAATACGCAAAAAGTACTTTTGGGGGAGCCTAGGTCGGCTAGGAGGTGAAGAAATGTTACAAGCTGTAAATGCACAGAAGCAAAGCTAGCAAGGGCTACCTCGAATGGTATCCGCACACGCACCAGTTTTTCTTTAGGTTTTGTCAGCATGTACAGCTAGGATACCAGCCGCAGCATTATTCGTTCTTTGCTCATAAAGTTCATTCTGACTCTAAATATTGTAACGGGCAGCCACCAAAAGACGAGTACTTTGAAGAATACGCTGACTATTTGGAGACTGTTTGATGCAGCAGCCTTATAGTGAAGTTCCCGATTATTCCTCTGTAAATACGCTCAACTGCCGCCTCTCATCTGCACCACTTTGCGTAACACTTTGATGAATGTGTGGGCCATTGATCCCTGTATACTCGTTTGTAACCGCGAGGGGTACCTTATCTTGCTTAGCGGGGCTTAACTAAAGCGGCTCACTGACCGTAGTCGTAACGTTCTCTCTACAGTTATCGCCACATCTAATGTTCCTGCGAAACTCAACACAAATTGAGCGCCTTGCGCCATTCTCAAGCGGATGGTTTCACGAAGCAGCTGTAACGTAATCATCAGAAAATATGATGTCTATGTACGTGTCGAATCATCACCCCGGCTGAGACATCACTCTACCTTACGCTACGTTTGGCAGACCTTCTCGATATGACCCTGCTGCATTTCCTTCATTTTACATACTGAATGGTCAGGAACCAATTCTACCCTTTCTTTCTTTGCCTGCACCACAACGACCGAGTATGTGCGCAATGCGATACCTCCTGGACATCGTGCGTGCTACCTTGTTCATACACAGGTTGCTACTTCACACTTCACAGCGGCATAATCATTACGTCCGTTACCGCGACGCAGAGTTCTTGCCTGCAGCGCTCATGCTCCTGAGATGGCCTTCTCGTCCCGTAGAAGTTTTCTAGAAGCTCCTTTCAAGATACATGAGGCTCTAAGACGTCATCCTGCAAGTGACACCCGTAGCCCATACGTTCACCCTGGACGATTCTCTTTCACTCCTTGCAGCGGCGTCAAGTGACATCGCGCACGCCCACTTTAGTGTAGTAGGATCCTAGGCTGAATCTTAAAGCTCCAGGACGGAGTTTTATTTCTGGTTTGAATGCCATGATGGGTCATCTAGAGAAATATGCGTTGAATGACGACTATGAATCAGACACGGCTTTGTGCCGCTGCTCTAGGGTGAAGTGCGTGAGCCATTATCATCATCATTATTACCAGCCTGACTACGCCCACTGCACGGAAAAAGCGTCTTCCATGTTCCTCTTATCAACCCGGTCCTATGCTCTTTTGCTGCCACGTTATACGTGCAAACTTCTTAATCTCATCTGCCCATCCAATTTTCTGCCTCCCCTTTGTGCATTTGCCTTCTCTTGAAATTTATTCAGTGCCTGAGTACTCTCTGTGAATAAAGTTCTTATAGCCTCTTGTATGCGTCTCTACAAACTGTCGTCAACGTAGCAATAGCTTTTAGTCTCACAGAGCCGAACACGAAAAGTGGAGAACGCATCTTTCAAATGTCGTTACAGAGAAACCCGAAATTACAGCAGTAGAAACTTGGATGCGTCTCGATTGTAGACAAATGGGAGAGCCTCATATTTGACCTTAGCAGCTTGACCATTTGTACGCAGTGCTTAGATGGTGTTTTCTTTGACACAATCTTGCACCACATAAGGGCATGCGTAAACAACCCCCTGGTTTTCCGCAGTACTTGAATTGTTAGGCTATTGCGTTAATCATTGCACAAATCATTCACGTTTTCTTCGAAGCCTCACGTTGGCTGACGTGAAACGCTTTTCAGTGTAACAACTTCACAAATAGACGCAGGAAGTAATGATTTAACTTTTGCACTAGAAGGTGCAATTTTCATTAAAAAGCAAGTACTTTTTTACTGACGTCATATCTGTGACAGCAGTTATTTCAGTGAGCGTTTTTTTAGAGGTTATCATAAAACATACTAGAGGGGCCTTGATATATTTTTTCAAGTAATATTCAAATGGCTTGACTAATGAACTTGGTTGCATCGTGAATAGTCTGTCTCGGAAAATTGTAGATGTAAAATACAGGCTGATATATAAGGGTTAGTCGCACGCTTCAAGCTCTCTTTTTGGCATTTCCATCCAGTGAACGTGGCGAAAGCTAAGCTAGGGGTAAAAACAAGAGGACAAGACGCCACGTCCATGCGCCAGGTCAGGTCACGACCTTTGGAACTTTTCTTACTGCATGAATACCCGGGTAACCTTTTGTAGTCGTATAATCTTTGTAATTCGGGAACTATAGAGCTCACTATGAAGGCCCTCAATGTTGCAAAAAATGAAAACATGCGAATTCACCATAGAAGACCCACCAGTCACGGCTTCGTTGGCTTCCATCGTCACAGTATTGAAAAGCTTCCGAAGTTGTTTTTTTTTCTAAACGGCATGCTCTTTTATTATTATTTGGTGGATTGCGCGACAGACGTAATCTTTTAACAATTGGAAGCGAACGCTGTGCGTGGGGTAGTGTAGGTTTTATTATTCTCATGAAGCAACGATATTTGCCGACGACGCGAAAGCGCAACAACACCTTGAACTGCGAGCGCCGTCTGGTGCCCTGTTTCCGTGAACTCATATTTAAGCAACCTTTAAGTAAACAGTGCCCTACATCGGAGAACATCGCAGAAATCGTGAAGTGCATGCGTGCGCTCGCTATGTACTGCCTAGTGCAACTGGCCTTGGCTGGAGTTTTTCTAAGCGCACTTGATTTAAGTACAGCGCCGTACAGTGCAACACACCACAAAAAAAAATCAATATTTTGCGCATATGCACTCGGTACCGGCGAGTATCAGGGTTCTCGACTGTCCTTCGCATATGCACTTTCTGTTCTGTTATTTTTTTATTGTGAACGCTTTTCGCAGATAATTGCTAATGACGACAGATACCCACGACTATACGCGCTGATTGACTTTTTTATCGCTTGCCTTCTATTTTATGCAATTTCTATTGTTATCTTTACGAAGAAAATAGTATCAAAGTATGGGCGCGGCCAAGTTGATCTTCAATTTATATTAACAGTTCCCTTTTTGTACTGTACTCTGGTCACTGGGGCTACGAAGAGTAGTTGAGGAAGGCGCAATGTTTTCGTACAAATTAACACTTTTATTTTGCTGCTTACTGGAAATAAATGTGGAGAATGCTTGCGTTTGTGCTTTTTATGAGTAATCAGCATGATCGGAAACCTCCAGCAGACGCGACAGCCTCAGAAGGACGGTGCGTCAGAAAGCAATAGATTCATTTATGGAAGTGACATTTTTTTCTGCCATTAGCTGAGGAGTAAAGAAGGGCTTGAGCGAGCGCAAGTCTTTTCGCTTTTGTCTCATTGGGAAGGATCGACTTCTACATAACACTCAGATTCTTCAAACTTGCTTCAAGAAGGCATTGTCGCACTAGTTCTTTGTTTACGATGAGGTCAACCATATCTCTGACTTGAAGCTGTCATGAAGGAATTCGCATTGTAACCCCCACCAAGACGGCGTCCTCTCTGGTTGTCTTGCGGTCATTTTTTTCTGCATTGTCAATTCACCCGTCTATTCTAAGCGCATGCAGGATTTTGTTAACAGTGGCTTGCGTTATACCGAACATTTTTTCCATGCCCCTCTGTGTCCTCTCTTGCATTACCATATACCCTTCACTCCCTCTCTTACCTCTTTAGACACCCGAGGAGGCATATCTGACATAGCGTGAGTGGTACAGTTGATTCACATGACACGGACCTTACTTATAACCCCATGCTAAAATCACAACGCCTTCTTAGAACTTCGGCACGTGCGATGCAGCTAATTTCTTATCTACTCAGAAAGCATTATCTTGCCCATTATTGTGTGTCGGAAAGAGCGTCATAACTGGGCGTGTCTCAAGTTCCTCGACTCTGAAGGTTTCATGCCCCTATGTATGGCCTTAAAAGATAAAGCAAGAACCAAAATGCAGCAGCACCAAGTACCAGAATCAATTGAGCCTAGCAGAACAGTCCAGCCGATGACGCACTGGGCCGCACATAGCACACCTGTATGTCTACGCTCCAGCATACACTTCAGCATGTCTGTGATGTGATCCGCTGTAGGATCCTGTTTACCGAAAGACTACTCCCATATCTGCTCAAGAAAAGAGCATATCGGATGGCGCTCGCATTTCAGGGTGTTTTGCGTAATTGCGCGTCATCCGGCAGATCTCTCTACTTCACAAGTATATGCAAAGTTATTGTCGAAATATTGTTAGGGCATAACGCGTATGCAACTGGGCACCCCCATTTACTAAAATCGCTGTCTTGACTCGTGATTGCGCGTTACACCGATCCCTCGCATCATGAGTGCTCAGTGTTCCTCCACAGTACCTAAACACTTGGATGCATTTGTCTGGCTGAGCACTTGACCTTTAGGTGGTGCCCCAACGAAAGTAATGTACAACCTCGGAAGAGAACAGCGCTTCGAGATAGGTAATAGTGCACTTGAAGTTGTAAAAGACTGTGTCTATTTAGGACCGGTAATAACCACGGAGCCAAACCACGAGACTGAAGTAACTAAAAGAATAGGAATGGGGTGAAGCTCATTTGGCAAGCACTCTCAAATCATGACAGGGAGATCGCCACTATCCCTCAAGAGGAAGGTACATGGCAGCTGCATCTTGCCGGTACTTAGTTACGGTGCAGAAGCCTGGAGACTTACAAAGACGGTTCAGCCTAAATTGAGGACGACGCAGTGAACGATGGAGAAGAAAATGATAGGTGCAACCTTAAGAGACAAGGAGAGAGCAGAGTGGATTAGAGAACAAAGCGGGGTTAAGGATATCATAGTTGAAATCAAGAAGAGGAAACGGACATGGGCCGTGTATGTAGCACGTAGACAGGATAAATTCTGGTCATTAAGGGTAACAAACTGGATTCCTAAAGAAGGCAAGTGGGTTAGGGGGAGACAGATGGTTAGGTGGGCAGATTAGATTAAGAAGTTTGCGGATATAAATTGGCAGCAGCAAGCACAGGACCGAGTTGACTGGCGGAACATGGGAGAGGCCTTTGTCCTGCCGTGGACGTAGTCAGGCTCATGATGACGATGATGATGGACCGCTGAGGACAGTGCTGCTCTTCACTAGCGCGGTAACCAGAATGTGATGAAAATCTTTATTATAAGCAAAACTGCTGCAGTTATGAGTATACCATCAGTTTGAAGTCTACGCACCCGTACGCTTGTGCGAGGTGTGGTGGCGAACACTAGCTCCCCGCCATGTGCGTCGTCGTTCAGGTAGACAGCGGCACTGAAGTCGCGCCAGCCGATATCCAAGACCAACACCGGGCAGCTGGCGTTGTCCTGGTACTGGCAGTTGTCCGCGTGTATCTGGTGGCTCATATCAGTCCTGTTTAGCGTCGAATCTGCGCTGACATAACAATTCTTTAGTACATGGCGATAAGGAAAACTTGAGAGTGGGCTTGTTGGTTAAACATGATGGTTTATTACGCAGGCTTTACAAAACAGCACTGAAGACAGTGACAAAGGAGTTAAAACACATCAGCGTAAACAGCTGTTTAATACGAAGGTGAACATGATATATCTACAGAAGCTGGGGCAGCTGTCAGAACGTGTCTGGTTTATGCATGAACATGATGTTTTTATACCTAATAAGCAGTTGTTGGATTGCACTGATTCGTTTTAAACGTGTTTCGTCACTGTCTACAGTTCTCGTTTTGTAAAGTTTGCGCAAGAAACGTTTATAATACAAGATGACACTCCAGGCGAAAGGTGTACCTGCCTTCACTACTTATAGAAAACGTGTTTCATGAATGCAACGTCATTAGGCACGTCAAAAAATTTCATGGATTGTTAGATGCACAACGTCATAAAAAGCAAGAGAGCATATTTCAATACGCGAGCTCACGACAAAAAAAATCACAGCATATCTACGGAGTGATTAATGATGAGTGAGGCGAAGCATCCGTCCATCTGTCGATCTTTCCTTCTTTCTGTTTGTCAGTTTGTCTAGTTGAAACATGTCCATTGTCCATCCGTCCGTGTATCTGTCTGTCTCTCTGTCTGTCTGTCTGTCTGTCCATCCGTCCATCTGTCTGTCTGTCTGCGTATGTCTATCTCTGTCTGTCCGTCCGTCTGTCAACTACACAAATTACTATGCGGAATCCACTAATGCCATCTAGTGTGTTATTTGCAAGGACATTTGCACACAAGTCTATTGAGCAATTCATGAACTAGAGGTGGTTATATACTACTACTACTACTACTACTACTACTACTACTATTACTACTACTACTGCTACTGCTACTACTACCAGTGCTACTACTACTGCTACAGAGGCGGCAACGACCTACAATCTAAACAGCTCCGCCACTTGAGAGTCTATATGGATGTGTATGCCAGACTTACTTTCGTAATTTAACCAGCGGGTCGGTGACAAATGCTAGAGTTATCGTTATAGTGCTCGGCTGCTGATTGAAGTCATGGTTTCAGTCAGATTCATGACCATCGCCATTTCATCTGGTCGAAACACCAAAGGGGTTTCAAAAACAGCCGATGACCTGGTCATAACTGTATTCGCGCTTGTATATTACTTAAATTTCTTAAATATATACGTAGGCTAGACAGGTAAACTTATTCTCAAGCCTTTTCTCCATGAAATATCACACGGTGGTGTATCATGGAGAAAAGTATTTCTACCCAAAGAGGTCCTCGGATATGACGGCTGAACAAGAACTGTATTTCAGTTTGAATACCGAAGTTCCTGCAATTCTCGAAGTTATTGTTGATGTTTTACGCATACATACGTAAAATATTTTGGAGAAATAGCTTACCTATTATATATGAGAATGACCTTCGTTCAAATGGCGACGTTGGCTGATATTTAGTTCAACCCCTCTGCACCCCCGCCCCCTTGCAACCGTATTTTACAATGTACCTGCCCTTGAAGGCCTGAACCTTGAGGAAGCAGCGTGCTGGTTGAGGTGATCTGTACAGTATGCGACATCAGTTCTTTCTTGAAAGTTGTGGAAGCATTTCATATGAAATGGCCCATCAGTATACTTTGGCTTTGGCACGTGGAAACTCAAAATTTTCTGCTGCTGAAATTATCCGTAGTGTGAGAGCGCTTCCACATAATAACAAATATTTCGCACTTAGGGCTTCCCTTCTGCAATCAAGTTGAGCTTTAACGCAGTACGAAGTTTGTGAACGTGACGGTGCATGCTATGAGTTTCTTCAGCACGAATTGGATTCTGTTCGTGTATTTCGAGTTTTAGGGTAGCTAACGCAATCACGTATTTTTGGTACATATGAAACACCCCTCTCTGGATCGCAGTGTTTTTCTCTGGCAAGGTTTTACAAAATCTCAACTTTATTAATCGTTTCTTGTTTTTACAAAGCTGATGTTGTAGAATGAGATCCTACTATCAAGAATATCAACTCGAAATTTCTTAAACATGCTTAAGATTTTCTAGCACTCTTTTGACCGAAAAATCTTCTGCTGGACTGCAAGGTCGGAAAAGTTGTACCGATACGCAAGTCTGGTAATAAGCACACCACCCATAACTATCGGCTCTTTTCTCTAACAAGCATTCCGTGTAAGGTAACGAAACATGTACGACACTCGCATATAGCTAAAATTTCAGAATCCTATTCATTTTTACATCAGCCCAACATAATTTTAGGCGTACATTTTCCTGTGAAACACAATTGCTTCTTTTACCTCATCATCTGCACACCATTTTTGGTAAACAATGCCGAATAGACTCTATCTTCCTATATTTTGTAGATGCATTAAAAACTCAATCCCGCTTTGCTAATGTAAAGCTTTTCTCTCTAAACCTCCACTCTAAAATTCTGGCATGGCTCGATTATTTTCTCAAAAACCGTCTCTATGACGTCATTGTTAACGGTCTTGACTCGCCAAAAACCAGCGTGACATCGGGTGTACCACAGGGCTCAGTTTTGGGTCCACTTCTGTTATTGATATATATTATTGACCTACCTGACATCGTCTTCTATTTTGTGCATTTGTATTCCAACGACTGTGTGATTTACAGAGAAATACGTACCGATAACAATCAAAACATCTTGAATACAGACTTAAATTGCTTCTAAATATAAATCTCAACATATGCAAGCTAATAACTGTTTCCCGAGAATATAATAGCTCGCCATCATATAAACTCGGTGACCCCCATCTTTACCATGTGTCGTCCTATCGGTACTTGGCCGCTACCATTTCTTTCAATCTAACATGGAATATTAGCGTTAACGGTGAACATGCTAACCGTAAATTGGGATACATATGTCGTAATTTAAGCAAAGCTCCACCCTCCCTTATGATGCTTCTTTATAAAACTGTTGTGTGCTGAAAATCACAATGCGCTTGTTTTAATCTCGAACCCTCACTACGAAAACCTAATTAGATCTCTTAAACTAATTCGAAATCATGTACCATGTTTTATTTTCTCTGAAGAAAGATACACACCAAGCGTAACAACAATGAAGCACCATTTGTCACTGCCAGTCTGCTTATCAATAAGTTGCAAGTACTTCTGTCGTTGCCTTTTCAACAAGATATGCCATCGTCTATCCCTACGTGTAGAGCTCACTACGCCTCCCACTTATCATTCATCTCATATTGATCACAAAGAGAAGACTAAAGGTATTTTCGGAACACTAAGACATTTTCTTGCTCCTTCTTAGCTGTTACATCTAACGATTCGAACTAGCTACCCGGTGTCATCTTTTTTATCTCTGACCACTCTCTTTTCTGTAAGGCCTTATCAGCTCACCTGCTTCGAGATAGCTCCCCCTAGACTCCTCATGTAGTCTCCCTTCCTCTAGCTTTCTTTCGACGTGTGTCGAGATGATAGAATTTTATTTTGTTGTTTTTTTGCTTCTTTTGCTGCAGTTTTGTTATGTTGACCTTTTGCCGCTGGTACTGTAAAATTTTTCCGCCTTTGCTGTGTTTATTTCTTTTATTCGCGTTTCAGTTTGATTGTGTTTGATCGAGTAAAAGTTGTATTTTTTGTCTGGGCTTTGTTTCTTACTTTGTATTGCAAATTTTATTTGTTTTGAGCTTTTATAAGTTGTAACCCGCTCTCTCCCGTAATGCTTCAGTGATTGAGGGTAACAAAATACACAAATAAATAAATGAATAAATGAATGACAATATATTTAGAAAAAGCTTCCTAGCAAACAGCTTCCTGTCAACTTATATTTAATATCACTATGTCTAGAAAAAAGCTGTCTACTGCGTCTATTTTAGGAGCCTAAATTGTGGTTGCGACAATATTGAAAATGCCTATGGTTGACGTTCGGCAGAAATGAGTACCAGGTTACTTAATACAACTATAGTATTATGCAATTGCTGAATTTAGCTAAAATACGGATCTAATTTGCAGGTGAAAAAACACCGCTGGTCTGAGTTTTCGGAATTAAACTTGGAATTCAGAATGAGGCATATTTAGACTAACCTTCTTCCGCAGTTCTGCAATTCACCTGAACCAGATGCATGTAGAGCCTTCTTTTGAGCCGAAAGTAGGCCTCGGTATAAAGCCGGGCCCTGTCCGACACCGCCAGCATGACCTTCATGGCTCTCGCGGTATCGGCCGAGCTTTGCAATTCCTGCGGAGGTTAATCAATCGCTATTGGTGAAAGCTACATCATTTATTGACGAGCACAGCCTGTAAAATGACGTGCATCATGTTTATTGATTTATAGTTTAGTGAGCTCGACAGAATAATGAAATAGAAATTTTCATAAATGCAGAACACATAGATAACGTCAGCATTTACAGAAGTTACGCCATTTTTCAGATTTAATGTTACAACGTTTCCGTTGTAAACGTAGTGTACGTAAAACATGACGGAGGTATTCGACACCTCCCTCGAGGTTAATTGAGTGTTGATTTAAACGCGGTTTCCTATTGCGTAGCCAAAACATTGTAAAATGGCTTCGTTACCTTCAAACAGGATTGACGACCAAATATCACAGATATCTTAGCCCAGAAGCATGGGTTGTGTGGCCAGCTGGTACGACATAGTATTCAACCTAAACTGAATTTCGGACAGGACACCAAAAAAGATGCATGCAAGACGAACGCAGACAAACTTATTTATTGAAACCACTCATTTTTGCCTTCTGGAACAATGCACGCAAGTCATGACTGCACGACACTAGTACACCTGGATAGACCCTCTTCTGAGTAAAAAATCAAACCTCTTTCTTTAAGGGATAGATATTTCTATGATGCTCTTACACGGGCCATGTCTTGCTATTTACGACGCTTCCAGGATATCAAGTGCTCTTGTACTTTTTGGCACAAGTCTGCACTTGCAGGTGCTTCATACTGTCATCGTCTAGTGAAATATAATGTTTCATTAGACACTTATTAATACATCTTCCAGACTGATTGATATGTGTGGTTTAACGTCCCAAAACCACCATATGATTATGAGAGACGCCGTAGTGGAGGACTCTGGAAATTTCAACCACCTGGGGTTCTTTAACGTGCACCAAAATTTGAGCACACGGGCCTACAACATATCCGCTTCCATCGGAAATGCAGCCGCCGCAGCCTATATTTGATCCTGTGACCTGCAGGTGAGCAGCCGACTACTTTAGCCACTAGACTACCGTGGTGGGGCAATACATCTCCCAGTCAGCTCCGCTTAACTACACCATGAGTCAGAGGGAATTAACAGACAACTTCCCTTTGATGAGGTACATACACGAGTCCGTGTCTTATCACACATCCATCTTTCTTTCGTTTTGCTGTGATAGAAATGTCAGTTGATAACTGATATGTGAGGTTTAACGTCCCAAAACCACCATATGGTAATGAGAAACGCCGTAGTAGAGGGCTCCGAGAATTTAGATCAACTGTGATTCTTTGACGCGCAGCCAAATTTTAGCAAACGGGCCTAGAGCACTTTCGCCTCTATCGAGAACGCTGCCACCACAGCCGGGATTCGATCCCTTGACCCTGATAGAAATCGCGCACGAACGTCGTCAGGTCGATTGTGCATCAGTCATCTCGTCTCCCCAGCAGGAATACTTCATCAAATATATTGAAGCTGCTCAGCATTGTGCAGCTTGCTTTGCTGCCATCGACTACAACAGAATACCTAGTATAACAAAAGTCAATCATTCACTTTCAATCGCTCACCTTCAGACTCGTAGGGACGTTGCTGTAATCTGCTTACTGTACCAACCAAAATGGGGTGATCGTCAAACCACACTGCCTCTTGTAAAACGACGTCGCTTTTTTAGCCGTGTCCCTGAAACAGGGTTTCCCGACACGAACGTGAAGATACGAGAGCGTGTAACTTTTTCAAGTGAACTAACCTTCACTTTAACTCATAGGTTTCCCGCGAAGAAGTGCTTTACCAAAGTAACTCATTCTGTCTTGTTGCTGTGCTGCTACTAGTTGTAACTGGTTATTATTTTCTACAGCAACTTTGTCTTTTTGTGTAAATATCTACCCGAAGTGTTTTTTGCAGAAACATAAATAGCGTCATTGCCCTTGCGTGCCTTACTGCGTTTCTTTCTGAGTTATTTTATGAATTTAAAATCCATTTTTTCTCTTGCAGTATTGAATTTGATATGTCTTGCACCGTTTTCTAGTGCCTTGCATCAATTTCAAGTCCATTGTAAAACATCTTGTGTTTCACATATGTTTCGATTATAGCAATGGTTATATTCCATGACCAGAAGGTAAGATAATGCTAGGGCCTATGGAACTTCACCCCTAAAACACGCAGTTCAAAGCGCAGGCATGCTGACTACGTGGGCACTACGCCCCTTTCATCCACTTGTAGAGCGGCGGGCATCTTACCCAGTTATGGTGGGGCAGGTTCTTGAGAACAATGTCGGCTGATGGACTCTGGTAATATTACATTCGAAGATATGGTGACTTCCCATTTCTTCTTCAGAAGTGCCAGGGTGGCCGTTTGAACAAGCGCGCAATCGTGTCATTTTTTGTTCTTTTTTCTTTCAATCTTATGCATGTCGTTCTTTGTTCTCAACCGACGCGAAGTAAGGAGTGCTGTAGCAAACCTTTCCCTCTTCCAACACCGTTGAGAAATCGCTACTCCGGAATTAGAATAACTCCTCAATCATTCCACACTTTCGCGGCCCGAGAATGGAATTAGAATGAAATGGGAACAAGGCATGAAGGAACGAAATTGGAATGGAATTAAACACATTTTGCTAGAGAGAATGAAAAAAAAAAACGTCTACGCGCTGTTTTTCAAGCGTCATCATTAGTAAACCAGACGTTGAAACTTCGCTATAGAGCAGTATTTTTAAAATGACCTGGTGATTGAAAGCATGATGCATTTATAAGCAACCCATCTTCTAAAATGATGTCCCCATACAGAATCTGTTACACCAGAGTTTTTTTCCATTCTTTGCGTAGCTTCTGCTCCATGCGGTCGGTATCCGTTATGGGAAACTATGAGTAACCTTCGAAACAAAAAAGACATTGCATACCTGCATTCAGGCGAACGCAGTCAGTTCTCTTCACCCATTTAAAGCTTGCTAGGCGCGCTTGACAAGCGTGAGTGCTGATAAGCAGTGCGTCGCAGTGTTTCGCATTTATAGCAAGGGCACAAAAGGACAAAACTGTGTACTGTTCTGTATATTACCAGCATATCTATACAGGGTTTTACTTCTTATTAACCAAACCCCTACATCAACGACCCTTCTAGAATTGTAGGAATTGACGCGTCTTCTCTATGTTCACGACTGCTCCAAACGCGTGGCGAAACTGCTTAGTCTTTGTGAACACTGGTTTTGTCAGCATGAAAATGCGCAATGTCGTCATTGTAGCATTAACACAATGAAGCTTAAACAGTATTAAAACATCACCATTTATTTAAACTTGTTCACCATGAAAAAACTATTTGTCGCAAAAGAACTGCTTCTAGTAGTTGTACTGCGTGGAATATGTCACCAAGTTACTATCCTACGACCATCGTAACGTGTTTTGCACACTTTGGGGTCCTCAAAGCATCTGATGGCGTCATCTTTATGGGGCGTTCATGCTCAAGTCGATGAAACTGTGAAGATTCTTTTCGTATGTTGGGGAATCACAGGAATGAAATTGAACTGCCCGGCTATTCGTGGAGTGGGAATGAGATAAGCTATTGCTTCCAAGGAATTGGAATGAATGGAACTGCAGAAGCCTATAATTCCCCAGAATTGAATTGAAATAGAATGGAGGCACATTTTTGCAACACTGTCTTCCACCACTGTGGGTCTATGCTGCACTCGTCAATAATTCAACTTATCTTCAAAAAGGCGTGTATAGTTGTGTAAATAAAAACAAATGTGACTGCTTTTTTTTTCACGCACCTCCATGACATCGCTGCTGCGGAAGCCGACAAACAGTTCTTTCGTGGTCATCGGATGTGGACTTTCGTAATAACCGTTACCAGGAATACCACGTCCCTGCGACAAAAATGTTTGTCATTGAAGTGGTGCGCAAAAATTTTAAGGCAGCAAAAGTGATAAATTAGGCAATATGATCAAGTGCATGAAAGACTTATGCTTGATGATATTTTGTTAGCTCCGTAAAATGTCTGCATAAATATAATGCACTCTATCGAGAACGCACATCAATTGTCTTGCTTGAGATTTGCTATTGCAACCAGTTTACTGCACGCTTCAATATTGATTTACAAATAAAATGACCTTTATTGAGATAGTAATTATGATTTCTAGAAATTTCTTCAGCGAGACAGAACCAGGGGGCATACTATTCAAAGGCATAAGATGCCGTGGGTGTCTGCCACAGAAGTTGGATTTATCTCACTGCTCACAACCAGTCCAACAAAAATGATAACGGCAACAGTTTGCGCCCAAAAATGGCGGTGAAATGATGCCGGGGAACCAAATTCTAGAAGTACACACAATGAGAGAATAGTAGGAAATTGTTAATGCAACATGGGCTGCGGGAAGACACAAAAGCCAAAGGAGGCCTAAACGATGACGTGTAAGTATATCTATGAGAGTTGCCAACGCTTGGTTTCGGCGCGAGTTCATCTCTCAAAGAGTTTGAACATTCGTGTCGCGTCTGTAATTGTTCGTGATTTAATGCGCATCTCTCTGCGCTCAGAATAACGTAGCAATAGCCTAGCATCGCCTAACTATAGCGTAGCAACAGCCTCAAAGTAAGGTAGACACAACAGTCACAGCACCAAGCAAGGTCTTGAAACAATCTAGAAGCAGCCAAATTATTCTTCAGAATCATCCAGCGCTGTTTCATGCCTTGCGGGGCGTCATTTTCTCAGTCGCATCTGTCCGCCTAACATTGTGTCTCGCACACCTGCTCTCTCCCGGAATTCATTGTGTTACTTAAAGAGCCAGTCAACAAGCAGACTTTGAAACGCGCAGGAAAAGCTCGCGCGTTTTCCCTGCGCGTAACGAACGTCTTTCCAAGCGCAGTCAACTCGGCGATAGGCAACGTGATTCAGAACGCAGGTCGTCGATCGGTCTAAACCAGGTCTCAACAAACAGTAATG
Organism: Rhipicephalus microplus; assembly: GCF_013339725.1. NCBI lineage: Eukaryota > Metazoa > Arthropoda > Arachnida > Ixodida > Ixodidae > Rhipicephalus > Rhipicephalus microplus. The sequence continues at coordinate 50,135,555 of NC_051175.1, read as the reverse complement.
AAATCAACGTTGCCGATCGCCAAGCTGACGTCACTGCGCGTGGAAAGAGGTTGGTCAGGCGTACGGAAGATGCGAGAGCTTGTTTGGAGGGTGTAAAAAAAAAAAAAAAACGTCGGAGCCTGTTGACTGGCTCTTTAAAGATCAGTTTATAGGCGTTCACGCTAAATGTTCATTTCTTTTTTATTTTGAGTAGTCTTTGTGCGCATTTGTTTCGCGGTGAACTATCTGTGCTCACTCCGTGAAGTTACACGTATCCTTTTTCTTTGAATCACTTGCTGTATCATCCGCAGTTCAATATGTGGTCGACAGCTTGATGTATAGCCCACAGTTTAATGTGAACTATTTTTATTAGTCTCCAGAAATTTACTGCCTCAGAAGCAGAGTTTTCTCGATGTCAGTAGTCGTGTTTCTTAGCTGCGTGACGGGTCATGTTCACAAATAATCTTTCGCAAGTACTACGTGCACATACTCCTTCAATAGAAATTTAAATAGCTAGATAATGGATAAAATAAGTTGCTCTGATTGCAGGCTTTTCTTAGATCGTGAGTAAAAGGCAGAGCTTTCCGTGTTAATTAGGAATTACTCACGCCAAACTTAAGTAGAACATCACATTCTTCCTGGCTCATCATTCCATCGGCGACTACTCTCTGCTGGCCGTTTAGGCAATCCTCGTCCATCACCACTTTCATTCCAGCGTCCAGAAAATCCCCGTCACAATGAGGCAGCTGGTCCTGTAACGAGAACATGTTCCCGTGAATTCGCTTGCCGCAATTTCGCCGATGCAGAAAAGGACCAGCATAATTATGCCAAGAATGAATAATTGTTTGTGTCAATATGAGCATATCCAGTTAGTTAAGCGCCAAGTTATGTATATACTTGTGCAGTATAAACTTTAAAGTTGAGGTCGTAAACTTGGAAATTGTCGACAGAACTTAGAAAGAACAAGTACTCATGCTGATGTACATACAGAGGCTTAATCTCAAAAGATGACAACTCATGTGGCGGATTCTAGAGGGTGAGACTCACAATAGATTATATAAAATAAACGCAAACATAAGGGGGGGCAGTAAACAGTAAACTAAGATTAGTAAAAGAGATCCTGAGGCATTTTTTTGGTTATTCTAGATTTCCCTTAGTATCGCAGTTGATGGTGTCACGTATCGGCAGCCACGAATATTTTTCAAATGAGTGCAGTAGGAGCGGAGTTACAGACACATGTCGAGCGCTTAAACACTTCCCCACTTTTTCTTGTTTCTGCGAAGCCCTTGTATGGTACATATGGAGCGATGACATGGGAGAAAGAAGCTGAAATTACGCACGCCATTTGCTTGAGCGCGCATGAACACAATTGATCCGTATAAGTGTGATTCTAGATTGCGCTACTATAGAGTGTAGCTACGCAATTTCAGCAGTGTGGCCCATGGCGGCACCAATGGCCACGTTTAAATCACATGCGCTTTATGACACGTGGTGAAAACGAGGCAGGTGGAAACGTGGTAGTTGTTGGTACTTGAGAACCCACTGTTCGAACACCAAGATGGCTTGGTTTAACTCATTGATTGACATACTGCGCCAATCTGTTGTGGAACGGAAGACAGACCTCTGAACGAAGAGCAAAGACGTTGCCAAGTGCCACACGTTTAGAGGCTAGTTGGTGCGCATTCTATACAAACGGAGGATTGCGCAAAAGCCCAGCATTTGTGAGACGATGTCAACTGTGCAACTGCTGTGATTTAGTAATCCATTTGTGATACAATGCACCAACTTTTAGATATGGCGACAATTTAGATATGGCGACTCCAATCACACACTGAAAAAAGTTCAGGAATTTAAGTATTTTGGTGTTGTATTCTCTCCAAACTTGAAGTGGCACAAAAACATCGACCTTATTTCTGCAAAATCGCTAAAGAAATTAGGTTACTTAAGAAGAACGCTAAAGGGCGCCATAAAAGAATGCAAGCTTATAGCCTTCAAATCACTGGTCAGGCCTCATCTTGATTATGCGTCTGTTGTGTGGTCGCCACATCTTTCAATTGACATTATTAAACTTGAGGCCATCCTGCGAAAAGCGATTAGATTCATTTTTAACCGTTATGACCGTGATTTCAACCCTTTTGAGCGCTACCATGCTTTATCGCTAAACTGTTTAGAACACAGACGTATGTGTGATCGGCTTATCATGGTACATAACATCGTGCACAATTCCGTCCGCATAGCCCCACCCATTTCATTCACCAATCATCCTACCCAGGTGACTCGCCCATACAATCCGTTGAACATTGTGCCATTCAGATGTTTTATTGATTGTTATAAATACTCTTTTTTTCCGTGCACAGTTGACACTTGGAATAGTCTGGACACTACTTTGAAACGACTACCGCATGCGCTGTTTGTTGAACAAGTGTCCAATTATGTAAATTGATGTTCCTAATTTTGCTGTTGTTCCTTTTGTTTGATCATTTATTGTTTGTTCAACAGGTGTCTAATTATGCAATTTTATGTTTTTATTTATTTGAGCAGTTTTTTTCGTTTATTGTAACCACTCCTGCAATGTCTCAAACATGAGACAGCAGTATCTGTGAATAAAATAAATAATATATAAACTATCCTGTAAACGTGTGGTACTTAGCAACTTCTCGATACACCTGCGAGCTCTCTGTGCCGTGCATAACTGCAAGATTGACTGAGCCGTTCTGGGCGAGGTCATCCCATGCCGAGCGTGTCAGCGAGTTCGGCCTCAATTCTACCTGTTTTGCTTTAAAATCCCACTACTTAGGTGCAACAGAAATAGTGAGTTGCAGGATTATCTCAAAGACAACACAATTATGGTCCATTAGGAAACCTCTAAACTTCGTGGAAGGTTGTCTGAATGCTTTCATGAGTATCTTATTTGAAGGGTATTGTTTGCTTCTTGTTTATTACAAGTTTGTTTTATATGCCTCGTAAGGGCCCTGAAATATTATATTCTTAGTAGCCACGTAATTATTTTACTAGAAATGCGTATTGCTTCACAAATTCAACGCCGCAAAAATTTTAAGAATCCGTTCAGTTCGAGCGGAGTTACAAAGGTTTCTCACACGCTGCAAACGCATTCTCTCTTCTCACGTCCCGACGAAAATGCTGGAAGCTAAATAGGGTTGAATGGGAGGGGCAAACGAAAAACGTCACGCACGCCTCGTGACCTTAAGCGCTTTTTTTGGTTTTTGTTTCTTCGCATACGCGGCGTTTTCAGTGCGATCACGCACGCATGGATGGATGTATGGATGAATGAATTGATATGACTGTACCCTTTAGATCGAGTGGTGGCTGACGCCACCAAGCCGTAATACTTAGTGAACCAAAAACTATATTTTTTCCCTTTAAATAGTGAAGTACAGGAGTGATACTTTGCAGTGAATGGTTTAATTTTCACTCGTGCCTTGACTTTAGCCACCACTCAGATAACCTCCTGCTAGTTAATTATACCCACTTAGTCTATTTTGCCCTGCCTGTCCCTACACCCCAGTGCTTTGAAAAACGCTGTGCCATGCAACTTGAACTATAGGGTGAAGCTTCTTTACAGAACAATATTAAGTGTTCGGTAATTTCCTCTTCCTCTGCACACGCACTGCATACTGTCGTATTTGGTCCCGATATGTCTTGGTTCGCAATACTCCCGTCCTGACCTCAAACAGTAGAGAACTACCCCGAGTATTATCATAGATCCTTTCTTGGCAATTTCCTGCTTAAAAGTTCCATAGATCTCTAGTGCGGACTTCTTAATCATGCCGATTCTCCACATATCGGTATCAGGCTTCCTTCACCTTCTTCTTAACCGACAGTTCTTGGTTTGGCCCCCTGCTGTTTTCTCAGTATTTACCAGTCACTTTTCTGGTTCTCTTCCTCCATTTTGTATCCACATTCTTCATGTAAAAGTAGCTGAATACCTTCCTAGCCCAACGCTCCTCCCCCATTTCTCTCAATCGCTTATCAAGTTTTATCTTGCTGCTAGCTTCCCAGCCCATATCACCTTGTACTTCCTCATTTGGTATATTCCCGTGGGCTCCTAAGGCAAGCCTACCTATTCCACGTTGCTCAATTTCTAACCTTGCTTGAACTTCTGATCTTCATGCACAAGAACGCATTGCCTGAACGTCAGATCAGAAACCATGACCCATTTCCATATTCTTCTCACAACATCATACCTATTGTAATTCCACAGTGCCGTGTTTTTCATCACCGCTACATTCCTGTCACCTTTAGTCGTCACGTATATTCGTGTTCGCATGTGTGGACAAGTAGCGGCCTCCAGCGGCGATCTCTGTAACGACCTAGCGCGCCAGGTTCAAATCAGCCAGTGGCTGATAGATGGGATTACTACGAGTGATTTTTGGGCTTATTCCGTGAGTTGTGGAGATAAGAGAAACAAATTTTTTACTGACATTGATAATTTATTGTGCTTTCTAGGCCGCGTGCTGCACTATAACACTTGGCTCGCTTGTTCTCGGGAACCTCTACTACCGATCGGCAGCGCTTTCTGACGATGCTCAAAATGTGTAGCAGGGGCCTCTGTAACAAAGGCGTTTGTGTAAGGCGTTCGACACAGAATAATATGACCTCATTTTTTTACGAATACGCATCCGGAACTTCAGTTATAAGGTGCCAGCCTTTTCTATTTCTATACTACTTTATAGAAACATACCTGAGTAAGAAGTAATTACACTGAGCAGAGTATATCTCGTGTTAGAAGCTTTTTTCAGACAGCCTGAGTCGACGCTTTATGGCAAAAAATCTGAAACTTTAGAAACTAATTGTCAAGCAAAACTTTACAGCAGCACTAAACGCGAACTGGCGAAGAGAGGTGACGCATACAGCTCGAGTTTGTGCCGTTCTCTTTCTTAGTTCGTTCATGTTTTGTCCACGCAGTGAAACTTTTCTTGACATTTGCCTACCCACTCGCGCTAACGCTCATGTAGAATAAAAAAAAATTACCCTTCTGGCCTACACTGAGGCTAGTGACGAGACACTAAGTCAGGTTGTGTTTTCCGGGGTCTGAAATACCACAGGCGCACTCCACCTACCTTAGCACAGATCGGCGATGGGTCGATAAATGTCGCGTCATCGGCTTCAAAGTGAACTGTCGAAAAGGAGGAATCGTTGCTCGCCACGCGCATCTGTGGCGAGCCTGGAGGAGCCGGAACCAGAGCGCACTTTGCTTGAGGAACGCCGTGAACGCCTCCTGTCGGAGGTCGCCGCGGGTGCTGGAGTTTAGGCTGGCAGAACTTGCGTTCACGACCACGCTGGTCACAGACAGGGTCAAGCGGGCCCAGTTTCCGAAGAGCTGATAGCTGCACCGCAGCACGACGGGTAAGCAAGGGCTTCTCTTCGCCGTCCGGGCTCAAGAGAGTAGACAGGAGGAATCTGAAGAGGAGCTGAACGATCGGTACGACGCTCGCCGCCATATTCAATCTTCTTCTTCATGCGTGTGCCTTGTTGCCTGCTTGCTTGGTTTTTCATTCTTGGTTTGTACCACTATGGGCCACAAAGAGCGTGAGTAATATTAGGGGAAAATTCTTAGATTGAGGTGTTAGCGTGAGGATTACATCGACTGCCTAGGGCATCAACAATAATTGAAGAGTGACTAGGTTATAGAAAATTTAGCCTGTTAGCCAATGGGAAGTGCTCAATGTGGTTTCCTCAATTCAGGTTACTTGAAAACTTGGCGATTTGTTCAGCGAAGGATGTTATCGGATCACAGAAACAGCCCTTTTTGGTGGTGAAGTTGTCCGCCGCAGCCACCAGTATCGGTGACCACCATCGACCAAAATAAGCAAGAAAAAACAAAAAAAAAAAAACCAGGCCCCACGGAAAGTGCTGACCAGTCACCGGAAAAGCTGGAAGAGCGGCCTTTAAGAGCCTTTTCTAAACCCACATTGAGTAACTGCTACAACCCCACTTGCTTGGTGCCCATTACGGCATAAATAATCACTACTTTTGCGTGGTAGGCCGGCATTCACGTGGTCATCCTTCGCAATTTTGCAAACAACCGTAGTATCCACTACCTACTTTCGAGAATTACTCCAAGTTTTATGCTCCAAGTTTTTAGCTCTAAAGCAAAACTACATCATCTCGATAGCCAGTGTGCTCGTATGGCTGCAGTCATGGATGTTGATCATTACGTGCAGTATTCCAGGATTCAAGGTCTTCTAGGCGGTGGCGCAGCTAGGAAGGTGACTTACCGCGCTCATATCCCACCTGGAATTTATTTCGCTGTGACTCACAGAGACTAAAGTGGGCATTTGCATTCCCGGCCCCTACTTCAAATCAAAAAGGTGCCCCCCCCCCCCAAAAAAAATATTTCTCCCTACGCCCCTGCTTCTAGGTACCGTTGGACAGGCACAGGCGTCGCTGTAACTCAGTGGCATCAAGGCAACCGCTGCGGCCCTTACAGACTATGTTGAAAAACTTGGCGCGAGTAGTTTACTTCGACTGCTTACCTCTCAAGTCAGGACGTGTGAAACTTATCGCATGATGACATTTCGGCCTGGGGTACGTACATCGCTGTCTTTTGCAGCTGAGACACACATCGCACGCAAACTGATTGTGGTGTGTAGACTGGAGGATGGCGAATGAATGTGTATAGTTCAAATTGCCATGCTCAATTGGTTGTAACTCTAATACCGGCGCCCAACCACTACGGGGTGTGTTTATCGTGTAGTCGGTGTTTAGCGCCAATATCTACATTAGCATATACAAGAAATATGAAGGGACAAATTCAAAATTAAAAATATAAAATAACGTAATTTATTGATATACCAATGTGAATGCAAAAAAATAAATAAATGCAATTGTAGCAACTGAATACTAGGAGTAAAATGATGAATTTTACAGCATCCAATACTTCCGGTTTATGATTATGTCTCTCATATTTATCTCTCCTAATCATAACCACCATATGATTATGAGATACGCCGTAGTGGGGGGCTCCTAAAATTTCTACCACTGGGATTCTTTAACGTGCACCTAAATCACACGGGCCTCCATTGGGCCTCCATTGGGCCTCCATTGGGCCTCCACGGGCCTCCATTGTAAATGCAGCCGGCATAGCTGGGATTTGATCTCGCGACCTGCGGATTAGCAGCCGAGTACCTTAGCCACTAGGCCACCGCGGCGGGGCGGTACACATGATCCTAGGAGTTGGTGTCAGCACGAGTGGTCTGAAAATTATCGCTCCATCACACAGCATCGTTGCTTATGCCGCATACAAGGCCCAAACTAAAGAATCTTGACTCGTGAACTAGTAGTATGGGGTGTTCTTGAAAAAAAAAGTATGAATGATTGACACGTTATTCGACGTTCTTGTAAGTGAACAAGTAGTAAATAATTGCTCAAGTCAATACTTTCAGCGGCAGCCATGATGTCGATGATTGGTCGGCTGTGGTTCGTTGCATAAATAGTGGTGCGAGGAACTTCGCCGATGACGGTGTTGCGCTCGTCCTCGTCTCTTTTGTTAGTTGTCGGAAGTTTTCGCGCTGAAAAGTTTAATGTTGGATTTCAAGCTGAAGTGACAAACGTCACGCCGGTGTTCCGAGATGTAGCCTTTCACGGCGAGTCTAGAACAATGCGAACGATCGCAGCTGTCTGAGGAGGGAATACTCCGACAACACTGACGCAGATGGGAAACTGTGAAGTGAGGCCGTCACAATGGGACATATTGTAATGAGACTTCAGAAGTGCAGGGTTCTTTTAATGAAACAAGATGTAGGCAGCTCTCGAAGAGCTCGTCTGTCATGGCCGGCTCTCGAGTGAAGAAGCACCCTTCTTCAGCATCTTCTTTTCCAGGGCGCGAGCCGCTTTTGCTTTCAACCCATTACATGCAGGTGGCATTATCCACCACACACCACAAATCAAGAAGACGAAAATAAAAAGAGAGAAAAAAAAATCACAGCATACCACTGAGTGAATGATGAATGAATCGAAGCATCCGTAAACGCGAGAACGGACGGACGGATGGACGCTCGGAGAGAGGGACGAGCGGAACTATGGATGAACGCACGGACGGACGGAGAGCCAGACGGACGAATGAGCCGACGCCCGGATGGACACACGGACGAATGGACGCACAGACGGACGCTTCACCCCACTAAATATAATTCCCTCCATTCATATGCTGTGACGCCGTTTTAGAAGCGAAGCACCTCTTTGATAAGCCTGTGTAACGCTGTTCCTCTGTCCACATCACTCCCCGCACCTCGGGGAGGCCTAATATCTCACTCACTCCTAGCAGTGCGTGGTCACGCCTCTGTCCCTCGCCTGCCGCGCGCACGCCGCGTGTAAGCTCTCTCAAACTTCACCCTCTCCACCATTGGCAACGCTGCAGCCTACTCTTAACGTGGGCATCATATCACCCGCGCCACCTTTCTTCATCTGTCGGCGAGGAGAAGCTACCCGGACGCGAGTTGACGTTGAATTCTTAGAATGTTGTGACTGCAAACGATGCTGATGTCAAATTCCTGCAGCCGCAAGCTCCACCGTGGTAGTTGTCCTGGAGGGTCGCGCATGTTTTCCAACCAACAGAGGGCATGGGGATTCATCACTATTTTGAAGAACGACCCTAAAGACTCGGGGTGCTTGCCCACACTACTGCGAGGCACTATTTCTCCGTAGTGAAATAATTCGCCTCGGCACAGGACAGGGAGCGGTTGGCGTAGGCTATGAGTCTTTTGATACTATCTTGACGCACTGCATCGAGACCAATGTTACTGCCGTTAGCATACACCTCCGCGTCAGCATCATCGTCGAAATGAGCGAGAACAGGCGCTGATTGCATGCGCTGTCGCAGTTAAGCAAAGACTGCTATTTTCTCGTTTACCCACAGCAATAGTGTGTGTTGTCCCTTGCGAGGTGAATCAGGGGTAACACTGTCTGTGAAAAGCCGTGAATTAACTTGCGATATTGGGCACAAAAACCAAAAATGTTGCGGATGGCCTTCTTATCGACAGGAGTTGGTGATTCGGCAACAGCGACACGCTTGTCTGAATCGGGCCGGACACCTTCGGTGCTAACGACATGTCCAAAAAATCCGAGTTTCTCATAACGGAAGTGGCACTTCTGTGGTTTAGTGTGAAATTCACTGATCAAATAGCCTCCAGCACACTTTGTAGCACGCTGCGCTTTTCTTTCTTTAAAGCGACGGCCGCTCTTGCTCACAGCTTATTGCCTTCAGGCGCCAATATAGTGTGGTAATGTGCAATAGTTGCAATGCAGTAAAAAAACGTTGAGGTCAGATAATGCGACACATGTGAAATTAAAACATCTCATATGAGAGTGGACGATTAAACGAAGGACAAAAACAACAGCGCTGCCTCACAAGCGTTGTAAGGCAACTCTAATGTCTCAGCCCCTTTTGAATTCTAAGCATATCCTTGCATAGTGAAAGTAGTTTTAGTATCTATCTATCTATCTATCTATCTATCTATCTATCTATCTATCTATCTATCTATCTATCTATCTATCTATCTATCTATCTATCTATCTATCTATCTGTCTATCTATCTATCTATCTATCTATCTATCTATCTATCTATCTATCTATCTATCTATCTATCTATCTATCTATCTATCTATCTATCTATCTATCTATCTATCTATCTATCTATCTATCTATCTATCTATCTATCTATCTATCTATCTATCTATCTGTCTATCTATCTATCTATCTATCTATCTATCTATCTATCTATCTATCTATCTATCTATCTAGTCTACATGGTCTAGGTGCTTCGTGTCACATCCTTAACTTAGAATAAACCAAATTATGTATTAGAGGGTAAGTGTGTTTGACAAACATGACTGGCTTGTCACGACGTAAACGTTGTGAAAGTGCAGTCGCGCACGCTGTTCAACCTCTTGTCACAGGTATGAAGGCATGTGCACAGCTGATTGACAAGAACGGCGAGTGCACACTCAGGTAATTTCAACAAGTGAGCGTTATAAAAACCTGAAATTAGCAGCGTTGACCGCACGATTGCCATGGATAAATGTCAGAGTTGCTGCAGAAGTCAAATCCGAGCCCTGTACGTGGTAATCAAGCGTTCTACCACATAGTCACACTAGGTCTCGAAACTGCTTTCCAAATAGGCCTTACTGTTCGTGAAACGTCAATTGTGATTTCAGTGCTGAGGGGGAGGGGGTGCAGGGCTACCCAATGTGAAAAACATTGCATTTGTACTCCAATGACACAGGCGTGACGTCGTGTAAATGTCAGTTGCAGTCAGGTGGTATCCGCTGAAGTTAATTTATGTAGCAGTGTCCCGGGCCACACTCCTCGCTGGAACAAGCGCTAAATATCAGCTCACCGCTTCCGGTGATGCGTATGCTCACATTGCTTTTGGCATCGTAATTACGCAACCTTAACTACGCCACTGTTTGAGATACGTTTATGCGTACAACATTTTTACATATCTTTAGCGCCACTTCAGTGCCACTCGCTCAACAACAACAACAAAAAAATCACCGCCAAGCACTCCGTACAAATGGGTAACTATAATGGTTGTTCTCAAACCACAAGCTGTAACAGAAGTCGCTGTCGAAATCAATGGCCCGCCTGAAAAACTCCTGCCGAAAGCACCGCGGCTGAGGCTTATGTTCACTCCACTTTTGATAAGTCTATTGATCTTTATGCATACTGCTGCAAATGATTCTACACTACAATAACTTTGAAATCAATGCAGTGCACTATGTCCTAGTCAGCGGTAGCTCTATGGGTACTAAAATAGGGGCTAATTACGCGAACATACTCATGGGAATCTTCGAGAACAATTTCTTGTAATGTCATTTGTTGAAGATGCTGTACAATAAGAGATTCATTGACGACATTTTGATAATTTGGCCGCACCAAGAAGCAGAACTTTTTTCTTTGATTTTGGGCTTTATCAATGTGAATCCTCGCATATCATGCTAACACTCATACTCACCAAGCACCATTAACTTTCTCGATGTCACAGTCTGTATGCGTTGCAGAAAATTAACTACCAAACTGTACCCTTAGCCCGCCGACAGGCACCGACGCTTACATGTTGAAAGAGGCCACAAGAGATATTGCAAATCTACTATACCATGTAACCAGGCCTTACGCTTCAAGCGAATTCGCTCCGAACAGTCTGACTGTAACACCAATTGTATTGAACTACGCGCTGCCCTTCCTAAACAGAAATATCTGACCAATTTAATCGATGATGCGGTGAGGCGCACTGACTCAATAGATCGCACAGTTTTCAACAAAATGAAGAAAAACTCTAAGATTTATTTACAGGTTAACTTAGTTTTACCACACATTGTGTCGGCTCCTCATATCATAGGTATTCTCCGAAAAGACCACAACATTGTTCAGCTGAGTGAAAGCCTTGCACGGGCGTTTCCACAACAACCAAGTGTTGTAAACACACGAGGCAAAAATTTACGCGATTTACTAACATCGTCTAAAACAAAATGTAATGACAGCATTCCCATGGCTGTCTGCCATCGCTGCGAAAACCTCGCAGCAAGTGTGCGCTCAGATGTCAACGACAACCCTAGCGACCAGCACAGCGTCTAGCTTCTAAATAAATATCACAGGCAATTTCAATTGTCACACACACAACGTTGTTTATTCACTGAAGTGCTCAATCTGTCATCTACAATACATCGGTCAAAATTAAACTGCTTTTAGGTACCGCTTCAGGAATAATAAAGCTCATGTACATGCCTTTGCTAACTTAGCAATTTCAAGACATGTCGCCAACACCGGTCATTGTTTCAGTAACTTTCGAGACAAAATAATTGAATCAGGTTTCAAACCACATCATAATTGCGAAGTTAGAGAGTCACTCCTAATTTGAAAATTCGGAACTTTTTCGAAGGAAATGAACGGAAGCTCGAGAATAGTTAATCATGAAATTTTAGCAATGACTGGTGAATGTGTGATGTATACTAGTTCAACTATTTGAGGGTGATTCCACGAGAGATCGACACGGGTCCAAAAGTTGATATTTTAGATTTCATTGAGTATTTTATATTTTGTGCACCTCTCACCAGGTAGCCCGAAAGTCTAGTCAACTTCGTTTTATGTCTAACGGCATAGCTTACGAGAAAATAAATATCAAACTTCACCAACACGGAGGCACCGATTTCGTCACCTGCCGTTTTCGAAAATTGCAGATACTATAAAAATACAAATGTTTTTGTTTCAAGAAAAATATTTTTTTATCTGAAATGCATGTCTAATGAAGAATGAATTCATTCGGTTTCAAGTTTGTAGACGTTAAGGAAATAGCTTTTAAAAATGTCTAATTTTGCGACAGTTTAAAGTAAGTTGCGTATTCCCCATTTTTTTGCTCCGAAAGTAATGCAAGCAGCGTTTTCAAACTTTACACGTTTTAAGGATATAGTGTGTTCATTAGGTACATAAACTATTGCTGCCGTAGGGCAAGTGTAATTTTTTTATATATTGCTGCAATATTCCCATATCGGAAAAAGTGTACTCCACTGAAATTTGAATTTTTCTTAAAATCTCGTAAATAGACAACCGAAGGCCATCATACAGTAATATAGAAAAACATGCTGCATTAATTTGTTTTTGCGACAATATTCGTGGTACAAATCAGAGCTTTTCGAGAATGCGCTGACAAGTTGAGAAATCTAGAAATCGCAACAGAAAAGCGGCAATATGCTTCAAACGCGAGTAAACGTGACCGCATTTGGTGAAGAAAGGCTGTTTTAGCAGATAGGAGTAACTATTTTGAATACGGTATTCTAAAGTATCTGAATTCACTCTTAGCCCCGCCGCGGTGGTCTAGTGGCTAAGGTACTCGGCTGCTGACCCGCAGGTCGCGGGTTCAAATCCCGGCTGCGGCGGCTGCAATTCCGATGGAGGTGGAAATGTCGTAGGCCCGTGTACTCAGATTTGTGTGCATGTTAAAGAACCCCAGGTAGTCAAAATTTCCGGAGCCCTCCACTACGGCGTCTTTCATAATCATAAGGTGGTTTTGGGACGTTAAACCCCACAAATATATCTATAACTCTTATACGTAGAGCACTGAGACTTCTAATATGTGGTGCCTTGATTGATATGTGGGGTTTAACGTCCCAAAACCACCATATGATTATGAGAGACGCCGTAGTGGAGGGCTCCGGAAATTTCGACTACCTGGGGTTCTTTAACGTGCACCCAAATCTGAGCACACGGGCCTACAACATTTCCGCCTCCATCGGAAATGCAGCCGCCGCAGCCGGGATTCGAACCCGCGACCTGCGGGTCTGCAGCCGAGTACCTAAGCCACTAGACCACCGCGGCGGGGCAATATGTGGTGCCTCTCCATTACTGACACACAGATGGAGCTGCTGTGACGGCCATGTGTTGTCAACACGTTGGGTAAGAGAATAGAATGTTTAATGAGTTCATAAACGATTCATAACAAATTTTTATCATTTGGAGCACGAGGACTGCCGCATTAGACTGAAGAACACGCTTTAGGGCAAGTTGTCATCCGTCGTCTGCTCTACAAATGAATTGCTGTGCGCCTCATCTCGGAGGCAATGCTTTAGATCGTATGGTTCAAAGTAGCGACAAAAATTTCGCCTCCCGTAATTTTATCGACAAAAACATTGTGAAATTCATTTTAACGTACTATATTTCAGTTTTGCATTCGCACTGTGGATACTTGTGCGCAAGTATCCACAGTGCGAATGTTATGCCGTTAATCATCAAACAAAGTTGACTTTCGGGCTACCTTGTGAGAGGTGCACGAAATATGAATTACTCAATGAAATCTAAAATATGAACTTTTGGACCCGTGTCGATGTCTCGTGGAATCACCCTTGACGTAATGCCTGTAATGCCGTACGTAATGCCTGTCGCCTGCGTCACTCATGGCTTTGAACATACATGCCTTGCGCACTTTTTGTATCATGTTAATTGTAGTCCTTATTATATTTGTTCTTATTCATCTATTTCTTTTTCTTTTGCTCATTTAAGAAGTTATCCTGCTATTCTATGTTTTACTATGAGCGACTATGCGTAGTTTGCTGCTTTGTCTCCCTGGTGTTTTCTAAGCCAAAGGCTGGCTACACCCGCGAGGTAGAACGACATGCGTGTCAACTTCTCCGCGTCCGTTCATCTGTTCAAAGCGCTCACCCGTTCGAAAGTTGAGAGCCAATCTTCAACGTCATTGTCATCTGTCCCGCTGAAAATTGGAGGCTCCCGCCTAGGAACAGTGCCTGGACAAGAGGCCGGAGGAGATGGAAGCGTCTGCTGATCGGCGTCCGGCATAGCAGAAGGTAGCCGTCAAGCACGGAGTTCCAGGATGGTAGCGGAAAGGTATAGGGGACGCTACCCAGCACGGCTCCACCAAATATAAAGGAGATTTATAGAACGGAAAGGTTGTTGCTAGTCTGGCTATGCACCAGCCGCAGTTCACGAGCTCGAGTCGCTATGCTGCACGCTCGATGCTGCTGCCTCTGTGCCGGAGTACTTCCCCTTCTTTACAATATATATATATTACACACTTACGAAAACTTACGAAAATTTGATAGTTGTTTACTCTACCTTTCGGCCGTGGCACGGCCTTCGTCAGGATATACTAGCATGCTGCATAAGAGGACAAGAAGTCGTGAAATACAATAGCGAATTCAGTAAAAAGCTTTATTGTTTCTGCGATCCATAGACCAGGTTCTCAGTGAAATAGCAGAGCAAGCTTTCACAGTTTGCAAGTCCTCTTGTACATTAAGTACCGCTTCTTGCCACAAAAACGCTTATACGCTTTGTCACAGGCTCTAACAGTTTTCTTAGCATGTGAATCCCAGACGTACTGCTCGCAACCAGCTGGAAGGAAAAGCAGAGGACATCAACTTGTCTGAACGACGTTGAATGAGCGTTTGATATCAGTTAAAGCATCAGGATGTGTACAGTAAGTGTGAAACGAATAAAAAAAAACTTTGATTATATAGCAATACATGTGGGTAAGGCATACCAACTCCGCTGCTGTTGTGCGTGCGTGCGTGCGCGTCCATTCGTGCGTGCCTATGCCGGTATAGAGATGTGGTCTTCCACAAAGAGATATTGGATCATAAGATGGAACGAAACCATTTTAACAGTGAGGTGTGATGTCTGAGCAAATGACGTTTTAGCCTTAACCCCACCAGTGGTTTGCTATGTGGCAAGAAGTTAGAGTTTTTTCTTTGCGTTGTGGAATCCCGGAATGTACGTGTTATAATGCACACTTCATAGCAGTATTCCTATGTTCACAAGTTAATCCTTGTGGGTGTTCGCCAGAGACATAGGTCGGCACTCTGAGGGACTACTCACTCATACTCACTCACCACAATTTTTTCAGCCTTCACCCTCACTCACGTTCATACTCACGTCTACTCTCACTCATAGGCCCTCACTCACGTTTATACTAACGCCTACTCGCACTCATGAGTACTCACTAACGTTCATACTCCCTCCTTGTCACACTCAGAGTACTCACTCACGTTCATACTCACTCCTTCTCACACTCACTCCTACTCACTCACGTTCATACTCACTGCTTCTCACACTCAAAGTACTCACTCACGTTCATACTCGCTCCTTGTCACACTCAGAGTACTCACTCACGTTCATACTCACTCCTACTCACACTCATGAGTACTCACTCACGTACAAACTCGCCTCTACTCACACTGAAAGTACTCATTCACGTTCATACTCACTCTTACTCATACGCATGAGTACTCACTCACGTTCATACTCACTTATACTCATACTCAGAGTACTCACTCATGTTCATACTCACTCCTACTCACACTCATGAGTACTCACTCACGTTCAAACCTACGCCAACTCACACTCTAGGCCCTCACTCACGTTCATACTCACGACTACTCACACTGATGAGTACTCAATCATTTCATACTCACAACTACTCACACCTGTGAGTACTCACTCACGTTCATACTCACGCCAGCTAGCACTCATAGGCCCTCACTCACGTTCATACTCACGCCTACTCACACTCATCGTTCATGGCTCACGTTCATACTCACGACTACTCACACTCTTAGAGGAACTCGGACTGCTGGGCGAGTTGGTAATTCATTTTAACTGAGGTGCGCGAAAAATTGAAGTACAAAAGGAAGACACCTCGAGACAGCGCGCCATGTCCAGGTGTCTCCTTTTTGTACTTCAATTTTTCGTGCACCTCAATTAAGACTCATAGTTACTCACTCACCTTCATACTCACGCCTGCTCAAGATCATAGGCTCTCACTCACATCCGCACTCACATAAGAATTAACCTTCATACTTACGCCTACCCATACTCAGGCGCACTCACCCACGTACTTTTACATTCACATACTCATCATCATCACAGCAGGACAAAGGCCTCTCCCCTGTTCCGCCAGTCAACTCTGTCCTTTGCTTGCTGTTGCCACTTCATACCTGCAAACTTCCTAATCTCATCTGCCCACCAAACTTTGTCTCCACTTTTCCCGCTTTCCTTATCTTAGAATCTACAAAATAACCGCCAGAAAACGAAATTAATGAACAACAACCTCGAAAGAAAACAGCGCTTCGAGATAGGTGGCAGTGCACTTGAAGTTGGAAAAGGTATATACGTCTACTTAGGACAGGTAGTACCTACGGAGCCGAGCCACGAGACTGAAGTATATAGAAGAATAAGAGTGGGGTGGAGAAGATTCGGCAAGCATTCTCAGCTCATGGCTGGTAGAATGTCACTATCACCTCAAGACGAAGGTATATAACAGCCGCATCTTGCCAGGTACTTACCTAGTGAGCAGAAACCTGGAGGCTTACAAAGAGGGTTCAGCTTAAATTGAGGACGACGCGGAGAGCGATGGACAGGAAAATAGTGGTTGTAACCTTAAGAGTCAAGAAGAGAGAAGAGTGGATCAGGGAACAAACCGGGGTTAAGGATATCATAGTTGAAATCAAGAAGAAGAAATGGACATGGGCCGGGCATGTAGCGCGTAGACAGGATAACAGCTGGTTATTAAGCATAACTGACCGGATTTCCAGAGAAAGCAAACGGGTTAGGGGGAGACAGTATGTTAGGTGGGCAGATGAGATTAGGAAGTTCGAGGGTATATATTGGCAGCAGCAAGCACAGGACCGAGTTGAGTGGCGGATCATGGGAGAGGCCTTTGTCCTGCAGTGGACGTTGTCAGGCCGATGATGAATATTAACATTGAGGTTGCGTTACGTGTACTCCGGTTACTGAATAAACAATCGAGCTGAACGATTGTCGCTTTCTTTAACGGTCGGTAGGTTCCACAAACAGGCAATGATTCAGCGCAATTACTACGCACCTGCACATTCATTTGTGTGCCTTGACGCGTAGGAGACGCTGAGACATCGTTTAGAATCTCAGTAATGTGTTACAAGCACTCAAAACGCGCTTTCCTAGGCTACGACACACGCGCGCGAAATGGAGACGCTCTCGACAGCTTCAGTATACTACACAGCTGCCGCTGATTACCCGCCAGAACCCAAGACGTTGCCATGCCACCCGGCTCGGCCGCTTCGTTCATTCCACTGCCCCTAGCCCCTCCTTCTGACTGCACTAGCGGGACAGGCGGGCGCCGCGGCCACCCCGGCCACCCCGGCCGCCCGGCCACTGGTAGGTGTTCTGTGGCCCGGCGCAACCGTCGAGACGGCGCCTCCCCCTCTGCCTCGCCTTCAGATGGAATGCGTTGCGTACGGCAGTTTTGCATTCGAGAAATTGTGCGCATCTTCGGAGATGTTTTCCTTTCTCTTTGGGTCGCGCTCACGCGGAGACTTCGTTGGCTCCGTGCCGGCACACACGATTGCAGGGGGCCTTATTTATGAATCTGCGGACGCGGTTAACGTTCATTGACAGTGTACGTACGCAGGGTTATCGCGGACAGCCGAATAAAACGGTAATTAACGAGTTGCGTTATGTGTGTTTTTGTATTAGCCCGCGTTATGTGAATGATAGAATAAATTATCAAGGGTGATTGGGCGCTTATTGCACGTTGTGTCTGCACTGTTGAAGGCATAATAAGCCGCCGAAAACTGAAGCGAGAGTAGAGATTGAAACGGCGATGCGAACAGGGTCCGATTACGCTATCGCATACTATACTATTGACGGGGAAGCTCAGCCGTACTCCAAGCTTTCCTTTTTTTTTTTCTTAATGGGGCACTGAGAAAGCGAAGTTTGCACACAGCTTCGCGTTTGAGAGGTCATGAGATCACTTAAGGTTTTCGTTCAAGGCAACATTCACTTGAGGGACAACACAGAGATAGAAACTGCAAAATCGCTGCGCCCAACGTGCGTCGCGCACACAATGTGCTTTCTCTCGCGGGCCATTTCAGCGTTTTTTTTTTCTCTTGTGCAGTGCATTTCTTTCTTCTGAACCGGCTCGCGTGGCGATTTTTGTTAAAGGGCTTCTCAAGACCTTGTTTTACATGTATTATCAGTGGGTTGCGTAAACTGAAGGCGCAAGAGATAAGTGCAGCAAGAACGGTAGCTATAGGGACAGGCAGTTCAAAGTTATTCAGCCTAGAAAATTTAAATTACAATAAAATGTTCGGCTACCCTCAACTCGAGTTTTTCCCGGTAACCTCGCCTCCCCCCCCCCCCCCCATTTGATGTAGGATGGCTCCCCCAGTTTCCAAACTAACTGAAGGCTTTTACGCACAGTAAGCTTGCATGCCATAGTGCCCGTTATTTCCAATGTATTGAGGATGCCGTTGCGACGGTTACAAATATTTATCACACTCATAGTAACTCACTCATGTTCCTACTCGTCACTACTTACACTCACAGCAACTCACTCACCTTCGCAGTCAAGTCTACTCACACTCATGAGTACTCACCCATGTTCGTACTTACTCCTACTCACATTCATGAGCTCTCACTCACTCCTAATCAAACTCATGAATACTCCCTCACGTTCATACTAACGAATTCTCACACTCATCAGTACTAACTCATGTTCAAACTCCTACTCACCCACGTTCTCACTCACGTTCATACTCTCTCCTTCTCACACTCAGAGTACTCACTCACGTTCATACTCCCTCCTACTCACACTCACAAGCTCTCACTCATTCCTACTCACACTGATGAATACTCACTCACGCTCATACTCACGGATACTCACACTGATGAGTACTCACTCACGTTCAAATTCACATCTACTCACACTCATGAGTACTCACTCACGTTCATACTCACTCATACTCACACTCAAAGTACTCACTCACGTTCATACTCACTCTTACTCACACTCACAATACTCACTCACGTTCATACTCAATTCTACTCACGCTCAGAGAACTCGCTCACATTCATACTCACTTATACTCACACTCAGAGTAGTCACTTACGTTCATACTCACTCCTATTCACACTCAGAATACTCTTTCACGTTCATACTCACTCCTACTGACACTCATGAGCACCCACTCACGTTCATACTCACTTCTACTCACACTGAAAGTATTCATTCACATCCATTCTCACTCCTACTCATACTCATAAGTACTCACTCACGTTCTACTGACTGCTACTCATACTCATGAGTACTCACTCATACTCACACTCACCACACTCAAATGAGTATGAATGAGTGTGAGTGAGTGTACTCATGAGTGAGTATGCCGAGCTATGGCCAGAGAGTAAAAGAAATGATATGCTGGAATGCATATGCTGCAGAGGAAATGTGGTCAAGCTATATCAAAGCGCAATGTTGAATTCAGCAGCTGAATGGCAGGCTTTTTCTGTGTGATGGAGTAACAACAAACGCTCAAGTTTTATGTTGGTGTGTACATATATTCTAGTTATGCTTACATCAGGTGGCTTTGCAGGTATCGTATATGCCGTTAGATACAGCTTCACGTTTTCAGGTATCACGATGATATGAGCGTAACATCAGAGTGGTGGCTTCATACTAGAACCCAAGTATCTATGAAAATATTCCCTGCCCATTTTCATGAGTATTCCTTATGATGAGAAAGAATGAGTTGTGTAGCGCGTAACGTCGTTTTAAAAGTGCTAGTGTAGTTTATTTATTTATTTATTTATTTATTAGAATACCCTCAGGGCCCGTAGGGCATTACAGAGGGGGTGGGTACAACATATATAACACACAAGAAAAAAAGACAAAATAAAGAAACAAGTATCAGATGCGCAAATCAGGAAGGCAACATAAGTCAACTAAAAATGTATAAGAATTCAAGCACATACAAGACAAAGATAGATAATGGAAACTGCGTATAGTTACAAGCATTGCTGAGAAATTGCAGTCTTGAATAACAAAGGGTCTGTTATTGATACAACGGAAGAGGGAAGGTGGTTCCAATCGGCGGCTGTTTTCGGTAAGAAGGCTGCTGAAAAGAATTTGGTGCGGCAAAACAGAATGGCAACCTTATGCTGATGATCAATGCGCGATGAGTGGTATGACGGTTGTGAAATGAGGTCTCGCTTCATTGATGAATTGTGAAAAAATATCTTATGAAAAAAATGCAATCGTGCCAGTTTCCTCCGGACAGTTAAATTGGGTAGGTCAAGGTTAGATTTCATTTCTGATATGCTAGCAGTACGGGAATAATTAGAACAAATGAACCGAACTGAGCGGTTCTGAACAGATTCTAACGCGTTAATTAAATTTTGCTGCACGGGATCTCATATAGCGGACGCGTACTCAAGCTTTGGGCGAATTAGTGATCGGTATAATAGAATTTTGAGGGACAGCGGAGCGCGAGAAAAGTTGCGGCGTAAGTATTTTAGCGTTCGGTTAGCGTTATTACAGATGTAGGTAACATGCGTGTGCCAAGATAGATTGTTGGTAATGTAAACGCCGAGGTACTTATATGAAGAGACATGCTGGAGGGGAACGGCGTTAATTCTGTAGGTACAGGGGGGAGAAATAGATCGCCGGGTTATTGACATGCATTTAGATTTGTTAGAGTTGAGAGTCATAAGCCATTTATTGCACCAGGTTGAGACAGTGTCAAGGTCTGACTGTAGAAATTGGTTATCATATTCATTGTTTATTTCGCGGTAAATTACACAATCATCTGCAAATAACCTTATAGCGGAGTTAATGCTGTCTGGGAGATCATTAATATATATAAGAAAGAGTAAAGGGCCTAATACGGAACCTTGGGGTACGCCAGATGTTACTTTAGAAAGAGGTGAGTTATAGCCATTAGTTGTTACAAACTGAGTGCGATTAGTCAGAAAGCATTCAATCCATTTAAGAATGTTCGGGTCAATGTTTAAGGCACTAATTTTCAGGAGGAGTAATTGGTGAGGTACTTTATCGAAAGCTTTTTGAAAGTCAAGAAAAATGCAATGCACAAGTGAGCCGCGATCTAAAGCCGATCCTATGTCATTAGTAAAATAAAGAAGTTGGGTTTCACATGAGTAACTTTTTCGGAATCCGTGCTGGTAGGAAGTAAAAAAAAGAATTTGATTCTAGGAATGAGACAAGGTTGGAGTAAATTATATGTTCTAACATTTTACAAGGAACACTGGTTAGGGAAATTGGTCTGTAATTGAGAGGAGACTGTGTGTTACCAGATTTGTGCAGAGGGACCACCTTCCCCACCTTCCAGTCAAGCGGCAAAGTGGAGGTCTGAATAGATTGCGAAAAGATTAAGGACAAGTAAATTGATGAATACAATGCAGTGTTTTTTAGAAACTTTGAGTTGATTTCATCTACGCCACAAGAAGAGGATAACTTAAGCTTGTGAATTAAATTAAATTAGTTAAAAGGAAGAGCAAGGCAAATTAGCACGAGTGGCTTGATAGCACTGTAAAAATGCCGCCAATAAGAGCAGGAAAAAGCAGTGTCAAATATTAATGAAGTCTAAAACTTGTTAGCACTAGAACAATACTCTGCCTTTAGGCACATGTGCGGAAGCTCTACCTAGTCTATATTCATAATATTAAAATTTCTTTAATAACTAGCAGAGGAATGAGCCGAAGTGCCTGTTTTTACTGGTGAAGAAACACTTAGTTCTCCTAATTCAACTCACTTTTGTTTTATTTCATCATACTGCCTTATAAAATAACTTGTTGTTGGGCTAGTTGGTACAACAATTCTAAAGGGTAATTCGAGCGCTGTGTGTGTTTGATGCCGGGGTGTGTGCGAGTGTGAGTGATTTTGTCGTGTGTTCGCGCTTGAATTAGCCTTTAAAAATGCTGCCTCATCTTTTGAAATCACGATAATTTTCATCGTTCTCAGCCTGCTATAGACCGTTGCAGGGCGAAGACAATGATGTCCGCTTGACCTTGCCCAGTGCGAACTGATTTCATTTTATTCCTGGGAACATCCAAATTTGTCACTCGTCTAACTCTCTGGCTTTTTGTGACTTATGAAATAGTGATAACTTAAGTGCCTCTGTCGACCAGAAACCTTATGTTGTCGTTGAAATGCACGCATGTTTACTGAGGCTACGAGGTTTACAAAGCTTATCATCGAAATTCTCAGTTAAACTATGCCGTAGTGCATACTGGCACCAATAAAGAAAGAACTGTGTTAACAATTGTGTATCAACTGTGTTACCAATTGTGTTAATACCAAACTGTGTTTACAATGTTATAATGGCGTATTTGTGGCTTGTACTACTAGCCTATATGGTAGTCTAGTGACTAAGGTACTCGGCTGCTGACCCGCAGGTCGCGGATCGAATGTCGGCTGCGGCAGCTGCATTTCCGTGGAGGTGGAAGTGTTGGAGGCCGTGTGCTCAGATTTGGGTGAACGTTAAATAACCCCAGGTGGTCGAAATTTCTGGAGTCCCTCCATCTACAGCATTCTCACAATCATGTCGTTTTTTTGAGACGTTAAACCTCATATATCAATCAATACTGTAAATTTAGAATTTCAGGATAAAAAATGCTGCATTTGTTTTTCCTGAAACCTGCTCCAAATTTAAATTTTCTTCCTGGAAAAGCAAGATATGATGCTTCAAAGTATTGCTCCAGATCTTATCTTTGCTGTTCCACCTCTGCTAGCTGTAAATGGTTACTCTTTCACCCCAATTTGTGTGTCCATTTTATTGTTTTTGATGTTGCATTGATTTATGGCGACATGTTATTATGTGATGTGTTTATAATGTTACATCTTTACATCAACTATTCTGCATGGTTAGTATGTAGCGACACTGTTAATTCATTGTAATATTGCCTCTTGTTTTCTCTCCTGTATTATTGGTTCTCTAGTATTCTGAATGTCTGAACACACAAGGGTTTCAGTGAAATGAAAATGCCACTTTAAGACTCTTTTGTCCTTATAATCATTAAAATACCTCTAGCCTTGAATAATATGCATAAGGCATGCCACAACACATGCAAACTGTGGCAATCGCAGTGTGCTATGATATATTATTTCAGTATATTGGAGAAATAGGGCATGCTGTATTGCACTCTTCCTGCTGTTCGTATGTTTCAGTGCACTGTACTTTTGTGTTGAATTGAAGCATGTTAAAATTAGTTCTTCATTTTTAAGTGCAAATAAAGGCTCTTCTGTTGTACAATGATATGGATGCTTTGGCCGTTAGAGCTCCATGCCATACCATTGACGTCTGATTTCTGGTCTTCTTTTGTAGCAAATGGCATTCTGCTCTGCACACTTGAAAAAGGTTTTTAATTAAGCTGCAATTTGTCTCTGAAGCATGTATGTGCTCTGTGTCTAATAAAATAAAGCTAGATTTCATTTTGCACTATGAGATGACTTTGTGAACGTTGTGTTATGTGTGACAGTTCATTTTTAGTGATGCCTTCACATCAGCTAGGATTACATGTTGTATGTGAGAGCCTGATATGCCGTGCTTCATATATGCACCATAAAAGCAGTACTAGGGCCAGGATTTTCACACTATGATAGGAGCCACTACAATAGGACATCTGCGCCTGAAAGGTCTAGCTGAAGCGTAAGCTTTTTAGTGCTTCCACGGGGGCCTACTGGAAGGGGGTAGCGCTCTAATCATGGTATTTTTCGCATGAGCGCTGAGACGTAATTCTGCATTAAGACCCCCACACCATTTTAGCTATTTGGGTGAATTACACCCCTACACTACTTGTGCTGCTTAAGAGTGTTAGAGTGTAATAGCAAGATTACACCTTCACGCCCTTAGGATTACTTGGGTGTACATTTGATTTTACACCCAAAAATGTTTGTACCCTAGGGTGGAAATCAGGAATTACACCCATTGTATAGGTATATTTCTGCTTGTTACACCCATATCGTGGGATGTAGGGGTGTGAGTTATAAACAATATATTACACCTATAAGGGTGTAATTTGGTTTACAGTGCACGTACCTGGGAATCGACGTTATGTGAAGCATGCGGAGGGAAGGCGACTGTGTTGCAGTTTTTTTTATTGAGCGAAACGTCATGAAATGACGCTAAATATATGTACAAATGTTGCAGGCACATATATTTGTTGACAAGTTGCAGATGTTTATATAACCAGCTGTTTACACTTAATCGATGATGTCAACTGGAACATTCGTATTGGCAATACCAGAAGCTGATATGAAGCGCCGATGCTCGCGAAGGTGCTGGCCTTGGGCACTGCTACATAAATAGACTTTAGCGCATGGTGCCTAACCTCAATTGACGTTAACCCGACGTGACGGCTGTATCAAAGGAGAACATATGTAATGTTTACAAACTTGGGTAGGCAGCACTGAAACCACTAGTGACGTTTCGCAAAGATTAGCGTCCATTTGAGAAGTAGTTCTGAGACCTCGCGTAGCTCTGTGGTAGAATGCTTCAATACCATGCAGAATGCTTCGGTTCGATTTCAGCTGAAACCCGGACGTTTATTTTATGTTGTCGTTTGGTCGACACTACCGATGTCGGCTATTACTTGATGGTCACGCGTTAAAACTGTCCATGTGTGTTCTTGTCGTTCCTGGGTAGATACTAAGTGTCAGCCACCTGTGGCACATAACAACATACCGGTGGCACATACCCGCCCGCGGGTATGTGCCACTGTGTGGCGGGAACTGTTTGACGACGTACGCGACGGAGTTGTATAGATAGATAGATAGATAGATAGATAGATAGATAGATAGATAGATAGATAGATAGATAGATAGATAGATAGATAGATAGATAGATAGATAGATAGATAGATAGATAGATAGATAGATAGATAGATAGATAGATAGATAGATAGATAGATAGATAGATAGATAGATAGATAGATAGATAGATAGATAGATAGATAGATAGATAGATAGAAAACGTATTTTCTCACAAAGGCACGGAGAAGGAGGGCGTCGGAGGAACCCCAAGTCAGGGGTCCCTAGGACGACTCTAGCGACAAGTCGAGCCTGCTCTATCATATCTCGGGGGACCTCGGAACGTCCATCGTGGAGAGCATCGTCCCACGGCTCCTCGTTAAGTTAAGGGTGAAGGAAAGCTCAATGTCGCCGAAGTTCGCTAAGAAATGCTTGGCATTTAAAAATCGAAGTATGGCACTGCGATTCAAACCTCTCACCCCTCGCTCCACTGCCTGATCTGTTAGATAGCTCTACCATGTTCCACTTGTTCTCTGGAACGCTAGCGACGAACATTTGTCACTGGTAGAACACAGATATCGCAGGTCTTCCTGCTGACTCAGTACCACTCGCGAGATGCTGTGCAGAGCGTGGTTTAAGCAGGGCTCCTAGATTCTGTTTCAGCAAGCTACATCGTTTTCATCTGGTTAGCCACCCTATCCTTCCATTTAACTTTCTCTCACCTTCTCTATCTATATATCTCTGTAAAGTGCAATAGGTTCACATAATCTAACGTCTCACATTTTTATTACAATAACATTGATATGAATACAGGACGGGTTTTTTTCCAGGAACCACTTCCAAGCCGTGATTTAGCGTACATGTGTGTTATATGCGTAAAGAACCTGCAAAGGCAAACATTATTGGAGGAATATTTTCCACGGACCCGAACCATCAGCTCCCCACCATGACGCTTTAAGGCACTTGGCTCCAACGCACATAGATCTGAAGCTCCTAACATATGGAGGTATATATAGGCTCTAATTACCGCTGATGCTCGGCATATCTTGGAGATTCTTAAGTGTGTCAGGGGCCCATGAACTATCACCCGCGAGATCATGGAGTAAGTGTTCAATGGGCGAGCTTTCAATCGTACCTCGCCACACACGTCTTTTGTAAAGCCTTATAGATCTAGGACAAGGAGGATGTGTTTACTTAAATTTACATGGCGTAGCCACTTCTCCTCTACCACTTTTTATGGCAGAACTTAACAGATGGTTCATATTTTTCTACGTGTTTTGCTGTCATTGCTAAATATGCGTCTAAACGGTGGAAAGGACGAATATACGTCACTTTACTTGTCGCCGTGTCCGCGTTTGGTAAAGTTGTCACTTCGTAGCCTTTCTTCATATATATTTTCCATTTCTTGTTGGCACATTCGCTTCCTTGTCCTTGCGCCGAAACTGGAACTTGTTTTGCCCTATACGGGCACCATAACACTACAGTTATTCTGTTCTACACTATGCAGAACAGTTGCAGCTTGGGGTAGTTGGTTTTACATTTTTCTTGAGTACCTGTAGCTCGAAGCAACCGTTTTTCATCCTGCCTCACAACGTAGAAAAACTGAAGGACGGTTGCGCTTAAATTTATGTCTTCTGGCCCTACGCGAGGGGAATAACACATTATTTTTGTTAAGTGTGAGGCCTGATTACCCAAATGGCATTGTTGAAATGAAGTCGCACTTAGTTTGGCCCTCACTACATAGAGCCGACGATTACAAAAACAATGCATCTGTAGCACTTTATAATTCTACTGCGCGACAAAAAACAGGTAATGAGACCTGATGACCTTGTGGCTAATGACACTGCTCATATCGCAAAGACGGGGGTGCACATGGCCACAAGAATCCGGTAGGACAAGTAGTTCTAGGCACAAATCATACAAAGTAGCACAAGAGAAGCATTTAGCGTTGACCAAGAACATCGTCACTCTATATTCTACTTACATGGTAACGTGAAGATCCCACACGTCTCTTTTTTGTCCCAGAACCTCAATACGTATGGAATCCTTCTCTCACCTATAAAAAAAGGCTGTCATTGATTTTCTGTTCCAACACAGTTCGGGCCAGCATTCTAGGTGTGATTCTTTCGATAGAAATCTTTCGTACGGGCGGGCTAATACAGCCGCTATAGTGGTAGTATGTGATGAGGGTGACAGACAATTTGGGGAAAATGGGTGCTTAGGAAAGGGTGTTTAAACTCCGCTAACACAAAAGCTATAGGTTTTGTGGTAGCGGCTCAGCTTGCAATGCGCACTCGTGACTGCCCCAGCAAAACCTTTGTTTACATTTACTGCTTTACTTGCCGCTATTTCACTTAAGCTTCATCACATCGGAAAGGTGTTTGATGTAGTGCGTCAAATTCATGACTTTACTGTAGAGATTCCCGCTTGTGTCTCTGGTTTTATACAAATACATGAGCGCCTTGATAAACTAGTCTGAGATTCTGGCGCAACGATAGACATTTGCAGGGTTTCCTTTCAGGGGTTCGAAGGTTCGTTGTAGCAACCCCTTTCTTATTAGGTGGATACATGGGGCTGACTTTACGCCTCCCCGCCACCCTTTTTAGGTAACAACAGCCCCTGTCCCCATGCGCATGCCCATGAGCACCACTGCTAAGCCGACCATAATGTTTCCGGGAGTAACGACGAAGCTTACATCACAACGTAACGGTGGCGAGCAGTAGGATTTACCGTATCTTTGTAGCACATAAGCGTTTATAATGTAACATGACGACCACTTGTCAGCCGACAGGCCTACAAATTAAAGTGCTTCGTCCATAGAACGGCCTCGTAATCCTCAATCTCGAAGTGCGTGACACAAATAAATAGAATATTTTCCTTGCGATGAATGATATAGTTGGAACGGTTCAGCAAGTCAGTGGAACCAGCCATTTACCACCGCGCTCTTGGTTGCTCCTTCAATAAAAGTGCATCTTGACCTGACGAAGTCTGTGGTGGAGTGGACCGTTGACAAATTGGGTGGCTATATGCAAGACTGGTCAATTCTTAAATAGCGTGACGCAACGCTGAGTCGAGGCTCGGCACCCTGTTCAATTCCATCGAGTGCTTCATTTGAAGAGACCATTGCCGCTTTGACATCTTGAAAACCAGCATGTGGTTATGACTGCGAAGCAATGGGATTCACTCAAATTCTCTGGCAAAGTTGGAACTGACGCTTTGATGAGCGCAACTAGCAGACGACCAGTATGACATCTTTGTTCATAGTGCACACTTGCTGAGGTATAGTTCTTCTGAATGTTTAACCTACGGCTGCGCAAATTCGTAATGGCACACGTAGAGCTCACTTACCTGTGTTAGTGACATATTATTTAAATACTTAGGTTGCCAAAAAGTGTTTTTTGCGCATGTACTTTGTAGACACACACTTCCTGCCACCCTTTTAAGGAACGAAATTCACTTGGTTGGCGAAAGCATGAGAAACAATACCGCTCACACATGTCAATAAAATAATTAGGTGGTGGCAGGTGCACCTCACGTGCTCAAATGGCGAAAAAAGTGCATAAACACGAAGTGCACTCCATCAAGCGATGGCATAACAACGCCCACTCTCATTATTTACGTCGTGGAAGAACTTGGTAGTAGCGTTTTCCAAGTTGCTTGTTCAGATTCGCTATATATATTTGCCGGATTTCAACCTCGGTAATAATTGGCAGCAGCCGCTGAAGTCTGCCATAGGTTCTTCTCCGGAAGTGCCGCTATTTTCTCATCTGATTGAGAGCCTGCCTCCACTAAATATAAAATCATTTCACCCACTTTATTTATTTACTACCCTAATCGATGTTTTTGCTCATCTTGACATGGCTTCCTACCACCAAAATGGCAATTATGAAGGCAGCATGAAAATATACGTTTCTCATTTTGGGAGATTCTCTTCTCGGACACATTTCTTAAAACACCATGTACATCATGGTGTAAAACATAGACCATTAAGCAACACATACTCTGCGCTTGTTCTGTGTCCTCCCTCGTTTGTGTGTCGTCTTTATGCGCTCCATTCTACGCCATGTTGCAAACCAACTTGCCCAGTTTGTATATTGCACAACCTGAATTAATTGTAAGCACAATATTCACAGCGTTTGACCTTCATCTTCTTCATATTTATATAATCATCATCAATAAAAAACGTCGTCTTCATTCTAAGCGTATATCAGCCAAATCGGCCTAATGAACGCAGTCGAGACTCAACGCTGCTACTGTCTTACAGGGTGGTGGAGGCTGCTTAAATACCCAAGTGCTCTCCGACGTCATGTTCCCCTCGAGCTTCGTTCGAATCGTCGCTTGCTTCCCCCGTCTGCTGTCATGGCTCAAGAATTGCTGCCCGGAACGTCCAGCATCCCCGTCCAACAAACCATTCCTGCGTGGATAGTCAACGCCCGGCAGCGCGACCCATTCATCTTCTCTGGTCTTCCACGCTACGACGTCGAGGTATAGCTGAAAGAATACGACATGACCAGTGTTTATGACCAATGGGATGAGCCTC
The DNA here is from genome assembly GCF_013339725.1 of Rhipicephalus microplus. Taxonomy (NCBI): domain Eukaryota; kingdom Metazoa; phylum Arthropoda; class Arachnida; order Ixodida; family Ixodidae; genus Rhipicephalus; species Rhipicephalus microplus. Next base: position 50,105,993 of record NC_051175.1, on the reverse strand, counting down.
AAAAACTTCGTCACGTCGCCTTCTATCTGTCCGATGTCGCCAAAAACGTGTTTTTTTCACCACGAGAGCAGCTTCCCGGATTGGCCTACTTCTGCTCAACAAGTCCCTAGGATTTTTGGGAAACCGAACATTCATTCCGTAGTGTCGAAATGAAAGCTCGATGGGCGTGCCCAACATCCCGGGGAGACGTACACTTCGTACATTGAAGACGTCCTTGCCCTTTGCCACCACGTGAACTCGGCGATGACAGAAGCTGATCGTGTTCGCCACATCATCAAAGGGATATGCCATGTCGCGTTTAACGCTCTGGCTGTTAAAAACCCCACCACCGTTGAGGATGTCATCACGACATGTCAACATCTTGATGAACTCCAAGCCATTCGATTGCACCCAGACTACCCAGACGCCAGTGACAGCCGGCCTTCCTCGGATGCGGATTTGCGCACGCTGATTCGCACTCGGTTTCGTGAGGAACTTCAAGCGCAAGGGTTGTCATGTGCACCCACCCCTCGGCCTCACTCTCCATCTGCTGGACTGCATGACATCATGAAAGAGGAGTTCTGATCCATGGCTGGTGCTGTCCCATCGAACGCTCTGGTGCCACCAACGCCACCCATCACGTATGCGCAAGTCGCTGCCATGCCACCTGCCTTGGTTAAGCACGCGCATCCTTTTCCTGCGCAGTCCAACGTAGCGGCATTTGCACCACACTCGCCTGTCCCAGCGCCAGTATCAGCGCCTGTGACAGCTCCAGCACTCTATGCCTCCTGGCGCTTGCCTCGCCCAATATGTTACTATTCTGGCATTCGGGGCCATATTTCAAGATTTTGCTGCAAGCGCTAGAAGAACGAACGCCGCAGCTACGACGTTAACGAAAAAGATGCGGAGCCATCCCCGAACCAGTGCAAGCGCCACCCTACGACACGTTCCTTCTCTCCGACTTCTCCACTCGCCGCACCTCGCCCCTGCTATCCCGTGAGTGAACCCATCAAAGCGTCTCCGTCATTTCATTCACTCGCCGCTGTCGATTTTCTTTGTGGCTTCGGCAATGAGACAATTGCATCCCACTAACGCCGCGACCCTTACTGTCGCTCTAGAATGCAGCGTCTTCAAGGCTCCTCTCTCAACCTTTCTAAGACATGGTGCACCAAGCATTATATTGGGCGACCGCGGCAAGGCGTTTCTCTCGAAACTACTCGAACAAGTCCCCCACGCATGTAATACGATTCATAAGACGCCTTCCAGCAACCATCCGCAGACTAGCGGCCTCACAGAGCGCTCCCATCGAACAGTTACCGACATGATATCTATATATCAACGTTGACCACACCAACTGGGATACCATCCTGCCATTCGTGACTTTTGGGTACAATACCGTTACGCAGTGCACCACGGGCTATTCCCTAATATTTCTCGTCTATGGCCGTCAACCGACATCTCCGCTAGACATCTTCATTTTTGACGTCTCTGTGAACTCGTCATCGTCATCGAGGGAGCACTTAATCTCTCGCCTGGCCGATTGTCGCCGACGCGCCCACCTCAATACAGAGGCAAGCCAACAAGTGCGGAAGACTCTCTATGATGGCGTCCACCGTATATTTCACTTCAATACTGGAAACGAAGTACTGTTGTGGACCCCAACGCAGGTTCCTGGCCTGTGTGATAAGTTTCACTCGCGTTTCATCAGCCGCCACGCTATAGTCGAGGCGACGTCTTCTGTTAACCATCGAATAACCCCTGTTGTCATGCCATCCGACGGCTGTTTTCGTGGTACGGAGGTTTTTCACGTGTCGCGCTTAAAACCATTCGTGCGACGTACACCACCGTCATAAACAATGGCCACAGCTGGCCGCTTCCGCGCGAGGGGGAAATTAGTGTAACATGCACGATATTCACAGCGTTTGACCTACATCTTCTTCATCTGTATATAATCATCATCACAAAAAACTTCGTCTTCGTTTTAAGCGTTGATCAGGCGATTCGGCCTAATAAACGCCGTCGGGACCACAACGCTGCTACTGTCCTACAATATTGTCATGTCGCCTCAGAGGTCCAAATCGTGTTTATTGGTCCAAGAGCAGCAGTGCTCTTGACAAAACGCGTCGGTTAAGTAGAGTCGAGTAGTGTCATTTTAATTTCTCTCTGTCGTGTAGACCACAACCTCGGACAGTGGCACACACCAACGCTGAGGAATTGACCAAGAACAGGGTAGTCTTTAAAATGAATTCGTAATGGTTAGATTAAATGTCGTCTAAATATAGTTGAAAAAAGTAGTACTTTAGCGAAATTGCAAATACTAGCAATAAATCAATAAATACGTAGGTAGTAACTATGAGCTGAGTAATTGAGGAAATAATAATTAGGAATTCAAACGCAATAGAAGTATCACTTGGCTCTACAATCTAAATTTTTTTTGAAAATTCTAAACTACTCAAAGGCGTCGGCAACATTCCCGACGCATATGGCCCAGAGAAAAAGCCCCGAACAAAAGCACATTTGGTGCACTTAGATATAGTCTAAGCAGTCGGAAAGTGGTACCTAAAGTGTTACTCCGCCACGTAGAATATCTGTTGCAGGAAATAAGAAAAGGTTGTGTTGTCTCATGTACTTCGCAAAAAAAACAAAAAAACAGGAGGAGCTGCCAGACAAGTTCTGTGTATACAAAAACTGTGTTATGGAGTCTGATAACGTAGTCCAGTGATTGCAACTTCAAGTTCTCTTGTTCGGCATATTTCACTGTTCTACCAGTGTCCGAGGTGCTGAAATTCCAATGTCGCCGCTAATAATTAGAGGGAAATTCTTCAACTAACACTTTTTTCCTAATATAGCGCCCAATAAGAGTTTTGATGCAGGCAATACCTGAGTTACCGCGCCACTCAAAGATGTCTTTGCTAACGAATCCGCCATTTCATTCATAAGTAGGCCCTAATGTCCTGCAAGCCGAACCAAGCTGATAAAACTCATATAGGGGAGGAGGGAATCGAGGACTTAAGTGCGCTCAGTTAAGCTCGTTCTGGAAAAGGACCACGCGTGCCCTTCTTTCTTTCACTACGTCTCTCACTGTCCATATATTTCACCCACTACTACGGGTGGCAATAATTTGTTCCATAAATTTGGCAGTGCTGAAAGTTATGGTTGTCTACAGCCTAGCTATGATCACCGAACTGCGTTTGTTTGAAGAATCTGTAATTAGGTATAAGATAAAGAGAACGACAACTCTCTGCCACGGGAAAGGCTTGGCGCCAGAACAAGTGTCCTTGCTCGTTTCCTTATAACAGTAGAGGATTTAGTGCTGGGCCCCAAAGCGGCTTCGTACGGAAGCCCTTCAATTTTCTTGTATTTTCCATCGGTGCGGCTGGGAGTCAAAAGGGACGCAAGAGCGTGTCTACGTAAGGCGCTTGGTGTCTCTAGTTTCGGCACTAGCCGTGCTGTTCTCAGCGCCATATTCCCGATAATGGTTGAAACCGGCATAAATCATTTGACCGCTGCTGCTGCTACACAAACTATCTGATAAGGGGCACGTGGACGTCGTAGCCAGGATATAACAGTTTGTGCCGACAAAGCAGGAAACCATACCACAGCAAGAGTGTCAAAGCTGCAGCTGTTTTCCTCGTTGAAAAAAGTTGTATACTAATCATCAGCATCACACTTACCATCACCATCATTACCACCACCACTACTGTCATTATAATTGTACTGACTGCGCCCACTGAAGCACAAGGACCTCTTCTGTGTTTTTCTAAGCAACCCGGGTCCTGTGCTCACAACGCCTGCGTTATTGTCGAGAACACCGTAACTTCATCTGTTCAAGTTTACGTCTCTATCACACACGCTCGTATTCTTTCGGAATCCACTCTCTTATCTCAATGACCACCGATTGTTGTGTCTACGCACTATAATGCCAATGCGTTTGTCCTCACTTCTTCTTGATTTTCACGAAGATGTCCTTGACTGCACTTTCCATGTTCCTCATAATTCCACCTATCATATTCATGCTAAGGATGACTAGGTTACTTATTTAAGGTTTGCCCACTTTGTAAGTCTTCAGGCTTCTGCTCCGTAGGCTTTACCGGACAATGTGCAGCTCCTATATACGCGCCTTTTCAGAGATAGCGGCAAGCTACTATGCATGATTTTCGCATACCTAGAAAATGCGCTCCTCCTCATTCGACCACATGTACATTAGCAGCACCCAAATGTGGTGCTGACGGATCATCATGCCAGAAGGTATAGTATTTTTGGCCTTACCTTTCGCGCCATTGAGTTTAACATTCATCACAGGTCCATCAGGGCCCTCGGAAAACGTTGCACTGCAGGGTATCTTCTTCCTTTAAAATGATAAGCAAATAACATGCTCACCGTAATAAATAAAATTGTTTCAAAGGCTATCAGTCGTACAAATTATAACCAAATGCGGGGTGAATGAACAAAAAAAAATCACAGCTCATCCACGGAGTGAATGGTGATGAGTGGGGCGAAGCTTCGAAGGGCTTTACCGGCCAACCAGGCAAAATCTGCTGCCGCTTCCATCCGTCCGTCCGTCCGCCCGCCTGTCTGTCTGTTCATCTGTCTGTTTGCCTGCCTGTGTGTCTGTCTGTCCATCCGTCCGTCCGTCCCGCCCGTCCATCTGTCTGTCTGTCTGTCTGTCTGTCTGTCTGTCTGTCTGTCTGTCTGTCCGTCTGTCTGTCTGTCTGTCTGTCTGTCCGTCCGTCCGTCCGTCCGTCCGTCCGTCCACCCGCCCGCATTAACATTCATTCCATCCATCTAGTGAACACTTGAAGTACCGCCATTTCGCATCTTTTCACCATATATTCATCATATACAAGTACCACCATCTAGCACAGACATTCCAGGGACTAAAACAAGAGGTGGCTACTACATACAGGAGACGCACGACCCACGCCTTTAGAAGCTTCGCCCCTAAAAGAAGTTGAATGAGACAGCGTCTAATAAAAACATTGAGTCGTATTGGTGATGAGCCCGCACGCGTATACAATGTTCTAGGAGGTCTTGATTGAACGTAGTATGAGGAACATCGTTACGCACACGCCACTGGTTGGTCGCCGGCGCTCAACAAAGTACTAATTCCCTTATAAAAATACTTGAAGGTGCCCTATATAAGAAACAAAATGACGCAAAAACACAGAAAAGTAATACTTAAATAGCTTGACGCCAAAATGGCTGATCGTTGGCCAATTGTAAACGCCGATCATTTCGCTTAAGTCGCACTTCTTTGAAGATCAGTCTGGCATCCTCTATAAGGGCTATTTGCAATGGCGTTGGCTGAACTGTTTTAATCCGTAAAGGTAGCGATCGCATGTGTTTGGGTTGTTTCCTCCAAACTGCTGATATTCGGGCCGAAACCCATTAGTGTCTACGCATGTCAGTACGCATTGCTGTCTGCTGCTACTGTCGTGATGGTCGATTTACTTGAGTGAAAGATAAGGTGCTAGCACCCTTTTTGAGAGAGAGAGAGAGGGCGAATAATGTGAATTTGCTATAAAACCACTCTTTCTGCTATGAACGATGTACTATACCAGCTCGCAAGGAAAGAAGGTGAGCCTCTTCCGACAAAAGAAAGCCTCAACGAAAGCTGCATCTGCTAGCGAGCTTCTTGATCGAGAAACCTGACTAGCTCACGCTACACAACTATTCACCGCCAACCTTGTATGAAATGCTTTGCCGGCGGGAGACTTCTCTTGTGTGCAGATGAAAAACGAAAATTTGCAGGGATCGCAGGCCCCAGTTTTCTGGGCTTCCCCCAAAACGGTGTGCACCGATGAAACCCGTGAATACTGCATGCGTCACTCCATACAAGGTGTCTCATTAGTGGAGTTGAAACACCTGTCCATACATGCCCCTTTGCCACGTTTCTTTCCCGTCCTAATGTAGCACTTACACTGTTCCTCATCGAGCACGTGCACACTTGTGCTACCTGATATAAATATTTCCTTTCCGGGGCGTACCTCCCCTTGCAAGGGAAAATCTCTTGGCGCACCATGTCCACTAGTTCTCAAGGCGAGCGCTATTGGCGTGCTTCTTTTCTCATCCCCGGGAACTCATTGAGTGCACCGCTCCAAGCAGCTACCCATCATGGACATCTTAGAAGCGAAGGCAGTGGCGAGAGCTCGCAACGCGCCTACAATGCAGGTTCACCACCAGAACGCATGTTGACATCTCGAGATATCGCGATCGGTGAGATCTCTCGATTGATAGCACAAGACCTTTATCTCTAAGGATGCGTTTTATGCGTTCACTATGGTAAATTACCTGCGGTTGATAGGCAGTGTATGGCTATTGTATTGTATGTTAGGATCAGTGCAAGTCGTCAACAATTATGGGCCAGAACCGGCGCCGCTGTTCTCGGGTAGCTTGCGAGGTGCACAAAGGCTGGTGATGGTGTCTTGAAGAAAAAATAAATTGCCAGATCCCCCGTACAGTGGGAATCGATGATATGCCAAGCACGAATGAGGAAGGTTGATATGTTACTTTGAAATCAGCACATCGTTACGAGGGGACCGGACATAGTACAAATAGAAGACAAGTTGAAATGTTATGCGCATTGACGTATCTAGATAAGATGCATCTATGTTGTTTACAGTCACTTAGTGGCGACAACCCTAACATTTGCAATACAAGCACAATCAGTGGTAGGCATGTACATTAGGCCGTGCAAGACTTCCACACCGTGATTTTCATGTTTGCGCCGGGCATTTGTGTTCGTCGTTTATTCACGTCACGTAATACGAAGTTTGGTTTATGTGAAGCTAGCAAAACGGCCGTGAGCATGCTATGACCAAAGCATTTAGTCATGTTTTAAATGACACGCATGCCATAATTATCCTGTTTGAAATGTCATTTACATTCGTCGTGTAATCCCGTCACGTAAAACCAAATTCGGTATATGTGAAGCAATATAAACGGCCGCAAGCGCGCTATGAACGTAGCATGTAGTCATGTTGTACATGACACGCATATCGTGATTATCATGATTTGACGTGTCCTTTAATTCGGTCTTCCATTCACGTCCCGTAATGTGAATTTTCGTATATTTGAAGCTAGAGAAATGGCCACGAGCGCATCATGAGTGTGGTATGCAGTCATGTTATTACGTGGCACGCATGTGATTATCGTTTTTGCACTCGTCATATACATTCGTCATCTATTCACGTCTCGTAATACTAATTTGGTATTCGTGAAGCTAGAGAAACGACGATAGTTATAGCGTGAGAACAGAACGACGACACAGAGACAAGAAGGACACGAAGGACCCGAGCGCTGTCTCCGTGTCGTTGTTCTGTTCTCGCGCTATTACTATCGTCATGTCATACCAACTAGCCCAAGCTGTCACATTTCTAAGCTCGCGAAATGACCGCGAGTGCACCATGACCGTGGCGTTGAGTTAAGACTTAGATGACAAGCAGGTCATCATTTCCACGTTAGGGCCTGTCAGTTGTGTTCGCCATGCAGTGTATACCATAAGCGTTTTGCAAAATGTCTTGTGAATGAAACCACCACAAGAGCACCAAGACCGTGTCGTGTAAACCATGACATACAGGAATCACAGTACCGTTTCATAAATACATAAATAAATAAATAAATGAAACAATAAATAAATAAATAAATAAATATACTGAGAGCGGACATTGCATTCGATTGTGACGAAAGTGCGACACCACGCTAGACACAGAGAGCTCTCGCAGAGGGGTGGGAAGAATGGGTACAGAGACTCACAAGAAAAGAAATCACTTTCGTCTTTGAGCCATCTTAGGCGAATTCATAAGAAACACTGTGAGCATCTTAACATTTTGTGATTAAACAACTTTTTTTATTTAATTGCACTTTCGCCCGCTTACCTTTGCTCCTTCTTCAGGTACCATTCATCAAATTCGTACGAATCATTAGTGAGCCGAATTTGTTTAAAGCAAAGACATGTAACGTATTCTTTTGGGTAGTTCAGCTTTTTCAGCCAAAAATTTTCGGTAGTATTCAGAGCCTGAAAAAAAAGTGCATGTCTTTTGTTTTCCCGCCAGCTCACAGCAGTTCATGAAACACAGTATTATATAGAACTGCAGCATTCACGCCAACGAAAAGCACTTATTTACGACGCACGAAATAAAGTGTTGCTTCAGGTATGAATTTCAAGTTTTAGAAGTGCGTTGAAGAAACATGCACCATATGCAAATTCATATGTACTTCGCAGCTTATTTCTGGTGTTTGGGCACGTGTCTGAAACATAGCCGGGACAATATAGTTGGTAATCGCAGTCAGTGCGCTTTCATGCCCCAAAGTGACGACAGCTGTAGTGGATGCCACTAGAGGGTTCCGAAAATTTCGACCACGTCGTGTTTTCTAACTTGCACCAACCGCTATATACACGGGCCTGCAGGATTTCGCCTCCACGTAAGTGTGGCCGCCTCCACTGCAATTTAGTGGTGTTAGTATGGCCTAATGAGACCTTCCTTTGCTTACTAACCAAAAAGGTATGTCGAGAAATGAAAGAAGCCTTTCTGACGGTGTACCAACAAAACACATACATCGTCCTGTCGCCATACCAAAAAGAAGATCAACAGTCAAGAAAACCTAATCGGCGTATTGTAGGCCACGTGTATCTCGTGAACACCGCGAGCTCAAGGCAAGGCAGAAAACACAGCGCTTGCCGGCGCAGTCATAATTTTTTTGCAAGACAAACCAACCAGCAAGAAATCAATCTGCATGCCTAAATATGGTCGAGTGAACCTCCGAGTTAATTGAAGACTAGTGGTCAGGTTGCGGATCAATGGCAGCGTACTTGAATGAATATAAGTACATCAAAACGATAAATTGGCCAAGTTAGTAATTGTTCATGATTTCTTCTTGTGACTCGTACTGTGAGACTACGTAAGAGACAACAGTGCGCACCAGCTGTCCTTGTGCCTGTCTCGACCTTGTCTCGCAGCGTAAAACGCAAGAAGAAATAATGCAAGCAACTGCAAACAGAAATTAAGTATCTAGACAACGATATGCTAAAAAGATAGACATCTCAAGAAAGCTGCCCTTTGGTAATTTTCGCCTGATCCACCAGCTACAGTACTCATGCATGAAAACGGGACAACTTAGAGCTAAGCAATTCCTGTATACTTTCAATTCCACCATCTTCATCTGGGGCCATAATGCAGGTAATTTACTCGAACGCATCTGTTAGAGACAGCATGATGTTTAGAGGCCAGATCCATTGCGACATGGCGTGGTTACCTAGAGCGATTCCGCATGCCAGGTGTTATGTCAAAACTTATGTCTCATTATAACACGTGCGCACTGCACACCAAGGTGCTTCTGATCGGAATTTTGGGACGTTAAACCCCGCATATCAAATCAAATACTTCCGATCGGACTCAGTGAATTCAAGATCAGCGGTGATTCTTCTTCGTTCAACGAGGATAACAGCGATGCCAAATGATTTTGTTTCCGTTGGGCAGTGACGTCACCAAGGGCGGGAATCATGGTCGCGTTTGGAGGCAGTGGAGATTCATTTACGTGCTCTGTGGCCGGTAGCAGATTGTCGGCGTCCGTCTCGGCATTGTGAACGATGGCGCACATCGAGCTGAAAACCCAGAACTGAAAATCCAGAATAAAGTGTGAGCTTCCCCACAAGAATCGTTTAGGGATACCTTTTCAAATGAGGCCACAAAGTGTGAAAGGGTTCAATTGTTTCTTCAAAACAAAACCGCAACACAGCAATATACGAACCCACAAGTGTGATTCTCCACCCGCAAGTACGAACACTAGGCAAATCCTTGTCATACTCATAATGCTGATGGCGACTCAACAGTCGCCACGCCACTCTAGGTAATTTTAAGAAACTCCATGGCCTGAGCAGTCGAGGTAAACTAGGCGACAGAACTTTGTTACGCTTGCAATGCGGTTAGATCTGGTTCAACGCCTGCTAGGGTCCTCGACGGGTGGCGCGGGCACAACTTTACTTTTGCGAAAGTGACCTGTTGCATTATACTCTTTCTTTAGCACTGTATTTTATTCGCAGTGATGATTGCGACGATGCAGTGCGGCCAGCACGAGCTGCTGGTCGGAACGTGTGAATTTGATATTCAAAAGCAAAATTTAGTGCACCTTTGCCGACCTAGCGTAGGGAAGACTGGCCAAAAAGCCAAGCTGATGGGTTTTGCTCAGCTCTTTGTGTCGTTAGGCATGGCGCATTTATGGCAACGCGGGCGATATTTTATCAGCACATTCTTTTCGGAAAGGTATTGCTTCCCGCAACATCGCATACATCCGCCGTCACGCTATTTGATGAGAACATCTATTTGTATTCCGCTTGCAGTCAGTTCTTCGATAAAGAGTGCGGCAAAAAATATTTCAAATATGTTCATATCTTGCTGTTTGCGAAGTCAAGGTTTCTTCTGAAGCACGTCTGCTCTAGAAATGACATAAAAAAGAAACAAAAAAATTGTTTTGTGTCCCCTGAGGAGAACTTTGTTCACAATTCAGTCAACAACACTCCCGTCATTACCGGTATAGTGGCTAAGGTACTCGGCTGCTGACCCGCAGGTTGCGGGATCAAATCACGGCTGTGGCGGCTGCATTTCCGATGAAGGCGGAAATGTTGTAGGCCCGTGTACTCAGATTTGGGTGGATGTTAAAGAACCCCAGGTGGTCGAAATTTTCGGAGCCCTCCTCTACGGCGTCTCTCATATTCATATAGTGGTTTTGGGACGTTACACCCCACAAATCAATCAATCAATCCCGTCATTACGAGCAGCGCTCCGCCAAGGTCTCCAAAACGTGTTTATTCTGAATTCTTTTTTTATGGTCTCTGTCCTCTCTTGAATTTCCTTGGCGCACAATTCTGGACACACGAAGAGGAATATTCGCTACAGTAAATAAATAAAACAAGCCGGCTCAAAATACATCACGTCAATCTTCATTTTTATAAGTGACCTAATGGTCTGTTGACGTGCAGCTTAAGGAAAGTCAACTGTGTAGGGTTTTTTTTTTGCAGACGGTGGACGTTTCACCTCCAGCTTCAAGGGCATCAATCATAAGTGTGATGGGGGGCGGGGGGGGGGGGAGTGTTTCATGGTTACGCCATTGTGCACAGCATTACCTTGATTCACGCAAGTTAGTGCAATTTTTGAGAATTCACTAACCAGGAGAACGACATAGATGAGAGGAATAGATTCAAAACATTGGCACTTACTTTATTGGATAAGCGGTGCCCCTGTTGTGCCGTCCGTTTTTGTAATTTGCGTGCTTTATAATTGAGCACTTCGTTTCAGTTAGATTATTTTATAGCAGCTAGTAGGAGGGGCCATGCTGGTGGTAGAATGGTTAATGTATACTTGAAATAAAAGCAAAACTGCCCAAAAATATCATGCATTTTTAGCCTTATTCGTAACAGCCCCGAGGAAATGGTGTAAATTGGGTGTTTCAAGTGTGTTTTATAATGAAGATCCTGATAGTTAAAATAATGGTGTAATAAGGGTGCTCTTTACGATCGTATTACACTCATAAGGGCGTAAAATTTTTTGCTGTGTTGACCATAATCATCAAGAAATTCACATTTTATTTTAAAAAAATGCTTTCATAACTGAAAAATTGCAATGACGGCGTCGTGTGCAAAAAACCAGCACCGGTGAGTGGCTGCGAAATGCGGCCCTCTAACGTGTGCCAGTCATATGCGCATGTGCATGCACCATTTTTTATCATGACTTGTACTCTCACCACGAGCTTGAAGATGATCAGCCATTTATATTGTTTTAATATTGTTTTATCGGAATGATTGAACTGTACTACTTGTGCAAATCTTATTCTATAAGCCACGAATTGAAACCTTTTTTTGTGTGATGTCAGTGGCATTCTTGGCCGATATTGGTGCAGTCAGATTTTTTTTTGTTTTTTAACTTGACAACGCATATATATGTGGCGACGGAGTATGATGTGGAAAACTATGCCGAACCTACGCTAAACAGTGTATGTATGTGTGGTTGACTACATATGCTTAGAAACTTGGACGATAGGTGCTCTATCTTAGATAACTGTAAAAGTTAATGAGGAACAGTCAGTACCCTAATTGTCTGCCTACATAACCTTAGATAATGCAATTATTGAATTTTAAAGAGTGCCACATTTTGCTATTGCCCCGTAGTGAATGCATAACTTTTGTTGTTGCCTCGACTGAGTGAATTGTTGCGTTGCTAAGGAAGTGGTCGAAGGTCCGTTTCCTGACATGGAAGAAATAGTTGTGAGATAGTACTGCCATATGAAGTTTAAAAATGAAACAAAAAAGAGTCCCTAGTACATCAGCCGCCAGCACGCCAAGCATATATCATACTGGTTTTCCCGATACGGCAAGGATCCCTAAAGGGACACCACGGAGCAAACCGCTTTTTCGCGTATTGGTAAAGTGCAATTGCATATCCCGAAAACCCCCCTCTTACCACGATACGACATTTGGTAAGCGAAAAAATGCACGAAAAGAAACTGCTGATGGAGACGTTACAGTGAGGATACCACACCAAACACTGTCATGTAATCAATTTTTAAGCTGCCTACTGAGGCCTACGTAGCGTCTAATCGATCAAGTGGAAGTACATTGTAATTTGTAGGTGCCTTCGATTTAGCATGTGAAGTCTCGGACAATTTTATTGAGTATATGTTATGAAAATACAAAAAACATTGTGCAACTTCCACCACGCATGGAGTTTACTTCGCGAAATTTAAAAATGCAATTCGAGCTGTAATTTTTTCCTCTAATAATGAACTTATGAAAGAGAAGCCTATGGCATCAGAGTTCTGACAACGCGTGGAGCTTACTTCGCGAAATTTAAAAATGCCATTCGAGCTGTAATTTTTCCTCTATTAATGAACCTATGAAAGAGAAGTCAATGACATCAGAGTTCTGACAACACAGTTTATCAATATGAAACAACTCAATGTTTGCTTAGTGTTTCTTTAAATTTCTTTCCTCTCGTGACAAGAAAATTTGAAGACGAGGCGAACGTATTTAGTTTATAATGTAACTGGTCGGAGTTTTCAGATGTTAACGACTTGAACTTCAAACAATCGGGAAATTGGCGGGACATTTCTGTGGCGGCATTGTCTTTGTGGGAGAAATATACTCAGGAGATGACGATGACATAGGCGTGAACTTGTGGATCCCATCTCTCTGAATCAAAACCGCAAAATTGCACAAAAAAGCAAGAGGTTCAGTGCTAGGAAGCAACAAAAAACAAACAAAAATTAAGCGGAGGGATGACTTCGTGAACTCTATGACACCAATTTGGGCGGTTAAGGGTAGTAACCAGCTTCCTTATCATCCGACTTTGCACGACTCACCAAACGCTGGCGTGAGGGAACACTCTTGCTGTAGTGAACAAAGCTATCTTTGATCTAGCTACCACTTGAACGAAAATTTTGAGTGAGATCATATCGTGCACTGCGAAGGCGTGATACGTCCAATGATGCCCTTCAAAACAGCACACACGCGTCCGCTCAACCAATCAAAGCACGTGGTACCTGTAAAAGTAGCGCAGTCTTCCTCACCTGCTCCGGGATTCACCCCCTCCCCTATCCCCACAACCTTTTCGCGATACCAAAGATTGCCTCGAGGCGTTTCCTCTTTCAAAAACCGATTGTCGGCTACCCTCTAACGCTTTCACTGGTGCATAGAAGTACGTGTGGGCTGATGTATTTTTCGACGTTATCTGCATCCTCACTGCAACTTGGACGCTGGCGGCGAACTTAGTGCACCTTTGCTATTCATCATAATGATATCGAAAAAAAAATATGTTATACCCAAGCCGCTACATTCAATCCTCGTTTCTGTCAAGTATAAGGAGCTTGAGCAAGCGTTATGCCAAGGTTAGTTTTATCCCAAATTATCGCAGAGGCTCGGGCTTGTCCCATCAGTGTATACATCCTCTGCGAGCCACTTAGAGTTCACCTCTGATTACTGAGCAGACACAGACAGCACCCACTGTCAGTACTATCCGCCACTCACCCAGATTGCAGTTTCTCAAAAGTAATATCGCGGCATGAAAATATTATTCCATCAAGGTTTTCTCCGCCAAATGCCCCTGCAGTGCCTCCATGCGTCCTGCCTAAACCACCTGTCTCTTTTACGATACCTGGAATTACGAAGAAGTTGCTCATTTCTTCTGTTGGCTTCAGACAACTGACCCTATATCACATTTTTACTACGTACAGTGATTCTCTGCACGTATACACTGGCGGATCCACTACGCTAAACACCTCCGCCGCAGCCTTTGTCATCCCAGACATGGATATCGCTCAACGATTCAAAGGGGACCATAAAACCCCATCAACTACCGCAGAGCATGTCGCTATACGGGAGGCAATAAGGTTTATTTCCGGAGAGCGACCTCGAGCCTGGACGATTTTCTGTGATGCCAAACCCGCTTTGCAAACCATTATTTGCATCATGAAGCAAGGTCCGTATTACAGCTTGGCAATACAAATCACAGAACTTATTCAGTTTGCTTCAACAAATGGTCATCTTATAACTTTCCAGTGGATTCGCGCGCATTGCGGCGTGATGGGAAACGAAGAGGCAGACGCTGAAGCTAAAAATGCCTTAAGCAGTGCCCCTGAAGTACGCATTGCGTTTTCACGAGTTGACACGAACGCCCTGCTTCGCTGCGTGATGCGCAGCAACACACTTCAGCACTGGACCAAACAGGAACGGCGACACCAGCGACTTCACAAATGGGACCCGGAAATGAGGTTCCGCATGCCCCCTAAATTGAAAACGGCAACTCACAAGTGTGATCCACCGCATTCGTCTTGGTGTAGCGTACACCAGACGTTACGCACATATCATCGGTCGCAGTGACACCGGTCCTAATTGTGAACACTGTGATGTGCCAGAAACACTTGAGCACATATTTTGTGTCTTCCCAGCATACGCACGTGAACAACAAACACCGATTTCTTCTACTGAACTATATATCGCAGTAGGTCATTAACTGATGAGACCATGTTGGGCCCTTGGCCAGACACCAGCAGTGCAACTGCAGTCGCAAGAGCAGTTATTACCTTTTTAGAGACAACATGACTATGTGCGCGGCTATAAAATGTGTCTCAGCCAGAAAGAACACTACATACTCACCGCTCTATCTCACCATCGTCATTCATTAATCTTTCTTTTCCCCTTTCCCTTCCCCCAGTGTAGAGTAGCAGGCTAGAGCAAGCTATCGCTCAGGCCGACCTCTCTGCCTTTCTGTAAATAAACTTACCTCCTCCTTACTATAGCTTTAAATAAAATTATAACACAATTTCTGTGAATATAGGCAGAAAATACCACCGAATATACTGATTAAGTAAGCCACGTACCTCCAGCAGTACTTTCAAATCAGGTTTTTGCGCAGGAATAATATGCTTCTGGTCACCATTCGTGTTCTTCGTTTGGTAAGCAAAACTTTCTGAAAAAAAGCAGATTACGAGTAGACTGAGAGAAAGCATGCTTTTCTGTACGTATTACAAGTGCGCAACCGTCAAATGATTTAGACAATGCAAGCGTAGGAGTGGTTGCTCGATGTATATTTAAAAATGTACAGTCGATAAAAACAAGCTGCATCATATTTGTTTTACTTCTTTCTGAAGTTGCTGGTGTGCTATAGTACAGATTTTCTGCTTGTCGTATAGGTTGCGCGATTGAACGCACACATCCTTGCTTCCATCACCTGCATTATTAGATTTCGCAAGAACAAAAGACTTGAAAACTCTAGAGCTATTGTTAATGATGAAAGGCTTTTTTTCAGCCAGTGGAACATCTGTCAAACTTATCTGTCTTAGGACAAGTTGCAGCAAACTCTTTGTAAGAAATGGCAATTTACAAGCAATAGACAAACGTTTTAGCGTATCAGCGATTTGGCACTGAAAAAATTGGTATATCCTGAATCTCCGCTTTTCAGGGCTGATTGCGATAGAAATGTCTTGCTCAAACTGCGTACTTGAGCCACTTTGTGCATGCTTTTTATTGTATGATGTTACTCTAACCGCTTAACTTGTGGGTTAAAACAATATAATCCATAAATTTTATTGTTGCTTCTGTCAATAAAGCTTTCGCTTACGGCTGAATTCTGTAAAAGGAGTGACATGCTTTTAACCACAAGCAATTACTCGCGAGAAAGGTTCGCTAACTTGCTAAGCACACAGTACGTGGTCTAAAGAGAATGTTCATCTTACAATGGGTGGCCCTCTTCAAAACAAGATGCAGTTGTGATAACCACGTGTTCTGATGGCTGGTGCTAATGTACGCTTGTAACGCGCAGTATAGCACTGTGATGATACATGCATACATGTATTCTGAAGCCTGTGTACAGGATGCGTCTGTTTGTAAAGTGAGAATTCAATTAACAGTGCATTTAGATGCACAGGAAGCTCCTTTCATGGTATTTATAAGCAGACACTTGGCTGCGTGGTAGAAAACGTGTACATTCCGCGCTAGCAGCCCGGGTTCGATCCTCACTTGTAAACTTCTTATTAATTACTTTATTCGCATCTATTCGATTTTTAGGTCATAAAAAAGATAATTTTCCGCTCACAACCAATGACGCTGGCTCTAACGCCGACATCGCGACAAGTCACACATCCCCTGAGATTGTAGATAAGGCACGAAATAGTAAACTTGATTTTATTTCAATTTATTTCTTTTACCTTAAAGACCTCGCAGGGTCGTTACATAAGGGGTGGGGTATACAATACAAACAGGAAAAAAATTACAGAGAATGTTCACAAAAAACTCTTGTTAATGCGTCCGTGAAGGCAGTTGAGATGGCGATGGAAGCTATGTGTGAGGAAAGCCGTTCCACTCTTTGGCTGTGCGGTGAAAAAATGATGACGAGCAAGCGACAGTGTGCGCACTTGCCCGAGCAACGTTACATGAATGGCCAATGCGCAGTGAAATGCGTGAAGGAGGAGAAATGTAAGGTGCGTGGCGAAGTGAAGTGTTGTAGAACTTGTGATATATTGATAATCTCGCGATACGACGGTGATGAGCCATCGATTACAATACAAAATTTGGTTTTAAGAATGAAACACTGATGGCGTATGAGAATGGTGAATGAATATTCCTTACTGCGCGACTCTGCACAGACAGTATGGCGTCGTTGAAGTAGTTCTGATCAGGATTTCATGTAGGCGCTGCATATTCGAGCTTGGGCCTGACGAATGTTTTATATGCGAGTAGTTTTAAGGGTTGAGGAGCGCTACGAAAGTTACGTTTGAAAAATCGTAAAGTTTTGTTTGCAGATGAAGTGATGTTAGTAACATGAAAGCACCAGTTGAGATCATGTCTAATTGTAATCTCTAGGTACTTGTATGAGTTGACATGGTCAACGGCCATTGACCATGTCAATTGACGACACTCCGGGGGTGTCGTCAATTGTGAAAATTATGTGATTACGATTATGTCAGCGAGAAATTGACATGGACTTACAATTATTTGTATTAAAGACCATCATCCACTGATCACACCAGTTTTAACGTTATTTATGTCAATCTGCAATGAGATGTGATCATTGTTGTTAATGATAGATCGATGAAGGACACAATCGTCTGCAAACAATCGAATGTTAGGTGATACATAGAATGGTAGATCGTTTATGTGTATTAAGAATAAGAGGGGACTTAAAACGCAGCCCTGGGGGGCGCCTGACGTGACTCGTAGAAATTAAGAAGCAGTATTGTTAATAATGACAGATTGTGATCAGTTACTTAGAAATTACTTTATCTAATTTAGGACGTTAGGGTGCAAGTTCAAGTGAGAAAGTTTTAATATTATTCTTTGATGATGCACTTTATCAAATGCTTTCGCAAAGTCCAGGAAAAGGAGTTGTGTTACTATGTTATGATGAACGTTTGAGTGAAGGTCGTGCAGAAAGGAGGCTAGTTGGGTTTCACATAATAAATTCTTACGAAAGCCAAGTTGTTACGGATGGAAAAAGTTATTACTGTCAAGAAAATTCATAACCAGTGAAAATATGATGTGCTCCATGATGTTGCAAGGTATACTAGTGATGGATACGGGGCGATAGTTCAATGGTGATTCACGGTTACCTGATTTGTAGAGCAGCATGACCTTGCTCTTTTTCACTCGTCTGGAAGGGTGCCTGATAATAATGATGCAGAGAACAGCAGGGTTAGGTACATGGAAGATATGCACTTTGTGTTTTTCAATAACTTCGAAGTGACTTTATCAACACCAGCTGATGAGGAAAATTTGTGTTTGTCAATCAGTGCGGATATTCCGACTGGTGAAAAATTCACATCCGGCATTGATAGGCAATACAGGAACAGAATATGCAGGGAGAGCCATGGGCGGTTCGATTGTGAAACAGATGCGAAACCGGAGCTAAACACATTGGCACAATGTATCTCAGAAAAAACTTTACAAATGGTGATACCTGAGGATGAACTGGAGTTGATGACCTGCCAGAATTTCGGGGGTTCCTATTAAGCATGCGAGGTAAATCTGAATGGAAAAAATTCATATTTGCGTTGTTGAATAGCGACCAAGTAGTTGCGTTCAGCTTCCTAATACTTAACCCAGGAGTTGGGCTTGGGCTGATGTTTAGCTGAGAGAAACAACCGTTTCTTTTTGTTTTCAAGTTTTCTTAACGTGTTGGTGACCATGATTGGTTGCGATGTGGCCGGAGTACGGCTGTTAGTAATATTGCGTAACAAGATTAGACAGCTTGTTTTCGAAAAGCGACCAGTTTTTTTTTTCATCGAGCGGTTTTCAAAACCCGATAGAAATAATTCGTAGAATGTTTTTAATTCGCTGTTTATTGCAACATAGTTTCCTTTATTGTATAAGCGGATTATTTTGCTATTGGTTAAATGTTTGACAGGGGAAAACAACTGCTATAATTATTTTGTGATCGCTTATTCCACGTAGATAGCTAATGGAGGACAGGCTGTCTGGATGAGTGGTTAGTATCAAGTCAAGGATATTTGCAGTATCCTGAGTCACACGTGTGGGCTCCCTTATCATCTGTGTAAGGTTAAATTTTAGGCAAACGTCAATGAAATGTTTAACTCCTTTATTAGTGCTACCCAATCTAGAATAATTAATCCAGTCGACTCGAGGGTAGTTAAAGTCTTCAAAAAGCAAGATGCATGTGTTTGGGAATTTTTTCGTTAGAAAGGGCAGGATATTGTTGAGCTCTCCTGAGAAGTCAGAATTACTGTTGGGAGGATGGTAGCAAACACCGATTAGTATTAGCTGTGGGTTAGCTCAACAAATAAGCCATAAAATTTCAACGCTCGCAGTCACGTGAATAGTGGAACACTTCAGCTCTTTTTTGGCAGCGATGAAAACACCACCACCTCGAGCACCCCGCTTATCCCCGCGAAAAACATTGTAGTTCAGCAGTTCATTCATAACTTCTCTGTCATCAATTTCATTTGTAAGCCATGTTTCGGTTAAAATAAGTAAGTCCCTTTCAGATGTAGTTACAAGGTCAGATACCTGTTCATGTTTGGAAGCAAAGCTTCTAACATTGGTAAAAATAACTGATATTGACAAATATTTCCGAGGGGCAGGCACAGTACCTCGGGACAGCTGGTGGTGACTGCGCGTTAACTATATTTCTTTAACGGATTGAGATGTTTTATGAAACGTGTATCGCTTTGAGCCAATTGATAATGTTTTGTAGTGAAGAGAAAAATGGGACAGACTTGCCTCTTCGCAAAAGTGATTAGGTGTCTGCGTGCGGTCTGTGCTTTTTTAGAAAATCTTCACCCACACTGTAAGGAGTATTTTAAAACTTACGACCATTCGACAATATGGCTTCCCTGGTTTTAAAAAGGAAAGTTTGACTATATTAGGCCGGTTCCGATCCGGACAGTATCAACCTAGGCGATGTGCTCGCTCAATTTTTTTTTGGCTCTGAGGAAAAGTTCAGTTGTTCAGAGCATAATTGAATAACTAGTTCTTCTGACTGTGCGAATGATTCAGATTTGTTTGTGTCATTATTGCCATAAAATATGAAATTATTACGCCGAGAGCAGTTCTCCGCTTCATCAAGATGGGTTTTAAGATTACAAACTGGACGAACTATTTCAGCTGTGTCGGTTTGCACTGTTCCGAGCTGCTGCCTCAAGGGCCCAATTTGCTGGCAATTGGTTTCCACATTCGATAGGTGTTTATTTAGTTGAGACAAGGTGTTATTGATTGCTAGTAGCTGACATAGGCGTTCGTACTTCCGAGGTAAGTTTAGATTGCCCAGTAGATATTTTCTTCAGTTCAGCTAGGACCGTTGCTGAATCAGGACCAGGATTTTGTTTAATGTCGCCTGACAGCTGCAGCAAGAGGAAACGCACAACATCAATACAGTCACGAACCATCGAGAATAAACACCGGGGGCTCGACAGCTGTACCAACAGGTAATTGCTCGTTCTTTTAGCGAATAAACTATGAGATGGATTAACCTGCATGACGAATAGCAATGAGTTAGTGGAAACTCTAGTGGCACAGCCACCGAGCCCCCCGAAGCGAACAGCACAGATCCGGTGGTTTTATAGCTGCCGTGATGCCGTCTTTCGATGCTGATGGAGCCTGCCAAGCTGGACCCAGGACCAAGGGTGGAGGGGTGGATATTTCACGCCCAGTTGAAGTGCAGATAACGGTTGCTGCAAGATGCTTTTTGATGGCCACAGGATCAATTACGTGATGCCATGAAGTGGACGTAGTTGGCATGCGTGATGAAACGACGCAGTCCGGGCCAAGAAAAAAGCATAAAAGCATCAGAAAGATAGCTTTGGTAACCACCTGCATGGCGAATACCAATCGGTTAGTGGACAATCTAGCACAGCCACCGAGCCCACCGGCACAGCCACTGAGCCCACCAAATGGTCAAATGACCAAATGGTCAAACATACTATGTGGAAATGCAAAACAATACAACTCCACAAGGAAGTTCGTGTACGAAAAGTTCCTATGAACGCTAGTAGTAAGCCAAAATTTTAAACAGTCAAATAAGCTCACATGTCAACACCACAGCGCAACATGGCTTAGCACATGTCTCAGGACAACACACCAAGGGAAGTTTATTAGCTCCTCTTAGTCTAACCTTGTCCCACGTCAGGCCGTAATCAGCTCTATCTGCCGAACAGTATAATAGATGGCACTGTCTTATAGAAGTACATACTTACTAGCAGTTGAGTGAGGATATTCTAGATCATGCTGTACTGCTATTATACTATTGTCTGCTGTGCGAGCTTGCACCTGGGTGTGCGGAGAACGAGTGCCTGCCTCAGTCTCCTGGATATTCGCCGTACATGTCCGATCGCTAGTGGGTCATGGACGAAGTGGAGCAGCGGGCGCAGGGTGCCACGGCTGCTTGTGCTGGTTGCCGCCATTGTGCGAGGAGGACGAGTGCTTCTCATAGAGTTGATCGGGAGGATGACTGCGACTGCCCCTGTACATCAGTGGTAGAGCATCAGACACGTTATTCGATGGTTTCAGGTTTAGTGCCTGCTGGTGGCAAGTTCTCTTTTAGCACTTTTTTTCTTAACACTTAAATTTGAATTACTTCTAATAACATCTCCTATATTTTCTTTGACATCATTTTCAGTTAGTTTTCCTTCTGATTGTACAGGAGAATTTCCACCAAGGGCACTTTCTGGAACACCAACTGTCACCCCTCGGAAATACTAAAAACAGCCTATGTGCAGCAGCTGTGATGTTTTTTGAAACAATTCACAGCTTCTGCAACCTCGAGAATACTAAGAAGAAGTGAGGTCTTTAAATGTGAAGACTGGTTCAGAAGTGAAAATAAAGTTTTCCGCAATTTGTTTTGAGGGAACGATTAAGTGAAAACAGAGACTATGGCGAGGAAGACAATAAGGACATACGATAGACATGTGGAAGTGGTGAAGAAGTTGCCTTGCATTGAACTTTGTTTTGCAGTGCTTACAGGTCACAAAAGTGAAACAATGAGTCGGCTTATAGAGATACGTCTAGTTTTGAAAACCCTATTGTCGATTATTTCTGCATAGCATCTTCAATAAAAGGAGAGAAATTCAAGGTCCGAATCACAATTTTCACCGTCTCGAAGAAAGCATCCACGTGTAACATCATGGATTACGAAATGTATCTCTCGTAATCTGGTGACATTGGCTCAAGGTGTGCCCTGATCGGTAGTATATATTATGTATCCGGTCTCCTCAGAGGCCAGTGAACACCAGTTTTACCAATTAAGAACTGTGCATAACCTAGCAGATACTGCCGAATTTGATGACATTGTTATGATCGGCTGGGAAATTTCCAGGTGGTGCCACCAGCCATATTTTCTTTTTTCCACGCTTTCTCGCTTTCAGCGCTTCTGCTATCGCCAAGCGGAGAGAATTTGGCATTTTGCACATAGTGATTTGCTAACTGGGCAGAAAAAATGGGTTATCGTTTCTGTGTCCCTTTCAGCATTTCTTTGATGACTTACATACTATATGTCGCGTGTGAAAAAGACGCACTTCGGTTAAGGAATACCGCGTAGTCGCACAGACGCAGGTCAGTGACGCGACACAGCCGAAAAAAGCCTCGGCGAGAGTATGCGCTGTCCAAAAAACGACTTCCTCGCTTGTTTCTCCTAGGATGAGACTGCTCATGCTCGCCATAGTTCGCCAGGTAGCAATATTCCCCAAATGAAAAAAAAAATTGGCAGCATATCCACGGAGTGAATGATGGAGAGTGGGTTGAAGTATTCGTCCGTCCATTCGTTCTTGCTTCCGTCCGTCCATGCGTACGTCTGTGTGACCGTCCATGCGTCAATCCGCCTGTCCGTGCGTGCGTCTGTTCGTGCGTCCGTCCCTGCGTTCGTCCTTGCATCCGCCCCTGCGTCCGTTCATGCGTCCATCCATGCATCTGTCTGTGTGTCAGTTCGTCCGTCTATTCAACACTCCAAGTACCACCATCTCGCATCTTTTCATCGTATATTCCCCTTATAGAAGCACCGCCATCCAGCGGACATTCCAAGGACTAAACAAGAGGTGGCACACGCACACTTTCTTATGGCTTGCGCCTCGGGTCTACTTCCCACCTTTAACCACCTCGAGTTCATGCTATATACTAGTTCACTGTATTCATGGCACTGCGGCCCAACGCTCGGTAAACCTTTCTAAAACCAAGGAGGCTACGCCCAGCGAGTATAACGTAGCAACCTGTTCTGGTCAGATAGAGCTCAATGTACATGCCAATGGCTGCTAATGGAAAATCAGAGACAGGAGAATTCGGCTTCTACTTTCTTACGGCTTGCGCTTCGTATCTTCTTCCCATGTTTAACCACCTCTATTTCGTGGTAAATACTAGTTCATTGTATTCATGGCACTGTGGGTCAACGCTCGCTAAATCTTTCTAAAACTAAGGAGGTTACACCCAGCGAGTATAACGTAGCAATCCTTTCTTGCCAGATAGTGCTCGATGTACATGCCAATGGCTGCTAATGGGGATTGCAGCGTGCCCATTAACTAAAAACCGAATACTCCTGTCTCTCATTCCCCATTAGCAGCCATTGGCATGTACATCGAGCACTATTTTTTATTGTTTAACAACGTACAGAAGAAATCTCTCACCGGCACCACCTTGGAGCTCAAAATGTTATACTTGTTACACACTATAACGGCTACGAGGGACGAACTGGTGTTGCTATTAAGAGGTTTAGCCCCTAAAAAAGCATCACCCCGATGTTCGCGCAAATGCTAGTGAATTAGCGGAAGTAAATCAAACGTGCACACTGTGAACACACTGAAGAAGAAAAAGGCCGAGGCACTGGTCGCACTAACGCATGAAGTACGGCTCGAGCCGTACAACGCGAACCAAATCTGGGTAGAGCTTTCGATGCTGGGGTGACATAATTCCGCCTGGGGCCACCTCATAGTTCACGTCTCTCGTGCAACGCACTACTTTAGTAGCGACTCAGGAGCTTTTCGGACATTCCTTGGCGGCGAACCGGAGTGCATACCCAACCTAGATTTCCTGAGTGGTATTTGACATGTCGATGGTGGAGATTGTAGCGGCGTGCATCTGCAGTTTGTTGTCGCGTGACATGCAGGCTTGCCAACTGTCGAGCTTGTTCGGCATACTAAGCAAGCTGCTCAGCGTCAGGTGTAAGCGAACCGGTATAATCGTGTGGCAACATAGCGTCTAGCCTGGTCTGAACCTCCCGCTCCTATATAGTCGCTACGGAAGGGCCTGAATCATGTCGTGTCTTGAATGGCAGTGTTGTACGCGAATTTTATGTATGGGAGGACCTGATCCCACGTCTTGTGCTGAACGTCCACATACATAGATAACACATCGGCGATGGTCTTGTTAAGTCGCTTCGTCAGGTCGTTAGTCAGCGGATGATACACCGTCGTTTTGCAATGGCTCGTGAAGCTCAGTTTGAATAAATCATCAATGAGCTGAGCCGTGAAAGCTGTTCCGCGATCACTGATTACGCAAGACGGGGTGCCATGATGAAGTAGACAGAAAACTGGGCAACATCGGAAGCTGTAGCTTGTTGCAGGGCTCTTGTATTGGCTTATCTCGTTAGATAATCTGTTGCTACATCTATTCACTTGTTAGCGCCAGATGACAGAGGAAATGGCCCCAGTAAATTCATCCCTATTTGATTGAACGGTGCCCGTGGTGGTGTGATTGGTTGCAGCAGGCCTGCAGGTTTGAGTGGCGGAGGTTTGCAGCGTTGACATTCACGGCAGCTTTTCACATATCGCTTAACGTACGTAGCAAATTTCAGTAGTACGCCTGTTGAACTCTTGCGAGAGTTCGTGAAGAATCTGGATGACCGGATGTGGCCTCGTCGTGGCAGGCCAGAAGAATCTCGTCTCGCATATGAAAAGGGACCCCTAGCAGGTAAGCTTTCCCATTGCCGTTCGGGTTTTTTTTTAAACAAGACACCGTTCAGTAGGCAGAACGAAGAGATATTGTGAGAAATGTGTCGAGGTACGGGTGTATGCGTCCTTCTGGTTGGTCAAAAATTGCGCTAATTTCAACGTTATCGTGTTGTCGTGCGATCAAGTCTGCTACATTGAGGACTCCGACGAAGTCGCTGTCATCGTCACTGTCGGGATCCCAAACTTCAGTACGCGCACGAGACAAGGAATCTGCATCTTGGCAATTGCAGCCTGATTCATGGATGATGGAGAGTTGCAAATCCTTACAAACTAAGATTCCATCATGCCAGACGCTCAGAAGGGTCTTGTAAATTGGCTAACCAGCACAATTAGTGACGATCAGTCACTACTTTGACGACCGTAGAGGTTAGACCTGAATTTCATGATGGCCTACACTACTGCTAGGCACTTCTTCTCCGAGGTGAAATAGTTCATCTCGGTGCCATACATCGTACGACTGGCGTAAGCTATCACACGCTCGGTGCCTTCTTGATGTTGGACAAGCACGGTGCCGAAACCCACATTTCTCGCGTCGGTATGAACTTCGGTGGCAGCATCCTTGTAGAAGTGAGCAAGAACTGGTGTTGCCTGCGTACGCACACGTAGATCGACAAAAGCCGCATTCTCTTCTTCATTCCTAGTGAATGGTACGTCAGTCACGTGTGAGACGAGTCAGAGGCTCAGCCATTCTAGAAAAATTGGCGATGAAGCGACGATAGTAGGCGCACAGGCCGAGGAAGCAACGTACTGCTTTCTTCTCACAGAGAACGGGAACCGAGGCTATGGCGGTTGTCTAAGACTGTCGGGATCAAGTCGAACACCGCTCTGCAGCTCACAAAATGGCCCAGAAATTTAAATTCTTCATAGCCCAAGTGGCGTTTTTCTGGCTGCAGCACTGAGACGCGCAGAGCAGAGCGCTTCCATAACAGCCTGCAGACGTATCAAGTGTTCCTCGAAGGTAACCGATAACACGACGACATCGTCGAGATAAACTAGACAAGTGTTCCACTTCAAACCAGTAAGAACAGTGTCCATCATTCTTTGGAATTGTCGCTGGTGCAGAACACAGGCCGAAGGGGAGTACCTTGCATTCATACAGGCGATCCGGAGTAACGAAAGCAGTTTTTTCTCGGTTTATTTCATCAACTCAATCTGCCAGTATCTGCTTTTCAAGTCTATGGATTAAAAATACTTTGCCCGCCGTAGTCTGTATAATAAATCTTCGATGTGTGGCAGAGAATACACGTCTTTTTTAGTCACGCCGTTCAGCTTTCTGTAGGTGAAGCAGAAACGCAGCGTTTCATTCTTTTTCTTTGCAAGAACAACTGGTGATGACCACGGACTATTGGACGGCTGTATAACATAATCTTGAAGCATTTCTTTGACTTGAGCATTGATCGCGTCATGTTCTTTGGTCGAAACCCGGTGGGGTTGTTGCTTTATTGGCGAGGCATCGGTGTGCGTAACAGTCCGGTGTTTTATAAGGACAAAACGAAACCCTCTTGGAAATCAAGCAACAGTTCCTGCAACGCTGCGAGTTCCTGCTGCGTGAGGCTTGAATTGAGGTCCACTTTTGCAAGAGCCGTAGAAACCCCTTTCGATGTCGATTGTAGCCTGATGTTCATTGACGTGGCGGAAAAAAACATTCACCAACGTCTTTGATGGGGTAGGCGAAAGCTATAGTGGTGTGACAAAAAAGGTGCCGCTGCTCATTACTGAAATTTGTCACAAGCAGTGTGGCACGTCTGTCGTGAAGCGTAATGAGGCTACGGGCTGCGCCGATACCTATGCTGAACAAAAGTGGCGCGTTGTCTTCGGCGACTACCTCACCGTCGCGTAGCTTGCCACACGCGACATCAACCAGGACGCTTGAACGCGGGGCCAACGTTATTATGCCGGCCGAAACAAAAAACGTGCCCAAATGGCTATCATCAGGTTTTTCTGCTGCTTTGTCTGTCGAGAGCAACACGGTGTGCTTTTGGAGGTTGATTATAGCACCGCATTCACGTGAAAAGTCGATGCCTAGGATGAGGTATTGGGAGCATTTGCCGAAGTATAAGGCAGCTGCAGAGAAGTGTGCGTCCGCGAATGGCGGCTCTAGTCGTGCACACACCGAGAGGGGTGACGACGACGGGCCCGCCGACTGTACGAATTTGCGTTCCATACCCCGGCGTACGAACTTTCTTGAGATGCGTCACAAGTTTTCTGCGCATGACGGAGTAGTCAGACCCTGTGTCTAGTAAAGCACTAGCATCGTGGCGGCCGTCGAGCACTACAGGTATGTCTAGGGAAAGTCGGCATTATTTTTCGGGAGCTGTGGTCGTCTAGTCACTGCTGCTACGTACTCGCGTCGATGGGGGCTATTGCTCGTGTCGTTTATTAGCGCCTCAACCCCGGAAGGTCGCTGTCGTTAGCTTTTCCGTTGTCACAGGTCCCGTTAATTAGGGAGGCGATCGCCGGGCTAATTCAAAGGGCCGATGTATCGCCCCCCCCAAACTGCACTACGAAATGGTGGACAATTTAGAAGTGGTCCTATTTGGCGCGCCAGCGGACGCCGGCTGTGGCCCAAAGAGCAAGTCAGAGCCGAGAGTTGATAAACAAAACCGAATTATATTCTCAATTATGGAAGATCAAAGCGATACACAAATATGCCCACTCGACAATAGTTGAATACAATAAGTCAACAATCAAGCAACGTACTACACAGTACGAACAGCTACACTCGAAACAACGGGCACAACAACAATATGCACTACGATGCAATCACATGCTTCGAACAACCAAGATACTTAGACTAAAAAGTTCGAAAACTTATTCAGTCCAAAGTCCTTGGAACAAAAGTCTGAATGATACTCTTCCGAGAATCACTCACTTAAAGTCCAGCGCTATTGTCGTTCCGCTGCCCCCCAAGTTCTCTTCCAAGAACCTCACGTCTTGAATTGGCCACTCTCCAAGCAACTTCGGCGGTAACACGTCGGCTTTCCACGCGTGGCGATTGCAGGACGCGTCTTTGCTCTCTGGCGGTAGTCTCACTCTCTTCTGCTTGTAGCACAAGTTTTCACCCCTCAGGTGGAAATCCTGTTCATAACCTGCTTTTTCGCTAAGGGCAAAACCTTCGCTGATACGATACGGTGGATTGACCCAACGCACACTTGCGCGAAACTATCATCTTCTGCCTACGCACACTGGGCTGCAAACTTTCTCCTTCTCCTGATCTCCCCTCTCCACTGCTCGCTTAAATACCTTTCGCGCTAGATTCCAGAAAATTCTGATCGTTTCGTCGGTGCGATGCACAGCCAAGGCCTGGCGAAACAGCGAGAGGTTTCCGAGGGCCGTCCGCGACACGTGACGCCACTCTGCATCACCACGCCCTTTTCCTTCGAGAACCTTCCAGGGCTTGCTTCGGCCGCTGATGTGAGGAGGTTGATGGGCGAAACTACACTTATGAGGGGGGAGGGGCGCGCCCGAGGTGTCTTTGGATGCCTGTTTTCTTCTTTATCGTTGACTTTGAGGCGCCTCTCTGCGCTTGGTATCCTTACTGTCGCTATAATTAGGAGGCGCATGCTTTTTCGGGGCGCTCGTTTGTGACACCCGTCTAGGTCTGAGCGACCACGCTGGCGCCGCCCCTGGGTATTTCGGGACACTTGACGAAGAGCTTCTTGGAGACAGCGATCATGACTGGCACCGCGGGAGCAGTGGCATGTGCTGCTCGGACAGGCATTCCTCGATCGCTCTGGGTCTTTCGCCATATCTTCGCCTGGGCGAGTCAACTGCGAAACCCTGAAGTCCGAGGCCATGGTACTGGCATTCGTGGTATGCATGTCCGGCTTCGCCACAGTGATAGCACAGCGGCCACCTGTCCGGTGTGCGCATACGTACGTCCCATATCCGCGGAAGGAGCTGCCAATTCCCGAATTGCTGTACTGGTTCGACTGATGGAAGTGCATCGCGAGATGTAGGCTGTATGAAACAATGTGGAGGGGCGTAACCGTTCGTAGCTTCGGCGTACGATGCAGGAGGGGCGTAACGGCTTGCAGCTTCGGCGTATGATGGAGAAGGAACGTAACTGCTCACAGCCTCGGCGTATGGTGCACGGCGCAGCTCCATTGGTACAAACGGGAAAGCATCGCAGGAAAGCGGGACTTGCAGAGCCTGCTATACCTCACTCCTGATGAGGCTGGAGATGGATCCTGCAGCAGGTGGAGGCGGGTTGTGAATATCTTGCAGCTCGTCACACACTACTGATCGGACGAGGCCGTAGAGAGCTTCGAGACTGACGTTACTCCCCGCAACTCCAATCTGGTCGAAGCAGTATTTCGGCGAAGCAGCATTGACAAGGTGGTCGTACACAGCCGATCGCGGCTGCATGCAGCATGTTTTCCATCGTCATAGCTTTAGTAAAAAAACTCTGCTACAGTAATCGGGACACTTCGAATGAGACCAGCAAAGAACTGCTCCTTAGCTCCTCGCATTAGGTGCTGCAACTTCTTGTCTTCAGCCATACCTAGGTCTGCGCTACAGAAAAGGCTCGTCATGTCCTCAACGTACGCCATCATGCTTTCTTTCGGCGTTTGAATGCGTGATTGAATGGCCCGCTGCACTCGTTCATGGCGATGGGGGTCAGCGTAACTTGCCAGCAGCTTACTGCAAAACACCGCGTCCACGACGAGAAGTGTTCGCGGTTCTCGTACCAAGTACGAGCTCCATCCTCAAGGCTGAAGTATACATCGCGCAGCTTGTTGGCGTCTGCTCAATCATTGAAAGCAGCAACGCGTAAAAGTGAGCCAACTAGTCAACGACATCCTCCAACATTGAGCCGCGGAACACCTTCGTCACTCATGGCTTCTGCAGCGTGCAATTAGCCATCGAAGCATTTTGCGAACCACTCTAGGGTGGTGCAGTTGACGTCGACTCCGGTAGAGGTTCACGCTCGGGAGACAATTCTTGGACTCTCCAACTAGCCCGTTGGTCAGGTGTTGTGACTGCAGGTACAGGGCTACCAGGAGGAGTTTGGATCATTGGCTGGGAATACTCAGCGCCTGCACCAGTTCTCGCATGTGAAAAAGAGGGACTTCAGGCAAGGAATACCGCGTAGTTTCAGAGACGCAGATCAGTGGCGCAACACAACCAAAAAAAGAAAGCCTCGGTGAGAGCACGCGCTGTCCATAAACGGCTTCCTCGTTTGTTTCTCCTGGATGCGGGCTCGTGCTCAACGCAGTTATTGGCCACGTGGCAATATATACTATTTGATACTGATGTGTACTATACTGTTTATACTATCTAGAGTCCTACCCACGAATTTGTCTCTAAGTCCCGTAAGATGATCTTCACATTGATTATTATTGCGTAATACGAAAAATGCAGGTGATGCGGCGCTTCCCACTCAGCTTCTCAATATTCTAAGGCCAGCGTCCTAATAATTAGTTTGAACAACCACAGACAGACAGACAGACATACAGACAGACAGACAGACAGACAGACAGACGGACAGACAGACAGACAGACAGACAGACAGACAGACAGACAGACAAAGAACTTTGTTGGATCCTGAGAAACGCTGCTCCTTTATAGCAACGTCGTGGGCCGCTCCCACGTAGGAACGGGGAAGCCTAGCCTCACCGCTGCGTCGTGGGCTCTCTGGACAGCCAGTAGTTGTGGTAGCAACTCTGAACTTCGTAAGGAAGAGTCTCAGTCTTCTTCTGCGAGCCGACTTGGGCCCCGTGGGTGCCCGAGCATATGTGCTAAGTCGCTAACCTCACCCCAATCAGGACAAGTAGAGTCAAAAGCCCCTGAAGAGACTATGCTGAGGAGAAATAGGCTTGGATAGGACCTGGTCTGGAGCAATCTAAACGTGATGGCCTGAGGTCTTGACAACTTGTTGTGTGGAGGAGCAATTTACCGGCTACTCAACTGGTAGTGTTTAGCCACTTTACTGAATGTACGTAAAGCGTGCCTGAACATCGCACTGCCAACCTGCAGACCTACGTCCTCCCCAGCGCGGAGGGTTAGTGCACGCGCCCGGGAGTGAACAGTGTCATTCAGGTTTACTTGAGAGTCCAGTAAGGGTTCGAGATGTGCAGGAAATCAGGTAATGGTACGTGGAGAAATTGTTCTATTTTAAAGTAGTTTAAGTACTTCAGTACAGACGGAACCAGAGGCGAAAGCCTTGACCGCTGACATTGAGTCGGTGAAGATTTGCGATCTACTGTCATCCAAAAGAGCAAGGGCTTCAGCCAACTGTTCGGCTCTTGAGGGAGTTGAATCCCTAACTGACGCAACATTGATAACGGAACCCATATGATTGACGGAAATAACAGAAAGCCTATCTGAGTGACCGTACTGAGCGGCATCGACAAAACACACTGAATGAGGGTCGTTCCTGATGTTCTTCAGAAGTGTGATGACCCTAGCCCAGCTTCTTCGCACCTTGTGCCGAGGATGGACGTTTCGCGGAAACGGATAGACGGGAATGGCAGTACGCTGTTCATCCGGTAGTTGAAGACGGTGATCCTCTACGAGCGCCGGACTGAGGCCTAGGACGGACAGAATCTTCCTACCAGCCGGCGTAGACGACAGGCACATTAGCTGTGCAGTCTCTTGGGCT
Organism: Rhipicephalus microplus; assembly: GCF_013339725.1. Lineage (NCBI taxonomy): Eukaryota > Metazoa > Arthropoda > Arachnida > Ixodida > Ixodidae > Rhipicephalus > Rhipicephalus microplus. Next base: position 50,074,477 of record NC_051175.1, on the reverse strand, counting down.
TAAATAATCTCATCTAGGGTGTTATGAACTCCTAGCTGCCTAATCCGTTCAGTGCTTGTTCGCACGGGGATGCCCAACACCCTCTTTAAGCTTTTTCTGATCAGACTTTCCAGCTTCTTCTTTTCGAACGAATCCATACCAAGAGTGCATGGCAGCAACGTACGTTATGTGACTCATGAGGAATGCATGAAAGAGCCTCAGTAGATTGTCCTCTCTGAGCCCCCCCCCCCTTCTGTTCGAAACCCTATTAATCAACCTGATCATGTTGTCGGTCTTGGTTGAAATTTTAGCGATAGTTTGTCCGTTGTACCCGTGCAACTCTATAATCATGCCCAGAACTCTAATAGCGTCCACTCTCGGAATGATGGCGCCACTTCCGGTGTGAAGTACAATGTCAACCTCTTAAAGGCTTCCAGTTTTTTGGCCTGGCTCCTTTTCTATTGGGCCTGTATAAAAGCAGCTCTGATTTACTCGAGGTGCACCTCTGCGCTTTGCCAGGAATTAAGAGCTCTGTCTGATCGATGGCTTTCTGGAGTGCAGTTTCGACTTGCCCTTCGCTACCTCCGGGACACCAATGGTAATATCATCAGCGTAAAGCGTATGACTGATGCCCTTCACGGTACATAGCAGTGTGGATAACTTGCATATAGCGATGTTAAGGAGAAGCGGAGATAACACTGCTCCTTGCAGCGTGCCTTGAGGGCCAGTGCTATGGGAGACGACTTGAGGTCTGCGATAATAAGCGTGGCCTTCCTGGATTTGAGAAAAGAGCTGACGTATCTGTGGAAGGCTTTGCCTAGTCCAAGCTCCGAAATGGGGTTTATGATGTGCGCGTGAGAGATGTTGTCAAACGCTTTTTACAATTCAAGACCCAGAATGCGTCTTACGTTCCATGTGTTCACGTCTATGATTGACGTTTGAGCAGCTTTATCGTGTCCCGTGTGGACAAAGACAGACAAAACCCAACCATGTTGTAAGAAAACGACCTTCTTCTCGATGTACTTAGAGACACGGTTATAAATGACGTGCTCCACCACCTTCCTGACACAGGACGTTAGCGATATGGGTCTTAGATTGCCTACACATGGAGGTCGCTCCGGCTTGGGAATGAAGACAACCGATGCCATTTTCCAAGAGTCTGCGACAGAACCTTCTCTCCATATGAGACTGATCTCATCGGTAAGGAAATTGATGAATTCGTCTTCCAAGTTCCTGAGCGCCTTGCTCGAGATGCCATCCAGCCCCGGCGCCGATCGTTCATTAAGGTTTTGAAGAAATTCCCAAATGTCGCTGGTGGTAAAGAGCTCTTCGAGCTCAGTGCAAGGGGGTCCAGTGTAAGACGGATAGTCTGAAAAGCTCGAGCAGCCAATGGTAATAAATATCTGTGAGCCAAACCATCCAGTACAGCGTCTTCAGAATGAGACTGTCTAGCGGCATGTATGAGTTTAGCAATGGCTTGCCTTTGATTACTCTTGGAATTTGACTCGTGCAAAAGGTGCTTTAGCAAATTTCATTGGTCTCCCATTCTCATTTGGCCCTCAACAGAATTGCACGCCTCATCCCACTTCTGCCTAGAAAAGGTTTGGCAGTGGTTCTCGATGGTTCGGTTAAGTTGTTCACTTTTCTTGCGGAGCTGGCGATTGAGAATCTGCCTTTTCCACCTATTGAGTAATGATTTCTTGGCCTCTAAGAGGTGCGCAAGGTGGCTGTCCATCCTATTCGTTTCCAAATCCCCGTGTATCTTTTTGTTGCCTCGCCGACGTCTGCCTTGAGCTGCTTGGCCCATTGATCCAGGCTGGGGGTTGAGTCTTCAGCTTGCGCGCGTTCTTTTTAATATGCCGGAAGTAATCCCAATCTGTGAAACTAAACTCTCTTACGGGTTTGCCCTCTACACTGATATGGGTAGCTAAGACATTATGGTCACCACCCAGATCTACGTGCAAGTTGTGCCAAGTAGCATATTCAACTTTTTTAACAAAGGTAAGATCCGGCGTGGTGTCCCTCGTGCAGGAGTTACCCATCTTGGTCGGAAATGCTGGGTCCGTGGCCCAGGGTGAGGCTCAAGTTCACCGCTGCTTGCCAGAAATCCTCGCCTTTACGTGATGACCGCAGATAACCCCAAGCCTGATGAGGAGCGTTGAAATCACCCGCCACCACAAGCGGGGAGATACCAGCCCTGGCGGCAGCCCTACTCACGAGTGCCGTAAACCTTTGTCTCGGGTCATTTGGCAAACTTAAAATATGCAGGATGAAAACGCTACTCTTTAAATGACCCCCTGGAATACTTTCGACCAGTGAGTGTTCCACTTTACTACGGTTCATAGAAAGATCATGCGAGATATAGGCACCCGACAGTGGACCAGAGGGTGCGACGAAGCTCTTTGGGCCGCCTCGGCATTGTTGGTACCGACCGCCAGGAATACTAAGATAGTGGAACGCTCGCAGAAGTTTCATTAACACGCAGAAGTGTCAGTGCCCTTTTTGGCACGTTTTTAAGGAACGCTTCCTGGGCGCTTACATATTCAGCCATGAACGCTTTGCCCACAACAAAACAAGAAAATGAAATGTACGTGCAAGTTTGGTTTTGCTGCGTCTACTCGCAAGGCTACGCATTGGAACACTCGGTTTTGCTGCGCCAACTCGCTAGGCTGTGTGTTTTGGCACTACCATCAGATATGGTAAACTGCATCGCCGGGTACCTATATATCCCTTAGATACGAGCGTGCAAATTCCCCATCGTCCGTCTCCATAAAGAGCGTGAGATGTGTAACTCGGCAGAATGACAGAATCCGAAAGCGTCTACTGAAGCAAAATGATGTCCGGCTTTTCAGAGTGAGAACGAATGAACTGCTGAAGAACTGCCCTCTTGCGTTTAAACCCCGAGCAGTTACACTGCCCACTTCTGAACTCTTTAGACGGACGCGCCATGGCTAGGCTCAAAAGGTATGTGCCTGTGTTCGAGCACGTTGACTTTATCGTCCAACGCACAGAAGTTAGTGTCCAACGTATCGACCTTGGCATCCAGTGCGCTGAAGTTGTCCGCCAAGATATCGACCTTAACATGAACCAATGTGACTGTTTGGCTGAGCGACTGGAACATGTCTCTGATCTCTCTTTTAAAATATGCAGTTCCTCATCAAACGCGGGTCTCGTCGGAGCCCCCTTTTTGGCTGGACAACAGTACGCTTCACTTTCATTGGTGTTTCGACGGGCGTCTGCACGGGTTTTAGGGGCGAACTCCTTATAGCGGCACCCGTTCGTCTCTCGTAGTCGTAGTAGTAGTGTGTAACCAGTCTTACATTTTGGTCTCCAAAGTTGTGCCGGCGGTAGATTTGTTCTGTGCGTAATTGTTGAACAATAAAAAATTTGCAGCGTGCACATTAACTAAAAGCCGAATTTTCTTATCTCTCATTCCCCATTAGCAGTCATTAGCATGTACATTGAGCTCTATCTGACAAGAAAGGGTTGCTACGTTATACTCGCTGGGCGTAACCTCCTTGGTTTTAGAAAGGTTTGGCGAGCGTTGTGCCGCAGTGCCATTAATACAGTGAACTAATATATACCATGAGCTCGAGGTGGTTAAAGGTGGGAAGTAGACACGAAGCGCAAGCCGTTAGAAAGGGTTCGCGTGCCTCCTCTCGTTCAGTCCTTAGAATGTCCGCTAGATGGCGGTGCTTCTATATGATGAATAGATTATGAAAAGATGCGAGATGGTGGTACTTGTAGCGTTGAATAGGTGGACAAACGGACACACAGACAGATGCATGTACGGACGCACGGATGGCTGCATGGACGGATGAACACATGGTGGACGGACGCAGGAGCGGATGCATTGACAAACGCAGGTACGGACGCTCAGATGGAAGTGCGGACGCATGAACAGACGCACGCATGGACGGGCGGATGGACGCACGACCGGCCACACAGACGCACGCATGGACGAAGGGAAGCAAGAACGAATGGACGGACGGATGCTACGCCCCACTCTCTATCATTCACTCCGTGGATATTCTGCCATTTTTTTCTACGGGTGTTTCCATGGCCGTTTTCGTAGGTGTTTTCACGGGCGTTTCCATAGGCGCTTCAACGGGCGTTTCGAATCTAGTGACCTGAGGAGGTTGTGGAGCCTCAGTTTTAGCGTTATTAGCATTCTTAACTGCGACTATATCGACTCTAAGTTGCGTGATCGCATCCTTTAGTGCAGCATTCTCGCTTTCCAGCTGAATAATTCTATCATTTTTCTGCTCTGGCAGTATGCCCCCGTTACCTGTTTCTGGGATCCTTTGACGTGGTCAGCCCACTCGGTCGCTGTGGCAGCAGGCACCTGAATGCTGACAGCCGGGCCCCGTGATCGGGAACAGGTACGGGACTGGGAACGGCTTGTGGATCGGGGACCACTCCTGTATCGGGAGCGCCCCCTCGAGCTACTGGACTATGACCTGGACTTGTTGGCCAGTTCGGACAGCTCATGTATCGGTGGGAAGTTTTTGTCAAAGTCGCGTCTTTCTCTGCGCTGCCTGACGATCTAAAGTATCTCGAATCTTTGTGTATAGGTTCTGTCGGCCATTAGATGAGGCCCTCCACAGAAGGCGCACTACGGAGAGTGAACGTGCTGGGCACCAGGGAAGGTCATTCTGCAACCTCGACAGATATTATTTCCTGGAGTGGGGCACACGTTGGCTCTGTGGCCGAGTCTGCCACAGGTATAGCAGACATCCGTCTGCCGTCGGTAGAGGATGCACTTGACTCTGCTGGGACCACACATGACATAATTTGTGTCTCGAAGTCCTTCGAAGAGGATAACGACTGTGGTGGAATTCTTCATTCGCCGCACTTCGAGAACAGTGGAATTCCTCGGCTGAATAAGAAGTCTTCTGAGCCCTTCGTCGTCCTTTCCCATATCGATGTTTCTGATGATGTCCTTGCATGTGTTGTCAGGCGCAGCACTGTAAGAGCTAAACTCGTATCCTGCGTTATTAACGGTGATGGCCTGTTGACTTGCATAGGCCTTGGCATTGGCTTGCGATGGCGTACTAATCACAACAATGTTCTGCATAGCGTTAGGACAAATGATGTCTTCTCTGATATCCGCAGCGGAGAAACGCGCCGCTGTCGTTAGGGCTTGAGAAATCCGGACGTTACTGGTATCCTTAACGTTCAGGCTTCGCCGAGGCATAACAATGATTTGAAAACGCTCCCTTGGTAGATGAGGCAGTCTTGACGCGTTGTCGGGGCGTTTATTCACGTTGGCGGGAGATTGGGGCAAGCGTTCTTGCCGTATGGTGGGCCTTGAACTTTTGCGCCCACAATGGGTGCTTTAGTTGACTTATGCTTAGAAAGCGCCGTTGTCCATCAAAACACTGGACTTTTTCGGGAGAAATGTCCTCCCCTTGCACAGTGACTTGCATAGACATCTTGATAGCTAAAACACGGTAAGCCTAGCGTAAGGCTTAGCTAAGCCTAACATTAGGTGTAGCAACTCACGGCGTGGTCGAGCAAGAAAGTCCTTCAAAACTCGGTAAAAGATCCACCCCCATGACAGAATTATTTACACGTGGTCCTCAATACTTCAGGCGTCGACTGGAGTGAAAGGCATCAAACAGATAGCTAACTTTCACAGAAAAAAAGGTGAACAAGCAGGAGCCGATGTTCAACCGACCGCATGAATCGGCGCCCCCTAGCGTCTCCAACAACCACAGCTGTCTACTCGTTGCCGTCTTCTTGAGTTATTGTTCCTCTACCCACAGCAAAATGGAACTTAGGTAAAGTTTCTTATTGTAATAAATAATTGACTGGTTAAAGCGTCCCTAATCTACAATGGAAAATTGGGAGATCGCATTGCGGAGGGTTCCGGAAATTTATTCGGGGTTTTTAGCGCGCGCCAAAAATGCCTATATGTACATTTGCACAAGCAAGCGTCCGTCAGCGCCACTGTTTGGCATTAGTGCGAGTGGGGAACACCCTTTTCATGCCTGTTCGCATAGCGTAGCAGGCGATGCTATGACGTGTTGGCAGCTATCCAATAATTCCTCTCATTCATGAATGCATCGAGTTTGTTCACTGTTAAATCTACACCAGGGTAGCACGTACCACCAAACACGTACAAACAGAGGCGAACACGTACCACCAAAGGCAAATATAGAGTATGAACGCAAATATTATATGAAAAAATAAATCAAAGTGCCCGCGTCGAGATGATTTGTTTTCAGATTGGGCTGCTCTGGCCTTCTGAAATGCAGCTAAATTTGATGCGGATTCTGTTTTTCATCCCTGCTTTTACACGTTAACGAGCTTGTTTCGCGGAAACTCTTGGTGTCGGTGTCATTAGTGCTGAGCATGAAAAACTCATTTTGTCCATGAAAGACAAATCGCAAAAGGCAAATAAAATAAATAGTAAAAGTTTTTTGTACGTAGTTACTATATAACTAGGGCCATCAGCGTTGTATGCAGGTGTTTCACTATATGAGTATCGTATAGAGGAATGGGTCTCCTTATCGCATGTTGCATTGCGTCGCACAATTCTAGAATCACACCGAGCGTCAACACACGTGAATTGACCAAGGAGTGGCTTGTATCCAGCGCCTCACGCATTGCGAACTGTGCCGCTGCGCAAGTGCACATTACAGCTAATAGAGAAGTAGTAGGCATAAAAAAGAAGTTTGAGCGCCTTGGTACGCGTTCATTTCGGTTGTCAGCGACACAATGATGCTGTCGCAACATTGAGCAGATGGCCAAGAAAGTGCCTGCAAGGTTTTCAGAAACCTAAAATGGGAACAGTTAGGGATAAGAGTTAATGGAGAGTACCTTAGTAACCTTCGCTTCGTCGATGACATTGCATTGCTGAGTAACTCAGGGGACGAATTACAACTCATGATTACGGAGTTAAACAAAGAGAGCAGAAAGGTGGGTCTTAAAATGAATCTGCAGAAAACGAAAGTAATGTACAACAACCTCGGAAAAGAGCAGCGCGTCGAGATAGGTAATAGTGCACTTCAAGTTGTAAACGACTATGCCTACTTAGGGCAGGTAATAACCGCGGAGCCGAACCACGAGATTGAAGCAACTAGAAGAATAAGAATGAGGTAAATCACATTTGGCAAGCACTCTCAAATTATGACAGGTAGATTGCCACTATCGCTCAAGAGGAAGGTATATAACAGCTGTAGCTTGCCGGTACTTAGCTACAGAGCAGAAACCTGGAGACTTACAAAGAGGGTTCAGCTTAAATTGAGGACGACGCAGCGAGCAATGGAAAGAAAGATGGTAGGTGTAACCTTAAGGGACAAGAAGAGGGCAGAGTGGATTAGGAAACAAACGGGGGCTAAGGATATCATTGCTGATATCAAGAAGAAGAAATGGACATGGGCCGGGCATGTAGCGCATAGACAGGATAACCGCTGGTCGTTAAGGGTAACTAACTGGATTCTCAGAGAAGGCAAACGGGTTAGGGAGAGACAGAAATTTAGGTGGGTAGATGAGATTAAGAAGTTTGCGGGTGTAAATTGGCAGCAGCAAGCACAGGACCGGGTTAACTGGTGGAACATGGGAGAGGTCTTGGACCTGCAGTGGACGTAGTCAGGCTGATGATGATGAACCCTAGAGACGCGCTGTTTGAACACAAAGAAAGACACACGACAAACCACTGGTAGTACAGAAACGAGCGCGAACTAACTGTTTACTTGGTAGAAATATTGTAGGTATATAATACATATGTACAGGGGAAGAGCAAAAGAAAAAGGTAGCTTGTGAAAAAAAGTGTTACGCAAGCGTGCATGTTAAGCAGCCGCCAGAAGTCATGTGACCACCTGGTAGCTCTAAGTTTGACGAAGCCAGTTGTCACACTCAGGGACTGCGCGTACCCTGACGCCCTGATCACTTCACCGGCCCCTTAAAAATGAGGCACAAGACGGACGTAGGACTAATACAAAGATCCAGGGAGAGATCTATAGTGCTACCATACGTTTAGTCTATTTCACATGGACTGAAAAAGATCGCAATCAGTTACGGCTTCCTCATGCCTTTCATGGTACCTGAAAAATTAACTCCGCTTTGAGATCAAGCTAACGGCTACACTCAAAGGGAAACTCATTCATGCTCTATTAGTTTAACATGTAAACAAGTTCGTACGGCGGGAAAAAATGTATTTTGTGTTCTTTTATGACACAGAAAATGGTGCATTAGACAAACAGCTTAAATTTGCCGTTATCTGAGCATACAACAGTTAGCCCACTTGTCACTCTAGTAACTTAGCTATCCATTGCAGCAGGCGCCCTTGTTAGCCAGATAGTGAAAGCAGCTACTATCTTTGGTTTTCTTTCTGTTTTCTGCGTGTTACAGCAGCCCGTTGCCACTGGGAACAAGTGTATCAGGACTTCCTCATTCGAAGGAATCGCGATAAGTGTGTCAGCTTGCCCTCAGTTTTGCCGAGTGACACAGAGGCAGCACTTGCGTATTATGGTACCTTGTATATCTACATCGCCTTGCTCCTAGCACTTATTCAAAGCAATAAGAGTTGATAAGGCTCGATTCGATCATGAGGTGAACTTAAAAGGGCGATGAAATACTTTTTCCGCTTAGTAAGAAGGGCTACATAGCCGATGTTCTCGAGAAGACAGGAGCTAAACATTGTAGCGCCGCAATATGTCCTGAAGTTTGCAAATATTTGTGAGTGTTAGCTAGAAGTCTTTCGCACGTCATTCTTCTAATGAGGCCTATAGACTATATCACCCTATTAAAAATAGGAGACAAAAGAGCTTTATGACAGGCTCTAGTTTTTTTCAGATACTCACCTGACGTCTTTTGGAAGATACAGAAAAAAAGAGTTGTTATTTTTAAGGAGCCAGAACACTCTCATAAAGCGCGTTTCGGTTGCCTCCCGTGTCGAAGGTGCCGCCACAGTGGACATGAACTGTAGACGTCGCGCTGTATGATTATAAATCTGCCCGGAGGGGGGAAGGGGGGTCAACCAGTTTGCTAGCCTAAGAAAAAATAGGACGTGTGAACGTAATGACCATACCGTGTGGCAGCTTGGGCTAGTTGGTATGGCATGACGATAGTTATAGCGCGAGAACAAAACGACGACACAGAGACAAGAAGGACACGAAGGACACAAGTGCTCGTGTCCTTCGTCGGCACAGAAACAAGAAAGACACGAAGGACACGAGCGCTCGGGCTCTTCGTGCCCTTCTTGTCTCTGTGCCATCATTTTGTTCTCGCGCTATAACTATCGTCATGCCGTACCGCCTTCCCCGGGTGACGGCACGAGCTGCACCGAAATGTAAAAAAGAGGAAGACAGTGAAACAATAGGGGGCGGGAATGGGGAGCTCACCACTTGAATAATTGCCGCGGTATGAGAGGTGTATATTTCAGCTCAGTTACCGTGCATGGACGACGCTTTGCGAAAGTCTGCGTATGGTACAGAAACCTGAACGAACGAAAATAGTCTTATGAACTGAAGGTGACTGCGAGGTAAGGTGTACCAAGCCTGCCTGACTGCCGCTCATGAGTAGCGCCATCGCGTCTGCATGGCACCGAATCTTTAACGTGGTGATGGTTCGCAGACATAGCATGCCGTCATCGTTATTTTCGCTATCAGGAACATGGAACTGCTTCTTTTACGGAACGCAAACATTTCGCATCCCATTCAGTAGCGCGCTTGTGTCACGGCCACGCTCACACTCTAGCAATTCACTGAACTCGCATTTTTAAGGTTCCATAAGCGTCATCGAAACCTGAATATCAAAAATAATACACACGTATGCTTTTCTCAACGTAAAAATTGCGAAAACTGGTCGGACAACAACGCCGTTCGGAAAGTACCAGCAAAGTACAGAGCTTGACGACATATTGAGCGCTAAGAGAAAGGGACATCAGAGAGAGGACATCGCAGTGTGATACATTCAACTATTTTTGTTTTCAGGAAACGGCAACGTATATATTCATAAACAGTGGCGCCACCAGTCTATACACAGCTCAACAGAAAAGCCCTTTCTTGATTTAAAAAGTTAACTGACGGTGCACTTACACATGTGTCACCTTTGCGAGAGAGAGAGAGAGAGAGAGAGAGAGAGAGAAATGAACTTTATTGGGAAATCCTGCGTGGAGAGGCTGGGAGCACCCTCCTGTCTATCTAGACCTCAACAACGGCAGGCCCAGCACGAGCTACTAGGATTTTGATTCGTTCACCTTTGCCGAACCAGGGCCGCGTCCAGCCGCTGGATCAACATATCAAGCTAAGTTTTGGAAGAGCAGTGAAAGTGGGAAAGAGACAAGATGAGCAACTACAGAAAAATTTTCATTCAGTAAGGCAAATTGAAATAGCCACTAAACAAATTGAGAAAGTAATCACGGAAGATAATAAGACAGTGTGGACATACACGAATCTAAATAGACTCTTTGAGCTAGAGCTTGCTAAGACGCGTAACAAGTCACCCCGGAAAAGAAGACACAAACCCAAAAATTGGTGGGATGAGGAAGTTAAGAGAGCCATAGCAAAACGTCAGGAAGCCTCCAGGGAACACAGACATGCTAAGCAGCTGGGTGACCCGAAAGATAATATTGAAAGAAAATGAGAAACGTTTCTAAGCTGTAGAAGGGCTGCATCCCTTCTGATCAATGAGAAGATTAGAAGAAGGGGAGCTCAGTGGCTGGCAGGAGTACATAAAAAGATAGAAAGGCAGCTGCAAAATTTTTGAACCATCTAAACTCCCTAAGAAAGGACACGAGCCTAGAGCAGAGTTTTATAACTACAGCCCAAGGTGCCAGGCTAGAAGGGGACGAAGCTATTGAATATATAAGAACAAGGGTGACAGAAAATTTCAACAAAGAAGTACTTTATGCACCACAATAGGCAAGGGCGAATCAAGTGATGCAATGGCTCCATTTTCACAACGAGAGTGGGAAAGGGCTGAGAAAAGGGTTCCTAGTAGTACATCAACAGGCCCAGATGGCATTCCAATTAGGCTGATAAAAACATTAGGTCCGAAGTCTAAGCAGGCTTTGAGAGAGGCAGTGAGTACAATAATAATCGATGGTGAAGTTCCCGATGGATGGAAACTTAGCAGGATGAGCATGATCTATAAAGGAAAGGGGGACAAAGCTGACATAAACAACTACCGTCCTATAACAGTGACATCAGTGGTCTACAGGCTGGCGATGCAGATTATAAAGGAAAGACTGAAGGCATAGATAGAAGATTAGGGGGTGTTGGGGAACTGCAGAATGAGTTTCGGAAACACAGGAGGTTGGAAGACAATGTTTTCACTGACGCAGTGCATCGAAATAGCAGAAAAGGAACACAGGCCCCTGTGGCTAGCAATCTTGGATATCAAGGGAGCGTATGATAGCGTGGTTCAAGAGGAATTGTGGGGAATACTGGACACACTAGGCGTGGAACCTGTAGTCACTAATCTTTTAAAGGGTATCTATAAAGGTAACAAGGTAGGTTTAAATTGGGAAAAACAGGTATCCAAGCCTGCAGAGGTAAAACGGGGGCTTAGGCAGGGGTGCCCCCTATCACCTTTATTATTCATGATGTACCTACAAGGATTAGAGGCAAAATTAGAAGGAAGTGGGCTGGGCTTCAACCTTTCTTTAGTCAAACAAGGAAAACTTATTGATCAGGCACTACCAGCATTAATGTACGCAGATGATATACTGCTAATGGCCAACAACAAGGAAGATTTGCAGAGATTGATGGACATCTGCAGTAATGAGGGAGATAGGTTAGATTTTAGATTCAGTAAGGAAAAATCAGCAGTCATGAATTTCAATGACAACGAAGGTAGTGAGCTTAGGATACAGGAGGTCACGCTTGAGATAACAGATAAATACAAATATCTGGGCGTGTGGATAAGCAATGGGACCGAGTACCTGAGGGAACACGAAATATACGTGACGACTAAAGGTAACAGGAATGCAGCAGTGATGAAAAATAGGGCACTGTGGAATTACAATAGGTATGATGTTGTGAGAGGAATATGGAAAGGGGTGATGGTTCCTGGGCTGACGTTCAGCAATGCGGTCTTGTGCATGAGATCAGAAGTTCAAGCAAGATTAGAAATTAAGCAACGTGGATTAGATAGGCTTGCTTTAGGAGCTCACGGGAATACACCAAATCAGGGAGTACAAGGTGATATGGGATGGACATCATTTGAGGGCAGGGAAGCTAGCAGCAGATAAAATTTGAGAAGCGATTGAGAGGATTGAAGGAGGAGCGTTGGGCTAGGAAGGTTTTCAGCTACTTGTACATGAAGAATGTCGATAGAAAATGGAGGAAGCGAACCAGGAGGTTGATTGGTAAATACTTTAAAAACAGCAGGTGGCCAAACCAAAACGAACTATCGGTTAAGAAGAAAGTGAAGTAAACGGAGACTGACATGTGGAAAATGGGCATGATTAAGAAGTCCGCACTAGAGATCTATAGAACTTTTAAGCAGGAAATTGCCAAGGAAAGGATCTATGATAATACTCGGGGTAGTTCATTACTGTTTGAGGCAAGGACGGGAGTACTGCGAACCAAGACATATCGGGCCAAATACGAAGGGATAGACACAGTATGCAGTGCGTGTGGAGAGGAAGAAGAAACTGCCGAACACTTGATAATGTTCTGTAAAGGGCTTCACCCTATAGTTCAGGGTGATGGCGCAGAGTTTTTCAAAGCACTGGGGTTTAGGGACCGGGAGGGCAAAATAGACTTTAAGCAAGTAGACTTAACTAGAAGGAGGTTATCTGATTGGTGGCTAAAGTCAACGCACGAGTGAAAATTAAACTCTTCACTGCAAAGTACGAATCCTCGAACTCACTTTTTAAGGAAAAAATAAATAAATATAGTTTTGGGTTCATTAAGTATTACGGCTTGGTGGTGCTAGCCACCGCCCGATCTAAAGGGTACAGCCATATCCATCCATCCAACGTTCGCTCTAGTCTGGGCACGTGTTCTAGTTTGGCAGAAGACCACTAGGTGGCCACGCTCATATATAGCGCTCGTTCTCTGCGCACTTCCTTTCTCTTTCACCGGACACCGCTCAGTGCACGTCGATACCGCTATTCACTGTAAACACCACAGAAGCCAAGGTGGCAGCACGGAGGGCTCATTATGCGGCTACAGCACGCGCTCGCCGTCAGGAACCCTCTGAAACTTTCAACTACATCCTATAACTCAAGATCATGTGGCTTTGTTTTTGAAGGATCACCAAGCCAAGAAAAACGTTCCTCCGAGCTTATGTGGTCCGTAAATGAGCTCTTGACGTAAATGAATATACTGCATCAGTATGTAAACATTGGTATTAAGTGAATTGATATGTAACTAGTAAACATTACATTGCCATATACATTACAATGCCATATACAACGCCATCACAAGAACACTCGTGTCTAGTCTGTATAGGATAATGGTTGAGCATATGTACAGAGTATCCACGGTTTACCGGAGTAACCTCTGGAGCAAGCTCCTTCATCATTCACTTCATGAATATGCGGGAATTTTTTAGATGCGGAAGCATCTTATACTCGCGCCTTGTAGTGCGCCGTCCGCGCCGTCCGCACCGCTTCTCGAACATTCGACAGCTGACGCGCGCGCATGCGCCGTCGCGCCGTCGCCCACTCTTCCACCATCTGTGCACCCTTCCTCCTCTACACACCGCGTTCGACATCTACAATTCTCCTGATTCTCCAGTGGACGCGCATGTGGCGTCGCGCTTCGAGAACATTCAACAGCTGACAGTGCATGCGCCGTCGAGCTGTATATATACTCAAGGTCGGCGCTCGCTCGCTCAGTTGCCGCTCCTCGGTTGGTTTGTACGGCGCGTCGACGTCCAAGGTCGCGGTGAAATGAATTCCAACAAATCCACAAACACAATGATCGACGTCCCTTCGACCAGCGCCGCCCTTTCGCATACGTGTGTACGTGTTCACTCATTTAACACCCCCTCCTACAACCACATTAACCAATTTAGCCATCGACCCAAGTAAGTCGCAATTTAACACCCCATTTCACAACCACGTTAACCAATTTAGCCATCAACCCAAGTAAGTCGCACTTTAACACCCCGTTAACCAATTATATGCTCCGCATCCTCCTCAGTGTTCCCCCGAGGGAAGCTGCGGGCAATTTTTGTCGGTGATTTCACTCTGAGGCCCTGTTATCGCTTTTATCGCTTTCAGTGTTGTGTATTTGTGTACTACGTACATTTGCACAAATCCTACACGCGTTCGAATTCTTGCGCTTTTTTCGACTTTCGCTTCAACGTGATTTGCTTGCGGAAAACCCCACCTCCGTATCTTCTCAGCTTGACAGCACTATGTCATATTGCATCGAATGAGATCGGGGGGGGGGGGGGGGGGTTAAGCAATGCTCGGCGAAAGCAGGCGCTTTAATTCGAAGGTTTCAACGGAGCACCTCGTGCTGATTTCTATGACTATTTTGAAATTATATTTCCTATAACGAGAGATGTTTTCAATGCGAAGCATTTCTTAACGAACTTCAGCGACTTTGTATCTATCTATCTATCTATCTATCTATCTATCTATCTATTCTATCTATCTATCTATCTATCTATCTATCTATCTATCTATCTATCTATCTATCTATCTATCTATCTATCTATCTATCTATCTATCTATCTATCTATCTATCTATCTATCTATCTATCTATCTATCTATCTATCTATGACTTTTAGCTCTCCTGGCCGTTTTGATAATGGTATCGATACCAAACTTGATATGGCACAGAATGACTGTATGAAGAACATATATAACTAGTCATAACATGAAAATTATAACGTTCATGTCATCAGTGTCATAATTTACATTTCAAGGTATTGCAGTTCTTGCGGTAGTTTCATTCACATAGAATGTTGCAAAACTGGTATCGTATGGCATGATTGCATGATGAACACAAGTGACAGACCCTAACATAAAAATCATTACATGCATGTCATGTAACAACATGACTACATGTCACGCTCATTAGGCGCTTGCGGCTGTTTCGCTAGCGTCACATATACCAAATTCGAAATTACAGTATGTCAATGGATGATAAAGCTATGCGACTGGTTCAGACATGATAATCGTGAGATGCCTGTCATGTAACAACATGACTACATGCCACGCTCATGATGCGCTGGTGGCCGTTTAGCTAGCTTCACTCATACCAAATTTGGTATTACGTGACGTGAATGGATGACGAAGGAATGATACTGGTGCAAACATGTTAAACATGAGATGCGTGTCATGTAAAGACATGACTACATGCTACGTTCATGATGCACTCGTAGCCGTTTCGTTAGCTTCGCATGCACCAAACTCGGTATTACGCTGAACAGAGGACATAGGTAAATGACACATCCAAACATGACAATGACTATATACGTGTCATGTAACAACATGACTACATTCCACACTGATGATGCGCTCGCAGCTGTTTCGCTAGCTTCGCATATGCCAAATTTACTATTACGTTACGCCAGGGGATGACGAAGGTATGTGACTGGTGCAAACATGACAACCATGAGATGCGTGTTATGTGAAAACATGACTACATGCCACAGTCAAGGTCCCATTACATTTCGACGTGACGCAGTGCACGTGCTCTCTGGCGTTCGTTTCGTCGCGTCACCCCGGCGTTGCCATGCCAGGCACCCGTCATGCCATATACTCGCAGGAACGCGCTGAGTTGCTTTGACGAATGCGCGTTTCAGCGCGATCGGTGTCCCTCCACCACGAAAAGAGGGAGACGCAGTGTTGTCTTGGTAACACATTAGCGCGAAATGCAGCATGTCGCATTTCCCGCCTGTTGCCGCCCGGCCGCGCAGACGGACGCTGGTGGCGCGGCCCGACTATAGAGTGCTCGCGTTTTGCGAACATAGCGTCGCTGTGTCGAGCGTGCGCGCACAGCAACGCTACATTGGAGTAAATTGGGCCCTTCATGATGCGCTCGTGGCCGTTATGCTAGCTGCACGTATATCACATTTGGTGTTACGTTACGTCAATAAATGACAAAGTATATGACTGGTGCAAACATGATAATCCCGACATGCATGTCATGTAAGAACATGGCAACATACCACGCTCATAGCGTGCTGATGGGCGTTGCACTAGCTACACATATACTAAATTTGGTATCAGGTTACGTGATTAGATGACGAAGGTAAACAACGCATCCTAACATGATAGTCAGGACACGGAAATCATGTACTGCATAGTTTACCTCCACCTCGTTACGTTGTGCTGATTATAAAGGGGACATATCAACAATTCCCATTCGTGCTTCGCATATCATAGACTCCCTCGGTACGTGGGGTCTGCCAGTTTTTTTTTTGTTCGTTTTGCCATTGAAGTCGAAAGCATGCCGTTTGCGAACTCTCGATAACGGTTCTAACAGGATCGTTTTGATGGTTTGGTGTCACCACGATTGATGGTTTGGTGTCACCACATGATTGTGGTGTCACCACAAACATGATTGATGGTTTGGTGTCACCAAATAATATTGTTCTCCTTACTCGCTCGTGAATATTTTTACTGGTGCCAGCTGCCAAGAAATGGCTTTTGGGTCCATGTAGCCTTTGATTGATTGATTGATATGTGGGGTTTAACGTCCCAAAACCACTTCATGATTATGAGAGACGCCGTAGTGGAGGGCTCCGGAAATTTCG